>CM020049.1:9272606-10472606 GCA_009769605.1 Bucorvus abyssinicus | reverse complement strand
GCAAACGCCTGGTTCGAAATCCGAAGGTACATCTTCGCACTTTGGGGCTCTCCAAGGCTGTCACTTCTCTGCAGTGCAAACCTGAGCTGGCAGGGCAGTGGCAAGAGCCACTTGTGCACGCAAAAATCCCATTGCCAGGTGACACCTCGCCCTCACCAGGGCTGGGCTCGGCCGGGCAGAGCAGCCATGTGTCACTAAGGCGATTCCCAGGGAGAAGCCAGTAAAAGCAGCCAACAGGTCAGGGTAAGACATCTGCATTTACACCTGCAACGCCAGACATGGGTTTGCTCTCAGCTGCTGCCCAAGGAGCTGTTTCCAGACAGCTCACGGGGGTGCAGGATGCCCCATGTCCTGCCCCGTGCCCCCGCTCCGGTGGCTGGTGCTGGCTCCGGGGAGGAGCACGATGTGCACCACAGACCAGCCTCTCCCTGCTCCCGTCTGATCTGTAAGCTCTTCAGAAAGACGATTGCTTCTCACAATGCCTGCGTACAGCCCCGAGCACAATGAAGTCCCACTCTGCCCTGGCGCCGCTGATTGCGACCGCGATGGGAACAGTAAGACAGTCATGGGGTGGGAATTGAGCCGCCTTCCCCCCCCGCGCTGGGGCAGACAGCGCGGCTTTGTGTCTGCTGGCAGCCGGGTAGGGCGCGCGCAGTCTATACGGCAATATTCGTGCATGCAGTGCCCTATCACGCCCCGCACAGCGAGTCCATTGTACATCACTCGAACGACACGATCTCAGGGACGGACGGAGCGCTCTGCTCCTGGGGCGGGCGATGCTGCACGGGAGGAGGCAGCAGTGATGCCACGCTCTGGCGCTGGAGGAGGAGCAGGGACCGGAGAGGCAAGGAAGGGTTAACCAGGAGTGGATCGACATTGAAGGTCTTGCAAAAAAAACCCAGCCATGCCCTATGCGATCGATGCTCAGTGTCACCTGCCAGGCCCTGGGCTGGGCTGCGCTGCAGGACCCAGCACCATTCCCTGTGCTGGATGTACCTCGTTCCTGGGGGCTGCAGTGAATGAGATGTGGGATTTGAGCTTTTCCTGCAGCAGCCCATCTGCCCGTCCTCATGGGCACGGACAGACAGACAGCCTTTCCTTGCTCGTACAAAGGTGTCTGAAGAATCAGGTGGCTGGAGGAGCCTGTGCTAACAGCACCCACCCAACCTGGACACCGAGCTGGGCAGGAGAGAGCAGATGGGAAATCGGTAGCTCATTGGGAAACACTTTCCCGCGCTTGAATTCTCCTCCTCACGCAACACCACCCGTTACCAGGCCAGAAAAGGCCACATCAGGACACGAGCTCTGCCTCACACCAGAGGGGTGGTGGCTGCGGGGACTGTGAAGTCAGGTCAGGCTGTTTAGACCAGACCTTATCCCCGTCCTTGGGATGTCACAAGTGGGAAAAATCCCTTGCCCTGGCAAGGAGCAGCGGCCTCGGGGCAGCCTAGTGCTGGCTGGACAGAAAGGGCTTTTCTGTCTCCGAGGTCAGTGAATGTGCCGTACAGGCGGACGGGTCGTATCTGCTACTATCAGAAACAGGGAGGAAACCAGATTAAAAAAATAAATTCGCTGGAGACCTTTCGACATCACATGGCTAAACGCATTTCACAGTTGAAGGGCCAGGGAGGGTAACTTCTTATTAAACTCAGCCAGCTGATGGCTGATAAGTTCTCAAGTAATAAAAACTCCTTAAACCCCCAGCAAGAACCTGGAGGTGTCAAGGCGGCTCAGAAGACGGCTCGGTCTCCTCGGTGGAGCAACGGGAAAAGAAACCAGGGCCACGTGGCTGCTTCGCCTACCGAGGCCGCGGGCAACATCTGCTGAGGCTGGCACGGCCCGGGAGTGCTGGCAGGACCCGTCAGAGCCGAGCCACGCTCTGCCAAGTGGTGGCAGGTGGAGCAGAGGGGAGGACTTGGCACCGGGAGGGCCCCGCCACACGCTCCCCTCCCCATCCCCGCCAGCTTCCCACGGCGACCGGTGCCGCTGTGCGACGGGGCTCAGCTTTGCTCGCAGCCCAAGCTGTTCTTGCGGCCGCCCCGGCACCCACTCAGCAAGCCCGGGGGGTTGGGGCTTTGCTCCCCAGCTGGCGAGGAAGGCAAAACCCTCCTGGAGAAGCAGCAAGCGAGAATTTGTTCCCCAAATGGCACAACCCAAGCGATGCCTGGCAGCACAGCACAGCCCCGAGCTGCTGCACCAACACCTCCTGGGCCAGGCTGGCACCCTCAGCACCCAGCACCCACCCGGTGCCGTGGCACAGCACCAAGCCCTTCCCTGCTTGGTACTTCGGCATCCTTCTCCCTCTGCTCACTCACCGAGCGCAGATGCAGCAGATCCCACTCCCCAGGACAGGGCTGGGAGCTGAGCCCTGTCGCACGCCAGGTGGGGAGTTGCAGGAGCTGCGCCCTGCATCAGAAAAGCTGCCACCCCGCAATGGGAAATGTGAGGGAACCAGCGCCAGGACCAGCTGCAGCAGCAGCTGATGCAGGGCCAGGTCCTGATCCTGCAAGGACCTTTCAAAAGCCAAGAGCTTTCCCTTTCAGCTCTGCAGAGAGAAAGCAGCAACGCCCGGCAAGGGCAGCGCCTCGGCAAGGGCAGCGCCTCGGCAAGGGCAGCGCCCGGTTTTGGGGGGTGACAAGCTCCCTCCTCCCCGGCGCTTTGGCAGGAGCGGATTTCCCAAGTGCCGCAGATGGGCTTCATAACCCCTAAAACCTCCCAGCACTGACAAGCTGTGCCACCGCCAAACCACCCACCCCTGGTGCTTCGAGTGCCTGGGGGCAAATCTGCAGGATGGGGTAGATCAGGGTGGTGGCACCAAGACCCAGGAGCAGCAACCACCTGGACCAGCCGACGACTGCTGACCCACCAGGAGAGCCAGACCTCCCCGGGACAGCCACGCCGAGGGGGAGCAGCCACCAGCTTCAGCCCGGAGGAAAGACACAGGGTTTTAACGATTACTTTGCAGGGTGTAGAACAAACAAATCCCAACTCAGCCATCCCCAGGCTGCCCCGACCCTTTGGCAGCCCCCAGCTCCTCAGCCCCCAGCAGCCCCACACCCTTGCCACCCGCCGTGGACCGCTGCTTCCTGGTCCATCATTCCATAAAGGCGGCCCTGGTTGACTCTGATTTAAATCAAAGCGCCGATAGCTACAGCACTATTACCACTGCCAAAACCAGGAACTAAATGGCATTTCCCCACCGCTCCATTTATATTTCCGTGCTCTTTACCCATTTGTAAACTGCAGGAGGGAACAATTTAAGGCATCTGAGTGAAATGCTTAAATTAACAATTTACAAATAGCTTAATGAGGTCCTGGTCTCTCTCCTCGTGATCAGAAGCTGCTAAATGATTCAGAATCATTTGCATTTATGGGTTCTTGTGCTGTGAATTACAGGCCCTGGACTACAATAAAGGCTTTAATACCTTGGTGCAGGCTGGGGGGGAACCCATCCCTTACACTGAGCAAGGCTGGCAACAGATGGCCAGAGCCACGGACAGGAGCCGAGAAACCAGAAACCATGGCGAGAAATGGGTGAGCGAGGCAGGAGCGAGGGTGGTCGATAGAACGGCCTCGAACAGAGCGATGCTCAGGGGCGTGCAGCTGTCCTGGGGGCTTTACACGGCTCTGAATAAAGGGCAGAGGGGTTTGCACTGGTAAAACACCGGGCGCTCGGGTGTGGTCTGGAGGACGGGGAAGTTCAGCCCCACAGTTCTGGCTGAGTGCCGGGAAGGGGGATCCTGCTCTGCCCAATGGCCAGCTTGGCCAGCCTCTGGCACCGAGGGGAGTTGGGGTTTCATGGTGAAACCACTGCTTGAATGCAACAGCCCATTGCCAGCAGCAGCCTCAAGCCCTCCAGGGATCACCACAAACCCCAGGCATGGGGCAGCACCCCGCTCCTCACCCATCCTTCCCAAAAAGTGGTTCTTAGCAGGGGAGGACAGCGACCATGGGCAGCCGTGCCCAGGGAGGGATGGGGGGATCTGCTCTGCCCGCAACCTCGCACTTGTTAAACCTCTCACTGGCAGCCAAGGACGCTCATATCTGCATCAGAACTCCTCAGCTCCCAGGCTAATTCTGGCACATCAGTCAGTAATTATAGGTACAGCTCCGGCGCTGACAAGTCTGGAGCGCGTCAGCCCGGCACCTGTCAGCGCGGGGCTGCAGACGCCCCGTGGGCGGCCCAGAGGGGCCGCGTCCTCTCCCGGCTCTATTCTGGGGATCGATGTGTTGCCCAGCCTCCAGGAACCCTCCGTTACCCCGTGGCTCATCCCACCGCCGCCAGCCCCATCCCTCTCCGGGGGCTGTTTGGAATGGCAGCTCCATCGCCTGCAGGTCTCCACAGCCCCAGCCCATGCTCAGGAGGCTGCTCCTGCACCTGCTGGGTTTGACACCGAGATTTCAGTGGCACCGGGTGAAGAATAAGCATCACTCCCTGTCCCCAGCACCTAGGAGAAGGCTGCCCATGGTCCCCACTCTGATCCCAGTAATGCCACCCAACCACGGGTGCAACAAGCCAGAGCTTTACTTAATGTAAATCACCGTGGCTCAGCTTAGGGCAGCAGATCAGCCCTGATTTACACCAGGGTGGGGTATCGGTGCATCTAGCTCCATTGCATTGTTCTTGAATAAAGCAGGCAGGAACCAGAGCCCAGAACACCCCCAGCCGCTGGCGAGCCGGAGCCACGGCCGCATGGCAGCGAGAGGCAAGAGCTGATAAGGCTCCAGCCCAGGAGCAGCCCCTGGCTGGGAACTCAGCACCCATGAGGAGGAGGAGAGGGGGGAGGCAGGCTGGCTGTTTGCTGATTTTAAAAGGGAGGAGGAAGATGCATGTGGTGGGGAGAAGCAATCATTTTAATTAAAAGGCAAATGACTGCACTGAAAATTGAGTTGGAGCACAGAGATATTAAAAAGCCGTTGACTCTGTGAATTATTCCCCCCAGGGCTGCTTGACAGGGAAAGGTGTTTAGACAGGGCGGGCTGGTTTAGCATCCTGGTTTGGGGAGCCCCGGCAAGGGGAGAGGCGAGTGGGAACCGCTACATCGTTGCCGGAACCCAAGGTGGGATGAAAAAGCGATGCTGACTTCCGTCACCGAGCCACGGGGATGTCAGCCTGGGTGGGTCCCGGCACCTTTGGTCCCAGAAAGGGCCAAAGACACCTTTTATTCCACAGGAGACAAGCTCATTAACCGGCATCATTGCACGGCTGCGGGATGACCTTATCACTGTCTCTATGTTCACCTCCGCAAGGATGCGGCTTCCGAGAGCGGGGGCTCTTTCATCTTGTTCAGACGGAGGCAGAACAAGATCTGATAGCTGGAAGCTGCAGCGTCATAAAAATGGACAAGAGAGAAGGCGAATGTGCCAAACGGGGCCGGCGCCACGCAGGGTGGTTTCTCCATCACGTCTCCCCTTTGAGCCAAGACACAGTGTCCTTCTGAAAAGTGGGCGCCTGCACAGCCAGAAGTTATGGTCTTGATGCAGGAGGAACTGCCAAGACTTTGTGGCCGCTGTCAGGCAGCTGGGGGCAAACTGGGTGAGCAGAAAGGTCTTTCCTGGTCTAGAAAAGATGCCACAAACCCTATCCATTACCTTCATCCCTATTGTGCTGGTTCTAACACCTCCAGGTGCTGCCTGACCCTTTCAAGAACTTGAATCCCAATAAAACAACATCATTACACTATTCCCCCCCACCCCCCAACAGGCTGAGGTTCAGCATCAGCGCGACCTGCTGCCATCCCCACGAACACCAGTGATGAAACTCCCAGCGCCGGCTGTGCCTCCAGCCCAGAGAGCCGACTGCCAGCTCCGGCGAAGAGCTGCAGAAGCCACGGCCACGAGCACAGCCCTGAGGAAGCAGCCGTGCAACCCGCTCTCCTTCTGAGAGCCAAGCGTGGATGCCTTCAGAGCCAGGAACTTAATTCTATGTGTAATTCTGGGATGGCGAACGCGCTAGAGCAGCGGTCGGCACCCAATGCACAGCCCGGCCGCGAGCCGCTGCCTTCCTCCCGCATCCCTGCTCCCATCGCGGGTTAATGTGTTCATTACAACTCAACAAGGCATCCGCAGGAAACGCAATTAACTTCCAAGGCGCCGTTCCAGCGCCTTGGTTTCACACCGCGGAGGCTCTGGTGTCGGGAGGCCTGGCACACCCCACCTATTACAAGCTTGATTTCCTCCACCTCCAGGCTGTCCTCCCCAGCACAGACCTGCCTGCACTGGGACTCCAGCTCCCTGTCAGCCTGGCACATCCCTTCAGACAGACAGACCTGCCGCTGCGGCTCCCCTTACCTTCGAGCTGGCACCAGCACAGAGAATCTACCTGCTCCAGGGCAGGAGGCCACCAGAGTCCCAGATAAATATGCCTAAAGCAGGAGGAAATGGGATGGCACAGGCTGGTGTCCCCCCAGGATGCTGCGGGATGGCCACGGATGGGCTGGCAGAGCTAGGTGTTGCTGGAGGAAAAGGAGGTTTTCCTGAAGGCAGGTGGTTTCCCAATCACCTGAACCGGGACTGGCTGATGCTGCTGCTCCTGGCACTATTTTAGCTGGGAGCTACTGCCCTGATCGACAGGTTCTGGTGCCCTTCGCAGCCTCCCCGAAAAGACATGACAAAATCTTTGCTGAAACGACGGAACCATCTCTGGCAACGTGAACACCCAGCACATTAGAGGCCAACAGATGCCACAGAAATAAAATCTATTATTATGACAGACCCAGCAGGGGTTGCTACTGAACAGATTCCACCACATTTCCCCTCTCACAGCTATTCTAAACCAACCACACTTCCACAGCCAGCTCCTAGATAAGGCACCTGCCTCTCCACTTAACCCCCAGAGCCAGCATCTTCCTCTTAACCCCCTCTGAATCCTTTCCCCTCCCATTCCCGACAAGGAAAACCTTGAAAACCTGACAAGCTGTGGCATTTGGTGGAGAGAAAGCCGGTTCCTCCAGGAGCTCCAGCTGCAGACATCACCCCCAGCTTCAAAACCCACCCTCCCCTGCAAGGGGGGTAGGAGCTGCCACCTCCATCATCCCTGCAATCCAGCAGCTCGGCAGCACCCTCTTATAAACACCCAGGAAAATGAGCTCCAGGTGCTGCCCTCACCCACCACGGCCCCCACGCCCGGGAGGGTGAACATCAAACATGGACACACGCAGGGTGGGGAGGAGCACGCTGCTGGCCCCCGGCCCCGGTACTGACCTGGAGACTTTAAACAGAGGGAACAGAGTCCTGGCTTCTTCCCTCCTGCAATTCCATCGAGCCCTGGTTAGGGACAGGAAAGGAGGAGATTCATGAATGAGCGCGATCCAGGCGGGAAAGTTTGCCGGGGATGGAGGGGAATAAACAAATAAATCAGAGCAAGCAAACACATCATAAATCTGAAACAAAAGAGCAGCAGCAGGAAGCATCTGAGAACAAAACGCAGCGTGGAGAGCTATGGGGAGCCAGGCTGTGCCCCGCTGCGGGGGCACGGGGGCAGCAGCCCCCTTCTACCCCACGCCCATGGTGCCGGACACGGCCCTCCGTGCAGGGGTGTGGTTGATCCCACGCATTGGGAGCTGAACAGCCGCGCACGGGCTGCAGACAAGCCGCGAAGCGCCCCACTCCGCTGCTGCTGTGGGTCTGGCCGCGGGGACCCTGCCTGGCTCAGCCTCCAGCCTGAGCGCAGGGACGAGCGAGGGACAATCAAGACACGGGTTTATTGTGGGGGTTTTCTGCAAATACTCAGGTTGGACCTTCCTGTAAGGGAAGCTGCACATCCCCACTGTGCCCTGGTGTGTGCAGCAGCACAGCCTGTCCTGGGGACCCGCCAGCTCCCAGCTTCGGCTCCAAAATCCCAGCTCCGAGCAGCACCTGCCCGGCCCCGGGGAAGGAACCACTCATGGGTACAGACCAGCCAGGCACCGATGTGCTCCCTACACAGGAGAGCGACTGCGAAAACTGAGATGGGTGACTGTGGGGAGGGGAAAGGTGCTGTGCAGGGCTCCCCCACCCTCTCCCCCATGGGTCCAGTCCCCCTGAGTCCCCATCCCACAGGGGAGGCTGAGCCCAGGCAGTGCCTGGCTCCCAGCAACACAAGGCAGAGCTGCTCTGAGCCTCTGATTTTAGGGACACGAGGCGGTTTTCTCCTCCCCTCTGCAAGCCCCTGTGCCTGGAGGAGCGGGGTGACAAGGGCAGGGGCGAGCAGGGGACAGCTGAGCCCGCGAGACCTCAGCACCCACAAGGACTTCTTTCTTTGCCGGCGAGCGGGCAAAGCTGCGCCCAGTGTCGGGAGGCAGCTCGGCTCATCCATCACGCCCACGGCCGCGGGACAGCTGCCCCTTGCCCCAAGCCTGGCTCTGCTCCGTGTGTTATCGCTCGGGTGTCAGTTTTTCCATCCCTGCCTTCTGGGTTCGGCCCTGGGGCGAGACCAGGCAGCTCGGGGTGGGGGGGTTCTGCGGGGCACCCTTTCCCCAGCGAGGAGGAGGAGGAGGTGGGTAGCAAGGTGATGATGAAGGCCATTTCTAACTCCCGTGTGACTAGAACCCCAAAGAACGGCACTGAAGGACTCAGCATCCCTGCGCACGCTGCTGGAGCTCTGCTGTGCCCCGCTCAGATGCTCTGGGGGAGCCTGGGTCTCGGGCAAACCCCCTTGTCCCTGGCTTTGTGGTGGGTTCTCATTCTCAGACCCAAGCAGGGGAATTTTGGTTGCAATGGCAGCCCCCACCCTCCCCACCACTACTGGGTCTGACGGGGGCCACGCACCCTGCACACCAGGGTGCGGATTTGAAAGCTCATGGTTCAGGAATGGATTTCACGCCCCGAGTGAGTAAATTATCTTAAAGGCATAATGGGAGAGAAACACGAAAGGAAAGTGGAAAATCCTTCCTAAATACACTTTATTCATTTGTTTCGATAATTGCGGTTCAGGTTTAATTATTTATGCCATGTTTTGTAATATGCCAGGAAACACTCCGGAGCAAATTTGCTGCTGGTGGTGGCCGTGGTCCCCAGCAGCCCTCAGCCAGGGCAGGGCACTCGGCCACGGGTGCCTGGCAGGACCCAGGGACCACAGACAGGGGCAGCAGAGCCTGGGGGCAGGAGGTGACCTGCCTGGCCTGGCCCAAGGGGCGACGCTCCTGCTCCCAAAGGTAGGTCTTACCTGCAAGAACATCCTTCCTCCCCCCGGCTTGTGATGAGACCTGAGTGACGCAATACAGATTTTCTAATGGAAAGCAGAAAAAGGAGGAGGACAAAGTGGCTCCTCTTACACAATGTTTTCCATGGAGAAAGACCGAGCTCTCCAACTTCATCCTCAGGATTTTTTGCTGTTGGGGGGACGAAAGGGCTGGGGGGTGTTTCTGGCAGGCAGCACTGCCCCTGCTGCCGATCCTCCCAAGCAGAGACCCTGGCAGCAGGTCCCAGCTCCTGGTTTCAGTTTTTGCTTCACCCTACATGACATTGGGTCAAGGACTTGCCCTAGGAGCACCTCGGCTTCCCCACATGTGGAAGGGAGATAACAGACTTGCTTTTATGAGGAGCTGGGACTGACAGCTGAAAAGAGCTAATTATTATCAGTGGAGCGCCACAACCTCCCCAGAGTTATTTTGGCTGAGATACCAAGTCGTGGGATGGCTGAGCAATTCCCTCAGGGTCCTGCTGCATCCAGGTGTTGGAGACCCCAGCAGCAGCCACAGCGAAGCCATCCTGCCCCGAGCCACCTACATGTGCTGGTTCTCTGGGGCTCAGCAGGGGCAGGAACCCTTATTTGCTTTTGCACCCTCGGGCAGGCCTCAAGGGAGCCGCCCAGGTCCCTGTCCCAGAGTTCTAGTGGCCACCTGGCCCTGAGAGACCTCATGGGTGGAGAAGATGCTGCTTCATATTGCTAAGCCTGGGCAGCTCACATGGGGGGAACAAAGTGGGCACACGGATGGAGCCAGGAGCCACGGTGGAGCAGCCCAGCCAAGCCCTGGCCATGCCAGGGGCTGTGTCCCAGGACAGGGTCAGCAGGGCAGGAGCAGGGCATTGCTTTCAGCAGGGGAGGAAGAGGAGGAGAGCAGGGAGAAGAGCAGGGAAGGCGCCATCTCCATGTCCTTGAGTGTCCTTTAGAGGCTTTGCTTTTCATGCAGTGCAGCAGATGAGGAAGGACTGAAAATCCCAAACCTCTCCTCTTTGATTCCCACCACCACAGAGAGAGTTGAAAGGAAGCAGCGAAGGCGAGAGAAAGGAGGAGGCGTGCGGGAAGGGAGGAGGGAGAACGGAGCAGGTACGGGGAAGAAGACACTGCCAGACCTCTTTGCCCCACTAATCAGGTCCCTTCTCGGGGGACAAGGGCTCCCCAGGAGCCTCCCAGGCTCACCTAGGGCTTAGCAGCATCGTGTGCCACGGAAGGGAGCGGAGGGCAGAGGATGCTCCGAGGAGTCGTGCTCCCATATCTTTTCCCCAAAGCACCCCCACACCTCAGCATCACCAGAAAGTCCCAAGGGGACACCATGCCCGAGCCAGCTGGTACCACCCCCTGTGCTCCCAGGAGCAGCCAGAGAAGGGAGGAAAGGTGACAGCCACACTGCCTGCGCCCGGCCAGGCACGTACCACACGTGGCGAGCACTGCCTTCGGCCTCACCATCATCCCCTGCGGGCGGAGGGCAACACCATGGGCTGGCACAGGGCGGTGAGCTGGCAGGGCTGGAAACACGCCACTACTCTGTGTTTGGTCTAGGCAATGTGTTTTTAATGAGCCATATAATGTTTTTCAAATTATGCTGGAATCATTAATCCTCCTGAAATGAGACAGATTCTGCAGCCCACAGGCAGCGCCGGGGCTGCCTGTTGCACAGCCCAGCCGGCAGATGCTGCCGCTGCTCTCTGCTCCGCTGCTTTCTGGTGGCAGGCAGGCCATTGAGATGTGACCCCCTGTCCCTCATTTCTACAAGGGACCCAGCGTGGGGCTGGCTGGACCCCTCGGCTGCAGCACAGGTGGCATGATGGGCTGGGGGAGGACCACGGCTCCGCAGCTCTCGCTGCATCTCCTCCTCGGCGATACCCACTGATCTGAGCTAGATCTGGCCAGTATCAGGCTCAGGCTCCTCCTTGCCCCACCACACAGGCTGCTGGACCCCAGGGCTGCTGGGCACCAGAGGTCCCTCCCTACCGGAGATGCTCCACAGGGGCAAAAATGATCTGGGAAACAGGAAATTATTTGGGAAGAAAAAAGGATCCAAAACAACCCCACAGCACCTGGGAGGAGGTCGTGTCATCCAAAAGCATCCTGAAAGCATCACAGTCTCCTGTGGTGCTGCCAGGAGCCAGCGCTGCCCTTCCAGCCCTCCCAGGAGGCAGAGCAGCTTGGGATGGCCTTGTCCTTGCAATGTGGGAAGAGGAGCAAACGTGGGCTCCTTGGGTCTGGGTCTAGCAGGTCGCTGCAAACAGAATGCTGAAGGCAGAAGGCGGCGCATACTGGCCAAAGCTGGGCAGGAGATGGCCGCAGCAGGCTCAGCCAGCAGCAGAGGCCGGTGTCTCCAGCCCTGCCTGCCTCCCCACACACTTTCCCAGAGATCCAACTCTAATTGCAGGAGGGAGGTGCTGTATTTTTCCATGCACGAAGATCCAAAGTGACACTTTTTCCCTTTCTCTTTTCGGAGTGCAAGAGAGCTGGTTCATTAACATAAAACCACCGAGCCAAATAAAAACCCTGAGTGTCGTGACAGCATCCCTCCAAATAACACGGGAGCGGGGAGTTTATTCATGCCCAGCTCTGCCCTTGCCAAGCGCCGCAGAAGCAAAGTCAACTGACAGGTGGTTGTTTCACACCCTATTGCTGTGTCACTCAGCTCGGCCGAGCCGCCTCCGAGCCGCTGACAGATGGATTTCGAGCCCCGGCTCCAACCCGCGGAGCCAGCAGCGAGCGAAGGGATGCTCTGGAAGAGCAGTGACTCGAGCTCCTTGGTGAGGCCGGGAGAGGGGTTGCCCAGCCCAGATGTTGGGCAGCTGGAGCAGGGATTTCTCTCAAAGGCAGCGTTGTCTGCATGTACCCCAAAATCTCAGGATCCTGGTGCACACGGGGTCATGAAGGAGCTTCCAGGCAGAGCAGGAGCTGGGCGAGGCAGTGCCGTGAGGCTGACCGCAGGCTCGCAAGGTGCCTGTGCTTTCTGTGCACTAATTCTGTAGGAATTTAGCTTCTGCCAGCTTTTAGAAACATGTGTAGCCCGCGGTACCGTGCCTGGTATCCAGCTGGAGATCCATGTCAGAGCAAGAGATTGAACCGCGGGCACCCTGGCTGCCCCCACGCCGCAGCCCCCACGCCGCAGCCCCCACGCCGGGTCCCTGTGCAGCCCTTTCCTCCGTGCACGTCCTTGGATTCACCACTCCACTTCCATCCCTCTCCCCTCCCTCCTCCCCTGCCTGTCCCACAGGGCTTGAGAAGGACCAGGGGATCCTATGCTGGGCAATGCATCCCCCTGAAACCCCATCCCAGCACTACATCCCTCCCGCCAGCTCGCTCCGAGCTCAGCCGGGTGCAGGACCCGAGCCTCCGTCCTGCTGCGCCTGGTCCCATCTCAGCTCAAAATACCCATTAAAAACAAAACCACAAAAACCAGACCAGATGCCACAACTGCTTTGCAAAACCATCTCTCTGGGAGTCCAGCTGCTGGGCTGGGAGTCACAGCATCCCTTCCCCACCCCGGCTGTCCCTGCCTGCCGCGGGTAATTAAGCCAATTAACGAGAGCCATGGACCATAAGATTTTTGTGCCCAGGGTGCTCCCTGGCACTTCGAGAAGTGGAAATCAGAGGAAATTCCGGCAGGCTGGGAGCCAAACGTTGTTTCCCATCGTCGTGGCTGGAGAGAGGTGGGCGAGAGCTCGTGGGGCTGGGGGCTGACCCACGGTGCTACATGGGGCTGCGGCCCCGGAGCAAGAGCCGCTGCTCAGGGAAAGGCAGGAGGATGCCGGGGCTGGCCGCAGGACAGGAGCCATAAATCCGAGCAGCTCCTGAAACACGAAGGCTTTTAACAGGCTGTAACTGAAATAGCTAAACTGGAGGTGGAGGAGACCCGCCACTGCTGGCCAAAGCGGCGTTCGCAGTCGCGGCTGGAGCAGGGGAAGGGAAGCGATGCCCGGGGAGCCCTCGCCTCCACCCACAGCCACGGCCCGTCCTCTCTCCAACAACCTTTTCTAAGGTCTGAGTGCTGAGGCAGTACGGGGTGACCTGAGCAAGGGGCTGCGGTGGTGGGACAGGATGAGAAGCTGCTCTTCGACTCTCCCAGTTAGGCGGACGCACTGGTTCCCAGTGCAGATGCTACATTTCCCAGCCTGGAGCTGTTAGCTGTGCTAGAAGCCCAAATGCATCATCTTTCCTCGCCCTCCTCCCTTTGCAATCAGAACATTTCAGCACAGGGGGAGAGAAAAAAAAAAACAAACAAACCATAAGTGTTTGTCCCCCCCACCCTTCCTCTTCCTCCCGCCCCCACCCAGCCCTCTCCATCAGCCCTTCTGTTGGAGATGAATTTTAAATTAAAAAAAAAAAAAAAAAATCCTTCATTTGCATTTATTCTGAAAGTGGAAACCATGCAGGGGGAGGGAAGAATTAAAAAACAGCTGACAGCAAAGTTTTATTATCCCCATCGGGCGACAAGGAGCAAATCAGTAATTTTTTAACAAGCATTTCAGCTCCTTCGCCGAGGGCCTCTTTGAGCCGCGGTGCACCTGCAGCCTGGCACAGCCAGGAGGGGGGTTCAGGAGGCCCTTTGCTGGGGAACAGCACACGCTCCCCCCTCTCCAGCTGAAGATCCTCACGGGGATGAGCTGGGACCTCCCCAGATCCACATGCGTGGCTGCGGCTGCTGGGGATGGAGCCTGACTGGTGGGGTAGACCCACCCGTGTGGACCCACCGTGGGCTCCCGGGTCCCCCAGATGATGCTGATGGGGTTGCTCACTGCTTTTTGAATGCAAAAATCCCACAAAGGCCAAGCAGCCTCCACACGCCACCCCAGGGACCTCAGCCCAGGCGTCTCTCACCTCCTGCACCCAGAGGTGATTTAATAATAATAATAAAAATAATAATAGTTACAAAACTTGACCACAGGTGCTGCGAAAGAGCAAAGCGCTGGTGATGGGAGAACTTCACAACCACAGAGCCGGCACAAAAGGGAGTCTCTGCCCTTCTCGTACCTCCCCACCAACTCCCGTCCAGCCCCACGCCAGCGCTGCCCCTTCCCAAGCACAGCCCCCCAGGACAGAGGGTGCTGGCACCCATCACGCTGCTCTGCTGGAGGTCCAGCACCCTCAGACCAAGAGCTGCAGGGCTGGAGAAAGCGGCGGTTTGTGCTTCACAAATTGCAAGTGGTAACAAACCGGGAACACTGCCCTGGCTCGGGGGATGCTGCCCCGGCTCCGGTGATGGAGCAAAACGCTGCAGAAGTGACTCCCCCCAGGAGCGGGGACCGCGGCGCAGCACCCTTCCTCCTCCCCATTTACACGTCACAGCTCCCCAACGCCCAGTTCTCACCCTGCTCTGCTGCGCCCTCAAGCCTCTCCGAAACCGCTCTCCAGCCTGCAGCCTCCCTCTTGCCTCCCCAGCACCTTGGAAATAGAAATGCTGACAGCAGGAGCCTCAATGGACTCATCCATGCACGCAGCACCCTGGGGACCCCGTACCAGTTCTCCTGCTCCTGTGACCCCGAGATGGACCACAGCCAGCCTGGCCCTGGCCCTGGCCCTGGCCCTGGCCCCCTCCCTGGGCACCCAACCCTGCTGTGTGGGAATGCTCCCTGCAACCCCAGGCCATGCTCCGCGCCATGGGGCATCTCTCACACGTGTCTGTGCATGCCAGGCGTGTCCCTGGGGTGTGGAGGCAGCCACCGTACACCCCAGCTGGGATCGACACATGGCAACCAGGAGAATCAATGTCTATAATTAAAGCCGGCGCTGCCGGGCTCTGTCCCTCCCGCCCGGCTCCCCCCCAGCAGACGCGGCAGTGGGGTTTTCCAGCCCCACAGGGACCGCTGCGCCCAGTCAGTGCCAAGGCAGCACCCACCTGGGTCCCTGCAACAGCAAAGGGTGCCCAGGGCCTCCCTGCTCCCACGGGAAGGCTTTGCTATGGAGAATTTCTTGGTGGAAGAAGAAAGCAGAGGCAGGCATGGGTGGGTGTTTCCCACCAGGCTGGCGCTGTGAGCACCAGGGGAAGGGAAGAAAGGAGATGGGGGAAGGACAACATGGGGGGACAGACATGTCCCCCCCCCACCAGGGTGGAGGTGTCCAACCAGGATGGAGCAGGTTCACGCCCTGGGCTCCCACCCACCCCAATGAAGCAGAGAGGTGCCTTTATCCCCCTTCCCCTAAAGGCAAAAACCACATTTTGGGGCAGCTCTGCTGCTTTCTGCATGGGGAACCCATGCCAGCACTAACCCCCCCCAGCACTAACCCCGCCTCCTCCCAGTCCATGCAATCGCCATGCCAGTTCTCAGCATCACTGCCCCGGCCAGAGCCACCCAGGCTGTCCCCCACCCTCTCCCCTTCCAGCATCTCCCAGACCATGAGCAGGACATTCCAGACCAAATGAAGGGGGCGAGGTGAGCACACCCCCACCCATCCTGTGGGGAGGGGAGAGCTGGCTCCTGACAAAGACTAAAGCTCCCTTTGCACAAAGACACCAGCCTTCGGAGCCCTGCCAGCGTCTGTGGCTCCCCAGTCCCCCCCTCATCACCCTCCCAGCCCTGCTGGGGGGGGGATTGCAACCCACCAGCAGCTCCCTAAGGGAAAAGGGCACCTGTCAGCGGGAGCACAGAGCCATTTCCACAGGCATGTGAATGCTGGCAGCTTCAGAGCCAGTCTGGTGGGAAATAATTAGCACATGGGAAGTGTATTTGTCATTAAAAATGAGGGAAGAGCCAGCACTGGGGCTGGAGCGACCATGTGGCTTCAGGCAGCTTCAGTGGAGGCTCTGCCCTGCAGCCCGGGCTGGGTTTACTGAGGGGGAGGGATCCTGCCCAGCAGCCCCCACACCAGCAGCAGCATGAAAGCCACAGAACAACCAGAGGGACTGAAAAGCATCTGTGCCCCCAGGATGTGGGTGTTGGCAGACCTCAAGCAAGTCTGGGGTCCCTGGGGCTGACCCGGCCCTAGGGAAGGGCTGAATTCCCTGCCTGACGCGGGGTAGGGGACACCCACCCCTGTCTGGACCAGCTGAGCAGAGGGACCCCCTCCACCTCCACCCTGAAGCGAGAGGTGGCTGGATGTGACCCCCATCCCACCCCCTGCGATGCCTGAAGGGGTGCAGCTCCCCAGGGCTGGAGCCGGCTGCCTTCCCAGGGCCAAGCGCTGCCAAAACCAACTTCCCTGGGAGTTGGGTGCTGGCACCCACGCAACAGCGGGTGGGCGGGCACGGGGGCCGAAGCATCGCCACTCCCCAGCCTGCCTCACCACAGCCAGGGTGAAAACGAAGAGAACAAAGAGGGGAGAGGCTGCGGGGTGAAGGCTGGGCTCTCCCCGCAGCGAGGGCGGACAAAGGGACCCCCACCACGGGGAGCACAGCCCCGACATGTGTCCCTGTCACCCACCAGGGCTGGCAGAGGGAAGGGCAGCGCTGGCGGCTGCAGCATCCCGTGAACACGCGTGCACTCCCACCCACCCACCCCTCCACGCGTGCACACACAGCAGAGGACAGACCCCACCGTGGCTCCTCTTCAGCCCGCACATGCAGGGAGCAGCCGGCCGCGGCGCAGGGCAGGCAGCCTTGGGAGTTATTTTAAGTTTCCCTCCCCGTCGCCTCCCCCCACGCCCAAGCCCAGCCTGGGATGCGCCAGATTTTTTCTTGCTCCTGCAAGGATGCTGAAAATAGCTCAAAAAAGGGCGACCTGCAGCCCCGCAGCTTGTCCTGCCCTTTGTGTCTCAGGGAAGGGAAAAAGGGGAGAGAGCAGGTAGGAGGGCAGCCGCCCTCCTCCTCCTCCTCCTCACCCAGCTGTCTCGCCAAGCTCGCAGAGAAAGGAAATCCAAAGCCCGGCAGCATCCAGCCCGGCTCGGTCAGCAAAACATCATGTTTAATGCACAACACCGCAACAACGGAGCTGAAACAGCCGTAGGCACAATAATGGATTTCTTCGAGTGTCCCCAGCGAGCCCCCGCCCCCAAACACCCCATCGCTCCCTCTCCCCGCGCCAGTGTTTCTAGGACAGCGGCTCTCCAGCTACTTTATCCCTTCGGAGCCAGGCGGCCCCAACAACAAACAACCCCGAGAAGCAGCAACCCTGGCTCAGCATCCCCCAGCCCATCGGTCCCCTGTGCAGGGAGGGCTCCGCATCCCCGGTACAGGCAGCCAAGCCCCACGCACACCCCTCCGGAGCACCACAACCCCATGCGCACCCTTCCTGGGCACCAGTTCCCAACCAGCACACTCCAAGCGCTGGGAGCGGCGATTTCCCCCCCATACACACACACACCCCTCCCCAGGCATCAGCACCGCTGCCCCGGCGACATGGAGGGAGGAGGAAAAAAAACCACACAAATAAAAAAAATACCTGCTACTTAAGAATGGATGCACATAGTGAGAGTGACATGCCTTGAGAGGGTGTATTCCCCATTTCTGTTCCGCTTGCTTCTCTTCCCTTTCTCTCGGCGAGGGGCTCAGGCCCAGCCAACCATGGGAGACGAGGCAGGAGCGCGAGCGGGCGGGCGCGGGCGCGCGCGGGGTGTGTGTGTGTGTGTGTGTGCGCGGGGGAGCGCGCGGCTCCGCGATGTACAAAGGAACAAATGGGAAAAACACATTAGCTCATGATAGATTAATGTGCGGGGAGACGGCTCCCCCTCTCCGCTCCCTCTTAAAGGCCCCTACGTCTCAGTCAGTGATAGGTGGCCAGCCCAAATGCCAGGAGCAAGACGGGTGGTACCCAGTTGCTACCATGTGCCATCACCCGCAGACAGTGGGCGAGGCAGCCCGGAGCAGCGGGGGATGCTCAGGAGGGGCAGCCCTGGGTGATGGGCAGGAGGGGTGTTTGTAACTCGTTATACACCTCGAAGGGGACAGTAAAATAGTGTTCACACATGTCTTGGGAGAGGGGCGGGGTGGGTGGCATCCCACCATGGTCCTATGTCTGCTGTAAAGGTGGGTCAGGGGAAATGAAGCCAAAAGGGTGGTGGAAATGGTGCCAGCAGCGCCCTGGCCATACCTGGCTGTGTGGGACTGGCAGCTCTGCAGCAACACACCCTGTTCATCATTTGGCAACTGCAAATTCCCTGCACAAGCAGCTGGCAGAGACCCCCCTGATGGCATCAGGGCACCCACACCAAGGCTCGGTCCCTGCCTGGCAGTGCCCACTGAGGGGGGGGACCCAGCCACAGACTCTGAGCACTCGTGGTCTGGGGGAGACCAGCCTCGCCAGTGTGACGGGTACACAAAGGCATCCCGCTGCCACCTCGCCCCAGCTGGCACCTCCTTGCCAAAAAAAATGAACCAAAGGTCCATCAGAGAGAACAGGGAGATCAGGGAGGGACGGGGCAGGAAAAAATAAATAAGCAGCTACTTTGTTTTGCATGATTTCCCAGGACCAGCAAGGCGGGCTCGTAGGATTCCTCCCCTTCCCTCTGCACCAGTGCTGCTCCCATCCCAGGGGGACGGGGGCTGCAGAGCCGACCAGCGCATCCCCAGTGAGGGGGTGAGGAGATGGAGGAGGCACCAGCTAATCCTGGCCCCCCACAGCGCTGCATTATCTGGAGAGCCACTGCCCAGCGGCACAGGGGAACACAGCAAGGCTGGTTCCATTAGAGAACGTCCATGGGGCTAAAGCCTTTTCCAGTACCAGCAAAGAGCATCTTGATGGGGCTGACATGATCCTGACAGCAGGACACCCCGGCAAGCACAGCCGGAGTGGGCTGGGGCATCCCGGGGTTGGTACTGCTCGGGGATGAACCCCAGCAAGCATGTCCTATGCTCCCAGGCAGCCCCCTCACCTCACCACCTACCCCCTCACCACACACCCCATGGCCATGTCTTGCTGCAGTGGGAGAAGGGGAGCTCTGCCTGCTGGGGGGGGACAGGGGAGAGGAAGAAAAAAAGATGAATGAAAAATGGGAATGGAAAGAGTTGCTGTTAGACCTGGGAGCACTTCAGAGACGTAACCAGAGGTGAAGTGTTTATAACATGGAGCAAAATCCTCTGCTCTGTCTCGCTGGTAGGCAGATTAGAGGAGCTAAAGTTTCCCCAGCATTAAAAATCTGTCATTTAACACCAAATCCTAATCTGCCGCTTTCCAAGAGATGCTGCTGGGAAAGTCTGAACCATCCCATGCTGGAGGGGAGTGCGGCCACCCCACGGCACCATCCCGCACCCTGGCACCTCCCAAGCCAAGTGAGATAACCTGCGTGGGACAGGCACTGCCCCCCGCCAGAGCAGACCCCGCACCTCCACCTGTGCCCAAGGGGAGATTTCATGGGTGGGAAATTCAAGGAGAGGTGTAAACCACTCCCTCCCGGCACCAGGAGCCACCAAGGAGCAGATTAGAGACATTTTGGGGGTATCTGGGATGGACATGGAACTGAGCAGCCAGGAAGGGCCAAGCCAACCCAACACAATCCCAGTGATGCTGTGACAGCTTCCCCTGTGCCACCAGTGAAGACCCACATGTTCAGCGCTGGCACCGGCAAACCCTGCCCCGACACTGGGGCAGCACCACAGGGTGATGCCGGCTGACAGCTCCCCGGCTCCGTGGCTTGCGGAGAGGCAGGGGTTTTGATCACGGCAGATCCAAGGGAGGCGGTGAAATGTCTCTAAATGAGCTGAAATGCAGCCTAATCGGCACATCTATTTTCTAACAAGTTACATATTCCCTTCAGAGCTCCAGTCATTTCAAAAACACATTAAGGAGAAATATTTGAAAGCTAAAATGTATTAAACAAGCACTTCATCCTCATCAGTGAGGGGTTGCAGACCTTTGCTGGTCTCCTTCCAATAACCTTGCACACAAGGTACCACGAGGCAGTCTCCTGTTTTCAAAAACCCATTAAAAACACATGGACAAGAGGCTGGTCCCAGGGATTGACAACCCCCTGCAGTGCCTTTGCGGGGGCCAGCAGGGCAGGACAGGGCAGTGGTGGACCCCAGGGGCTCCTCTACAGCAGCCAGCACCGAGGGCAGGGGGCAGGAGGCAGCCCTCGCCCGAAATCATGGGAGTGACCCCAAAATACCCCGAGGCTTCTTGGAAGAAAGCCGACACGAGAGCGAGTCTATTTATTTGTGTTGTTCTGAGGCTTTATAAAAGGGGAAAGGAAAGAGAAGATCCTGCAGCCACAAGGGAGGGGAGTTCAATGTGGGAAGGAAAGCAGGTAGCACGTCTAACCGCAGGACACTGGCACTTCAGCAGGAGCCGACACCTCAGAGCCACGCCAGAGCTGTGGGCACGGGACCCCATGGGCGCTGGTTCTCCCCAGAACACCGTCAACCCAACCTCGCTGCAGAGACCTGCACCCTTTTTCCTCGCCAGTAAAAGGGGGAGAAGGAAGAAAAGAGGCTCCTAAACCTCCCCAGCTTGGCTGCAGCCTCACAGCAGCACAGGCCTCATTTCACCCTCCCATTCCCAAACCCCCCCAGCCCTGTAGAAGGGGCTCAAGGTCCTTTGGCCGCTGGGCTGGATGGAAGGAACATGAAAGCTGAGCCTCAGCTCTCAATTATTTATTATACATTTCTTTTTTTGTCTGACTTGTCCTAAAAAGTCCTTTGAAGCATCTGTCACAGGATGAGATTTGGGTGCTTCTTGCCTTTCAATTAGCCCTCCCCAACGAACCAAGCCATCCTCATCCTCCCTCCTCTGCCGGGCAGCCCAGATTGGCCAGGGCAGGTCACACCTCCAGCACACGACAAAGGTTTTGGGGAGCAGGAGCTCCTGCCATCTGGCCTCTGCAAAGGGCCAAAAATACCACCCACAGATGGGTGGGGGTCAGCACCATAGCCTTCCCCCAGCCCAGGCCAGATCAGCCAGCCCTGAGGATTCAGTGCCCCAAATCTTCAGCCCCCAAATACCAACAAGCCACTCTTTTTCACTGTACAACATCCCCCTCCTGGTCTCAGCAAACTCCCCCAGCAATGAGCTCCCAACCCATGCAGCCATCAAAAAGGGTTTTCCTCTTACCGGTCTGCCTCTGCCACCCACTTCACTGGGGAGTCACAGCCCCCATTAACAGGGTGCTTCAAGCAGGCAGGACCAAACCTGCCCCTCCAAAATGATCTCAACAAAAAACCAAAAAGAGTCCCAACTTGTCTGTGCCCCATTAAAACCCACCAGCTCCACCCACGGGGAGGAACCTGGAAGAGGTTGTAAATGGGAGCGTTGATATGAGCATCCCCTGGGCACCCTGAGCATCCATCCCCTAAGCACCCTGAGCATCCCCTGGGCACACTGAGCATCCATCCCCTGGGCACCCTTGGAGCCCTTGCCAGTCAGGGGGGTGTGGGTGTTGCTCTGAGGTTGTCCCCCACGCTAACAGAGGCTCTTGATGCATGTGGCAGCTCAGCCCCAAATACCAGGGCTGTAAGCAGGGACGTGTTCAGGCTCCGTACAGCCAGACTGGGTGGGTGAGAGCCTGTCCATCCCACCTGCAGTCCCTGCTGACCCAGCCCAAAAGCAGGAGGGGGCAGAAGTGAAAGGAATTTGAGGTGTCTCAGGCTCAGCCCTGCCCTCTGGCACCAGCCCCCTCCCCTCCCTGCCTTGCCTGGGAGACTTTGAAGCAAAGCTTGAGCATCTGAAGCACCCGAGTCTGCCTTGCTCGTATTTTTAATATAGCTTCACACGGAGCCATCCCACACACATCTGTCCCCCTCGGCGCAGGCTCACAGTCACCCTCGTGCCCAGCCCCTCGCCCACACCGACCGCACAGCCACACGGTTCCATTTATAATGCACCCAGTCACGCACAAGCCCTCGCATCCTCATCCCGCCTCAAGCAGCCTTGGGGATGCGCCTTTTCCATTCCCCCCTCCGGCCACGCTCCATCTTCTTCCAAAATCCACCTGGGAAGCTCAAGAAAGCCTCTATGTTCCCTTCAGGCACCATCTGTATTGCCACCATCCAGCCCTTTGCCCCTAAAAAACCGCTCTCCACAGGGTCCTGCCTGCAATGCCCAGACTTCCCACTCCTGAGCAGCCCCGTAATGGCCAAAGAAGAGTAGACCCACACCTAGAATGCTCCAGCCTCTCAATAAGGTCCCTATTATTCCCTCCCCAAACGTAAAGCCAAGAAAACAGGCACAGAGCAGGAGAAGGGGCTTTGCCAGCTCCCTCCCATGCTGGAGCCAGCCCAGGGTCCCTGCTCTGCCCCAGTCGCCTCGGCCCACTGAAATCTCAGTCTCAGGGAAGGGGCTGGAGCTCTCCAGGAATGAGCTGGGGCAGCAATAAATTATATTTAGAGGAGAAGAAATATTGCAGAACCTGGATAAATTCCCCAGCCTGCCCCTCACAGGGATAGAACCGGGAGGAGCTGGCTGCCCAGTTTCACAGTGACTGGTTGGGGCTTAACAACAGAGAAATAATATCTGTATTGGCAGATATATCTGAGCAGAGCCACCACCAGCAAATAGATTTTACTGTCTCAGAAAGGGACCGTGTGCTGCCACCATGTCCCTTCCCATCTGTAGATCGCAGGGAAGACGACACTCCCTCTTGGAGCCTGTCAGTGCCTGATTTCCACTGGGAACCAGTCTGCGAAGCTCACATGTGCTCAGCAAGCTCTGAAGATTGAGCAATCCTCGTCCCCCCCAGGACTCCCACAGCAAGTCCAGACGTGAGGAAGGGGATGACCACCCCGACAACCACAGAGGCAGGTGGAAGGTGACAACCTTCAACCCCAGCAGCTCGAAGGGGGAAGGGGTTGAAACAGCAGAAGTTCAAATATCGAAAGAGATTGGTCAGGGAGTTTGGACACTCGGCTTGTTTCTTAGGACAGGAAAAATACTTCAGCCCTAATGCAAAAACCCAGACCCCAAGGTCTGAGCCAGACCGTCACCCACCCACGGTCACGCTGGGGTCGCAGCGGCACACGGGTACCGTTACACAGCCATGCTATCGCTGAGCATCTGGATTGCAGGGCTGAGTCCACAGGAACCAACTCAGCCAGAGCGACCGCTGAACACAGCACCCAGCGCTGTCACACCGTTAAAGTCAGCCAGCGGCTGGAGGAGAGGCACTGGGAGCTGGAGTTGGGTCATGGAGGGGATGCTGCATCCCCGGGATGCCAGTGGCAGAGGCCATGCGGGCACGAGGCTCCTGGGGTGATGTGCTCCAGCAGCAGCTCCCTGTTTCTGCCATTATCCGCCGCTTTCCTCTGGGCATCGGGAAGAGGAAAAGTCTCCATGGCAACTGAGGACAGATGTGACCATGACTTGTAATAGAGCTCCACAGCCAGCACGTTTTGGGGCTGAACAAGGCACCCCCGTACCCAGATGTCTGCGAGGAGACCCACCTTCTGCTACCCTATAATGGCCCAAATCTTACAGCAAGGAACCTGGGCACGGTCACGCAGGGGGACTGGGGCTGAACGCCCACTCCTAATCCCCTGCCCAGTCTCTCCAGTTCAGCCAGGGTGCTGGGGCTGTCCTCTCCCCCATGGGTTTGAGCGTCAGGTTGTGAAGAGGAGGGTGGCTTGTGCTGAGAATTACGCCGAATTTTGCAGGTTGTGGCCAGCTTCCTGGGCTACCGTTAAGGAGGAGGCACTATCTTTCATCAGCCGGTAGCCAGGTTTCTCTCCACAAGCGCTGTGTGGGCAAAGAATTGTTGATGCATAATGTATGGACATCTGAGCAGGAGGGGGATGGAGGGAAGAGAACGAGTGGGAAAAGGAAAGGGGAGAAAAGAGGTTGAGAGAGTCGGGTCTCCTCCCTCTTCACCCTGGATTTGGGACCTTCCTCTGCTACACATGGACCCTTTGCTCCCTAAAGCCCCACAAAACTCCCTGCCCCCCTCGGCACTGCTCTGTGGGTCCTTCAGCCCCACCAAGGGCTGTCCCTGGGGTCTGGCTGTTAAATGGGGACAGTGCTGCACCTCGGGGATTGTCAGCTGGTGGCACAGTAGCCCGTGGCCACAGGACAGACCTGTGCACAGGACAGACAGCTCTGCATCCTCCAAGAGACATCCGAGCCTCCCCCTTCCCCGCAGAGCAGCCGCCCTACGCAGGGGCGGAAAAGCCAGATGCTTTACGAGGGTTGATTTCTTCCCACAGCTTTAAGAGGATTTCCTCGTTAGAAGGAGCAGCTTTGCTGATTGCGGCGATGACCGATATTTCCACTAACCAGGCGAGAAATCCTACTGGATCCCGACCTCCAGCCATGGTGGCTGGCGGTAGGACAGAGAGAGAAAAAACCCCAAAGCCCCCTGTACCAAGCTGGCCATGGCCTTAGGACAATGCCGGGGATGTAGCAGCAGCCAAGAAGGTCAGCACAGGCTGGAAAACCTGCCCAGGTCGTGGTGCAGGACCAGTGCAGGACCTTCCCATGCCCTCCCAGCGAGGACAGAGAGAAGGACACAGTAATAGGGACAATGGAAATTGTTGTAGTTCACCAGCATCCTACCAGTCCCCAGGGTTTAGTGAAGGTTGTGGGAAACAGGAGCCATCAGGGAAGCACGTAGAAGGCTCCAAACAAAGCCTGGGGGCAGCTCAGGAGAAAGCCAAGGTGTTTGCTGGGGGGTTCAGCAGCGGGGCAAGAGAGATGAGTTATCTTGGGCTGATCACAGGCAGAGGCTGACAGTTAAAAGGGAAGGAGACGTGCTGGGGCAAGCGGGGAGAGGTTGGGGAAAGCCAAGAGAGGAAAAACAGGAGCTGATGATTTTTCGTGTGTGTGCTGGGAGGAGGAAGGGCCGCAGAAAGGAGCAAAGAGAGGAGCAACGCAGCAAAACCATCAGTCCTGAAGAGCCCCATCCACTGCAGCATCCAGCGTGGGTGTGGGGACAGAACGGTGTGTGCCAAGGTCAGGGCAGCTCTGCACAGATACAGGAGATCCCAGCGACGGGATCTAGAGGGGACTGGGAAGAGTGGAGTTTGGGCAATATGTGGTGCCAAATAAAAAGGGGGGCTGTTAAGATTAAGACACCGTGGAAAGGGAAACGCAAGGAGAGAAGCTGAGTCACGGCTAACACCTCACTGGTGGGTAAATGCCACAGCCAGAGCGGAGCAGCGCTGTCTGCAGCAACCAGCGAAGAAAGGAAAGGCGTAGGGTAGAGTTCTCGGAGGCAGGGATTAAAGATTATTTACCATGGCTGTGCTTGAGCTGATGGCTAGACAGCCACCAGGAGACAGCACAGAGGCAATCCTGGGTCATTAGCAGAGATTTACTGCTCACAGACCCGGGCTGCTCCTCCCAGTGCCCCCAAGTCAAGCACGCAATGGAGAAAGAATCGCGTCAGAACCGGCAATAACTTGGATTTCTCCAGGTCCTCACTCTCTTGAAGCAGCATTTTCTCTGAGGGTCCTTGGGCTGCCCAGGACATCCAGGGCAGCAGTTTGTTGGTGAGGAGGGGCTGTGGGGTGGGAGGATGCCTGTGACTCACGCACTGCATGGGGCGGCCACGCAGGGAAAGCTTGGAGGGTGGAAACGTCTAAAAAGAGTGAGTTCGGAGGCTATTTCTGTAGCAGAAGGAACCAGAAATCTGGGTCAGAAGGGATAGGAGAGGCGTCAGTGGATTGCTAGATGAGCAAGACCTGTTTCTCCAAGCTTGGAGGACGAGGTCCCCAACACCAGCAGCTCAACCGCGCCCCACTGCAGAGCTGGGGGTCCCTGAGGTGTCCTCAGCTGGAGGTCGGAGACTCGGTGCCACTTCCAGCAACACCCTGGGATTGCAAAGCACGTAGCCAGAAGAGTTAAGGAGGTTACAGGGACCTGCCTCGTGCCTCGGGGTTAACAGAGACAGGTCGATTCGGCCCAGAGTCACGCTGCCGGTCGATAGGGAAGCATGCCTGGAGCGCTTTTCCCCCGGCCCCGCGCTGCGCTCGCCCCGGGAGGGCGAGGCGATGGGCGGCAGGTCGGGCTGACACACTCCACGGCGATCGATAAGTGTCAGGAGCGTTGCATGAGGTTTTCTTCTGGCTTCCCACTGACTCGCTGATCTGGACTTGGCAATTCAAATGCTGTTGATTTTCTCTCCTGCCATACAAAAAGAGGGGGGTTGGCAAAGATTTCTAGAAAACTTGGGTTCAGCCCAGTGCAAATGAAGAAAACTTTTTATAAAGTCAAAAATGTACAGGATGGGAAAAATCTTTTCCTGAAAAGCTCAAGCCAGCTGACTGCACCTCTCCTCTTCCCTACGACGGCGGCAGCATCTTCCTGCGCTCATGGTACTTCCTCCATTTGATTTACAGTGAAACACCCCCCTTCCCCACTTCCTCACCCTCCTCTCCTTCAGCTAGAAGGAAACTTCCTTGAATTTCTAAGAGGACAGAGAAGCTGGCAAAGCCCCCTGGATGGGGAATCCATTCCAAAGAGGACTTTGCAAGGAGCTGGTGAGCCCTGAGGAAACCGGCTCCAATAGAGCTTTTCCTCCCTTGTTTTGCTGAAGCGCAGCAGCAGCCACTGCCGGTGGACTGTGCCTTTAAATCAGAGACAGGCTGATCCCCAGGACAGCAGCTGGAAAGGGCATACCCACAGCTCCGGCAGGGATAGGAGCCTCCGCAGTCCCTGCGAACTGGCAAACACGGGCTGACGGAGCGGAGCCCGGAGCCTGCCTGGCTGCAGGTATTTAAGAGGCCGTACGCTGATGTTCAGCCCAGTCAGGTGGAGGGGCTGCAGAGTAGGAGGCAAATGCCTGATGCATAAGGAGCTGCAGAGGACCAGCGAGCTCAGCGCACCCAGCGCCAGGACCGCTGCAGCAGGGCTCGGGTTTGGCTTGGCCCATGCCCAGGAGGGTGCAGGCTGTGTGGAGGGAAGGGCTCGCTCCTCCCTCCTGCCGGAGCTCAACACCTCATGCTGGGGGGCACCCACCACCAGGGAACAGAGCTGGAAAATTAAACCATCACACAGCCCAAAAAAGGGTGGGAATGCCGCAGCGGGGCAGGAGTGCCGGCACTCGCACGCTCCTGCCCCTGCCCGATCCCTGCGTGTCTAATCCCCAAAGGCCTTCCTGGAGTGATGCTCTTTAGAGAGAAACGCCAATCACACTTCCCTTCAATGTGACCTTATCAGGGCTGGCCTTGCCAGCCAGAGCTAATTAAATCCTGGATGCAGTCACCGCTTAAATGAAAGTTTGTCTCCTGCAATAGCGAAGCCAAGGATGGAGGCAGCCTGTGCTTTCCTGTATCTAGCCAGAACATCTGCCACGGCCAACTCACAGTGGTCCTACCTGCTCCACGGCCGTATGCACTGGGCGAGAGCGAGAGCCCCTGTCCCTGGGTCCGCCCGGCTCAACATCCTCATGTTTGCAAGAGGCAGATAACGTACGTGAGGGCCACATGCAGGACCCAGCTGCAATTCCTAGGGTGGGAGGTGTTGCCTTTCTTTAGCGTCAAGCCCTGCCTGGGGTTACAAGGTACATGATGCACGAAGTCCATTGCGAGAGCTCAGGGGAGCCCCAGAGCTTTGCATCGCACGTTGTTGCTGTACGATGCAGCACAAAGCATCGCAGAAACAACCTGGATCCCTAAAGCAATGGCTGGCTCCGGAGATTACGGTCCAGCTGTGGCACAAATTCCCTTGAAGGCCGTAGGCTGTGCCCACGTAGCCAGGAACTCAGGGCAGAGCTGCAAATGAAACTTCACTTGGACTTCCAGCTCGCAGGGGCGGGCAGAAGGCGGCCAGGAAAGGCAGCTCTTACTCCTTAACCCAGCCCTGACCAGGAGGCAAAACCCTCAGACACCTTCCAGCAGCTGATGAACGAAGGAAAACAAGAAATAAGAAGAGGAGGTGGAGGAGCAGCAAAGCCCCCAGTGGCCCCCATGAAGGCTCATGGCTCTGCCGAGGAGCCCGTGGTGGCTGTGCAGCACAGGGGGGATCCCCCAGCCGTGCTCCCAGGCAGCGCCTAGCCCAGTTTCGATGACCATTAAGCGATGAGAGGAAACCACCCAGACTGTTGCAACGAGTGCTTTCTTAGGAGATCCTTCCCACAGGACGGGAATGTTAAAGTGCCACTTGCCGTTTGAAATCCAGGGATGCTCTGATTGCTCTCTTCTGGCTTCCTCCAGCTAATCCCACATGCTCCTCACGTGGCTTCTGCTTTAAGGGGACTTCAAAAGTCATCACAGCTTTAAAATGTTGGGGAAACCTCCCTAATCTACTTTCCAAATCACTCAGTCCTCCTCAGGCATTAACCCCACACCCAGAGCCTATCCCCTCGGTACGGGGAACAGCACGATGCTTTAAAACGAAGCAGAGAGGATGATCATACCGATAGCCGGGCATCTAGTCCCATCTGCCATATGCTTCCTCCAGGACTCTTCATCTCTATTTTTGGGCGATCCATACTTGCCTGCCGCTGAGGGAAGGTGGGTGGTGGGGAGGCTATCACAAGCTGTTGTGCTTTGCGGGACTTTTTTAGTGTTCTTATGAAAGCTGGGTACCAATTTGCAGGGGAAATTGGGCATCTTAAGCCGTGTCCGTTCAGTATGGTCTGTGTGAGCTCCAGCAGCCCCGTCCGCTCGGGAGCAGCAGAAGCTGCTGGGGACGAGGGCTGAGGAGCATCATGGACACACCAGCAGTTCTGCAGACCAGGGCAGTGTGCGATGCACAGGGCAGGGAGGGGAGAAACCAGGACCTGCCAGATCCTCATAGCTCCATTCACAATGTCAGGACCTGGCAAGTTGTCCCTAAAAAGCTGAGTCAAGCGGGGAAAGAACAAGAAGGAGATGAAAGAAAAAAATGTGCTTACATGCTCCCACCTCTAATTCAACCTGTCTAGAAACCAGCTCTCCAATAAGCCCGTTCAATACCACTTGAGTCCAGAAGACGCAGCAAATAAATCATATTCCTGGGCTGGAAGAGCCTACAGCCAGAGCAGAGGGGATGCACGCGGGCGCAGAGGAGGCAGTGTGGAAAGCCTGGCTCTCTACAGGAGGTTTGCACTGCCCTGTTCAGGTCTTTGTGCAACAACCTCACCCACACGGGCACTGCAGCCGGGGTGACTGGTGGCTTCTCCCTCCATCACCCCGCAGGGCTGAAGGCTGTCCTTAGCCAAGGGGAAGGGAAGGAGCCGGAGCCATCCTTGCTCTCACGCAGAGGTGCCTTCTCTTCCGCAAACATTGCCAATCAGGGAAGAAAGGGGGATGCAAAGGGCTCCTGAGGGAGAGCTGGAGAGGAGGGAGGAGAGAGAATCCCGAGATGCCTCGCTACGAGTTCATGCTGAGTGGAATTGCTGGCAATTTTGTACCAGAAAAACAATTTCTGTGAATCCTGGGGGGGGGGGGTGGGAAGAGCCTGTCAGCAGGGCTGGAGGGGAGAAGCGGTGCCAGGGGCACCGCACGCTGAGTGGGCTGAGGAGGTCGGGGCTGGGACCAAGCCTGCCTGAGCCACCACAGCGCTTGGCAGCACCTTTCAGTTCCACAGCCCGTCTGTATCTCAATCCCCGTCGAGCGCTGCTAGGTGAGCATCCAGCCAGGGGCAAAGCAGCCGCCACGAAGGTGCTAATAGCTGCTGCAAGAGAGTCCAGATCCAGAGGCAATCACAGACCCCGCTGCAGCCAAGCAACCTGCCAAGTATTTTTTCCAGGCTCAATGGAAGGAAAAACTAAGCACATTCACTTTCCGGAGTGGCTACACACAGCAGAAGTTACTGCCTGAACCTTTAGCTGGCAAAGCCTGAGGTTTTCCCCTCGATCCAAAGCAGCCATGAAGGTGCCCACAGACCCCGGGACAAGGCTGGATCATCGCGGTTCTCCCAGCCCGGCCGGGACTGCGTTAACAATCACGCAAACAAGGTCTGCAAAGCAGCAGAGGGATGGTGTTCATTGATCCCAGAGCTTGCCAGAATGACAGATTTAGGGTATTCTGCACAGAAACCAGACCTGTTTGATGGTTGCTCCTGTTGCCCTGGAGACGCAACAAGCCTCAGCGTTATTGATGCTTTCCCAATGACCAAGACAGCACCAGGATGATACGGCTCATTGATTCCCCTAATGAAAACCTTGGTGAACCATAATGTCGGACCACAAAACGGTGGTGAATTTCATACGCCAAAAAAGAGTCGGCATCAACAGCTGTTACACTCAGATGGATCAAAACCAAGATCTTCCCCACCTGCACGTGGAGCCAAGGAAATAACCCACACGGAGGGGCCAGCATTCAGCTCCGCTGGTGCCAGGACTCCTGGCATCTCCAAAGCCACAGAGCTTTCCTAAGTGATTTTCCCCACTAATGGTGCACAAGAACCAAGAGTTCTCATCCCTCCACTGGATGCTTCGATAAAATGCCTGAAGTACAGAGTCTAAAGATACCAAATCCCCAGTAAACGCAGCTCATCACCACAGGGATTCAAGGAGGAGGGGTGGGAATGCCAACCCTCTTAAATATCAATAATTACTGTGCCTGAAAAATACACACTTTATACATATATTTAAGAAATGTGGAAGAATAGAGGGGTGGGTGTGGAGAATCTCCAAATTTCTTCTCCCAGATTATCAGCAAACTGCCTCCTGCAAAGCTGACAGTCAGAAACAAAACAGTCATTACACCACGAACTGCTGACGGGAGGGAAGGGACCTGTCAGGCGGGGCTGCGATTAGATATTAAACATGCAAACGGGAGCTGCAGCCTAACGAAGAGCAGATCAAGGGGTCAGCACTGGGACGGAGGGCAGCGGGAGCTGGGTGTCTTCCCTGGAGCCCAGTGGAGAGATGCGATGGGATGGTAAAGTGGGCAGAAAGGAGCTCAGAAGATGAGGGGAAGGGGTAATTGGGGTGGGGGGTGTGCTGGGAATGGAGAAATCTTGGAGAAAGAGGGTGGGGAACACGGCAACTGTTTTTCTCAGGTTTTCTGAGGTGAGCGCGTAGCCAAGATGCCTGGCAGAACGCCCGCCTGGTTGGGGAGCACCCGCCCTCAGCGCGGCCATCAGCACACGGGACCGACCTCTTTGCCACTTGCCACTTGCCAACTGAGCCTGGTTACAGGCAGATGTGACCCTTTTGTTTGCAGCAGAGACCAGCCCTACCTTCAGCAGCTCTGAAGTTTCCATAGCTATCGCAGGAAGGCACCAGCACTTACCCAAACCTCCCAGTTGACCCCGCTCTCTGCTCACCAGCAGCCCCTCCATGGCTTGGAGCAGATGCTCTTGCAGCTTCGCTCATTGAAGCTGCCTGAGCAAACCCTGTCTGTCAGTGCCGGCACCCATGGAAGGTGGGGAGGCAGCGGGGTGACACCAGGGTTTGTTTAGTCTGAACGAGAGGAGACCGAGGAAGACATAATGAAAGTCCTCAAAGACACAAAGGGCAGCAACCGAGGACAGGAATAATCTGTTCTTTGTGTCTGCTGCGGAAGGGACAAGAAATAATGGGCTTAAACTGCAGCGAGGGAGGTTTTGACTAGATGGTAAGAAAAACTTTCTAATAATAAGGACTATTAGAGCTCTGCGACAGACAGCCCAGGGAGGCGGTGGGATCTCCATCACTGGAGGCTTTTAAGAACAAGGCAGACAAATATCCGCCAGAATTATATAGGAATAGTTGATCCTGCCTCGGGGCAGGGGATGAATTAAATTACCTTTTAAGATTCCCTCTAGCTCTCCCTTTCTGCGATTCCTTGTTAGCTGCCTCACCAAAGGCCGCTGGCCTTTAAGGAGAAGGCATCTCCCGAAGAACACGAGCGCATCCATCAGCAGAGAAGTGCTGGCATTAGCAGAGCTGAGAGGCCGGAGCTCAGGGCTGTGCAGAGGTGAAGACCCACCAACGCCGGCACAGAGACGCAGGATTGATTTGTTCAAGGCACAGCCAGGCACGGCCCGTGATGTGGCACCGGCTCCCTGCAAAGGTGCCGGGGAGGAGAAGATCAAAGGTCTCCCTTTGGAGAAGATCTGGACCGGTGAAGGCGACATCCTTGGGCAGCAAAGTGCAGAGGCAAAGGAGCCCTCCTGGGGGAAAGAGCTGTTAGATTAGCAAAGTATTTCAGATGGGGGGAATAAACAATATAAAGGAAGATTCTTTTGTATGGCCGCTCTTTCGCACATTTCGGGAGCGTTTGGTTCCTGCTGGCTGAGATCTGCCCCAGCACACCAGGAGTATCCAGAGCTGCAGATGAGCTCTGTCTGTCCCAGGAGATGTAACCGCACGTGGGAAGAGGCTGCCTGGAAGCTAGAAGGTCTGATTTGCAGTTTAGAGCATCAAATGGTGCTAACAGTGACAGGATTTCCCTTCCCTTTCCAAGACGAGCTCTTTCTTCGTGTCAGCTGTTTGGCATAAACCAAACAAGCGAGCCAGACCTGTCTCCTACCTCCTGTCACCTTTATTCCCCATTGAGCCGCTTGTCACTGGTTGCTGGGCGGGTGCATAACTCTATCTGGGAGCTTTATCTCATGCGGGGCTGAGGGACAGGCTGCCCGATCCTCCCCTGGGGGACACGCAATGGATCTGCGTGAGGTCCAGGTTGGCTGTTTGTTTGGGGGTTTGGAGTGGTTTATGGCCAGGCTGCAGACAGCGGGGCTGCAGCCGGCCCCTCTCGCCCAGCCCAGGGGGGGACAGTGCTGATGGTGCCATCATACAATAAATCTGCAGAGTTCTCTGGGGACAGCTGTCCAGACAGGGGGGAGGTTGGGCACAGCTCCTGGGAGACCCCTAGGAGGCAAGTCTGGAGCCTGAGGAGACCCCCAGGGAGCCGGGAAGGGATGGGGAACAGTGACTTACCTGCAGCCCAGCAGCAAGTCCCTGGTAGAGCCAGCAACAGACCACTAACTCGGGTACCTCTCTTGCCCCAGGCTGGACGCTGACCTCTTCCTGGGATCCTAGATGGAAGACAAAAAGCAGCTTCACCAGTAACCTCCATTCCGCCCAAGGAGGCTCCTGTGTGTTCCTGCCTGAACAAAAGTGGCTGTTTTTTGCCAGCACCTCCAGGCTCTGTCAGAGTCAGTAACACCTCAGACTAGTGGGATTCCAGGTCCAGGGCAAACCACAGACCTACCCAGGACCTTTACGGGTCTCACCAGCTTCTGCCTATGCCATAAACCTGCGGGACTGGGGACATGGGTACACTGACACACGGGGGCTGCTGCAAGGAGCAGCATGTGCACACCAAACACACCTGAGCGCTTCCACCAAGCAGCTCGAGGACCCTTCAGCACCCACACACGCTCCAGGTTATGGGGAGCTGCTGCTTCGGTCCCGCTGCCTCTGGAGGGTGACGCTGCGAATGAGAATCAGGTACAGGCAGGGCCTGGGAAAGGCGGGTACCCGGTTGCTATAGAAACCGGCTGCAGGAGGATGGAGAGGAGGGAGATGGGGTGCTGATCCCCACCATGCTGCTTCTCCAAGCAGCGTCAGCTCCCCTTGGCCCTGAGCTGACAGCCCCCACCAGCCGCACTGGTTTTGAATCCCACAGCTTGCTGGAACCAGCTCTCCCTGCCCAGGGATGGGGACGAGGCACAAGGGGCGGCGCAGGCTTTGCTGCCCCCCAAGCCTTTTGCCTTCACCTCTGTAGCAAAGAAAAATGCCTGTCCCTGCCAGGCAGCTCCACACAAATTCCCTGGCAGTTGCTTGAGGTGGGTATATGGCGGGGGGGGGTGGTAGCGTTGCCCAAGAGGAGCATTGCACGACTTTGGGCAGGGTAGGAGGAGTACACAGCCCAGCAGTCCCAGCCTTTTCCTCCCCAGGTATAACTTGAGATAGAGGCAGAAGGACGTGAAATATCCAGCCCATCCAGCCTGGGGTCCGGAGCAGTTCAGGGAGCCAGGAGAGAGACAGCAACGAGCACAGCCCCCCTCGCCCCAAGAGCTCAGAGCATTTCACAAACCCTCAGGAGCAAGGCCAGGAGCATTATCACTATTTTAAAGGAGGGAAGGGGGAGAGGGATGGGGAAGGGAGGCTTGTGGGGCAGGCAGCATATGGTACCCGCTGCCAGCCCATCGCCCTCTTCCCTTTGGCTGCCCAGGCTTGGGTACTGCAGCCCTACATATGCGATTAAATCACCGTGACCTACAAATTAGCTTCTAGACCCATTTTATGATAAACGGTGTAGGGCTACAACAGACTCTGGCAAGACTTCAAATTAAGACTGCCAATTAATGCTCCTCTTGGGGCTAATTAAATATTACTTTCCATAGCACTTTTCCCCTCCCCTAAATACTTTGCCAACTACTTCCAGACCCAGCGCAGCGCAGCTGCCTGAGGCAGATGGCAGCAGCCACGGCGCTGGGGGGACTCTCCCTCATACCAGGATGGGGGGACCCTCCCTCAAACCAGGGTGGGCACATCCACATACCCTTTCATGTTCCACCATGGGCTGCAGTGATTTGATTTTGGAGTGATCAGTGGGTAAATTGGCCTTGCAGAGATTTCCATCAATGGTTCCCTGGAGTCGAGAGCTTGCAATTCCCTCTACTTTGACCGAAACACCTTTGAGGAGGTGAATTCTACAAGCAGAGTGATGACGGGGAGCGATGGGCGGCAGATTCTCTCTGGTCTCGATCAGCAGAGAACGGGTCTCTGTGCTGCAGGCTGCTGTGTCAAGGCAGCAATGCCTGCAGCTATAGCCCTGCCATGAGCCACAAGTCCAGCAACAGCTTTGTCTCCTCCCCAGAGACTCTCTGCCCCAGTTTGGGGGTCTCTGGAAGGCCAAGGGCACACACACCGTGCAGCAAGAGGAGACCTCAGGGGACTCACCCCACAGCCGCATCAGTGATTCCCCTTCACAGCAGCCTCCCATCAGGGAGGACAAGACTTGGGAAACTGGAGAAAAACAAAGCTCGGTGAGAACGTGGCTGCCCAAACAGCCTTCCTCCTCGCTGCCAGCAAGATACCAAATGCTGCTGGCAACTCCCAGTACCAGGGGATCACAGCCCCAGCAGCGTGAGCCTCTGGGAGCAGCAGGCTCGCAGGAGGGTCCATAGCCACGAGCTCCTCAAAACATTTTGCAGATAACAAAATGGAAGCTGGCAGAGGAAAGGCTGCACCTCCGAGGATGCTCAGCTAGCTGAAAAAAGCTAACGGGTGGGTTTGCTGAAGATACTAGAAGTGCATGTGCCTGCAGACAGCCAAGGACCGTCACCGGTCTGGTCCTGGCGTCACACCTAGGGAGTCCCCCAGCCTCACCCACAGAGCGGGGGCCCAGTGAAGCAGCAGGATGCCCAGCTAAGCACACCCAACACCCGCCTGAGTCTGCGGAGAGCCTGAAACCATCGCTCCACGCACAGGGAGGTTTGGGGCTTTGGTTGTTTGGAGCACATTTGGATTTCAGGAGCTGCAGCAGTGCTAAGGAGCAGAGTTGCTGCAAGAAAGGCAGAGCCAGAAGTGGGGTGTGGAGGTGCTTCCCCAAGCTCCTGCCATCCCCCAATTCAGCTCTGGAAACCAAAGAGCTCCCCTGACCTCCAGGAGAAGGCATTGGCAGAGGGCAGCGTGTGCAGGAGGCTCCCTGCCTGCAGCCCTGCGGGCTCATGGAGGGCACAGCCCCCGAGCCAGTGGCCAGGGCTCCTGGCCAGCGCTAAGTCACCGAGAGAAATTTCAAAAGGTTAGAAGGGGGAGGGAAAAAAAAAACACCAGGAAAAAAAGAAGAAAGAATTAGAGATGAGAAAACATCTCGGCTGGTACAGCCAGCCCCAGGAGAGCATCAGCTACTGGGCTTCTCCTCCCGTTTCCATAGCAACACAATTTGGTGCTCTTTAGAAGAGCTCGCTCCCCTCTCTACCTCTAGTTAATTTTATTTCGTGTTTTGAAATAAAAGTGGTTGATACGGTTTTTATCTCGGGAGCCTCATGGTTGTGGGAAGAAAAGGCAGAATATCAGCAGATCTGGAGGGGCTGCAGAGGGGAAGAGGGGACCTGGACCCTCTCACCCCCAAACCAGCCATCCTGGAAGGGCAGCTTTGTGGGTCCACTAAGTGCTCCTGGGCTAAGGCACATCAGGGTGCTGCCCGTGGAGCACAGGGTGGTCTCCTCCCTTAGGGGTGATGGGCTGGAGATGGGTGCCAGCCCCACCACTCACTCCCTGACCTTGGGAAACACCCCAGGACCTCAATTCCCCTCAGGTGAGCTGGATGACACCCCCCTCCTTTTGCCCATCCCACCCCTCCATGCAGGGCAGACCCACCTCAAGCTGTGCAGACCCCCAGCACCCACCACCAAGGACCCAGCACAGCACACCGAGTCCAGCCACCGTATTTTGTGCAATAAAAGAAGCTGGTGGCTGCGACCCTGAGCCCTCCTGCTCCCAAAATCCGCCCTTTCCCAGACACACCTTCAGAATGGGAGCAGGGAAGGGGCTGGGAGACACAGAGCCAGCACAGACCATCCCCTTCACCTTTACAACAGTGTTTCCTACACCAGAAACAAGCATCAGAGCTGCCCTTCCCCAGCACCCCGCCACAGGACCGGAACCTGCCAGGGTCCACACAGGGCGAGCTGGGACTGGGAGCTGGGACGCACACCCAGCCCACGGCTCCGCTCGGCTCCTTGAGAGTGTTCGGGCTAATGAACGCCAGCGCGTCTGTTCGTTGCTACCAGAAGGGCTGTTTGGGAATGTTTTTATTAAATATTTTTCATTGAAAATTCCAACCAGTTGAGATTGAACTCGTTTGCCTGAAATAATTGGTGTGGAGAAGTTTTCCAGTTAAAGGAAAAGGACCGAGGAGAAATGCGTTGGAATTTGGCTTCCTTTAGACTATAATACATGCTGCTTCACGATTTAATTTGTAGGGAAAGAATGTTAAGAGAGGTCGCGTCCGTGTTTTGAAGTGGTAGGAAGAAAAATGTCTCAGTAACCAGATAGCTCTGTGGATTTTCCATGAGCTTTAAAGAAAAAGGAAAACCACCCCTTTTTATCCAGACCGAGAGGGGCAAAACTCTTTGAAATCTCCATCCTCGTAGCAAAAAAGCTGCCCGTGCCCAGAAAGCACCCCGGTACTGGCCAGCCAGGCCAGGTCCCAGCCTGGACAAGGCTCTCAGCAACCCTCCACCCCCAGGCTCTGCTGAAGCCACCACCAGGCCCTTCCTGCAGCCGGTGTCCGAGCGGCTCCTCGGGACCCACCAGGTCCCTGAGGGTTTTGCCCGGAGGAAGCCTCGGGCAGGAGGAGAAGCTCCTGTTCCACCTCAACCTCGAGGCTGATTCCCAGCCCTCCCAGGTCCGGGATGGGGAATGGGGCAGGGGAAAGACCTGCCCTCCACAGCTCTTCTCCTCTGCTCTGCCACCATGGCAGGGACACAGCCACCCCCTCCCGAGGGTGACCAACCCACTGGTTCCCCTGGCTCCAGCTCCCTCACCCCGTACAGAGAGAGGGCAGGACCCTACCCAGCCCACCCCTCCTCAGCTCCGCAACTCCAGCGCCCCTCGGCCAAAGTACACGAGAGAAAGTGAGCAAAACCCACCCATTTCTGGGAAAAAAGCGGTACCCGTGCGAGCGGAGCGCCGGGGGAGCCCTGCCTGCGCTTGCCGGGCAGATATTGCCACCGTGTGGGCAGCGGCAGCAGCTCAGCGAAACCACCGAAACCTCTGAATTCGGTTCCTCCCGTGCTGAAAAACCATTGTCCCCCGCCTGGGACGAGCCCCCTCCCGGGGGGTTATTGCTGTGCAGCCCCCGTGGAGAGCAGAGCGGGTGAAGGGGGAGCTGGTGACCGAAAGCATCACCACCCCACGGTCCGTGGACCCCATGGGTTGGTGGACTCCGTGGGTTGGTGCACCCCGTGAAGGGTGCCCAGGAAACAAGTCCGGTACCAGCTGGTTTAACTGCCCTGAGGTGGGGTCCTCAGTTCCCACGGGAAACGGTTCATGGGTGGGGAGGGCAGCAATGAGGTTAAAAACACCTGAGAGCAGGTGGGACAAAGGGTAAAGTGGAGCATAACGATGCTCTCTAGGTCACACAGAAGGCTCCAAGGGGCAGCTCTGCCTGCTGCCTCCCCCCTCCAAGAGACTGCCAAGTGACCACCTCACCGCTGCTTGCTGGAGCTGGTGTTTCTCCTGATCCCGCAGGGACGCCCCCAGTGCCTGTGCTTGGGGAAGGGGAATGCTTTTACACACGATAAAGGACCAGCTGGGGCTGGGTGCTCGTAGGGTGCTGGTAGGTAGCACCCAGCAAACAGGAGGGATGCCTTTGAGCCAGAAACCCAGCAAAGTGAGGAGCAAAGGTCAGCCTGGGCATGGGGGAGCTGATGCTGACTCCTTCATCTCATTGCTGTGGGGGGTGGAAAGGAGAGGGGTTGGGGGACCCCTCTTCCCACCCCCAGGAAATGTGGAAAACCGCGAGGCAGTGGACTGGTCACAGTGCGGCGAGGGCTGCCGCGGAGCATGCCAGCCATGGTCCCTCCTGCCTTTAAAACCGACGGGAAGGTATAAATAGCAGCAAAATAAAAAGCCGCTGCTACACGAGCAGATGGATTAAGCAGAGTTTCAGGAGATGTATATATATATATATACGTGTGTGTGTATGTACAGATATAAACGTGTGTGTGCTCAGATACACCATCCCCAGTAAAGCCCTCGGACTGCACACGGGACCAGGAACGACCTTTGTGCTCCGGCTTCGCCTCTGCCTTCGCGGCTGCCAGAAAACACGCGGGAGATACGGCTGCAGGACTGGGGCTCTGGGAAAGAATAATAACAGCTTGTTTGTTTGTTTTTATAGCTTTTTCATTCAACAGCCTGCTTGGTTTATTTTTAAACACAACAGCGCTGAAATGTGACTGAGGTGGGAGCAGGGCACCGGCCAACGGACCCCTGAGGAGAAAGAGGTGTGAGGGGAAGAGGAAGGGGGATCGGCTGCAGCGGTGGTTTGGGGCTCCCCCCATCAGGGCAGAAGTTGCACATGAAGTGAACAGCCAGGAGACCAGTCCCTGCCAGTGATGGGGTCTGGGTGCGTCCAAAAGCCATGGAGAGGGTGCGACAAACCCCGGGATGATGTTGGGGTATCTGTGTCTCCAGCTCCAGCCACGCAGCCCTGGAGAAGAGCTGCACCACGCTCAAAAAAACCAAATCTTGTATATCCGATGTGTTTTATAAGCACCATTTTGATAGGGGTTTAATTATTTCAACAACAAATTTTCCACCAAAACAGCTGAAATGATCCACGTGCTGCTGGGCTGAGCCTGCGGCCAGGTGTCCCCCCCGACGGCTGCGTGGGACCCAGCCCCAGCACCCCTCGCTGGAGCTCCTGCAGCCCCTCCATCGCCCCGAGCTTTGCCGGGCGCTGCTTCGCTCCAACTCCCAGCTCCCTTTTTGCCGGCAGAGCGGCGGCAACGGTGGCAAATTCTGGCAGGGAAGAGGAGCGCAGCAATTCTCCAGCCACCTCCAGCACCTCGTGGATGACCCAAGGCAGGAAAAGGTGCTGCAAGACGGGGGTCTGCTGCCGGCTTCCCCCCCACCCCGGCTCCCAGCCCAGTGAAGCACCGCGGGGCTGCTGCGAGTTGGCAAGAGCCAGCGTGGGTCAACCAGCCTCCGAGGGGCCGGGAGAAGCCCAGCCTCGCAAGGACGACTCCACGCTAATGCTTTCGCAATAAATTTGAAGGCAGCTTCTTTCTAGCAGGCTTTTGGTAGGCGTTTGACCCAACGCCAGTCAATCTAACATCGTTACACCGCAGTTAATGTCAGTTTGAAAGTGCTTTTATAGCTGAAACGCTGCTGCACTTAATGTAAACACGGAGGTTATGAGGATCCTCACACTGACGTGGGGAGGTTGTACTGATTAGCTTAAATCACTGTCATGTGGTATTAGTTAAAAGGATGTAAAAAGCAGCGTCTGAGCCTCGTCTGCGCTGCGGAGCGGGGCTCGTTGGGGAGGAAGGAAGCGACCGGGCTTCTGCCACTGCTACACCCCCACAGACCCCGAGTAGGTGCACGACCAGTGCTAAACTGGGATTTTTCTGCAGGGGGACAAGGGTGGTTTCGTTATGACATTGATAAAATCACGCAGAGAGCAGCGCTGCCAACACATGTTCTGGGACCCCAGCACTCCTGTACGGGGACCCCAGCAGCTCCAGCACAGCAAAGACCCCCTGGGCTGGGGAGGAACCATGAGTGCTGCCGGCAAGTTCTGCTGAGCATCCTCATCCTGAAGAGCATCCTGGCAGGATCCTCGTCTTGCAGCACATCCCAGAGGGATCCTCGTGCTGCAGCACATGGGTCTCCCCAGTCACCCTGTGGCAGGGGACAGGGACATGGCATCCGTCCAGACATGCCCAAGGTCCCCAAGAAAAGCAGGAGCACAAGCACGGTGCCCTGGGACTGCGGCCACCCCACTGGGGAACCAGTGGCCCATCCCTCCCCCCAGGGAGTGTTTTACATTGAAGGAAATATCCTGTAGCGCGGGCAGGGTCTTTGGGCCCCTCGGCTGGGCTTTGGCAGGAGGTGGACAATAGGACATAGGACCTTGGTGAAGTTTTCTGGATGGTCTGGGTGGAGACAGGGTCAGAGCCGCTGCAGGAATGGTCCGCTCTAGGAAATCGGGTCCTTAGAGCCACAGGCAAGGGCTGCAGCGGGAGGTGGCTGCTCTTTGCTGGCAGGTCCGTGCCTCCCCGGGCACCCCCGGAGAGTGGCAGAGCAGGGTGGGAGCACTGGAACACCCACCCCTGCAGAAAATAAACCACCAAACTGCATCCCCACCCTCACCGCAAACACTATCCCCCCCCACCTGCAGTCCCCCACCGTGTCCCCCACCACGTCCCCTCCATCACCCTGACCCCCACCTTCGCCTTGTCCACTGGGAAAACTCAGCGACGTCCTCCCACCGCTGGGGCTGGGTTGTGGGGGTTTTTTTGAGAACATTTATAAAGATCTCATTGTTGAAAGGAAAAATGGGATCTCCTTTCCTTTTACCTTCCAGGGCAGCCCTAACCCCCCTCCCCTCGTACAAAAACACACAGGAAAGGGGTTTCTTTTCTGCTTGATTAGATTCAAAGGGATCTTTGTCTGGGGGTAGGTAGAGAAAAGCCCTCCCCCACCTCCCTTTTGACCCTCAAGACTCTGTCTGGTTTTGTTTTAAACCAAGAGAGACAGAGCTACACCCTTGGGATGTTATAAATATATATACGGGGAGCACGGGGGGGTGGCGTCATTCCATTTCCCTGGATGGCAGCTCCGATCCAGCCGACCCCGCGTTTCTCCCCCCATCTCCGGAGCACAAGCTGGGGTTTGCCTCCAGATGCAACAAGGCTCTCCCAGAGGCAGCCCCCCCTCCTCCTAAAAGCCTCTCCTCCAGTTGCCCTGTTATTTAATTATTCCAAAAGGCTCCTCAAAGCGAAAAGCCGTCAGCAGGGTCGGATCAGCACCGGGGGGGTTGTAACCCAGGAGGGTCCTGCTGCCTCCAGCCCAGCGGAGCTGCTCCCCCCGCAGCCCAGATACCCCTCACCTATCCCCAAAGAGATGCCGGGTCTCTGCGAGAGCCCGTTGAATTATCTACGTGCACATACATGCTCCGTACATGTAGCTGAGCACACGTATGTGAACACCCATAAAACACGTGCGAACGCAGCCGCACACGTTGCTACCTAAAAAAAGTTTGTAATGCGGAGGAAAACACCAGGGCTCCCCAATACCTTTTTTCCTGTCTAAATTCCTCTCACATTTCAAAAAATAATTACAAAATAAATCTGTTTTGATAAGCACGTACCTCTCCTTCTCTTTACTGGCAATTAATTCCAAGGAGGGGTGTTCGATTGTGACAAGGACTCTAAATGTGTTAATATTTGAAGGGGGGGGGGGAAGTATGGCATTAATTATTGAGGTATTAGCCGGCATGCTGACAGCACAGCCCAAATGATTTTCTGTCACAAACTGCTATTAAAGGCCTTTTTTTTTTCCTCCTCCACGGAAGTATTTTACAAAGAGTCGGTCCCAGCGTTTTTCTTGACCGAGTAAGTGCAGAAATTATCGTTACAACTGCAGGAGCCGGAAGGATTAATAACGAAGAGAGTGGGAACCAGAGCGCACAGCGGACACGGAGCTCCCCGGTATTGCGGGATTAAAAACCGAGCGTGTGTCACAAACCACCCTTCGGGGTCTCCAGCTGCACCCCGGGGTCCTGCGCCCCAGGGACCCCCGTCCCCTGTGCTCACAGCCCAGCCGTGCCCCCCCACCCCACACCTCAGACGGGACCGGTGGGGAAGGATGAGGCTGGGCAGCCCATTATCCAGTGAAAGGGGCTCCTCCTCCGCCCCCCACCCCGGGCGGCACAGCTGGATGTTGCACAGCTGGGGGGAGCACAGCTGGTCCCAGCCCGGGTTCACAGAGTTCAGGCTGATGAGATTTGAGGGCGAGATAGGGAAAGCTGACACCCGGGGAGCCCTCAGCCGGCCCCGCAGCCCCCACCACCTCCTCAGGGACCCCTGGCGGGGGGACAGCCAGGGGACGCCCCCCTTCCCGGCCTCGCTGCCCAGAGGATGCTGCTCACCGAGGGAGCTCCCCGGTCACCTCCTCCTTCCCCAGCTCCCTCAGTGCCGGTTCCTCTTCTCAGTCCTAAAATAGAGGAAATAAGGAAGGAAATGGGGGGGTCGTGGCTGCCCCCTCGCCCCACAGCTCTGCCAGGGGCTGTCCCCACCCAGGACAGTGATGGGTGCCCACCCTCAAGTGACACCCAGTGTCCCTGGGTCAGTTTGGGGGTGCAAGCAGCTTTCATGCATGAGTCTTTCCCTTGGGGCCCCTTTCAGGACAGGGAATCCCGCCTGGATAAATGCAGGAAAAATGGGAATTAGCAGGAAAAAGGAGAAATAGCGGGGGAAAAAAATACAAATATGCTGGTAAAGAATGGGAGTTACCAGCAGGGTGGGAGGGAGGGAAGGAGGATCCGCTCCAGCAAGGACCCGCTGGTCCTGTCAGCACCCCGAGGGACCCAGAGCAGGGCAGAAGCACATTCCCGCCTCTCCAAAATCTCCCCACTCCCCCCAGTCCCCCGCCGCCACCTTCACCTCCACGTGTGTTTATGGGTTTCTGCTGTTGGGGAGTACCTGAGCACTGACCCACCAGGGAGAACGGCGGCAGGGGGGGCACAGCCCCGACCCCCACAGCTCAGAATAACCCTGGTTCCCAGAAACCCCCCTTGACTCAGTTTCCCCAGCCTGGAAACTGCTGGTGAAGGTGCTGGGGAGGGGAGATGGCAGCACCCCGCACCCCCGCCCTCCCCAGGACCTGCCGGCCTCCCCAGGCTCCCGCCGGGGCTCAGGGGACGAGCTGGTCCCACACGCTTCATCGGAGCTTCCTGCTCCCCGAATCCAGCCCTCGGTGCCTTTGGGTTCACCTTTCTCCCTTGTTACTGGTGTTTCTGTTCATGCAGCACTGGAAAAAGTAACCGCAGCATCTGCAAAGGGGGTGCTGAGAACTATATAAAATTAGCGAGAGCGAAGAACATGAAATGACGAACGTAACAGCAGCATTTGGGGGTTGGAAGCAGATGATCTCTAAGGACCCCTCCAACCCAAACCCATTCCATGATTTTTGCTATTTTCCTTTTTTTACCCCCCCGAAGCCAACTCCGACGCGCCGTTAAAGACCAGCTCCAAAACAATCCTCAGCTCAGACCTTCCCTGCCAGCCGAGGAGGGTTTTCCACCGTGTCAGAAACCCCAGCCGGCGGGACGGGGGTCTCGACGGCCAGCACGCCCCGCCGGGTCACCGCTCACCCCTCGCCTGCGGGAGCCCCAGTTCCCTCCCATGGTTTGGGGGATTTAACCACCTTAACGAACGGTTAATTACAAGCAGTCGCCCGGGCGGTTGCTGCTATTTCCAGCTGATTAAAAGGCTGGACGAGTCCGGCGTGTAAAACTGTAGGAAAAAACGGAATTTAAGGTAAACCCCTGAGAGCGCAGGGCCCCAGCGTGCGGGGGCCGCATCCCTCTCCCCAGGATCCTGCCCCAGCCCCAGCACCTCCTTCTGCTGACAAAGGACAGGCGGGACCCTCCCCCGCTTTTGGGGAGGGGGGAGGAGGATGCGCACAGTTTCCCATATGGCCTCATTTAGGGTAATTTCTTTCAATTGCTAAAAGCATAAACTCCACCTATTGAGCCCGTAGATTTATATGCAACAGCTGAAGGATCCTCCGAAGGGCTTTGTGGGCTGGCTGGGAGGGTCGGCTCCCACCTTCCAGGAGGGGTGGTGGGGAATTTCTCTTTTTTTATTTTTTTTTATTTTTTTAAAAAAAGAACTAACTAATTTTTTCCCTTTTTTTTTTTCTGCTGTTTTTTTTTTAGAGGGAGATATTGATAAGAGGGGAGTTAGAAAGAGCCCCATAACTCACAATAAACCCTTGTCCATTCTCTTCTATTGACTACATGTAAACATGGCAAATGAAAGGCCTTTAGTGACACTTAATCCCTCACCCCCTCCCTGCCCCCAGCCCTGCGAGGGGGTTACGCTGCTTTTTTTTTCTCACAGCTTGCTGTTTTACCGAGCCCCTCCTCTGCTATCTAATTTATCATTAACACCCTGACACTAAACTAAATAAATGCCGCGGCTTCCCTCGGCTCCCCCCACACCTTCCTCCGCCGCTGCAGCTTTTTTTTTTTTTCCCCTTCCCCTCCCCGGAATTTTTGGGCATGAACCAACCTCAAATGTACGGGTTTGGGGAAGGATGTCCCGTGCCGGTCCCTGCAGATAATTGACGTCATTATTAAATTACCTCCTTTAAAGGATAATAATAATAATAGCAGGGTCATCTGGGCACGATTAGCCCCGCTGGGGTCCCGCAGCCCCCTCCTCGGGCTGCCCTCCAAATTTGAAATGGTTTGAACTGGTTTGCAATGGGAGTCATTTTGAGTCGGATCCCTTCCCTCGCTGACAGAAAGGAGGAGAAGGAGGAAAAAAGGCTGCAAATCGGCTTCACCACCGCGTTGGGGATTTGCGGGTCGATATTCTTGCGTGATTCGGGTTTGGTGGTTTTTTGGGGGGGTTGCCTGGCCCCCCGCAGACGTGAGCTCATCGGCTGATTTTGTGGCAATCGAATGACACCCAGGTATTAATGGCAATCGAATAATACCCAGCTATTAATCACGACTAATGAGGTCCTGGCTGGGGGTGCGCTTCATTCCTGTTCCCATTTTTCTCGCTTTGGAGAGAGAATCTTTCTGGCTGCCGAAGAGCCGGGTAAACGCTTCCTGCGTCAGAATTTCAACCTTCCCAACTCCTACCTGAAAATCACCCACTTCAGGCCCCTTTCAACATGTTTCACAGATAAAACCCGCTTCTACCCCGTGAGTTGCTGGGGTTTGTGTTTGGCCCTGGCTCTGCCGATGCTGCTCCAAGGGGATCTTCCAGCCTTTGGCCGAGTTTCCCTCTGGCAGGGATTTAAAAATATATCCGGAGTGCTGCTGCCATACGGGGCACTAACTCCTGAGGCTCTCAAAATAGAAACATATGTTCAGGGAACAGTGTCTGGCCTGCAAATTAGAGGGAAGGAGCTATCGATTTCCGATTAAATGTGGAGGAAAAATGTTTCTTTGGGGCAAAATTTGTCCACGGAAACAACTCACACCCCCCTCCCCAAGCAGCCGAGCACATGCGTGCACGGTCGCACGTGTGACGGACGCACACGTGTCGCTTCGCGCAGCTGTACGCAGGGAGGTAGCCTCATAGAGTAGCCACATGGAGCTCAGGAGGTGGCCACAAACATGCGGGGACACGCTCGCACACGCAAACGCGCCGGTGAGCGAGCACGGAGCAGGCGCACGCCTTCCACGCGGGCCCGGTGCCCAGGAGGGTGCCAGGCCCGTGGACGGGGGCCAGCGGAGGAGCTTTCCCAACCACAGCCACAAACACGCATGGCCAGATGTGCACAGCCACAGCTGGACACCCAGCAGCGGCACAGGCTGGCACATGCTCCCGCCACGGCGCACCACCTCCGTGGGCGCGTGCACACGCGTGCCCTGGGTGTACAAATGCACAGACCCCCCCCCAAAGCGAGCACCCCCCCCAGAGCACCCACACCTCCCACACACGTGGGTGCAACCAGCCAACCCACACCCCCCCCCGCCCCGCACACACCCACAAAAGGGCCGAATATCAGCCAGTTCCGTAAAAAAAAAAAGGTATTTATTTCTCAGCCTAGATTCCATATTGCACGCAGGAATTAACACTTTCATCGTCATATACTTACAACAACTTCAAATAAATAAAGGTACAGTAAATCTAAACAGAAAACCCAATACATGGCTGGAAAAGGCTCTTTCCTCCCTCGGGCGGTTATTTTCAAACGCGCTGTTTACACCAGGGCGTGGGGGAAAGGCAGCATCGGCCTGTGGACATGCCGAGCCCTGGGAAATAACTTCCCTCCCCATCCTCAGCACCCCTCAAAAATAAATTATCCCTGGGCAGACGCATCCCTGGATCCGGGAGTCCAGCAGAGAAGCACCCACGAAGTGACCGACCTTTTTAAACCCGCCGGACGGAGACAGAGGGATGAGAATTTTGAATCCAGCAATGCAAAAGAGAGAGTGAAGGTCTGAAAGCCCCAGCCCCGAAAGAAACCCTCACGAACCGTGATTACAAAGCACCACAACCGTATCCAAGCTGAGATTTTTCCTGAGTCTGAAGCAAGCTGCATTTTTAAAGGCAGCGCCCTTTCATAAAAGTTTTCTTTATTTTTTTATTTTTTTACAAGATACTTTCAAATTTCTCCTACCTAGACAAACATTTTTTAGGGAAGGAAAAAAAAAAAAATCATAAAATAAAATCAGGTTTTGCTTCTTTCGCACCCGTTTGGAAATAAAGCAATGTCGCTAACGTCACGATAAAGGTGCCTTTATAGTCTTTACGCCGTCCTGTCGATGCGAGTCGATCTTTTGCTCAAAACCAGAACTATTTGTATCCCTCGAACTGCTCATTGTGCCCCGCAGAGGTTTTGCTTCTCCCAACCAACCACCGCTTGGGTTTGTTCATTTTTTAAGGCCAAACCAGGCTATTTCAGATTACAGTTTGGGGGTTCCTTTTTTTTTTAATTTTTTTTCCTATTTCCTTCCAATGCATCACGACCCGTCTCTCCAGTCTCTTACTGCGGGATCGCCAGGAAGATTACTTTCTTTTTTTTTTTTTTTTTTTTTTTTTTTGGATCGTTTAATTTCCTCGAAACACGTTTAAAAGCAAATGGAGCGATTACGATTATTATTCTCCTTATTTTTTGCCGCGCACGGGATGGTTCTGCTGCCTGAGGAGCTGTTCAAGGCGTGTTTGCGTGGAAAGTTTTGAGGTATTTTGTATCGTTCTCACAGCCCTGCTACAACCCCCGTGGGTTACAGCAGGACCCCGACAGCCACCCACAGGGGTCCGCGGGCAGCCAGACCCGCACGGACACAGCGCCCGCGCTGGGGGCTGGCTTTGCCCTACACCCACACCGACCTGGGCATCCTCGGAGGGACAAAGCTCCGCGGCCCCGCGCACGGGCGGGTGCCCCCCACCTCCCGCACCCCCTCTCCGAGGTGATTACATCCCTTAGAAAATATTCCTGAGTTATTTGGTTGTTACTGCCCGCGGCGGGCGAGCTGCGGAGTCCGGGGTTTGCTGCTTTTTTTACACATCTACATATATAATTTTTCATTATTTTTAACGTTCATTCCCAGCGCGGATTTCGGGAGGTTTTTTTCCGCCCGGTGTCCGCGGGCGCGCAGCTTTGCGAGGCCGCGGCTCCCTCCCGCGGCACCGCTCCCTCGCCCCGACCCGCCCGCGGTTTACTTTAAATTTTATTTTTTTTCCTAGAAAATACATTTTTAACCCGATCCGGATTTGGGGGAGTCGCGGGCAGGGAGCGAGCGATCGTGCTCCGCGCTCGGCGATGACACGGAAACGGGGCACGGTGTGTGTGTCCCCCCCCACGCGTGTCCCCCGCCACGGCTCTGCCCCGCGGGACCCGAGAGGACCGAGGGGTTGCGGGGCAGAAAATTTTAAAAAAACAAATATTTTGCGTGACTCCTGTGTGCGCACCCCGAGACAAACTGCCCCAAATCGGCTTTTCTCGCTCCTACGCGCTCGCAGGGTTTGGGGGGTGGGTTTTGGGGGGGGTCCACTGCTACGGACATAAAACCTGCCTATTTCGGGGACAGAAGAAATCCCCCTCTTTTGCTCAGCGGGGGAGGAACGGGAGGGGGGGTGAGGTAAACAAAAAAAAAAAACGCAGTTAACAAAAAAAACCCGGCTGAAAACCCAAGTAAAACAAACACCGCTTTTAGCAACAATTCACCATCTCCAAGAAAAACAGCGCTTAATAGATACAAAATACGCCTGACCTTAAAAATGTCCTTTTTTTTTTTTTTTTTCCTTTTCTTTTTTTTAACCCGCTGATGGAGTTAAACAGAAAAAAATAAAAATTCAAACCGGGCCGTGCCAGATCTGGATATTTTCTTTTGAATTCCGCGACGATTCTCCTTTCCTCCCTTTTCCCTTCCCTTTCAGCACAGGACACTGTGAAGGGGGGTTGGTTTGTGGGTTTGGGGGTTTTTTGGGTTTTGGAGGTTTAGGTTTTGGTTGGGGTTTGTTGGTTCGGTTTTTTTTTTTTTTTCTTTTTCTGAGGGGGAGCCAATTTTTGGAGGACTGTGGAGGAAAAATAGAAACCCCCGAGTGGGCCCTCCGTGAGCCCCGGCCGTGGGCTGCGAATATTTTCTGTTGCAGCGATTTTTCTGTTGCAAAGAAGGGGGAGAAAAGGAAAAACCACCACCACCCCCTCAAAAAAAAGAATAATAATAAAAAAAATAACCCAACGAAACCCACATCAGCTTTGATTTGCCTCACGTTTCCAAACCGGAGCGGACTTCAGAGAGAGCCCGTCGGGCTTTGATGCCAAAGCGGGGTGGAAATCACATCAGAAATAGTCCGAGGAGCCAGTTACAAAGGCACTGGTTTGCAAGAAAAGTTAAACTGGGATATGATTTCCTCTGCAGAGGAGAGAGACATTCCCTCCGCATTCTTCCCCGCATTCCACTCCGGAGCTCGGGAGAGATCAAATTGTCCATCTGTACCCTATTCCTAATGCTCCTGGATCCTATTTCTCCGGCCCGTAAAGCTTTTACAGGCCGGCTACCTCCAGGCGGTGGGAGGGAGGGTGATTATCCAGCAAACAACTCACTTTTTTCTTCCTTTTTTCTTTTTTTTTTTTCCTTTTTTTTTTTTTTTTAATATACGTGCAGCAGTTTCAAATAACTTCCTCTCCGAGCCGCCTGTTTTCTCTTAGCAAAGAGAATTTCCTGGTCTTTTTAAAGCTGGGCTTTTCTTCCTGTCCCTTAAGCAGACACAAACCATTACATCGCTGCGAACAGCGGCCGGGGAGAGCCGCTCCCCGTCCGCCGGGCTGCCTCGGACCGGCCGGGGGGGTTTCTGCTGCGTGACAGCATTATTTCGCTCTGCGTGTGATTATTATTAGTTTAATCCAATGCGTTTATAGAGGAAAAGGGAGAAATTAGATCTATTCTTCCCTCGGTTTTTTGGCGTATGGAATGGGGGGGAGAAGGGGCGGCGGGAGCGGGGCCGGGGCGGGAGCCCCTTCCCTCCCCTCCGAGCTGCGCGTTCCGTCCCAAATCCCTTTGCTGGGAATAACCCACCGTGTTTGGCAGCGGAGCGAGGGGAGGAGGGGGGGGAAGGCGGCCATCCGCCCCCCTCCCGGGTTTGATCGCGTGTTTTAACTTCGTCCCTTAAAACTCATCGCGAAACTAATACCGGACCCTGGCACGTACACGGACCGCAAAAAATCCACCCCCCGGCTGGAGCGGGGAAAGCCCCCGTCCCACATCACCACCACCACCCCCAGCCGAAGCCGCGCAAGCACTCACTCGCATCCCGCCGAAACGCTCCCGCACCCCCCGCACCCCGCCCGGCTTCCCCGGGCATCCACAACCCCGCCCGAGAACCCCCGGCTCGGGCGGCCCCAGGGCTCGGAGGGACCCGCTCCCCTCCCCGACGTACCCTGGCCCGGCCCGGCCGCCCCCCCGGGCCCCCTCCCGCCCCCCCTGCAGCTCTCATCTGTTGCTGTAAACCTTTCCTCTGGGCCGTCCGCTGTCCTTAGAGATCCTCCAAGCTACAGCCCCGGAATTTGAGGCTGGGGGGCACGGGGATGGCGTTGCCCCCCAGGTGCCAGTTCCACAGCGGGTGAGTTTTGGAGAGAGCCCAGGAGTTTTTGACCCCCAGGGAGGAGGCAGGACACAGGTCCCCATCTTCCCCCACGACCAGGGAGGGAATACAGGGGAAGTTGCCCATAAGGCTGAAGGAATTCCGAGGCGGGGTTGGCCCGGCGCTGCCGAGGCGCTTGCAGGGAGTGTTTCCCTTCCTGGCATTGCTCCTCGGGGTCTTTTGTGGCCTCCCCTTGGAGGAGCTCTGCTGCCTTTCTGCCTCAGCGCCTCTGGCAAGGCGTCTGCGCTTGGCATTCCTTTCCGAGCCATTGCCTCTCAAAGCTTTGTTTGACAAGGTGCTGGGGCTCTCTGCTCTTTTGGAGCCGGGGGGTTTGAGCTCTGCGGCTTTGCAGGGCTCCGTCCTCCCTCCGTGCCGCAAACTTTTCCCGTCCAGGTTGAACCCTTTGGCGTAACACCACAGCTTGGACTGCCGGATCAGCCGGTCAAAGTGCTCCCGCCGCGGCTCCCCCGGGGGGGCCGGCCCGGGGTTCCCCTCCGCCGCCTCCCGAGCCGGGGGCTGCGGGGCCGAGCCCGGGGCCGCCTCTCGGCAAGGCGCTCGCCCGGCTAAAGCTCCGCTTTGCCGCTCCGCCTGGTCACTGGGGCCTAACGAGGCTCTATTGTTCGAGGCATCTTTGTGCAAATCCTTCCCTTTGGCGCAGGGCTCCGCGTCCCCGAAGCCTCCCTCCTTTTGTTGCGGAGCCCCCCCAGGGGTGCAGCTCGGGGAGGGAGGGGGGGAGGAGGAGGAGGAGGAGGAGGAGAAGGAGGAGGAGGAGGAAGGGGAGGCCTCCTGCTTTGCGTACGGCTCCGGCAGCGGCTGGGCCCCCGAGCCCAGGGCTGGAGCCGGGCTCAAACTTTCCAAAGTTGATGCTCGCAAAGTCCGGGCCCAGAGGTGCTGCGAGAGGAAGAGGAGGTCGGGGTCGGGGCGCAGGGCTTTGGCCACGCTCGGGGGGGGCTCGGCGGGACGCTCCTCGCCGAGGGGCTCCCGGGGGGGCTGCGGCTGGAAGCGGGGCAGAGCCGCCTGCCTGTACCGGGTGCTCTGCACCGAGTCCCCGCTGCACAGCGAGCTGCTCTCCGACTCCGAGGAGCTGCCTTCCTCGCTGCTGCACGACGTGTCCCCTTCCTCCTCCTCTTCCTCCTCCTCCTCTTCCTCCGACGAGTCGCTGGAGGTGGCAGGGCTGGACCCACCGAAGTCCAGGCTGGAGTCCGAGTCGCTGGAGTAGCCGGCGGAGGTCCCCTGCCTCTTGGAACCGGGGAAGACGGAGGAGCGGCCTTTCCGGGGGGCTGCGGGCCCCTTTTCCACCGGGAAGAGCCCCTTGGCACAGCAGGGCCCCCGCCTGCGCCGGCCCGGCGGGGCGAGCGCGGCCGCCTGCGCGGGGTGCGCGGCCGCGGGGTGCAGCAGCGCCAGGTCGCGGGGGTACCCGGCCAGGACACCGGCGAAAAGGCCCCCCTGCCCCGCCAACCCGCAGGCCCTCCGGCCCCGGGGGGGCTTCTCGAAGGCGGGGAAGGCCCTGTGGAAGGGCTGCGGGAGCAGCGCGGCCGGCGCCGAGCGCGGCTTGGGGAAGGCGGGGGACAGCTTGGGGGGGCCGGGGGTCGCGCAGCAGCCGCCGCCTCTGCAGGGCGGCAGGAGCTGGGGCCGGGGGCAGGGGAAGAGATCCCCCGGGTCCGGCAGCAGCAGCTGCTCCCTCCTCTTGCTCTTCCTTTTCCTCTTCCTCCTGCGGGGGCTGAGGCTCTTGCAGGAGGTGCAGAGAGCCTCCAGGTCCGCCTTGGAGATGAGGGAGCATTTCACCGCTCGGGTGGGCACCGAGTTGATGGCTTTGAGGGTCCGGAGCTCTTTGAGATCGCAGCGTCGGCTCTTGATCTTTAAGGTTTCCATCTTCTTGCTGATGGTGGTCCTGGGGATATCCTTAAACAGGTCGCTGAGGACCTGAGCCAGAGCAAACATCTGGGTGCCATTGATCTGTAAGTATCCCAAGTTTATCCCTTCGATTTCTTGATAGCCAGCATGAAAATCCCCCGGCCTGGCTTCCCCATTGTAATCCATGGTGGCTGGAACAATCCCGAAGGTCCCTTCGCAGGTCAGGAACATTTTGCAAGGAGCATTTACTTTGTCTCTTTCAAAGGGGGCATTGAAAATAAGGACATATTTGTTTCCACTCCCTGATCACACACATCCCTACCCCTCCGGAGAGGTGGGGGAAGGGGGAGGGGAGGAAAAAAAAAAAAAGAGGGAAAAAAAAAAAAAGCCAAAGCAAGTCGATCTCCCTTTCAAACGCTCCAGTCAATGGTTTGCAACATCTTCCAAACACCCAGTTCCTCCGCCTGCACCGGGGCTTGACTCCTCGTCTTCCCCCTCCCCAGCAAAAAAAAAAGGAAGAAAAATAAAGAAGTCAAACATCTTGTATCCTCCGGGCTCCCCCCGGCCTTCTCCCACCCCGCGGCCGCGCACCCCACCTTCCCCTTCCAAAATAATCCCTTGGGGGGGGGGGGGGAGGAATCAACAAGCGCGGCCCCCCCCCCCTTTGCTGGGCAAAGCCACTGAGATGCTTGAGCAAACAAAGCTCCCGACAAGGAGGGGGGGACGGAAAAATGGTAGCGGAGGGTGGGGGAGCCGGCAGGCGGGGGATCCCCGGGGCTCCGTGCGGCTCCCACCTTCCCCGGGCTCCGCACTCGCGGCCCCGCCGCCGCGGACGGTATATTCTAGGGAACACCCCACGGAGCCGTCCCCGCCACCCGCCAGCTGATTGGGCACTCCAGAGCCGTGATGTCATCAAACCCCAACATTTCACACGCACACCCCCGCGCAAAAACCTCATAAACCCCCGCGCAGCCCCGCGCAGCCCCGCGCAGCCCCGCGGCTCGCGGGCGTGCCCGCGGCTTCACCGCCCCAGACCCCGCGCACACAATAGAGGCAGCCCGGGGGTTTGGGTGTTGTGTTTTTTTTTTTCCCCCTTAAAAAAAATATAAAATAAATAAACACAAATGACGCTGTGTTTTCGAGGTGATGGTAGCGCGGGTCCCTCCGCTTTGTTTCCGCGGTTTAGCTTTTTTAAGGAATATTCCTGTTATTTTTAACCGAGAGTGCTGCGCCTTCCCAAATCTGCGCGGGGTGGGGGGGTGGGGGTGGGGGTGTAGGTAGATATTTACTAAAGCGTGAAAGATATTACTCAAAGCGAGTTGTTCAAAACGATTGACTCCGCCACGATCCATCCCTCGGCCCGGAGTGGGAAGCTTATTAATTGCCAATTACTGTATTTATGATCTGGAATGAGCACGGGCCGGAGCGCGGTATCAACGGTAACATCGGCAAATAAAAGCAATGCAAACATATTTATATTCCTTTCTACTCACACACGTTCTTTATTCACTTCGCATCTTTTTTTCTTCCAAACTCCTTAAAAAAAGAAGAAAAGGGGGAAAAAAAAAAAAAAAAGGAAAAGGAAATTCTTTTGCATGCCTTTGCGCTGTTTGACTTTATTTCAAACTTTATATCCCAAGATTTCTTCGGCGTTTGGTAGCTCGCTCCTGCCTTATAACCCAGGCGATGTTTTCCCAAAAGCCGAGCTGCAGATTGCTCTCTCCAAGGGGGGAAAAAGGGAAAATAAAAGCCCCAGCCCCTTACCCAGCCCGCAGCTCCATTGTCCCGGCCCCTCTATTTCTTTCTAAACCTGAAGCTACTTGAGCGAAGCGAGTGGAGCCGCGGAGGCTGGACCGGGGGATTTTAACTCTCTGCTCAGGAGGCTAATTTTGGGGAAACAGTTACCTCGGAAACCTTTCTGGGGGAAGGGAAGCTGCAGCGCACGCTGCTCCCTTTCAAGCTTCGTCTGTCTCCCACATGAAAAGTTGCTTTTAGGTTTCCTCTGCTTTTTTTTTTTTTTTTTTCCCTTTTTCTTTTTTTGTGGTTCGAATGGCAAAATCGGAGTAATTTGATAATATTAATTTGTTAAACTATATGTACAATCAACCACAAATGATCCCGATTTAGCAACAATCCCAGAGGAGGAGGAGGAGGAGGAGGAGAAGGAGGAGGAAGCGCATTCCTGAGTATGCGTGTAGAAAAAAAATTTAAAATAACTCCACCATCACCTTTGCTTTGGGAGCGGAGATCACCTGGTTTGCTTTTTACCTTCTCGCCGGTTGCCGGGAGGGGATGGCCCCGCTGCCAGCCTCGGCTGTGCCGGGGCAGGACCCCTGCCAGGGTTATCCCCCTCCCCACGGGCACCCACCCCCGCAAGAAAACACCCCGTTTTTCCAGAGCTGGCTGCGCTAACCCACCACATTTCACCCTCGTTTTCCACAGGCAAGAGTTTCCTGTGAGTAAAGGTCTGCCGGCCAACACAAACACCAAATTCCTCTTTGTTTGGGCAGAGGGGAGGGGGAAGAGTTCGCATCGCGACGGGCGGAAAGCGGCCGGCTCGGGGGTCCTGCGGCCCGCGGCAGTGCGGGGGTCCGCAGAAAGTCGTGCCCGCAGCCGGCCCGCAGCTCCCCTTCACCAGCAGCAGGGAGGTGCTGGGGGTTTTTTCCTCCCCGCACCGAGGCAGAGCCATTTTACCTACAGGCTGAGCCTCGCTCCCTGCCCGCCGGGAGGAGGGGAGCGAGGGGGCTGCCTGCCACCGGCCCCATCCGGCGGGCTGCTCCGGCCGCGGGGGCTACCAGCGGGGCTTGTGGAGAACACCCGGCTTCGAACAGCGCGACACACCGGGCCCGGTCGGTCGTGGGGCTCCGGAGGGGAGCCGGGGACCCCCGCTTGCTGGCCGGGAGGAAACGGGGCTGAGCAGCCGCGCACAGGCGAATGTCGGAGACGTCATTTCCCAGCAGATCGCTGTCGGTGGGAGCACAGACGGGCGGTATCTCGGTGTGAATGAAGTTCGCTGTGGAACACGCGTGTGTGTGCGCTGACGTCTCTATAGGGACGCCGACAGCTCGACGTGGGACACACAGACACTTCGCAAACCCAGATACATCCATCCATAGACACACAGCCCGGGCGGGCAGGGCGGGGGCTCGCAAGCAAATAGGTTTTGGTCGCCCCGTCAGTGCTGTGTTGGTTCTATCGGTGCCTTTGCTGCCCACGCGGAGTGGAGGGTCCCTCCCCAGCGCCCCTTCACCCCCCCGTCCCAAAGGACGGACCAGTCCGTCCCTACTAGGTGGCTTTTACACTCGGGTGTCCCCAGGGTGGCCGCAGGCCCGGCGAGGAAACGGCCACGGAAGGGGCTGCCGTGGGTCCCACGCGAGGGCTGGGGGTGAGGGGGGCTGTGCAGGGGGGAGCGGGGCTGCTCCCACCCCCAGCCACGCTGCTGCGGGAAACGGGCGCAGCAGGAGTGGGGGCAGCGCCGGGGGTTGGGGGCTGCGGGGTTTGTAGAGGCGGGTGTTGGTGCGTCTGGTTGTACACCCGCACCTCAGCCCGGTCACTGCTCCCGAGGGCGGGAGAGGGGGTCTGGGGGGGTCTCCAGCCCCCTCGGGGGTAGACGACAATAACCCAGGGTTCCCCGCGGGAATCTCCACCCGTGAGGCACCCTCGGGCCGTTTCTCTCTCCCTCGTCCCTGTCAGCCTGGCTGTTATCCTCGGGGAGCAAGAAAAGAATTACCAGGTTACAGGGACATCCCCGTTTCCAGGGGGTCCTGCAGGCGCAGCAGCCCCCTCCCTCCCCTCCCCACCCCGGCTGGGGCGGCGGAGGAAGCGGGGAGGGGGCAGTGGTGAGAGGGGACACTTCACGGCCGTGAACTCGCCCCCACGCACCTCCCCGCGGGCTCCGGGCGGGACCGGGGGGGGGTTCCGCGCTCTCCCGCCGGGGCTCTCGGGCAGCGGTGGAGCCGGAGCCGCTGCTACCCTCTCCCGCGGACTCGGAGCGCAGCGTGGCCGCGCAGCGGCGTGGACTCCTCAGGCTCCGGCTTCCCGTGGGATTTCCACGTTGTTTTCTCGGTGCTTCATTTTCTGGTTGACCTGGTGCAAGGGCGGCAAAGCTTGGGGGAGGAAAATAAAAATAATAATAAAAACCCTCTCGTAAACCCAAAATAGGCTGAGGGTGAGGTTTTAGGGCTGGGGCTCCTCGGCGTGGGTTGTGTGCGGTGTACGCGGGGTGGGTCTGAGAGCTCAAACCTCACTCGCTGCTCTCCCAGGTTCAACATCCCTCGCAGAAAGCAGGAGAGGGGGAGAGATATGCAAAAAAAATCAGGTGCCAGCAGGAAATGCTGGAGGATGGGAGCTGGGGTGAGCAGGGAGGAATTCCTGGAGCAGCCGGCACTTGGGAGGACACATCAGATTTACCACGAAAAAAAGTGACTAGAAATTAATATTGGCCCAACTGAATTAGTTCAGTTGCAAGAAATTGTTTTATTTAGTTTATTTTCTTGCGAGATATAAATCCCAGAAAATGAGGCGGCCAAAATGACACCAAGACCCCTCCACGCAGAGACTCCTAAAGTGAGGGACGGCTTCAGGAAATGCTCCCATGACAATTCCTATGTGGAGAGGCTGGGATGCCCACCTTCCCACTGCTTACTGGGGCAGGACGGGCCCAGCGCTTCCACCGGGGGACTCAGACCCTCGGGGAGGGGTGTGTGGGAAAGCCCTTTGGCTCAGGCACGAGGGGTGTCTTCAAGGAAGGTATTGAAATCCTGATTTATTTTTTTTTTTAATTTCCAGCAGTTTGTGAACGACCCACAGGCAGCAGCCCACCGACCTGGGGAGCTGAGAGCAGCCCCGCGCCAGGCACTGGTTACAACCCCCGATATTTTGATCAGAGGCAGTTACCCCTGACAGGCACTTAAGCTGTCCGGGATGAAAATATTTCTACAAATCACTTGGTAAACGTCTCCAGTACATTCAACAGGCTACAGGAGAAGCAGACCCAAACCCCACCGACCCGGCCTGCAGGACAGACAGATGGACAGGCCAGGGCTAGCCAAGAGGAGAAAAAATACCCCCTTCATTTTGGGGTAGTGGGTGGCTTCACCATCGCTCTCCCTGCTCCAACACCCACCGTTATGCTGCCAGAAGCTGGGGACTGGTAAAATGCCCTCAAAGATAGAGCTATTCCCTCTCATTCACATGGGATAGGGCTATTTTTCAGGATTTCTTTCTTATTTTTCAAGTTTTCTCTCTTATTTTTCAGGATTTCTCCTTTCTTCTCCATATTGTGAATAATACTCCATGAAACCATTGAAAAATATCTCTTCATTCTCAAGCTAAACATCGAGTGCATTCTATGGCTAATTAAAAATATTTTAATAGCCCCCACTATTCTTAATAATGTTTAAATTTATCTATTTATTAATTTTCATCTTTATAAGAGGCTTCTGGGAAGCCGGGGCTGTGCGGGGCCGGGATGAGCTGCAGCGAAATCTGGTGCTGCGGCGCGTTATTTGGAGATGTTCGGTTCTTTTCGGATTTCTATTCGTTAGGTGCAAACAAAAGCGGTGTTCAGTGACAATTTATAAAGACGCAAATCCAGCTCCCCTACTCTTTTGTTTCAAAATACAAAGACAGAAAAGTGGGTTTCGGTGGAACCAGGCTGGAAGGGCTGCGGGCTGGGGCCGTCCCTGCTGCGGCTGTTGTTCCCTTCTCCCAAACACGAGTTTGGGGGGAAAACACACCAAAAAAATCACCCAACCAAGCAAAAAAAACCCCAAAACTGTTCAATCTGGCGAAAACTGCAGGGTTTAAACCACCGGAGAGGCCTAGGAAGAGCCGGAGATTGCATCAGCCCAACGGTGCCGCTCAGACCGCGTTTAAAGGTTTCGAGTGTTGCTTGGGGTAAAACCGAGAGATTTAAGGCAAAGGCAGGTCAGGGCCCGGCCAGCGAATCCCGAAAGGATGGAGGGACGAGTGGTTATTTTTTGAACAGCTGAGTCGTGTTTGCTCCGGGGGTCCCGTGTGGGTTTTACTGGTGTGGGAGGAGGGTCCCAGTTCAGGAGTTCAATGCGTGCCCATCCTGCCCATCCTGCCCTTCTGCCCGCCCTGCCCATCCTGCCCATCCTGCCCTTCTGCCCGTCCAGCCCTTCTGCCCGTCCACCCCTTCTGCCCTTCCGTCCATCCTGCCCGTCCTGCCTGTCGTGCCCTTCTGCCCGTCCTGCCCGTCCTGCTCGAACGGCCCCGGCCGCCCGCTCCAACTTTCAGCCTTATTTCCATCTCTCTTAATAAACAGCCTTTCACCATCCTCTGACAAAGAAACCACATTTTCGCGAGAGCAGCTGAAGGAAATTACACAGTCATAAACGCTGCCGATCGGGTAAAAAAAAAATACTGTTTGTTTGTTTTCCTAAGCAAAGACAGCGAAATCCTTCCGAGAGGGCTCCCGCTCCTGCAGAAACCCCCGCGAAGAGCCGGGAGGAGGCTCGGCGCAGCCCGAGGGATGCGCTGGGAGGCTGCAAGGGGAGACCCTCCATTTTCCTCGGGTCTTGAACGAGCTGGGGTTTTTTGCCCGATTATTGAGAAGATTCTCTTTGTGGCGCTCGAGAGAAGCGTACGTCTTTAAAACAAAACGCCCCCCAAACAACAGACTTCTAAGAAAGAGGAAAAACGGGTTTGTAGATGGAAGATTTCATGCCTCAGTCTTAAAGAATTCACATTATTCTTCTGTCGCCTTTTGATGTTTCCCATATTACATCGTGATTTGGTTGTTTTCCCTCTTCTCGCCTAATCGTCTTACACGTGAAAAGCTACTAATAAAAAAATTCGCAGATTAATAAATTATAAGACCAGAAATTTAAACAAATTTCATCTGAAGAAATCTTAATTCGTGGGGTTTTTTTCCTCTTTAAATCTAGCCCAGCTAAAGCAGGGAAAGTCTCTTATTATGTCTAAGCCATTGATTTACTACTAACGCGGGATTTTTTTTTTTCGCTAGGTCAGTTCAGAATTAAAAGAATGTTGGAAAATATTTTTGTTGCTAAGAAAAGCTTAAACCCAACCTCTTCTTTGCCATTCAATAAGGACCGGTATTGGTAGAAATTAGAGGCGATGCAAGAGAGCCACAATCTTTCAGTCTTTTCACAAGACAGAGAATGGTCTCGGATTTTGCCTTTTCCCTCAAAGAGCGTTTTATATTCTTTGGGAAACATTTATCAATTCTTATTTAAATCGCTCTCATACCTACAACACTTATTCCTCAGTTTTTAAGTGTTATATTTAAAGTAATTATGACTTAAAATTCCTCCGCGACAGACGGAGCATTTTTAAACCAGGTGAAGTTTCATGTTGTCAAACTTAAAAAGGAAAAAAACTTTTTTTTAATTTTTCTTTTTTACCTTTTACAAAGTATTTCTCCTGCCTGTTATTGATTGACAAGTTTATTATTATTATGAATGGATTCTCCCATTTCCCAGTCCTCTTCAAGGCCTGATGTGGATTGAGAGCCTGACCAGTTGCTTATTGACCCATGATGGCTATACAATGACCCTGCTGCCCCCAGCCTGACCCGGGGACCCGCGAAGGACCCAGCCCCACCGAACAGGGCTCAGATATGCAAAGTTGGAGCTTTATGGGGTTTGGGGAGGGGGAGGTTGCAAAGTGGGCGAGGGTTTCATTAACAAAAATGTGTTTATTGTAAATAAAAAAAGCGGAGGGGCTGTTTAAAGGGCCGTGTCGCAGCTTCCTTCGGGTGGGGGATGCTGGCAGCCCCGCAGCCCTTTTGAGACCACCACATGCCTAATTGGCGACAATAAAAGGCGAGGGGCTGACACTCGGCTGAGGTTCTGGCTGCCTGGGTGATGGTCAGTGAGCATGGCTCCGCTTCCAGGAGTTCCCGACTTCACTCCGGTTTCCTGCTCCGGGGAGGACAGAGCAGCCCCGAGGAACGGTCCCCTCGCTCCCCGGCTCTTTCCTCCCCTCCTCCGAGCATCCCTGGTGCGGGGGCTGGGTACCACCAGAGCGGCAACCCCCGTTGCCTTATTTCCCACTTCGGAAGGAAATGAAGGGGAAAGACAAGCTCCTCCTGCTCCTGCTCCTGCCCCGGGCCGCGGCTCCTCCGCTCCGCGACCGCCCGCGGCTGGGGGCGAGCCGGTCGCTGCTGGCGAGGGGTGAGCGGGGATCTGCGGCCCGGAGAGCGGCTGGATTGAGAACCAGCAGCTAGCTCCACTGCAGCAAGTAAAGGGATCTGCCCCCCGCCCTCAGCCCCTCGATTAATGGAGATACAGTTGTTTAAATAATTTCCCTCTTCCCAAAACAAATGCAGGAGAATGAGAGCTCATTTTTTATCCTAATTGATGGCTCGCTGAGGACAAGCCTTTGAAGAAAACGGCTGTCAGCAGTGGGAGATACCCGGAGCATCTGGGTTAGGGAGGGATAAAGCGAAGAGCAACCTGCATTCTTTGCGAGGCTGGATGCTCTCGATTTTAAAGCACGGCGATTGCTTTTGATTTCACCATAAAACACCAGCAGTAGCAGCAAGTTGTTCTGACACTCTCAAAACATCTGGACTGTAAAGTTTGCTGGGTTTCTGGCAACAGCAACACTAATAATAAAAGCCCTCGCCGTCCGGGCAGATCGCCGGGGTTTTGCCAAGGTTTGGGCTCGCCCCGGCCGAGGTGTGGGCTCTGCTGCAGGACAGAAGATGCCCCACTTGTGCGCCCATCCCCGGCGGCCAGGGCCGAAGGGAAAAAGCTCTTGCAACTCCTACTCGCGGGGCCCGTGGCGAGAAATAGCAGAGCCGGGGGCTATACCCTGGGTGCGTGTTCAAAGAGCCCGAATTTTGGTTTAAATCTGGGGCCATGGGAGAGATTTGCACAAACGCTGGGACAGAGGAGCACAGAGTCACGCCATGGGGCACAAGGAGCCGTGGTCCGAGGTGGCCGTGTGGCCTGGCGTGTCCTGCCGTGTGTCCTGACAGACGCACGGACAGAGATGTGGGCTCTCCATGCCCAGCACGACCCGCTCTACCTGCTAGGAGTCGGGTTAAACCCTGGAATTCAGGGCGAAAAAAGTTCTTGAAGGGCCGAGGATCGTTCTCGGGCACTTTCCGGGCGTTACTCCGTGGGTAGGGGAGGAAGTTGGATCTGTTTGTCTTTATTTGGTTTTATTATTATTATTCTTTTAACACCGTGGTATCTCCCAGCTGCCAAATGGCTTCACAAGACCTAAAGGGAGAGGAAGGCACCGAGCTGGGAAACGATGAAATAGAAAATATTTGCGTTTCACTCCAAAATGGTCATTTCAGCCTCAGCCCCACCTTCGAGGAATCGCCTGACAGAAAAGTCCCACTTCGGGCTGGGTGGAGGTGGGAGGGGGCCGGACAGTCTGTGGTTGTCCCCCCCCCCGACAGCTCCTGCAGCCGCCTTTGCCTCGGGGGCGGCGGGGGGGGGTCCTCTGGTCCAAGTCAGAGATAAGACAAAGGGATCCGTTTCGGCTCGCAAGTTATCATCTGAAAATCGAGGTCCCCGAGAGAGTGGACACGGGGACGAGGGGGAGACCGGGCACCGAGGCGGGGGGACACCGGGCGCAGGCGGCGGCACCGGGATGCACGGCGATCGCTACCGCGCTGCGCGCAGCAGCGGGGCAGCGGCCGTCGCCGGCTCCCGGCTCCATCCCTCCGTCCCAGCGCCCTTCTGCTGCCATCTCTCCCCGCCCCGGGCCGGTTCCAGCCCCCTCCCACGCCCGCACCTCTCCGCACGGTCTCCCGAGCTCCGCCTCGCCGGCAACTTTCGCCTTTGCCTCTGGCGATGCGCTTAAAAAATAAAAACAAAATAAATGGAGGAGTCGCTGGGCTGTCCCTTCCCCGGGGCGGGGGGTCTGTGCCCGCCGCTGCTTTGCAGGGGAGGTCACGGTGCCGCCCGTTTGTTTCCGCGCCGGTACCGGGCTCCGGGAGCTGCCCTCCCTCGGAGGACGTGGCCGTGCCCGTACCGGAGCCCTGGCACCCCCCCGCGCACCCCCTTTCCCGGGGGGTCTGGGCTGGAAGGACTCGCACCCCACACACACCCGCCCCCCCCCGGGAGCCTCAGCCCCAAGCTTCCTCCTGAGGAAGAGCACGGTCCCAGCGCCGCTTCTCTCCGCTGAAGGCGGACGGTCCCGGGGGAAGCTCCGCTCAGCTTCGGGGTGGAGAGAGCCCGGGCTGGGGCGGGGGAGAGCGGGGGCTGGGGAGGACCGACAGGGGGCTCGCGCAGAGGATGGACGGACGGACGGGCGGAAGGACGGACGGAGGGACGGACGGATGGATGAGTTGGAGAAACAGCCGAGGAGCAGTTCTGTCTCCCGCGGCCGTCCCCATTCCTGAGAGGTTTCACACCCCCGGAAAAGCCGACCCCAGCCATGCGCCCCCACCTCCTCGCCCTCCCGCTTCAGAGCCTGCCCGGGGCGGGGGCGGCCGGAGGATGCGGGGTTTTGGGGGGGGGGGGGCTGGGACTCGTCCGGCCCCCCAGTCACCCGGGACGGCCGGGGTGGGGGCCCTGCCCGGCGGGGAAAGGCGAGCTGCTGGCGCCCCCCGCAGGGCTCCAGGTCTCCCACCGCCAGCCCGGCCACAGCACACGCCTTTGGGGGAAAAAAGGGCATTTTTAGGCTTCGCCCAGCAGAGGTCCCCGGTTGCCTTCCCACGAGCAGCCGGGCGGCTGCCAGCCCTCCCGGGGCGGTGCCGCTGCCTGCACCCACCGGCACGGCCGGGATCCGCCCCCTGCCCGACCCCCGGGGATCTGCTCAGCCCTCCGGCCCTGAGCACCACGGCCCGGCGGCGTCAGGCCCTTGGGACCCCGGGGGGCTCGCACGGGACCGCGGGGGGATGATACGGGACCCCGGGGGGCTGGTACAGACCCCCCTGGGGGGTTCTTCTCCCCCACGGGCGTCAGCGGCAAAGCTGCGGGTTTGCCCGGCGGGAGTAGGAGCTCCCGGCACGGGAGAGAGCAGCAGCGGGGGGAACACCCCCCTTCCCGGCATACTCCATGCAGAGATGCGTTACCGCCGGGGCACACAGCACCCGCCTGACTTTACACACATCGCTGGGACATTATTTGTCCGAAGTGGGCGGTAAAATTCCGGGCAGGGACCTGGAAACTCACCCACCGGGTTGGGCAGGTGGGGTTAAAGCCAGGCAGGAGAAAACGCGCCCACCCCAACACCATGATTCCTCCCCAGAAAGGGGCCTGTGGGGGAAAGCAGCACTAAAACCTGCCACGTCAGAGCTGACACTTAGAAAATCACATTAGCCCAACTCTTTCTGCCTCCCGAAGTGACACAGTTCTGTAAACCGAGTCTCATTTTCAATTTCAGGTCTTCTCACTATTTTTGTAATCCCGCTGTCAACGAGCCAAAACGGAGCGAAAGAAAGAAAGAAAGAACAGAGTGGCTTTGTCTATATTAGGAAATTACTCTAAATATACCGCTGTGTTTGTGCAAACCTCTCACACAGACTCACCGCTACTTTACGCCGCGCTTACAACAGATTATTTTAATTCAGTGATTAACCAGATTGAATTGAATTAATGTAAATCTTAATTAAAGCTGGACTTAGTGCCCCTGAAATAGGTTTTGCTTCTGCAAAATTCCTCAGCACAGCCCAGGCGGCGCACCACCACCTAGCCACAGCCTTGCTCCGAAGCAGCCGGTGACGGCCCTGCCCTCAGAGAGCTTCATGCACCCATTTCTGACAGCTTTAGACATTCTTCTTGTTCCTGGGTCTCTCAAGTTAAAGGCAACAATACTTGGGCATCAAGATAGACAGATACAAATCACGGCTAAACTGATTTATTCCAGCAGTGACTCATGAATTACCGCGAACCCATCAGCCCAATTCCCAGCGCCGGGCTCTCGCCGGGAGGCGCCGCGCAGGAGCGGTGCCAGGGGCGTCACGCGCTGTTGTGGAGGTAACCTCAAGGATGCCAGGATCTGGCCCACGTTCCTTCTCCAAGGGCCACGCTGTGCCTCACCAGTGACTAAGTCCCAGGTTACAGCCTCAGCCCCGCTGATGAGTAACAGGGTGGGCAAGCAGCTGTAACCTGTCCTGACGTCAACAGGCACGCGATGCAGCGGGCGAGCCTGCGGGCAGGGAGGTTGGAGGAGTCCATGAGAAACCACCAAAATGCTCAGTGAAGGAAACAGTTATTTCCTCTGACAAATAATTAAGACATTTATAGCAAACAGGCATCTCAGAGCGGTCCACACAAATCTCCCAAGAGCAGCTACAAGGGACAGAAGATTTGATTTTGTTTTCTTTTCTGTCCTTGAAGCTCTTACTAAGAACCGGAGCTACTCACCGGTAGGTAAATGTGCGACGTGCAGCCCGCAGCTGTCCCAGCCCCCTCCCCAGCCTGCAGCCACCCTGTCCCACAGCGGGCACCACCACCCCCAGCCCCCCCAGTCCTGGGGGGCTTTTGGGAGGTCTCAGAGGGCATTGTAGGTTTTGTAGTTTTGAGTACGGAGAGATCACAGAATCACAGACTGGTTTGGGTTGGAGGGACCTTCAAAGCTGCTCCAGTCCAACCTGCTGCAGTGAACAGGGACATCTGCACCCAGCGCAGGGTGCTCAGAGCCCCAAGGGCCAACCTGACCTGGAATGGTGCCAGGGATGGGGCTTCTGCCGCCTCTCGGGGCAACCTGGGCCAGGGTCTCACCACCCTCAGCGTCAGAGGTAGGGAGGGATGGAGGGACTGACGTGCTCCGGGAGGTGCATCGCCTCTGCCATCTGTAGGGTGGGCGAGGGGCCCCGGCTGCTCTCGGCCTCACCACGGCCCCCGCTTCCTGCCCATCTCCGGCTCCGCAGCCGACGTGCAGGGGCAGGATGTTGTTGCCTGAACCTCAGTACTGCAGCTCGCAACCAAAAAAGCCGCCGATCACTTCCTGTCAATATTCACGGGGCTTTCTCAGCCCCGGCAGTTGCCAGCCCCACAGACCCGGGCACGGTGTGGGCTAGCGCACCGGGCACTGGGCACCGGGCAGCTCTGCTGCCAAGACCCAGCATCTTCACTGGGGATCCCGGCAGCTCCCCTGGGCCCGCAGCACCCAGCACACCCCCTGGGCTGGGGGGAAAGGTTTTTATTCAGCGATCTTAGGGAGCGGGAGGGATTTGGGTGGGAGCTGACCCCCCTCCTCAGCCCTGGGTGCTCTGCGGTGCGAGCTGTGCAGCAGCACAGAGCTCGTGCAGCTCTGTGCGTGACTTTTTCCATGGAACTCTGTAATGGGTTCTTCTGCAGAGTGGAAACCAGCTTGAGAAGTCATTACACACGTATATCTAGACGTATATAGAGGGGTAATTCGGGAGGAAGGGAGGAGAAAGCCTGACGCCGTGCAGGTTTGGCACCCCAGACCGTTGTCGGTTTGGCAGCGGGGTGGTGAGGGACGGTGTTACCCCCCAGCTGCCCCACGGCATGGCGAGGTGAGCCCAGCTGGGGAGGTTTTCAGCTCTGGGAAGGAACCTTGAGCCTGGAACAGCAACTCTGGTTTGTGCGGTCGCTGTAGGGCTGTTACCTTCAGGCTTTTACCTCGGGTTTCCTGTCTTAAAGGCCGTTTCCGAGAGCGTAGCCAAGATCATACAATCGCGAGCTAAGCTGGTGCAAGGCTCTAAACCAACGCAAGGACATCGGAACAGAGCGTTTAATTAAACTGCTTCGGAAACCAATTAAAAGACAGCAACTGGTGGGTATAGGCAAAGCTTCAATTGCTGCCCAGCTGCCATTAAAAGAAACCTGCTCATGGTTATTAACACCCCCTGCATATCAGAAGACCCAGGGCCTGAGTCCCTGGAGCACCCACCGCTGCCAAAGCCCCCGGGAGCGTTTAAATGCTCAGGAAAGCCTCGGTCCTGCTCCTCAGCAGAGGTTTGGGCACCCTGAGACGGGAGCAGCTCCGAAGCTTTGGGTTTAAAGGCAGGGTGAGTGTTTGGGCGCCTAAGAACGAACTTGAGAGCCTAAGTACAGGTTGCTTAAAAACCCTCCTGGTGTCTGGGCACAGACCACATCGCTTATTTCCCTGGTAATTGCTGTGTAAATAATTGCCTAATGTGAACAATAATCATAATAATAATGATACACTAATAAGTCCTTGTTCTGCCTCCCCGTAGGGAACGATCCTGATCGGTCTCCTGAAGCTCCTTCCAAAGCGATGGTTATGTGGTTTTACCACTCTCCCGTTAGGTTTGTTAGACTGGACTTGTAGAGATGTTCCTCCGCTCCACGGTCTGTAGCACATGCTCTCTTTGGCAGGAAGGAGTGAATAAACAGCTAAAGCACCTTAAATCCATGACCCGCAGGAATCCCCGTCACCCCAGTGGGAGAGCACAGGAAGGTGAGCGGGCTGGAGGGTGGTCAGGAATAAGGGGGTGTCGTGAAATCATGGGAGTTTCGGCTTTTAGGGTGAAAAGAGACCGAGCGAGTCCAACAACCCCTTCAAAATACTCCCTCTCACAACAGGGTTATTTAGCACCAAGCCCAAATCTGTCATCTTCCTGTACAGGGACCTGCGGTATTAGTCATTTGTGCTGGTCTGAAGACAAATCTGATCCACTGTCTCATTTGATTTAAGCTGCTAGAGGAAAAAAAAAAAGCCAGGCAGAGAAGATATTTCAGTCACTACTTTTTTCCTTTATAAGTCACTAATGGCACTAATTTCCTTCCAAAGTTGTTAATGACATCATTGTTTCCTTTCGAAGTCCTTAATGACATTGTTTAGTGAATAATAACTCGCATTTATACAGTGCTTTTGCAGACAAACAACCCCGCAGTGCTCGGCGGTGGGGAGCTGGTCAGCCAAGGAGGGAAAATGAGGCACAAAGGGAGGAAGGGACTTGTCCAAAGCCAGAAAGTGAGTGACGAAGCAGGGCTGGCAGCGCGGCTGTTTGGCTCTCGGCTGTCTTGACTCCCTCAATCTTTCTGTGGGTGTTTGTACGTTAGAAACGCAGCGTTTCGCCCATTACGGAGCAAGAACCAAGTAACCCACCCATCCACTGCAGCGCCGACTCAACAACCCTTCCTGACAGCCAATGGTCTCTTTTCCTTTCACAACAGCTCCTCTAAACAAAGTTGTTTCTGAAGAAAAGCTCCCTCCACGGAACGCTTTCTGTGAGGATGTGAGGAGGCAGAGACGCAGCGCGCGGGGGTTTGGGGTAGGTGTGGTTAATGACGAGCGGGGGCAAAGGTCTCACTTTCTCGCCCTTGGGAACGGCGCGGAGGCGGCTGAAGCTCCTGTTCAAACAGAGACTTTGCCTTCGCCGGTCACAGCGCAGCCTCCCGGCTTCCAGCCCCGCAGGGTACGAGAAGCCTCTGCAGACCTCGGTGGGGTTTGACGGTGGGAAAAGAGAGTAAAGAGGCCCTTTATACTGTAGGGGAACCACGGGGCTGACCGACTGCATCTCCCCTGTTGATGGCATAGAGAAATGTCAGGATTTTGACCCCTCGTCCCTTCTGGCCGGTGACTATGGACCCCTTGTTGCTAGGTAATAAAATCGATTTTTGGTGGGGAGAAAGGGAAAAAGTTGACATCCTTTCTAAACCCACCGCAGAGACAGCAGGACTCCAGAATCTCCGGTCAGCAGCCTTAGATGTGGGAGAGGCAGAAAATAAATTTTGTGCCTCCCGCTGAATCACATCTGACAACCTGCCACTGCGATATCGTCATTCTCAGTTTTGCTTCGTTTTTGTTTTGTTCCAATTACTATGAATTATGATGGTGGACCATGCGGAGACTCGGAGTACCATCAAGACCCTGCTGATCCCGGCAGAGCGCAGAAGGTGTGGCGGATGGGGTTCCCTCCTTGAGGGTCTGATAATCCAAACAGAGAAGAAGGGAAAAGCAAAATAACTCAGCTACAGCCCTGAGAGGTGAGCGGCAAGAGCCGGAGCCCGTCCTTCCAGATGGGCAGAAGAATCCTCTGCCGTAGATTATTCCAGGAGGGACCCTTGCTGGCCTTGAAATCTGACAGCTAGCATAATCTTTCCCAATGTTATGAGTCACTGTGGTATCCAAAACAACGGCTGCAGAGAACACCATCCCAGGGGAAGCTTTAGAGAGAGCCACGCTGAGCCCTTTTGGTGAAACAAGGTGGATAAATGATGCAGGTATTCTGCTGCTGCGCCAGTGAGCATTCACAGAGAGGTGAAGGAGCTCAGGGCATCCGCATTGGTGAGGAGGACCAAAAATCTGGGCTAGAAGGAGAAAACATCTTCCCAGAAGAGGGACGGTTTGGAGGGTTCTGCGATTACGTCACGTTCTGGCCGTGGCTGCTGCTGACAGAGGGTAAGAGTTCGCTGCTGCTGTCTGCGGAACCGACCCCGCCGTTCCGACGGCGAGATTTAGACTCTAAAGAGGTTTAAACCTTAAAGCAGCGGTTCTCGCTAGCGACACGCAGGGACTTGGCTGCCTGGCAAGGATTATCTGCACAATTCCCTCTTCCTCCAGGCTGCCCAGGATAAAACCCGGTGGAGCAAACAGGTTCGTGAGGCAGGAGCGCAGATCCACGTGTCCACGAACAGGCAAGTTTTAGCCCTCCCTGGAGCCGGATAAACTCGAGCCCTTACTCCTGAGGGTCTCAAGTGAGAGCTTCCCTGTAAACGAAGGACGGAAGAGTCTCAGTTCCCGGGAGAAGCTGTTGGGAAGGGCTGGGATAGCGCACAGAGAGGCCATCTATCACTGCGAGCCACAAAGGATGCGCGTCCCAGTGCTCCTCCGCACCGAGCCGTTGTGTGAGCCAGGCTGTGGGCTATGAGACCCATCTTCACGTTTCCTAAGAGCACGTGGAGTTATCCTAAGATACATTTTCTATCCTTTTTTTTTTTTGTTCTTTTCTTTAACACCCGAGGCATGTGTTTTATAGACAAAACAGCTGAAGCATCTGGAACAGGAATGATCTGGGAAACGCAGTGATTTGGCCTCGCACCCTAGGAAGAGTATTGTATTTATGCTATCTGCAGAACTGCCATGTCACGCACTCTGACAATAACTGAGTTCACATTGCTTTTAAACACCGATCAAGCGAAGCCGAAGGATCCCCCTGAAACTGGGCGAGCATCGGTAACCCCGGCACCGCAGGCGGCGACAAGGCTCACGGCTCTGCCCGTGCTGGAGGAGCCTGTGCAGAGCCGGGTCCCTGATCCGTAATTTTCTAGATATAGCAGTAAGCGCCTAAGTTTAGCATCAACTTCTGCAGCTGAGCTCTGCTGCGATGACTGAGACACGCAGGGACGGTGGTTCCCATGAGTCAGGACATCGTGCTTCAATCCTGCCTGCTTCCTGCATGCGGCCGCGCTCTAAAAAGCCTGGCTGATAAAATAACGGACGGACGAGAGAAATTCAATGTCTCCACGTCTCAGTTTTCACAGTTGTAACTTTCCCCTAAATTTTTCTCAAGAAACCGCCGTGCCCTTTCCTCTCTGGCCCGGCCTTTCCTCACCGCAGGGATTAGTTATGTAAATTGGAATTTAATCCCCTAAAGGCAAATTTGCAGTTCAAGTCCAAGTGTCTGCTCACACGGCCAAGGGGAACCGAGACCGTCGGGGGACGGCGGATGTTTAGCGTTTTGTCCTGTAGCTTAAGACAGTCTTAAACCACAAGGATGTCCTTCAGGTTACAAAGGCGACCAGCCAGCTTTTCCCCCTTTTCTTTTAAACATAACACAATAGATAAAAGAGGGGAAAAAAAAGAAAAAAAGAGGGGGAGAGGAGGGGAAACCCTCCCGGAGAAGTGAGTTAAGGCTGAGTGAACTTCCAGCAATGTGGCGAACGTATTGTCCGCCCCTGTGACTCTCAAAGGAATGTCATAAAAGGAAGACAGCAGCCCAGCGGGCAGCTTCTGGGGGAGCCGTCTGCCTCCCAGCCCCGGGGCGTAACGCTTCAGCAGGTGCGATGTAAAGGACGTCAAACTGGGGATTACTGGGGCTGCTGCGCGGGGTTTTCTCCCTGCTCTCTGAGGGGAAGATTCGTTTTTAATGAAACTCTACGATGGGAGACGCCGACCTTTCAAAGACCACCCGGGGCAAGGGGAATGCTTTGAGGAAGAAGAGGGTGGCCAGGCCAAGAGCCGTGGGTGCTGCTCCGGCTCTCACGGAGGCGGTTGTAAACCAGGACAGTTCCCGCGGAGCCACCGCAGGAGGACGGACCTGCTGAGGTGCGCTCCAGGGAGGGCATCCTCCTGCACCAGCACTGGTGGCTTTGGAGACTGACTCTGAGGAAAGACACGTCGTCGTGGCTGCTCATACACGCCAGCCTCTGAGAACAGTTGTAAGTGCCTGCTCCTGGAAGCAGAGAGAACAGTTTTGGGGTTCTTCTCTTGCTGTTTCCCTCAGTACCAGACTGTCTCTCTTCTGCACTCACAACCTGTGAAGAACAGGGAGAAAAGATTTCAGGTAGCTCAGTGATTCTGTGAACACCACACAAGGTGTTCCCTCCTTTCGATGTTATTTACAGCACTTCTTTTTGAAAACACCTTTTGAAAGGACCTCCGGGAGCAGAACATCAGGCACCTCCGTACGCACCCTTTTTGTGGAAGTTGCTGTGTTCCGTTCCTCCTCCAGCCCCACAAAAAGCCCTGCTGTGACAGCACAGGCATCTCTGTCTTCATCGATGCAGGCAAAACATTCGCTGTGGCGTTTCCTGCTGTTTCCTTGCCCAGTCCAGCCTCAGGCATGTCCCTTTTCTCAGGACAGGGTGGTGGCTGGGTAAGGAGCTACACGAGAGACCAGGAGAACCCGGGCTCTGCTCCCTCAGGCAGATGAGTTCAGGCACAGCTGGAGCCGTAGGAACGCGTTACGTGAATTCTTTGGGTTCCTCCTAGGCCTCTTCTCTATTTATTTGTTTTTTTCCTATTTTTGTGGCCCGCGCTTGGGTTTTCCTCATTTCCCCTTGCCTGTTCTGGATGGCACGTCCAAGGCAAGGGCTGTTTCTCGTGGTGCACCGGGGGTCTCCCGATGCTCCTGTGGGTTTATGGGACCTGCAGGTACAACCCCACACAACATCAGCCACCACGCCGCGGGATTATCGCTTTTTACTGGTTTCCAGCTGAATTCCGACCCTCGTCCCGCCGGGTGCAAACCTCCGAGGGGGCATTTTTCTCCTTCCCAGGATACCCAAACAGGTGCCCGTGGGTTCCGAGCTCCCGCCGCCGGAGCCGGGGAGGGCAGGACAGGCGGTGGCGCTCGCGGAGTCCCGCTCCGCCAGCGGCACCGGGAGATACTGGGATTTGCGGAGCGGTCCCAGCTCCTCGCCCCGCAGCGGTCCATGTCGGCCGGCTCGGGCGCGCATCCAGCGCTTTGCACACGCGGCTGCACCCTGCGATTCCTGCTCGGTTTGCTCGGGGCGGGGGGGGACACGGAAAAAAAAAACAAAACAAACCAAAAAACACCCCACCGAGATGCAGCGTAAAGCGGCTGGCGGGGGGTTAAACCCCCCGTGAATGAATCGCGCACGCACAAACGCGCCCGCCCCGCCAGCCTGCAATCCCTGAACCTCAAAATTTACCGGAGCGTGCGGGCGGCGCGGCCATGATTGTACGGGGGGAGCGGGGTGTGTGTGTGTGTGTGTGTGTGTGTGTGCGTGTGTCCCCGTGTCCGCGTGCCCGTGCGTGTGCGTGAGCGCGGGGCGGGGGCGCGCCGGCCCCGGGTCCCCCCCCAGGGTCGGACAGCCCCGCGCCCCGCTCGGGGCGGCGGTGTGAAAGGCGGGCGGGGAGCGGGGAGGAGGAGGAGGAGGAGGAGGAGGAGGAGGAGGAGGAGGAGTGTGCGCGTAGAGGGAGGCGGGGGGGGGGGCAGGAAACCCTCATGGAAGTATGAAGGAGATGGTGGGAGGCTGCTGTGTCTGTTCCGATGAGCGGGGCTGGGCGGAGAACCCGCTGGTGTACTGCGACGGGCACGGCTGCAATGTGGCGGTGCACCAAGGTAAGGCACCGCGGGCGGCCCCGCCGCCAGCGCCGGGGCAGCGCGGGGGCCCGGCTGCCGCCCCCCCCCCCCCCGCACCCCGCACCCCACGGCGGGAGCCCCCCGGACGCCGTAGCCGGGGGGGGGTGGTGTGAGGCGTGTGTGCGGGGGCGGCGAGGTGGCGGGGCGGGGGGGGGGGGCTTTGTTTTATCCCTATTGTTCAAAATAACGGTGTCGCCGCTGGCCTGGCGCGGCGGAGGAGCCCGGGAGGGGCAGCGCGGTTGCCGGGGGCGAGGGGGGAGCGGAGCTGGCCATCAGCTGAGCCCCGGGAGGTGCGTGGAGCCCCCCCCCCCCCCGGGGGCTCGTTACCGGGAGCCCGCTTGCTTCCGCGGGGACGGGTGGCGCGGGGCGGCGGAGCCGGTACCCCTCCCCCTCGGGATCGGTGCCCCGGGAAGGGCGGGTTGCCGAGCCCCGAGCCGGGGTGGGGAGCGCTGCATCCACCCCCCCACCCACCCACCCCCGGGGTCCGGTGCCGCCGCCTCGGCCCGCAGCCGCACATGGCCCCGGGTAACCCCCCGGCGGGGCCCGGGCTGGCTCCGCCAAGGGCAGGGAGGAAGGCAGGCAGCCCTCCTCCGCCCCGAGCTGCGGGCTATTTGCATTTTAAATGACTTGGAGCACGCCCCTAACGCACGGTGTCGGGCTGGAAAGTTTGTCCTCAGGTCTCCGAACAGAAAAAAATTAAAAATAATAATAATTAAAAAAAACCCTAACCAAACAACAACAAAAGAAAATGTATTTGCTTTCGTTCAGAGCCAGCAGAAAGACACAGTGATTATCGTGGTTGGTTTGTTTTGAATAGCACGAAGGTTTCTGGTCTCATCTGGCACGTCTGTTTTTCCATCTATTATTATCCGATCCATCTCGCAGCTCAGCTCCAGCCTCTCCCTCTCTAATCTCTCCTCTCGCTGAACGCTCCCGGCTCCGGGTCCTGCCCGACCTCTGCCCGCCCGTCGGGGCAGGTCGCGGGGTCCCTCGGTTGGGCTTTCTTCTGCTTTTCCTACATTGGGTGTCTCCGTGCGTAAGGAGTCGCTTACAACCGGGTGACTGAAGGGGAGGGAAACCGAGGAGGGGAAGCGCGCAGGGGGTTTCCTCTTCCATCGGCGATGCTTGGGTGTCCTCTGCCATCAGGAGCCTCTCTGGGGTGGCTCTGAGTGACCTGGCAGCAGTGGAAGGGTCCCTCTGGAAGGACCCTTCTTTCTGTTTCCATTTTGCCAGTGTGAGTCTTCCATTCTTCCCATTATTTATCAAACCACGCGCTGGAGAGCAGGTTTCCTCATCGCTCTCCGTTCTGGAGGGAGATAAAGGGCATCAACATCCTTATGCCCACTCCCAAGATTAATATAAACTTCTGTTTGCCGGCAAGAGCAGTGTCAGCTGTGCCAGACCAGTTTCACTGTGATGCTTTTATTCTGTCGGGGTCTCTGTTCATAGCCCCCCCCTCCCTCCCCCCTGGTACGAGGCTGGCTCTGCCTGCTGCTGTTTGGGTAGAGCTGGAAGGTGGTGGAAGCGTCTCAGAGGGCATCACTCGTGTGTTTGGGAAACACAACTGCCTCTCTAGGTCTTGTAAGAGCCCTTCAGTAATTCCAGGAGGGCAGCAGCAGGTAGTGGATGCGCTTCAACCCTGGCAGAGGGGGCAGGTTGGGTGGGATTTTATTTCTTAAGCAGGAACAAACCACCACAGGGATCATCTGGGTCATCTAGTCTCACTCCGTGCAGTCTCACGCTGGGGTTGGTATCTCTTTGTGATACTCGAATATCCGCAAAACCAAAGTTACCTTTTGAAATGATTGTGCAGTTAAATAAAGCACCCTGTAATTTTTGTTTGAAAAAACCCTTATGTCGTAGCTACGCATCAGGGCCGATTCTTAAAAATCCCCGTGCCATTGCTGTGGCGATGCTCAGAAATCTGACCTTTCCTGTACAGAACTCCAAATGTAAACAAAACCATCTGACTGGACTCCAAGAACATTTACAACTCGTCTTTTCAGCTCTGCCTCACTTATGTTCTGCATTTTCTCCTGTTCTCTTCCTTGTTGTCTTCCTTTTTGAAGCAGCGGGCACAGAAGCTCGCGCTGGCTCCAGCTGAGCGCTTGCTTTTGGCCCTCAGCCCGCTGCTAAAGATGGACCCAAGGCGGCTCCTCTGCCACCGCTTTCATGTAGTTTCTGTTTTCTTCTGTGTATGCCTTGGCTCCTCGTGCAGGCAGCGCCTTCCGATTAACTCTCTGACTGCGTTCGTTTTCCTGGCTGGTGTGGAAAATAATCATTAGAGCGATGGGGAGAACCTATCGCCTGCCGAGCCTGACCCATCCCCAAGGGAACGTCACAGGATTGCTTCCAGCAGGGTATTTTCAGATGCTTTGTCCAACCTAGTTTCTAACGTCTCGAGTGACTGGGATTCCATTCCAGCCGCCAGTTCGGGTTTGAAGGTGGAATAAGGAAGATATAATTTGTTCCTTCCGTGGAGACTCCCATGCCCTCGTCTGAGATGCGTAGCCTTACTCGTTGCACTGTCTTTACCAGCCCCTGTTGCTTTAAACCCACCTGCGTGGTGGCCAAAGAGCCCTTTCAGGGTGAGAGACGCTTCCTTTGGCACTCCCAAAGACCATCCTTGGACGGTTAGAGGGAGAAGATCGCCAGAGGTGAACAGCCTTCCAGCGACGTTGCCCTGTCGGTGATGGGCATTTTAAAGAAGTGGGAGCTGCGTCTTGCTGAGGGAGACCCTGAGAGCATCAGTAGCGGTGCAGGAAGCAGGAGGGGCGCGTGGTGCAGCTGGGTGAAACCAGCAGCATTGTTGGGTTGTCAGCTGGAGACCTGTCCTAACGCCGAAGCTGTCCCCAGGAGTAGTTCTGAAAAGCCTGAACTTGGTCCTCTTGGGAGCGTGCTGGATCTTGGCTGCCGCTGGACGGGCCTGACGGCCCTGGGAGTGTGCAGGACCTGTGGGAGTTGCGCCCGGCGTCTGTCTGAGTTCTCACCGTCGTGATTTCCTTCATGATGCTGAGATTTTATCTTAGTCCTCGTTAAGGTTAAGCTGCCTCACAGCCACCCGATTCGTAGCTTTAGATCACTAGTGACACCTGAAACGGTGAGGGGGGAGAAATTACTCCGTTCGTGTTCGCTAGACTGGAGTTAGACACAGATTATGAAGCACTTGATTCCCACTTAGGCCAGATTTCCATGGGAATTGTTATACTGGGCGGGAGGTATTTGAAGGCTTGGATAAGCACTGGACCTCTTGCTGCCTGCTGGTGCTGGGTGTGGAAACTAGAAAGGGGCGTAAAACAAGGCGTAGATGAAATTTTTGGTTTTGACACCCGTCTCTGACCGATAACAGCTCTGACAAGCTTTTAGATACACCTGAGAAATTAAACAGTCGGTTTAAATGATGGTCTAACGAACTCTCTGTGCTTCTCCTCCAGCTTGCTATGGGATCGTGCAGGTTCCCACCGGCCCCTGGTTCTGTCGGAAATGTGAATCTCAAGAGAGAGCCGCCCGGGTGGTGAGTACGGGGCGCGCTGTACCTTCTCTATAAACAGGGTGGCTCGAGGCTCGCCGTGTCTCTGCTGGGAGCAGCGTGGTCCCCTGGCAAAGGGACAGAGCCCGGCGTGTCAGCACAACCGCGAGCGTAACGCCAGCTCTGCTGCCTCCTGTTCCCACCACAGGACTAACGGTGGCTGTATTTTACACAGCGCCGTTAGCCGTTCTGACAGTGATGCTCCCAGAGGAGCTTCTAAGCAAGTGACCAATGACAAGATTTTTGAGTCTAAACTCAAAAATCTTCTAAACAATTAACGGCATTCTTCTACAAGGTGGTTTCCCTCTGTTCTGTTCAATTCCTCGGGAAGTTTCAGAGTGAAGTCGGCATCACCTGAGATGCTGCTGCTGACTGAGAGGGTGGAATCACCTTCAGATCTCGCAGCAACAGCTTCCAGCATAAACTCTTCTGTGTTTGTAAGACGGTGGAGAAAATGACAGGAAGCTGGATCAGGGTTTAGTTTCTAAGTAGCACTTTAGTAGCATAGAACGCGTTACAAATGGTCTTAATTAATTCTGGCATTTCCCGGTGAGGCGGGAGAGTGGAAACAGTCAGGCCGGGGCTGCCTCTTGGGTCCGTCTATGTGGCGCAGTTACTGGTGCAGTAAAGCCGTGAGTTTACAGCACACCAGCTCCTCCACACGACCCTCCCATGCGCGCCCGTATCAGACACGGCCGCACCGGCCCGCTGCCGGGTGTAAATCTTTGATGGTGGTTATGCCGCTGATGCTGCTTTTGCCGAGCAGTAAATCCACGATAGCTTCCCCGCTCCGCTCTCCTAGAGATGGAGTGAAATTAAACTTCAGCTCTCCTGGAACACCGAAGGCCTCGCTCAGCACAAACGGCGGGGGTTCCTGCCCGCGCTGCCTCCTGAGCTGGTTTAGCCGAGCGTTTTCTGAAGGACGCGGGCAGCGAGGCTGACGGTGGTGACCTCGGGGTCTGCGGAGCGGCGCAGACCGGAGCACGCAGCGGGCTCCGTCTCCGCTGGACTTGAGCTTAATCTGCTTCGCAGATGGGCGAGGAGCTTGGCGAAGGTGAGGGGCTGGGGGAGTTGGGTATCTGCACCTCTCCTTTGACATGGCATTAACCGGTTCCTCGCTGGAAGTGTAAACCAGACCAGACTTTCAGACCTGAGCCCTTGCCCCGTTGTGAGATGCTGCTTTTATGTGCGCTGCAGTGAAGATCAAGTGAGTGGTTTTACATCCTGCAGATAGTTCCGTAGCAAAGAAAGGAATTTGGATTTCACAGGCCACCTTCCCCCTGCTCTCCCACCTCAGCTCCTCAGCGTTAGCTGCCATTCGGCGTACGCTGCGGTAACTCGTGGGCACCCGAGTCCTCCTCGCCTGTGCTTGGTGCAAGGGCTGTAACTCCTCGCTTGCTCATTGCACGCTTCAAATTGCCTCCAAGGAATCAAGAGAACAATTCCCCCGCCGGCGGTGGCTTGTTTAACTCGCCCTGGGTGAAATCTGTTAGCCAGCGTGCAGTGGACTCCGGTCGCGCCACTCAGTCCCGCGGCACTCAGCCCGGCTGCTGTAATAGCTGAGCAGAGATGATCTCCCTTCCTAAGCAGAGCTGGGGATGATTTCCTCTCTCCATCCCTCACCTCTTCAGTTAAACGCTGGCAGTCATAGCAACAGACACACAGATGGGTAAATACTTAAAAAGAATCTGGTGCTTTGATGTAGAGAGCGGCATGATCAGAGCAAGGGAAATGAGTCAGGTCCTACGAGATCTGCTATGAAACCACCTCGGGTTTGGGCTCCGCGGTCCAGCGAGGTCCCACTGCCCGGGGGTTTCAGTGCACCTCTCCGTGCCTGGCTTCCTCCCGCTGCGAAACGGCCGTGAGCAGCCCACAGACACTGCCCTGAGGATCTTGGAGGAGAGATGCTGCCGTTGGAGCGCAGAACACGCTGACAACAGCAGCAGGGTGAATGGGTATTTGTATTTCTTTCATAATGACTGTGTGGCAAGTTCCTTTGAAAAACAACAATGTTTTTCTTCCCACATCTGCCTTCCTAGAAGAACCTTAAAGCAACTTACAAGCTTTGTCCATAACAAACATATTAGTGGGTAAATATTTATACTTTCCCTTCGAAAATGAGATACAGAGGCACGGAGGATGCTGCACTCCGCAGTGAGTGCTTTAAACCAGAATTCTCCTGATTTCTGTCTCTCTCCTTTGGAGAGGTGGGTTCTGTCCCCGCTTCAGCGTTGGAGAGCGAGCTCAGGAGCCCGAACTCAGTCGCTTGGGTATAGATGCCGGAGCTCGGAGCTCTAACCTCACCCATCGCAACCCAGGTGGAATCCACAAAGCTCTGCTCTTTTCCCAGAGCTGAAATAAAAACCCCGGAGACTGCCCGGCCCCCGCAGGTCGGATCAAAGGAAGAGGGAGCGCTAATCCCTGCCGTGACCCCTGCCCAGGGGCTCGGTCCCCAAGGATGCTGTGGCCGCTCTTGTGCTTACAGTAAGCGAGGGAAAGCCCATCCACTTTGTCATCAAATTGTCTGGGAAGCGGAGTGCGATGGCCGGAGGGCACTCGTGAGGATCATGTGAAGGCTTTAGCTGTCATTTCGAGGCAGGGCTATTAAAAGTCTTGTGGGGGGCCGATGGAGATGTTAACCCCTCTTGTTACAATCGGAGCTTTGCTAATCGCATGGTGGGAGAGCCGCTTTGATCTGAGGGGTGGAGGGGAGAGCCAGCGGCCTTTTCAAGTGCAAATTGGTTATTACAGTGTCTCGGTTAACCCAGTTCTTTTTCTGCCTTGGCTCGGCCGGGCTTTCCGGAATAACGGTGAGAGCAGCGCTCCAGCCCGCTGGCAGCCCGGACCGCACCAGGAGAGTGAGAAACACCTCTGGGGCCATCCGCCCCGACCGCAAACTGAGATGCGGGGAAAGTGAGACAGGCACAGGTCTTTGTCCCCTCCTCTCTTAGCTGTACGTTATCACAGGGATTTCATGCCTGCCAAAGGTGCCCGTTGACAGCCCCGCACACCTGACTCCCAGGAAAGCGCTGGAGGACGGGGCTGAGCCTCCCTCTGCCCCTTGCACTGCAATCCTATTTCTCGTGCCTGGCTCTCCAGGAGGTCAAATCTGAGCACAGGAAGCCTTGCTTGAGGAGAACCACCTTGCTGGAAGGTCCTCCAGGACCGCTCAGAGGCAGAGGGTTTTGCTCGGGGCCGGTTACTGCTCGATCCGTAGGTGTTTGTGGCGGCGTGGAGCACCTGCCCCGTTACGCTCGCCCGAGCCGAGCGATCGCAGCGAAGCGCTGGCCGGGGAGGGCGCCGGGTCCTGCACACTCATCGTGACACAGCCCAGCATCTCGCTTTGACACCACGCGCCTCATTTCAAAACTTCCTGACAAAGCACGTTTTTCACAGAAAAACAGGGATTTTGTTTTGGTTTGTTCTGCTTTTTTAACGAATCAGACGTTTCTAGTAGGGAAGGAGAAGGTTTGCGCCTCACAGGGTTTTGGGCCCTTTTAAAAGCACATAGAAGTCTCCCCGGAGTGATGCTGAGAGAAGACAGTGACTGTTTTTGGGCAGCTCGGCCCAGGAGGAGCCTGCAGGGCTGGCAGCGTGTTCCCCCATGCGTGGCAACGCAGCCCGAAACCGCCCCACCTTCCCCCAGCGCTTCGGAAGGGCGTTATGGCCGGGGAAGAGCCCTCGAGGGGGTCGGTTGGGCAGGGCTGCAGTCAGTGAGGTGGGACAAGTGAGTGTAAGGCGAGAACGGTGCTGAGAGCCGTGGCTCTGGGTTTCCCCGGCTCTCGCCGTCCCGCCTGGCCGGACCCTCCCCGTCCCATCACTCCCATCCCTCACAGCCCATCGCGGCGCTCGGCCTGTGGCCTCTTGCCCAGCGTGATGGTGCTGAGGGAGCTTCCGCCACCCTCCTGAGCAGCCGGACACTCCCCTCACGCCTTCTCCATCACGCCTCAGCCACCCCCGAGGCTGGGCTTGGAGGGAAGCAGGGTGCCCACCCACCAGTCCCGGCCATTGGGAGCGGGTTCACCATGGCCCCCCACGCCCCGACAGCAAAAATGTCACAACAGCCTCACCCGCCTCTCATGAGACTGGAAAAAATATCACCAGAGAAAGAGAGAAGGAAGGAAGGAAAGAGTCAAAGATAGATAATGGCTTTTTTTTATTCACCCCCTGCTCTCTGAGTCATGGTTTTCAGTTTTACTCCCCAACCACAAAGTCTAAAAGTTTTTTTTAAAAAGCCCCGTGAAAGTCAAGGTTCGCTTGTAGCCCCGCGGCTCTTGGGCTGAGCCTTTCAATACGTCCCCGTCAGACAGGACGATGTCGAGCTGTGTCAGAGTGTCTTCTCACACCCAAACCACTCCCAGCCCTTCTTCCTCTTCCTCCCTGTGAAAGCGGCCCCGTCTCTCACAACCACGCTGTAAATGAATCGTCTCGTTTCTGGAAGTTAAACTTGTTGTTTCTGCTTATTTTCAAGAGATGTGAGCTGTGTCCCCACAAAGATGGAGCCCTGAAACGGACCGACAACGGAGGTGAGTCCCTCTGCGCAGAGCCAGGGATGGCACACAGAGCCCCGGGGCCTCGGCAGCTCGCCCGGGCACAAAACCCTTCCTTGCTGAGCCTTTGTCACCAGGAGGTGTTTGCTTCCCCAGGGTGGGCCCATGTCGTCTGCGCTCTGTACATCCCGGAGGTGCAGTTTGCCAACGTGCTCACCATGGAGCCCATCGTCCTGCAGTACGTACCCCACGACCGCTTCAACAAGGTAAGCCCAGCTCGTTCTCTGCTGCCCACCGTGGCTTTTTGGGGTCATCTTATTTATTTTAATTTCCAGGTACTCAGATTCCTTTAACAATAACTAACAAAATAAATCCCTCTTCTTGCAAACAGCTGCTTGGTCCTGCATTTCTCTCTGCCCCAGCTCTGCAGTCTCTGCCTTGGACTTGCCTGTTGGTTACTCCATATTTTGATCTGGTTTTTTGGGGAGGAAAAGAAGATGCATGAGTTTTGTGCACGAGAACTAACCCAGAGCTGTTGTCGTAGGAGAGAGATGACTGGACCGAGTTATGAATTCTTGAAGGCTTTGCCTCCGGGGGAACAGCGAGAGTGAAGGACACATTTTAGCTGCCTCTTCCAGTGAGCACCCTTCCTGTTGTTATTTTTTTCCAGACCTGCTACATCTGTGAAGAGCAGGGCAGGGAGAGCAAGGCAGCCTCTGGAGCCTGCATGGCCTGTAACCGGCACGGCTGCCGGCAAGCTTTCCACGTCACCTGGTGAGTTCCCTGCGGCGGCGCCCCGAGAGCAGCCCCGCGTTTTGCTGCTGTGGCTTTGAGGCCGCACTGGACGGGTGCTGCGGGCAGTTGGGTGTGTTTTGAGCGAGGGGTATCGCCGCTGTGCTCGGTTGGTGAGGGGAACTTCCCGGAGGCTGAGGTTTCACCAGGGAGCCTGCCCCGCTGCGGACGAGGGCTGGGGATTCCCCTAAGACTGTGTGGAAGCCGAGAAGAGAAGAGTCACAAGCCAGGAATGTTCCTTCTCCAGCAGAGCACATGCACGAGTGTCATCTAGACGATGGGATTTTAAGGGCCGATATCCTCGTGTACCCCCGCAGCCCAAAAACAACAGTGCCCGTCACCGAGCGGGGCGATGCCTGGCTCATGAGGGGTCTTTCACTGGAATTGTTACTGGCTGCCCAGGCCTCCCCTAAGGAAACCAAAACCTGCAAGACAGTCTGGTGGAAGAGCACTGACAGTTTGGAGGATCTGGATAGGAATTAAAATAGCTTGAACTTTTTCCCCCTCCCTTCATCCCACTTTCCAAGCGGAACAGGAACGCTGCAGACGCTGCCTGGGTATCCTGAGCTATTCTCTGCCCTGTGATGGGGTCTGTGCTCTGGCTGTACAACTCGCTTTACCCTCCTCCTCCCTGCGTGTATTTCAGTGCCCAGATGGCGGGTCTCTTATGTGAAGAGGAAGTCCTAGAAGTCGACAATGTCAAATATTGTGGCTACTGCAAGTACCACTTCAATAAAATGGTGAGTTTCTTCATCCCTGCAGTGGAGGGTTTGGTCACATAAAGGCATTGTCTTCATCCAAGATCGTGTCTGGGCTCCGAGCAGGAATGCCACAAACCCATTACCAAGGCCTGCAGCCTGCTGCTCTTTCCAGCCATTCAGGGTCACTTAGGAATAAAGATTAATTTATCTTTTGCATTTATATCACGTCTTTAAACTCATTTTCAAAATGGAATTCTTCCCGTCCGATTTGGCTTCCCTGACCCACTCTGTACGGCTGAAAAGAGAGGAGGGCGGCCACAATGGTTGATGCTCTGGGGAGTCAGCGGGGAGCTGAGGCACCCCGGGCAGGGCAGTAACCCAGAGCAGCCAGGACTTCTGCCAGAGGACAGAGACAGCCCAGAAGAGCCATGGAGTCACTCAGTGTTTGAGGGCTATTTGGGGCAGAGGACTTCCCCCTATTCATTCCAGTACCAGAGAAGAGAGGAACCCTTTTCCTGTTCTGCATAATGAGCAGACACCTGCTCTCCCCCTCCAGCAGAAAGGAAACTCGATCCTCTCACTACAGCTTTATGTCGCAGTGCCTCCTTTGTTGCTGGCCTTTCCCACTTTCCTTCCTGCTTATCAGTGCTGTCACATGCAGTCACTGATGTCTTGAGCTCCCCCTCAAAGTCAGACTGGAGGACACCTTCCCTGCCCTGGGGGTACCCTCAGAATCTGACACAAGCAGAGCTCTGTGTGAAGTGTACTGCTGCAGAGAGATAGCAGGAATTCTGACAGAGCCTGGAGTTGGGGAACAGGACATCGTCCCAACACCCCGGGCCCCCTCAAGACTGGAAGCTGGTTGCTGCTATTCAGGTCTGGCTTGTCCAAGCAACGGTGCTGCTGCCATTTATCTTGTGTCCAGGATGGTCTTGCAGCAGCTGCACCTTCCCTGTACAAGTGTCAGAGTGCAGGGGCCACCAGGAGCTAAGGATTTGGGGATTTAGATCGACATGCTGTTCGTAAGCTCCCTCGTACGAGATCTGCTGTGGTCCCCGTGTTAGGAACCATCTGGTACAAAGAGTTTGGTCCTGCCTGTGGACGAGGCATCCACTGTAACTTTGCTCATTGTGGCAGTGAAAACTGGACCCCATAACACTGTTTTCTTTCTCTTTTTCTCCTGTTGTCCAACTCCTCTCCCCTTCCCCACTTACCTCAGAAGACCTCACGTCACTCTGGAGGTAGCTCCTTCATTGCTGGAAGAAGGAGTCGATCCACGTCCCCCACCCAAGAGAAGCACGTATCCCACCACGAAAGGCCAAAGAAGGTAAGATCTGCCCAGGGTTTGTCAATCCAGAGAGGACCAGGCATGTGGGATGGAGGTGGGAAGGGGAAGAGTGTGCAGAGAGCGCTGATGGCTGCTCGGGCGAGCCCTGACTCTGCAAAGAGTTTCTCTTTTCAAACGGCCTCAAGAAAAGCGTTTGCAAATAGAGCAGCACGGCCGAGGGGAGCGGAGGGGAGCGTGAGGCCGCGTTGGCATGTGTAGATTCTGCCAGAGGGGTCCTGGCAGAACGTGCCTATGAAACGTGCAACGTTCCAGTCTTGTGGCAAGTCCCCTTTGAGGGTCACACTGTGCTGTGGTTTCCAGCTATGGAGCTGATTGGTGTGGAAGGAGTTTGGGCTGCGGTTTTAAATGCAGCAGCTTGAGAACATAAACTGAAGGTCGTCGTCCTCAGATCCCAGAGTCCAAGTTTTAAAGGACAAAAAGTGATCTGCACTGTGGCCAGGAGGGTGCCTGTAGGCAAGAACGATAATTAGTATAAACTAGGTGGTACTTTGTTAGTCAGATTAACCAGCCGCAGGGATTCCCCTGACTTCAAGTCTACCCGTGAAAATAGTTTATCTTCATTAAACGATTATTTAGAAGAACATCGTGTGCCAGACCTGTCTGGTACCGTAGTTATTTATTTAACTCTGCTGATTAAGACGTACTCATCAAAACTACTGCAGTGTTACAGGACATGTTAGCAGCACGCCAAGGTTCATAATTAACCAACGGACTCACGTGACAAACGCTCATATTTCAAGGAAAAGCAGCAGTGAACGTGTAAGGCGGAATCGCGGCAGACTCCTGGGTTCTGAGAGGGGTGAAGGTTCCAGCCTGGGAGGGTCTGTGCCAAAAGAAACGAGCAGTCCTGAGGCTTGGGAGGTGTTTGTTATTGATAACAATAAATAGCCCTAAAAGGCAGGACGTGCGTTTTTTTGAGGATTCGTGTTCTAAGGCAAGTGGCAGCAGACCAAGAACTCTTCCCACCCTTGGTGGCTACAGCATATGCGGTAGAGAACCCTCGAGGTAGACCTGCCAGCCCCCGCTCCACCCCGTCTGTCCGGAGCAGCGGGGTGGGATCTGGACCAGGAGTAACTTACACCGGGGTGCTGTCAGCGTGGTCAGATAGTGTTTGATACTTTATGGGCCATTCCCTGGGGTTTGTTAGCAGAAATCCGGAATTCAGCCTCTGGATATATCCCGCTGCAGTCAGAAGCCACATTTCCCATGTTGTACAAACATGGTTGATGACGTCCCTGCACACCGCAGCCCCAGCCTTGTGAGTCTTGCTGTAGGTGTCTGCCTGGTGGCTGCTTTTTGGTTTGTTTTCCTGTCGCTGCAGTAGGCACCTTCTCAACACCTAGACGGGTTTGAACGGTGATGATAGTGACCCACATCCAGAAACAGCCCCGTGACACTCCAGTGGGTTTGCTGGCCTCAGTCTGATGGATCTCAGCCCAGTTTCCAGAGGACAAGGGCATCCAGGCTCTCAAAAGCAGTTAATACTGACTGACACCCTCCTGGCAAGCCCAGCTGGGAGTCCATAAATTCTGTGGGCAGGAAAACCATCTCCCTCTTTATTGACAGAGCTTATCCTGCAATACTCAGTTTGAAACGCTGCCCACCACGTCCAGTACATGTTTGGGAAGCTTGCCCAAACCATACCTGATACGCGGGCAGACGAGGCAAACCTCACTTAGAAAGCGGTGCCCACCCCGCCGCTGGCGCCGAGGAGGGAATTTCCTGCGGCCAGAGCGTGTGGGGAGTGTTTGCTCCTCTTGTGTGCTCAGCTGCTGCGAGGAGAGGAGGCGGCGGGAGGGAGGAAGACCATCTGTGCCACGGCCGGGGAGCGAGCACTTGGCACAAGGTGAAGGGGCTGTACTGGAACGTGCTATTTTTAGGCACCGAGCAGGCTGGGGAGCGGGGGGAGAGGGCAGGATGGGGGGGATTGACGGCAGCTTTGGAGAGCTCGGTGGTAATTACAAGTGACAGACTGTGCAAGGCCAAGGCCGGGGTCCACGCAGGGGGTTCTGTGTTGGCACGGCTTCTGGTGGGCTCCTGGTGGGAGCGCAGGCACGTGCCTGGCAGGTAGGAGCCGGGGAGGTGCTGCTTCCCGGCTTCGGTTGGAAAGCGGGTCAGTGCCAGGGGGAGAGTGAAAACAGAGGAGCACGGGTTTATTTATAGGCTTCTCAGTGGCAGTCGCTGCTATTGTTAGCCTCTGGTTTCCTCACAAACATGCAGAGACTCCGTCTCGCTGCTGCCTCATCACTTGTCCCCATCAGGGATCCCACGGAGGCCCCTTCCAGGGCTGAGAGCGCTTGGCAAGAATCAGCTCCTTGCACGTAGAGGGGGGAGTCAGCACAGACGGAGGGCCGGGGTGTGCAGAGCAGCGGAGGTGGGCAGGGCAGGGAAGGCACCACGACTGCCAGGCTGTCGGGGAGTTTACGGGTCCGGGAGCGGTTGTGAAGGGCAGGGAGGAAGGATGGAGTGGGAGGTGGCGCGGGAACAGGGACCTTTCGAAGGGGTCCCCGAGGAGGGGGTTGAACCAGCTCTCCCACATGGTTCTGGAGTACGTGACTAGCCGTGCGTGATCTCATGGCACATATTTCAGGGGAACTGGGCGTGCTGCTGTGCTGACCCGAAGCAGAACAGCTTTCTCTCGAGCCCATCCAGCTGTGCAGCCGGCTGCTCCGTCCTCCCGGAGCTGGAGGCGTTGCGGGGAGCTGACGGCTCAGCGGCAGCCCAAAGCGCGAGTGAGTCCCCGGGCTGCAGGTGCTCCTGGCTCTCGGCTCCAGAAGGCTGACAGCTCCCTTCCCGTGCAGGGCTGCGGCTGTTTACTTAGGCTTTACGGAGGAAAACTGTGGCTGAGTTAATGACTAAGGGAGAGGCACAGGAGTTAACCCAGTGGCTTCAGTGAGACAGCAGAGACTCGGGATTTGGACCTCTAAGCCCTGCTGTAAAACAGTTCAGCGTTTGTGAAGAGGCTTGTTCTCAGCGGAACAAGGGACAATTGTGACGCGGGACTGCAGGCCAGCATCGGCATCCCCACGTCATGCTGGCAGAAATGATACCAGCCCAAGCGGTTCACTCTGGGCTGTCTGGAAGATGGGAAAGCTCCAGGCTCTGCATTTTCCTCAGAACACACCCGGCCTTAGCAGAGCTGGCCCCGTGCATTTCTGCAGGGTTGGTGCTGCGATGTGTGTGCTCTACCCCGTGGGAGCCTTTGCAGGGTCTGTTTGTTTAAAAAAAGAGAGAAGGAAGAAAGAAGGAAAACAATAGCTAAATACCGAGAAAACGCTGGATGACGCACAGGGGTTGAATGAAGTGCAGATGTTCTGTCACCTATATTGTCTGCTTGAAACGCTTAGAAAAAAATTACCACGCTCCGTGGAATGAAATTTGTCACACCAGGAGCAGGGGGGAGCACTGCAGTACAACAGTTTTAGGCACATACCCCGAGGAGGGAGACCCCCGTCCAGTGATACTCTTAGTGTCTTAGTACCTGCGATCCACAAGCAGATTCAGGGACTTTTAACGTGGATCTGGGACAGTGCTGTAAGAGGAGCGGTCCCTGCCCAGAGACACGGGGCAGAGAGGCGGGTCTCGGAGCGAATAAACCCACCTGCAGTGGTTCCTCGGGTCTGGGTGCGCAGCCAGTTCTCCACGATCAAAACCTACCTGTAGCTCCTGAACTGCTTCCCCAGCTATGGCAGGGGACGACTTTATCGGGGTCCGGGGAGCGTGTCTGTGCTGCCCCAGCACCCCTTCAGCAGCAGCCAGAGCAGGGCAGGAGCCCGCTGTCCTGAGCAGACGCGTGGCACAGCCCGTCTCCCGCTGCCACTGCCTGTCTGTCTGTCTGGACCTGACGCCAGCGGAGGAAAGGAGCCAAGGATCCAGCCTGGCAGATTTATCGCGCCAGGGGAGCCGTACTGGGCTGAAATCTAAACCCCCACTGCGAGGGGCTTTGTGCTGGGCTGTGTCCTGGAGTTCTGTGTCTGTGCAGGCACAGTGGGGCAAAGTGGGCATTTTTTTCACAGGGACTCAAGTGGCTTTTGGGGGAAGGAGCGCAGACCCTAACCCTACTCTGGTCTAGCTGGAGTACCCTCGTTCCGTCGCATCCCTGCCCAGCTTTCGGTGCCCTCCTGGATGAGGGCGGTTAACCGTCCCCAGCAGGTCCTGCCCTTGGCAGCAGGTGCAGCAGTAATGTGGGAGCACACAAAGCCCGGCGAGAGCTTGGCCCCGAGTCCTCGGCTGAAAACTCTTGTGCTCTCAGAGGGTGTCTCAAGGTGAATCGCGTGGCCCCAGTGCAAGCCAGGTCACAGGCTGGGGCTTAGCGTCCCTCTGCCCGGTGCTGCCATCCTCCTCCTCACTGCGGCTGCCATGGCTGCAGTCCAGAGCCAGGCCTCCTCCTCCTCCTCCTCCTCCTCCTCCTCCTCCTCCTTCTCTGGGTGAGGGAGTTCAGAGAGCCTGGGAAAGAGGGAGGGAGGGAGCAGCAGAGCCCACTTGGCTCTTCCCAGGCCTTCCCTCCCTCCTTCCCCTGCTCAATCTCCTTTTAATGATCCAACTGCTGGTGTCCAGCAGATTAGAAGAAGGGGCTCGAGGAAGGGGAGACAGCGGTGGGGGGAGCAGGAGGAGCCGTGCCCAACCCTTTTTGGCAGCAAAAGATCCCATTTCGTTCCTCCTGCGCTGGGGAGCTCCAAGGGAGACCGGTGTGGCCGTCACGCCCCCGCCGTGCAGCCGCGCTCCCCCCGCCGCAGGGCTGGCCCGCTCCGTGCCCACATGCCAAGCCCCAGCTGCTCGGTCCTGCATGGGGGCAGTTTGTTTTCGGTGCGGGTGGTTGCCGGGGGCAGGTTGCCGTTCGCCAGCCAGCCCGCTGCCGGGAGCGCCGAGCGGCTGCAAGGTAGGGCTCGCCTTTTGCTTCGAGAGATGGGATAGGGGTGCTGAAAGGCTTCCCGCCCTGGCAGCACGTTCTCCCTCCCTCCGCCTCCTCCTCCTCCTCCTCCTGCCTCCATGGCACAGCCAGGCAGGTCTCTGTGGGCAGGCTGGGCTGCTGGCAGTGGCTGTGTTGTCCGTGAAGTTTCCTGGAAGGAGGGTTTGCGGAGGAGAGTGCCCATGCGCCGAGGAAACGACGGGCTGGACGCAGAAGAGCCAGGTGGGAAGGGGACCGAGCCCTGCTTTCCCCTCTGCCCCCGCCCTCCCCTCTCTTTGCACCCTGCGGCTCTTGCAGGAAGCACTTGGAGCCTTCCAGTTCCTGGAGAGATCCCACACGTTTAAAAGCCTCTGGTGCAAGCTGGGGAATGCCCTGGGTTGTCCGGGGGCCTGTCAACACAGGTGAGAGAGCCAGGAGTGACAGAGCACCCTGAGCGTCTCAGAGCCGTGGTCCCTGAGGGCAGCCGGCGTCACCTTCCCACCAGTGCTGGGGTCCGGGGCAGCCCACCCCGTCTGCGAAGTGCCCCTGGGGTGACGGAGTGAATCGTCCTGCCCGTGTAACACCGGGCACCGCGTTTCTCCAGTAACACTGGAGAAGGTGTCAGATCCTGCTGCTCCTCAGAGCATCCACAGGGCTTAGAGAGTAACTGGAGGGTGGGAGATGGGTGCTACTGGGTGCACAAAGGCAGCGGGCACCCAGGCTATGCAAAGCGCGAGGGCTGCAGCCCAGATCGCTCGCGGGTACCCGGTCCCGTGGGTTTTGCTCTGCCCGAGCAGCCCGGAGAGAAGGTGGTGTGGGAGGGACATGGAGCTTGGTGAGCACGGATGGAGGAGCAAGGTGTGCTGGTGGCCACGGCCTGGGGCCACCTGCAGGGACATGGAGCAGAACAGCGTCCATCCCCTCGTCGGGCCGCCGTGGTTCTGGCTTCACTGCAGCCCTTTGAGCGGAGCACGGAGACTGGTCCCTGTGGGGCAGATTGTCTAAAGAGTTCGAGTGCGGTTGCTCAGCACATGTAGTCGGGGCCGGATCTTCAAAAGAGCTCAGCGCCCAGCGTTTAGCTTTTTTTGGGAAACCTGACCGTTTATTCAGGCGTCTAAATGGGAGCTGAAGCATTCCAGAACTCTGGTCCCTATGGTGCCTGCTGGGCTCTTGCTGGACACGTACACATGGACCCCCTCCCCGGTGGAACCGCGGACTGCGCCGTTGGCTGGCGGAGACTCTGCGCTGTCGACAGCGAAGGGAGACTTTTCCGACAGGAGACAGCCGGGATGGGGAAGCTGGAAGATGTGAGCGTGTTGGTTGCCCCCGCGATGGAATTGTGGGAGGTTTTATGGTTCGCGGTGGTGGCAGGACATTTCTGCCTTTCCCCACGCATGTGCACGTGTGTGCGCGTGCACGTGCAGGCGTGTAGGTTCGTTGTCGTTAGCCAAAATCACTTGGCTCTGCCGCGTCTCATCTTGACCGCGGTACGTGACATTAAATCGTCGCAGCGCTGTCTCGCTGGCGTTCCCAGCCATGTGCCTTCTTCCCTCCCGCTGCAACTCCACGGCCGAAATGCAGTCGAGATTTGGGGTCTGGAAATGAGAGGCCGAGCTCTGCGGTTTTCAGAAAGTTTAAGGAGCAGGGTTTGTGCAGTTCTTTGGCAAAATGTGAGGTAATGAGGTGTCTGGCTCCTGTTTCCCGTTTCTGGCTTCCAGGAGAGGCACTGGCAGCACCCGCAAGTAGGCGAGTGTGTCCCGGTGGCGTGGGGATCCCTGGCTTGGCTTTCTGGATTTCGGAATGACTTTCTGTGGGTTTTTTTTCTCATTTGTAAAATGAGATGTAGGTATTAAAAACCTCTCTTTGGCTCGTGGAAACCCTCTGCCATGTGCAGGTTGTTCTTGCTACTGCAGTAAAAGACCCTGATGTGCACGTGCTGCTTAATGTGACAAGCTGCTTAACTAACTGGGCCACAGTTTCCCCATCTTCCCATCCTAGAAGACCCGGGAGACTTACAGTTTATGGCACGAGAAGCCCCCAAGACTTTAAAATATTATGAGATTGAGTAAGGATTTAATTTTAATTTGCCTTTCGGCACTTAGTCTGTAGAAATGACATTTTCAGGCTTTCCTTGTTTGCTGCCAAAGCTGGGAATGTATCTGAAGAACGGGGAAAACAGGAAACAGAGATGCTTGTAAAATACCGGGGCTCTGGGAACAGAGGCTTTAACAGACGCACCAAGCGCCACGATAAAGCGATAAAGCGACGGATATCGGCGGCGTTGGCTGGACGCTCAGCACATGCAGTGAACCTCGAGGCTGGATTTGCCTCCATTCTTCACCAGCTCATCCCAGTGGAAGCTTCTGAGGCAGGTGTGCAGGGTCACCGGTGGCTGCAGCATGGGCCTCCTTTTCAAGGGCAAGGAAAATTCAGCCAAACCCATGCTAGAAGGTGCTGATTTCTGGTGCACTTTTGCTTCCCCTCTGCTTCACTTCATTCGGCCTTCTCCAGCCTTTTCCTCCTGCCCCGTCCCTCCTCCTGCCCCTTTCTCCCCACTTAGTGTATTGTTTCCTAAGCTCATTATCCCACTGTCGTCTCTCCTCCCCAAAACCCACCGCAGACCCCATATATTTGCTGCAATTGCACCTTCCCCTGACAGCATCCCAGCTGTGGCAGCTGCTGGCAGCTGCAGCCGCAGGGCTCTGCCTCCACGAGGAAGCGGTCAGCATCTTCCCGGGGAGCCAGTGGATTGTGATGGGGCTGTTTTCTTCTGCACGCACCTTCGGTCTGGACTGAGGACTTCAGCTTCTAGAATAGAACGCCCATGCAAGGGAGTTGTACCAGAAGAGACATGCTTTCCCACCAAAAAAGGGTTCAGAGACAGGAGAAAGGATTTTTCCAAGCCCTGCACCCATGCAGCAGCTCTCTTGGTCCACACGCCAGTGGACCAGCGACATGGGAAAAGCTCCTGTAGACAGCTGAGTGTTCCCGTGGAAGCGTGAATCTGAGGAAGACAGGGAGGAAGCAGGAGTGTGCGATGGAGGATGCTCTTCATTCCACCCATCCCCTGTGCCCGCTGGCCTGGGCATCTGTAAACCCTGCTGACTTGAGGTCACAGGTCTACGTTGTCAGTCCCTTCACTGAACACATCAGTTTTAGCATGACCTCCCAGACAGCGCCGTGTAAGAATAACCTCCTTGGTTACAGTCTGTTCCCCAGAAGACAGTAAATCGGGGCAGGCAGGACTCCGAGGTTCCCAGGCTGTGTTTTTTCCTTGGTTTGCAGTGTGAACAATCCCATGGTTCTGCGTTTTTAATGAGAACAAAATCAGGGAGAAGAAATCAAACTAAATAGTCTCTCCTGTTAGCAGAGATGGATCCAGAGCAGCTGTCTCTGCCGGGGTGGGGATCTCTAGGTCAGGTTCAAGCCTCGGTTCTGAGGTCTCTGCTGGCTGATCTCTATCTGTGCACGTGCAACACATGCTGAATTCAAGATTCTCCCCTTGGTTGTACAGGGTGGGTCAGGGAAACTCTTGAAGGAGGCAGAGAGTGAGGGTCAGGGGAGAGAATCCCTCGGGGAAATAGCAAGGGGAAAGCTCGGGTTTCTTGGAATCAGCCAGAGCTTGTTAAGCCCTTCCGTATCGTCTTACCATAAACCAATTTGGGGGCTTCTGTTGATATTCTGCACTCCAGATGTTGGCTGCAGCTGGGGTAGAGATAGTGGGATGCTCCCAGCCCGAAGCTGAGATGTGGGGGAAGGGATACTGGGCTCGTGTGGCTGGGTGGAGAAGGAAAGAGGAATATGAATGTATGGTTGTAAATCCACCCCTACACACCCTGCTTGCTTTTCCCGTACCACCGCTGCTCTCCGCAGCGGGAGAGCTGCCCTCCCAGCACTCTCTGATTTCTTTTGCAGAGTCGAAAGGACAAAGAAAGACCTAAACAGAAGCACAAAAAACGCGCGGAGTCTCCCACCAGCCTTACCCCATCCTCGGTGCCCGTCGCTGCAGAGAAGGTACCGAACGCAGGGGGTGCGAGCGTGAGAAGACGGAGTGGGGAGGGGGGCAGGGGGAAACCATCGGCCCTGGCTTTCCTGGGAAGGGGGGACAGGGCGGAAGAGCAGAGAAAGGGCCTTTGTCCGGTTATTTTGATTCCTGATTCGTCACGTTCTCGCGCCTTGCCTGCCTCCCCACCTCGGCTCCCACCTTGGGAATTTCCCAGGGCAGCTGCCGCGGTTCCTGTCAGCACTGACGACGCAGTCACGGGGCGAATCTCCCAAGCGGCTGAGCTGGCAGTGCCAGCCTGGGCTGCAGCAGATGTTCCATCCGAAGCTCTCGCGGAATAGATGAACATCCGTGCTTTGGCCTTCTCTGCTGCCACGTCGTAAAGAGCTCAGGCAGGTGGATAAGCAAGGCAGGGCCAGTGGGAGGAGGTGTTATCCCTCATTGAACAAACTGATGTAGTGAGGGGAAAAAGACCCATTGGTCTTAGAAGCACTAAGATCTCAAAGGGCGTAACAGAGGTGGCTTTTCTGTGCGAGACCAGGGGAGGCTGGTTTCCATTTAGTTCCTCTGGTTTGAGAAAATCCACACAGGGAGGCACAGTGTGATGGCCTGGTTTGCTCCTGAGGTGTCGAGGCGGTTCAGTTCCCTGCTGGGAAGACGTCCTTTGTGTGGGTTTGTCTTCTGAGTGCCCAGTGCTGGGGGGCACAGTCGGATGTCAGTGAATTTCCGCTGTTCACTGCTGAAGTCGTGCTGCTGACGTGGACTCGGGCACCCGGCTGGTAATTTGTGCCAGCCCCAAACTCCAGTACTGCAGAACAGACGCTGTGGAACGTGCCTTGAGCGGGCACAAAGCAAGGTGAAGGGCAGGTCTGCAGTCGTCAAGGGTCAGCGGACAAATGAGGTTACCCCAGAGCCTGCCCCTTTGGAGCTGTGCTCTCCTCTCTGTAGCGGGAATGTAAATTACTGCAGCTCCTCAGCAGGGCTGTTCTGGTGTAAGCGAGAGGGGGACTAGGGCCAAGCTCTGGCTGGAACAAATAAACGTGTCCCAGGAATGTCCTTTTGTGCACAGAAATGCTCCTTGGAGAGGCTCGGGCGTCCTTTCCATGGCAGGACTGGCTGGCGACAATGAGAGCTCCCAGGCGCGCCGTGTCTGCGCACATGGGAAGCGCTGCAGGGGCACGCAGGAAGAACCACAGCTCCTGCCGGTCCACACAGGGTGCTTTGGGTTGGGACCGAGGAGGATTTTCCATGTTCTGAGCGAGGCCAAGCCGGGAAGCAGGAGGAGATGTCGGTCAGAGCTGAGGCGGCAGAGCCGGTCTCCTGGTTCGCAGGCTGGGAGAGGCAGCAAGTTACAGCGGGACAGAGCAGAGGAGCAGCCGCTGAGCTGCCGTGGCTCTGGAGTTACCTGGGCTCATGTTAGGGCAGCTCAGCTCTGGCTGCTGGGAACAGCAGATTCACCCCGTTAACAGAGCTGACAGGAACTGATGGCCTAGGAAGATTATTTTCAAGCTGAACTGAAATCCAAAACCTGACTCTTGGCCAGCTCGAGCGGTTGTTAGACAATTACCCACTGTCTCCTCCAAAGCCCTGCCAGACCTTTGTGAACAAGGAGGGGAGGGTGCAATTCAGTTTTATGGGCAGCTTTCAACTTTTTGTGAGCTAAAATTCAGGAGGTCCTGATCTCTGCAGCTGTCCTGGAGTGACAGGGTTTTAGCGTTTCCCCAGGGGGTTACTATTACTCCTAACAGAGAACGTATCGCCCTTGCTTTTCCCTGCAGAGATCTCAAAGTATTGCTCAAACTCTGACCCCAAAGCTACTCACTCCAGATCAAACCTAAGAGCTGCTGTGACCCTGCACGAACCCCTCGGGGGTGGCTGTGGGAGCCCTTCACGGGGGCTGCACCAGTGTAGACTTGCACACGTTAGACTACTGTAAGACCCTGAGACGTAGTAAGGCAGCACGTCCAGACAGGTTCCTCTGGGAAGCCCAAACCATCTTTGTCCTTTCTGGGTCTTGGATTAGTACAGCTCATCCCAGTAGAGTGTCCTGGGGAGTGGGTAGGGCATCGCTAATCCCTGCTGTGTCGTAGTTAGAGTCTGAAGAGAGCTGAGGTCTTCTCCTCTCCTGACCTCTTGCATGATCTTGGGCGAATAATTTATCACCTCCATGGTTTTCTCCAAATTACCTGGTGACCCAGAGCATAAACTCCCCAGGGATAATCCCGGAGGGTGACGCGGCCCCCAGTCTTTCATGGGGAGCAGCTGGGTGAGAGCGGATCTCAATGACCTGCAGCAGCGAGGGCAGATGGTCATGTCCAGGCTCCTGGGAGAAGGACACTGGCCCGGAGCAGCCATGCAGGGCCCCGGGAGGCTGGTGCAGCCCTTGATGTCCATGCCAGAGCTGTGCTGCCAGCTCACCGTGCTGCTCGCACCACAGCCGAAGTGGCACCGCACGCAGCGAGCCCCAGGCTCCCATCCCCGTGCACAGGCGGTGCTGGAGCAGGGACTGGACTGGAGGCACTGAGCATCACCCGTGTTCTGGAGCCGGCAGTGAGGAGCATGAGCATGAGCATGAGCATGGCGGGTCAGCAGAAGGGCCCTGGCACCTCCGGCTCATTGGGCACCGGGACTAAGGGCAGACCATAGTTTGGCACCAGCCACCAGGCCATGGAGAGGTGCCTGAAGCCCAGTGTCTGATGTTGCTACCAAAGTCCTCCGAAACTTTCAGCAACCCTTTAATAATGGATTTTCAGAGCTATAGTTCCACGCAGTGGGACTTTTCCAGCTACTTCACCAGTTCAGGCTGACAGCCGTGGACCTGTTCGGTGGCTTTGGAGGAACCAGTGGTACATCCCACTTCCCGGTTCCCTCAGTGAACCCTCTGGGGTCACATTTCTTTAATTTTGCAATCCAGATTTGTTTTTCTCTTCCAATTGTCACCTCATACATCGTCCACCCTGTGCTCCCCTCTTGAACCGTTTAGTTACAAAGACCCTTTGATGTGGTTTCCGTCTTCCTGTTGAAACCAGTTGTGCCAGACCTCTGACTTCTGCCAGGGTTTTGAACATCTCCCTGAGTGCTTCCCTGCATCCCCCAGGAATCCAAGTACCGCTAACACCTGACACTCAGGCCCTGCAGGAGTGTCCCGTCTGTGCGGCGAGAAGCTCTCACTGCCTTGCTGGGGCAGATGAACATGCTGAAGACACGGTGGTGGCCTCTGCTCTCCTCTGCTCCGGAAAGTGAAACCAGGGTGTGAACTCACAGCGTGCAAACGACTCTTCGTAACGCCCCTCCTGAGCTCCCCTCCTGCTGCTGGAACGCGGCGTTGGGCGATGAGCTTCTCCTCGCTCTCAAAGAGGGGCAGCAGACCTCGCTGAGGGGGCACAGCAGAGCAGCCGACCTGAAAATCGCTGAAAATCTCCCATCCTGCTGCAGCGCCAGGGCTTGTGGGTGGGTGTGGAGGGGGACGAGGGTGGAGAGAGCGGGTTTGTGCTGGATACAGGCTCTTACTCGTTGTCCTGCCGGCTGCTTGCAGCTCCCACAGACTTTCTGGGGAGTGGGGAGGAGGCAGCAAACCTCCCCTCTGGGTCATGGGTTCTGGCGGTCTCAAGTGGTCTGTCCAAAAGCCCCCGAATGCCACCAAGTGGTAACGGTTTTGAGCAGCCCCTTGGAAAGATGGAGCGGGCTGGGGCAGAGGAGGGTTCCTCACCAGCCTCACCAGTGTCTTGGCAGCCAGGGCCGCCCCAGCTCTATAGTCACACACCGCCAGACAAATTGAGGAGGCGGTTTCAGCGCTCAGCATCCCTCAGCGTAGCTGGTGCCGGGCTCGGGGTTAGCAAGCAGCCCGCCTCCCCCCTGCCCCTGGGAGCCACCCTGCCGCTCGCTGTTGCGCTTGCAGTAAATCTGGAGGATCACAAGCCACCCCAGCTGCCTCCTCCTGCCAGCTGCAGACATCACCATCACTTGTTGACACACACTCGCACATGCTGCGTGGTTTGGGCTGCAACATCTGGGGTTGGGAATCTCAGCTGTGCATGCCGAGGTCTCCCCGCACCCACCCACTCCTGGTCAGGTGCCGGAGAGGGAGCGCGGCGGGGCCAAGAGCTCCCGATCGCAGAGCCACCGGAGGCAGGGAGCCTTTCCAGGTTCCCCGCTGCTATTTGAGCTCTCGGCATCTACCCAGGACCAGCCTGGAGCTGACCGAGCCTGGGAACCGCTGCGCTGCCCCTGGCCCGGGGGATCCACCGTCGCCGTGGTGGGGCAGGGGTGGCTGGGGAAGGCTGCTGGTTACCCCTGCTAATCAGAGCGAGTCTCAGCATCAATATTTGTCTTTTAGCCTCCCTCTTGCTGATGTGAGTGGGAATTTGCCAGTGACAACAGGGACGTAAAAATACGGTCGTCAGCCCGTGTGTCTCCAGTGCCCACCTAGAACAGCAGCTGATCTCGGGGGTGCCGGAAGGGACGTGGTGGAGGCTGTGAGCGGCTCGGAGACAGAGATGCTGTAGCTTTGGCCCAGAGCTCCTGATGGAGGCTCCTCTGACCTCTACCTAGAGATCCGCCGTGGAAAGGCTGCTGGTGCCTCCAGCCTGCCTGGGCGGCTGCTTCAGCACATCACCCTGTGCTGCGTGGGCTGCAGGAGCTCCTGCTCCCGTCGCATTGTTCCTCATTCGTGTCCTCCCTCCTTCCCCTCGCCAGTAGTTTAATCCAGGGCAAAGCCACTCTGTGTTTCCGACGCATCGCCAGCCTCCCCCACCCCTTCTGGATTTCGTCAGTGGTTCCCTCTGGGAGCTCGTCCCGCCAATCAGGAGGCAAAGAGATGCTCTTCTGATTTCCCATAAATAAATTAATGAATGAAGAGCCGGGGCGCTGCACAGTGTCACGGGGAGGCCAGGACGCAGGTACAGCCCGGCGGGGCCGGCGAGGCCGGGGGGAGGAGGAGGTGCATGCCTGCGCTCGGGTGCCCGTGCCGTTTCGCCTCACTTCTCCCAGGCTGAGGCAGGAGTTTCCCCACCAGACTGTCACCTCCAGCCGGGGCAGCAGCTTCTGATGAGATTTTTTCACTTGGCTGCTTTAAATAGACCTTCAAAATGTAGCTGCTGCCTCATTTCCAAAGAGAGCTCTCACTTCCTCAGTGCTTCCCTATTTTTTTCCCCCTCTGCAGCATGCCCCCCGTGTTTGCCACAGGCAAACCAGGGCTGTTTCTGCACACGCGGATTTCCACGATGACCCAGAGATCGAGACCTGTGTGCACGCGCAGGGTGTGCAGGTTCCTCGGGTCCTGCTCCCTCTCGGCAGCGGCCCTGAGCTGGAGCATCTCCTTCGGTGGGCAGGTGGTGGGACCGCAGCCCTCGTTACCGTTATTAGCGTTATTAACGTTGCCCTTCTGGCAGCAGACCCCTCCCCTGCAGATCGAGGCCACGTTGTCTTGGCAGTTCGCGTGTGTCTCCTGGAAGGCTCCATGGAGCAAAGTGGGGAAGAACTAGAGGTGCAGAGAGGGGAAGTGATGGAGGGTGGTTTCAGCTTCCCTCTCCCTGCTCCTCAGCTGCAGCACTTGGGCTCTTGCCCCCACCTCAGGCTGCTGGAGAGGGGCCCTTTGTGGTGGGGAGGGCTTGTGACAGTACCACAGAGATCTGGCCGCTGTGACCTGTGCGGAAAACACTGCCTAGGGTAGCATCTGGCAGGAGGGGGGAAAATCCTGCCCCTGAAATCACAGGGAGTCTCTCAGGGAGGTCTGGGAGGTCAGAGCAGCCGTACAGGTGAGTGTCTGCCCAGCCACCGCCTTCAGCTGATCTCTTCCCCTCCTTTAATTTCGCGATGAAGATTTATCTCCCAGCTCCGATTTCCCCCTTCCGCCCCGCACTAGTTCCTTACTTGCCCCGCACTCCCTTCCTGACACGTTGGATTTAGAACGTGTCTTCTCATGTGGTCCCCCCCTGCCCTTCTGTGGCCTCGTGCACCTTGTGCGGAGCCCCAGAGAGGTGAATTTATGGGAGGAAAAGTCAGGGCTTTGCTTTTCTGCTGAGACATGAGCCATCTCATTCCTGCGACTTCGTGAGCAGCCTCGGGACTTCCCACAGCCCCCAGCCACTGCTCCCCTTTCCCTCCCCAGGCAGATGTGGAAAGTCGGGGAGATTTTCACGCTCCCTCTGAGCTCGTAAATCAAGAAGGTTTAATCTCCTACATCCAGGAGTCTGTGATGAGAAAATACAGATTCCCCCTCCTCTCCCCCCTAATTTCCACCACTCCCTTCCTCCTGTCTTTCATATTCCCGCACATCTGGGCTGTGTTTGGCTGCCAGCTGTTGCATTGTGCCGAGTGATTAAACCATGTGGGAGGAACGGGGAGAGGTTTTTATCTGGGCAGTCGTGAGTCTGCAGAACAAGCCCCTTTTTTCTTTAGCTCTCCCCAAGAAGAGGTCAGCTGGAGTCAGGGGTGGTGGAACAGGAGAAAGGTATCGTGCTTCCCCATGTCCTCCCTTGTCTGCTCAGTGAGGAAGAGAAGGTGGTGGCACCGCCGTACAGGTGCTGTGTCTCGGGCTGTGGCCATCACAGTGGGGCTGGGTCGGTGATACAGATTGGTTGCAGTCATTTCGTGCCAGAAGGGGTCTTTGAACACGGCTGGTTGGGCTTTGAAGTGACACGGAGGTGAAGGTTTCATATCCTAGCGTGGATGCCCCAGGGGATCTGGTTTTCGGTTCATTCCACTCTCCCCCCACTAAACTCCCACACTTCTCCCTCTCCTCGTGAGCTCCTGGATTTCCCAGCATCTGGCCAGCCTCCTCACCCCCCTCGCTCCCCAGGCTCCTGCAGGCTTATATAGGGTTTGGGCAGCATCTGTTGCTGCGTGGTCGGATGCTGCTCTAACAGTGTCACAGTGAAATATTTACGGCAGGAGATCTGGAAAGCCCTGGGCTGGCCATGGAGCTGCTTCAGGGGATGCTCTAGGGAACCCAGGGAAACTCCCGTCCCAGCACGGGGAGGAGCAGGTTCCCTGGGTGGGATGACCTTGCTGAGAAGAGCATACCTGAAACGTGTGCTTGAACCTCGGCCAAATGCAGCTTTTCTTTGGGCCGAACCCCCTCTGGGGTACTCCCGCTGCTGACGATGCGGGGATGTCTGTGCCCTGATTGCCAGAGCCCTGTTTAATTTCCTGCAGTGGGATGGGATGAGCGTAATCCCTGGGAGCATAAAGCCTGGTGCCACCGAGCAGCAGTCGAGGGGAACGTTGTCTCCTGGGTGCCACGACCTGACCATCACTTTGTGGGCAGAGGGGGAAATCACTTCTCCTAAGGGGAAATTGGGAAGAGGAGCCCCAGCTGTGGGCACATCTGGCCTGGGCGAGTCACCTCTATGTTTGCTGCTGCCAGGGCTCTACCAGCCACCATGAGGGAAGCAAGGAGGCCTCGGAGGTCGGCAGATCGGAGGTGAAAGGCAGGAAGTCCTCAAGCCATGGCAGCAGCCACAAGGGGAAAAAGACGGGCAGCGGGAAAAGCTCGGTTGGCTTCAGCTCAGCTACATCCAGCGGGACCTTCCAGCCTGCAGGTAAGGGGTGAGGGAGAGGCAAGAGAGGAGGGGAGACGGGGGGGTGATGATTTGCTTTGCTCCTCTTTGCTTTCCGTGGGGCTGTAAAGATGCCCTGTCACCAGCCAGGGCTGTGGAACTTTGCTGGAAGAGAAAGAGAAAAGTCTTATTGCTGCCAGCTCCACGCATGGAGGGAAGAACCGAGTCAGAGGAGTGCTCCAGCCCCGCTGCTGCACTGCCAGGGAAAACGGATCCCGGTGTCTGAGCGGAGGGAGGGTGGAAGGGACACTGCGCAGGCGATGTGGGCAGTAGCTGTCCTCTCCTCCCCAGTGGGACTGTCCGCAGCAGTGCTCAAGGAGCGCTGGTGGAGGGACCTGAGCCAAAACCTGACGTCCAGGCTGCCCTGAGCTTTGAGTCAAAGCCTTGCGGGGCTCCCATCTGCTCTCACCTTGCTCGGTTCTGTTGTAACAGCCAGCGTGTTTTGTCCCCTGGGACCCTAATCGGGGCTGGAGGGACAGTGGTGACGCAGGACCTGGGGGAGCACACGCGCACGTTGGGGTGGGATGGAGCTGCTGGTGGGCACCTCTCGTGCTTGCCAGAGAGCATCAGAGGATCAGGCTGGGAGGTGACAGGGAGGTGGAGGAGCCTCCAGCTCGGTCCCTAGCCTGTGCCAGAGGACCCATATCGTGACTGTGCTCTTGTTGCCCTGTGGGCTGAGTTCCTCCACCGTGAGCCCTCCTGATACCCACTTCCCCTCTGCCTCCCCCAGGTTCCTCCTGCAGCAGCTTGCAGTGCTCCCAGGACTTTGTGACGTTCCCCAAGCTTGAGCAGGACGACGAGAAGTACCGGAAGCCTGTCTCTTCCTCCTCTTCTTCCCACTGCTCCCCTCTGTATGAAGGCCAGAAGGGGGACATCTTTGAGCAGAAGGTGATCTTCTCAGGCTTTGGGTCCATCATGCGCTTCTCCACCTCCACAGTGAGCCAGCAGAGAGGCCGAGATGCCTCCCCCGTGGACTACAAGGCCTCGAACCCCGTCAGCGGCCCCTCGGTGGGGACCAGTGGGACCAGCAGCAGCAGCAGCAGCAGCAGCCACAAGCGCATGCCGTCCCTCAGCGCGGAGGAGGGAGAGGTCCTGAAGGAAAAGAAGCACAAGGGTAGCAAGAAGAACAAGCATGGGCCTGGCAGGCCAAAAGGGGGCAAGAGCAAAGAGATTTTGGGTGCCCAGCTGGCTGGGTCCACGTCGACTTCCTCGTCACCCTTCTCCGGGGGCTCTCTTGTTAGCTCCAGCATCGGCAACTCTTCACGGTCCTTCAGCCACACGGGGAATCTGCCCAGCCTCAGCGTGGAGTCCCCGCTGCTGGGGTCAGGTATGTTCCCCGCTGGGGCTCCACGTGTGCACGGACGGGTCCTCCCAGCTCTGCTGCCTTTCTCCTCACCTTTGGCTGGTGTCTGGACCTGTCTGCGAGGTCCCGTCCCTTTAATGCAGTACCAGGAGCTATAAAAGTCCACAGCTGGGTCTCCCCTTTCCATCTTGGCCTTCATCCTAGAATCTCCTGGGGGTCAGCTTCTCCGAGCCAGGCTGCACATCTGAGCTCGGGGGCATTTCGGACTCTTTTTGCTCCAGTGCTGGAAAACCTCAGCTGCCCAGAGCGTAATTTCCAAAGCGGTAGAGAGGGACGTTCACAGGCCAAGCCGGCACAGCCGCAGTCTGACCCCAAATGAGGGACTCTCCTAAGCGGTTCAGGTTTAACCCCTCTTTTAAAAGCAAACCCTCTCATCCTGGTCTTACCACATCCACGTAGGGCTGGGAGACTGGCACACCAGTAACTCGGCCGAGAGGCTTACAGCCCTCCCCAGCCTGAGTCCCCGTCCCTGGCCCAGCAGGGACGAGGGCAGCCAGGACAGGTGGCAGGAAGGGGTTAATGCGGCAGGCAGAGGAGGGGCTGCTCCGGGCTGAGGTTTGACACTGCTCTGGCAGCAGAACTTGTCATCGGTCTATTGTGGGTTGTTTGCAGATGCTCCAGTTTAGGTCAGATTGCAGAGCGGGGGGGAGGTATAAATCTGTTGTGGGCGCTGGGAGGCCCCGGCCCATTTGTCTGCACCCCCGGGAGGGGAGCGGAGGAGAGAGGAGCTGCAACCAGTGATGAAACTGCCATCAGCGTAACCCTAGGCCAGCTTTTTTTGTCTCCCCGCCTCGAACAACAAAGAGGAGGATGCTGCCAGGCCCCGCTCTCCTGCCTGCTCCTTCTCCCGTTCTTCTCCTGCCAGGAGATGCTGGCAGAGCTCTGAAGGACCCGGCTTTGGGCACTGCCTCTGCCTCGTGCCTGAGCCAAGGGGAAGTCAGAGGGGTCCCCTCCCGCCACAGCAGCTCTCTCCTCACCCTTTCTTCCTCATTTATCTGCCCGTGCCCCACCATGGTCCCTGTGCCCCACCATGGTCCCTCAGCATCACAGTGGTCCCTGGGCATCATGGTGGTCCCTGGGCATCACGGAAGGGGACAGGTTAGTTCAGCAAGAGTGTGGTCTCCCCCCTAGCACGGGCAGCAGAGGGTGGGACTCCTGAGTCCACTACCCGCCTCTGCCACTGACTGGTACCTTCGGTGAGTCACTTTATGCCGTGATCTCTCTCTCGGATTGTGTCCGGGTGCGAGGAGCGAACAAGAGGGGGGCAGGGGCAAGGCTGTAGATCCCTTTTGATAGAATGATTGTGGGCTGTGACCACCCTCGCTGCGTGCCAGGCTGGGGGATGCTGAAGTGCACGTGACACCTGGCCGTGGTGCCACCCTCCCTTGCTGAGACGAAGCCCTGCAGAAAACCATCTGCTTCCAGGCCATCGGAGGGGACGCGGCTCTAACACATCTCTCCCCCTCGCAGGGATCTACACCAGTAACAAGGACCCCATTTCCCACGGGGGTGGGGTGCTGCGGGCTGTGTGCAGTACCCCCCTCTCCTCCAGCCTGCTGGCACACCAGGGTACGTCGTCTCTCCCACAGCTCAACCGGTCTCCCTTTGCTAGCACCATCCCAGCCTCCTCCTCCTCGGTCTCCACCACGCAGGTAAGAGCATCAGGCCCCGGAGAGGGGCTGTGGCTGGGAGAGCGGTGGGCAGAGCATGGCCGGTTTTTGGGCGCAGAGGAGCTGGCTTTTCCACTGGGGCACAGTGACGGTCTGGAGCGGAGCTGCCAGCTGCAGAGTCGGCAGGAGGATGGAGACAGTTCTGCGTCACAGCCCACGCAGCCTGTTGTGGGGTGGGAGGAATTGCAACCTAAAAGGCCGTGTTGCTTTCCGGGGAGCACAGACAGCGCTGGGGTAGCAGACACCTGGCTGTCGGCGTGTGCTGGGTCCCTGCTCGGCTGGCTCCTGCCACCAGCAGCAGCCCCACCTTCAGTCCACAGCACAGGGGACCTGCTGGGGGATGACCCAGCAGACAGAGCCCTGTCCTTTGCCGGCAGCTCCCTGCGAGAGGTCTTTTTCGAGGAGGAGACAGTTTTACAGCCTCGCTGTTCACATGGCTCATTCAGACCTCTTGGCTCTGAGATGGGGCTGGGAAGATTTCAACTGTCTAGCGAGACTTCCAAGAAGATATTTTTAACACTCTCTCATGAGGAAGCTGGGTTCAGGAGTCAGGGAGAGATGGAATAACCAAGTTCTTTTCCTCTTGCGATTTTGAGAAGTCATTTCTCTCTCTCCCTCCTTGTTGTGCCATGTAGGTGTTCTCACTGGCGGGCTCAACGTTCAGCCTCCCTTCCTCGCACATTTTTGGAAGCCCCCTCGCATCCGGGCTATCAATCAACCCCCTCTTAAATCAGTCGGAAAGCAGCCGGGCAGGTACGTGAACCAGAAGGTATGTGCGATCAGACCTCCACCGGGGTCTCCCTGGAAGAGTCGAGACAGCCGCACCCGTAGCTCTGCAGCCGCCCTCCCTGCTTGCCCCCATCCCGCGCGCGTGAGAGCCAGGGGCTGGGACAGGGGGACAGGGGCTTTTTCCCGGAGCGGGAGGCGCTTGCGTTTGCCTTAGCAAAGCGCTGGCTGCGATCCTCTGAAAGCACACCTGGGGTGTCCGAGGTGTCCCCAGACACACGTCCCCGAGAAGTGCGAGAACATTACGTCCTTCCCTGCGGACATTTATTGTCTTTTTACACGCTGAAACTGGACAAAGCGAGTGAAAACTACTGTGAGCTTTTGCTTGCTCAAAATGAGTTTGACGTTTTTGTTGGGGTTTTGTTTTCCGTTGGGTTTTGGTGGGGTTTTTTTAAATGAGAGATATCTCACACTCTTAATTTTCATCTTCCATTTCTGTTTTGAGTTACTTTCTGCCCTTCCCCTTTGGCTTTGTCATGAAGGCAACAAAATCCACTGTTTTCAACTTCCAGACGTGAGCGTGCCAACACTGAATTACTTACGACTGCTCATTTTTTCCCACCAAGGCAAATTCATTTTTCTTGGAAAATTGCCTGGTTAATAAGCAGGAAACTCGAAGCATCATACGATTTCTTTTTTTTCTTTTTTTTTTTTTTTCCCAAACCAGAGTGGGCCTGATTTTTGGTTTGCTGAGCCCTGATTTTTGGTTTGCTGAGCCCTGATTTTTGGTTTGCTCAACCCTGCGTTTTGGTTTGCTGGTCCTGACTGTCGGTTCGCACCAGCAGTTAAACAAAAGCACCCTCCTGGTTTTCCGCTGCTGCTCTTGGTGGTGCTGCAGCTGCCCCCTGCTCCCCCGGCCCAGCCCCTCTGGCAGCTCAGCACGCTGGATGCTGAGCTCCCGCCAGGTGAAGCTCTGCCTGGCACCATGCTGAGTGACCAGCACTGGAAAACGCACCGTCCTCCTTCGAGGCGGCTCTGAGCTCTCCGGATAACCTGACCCCCCCAGGCCCTTCCTTGCCTTACCAGGGCGCATGCCTGCATGTAAAGCATGAGCGAACACCCATGCTTATGTGTGATCTTTGCGAGCCCGCGGAAGGTGCCTGTCTGTCTCTCCGTGCCTCCCTGGCAGCATTTTGTCCGTACGTCCTCGCTGGCAGCTCGGGGAGGGAGTGGGGCAGCTGGCCCCGGTGGGACCCAGGGCCATGGCGTGGGAGCTGTGCGTCGGGAGGGACCCAGTCCCCCGGCAGCCAGAGGTGACCCGCTGCCGCTTCCCCTCCGCTGCCACTTCCCCTCCGCTGCTATTCTGGCGAGGTGCGGACGGGGAGGAAGCCGAGTCAGCTGTCAGGAATAGCCCCGTGGCTCAGGCACATGGAGGCTCCGCAGCCGGTCCCGTTCCAGCCCGGCGGCTACTACTGCCTGAGTCACAGAGGCAAAACGCAGCCCTCGGCGTGCTCCCAAAAGCCTCACCCTTGGTTCCCATTTCCGAGGTTGCTCTTTCTGTTTGACTGGCATCTTAGAAGCTGCAGGGCATGTTTTTTCCAGTTCCAGGCAGCCTGTAGAGCAGCTCCCAGTTTCTGTCACATTCAAGGTCTGTCCATCCCTGTCTCCTGCTGGAGCTGCTGGCCCAGGAGGTGTTGAGCCAAATTCACGTTTTCTCTTCCAGGGGCATTAATTAACATGCATTAAACCTCCTCGGTGGGGCCACTCTCACCTAGAGGCATGGTGACTGCCTTCCTCCCGAATCGTTAGCAGGGTGGCTGTGAAGTTTCAAAGTCGTCCCGCCTTGTCTTTAATTCAGATTACCTTTCCTGAGAGTGTCTGTGTAGACAGATCCCGTGGAGACACAGCTTTCCCTGCAGTAATATTTGAGCTTTTGACAATTTTAATGCGATGTAGGGAAATGGTGTTTCCCTGTCTTACAGATGGGGGAACTGAGAATCTGTTATCACTGATGCAGGTTGATACCAGGCTGCCTTTGGCAGTACAAGAAGTCTGATTCTTATCTTCCCACTCCCTTAGCTACTGTCTAGTTCTTCCTCCCACGGCTTGTCCTGGATCCTGCCTCGTGATGATGACAGGCCAAATGTATTTATCTTCCCTAGTTGTCTTCAAGCCTCTTTTTCATACTTGCTGCCTTGGAAAGTGCCATCTCTGTGTGATAACTCAGTCATCTGCCCGTTCTGTAGACAACGGGGTGCTGTTGGCCAGGAGATAACCGAACGTGGAGCCTGGTACTGCTTCAGAAAACACTGCTGAAGCACTGCTGAGGTCTGCCTGCTCCCTGCCTGCTGGGGGCTGGTCCTGGGTTGGGGAAACCAGGAAGATTTCACACCTTGTGGTGTCCCCAAAATCAAGACTTGTCTCCACAGGGTGCCTTAGACTACAGCTGACCAGCAACTGCTGGTCACCTCCAGAAAGCAGCAGCTTCTCCGCAGGAGGGTGGACCAGTTGTAGTTGGTGGCCTGGAGGAGTGTCCCATGGGGATGAGGGTGTGAGGATCCCAGCAGTACCTGTCTGGAGGAGCTGCGGAGCAGCAGCCATCTGCTTGTTCCCAGCAGTAGAAAATACTGCCAGTAGCTAATGCCCTGCTCGGGGCATTACACTGTAAATCACGGTGGTCTCTGCAGGAGACTTCCTGGATCCTTGCACACAAGAAACATCTCTTGTTATGTGAAGAAGAAGAGGGGCGAGCCCGCACCTGCTGCAGGCTGTGATGCAATATCTGACACGTCCCAGAGGCAGGGGAGCGTGTGTTTAGGGGCCGGCAGGCTCTGGGGCTGATGGAAAGGACGTGGCAGATAAATAGACTTCGCTGCTTGGTGACTCTTGGGACGGGAGAGCTCCCGCTCACCGTCCCTGCCGCTGCGGCGTCCCAGCTCCCTGGGACGGAGGGGTGGGGGGGGGTGGGGGTGGCTTCTGGACCCCGAAGCGCTTATTTCAGCTCTTTAGAAAGATCTGGAAGCTTTGGAGGAGGCCGGCTGGGTGTCGGGGAAGGACCCTGCAGGCTCCGGACTGCGGTGGGCAGCAGCGGGGCGGCAGGGGGCTTGGCACCGGCTCTCCCTCCTCCCCGCAGCTTCCCGGCTCCAGCGGAGCCGCTTTCCGCCCAGCCCGGGGGGGGGGGCCGTGCCCGGGGCGGCTGCGGGGCTGCCCCGCTCCCCGCGGCCGCTGCCATCAGACCGGGGATGGCGCCGGTGACCTTTCCCGGGTGACACCCCCCGGTCCGCCCCCGCCGTGACAGCGGGTGACAGGCAGGTTGGCGCGGCCCTTCCCGCGGCGGGCGGGGCCGGTCCCGGCGCCGCTCGGTGCTCCCACCTAGCGGGGAGCCGCCGCCCGCAGGGGCAGAGCCGGGCGCTGCCGGCGCCGGGCGCCCCTGACGGCGCTGCCGCCCTGTCCCTCTCCCCGCGCAGAGCCCGACCTGGAGGACTGCGGATTCGGCTGCCGGGGGACGTCGCCGCAGGAGAGTCTCTCCTCCATGTGAGTGTCCCGGGGTGACACAGCAGCGACAGGGAGAGGGGCCGGGGCAGGGGGAGGCGGCTCCTGCCCCCCGCCTGGGGGCCGGGAGCGGCGCGGGGGGCAGGTTTGCTGCTCCCCTGCGAGCCGGGGTTCGCCTGAAGAGGAGCAGGCGGCTTGGAGGGATGCAGCGCTCCCGGCGTGAGGCGGAGATGTGGGGAGCAGATGTGGGGAGCAGTGGGCAGATGTAGGAGCAGATGTGGGGAGCAGGGGGCAGATGTGGGGAGCAGATGTGGGGAGCAGGGGGCAGAGGAGGGGAGCAGGGGACAGATGTAGGAGGAGATGTGGGGAGCAGGGGGCAGATGTGGGGAGCAGGGGGCAGATGTGGGGAGCAGATGTGGGGAGCAGATGTGGGGAGCAGGGGCAGATGTGGGAGCAGATGTGGAGAGCAGGGGCAGATGTGGGAGCAGATGTCAGGGGCGGGGGCAGAGGAGGGGAACAGGAGACAGATGTGGGGAGCAGGGGACAGATGTGGGAGCAGATATGGGGAGCAGGGGTCAGAGGAGGGGAGCAGGGGGCAGAGGAGGACAGGGGCAGGCTGGGGAAGCAGCTCTGACATCTGGCCATCCCTTCCGCAGGTCTCCCATCAGCAGCCTGCCCACCCTCTTCGACCAGACAGTGTCCTGCAGCAGCAGCGGGCAGCTGGAGAATGTTCCCCAGGCTACCCCAAACATCGAGCAGCTCCTGGAGAAGCAGGGCAATGGGGAGGCTGGCGTCAACAGTGAGTGACTTGGGGCAGGGGCTGTGGGAGGAGAGGTCCTTGTGCCCGTTGCTGTGGGAGCCAGCTGGGGTCTTGCCCACAGGCAAAGGAGCTGGCTGAGGGGACAGAGCACTAGGCTGTGCCGTGGGGGAGTAGCTGGCAGCGGGACTGTGTTCTGGGGTCAGTCTCCTCCCCCAGTGTGGTCTAATTGTGGTACCCCCTGTGGATCCCTTCTCCTCTTCCCCCCGTCCCCCATTCCACCCCCCAACCGTGTCCCCCGTCCCCCCTTCCCTTCCCTGCAGTTGTAGAGATGCTCAAAGCCCTGCACTCGCTGCAGAAGGAGAACCAGCGGCTCCAGGAGCAGATCATGACGCTGACGGCCAAGAAGGAGCGTTTGCAGCTCCTCAACGTCCAGCTCTCCGTCCCTTTCCCCGTGGTGACCAGCAGCAACGGCCCAGGCAGCCAGGCCCAGTACATCCTGCCTCCCAACGGTGAGGGGACCGGCGGGGTGCATCACCCTGTGCCCTTTCGTAGCTGTGCCCTGGGGTGGGCAGGAGGGGTCACAGTGGGGAGGATCTGACCCATTTATCTCTCTCTGGCCGCTGCTATTGCTGTGGCCGCGTCAGGCTCCACCCCTGATTCTGCATCCTCACTTCTTTCCTCCTCACAGTCTGCAACAACGATTCCCTGAGCATCAGCAAGAGCCCCCCGTGCAAGAACAGCTTTGGGATCGAGAACTCGCTCTCCACTTCCTCTGAGGTACACAGGCCACCGCGTCCGCCAGCCAGCTGGGGACAGGCCTTGGGGAGGGGACAAGAGCAGCGCAGTCCCGGTTCTCTGACGCTAGCCAGCTCGTACGGCCTTGTAGTCCAGGCCCAGAAATCAGGTTTCTCTCTCTGGAGTGCCTGTTCTTCAGTTCGTCTCAGAGCTGAGGGTCTGAGGAGAGTGGCTGAGGCTGGGAGCGTGAGGTGAGAACGCTTCTAGGTTACTCTGGCTGAGCTTCTGTAGATCCAGCAAAGCATGTCTGAGTTCTGGGACCCCTCTGAGCACACAGCTGCACTTGCACTCACCGCCCCCCTTCCCACCTCCAGCTCCTGCCCGGAGCACCCTCGGAGCTGAGCTGACCTTTCACAAGCTGCCCCAGTCCGATGCTCTTATGTCCGTTTCTCCCCCAGGACCCTCATTCAGGTTGCCCCAGCAGGAGCAGCTCTTCCCTGTCCTTCCACAGCACTCCTCCGCCCCTGCCCATGCTGCAGCAGAGTCCTGCCTCGCTACCCCTGCCCGGGGTGCAGCAGGTGAATGGCCTGGCCAGGGCGGCAGGCAGCGGGCTGGGGGGAGGCACCGCTGCCAGCCACAGCCTCTCCACGGTGCCCATGGTGGACGGCCTGATGGGGACCCTGGCAGGAGGCCAGCAGATGCCCATCAACGGGATCCTGGGGAATCTGAACGGAGCTCAGGCCGCCCAGCCTCCGAGCGCGCTGACGCAGGCGAGCGGGCCTCCGACCTTGCAGCTCTCCACCAGCCTGAGCAGGTGAGGACGGGGAGCTCGCGGGGACAGCCCTGCCCTCTCCAGCAGAAGCTTAGCGCCGGCAGGGGAGGCGGGGAGGCCCTACGTACGCAGGACTGAGACGGGCCACGCTGACATCCCCTGCCCTGCTCCCCTTGCAGCGTGCCCAGCCTGAGTCCCCTGACAGAGCAGCAGCGGCACGTCCTGCACCAGCACGAACAGCAGCTCCAGCAGCTCCAGCAGCTCCTGACTTCCCAGCCGCTTAACCCAGTAAGTGTGTGCCTGCTGGCACCTTTTATCTGACAAGCTGTCGAATGGAAAGCCTTGGAGCAGAGAGCAAAACTCGGGGCTCCCTCCTTCGCATGAATCCCCTGCCCGGGGGCTGCGGAGTCGCGTGCCTTTTCCTTGGCTCCAGGCTGCAGAGGGTGGAGTGGGGAGAGAAGCTTTAGGCAGGAAGGTGCGGCCCCTCCTGGAGGGAGGGAGATGGGGATTTGAAGGAAAGAATTCAGCCTGGGTCTCTCACCTCCTGAGGGTGGGAGAAGATGCTAACGTGCAGCCACTGCAAAGTCAGAGAGCGTTACCTCCTCCAGCCAGCGTCGGGCAGGAGGAGGTCATGTCTGCTGCCACCAGGGCGCTGGGCTGTGGGCTCGCAGCTGTGCTGAGCCCCACGGGAGAAGAGGAACTGTCGGGAGGACGCTGCTCCAGTTTAGAAAGAGAGAAGCACCAAACTGCTTAGTCCTGAGGCAGCTGAGCCGTGTCTGGGAGCACTGACAGGGCGAACTGGGGATGCCAGTGGGACTGTGTGGGTGGCTGAGGACTTTGGGGTCAGAAAAAGGACCAGGCAGCTGTTGGGAGGATCTTGGCTCTCTGCCTGCATCCCGTCGGGTGAGACAGCAGCCCCGTGCCAGGCTGCGGTGGGGATGGCTGTGTGGGGAGAGGGTAAACAAGCCCCTGAGTGTGCAAGAGCTGCATTCGCTCGCCCTGCAGAAACCTTGGCGGAATCCCGCCCCTGCGGTGGAGCTGCACAGGAGCGCTCACCGCTCCCGTCAGTGGAGCTGTGCTCGCTTATACCTCCCGTGAACTTGGCCCGTTGCTTTGGATGGATTTCTGGGTCAAGCTATTTATAACCCGGGAAAAGCAAATTTCAAAGGGCTTCTCTTTCCAGCAGCTGATGTCACTGTGTCATCAGCTGCATCCCTGTGGGTATGGGAACAATGTCAGCTCTCAGCCCGCCGCATTGGTCGATGGTTGCTATAGTGATTTCCACAGTTTGGTGGGATTCGAGGGGTCCCTCCGGGTGCAGGTGAGCTGTGGCCCTCGTCCCCCTGCGTCCGGCTCACCTACACTGACCCTGCGGGTCAGGGCTGAGCTGGGGAGCGGGCTGGGCTGGGGAAGGAAATTAGCAGCTAATTGAGAAATTCAGGATAGTGAATGGCACAGACTTAAAACCCGCGGGTCGATTGATTGGGGAGCGCTGGCGGATTTGTGTGCCTGCAGGTGCTTTGGTGAGGGTCGGCTAATCCCGCGGTTCAGCAGACAGCGGGGTTGGAAAGGTCGTAAGCGCAGGCTGTTAATGAACACAGGACAGACTGTTCCTCCCTCCACCTGTAGACGTGCAATCAAGGGGACTTTTTTCCTGTCCCCAGCAGCATTTTGCCCGGGATGGAGTGTGCCCGTGTGGCTCCTGGCTCCTCAGTGTTCGGTGTCACCTCTTCCTGAGCCCTTTGTCCCTCCTTTGACTTCTCTTCCTCGCCCTTGCCCGCAGGAGCAGCAGGCTCTGGTGTTCCAGATGATGCAGCAAATCCAGCAGAAGAGAGAGCTGCAGCGGCTGCAGATGACAAGCTCGTCCCAGCTGTCCATGACCAGCCTCCTGGCAGCCACCTCCACCCCCCTGCACTCCAGCACCAGCTCCCTGATGACCTCGGCCCCCCAGCCACCCCCCAGCAGCAGCTCTCTCCTGGCCTCCCTCTCCCCGCAGCAGCTCAACCCCAGCAATGCCCTCCTGGCTCCCCAGGCCACCCCACCGCTCAGCGCTCCTGCAAACAGCCTCCTGGCTTCGGGGACAGGCATCCCACCCGTCCTTACCGCACAGACTAACCCGTTTCTCAACCTGCAGCCTGATGGCAACACCCCAAAAGGAACGGTGCGTATGCTGCTAGCACTCCCCTAACGCCGCTGAGCGCACGGGGCTGGGGAGAGTTAACTTGGGGGAGCCAGGGCATCGCTTAGGCAACAGAGTCAGAGAGCTCCTAGGCAGGGTCACGTCCTGATCTCACCTCCAAGGACTTCTGTAGGGCCCAGGCAGGGTCGTGGGTAGGCGCAGAGGCTCCCAAGGCGCAGGCACACACCAGAGCTGCTGCAGGAGCGAGGCAGAGGCAGGCCGTAGCTTTGGCTCCGTTAACCCTAGGACTTGGACGGGACGATGGGGCCCTGGCAGTGCTGGCCCCATCGGAGCCTCATGATGAAATCGAAGGTGACTGCATGTTGAAACCCGGGGTTTAGACGGAGTCTTGCACCCAAGAGGAGAGGCTGTGAAGAGGTTTTACAGCCTCTCCTAAAGCAGCCTTGTACTGGAACACCAGTGTCTAGGGACTGATGGTGTGGTACTTCCATCTCTCCATCCCTCCCCTGGCCTATACCTGTACCCAGAAGGTCCAGCCCTGACTGGAGACGTTTAGGAACCAAAGGCCAGGGATGAGGGGCCGGTTTGGCCTGAACTGGGCAGAGGGGAAACCTGGGGCTGCCGTGTCTCCACTGATCTCGGAGGAGCCCAAGAGGTCGTGGTGAGCAGGGCCAGGTCTGCAGCACAGCAGGGCTCTGCCTCTGCCCCGTCCTCTTGCTGCCCGCCCAGTACTGATACCTGTCTCCTCTGCGTCTCTTTTCTGTTTGTTTTTTAAAGAGCATGAATGAAAAGGGAGCTCCTCTTACCCAGGACAAGGGCTAAGCTCCCCCCTCACCCCGAACAAACCAGCAGCCAACTCCTCTCAGCCAGGGGAATGTGGCTTTCCCGTCAGCTTTGGTACTGTTAGAGCAATGAGCACAAGGCTTCCAAGAAGCATTTCCTGCCGCTGGGCAATGCCAAGAGGTGCTTTGGAAGGCGGTCCGTCTCTGACCAAGCCCTGGTGTCGGGAGGAGCGAAGGTGGGGGCTGCCTGCCGCCCCGCTCCCTGCCGCTCACGCTCAAAGTGAAGCTGCGTTTCCACGCAGAGCGGAGGAGAGAATTAACACCCGTCTCCTGCCCCGCGAGTGCCCGGGGGTGTGCCCGGGGGTGTAGCCCCCCAGGCCGAGGCACTGGAGACCCTCGAGCATCCTCAAGACCTTGGCGGAGGGAGGTCCCTCTGCTGAGGGCTCTGCAGAGGAATCTGGCGGCGCTGGATGTGACGGAGCCGGGGAAGCAGGCGGTGGTGGCAGGACCTCCATGGTCTGCCTCGCCCCCGTGGGCAGGTGAAGAAGAAGTCCTGGAGCTGAGATTTCTCACCTGCTTTTCGTCCGCTGGGCTCCTGGGATGCTCTTCTCTCTGTAGCCCTCATGTGAAGCCCCAACATCTCAGCTGGAGCCAAACCCCGCCTGAAAAGGCACGAGCGGCGGAACGGTGGGTAAGAACCGGTGCTTGGGGAGGAGGTGGAAGCCACCTCCTTCTTCGGCGCTAAACTCTCACGTGAAAAGCACATTCCTCTTCCTGGGACCGTCTCTCGCTCTTCCCTTCCCGGAGTTCCAAAGGCTAAAATTTCAGCTTGCGACGAGGGGCCGTGGCCAGAGGCACCCCTGCCGTAGCCAGCTCCCGAAGCTTGAACCCGGCAGCCGTTTCCCGAGCTGGGAGGTGGGAACGTGTGTGGGGCAGCGAGTCCCAAGCGCGGTCCCTGCCTGCTCTTGCCCACCACACACCGACCCAGCCTGGCACCACCACGTTCTTCCGCTGCTCTTGGGCACTTCAGAAAAGGGATCTCCAAGCGACAGGACCATGGCAGTCTCCTGAGCTCGGACGTCGGACCCTTCGTTGTTCTCCACCTTCGGACCTTAACTCCGTCTTGCAGCCCGGAACCTCAGCCACGAAATCGGCTTCCTCCGCGCGCGGGGGCGGCGGATGGGCTGACGGACAAGGTGGGGCAGCGCCGGGGGAAGGGGAGCAGCTACGTCAAACGTGCAAACGCTCCTTCTCTCCCTCATCTCCTGGTTCGATCCGGAGCTCCCGGGGGCAGGCGGGAAGACTCCAGCGAATAGAAACTCTGAGGGTCTTAAAAAAAACAAAGGAAAAGAAAAAAAGTCGTCAGACCTTAATGGATCTTTTCAGCACATTCCCACTGCCTCTACCTGGTTTGCACTATTCAAATTTGTCAGCAGTGGGTCTGTGCTGATAGGGCTAGAAAAGCTTGTCATAGGCAAAACTCACCTGCTAAATATCTTCCTTCCTTTTTATTTTATTTTATTATATTTTATTTTATTTTATTTTACTTTGTTCTGCTTTATTTTATTTTGGTTTATTTTATTTTATTTTATTTTTTCTTTTTTTTTTTTTTTGTCTGGAAGATTGTCACCACAATGGTTGAATAAGGCTAAAAGGAGAGAAAATACCTTTCTGATCTCAGCCTCCAGCTCTGTGAACTGGGCAGAACTCTGCTGTCTGCTCAGAAATACATCTATATATATTATATATATATGATTTTTTTTTTATAAAGAAAAGCTAATGTTTTAACAAGGTTAAGAAGCTATTGGAAAGATGGAGATGGCAGCTAAAAGTGGAAATGCAGGAGAAAAGTCTTGCTCCGCTCTCGGCAGCACAGACCTGGAGGAGCGCGGAGCTCCCCTGTCCCCGGCCACCCCCAGGCAGGGCCCTGGGCCACCGCCCGCCCGCCCAGGGGACACGGCTGGCACTGAGACGGGTCGGTTGCCAGCAGCTTGGCTCGAACTTGGGCTCCCTCTCCGCGGAACTGCTCTGGCCCAATGGTGTGCTTGCACTTTTTTAAATGTCTTTTCTCCCCCGTTGGGGTCAGATGCTCCTTGGCGCAGGTTTGGGTCACGGCGGGGCGGAGTGGGGTGCTGGGGGGAGCCGGTGGCTGGTGAGGGGGCAGGTGCGGTCCCTGTCCCACCGCCTTCCTCTGGGGGTGCAGTTGTGTTTTATCGTCGACTTTTTTTTACTCTAAGGTCCCACACGTGCGTTGCCACCCGCTTTGCCGTCACGCTGCCCGTCGGCACGGCCGTCAGCCCCGTCTGACCACAGCGCCCTGCCGACCTGCCCAGACTGGTCAAACGCTTCCCAAATCCAAACCCATTTCACCCCCTGGGATTAGAGACGTGCCAGGGGCAGGAGGAGCAGGGATGGGAAAGCTCATCAGCTCCGTCCTCGTGTAGACCTGAACCCCCGCGTTCCGCTCAGGGCTTTGGTGCCCAAATCCCTGGGCAACACGGGAGATCTCGCCGGGGGTCGGAGCTTTGCGCCGTGCTGGCGGTCGGGAGGCTGAGCCCTGCGCCCCCGCCACGGGCGAGACGCGTGGGCAGAGGCTGGGAAGCAAGGACGGAGCTCCAGGAGCTGGTTTGTGGGCGGGAGGGCTGAGCCCCTCCGCGTCCCCGTTTCCCTGCTCCGTGCCCCGCTGAGCTCAGCTGGTGGCCGTAGCTTGAGCCCGAAGCCCCCCCGGCTCTCCGGAGTCTTCCCAGAGGTGGGGGAAGAGACCTAAAGCACTTATCCGTTTCTCCGGCATCTCCCAAGGCGCCCGGTCCCTCTGGATGCTCCTTGTTGAACGGCCTCGAGCTGGCCCAGAGCCGAAGGTCCCATGGGCAGTTTGAGGGCAGGGAAGGGGGCACTGCAGGCAGGTCGGCGAGAATCGATCCGTCTCCGTGAAAAGGAGGGAGAGCAGGGGAAAGGAGAAAGAAAAGCTAAAGATTATCTGTGTTTCAGTTGCACTGGGGTACGTTTCTTTACCCGTTTTGATGCTCATGTCTCATTTAGTATGTTGCATGTGTCTTTTTTTTTTTGTTTTGATTCGGTTTTTTTTATTAAATAAAAGAGAAAAATGTGTATATTTTTGGCAATTTAAGGTAATGTAGCTAAGATATATTTTTTTCACGCTGCTTGACTGTTCTTTATTATAATAAATAATATTAATATTAATATCAGAGACTTTTTTAATACAGCCAGGCTCTCAAAACCGAAGCGAGAGCAGGTCTGTGGGGTTGGCTCCCTGTGTACGTGCCGAGGTCCTGCTCAGAGGCGCACGCGTGGCTCCTGCCTGAGTCCTCATAGGAAACTTTCAGCTGCTTTTGGAAGGGAAAAGGAGGTTTGGGCTCTGCTGCCAGAGCCTCCTCCTTGTGCCTGGTGGTGGGTAGTGCCGGGCATGGGCTGGGCGGGGGACGCGTGGAGCAGCAGGGGCATAGGTCCGGTTCTTGGAGCCCTGAAATAAGAAATAGATTAATATTTCCACAGGGTTACGTTGGCTTGTTCCTGGCGTGGTTCTGCTCTCCCCACCGCGAGACGAGAGGAAGGTGCTGAGCCACATTCAGGGGTTTGTGCCCAACCAGCAGGTCACGGCATCTTCTTGGACCCGGGTCGTGGGAGAAACCACCTGCAGCGGGTGCAGGAACGCGACTGTCCCAGCGATCCCCCACACAGCCCCGCTCTGCCGCAGCCCCCAGATCCTGCAGGCTGCCCTCCAGAGCTCTCCCAGCCGGCCACCAGCATCCTCTGGACACACCTCTGGGACGGACAGAGGTCCCTCAGCCCTGGCACTCTGCAATCCCCTGGTTATCTCTCTGCTTCCAGGTAGCCACGAGCCGGCTGCGCCAGCGGGACGGGGCTGACTGGGGCTCCGGCGCCGTCCCTGCAGACTGCGGGTGCAGGTGGCTCCAGAGCAGAGACAAGGCAGGCACAGAAGAGGGCTGCTCGGGGGCTCGGGCGAAGGCTCCAGAGGAGACGTGCCAAGCAGGTGTTGTCATTCTCTTTGGGGTGAAGTGCTCGGGCGAGTTGGCAGGGCGAGAGGTCCTGCCCGTCCCCGAGCCGTCTCTGAAGGATCACGGCCAGGGCTTGCACCGTGGCCAGCCGTGTGCCGCGGCAGTGCCAGGCACTGCGAACCCCTTCGGGGTTACAGCCCGGCTGGTTCGCACACCCCTCTGCAGCCCGGCGCCTCGTCCCTTATCGTGGTGATAAGGGCTCTGCTCCACTCCGTTCGTCCCGAAGGATACCCATCCAGCCCAGACGGGGCCGAGCGGGCGGCCCTGAGCCCAGAGCGGTTTTACAAGGGCTCCCTTCCAGCCCGGGAGGCCAGGCCGAGCGGGCAGCACATGCTGCTGGTGTTTACCATCGCCCTTGGAATACGCTGTGCCCTGCGGTTTCTTAAACCCACACAAGTCAAAATAATCAAGCGCCTGCGATGCGAACAGCCTCGAGGTGGGGAGGCAAACGGGTCCCCAGCGCCTCTCCTGTGCGCATGGTGTCCAAGACATGGAGCTGTCATCAAGGCTGCGGATGTCGCCTCCGCAGGGGAAGGGGAGCAGCAGTAATTCTCAGCAGGTCGGACACGGCGGTGCAGAGGGGTGTTCTCTCCCCCCCGTCTGTGTGTGGGGAGGCAGAGGAGAGCCAGTCTCCTGCCCTTTGTCCTACCCCCCCCCACCCAGTACACGGACCCCAGCCCCACGGTACCCACCAGTGGGACACCTGAGGGGCTCCCATCCTGCCGGGAAGCTCCAGGGCTTAAGTCCTTCCCCGCCCGGGTGCCCAGCCTGGATCTCACCCGGGTGTAAGCGCATCCGTGGAGATAGGAGGGCTCCCCACGGCAGAGCCGGTCTCGAGTGGGTCAAAGGGACCCCTGGAAAAGGGACAAGCACAAGAGGAGAGCGGGGAGCGAAGCAGCGAGGTGCAAACACAAGAACATAACCCCCGAGGCAGATGTTTGAATGGTCGTCGTGGTTTTTCCTAAGGTTTTTATTCGAAACCTACAGGGGCAGGTGGGTGGCCGGGAACGCGGGGGCTTTCTCACATATTTGCACAACCGCCGTGTGTCGGGGGGTTCCGCGCCTGCCGCCAGCAGGACGCTTTATCCCATTTAATTTGTTCCCAAGGACAAAACCCAGCCGAGGTGCTGAGGGCGGCAGAAGACGTTACCCCATCTGCAGCGGGAAAGGAAGGCAGGAGCCGCGTTTTCTCTCCATTGTGTGTAACGTAAAGAACATCTTTGTCTCATTAACGTACTTGTATGACGGAGAAACTGTCACAGTCGTCATTCTTTTTATGAAAAGAATGTTTTTAAAAAAATAAAAAGGAGGCTTTAAAAGATCCTCTTCCGAGCCTGCTGGTTTTCCGGGTGTTTCCGGACAGCCACGACCAGATGACGTGCAGACCCCCGGTAACTGGGAAGCCCAACCCGTGGCCCGCAGCTGGGCTGTGGAGCGGAGGATTTACAACCTCCCCGGTGAGAAATGAGCAGCGGTGGATGTCTGGGTGATGCCAAGCGATGCTGTGAGCCGAGGCGCTGGACCTGGGGCCGGGGCTTTGGGAGCTGCTGCCCGCAGGGGAGTTTTCTACCGCCACCCTGGGGAAGGGTCCTGGAGGGGGGCACTTTGGAAGGGAAAATGCAGTGTCCTTGGGTTGGACACGGGGCTTGAGCCTCTCCAGGACGGAGCGCGGTGCCAGGATCGGACCAGTGTGCCCATCGCGCCCGCAGCTGGGATGGTGGGAGCTGACCATGGGCATCCTGGCTGTGCCCCCCGGGCTGGCGGGGGGGGGTCCTGCCCACGGGGCTGCCCCCGCCCCGCGGCCGTCTGCGGAGCGGAGCCATTTCGGCCGTCAGATAAAGCTCGTCTTGTCCCAGTTATGAAACGGTCAAAAAAAGAAAAGGGCGGCGGCGCGGGGGGGTCCAAACCTTTGATCTCCGGGGAGCGGCGGAGCCCACATTTGGCGAGCAGAAGGACCCACCCCACCCCCCCCCCCCCGCCTGGAGCTCCTGGGAGGGGGGTCGGGGCGAACCCCCCCCAAACCCGGGGAGGGGCGAGATGCGGCGGGGGGCTGTGCGCGCCTGGAGCCCCGTCTGGCCGGGGCGGTGCGAGGGGCCGCGCACCGGGAGCGGGGACGGCGGGGCGGGGGCCGGGGGGTATGCCGCGGGGGAGCCGTGCGAGCAGGAACGTTTCTGCAGCGAGCAGCCGAGCTCCCGCCGAGCCCCGCCGGGCCGGCTCTTCCGGCGGGGCCGGGGGAGGAGCCGCTGCCGGGGAAGGTGACCGGCGCCCGGCCATGGCGCTGCCGAGACCGGCCGCGCTTGTGACACTGATGAGAGCCGCGGGACGGGCGGCGAGGGGCGGCGTGCGCCGGTGCCGGGACCCGCCGGGGGTTTTGCACATCCCTGGGCCGCCCTTCGCCCTCGCGGTGCGCCGGTGCTCGGCGCCCCCGCGGCCGGCGGTGGCCGCCAAGGAGCCGTTCGCGGTGGAGCTGAAGGCGGGGAAGAAGTACGCGTGGTGCGCCTGCGGGCACAGCCGCAGCCAGGTCCGGGCGGGCGCCGGGGGGAGCGGGCGGCAGCGGGCACCGCCCCCGGGCCGCTCGGGGGACGGCATCGGCGGGGCTCGGGGCGGCTCTGGCCTTCCCGGGGCGTCCCGCAGCACCGCGAGTCCCGGGGGATGCGCGGCCGGGGGTGGAGGGAGCGGGGTGGGCTCGGTGCGGACCCAGCGAGGGGCAACAGCGCAGCCCCGGGCCAGCCCCCAGCCCCAACTCCCCCAAACCCCACCTTCACCCCCCAGCACCCCGAACCCCACCTTCACCCCCCAGCACCCCCCAAACCCCACCTTCACCCCCAACTCCCCAAACCCCACCTTCACCCCCCAGCTCCCCCAAACCCCACCTTCACCCCCCAGCACCCCAAATCCCACCTTCACCCCCCCAGCTCTCCCAAACCCCACCTTCACCCCCCAGCAGCCCAATCCCCACCTTCACCTCCTCCCCGTTTCCTTTGCAGCCTTTCTGTGACGGTGCCCACAAGACGGCGGCCCCCGGGATCTCCCCGCTGCGCTTCACCCCCGAGGAGGACGGGACCGCCTGGCTCTGTGGGTGCAAGTGCACCCGCTCCCCCCCCTACTGTGATGGCACCCACAAGGAAGAGGCTGTGCAGGGCGCCCGGCTCTCCCCCAAGCCCTGACCCCGCCGCATCCCCCAGGGACGGGGGTCACGGAGCCCCCAGGAGCTGGAGACCATAGGGATGCTCAGCCCTTTAGGGTGTGGGAAGGAGCGGGGAGGAGCCCCCACCCCAATTAACCTTCATTCCTGAGCCCTGAGAGCTGCCACCAACCAGCCTCAGCCCTCCCCGGGGCAGCAGCTTTGCCTTCTGCCCCGCTGGGGTTAAGGAAGGCTCAGCAGTGGCTGTGGGGAAAAAAAATAATCCGCTGGATAAAGGGGTTTTCTGGCATGGTTTTGCATCGCCGGAGCTGCGGGTGCCCGTGGGGGTGCGGGACGGAGGGACCCAGCAGCCGCATCTGTCGGGGCAGGCGACGGGCAGGACAGTCTGCAGCATTTATTACGTGTACAAAGCTGTGTAATTATACAAACGGGTGACCAATAATGAGATAGGAGTATCGGGGTATATTACAAGACATTAAAACGCCGTACAGATGCGAACATACAGAGCCGTTTGGTTTGTACCACACAGGAAAGAACGGAAAACAAAACAACGCCCCCCGAGCCCCCCCCAAACCCCGGACCGAGGCGCTCCGCTGCCTCCCCCAGTCCGCTCTGGCCTATTTACAAGGAGAAAAGGGGTGTCCAAGTCGAGACGAATGGAGCCCCCCGACGCGCTTCAAGCCCCTCATCCAGCCCCAGCCCTGGGATGGGGAAGAGGAACTCAAGAGGGGACCCTTCCGAGCCCCCTTCCTGGAGCCCAGGGCTGTGCTAGAGCAAAGGAGCCGCTGTCAAGTCCGCCGGGGGGGGGTACAGTACTTAAAAACCGAGTAATTAAAACCAACTAAACCCTACAACAACATCCCGTGTTCCTGACCTTTGGAGTCGGGCTGTCCGTACGCTTCCCGTGCTGCGTTCCTTTGGTTCTCACCGTGCCATCATGGGCGGCTGCAGCCGCTGCCGAGCCGGGGGTCCTGTCCGGGCGCTGCAGGCACTTGCTTCGGTATTTTTTTTGTTATTTGGCCCCTTTCCCCAGCAAGGGCGAGAGAGAAACCCCCGGGGGCTGCGCTCCCGGGAGCCCGTGTGCTTTTTTTTGTCCATGAAAAGTTGGTCCCTTCCCCGCTCTGCTCCCGCCCGGAACACGGCAGCCCCTTCCCGCGCTCGCCCCTCACCGCAGCCTCCGGGCTAAAGGCACTGTAGTCTTATTTTTTTTTATTTTATTTTTTTAAAAACCCAGCGGGGGGAGGACAGGAGAAGGTAGGAAGGTCCGGGGTGGGGAGAACAAAAAGGAATGCTCTGAAACGCGGTGTTGAAGCTGTGGAGGTGAGCGGGGAGCTGGCGGCAGGGGGGTCCTGAGCCCCCTCTGCGGAGTCTCCTGGGTCCCCGCAGACTCACCCAGAGCTGCCAAAGGTTTAGGTGCCCCCAGCCAAAATTGCCCGGAGGCACCCAGTGCTGCCCAGACCCCCGTGTCCGGCTCCCCCCGAACGCTCACCCTTCACCACCAAGCTGCAAAGCATCGGGGTTTTTTAAGCTGGAAAAAAAAAAAACCCAAAAGAAACTACTTACTGTGCATACGGGGGGGGGCGTCTGCGGGAGGCTTTGCTAGATCAGAGCCTGACCCACCGTCCAGAGACCGCCCCGGGGGGGCGAACCCCAAACAGAAACCTGCGCGGTGGGACAAAGCCGGGGGGCAACGCCGGCAGCTGATGCTGGATGCCAACAAATGGTGCCAGCCGGCCACGGGCACCAAAAAAACCAAATCAAACCAGAACAACCCAAATGAACACAAAAAAAGCAAACCACCACAGGGCACGGCAGGGCTGGGGGGGCAGTTTTTGGCTTCTGTGCTTGGCCCTTACCTGTGCTTGGCCCTTACCTGTGCAGCCGGGAGACCCCCCGCTCGCCGCCCCGTCTCGCCGCCGGCGGGCGCGAGGGCAGAGGGCTGGGGAGGAGGGCGAAAAGCGTTAGAGGGGACGAGCGAGGAAGGCGGCAGCGCCCGCGGGGCTCCCAGCTCCGGCATGCGGCTCACGTAAGTTAGAACAGAATTAAACAAAAAAAAAAAAAAAAAAAAAATTTAAAAATATTCAACCACATTTATGTGTCTTATTTGCATTTTAAATTAATCTGGTCAATCAATAGAAAATAAGTATGTATAATTTTTTTTCTCCCTATGTACACATAGATATTTATATATGTATATATATAATATATATAGATATATAAAACGCAGCCAGGAGTCCCCGTTCCCTCGTCCTTTAGGTCAAGGCGGAGCCCGCGCTGCCGTTGACAGTTGTTTTGCGGCACCGGCCGGCGGCGGGCGGCAGCGGGTGGCAGTTCGAGGTGCCGTTGAGCGCGGTGCCGGCGCCGGGGGGGCCGCTGCCGGCGGTGGAGCTGGGCGAGCCGTGGGAAGGGGTGCCGGGGCTGGGCAGGGAGGAGGAGGTGGCAGGCAGCGTGGCGGGGCTGTGGGCTTTGTCGCTGACCGACTCGCACTCGGAGGCGCCGCTGGTGTTGGTGCACTCGGGGGTGGCCGGTTGGGACAGCTTGAGCCGCTTGCAGGCGGGTTGGACGCGGTATTTCAGCGGCAGGGGCCCGTTCTGCAGGCGGGAGAGGGGCAGACGCATGGCACCCGGCACCCTGCGGCACCCCGCGGCACCCCGTGGCACCGGCTGCCCATCACCAGCCCTGGAGAAAGGGGGAGAAAAGCGCGTGCAGCCGCCGCAGCCTCCTGGAAACCCGCTGGAGCGAACACCGCTGTCAGGAGGGGGCTCCTGGGGGTTCATGGTCAAACGGTTTAAAACCCTCCGGTTTTTAAGCTTTCCCATTAATTGTTTCAATTCTTAGGTCTTTCCATTTTTCAGTCCCTCAGGTTTTCGGCTTTTGACCGCCGTCCCCTCCCCTAGAGCAGCGCTTCTCCGAGCTTTTCTCCAAGCCAAGCCCCGGCGCCGGTGCCCGCGGCGGGGACGGAGGCAGCTCCGCTTACCCTCCTCCAGGGGTAGATGTAGGCGATGTCCATCAGGGTGTAATACTCCTTCAGGGGCTCGTCTTCGTAGAGCACTTCGACCTGGCGCGGGGGACAGCGTCAGCCCCCGGCACGGGGACAAGAGGCGCCGCCAGCCCTCCCGGAGCCGTTCGTGGGGCATCAGGGCTTTGCCATCCCCCAGGGCTTCTCCCGGAGCCAGGGGAGCAAATTCCAGACCCCGAATTTCCCCCAGAAGCTGGAGCAAATTCACCGTTTACACAGAACACGCCGTAAGGGACGGCTCCTGCCCCAGCGCCCACGCCGAGCGCGGCGGATTTGCAGCGGGGCAGGCAACAGGGGATGGCCGAAAGGGCACCAGCCCCTCCGAGCCCACCGAGCGCCGGGCAGCGAGCGGAGCCCGGGCACACGCTCACCTTGTACTTGCTGGGAACGTCCATCTTGTTGCGGAGGAACTTGGCCAGGTGCATGACGGTCATGGCAGCGGGACAGCGCAGGAACCGCACCCCGTTCTTCTGGGGACGCAGCGGGAGGGGGCCGGGGGGAGAGGCGTTGCTGAGAGTCCGCCGGGCAGTTAATGGGCAGCTCCCACCTCCTTGGGCGGCCGGTTTGGGGGAGCCCTCCTGTTCCCCCCCCACATCCCAAACGCCCGGGAGCAGCTGGACACGGAGCTCTCCGTGCCGTGGTCCCACCACACTCACCTTCTCCTTCTCCAGGTCCCCGTTCTCCACGGTGCCTTTCTTCTCCTCTCTGGGGGAAAGCAAACACAGGACAACGTTTTTGGAGAAATAAAAAGGCGGAGAGAAAAAATAACCCACCAGAAGGGCCATCGGTGGAGGAGCTGCAAGGGGAACGTCCAGTGACCTTCAGCCAAGCTCTGGCTTGGCCAGCCTGACCACAGACGGGCCCAAGTGGCTGCATTTCCAACCCAGCACATGGCAACCACCCCCCGGGCTGCCACCTCTCCTCCCTCCCTCCCAACTGCTGCTCCGGGTGCCGGTGACACCCTTGGAGACCACCACTGGCACGGGGGACGTAGCAGCCCTTGGGCTCTGCTGCCCGGGAAGGAGCCTTCCCCTGCCTGCCCGGGGAGCGGCGATGTGGGGACCCCAGTACAGGGTGGGGGAGCAGGGCAGAGGGGGTTTGGGTGCCCCCCAAGCAGGGGCTGTGTCAGCCGCCACCACATCGCAGCTCAGCTCCATCTCCAGAGCGGGATGAGAAGGTGGGAGTTCAGTCACCAACCCAGAGGGGCTGAGGAGCAGCCGGGAAACGGTACCTCGACCCTTCATAGAACTCTATGGACAGGCTGACGATCTCATCGTCCGTCAGGTTCCCCTTGTCCTGCTCGGAGACCTCCCCGCGATCCTCGTTGGACCCGTTGGGAACTGCGGGAGCAGGGGGAAGGAGAGGCTGAGCCGTCGGCGGGGGCACAGCCGGGGCGAGGGGGGGTCCCCGGGGCTGACACTCACCCTCTGCCATGGGGTAGGCTGCGTAGAAGTCACGCCGCCTCTTCATCTCATCTGCAGGAGAAGGGAGGTCAGGGGGGAAAAACTCACACCGAGAGGGAGATGGGTGCAAAGAGGGGAGCGAGAGGAAGGCCTGGATTGCCGCGCGCCCGCTCCCCGCTGCCTGGTGCGGATGGACCCGTAGGAGGGCAGCGGCATCAGCAAGAGCAACCGAGTTGTGCCAGTAAAACCCTCGGAGCAGCTGCAAACCCGCTGCTGTGAGAATGCCTTTGTGGCGGCTTGACCCTCCGCAGCCTTTGCACGCCCGCAGACCCCACACTTTTTCCCCCGAGGACGGGCAGGCACTTGGAGGACAAATCCATGGCTCCTGCTCCCAGCTTTGCTGTTGGTGGTTCCCCTCAGCAGCAGCCCCCAGAGCGCAGGGTGGGCACCATCGGCACGGACCCATCGCTGACCGCTCACGGCATCGTCCTGCTGTCCCCAGTAGGTGGGCAGGGGTGCGCTCAGGCGGCGTGAAATCCGGGGGACCAGTTTGACTGGTGGGTGGGAGAGAGTTACCAACAACCCCGAGCCCGCACTATCAGCACCGCCCACGGCTCCGTACCTTTGAAAAGCCCCGGGACCAGTTTGTACACTATGTCCTGGAGGGTTTTGTCCGACCTGGGGGAAAGAAATAGGAAACGAGAGAGGAATCAGCTGGTTTGGGAGCCCTGTGCCTCCCCCGGCTGCTGGGAGCTGCCCCACGTGCCTCTGGCCAGCCCCGACGCCGCTCCCCCACCTCCCTCCCAGGAGGCTCCCGGCACCCAGCCCCAACGCCCGTCCCACGGCGATGCCACCCACCACCCTGTCCTGCAGGCCAGCCCGGCTGCCCTCGCGCTCACCACAAAGGGTTAACTCCGCAAAAAGAGAGGAAACCATCTCAAAAACCCTGCCAGGGGATTGCCGGGGTGGCGGCGGGAGGACCTGGGGGGCAGGCTCCAGTTCGCTCTGTGCAACGGGGGGAGCTCCAGGGGCAGCCCCAGCGTGGAGTGGGACCCTCGGCGGGGGCACCTGGCACAGCTGAACACCAGCAGAATCATAAAGTACCTCGACCGTCGCCTGGGTCGTTTTTCGCCCAGCCGCATCTTTCACCGTGGTTCCTCGGTGATGCCACCGGCTCACGAGCCCCCGCCGTGGTTTTATTTACGATACCCACCCAGAGAATTCGCTTTATAATTCGCAGCGAGCGGATGAAAACGCAGCCTCCGCCGTGGGATCGGCAGCTCCATGACCAGCCGTGCCTGCGCTGGCCCGAGCCAGCCCCGTTCCGCCCAGCGTGGTGACGCCGGGGTGCCACCGGGGCGGCCACGCGCGGGCAGCACCCTCGGCATTGTGCCCGGGGCACGGGTGGTTCGGAGGCAAAGGGGACGTCAGCCCCTCGCGGGGGCAGAGTGTTCTATGGCACCACATCTGGATCCACATCTGCCCGACACGTGCCCCACATGTTCCCCTCGCCGGGACGTGGGGCTGCCTGCGCGGTGCCCGGCCGCGGTGCAGCGCGGGCGGCTGCGTATCCGTCTGGGCACGCAGGCAGGGCTGTGTCGGCGAGGGAGCCGTGTGAGACGGAGTGTAAATATTTCATAGTGAAACGGGGAGGAAAAAAAAAAAAAAGGCGGAAAAAGTGTTACTACAGAAACGGCTTTCCATGGAAGAGGCTCAAAAAACGACGGATAAAGCCCCGGCCGGGTGATGGATCGCAGCCTTCCGCGGTTTCTATGCCAACCACCTGCAGAGCCAATTCCCCGACCGACGGGACGTGTCTGGCTTTCCCCCGCCAGACGCGGGGCCAGGGCAGAGCCGGCACGAAACCTGCGCTGCCATGAGCCCAGCCTGGCGTCCCCCGGGGACACGGCACGGTCCCCTGGGACAGAGCGGGGAGCTCGAAAGCACAGGCAGCCCCCGCTTAAACCGCGCCCAGCGGGACCGCGGAGGCGGACGGACGGATGTCCGTGGTCCGGGATGCGCAGGGTGCCCTGCTCCGGCTGGAACCCGCCGCAGTCCCCTCCGGCTGCCACAGCGGGGGTGTCCCCAGGCCCTGCCCCCTCCATGGTACCGCTTCCCACCGTCCCCGTTCCCCTTCCGCCTGGAGAGCCCCCCAAACCCCCGCTGCTGCGGGGTCAGGAGCACAGAGGGTCCACGCTGCGAGAGACGCGATGGTCCTGCTCGGCCCCACCATCATGAACTGGGAGCCCCGCTCCGCACCCTGGGGTGCTCAGGGCTGCCCCCCAAAGAGGGCACAGGCTGCCCCGGCACGGGGGAGCCCCCGAAGCTCACCTGATGCTGAGGAGGGGTCTGGTTTTGTGCACCTGGACATCACACATGGGGCAGTACTTGTTCGTCTCCAGGTAGCGAACGATGCAGGTTTTGCAGACTGCGGGGAGAGACTTGGCGTGAGCAGACGGACAGACGGACGAGGGGGCAGAGCCCCTGTGCCAACCCCGAGAAGCACCTCCCGCCCCTGCACAGGCTCAGGACCAGGACCCCCGCTCACCCACCCCAGTCCGGCCCCATCCACGACGCCGCAGCTCCGTGCAGCAGCAACGCCCGACGCAGGATGGGTTTGGGCGCTGCGGGAGGGTCTCGGCGTGGCACAGCCCCCCCTCCCGGCGCACCCCTGGGTGCCCAGGACACTCACAGGAGTGCAGACACTCCACGATGGTGGTGGCGTCTATGAAGTAGCCGCCGCACAAGGCGCACATCAGGTGGGGGTTGAGCTCGGTGATCTTTATCCTGGTGGTCCTGTGCATTTTGGAGCAGCGCCGTGGCAGATCCTCCCTGCAGGGAAACACCCGGGGCCACCCTGAACGGCCGCTCCACGCGGGGACAGGACCCACTGCACCCTTTGGCGAGCAGATCCAGGGCAAGGTGGCCGGGTGCTCCCCCGTGGTGCGCCACACTTGGTCCTGGGGGTGTGCAAGCAGCACCCACGCACCTCCCCATGCAGCCCCCAGCTCCCTCTGCCTCATGTTGCCATCTTCCTGGGGGTCCTCCAGGGGGTCCCCACCACGGTGACACGCCGCCAAGAGGGGACAGACCACCCTCGCCTGCCGCCCCCCCAGCGTAATCCTGGTTTGTTCGATGGAAGAGGCCGTTCCAGCCACCACCTCGCAGCTTCTGTGGTGATGCCCAGGTCCGGCACCGGCCACCCGCCCAGGGCCAGGAGCACCCGTGACGGGCGGCTGTGCCCACGGGGCACCAGCAGCGTCCCCGGTGCGGGTGCAGAGGAGGGGGAGTCGCTGCCCGTGCCCGCTCCGGCGCTTCCACATTTACAATGGGGGACGGCGGAGCCGGAGCCTGAAATCGCCGCAGTTTTATTGTTTCCATGGCAACGCCGATACTTGGAGAGGAGCCAGAATATTATTACAACCATCCGAGGCGAGGGGGAGCGGAGAAGAAACCTTGGGCTTGTGTGAATGAGCGTGGGCGCCATGGCAGAGCCAGGGTGCGCCGATGGCAGCACCCAGGGAGACGCACACGCGTGTGTACACACACGCTACACGCACATGCACGCGGGCAGAGGTGCACACGGACACCCCCGCCGTACCGGCACTCGCACAGGGACGGGCCCTTTGCCGAAACAACCCCCGAAGGCACAAGGGGCACCGCGCCCGGGCGAGGAACGGGGTGTCCAGGGGTGGGGAGTGCCCGGCTGGTGTTCTGCCCGGGGCTGTGCCGCTCCGGTGGTACAACACCTGCCCCGGGGAAGCCGCCCCGCACGCCCGCTCGCTCCCCACGGTGCTTCTCCCGGGCTCCAGGCTGGGTCCCTCGGCGACTTCAGACACAGTGGAGTCCCTGGAGGCAGATGTGCAGGGACGGGGACACCAGCAGGACTGGGACGGGGATGCCATGGGGATGGGGTCACCAAAGGGATGGGGATGGAGACCCTGCAAGGACACCACGAGGACTGGTGTGGAGACACCACAGGGATGGGGACACCAGTGGGACTGGGATGGAGATGCCACCGGGACTGGGACGGGGATGCTGTGGGGATAGGGTCACCAAAGGGATGGGGATGGAGACGCTGCAGGGACACCACGGGGACTGGGATGGAGACACCACAGGGATGGGGACACCACAGGGACCGGGATGGAGATGCTGCAGGTATGGGGGCATCAAGGACAGCCCTGTGCCGGAGGCGGGGGGGCCAAGCCCAGCCCCAGGGTCTCCTTGCCGAGAAGGGTTCCAAGGGCACCAGCGTGTTTGAGAAGCCCCAGGGCCCCCTCGGCTCAGCTCTGCCCCCTGGGCATCCCCCGAGCGGGCACCCCGGGGGGTCCTGCACCTTGCTGCCCCCGGGCCGCAGTACCCACGGCTGCCCGCAGGTGACGGGGGCCGCTGCCAGCCCTCGCCCCCTGGGCTGGAGAACGCCTGGGGTGGCCGCGGTCCCCAGCCCCGGGCTCCCGCACCGACCCCGGCCAGGGGACCGGGCAGCTCCACCGGGCACCGGTTGCCCACGCCGGGACCCAGCGGCTGCCCTTTGGGTGGATTTTGCTGCTTTTGGTGCTGGCAGCGGCCAATGGCGGCCCGGGGCTCCGCGGGAGGGGGCAGCCGGAGCCACCGGCGCAAACCGGTTCTAATAAACCGGGTGATAACGACCGCGATTTCCTGCCGCGGGGGCGAACAAAGCCCCGGACACCCCCGCCAGGCACCGGAGCCGGACGCAGCACTGGCCCCGCCGAGGCTCTCGGGGCTGCCCTGTCCCGCCACCGGCGCCCGCTGCCCCGGTGCCGCCGTCGGAGCGGGTCCCGCCGCCCGCAGCCGGCTCCCCCGCCCCCCCGGCCCCGACTGTCGGGGTCTTTTGTCTCCCTGGGCGGTGGCCCGGCACGGTGCACCCCCCAGATCCCCCCGGACCCGGCACGGGTGGAGAAGGACGTTTCAAAGTCACCGGTAACTTGGACCCGACCGGCTGCCCCCTCCCCGCGGGACCGACCGGCGGCGCCGAGCCCGGGGACCGGGAAGTAAACCGGGACGGTTTCCCCCGGCACTGCCCGCTCGCTCGCACGGCGGCCACGGGGAACCCCCCCACCCCGCACCGGGAACGCGACAAAAACGCACCGGAGCGTGAACTCGCTCCTCCCGACACGACGGGACCCCCCCCCGGCCCCCGCCGGGCTGCGGGCCGCGGGCACCGGCCGCTGCCGAGGAGCGGAGCAGCGGGACGGGGGGAGGCAGGACACGGGCACCCGCACCCCGTGCGCGCACAAGGACACGCGCGCCCCCCGCGTCCCCGCGGCGGGACGTGTCGCGGTGCGTTACACCCCCCGGGCGCGGGCACGCGCGGCCCCGGGGGTTCCCGGCGGGCAGCTCCCGCTTCATTTATTTTTTTTGGGGGGGGGTGGTGGTCACGGATACGATTCGTGGCCGGGGGTGGGGCAGCCCCGGCGAACCCGCGGTGCTCCGCGGCTCTTTGTACTCGGTGCCGGCTGACAGCCCGCCCCGGGGCCCGGCCCGGCCCCTCCGCCCTCCCCGGGGGGGCTCCTGCCGCGGCTCCCCCCCGCGCCGTACCGCCCCGCGCCGCGCCGGGCCCGGGGAGCGGGAGGAGGGCGGCGGGCGCCGGGGCTGTCAAGGCTCCGGAGCCCCTCGCCGGTACCCGCCGTGGTGGGTGGGGGGCGGTTGTGCTCCCCCCCGGGCAGGACCGGGACCGCGGCACAAAGCGGGGGGAGGCGGCGGCCATCGGCCATCTTGAACGCGGCGAGAAAAGGGCGCGGGGGGGTGGGGGGGGAAGCCCGGCGGCGGGACCCGGCGGGGAGGGGGGGGCCCGGGGCCGCGTCCGTACCTGGTGGCGGCGGCGGCCCCGCGGCCGCCCGTCCGCTCCCGCCGCTCGGTCTGGCTCGGCTCGGCGCGGCGCGGCGGCGGCGCTGCGGCCGGGGCCCTTTTTTCTCTCGCTCGGTTTTTTTTTTTTTTTTTTCCTTTCCTTTTTTTTCCCCCTCCTTCCTCCTCCTTTTTTTTTTTTTAATTTTTTTTCCTCTTTTTTTTTTTATTTTTTTCCCTCCTCCAGCCGCCGCCAGGCCCCGCCCCGCATCACGTGACCTCATTCCTTCGGGGGGCTGCGGAGGAGGCGAGTGAGGGGCCGAGATTGGGGCGCCCCCCCCGCGCCGCCCCACCGCCCCGCCCCGCCGGGACGTCGCTGCCCCCTCCTCGGCGCGACACGGCCGCGATGGTCCCCGCTGTTTGCCCCCCCACCCCGCCACCGCCGCGACCCCCGCGTTGTGCTCAGAGAGCGCCCGAAAAAGCCGCTGGAACGGGCCCGAAATCCGAGCCGGGGCGGCGGTGCCCGGTAACGGGGGTCCCGGTGCTCCCCCATCCCAGCGGCACTGCTCGGGTGGTGCCCCCGGACACCCCGCACGGCCATTTTCGGCCCCAAATGGGCGGGACTCCCCGCCCGGGAGGGGGTGCGGGGCATCCCGGGCCCCGTGGGACCTTCCCCGGGACCGTCGGGCAGGGCCCGGGGCCGGTGCTCGGCGGGACCCGCGGCGGGAGCGGAAAGCGAAGGGAAGGGGCGAAAAAAGAGGGGAATTAGAAAAAAGAAAGGGGAAAAAATGGAAAAGGAGGAAAGGAAAGGAAAAAGGAAAGGGAGCGGGGAAAGGCAGGAAAAAAACGAAGGAAAGGAGGGAGGAAAGGAGGGAGGAGAGGAAAAAAGGCACGAAATAAGGGAAGGAGAGGGGGGGAAAAGGAAAAAACAGGAAAGAAATAAAAAGAAAGGGGAAAGGGAAGGAAGGGGAGCGGAGCGGGCGGGTTCACGACGCCGCTGTCCCAGCGGGGCCGGTCCCGCGGCCGGTCGGGGCCGTCACGGCGGTTCCGGCCCCGCCCGGAGCTCTCGGGGGGTTTGGGGGTTGCGGGTAGCCCACTCGCGTCACCCCGCATCCCCGCGGGAAAGGGCCAGACGGTGTGCCGGTGCCCCGCGCGTGTCCGCGGCTGCCGGTCCGTGGGTCCGGGCTCGGTGCGACCGAGGGCGCTTCCGTACACCCGGTGACCGGACACTCGGCGGGACGCAGCGCCCAAGCGAGCCGCCCCTCTGCCCGCACGGTCGCGGCCGTGTGGTGAGTTCCTCGCCCGGGGCCGGTGTCCCGGGGTCGGTGTCCCGGTGTCCCGGGGCCGGTGTCCCGTTGCCGGTGTCCCGTGTGCCGGTGTCCCGTGTGCCGGTGTCCCGGGGCCGGTGTCCCGGGGCCGGTGTCTTGTTGCCGGTGTCCCATTGCCGGTGTCCCATTGCCGGTGTCCCGGGCCGGTGGGCGCAGCCCCGGGGATGCTCCGGCTGAGTGCGGCGGCCGCGAAACTTCTGTCCAGCGCGGTCTCTGTGGCGCAATCGGTTAGCGCGTTCGGCTGTTAACCGAAAGGTTGGTGGTTCGAGCCCACCCAGGGACGGCAGCGTGTCTCTTTTGGCCTTTTCTCCCTCCTTTCTTCCCGAAGCGGGCCGAGAACGGCCGCGGCGGCAGGCGGAGGCGGGCAGGGTGGGTTTTGCCGGTGCAAAGAGCCCTGCTGGGGCTTCCCCCGCTCCCTGGAGGCGGTTCTCGCCTCGGGACCGGGCTGAGCTGGGCGGGGGTGGAGCTGCGGCCGGTCGGGAGGTGGCCCCGCTGCCCCCGCGGGGCTCTCAGCGCTCTCCAGGGCGCTGGGCGAAGGGGCCGCCAGCCCCTGGGGGGGAACGAACGCCTTGGTGCCCAGCCTGTGGTCCTGCGGCACCGCCCAAGGACGCGTCGGGACACCAGAACTGGAGCAGAGACTCGAAAGGCTGTTTCCCTCCAGAGTCCGGATTTTGCCTCAAAAACAAGCGGAGGGGGGTCCAAAGCCTGGGCTGCAGAAATAACGATGCTCGTGTTTCCACGCAGGGCGCAGAGCCCGGCCAGCAGGACCCCAGAACCACCCAGTGCTGCCACGGCCCAGCCCGGCGGTGCCGGCGCTGGGGAGGGGGGTTCTGCTGCCTTCCTCACCCCAGAGCACCAGCCCCCCGGACAGCGGAGGGAGAAGCGGTGCCCAGCGGGGACATTCCCGTCTGCTTCTGCTGCTCCTCGCCCCAGCGCGGGGGGTTCCCAAGGGACAGAACGCGGCGTCTGGCTCCATCCCCGCCAGAAACAGTTCACAACGGAAAATGCTTTAGACCCACGCGTGCCACGGGCCAGGCGGCGGCTGGAGGGCGTGGGTGAAGCCAGGCGGGTGATGCGTGGTGCGGTCGAGAGCGGTTCCACACACGTGGATCTCCACGTCACTCCCCACATTGACCTTTTCATCCCGTCTCCTCCAGGAGAGGGGAGAGCTGGCGAGCGGGGACGGGAATCCAACACTCCGCAGGGCACAAATCCCCTTTTCCATCGCTCTTGAATAAAAAAATACCCCCGCGGCCACTTGCCAGGCCCCTTCCGCTGCCCGGGCCGCGACTCGCTGCTTTGCAGAGCGGCTTCGCAGAGGGACTTCATTGTGCCAGCACTTCCCAAAGCGATTTTTCTTCCCCCTGAGGAGCCCCGCTGTCCCTGGCCCCACGGGGTGACTTCCCCGGGGTCCCGGAGGCGCGGAAGCGGAGGGCGCTGCACGGCGGAGGGGTGTGGGCTGCGGTTCCTGCAGGTTCTGGTAACATTCAGCCACGTTTGGGCAACTTTTCCCAGCACCCAACAGAAGGTGCCGGGGCTGCGCAGGGACGAGCTGGGGCAAGATGCCACTGGGCAGGTCCCAGCCCGGCTGCCCTGCGGCGATCCCGGCCTCACCATGGGCACACAGGGAATGCCAGGCAGGGAATGCCAGTGGGTGCCGAGGTCTCAGGGACACCCCAGTGCAAATGAGTGAGGGGATGGCCGGACTCCCCCGCCACCTCTGCAGTGCCCCTGCGTGTCCCTCCAGCTGTGCCAGGCCCCCATGGGCACACCCAGCTGTTCCATGCCCTGCATGTCCCTCCAGCTGTGCCGTCCCCCATGGGCACATCCAGCTGTGCCACGCCCCCGCGTACACATCCAGCTGCGCACGCCGGTGGATCCAGCTGTGCGGCTCCTCCCACCAGCTCCGCTGCCCCGCCCCTCGTGCGCTCCGCCGCCGTCCCGGCATGCCCCGCTCACTATGACTCTTCATTTTTCACCCCCGCCCTCCCCGCCGTCCCCAACCAACGACCCCGCCCCTCGGCGAGCCCGAACCACCAATAGCGAGCGGCGGTGGGCCGGGAAGCGTCCAATGGGAAGGGGCGGGAGGCGGGAGCGGCGGCGCGGCGCGGCGCGGTGGGAGCAGCGGTGCGGGGCCGGGCCGGGCAGTGTCTGTACAGCCGCCAACATGGTGAGCGCCGGGACGGGAATGGGGCCGGGGCCGGCTCGGGAGGGCCCCGTGGGGGAAGCTGGGCCCGGCAGGACGACGCCCGCAGGTGCTCGGGGCAGGCGGTGGGCTGGAGGCCTTCCCCGCCGCCGAGGTGGTGGATCCCTGCGGGCCTCCCCTCAGGCCGGGCCGTGAGCAGCCCGTGGGGGGGTGGCCCCCAAAAATGGAAAAATTAAAGCTAAAGCCGCGAGGGAAGGCGGTGCTGGCTGCCCCGCTGAGCCCGCAGGGCCAGGCCAGGCGGAGGTGGGGAGGACCCGCGGTGCGGGGGCCCGTCCCGCCCCGCTGCCCGCAGCCCCGGCGGTACCCGCTGCCCTGTTCTTTTCCAGTCTATTATGTCCTATAACGGCGGGGCCGTAATGGCCATGAGGGGGAAGAACTGCGTGGCCATTGCCGCGGACCGGCGGTTTGGGATTCAAGCACAGACGGTGACCACAGACTTCCAGAAGATTTTCCCCATGGGAGAAAGACTCTATATTGGGTTGGCAGGACTGGCCACGGATGTGCAGACGGTGTAAGTGTCAGTAAGATGGTGTAAGTGTCAGACGGTGTAGGCTCCCTCCTGGCCGTGCCTTCCCCTCTAAGAGGAAGAGGCATATTTACATTAAATACCCAGTGGCAGCTTGGTTCGATTGTGGGGGAGGGTGTAATAGCTGGGTGCCAGCACTCCTGTTCTTGGTCTCCCTTCACTGGGAGTTACATTTTAAATAAAACTGCATGTGATTTAAGATCACATCACTACTAAGACTTAATAATATCGGGTATAAAAGGAGCTGCAACTGGACACCTACCAGCCTCAGGTGTCAGGAGCTGGTATCTGTCAATGTGCAGAACACAGTTCAGGCCTGGGTGAAGATGAAAGAAAAAGGAACCTGCTTCTGCATTAATGCTGATTCTCCTCTCTTGCAGTGCCCAGAGACTCAAGTTCAGGCTGAATCTCTACGAGCTGAAGGAAGGCAGGCAGATCAAACCGCAGACTTTCATGAGCATGGTTTCCAATCTGCTCTACGAGAGACGGTAGCTGTCAATCATGTGTCGGTGAAGGCTGTGGCTGTTGGGAGTTGATCTGGTCCTGGAGGGGTGGGAGGCTGAGGCGGCCTCCTGTACCACTACCCGTGGTGTGGTGAAAGGAGGCTTCAACCTAGTGACTACGTTCGAAGTACTCGTGGGTATTGTTAAAACCATCCTGTAGCAGTCCAAGTTGGGGCTGTGTGCCATGCTGAAACCACTGCAGGGTGCTTCTAGGTTGACTTGAAAGGTGCCAGCTTCGGTGGGATGTTTTCCCTGTGGGATGTGGAACCGCTTTGAGGTGGGTGCACTGCTCTGTGCCATGTCCTTGTTCACAGGTTTGGACCTTACTACACAGAACCCGTCATCGCCGGGCTGGACCCCATAACACACGAACCTTTCATCTGCTCTCTGGACCTGATCGGCTGCCCGATGGTCACCGATGACTTTGTGGTCAGCGGCACCTGCTCGGAGCAGATGTATGGCATGTGTGAGTCCCTCTGGGAGCCTGACATGGTGAGTGGGGGGCCAGGCCCAGCTCTTGTCCTGGGGTTCGGCCTTTGCTCTTCACTGGAGAGCCAGAGATAGGCGGGTTGAGTGAAAAGCTCTGTCCTTTGGTGCTTCCCAAAGGAGCTTGGGAGAACAAAGGGGCTGTACCTTATGCAGCCTGTGGGGAACATCTTGCAGCATCATGGATGATACTTTGGGGTTTGAACAAAATCTGAGGACTCAACATTCAGTTTTTACACCAACTAAACCAGCTTCTGTTCCTCAGGAGCCCGACCACCTCTTCGAAACCATCTCGCAGGCCATGCTGAATGCCGTGGACAGAGATGCCATTTCTGGGATGGGTGTGGTGGTGCACATCATGTAAGTGTTGCTCTCTTTCCCTGCAGAATGGAGGCAGAATTGAACAAGCTGTGCATTAAAGCCAGATCAGGGGTTGGCTTCCAGGGTGTCCCTAACCCCGCTCCCTTCCAGCAGCAGCTTTAGCCACGCTTTGTCCGTTCCAAGTCCATTCTGTGCCCACTGCAGCTTCCCAGCGCAGGGATGGTCTGTGTAGGTATTAAATATGGACTTGCTAATCGTCCCCCTTTCCCCCGCCAGTGAGAAGGACAAGATCACCACGAGGACCCTGAAAGCTCGCATGGACTAGCCCAGCACATCTGCTCATGTGTTTCACACCCTGGTCTGCTTGGAACTTTTTTAAATAAAACTCTGTTGTAGTGAACTTTCCTTTTCTTGGGTCTGAACACCAGGACATAAAGCTGTCGGGAGGAGCGTGGGGTTTATGCAGTAGCAGAGCTTACCTTTCTCTCCGAGCCTCCTACACTAACACCCCTCGGAACCCCTGGGTGTGAGTGGCCGAGCTTCAGCTGCACCCCGGGAGCCAGCACCGTCTCCCTCAGACAGCATGGCAGGATTAGCGTTTCCTCTCAAATCGAGTTTGTTCTCCTATCCAGGACTTGGTGGAATCAATTCCCCCCGCTTTACAGGCCCGTATAGAAAGACTTCCCCAGTTGTGGTTAATGTAGGACTGAAAAGGAGCACATACCTCCTGGAGTCGGTGATTAGAGTGCTTTAAAGAGGACAGCAGCACGGAACAGACGTACACAAAGTTTTACTTTTATTTTTCTCTGGTTGGAGACTCAGCTGGTAACATGCATGCATTTCAAAACATAACAGTGTCTCAAACTGCTCCTAGCAAACAGACAAGCACAGAGGACTGAAATTTCCTATTTAAAAAACAGCAGTGAAAAAACCTAGAATGCTTTTTTTTTTTCAGTTTTAGATTAAACTTCATTTATTCACATTTTTTCCGTTGCACTGATTAGCCCTGCCCACCCTTGTGTAACACGCTCGCTTGACACGGCTTCATCCAGCTGTGTTCCGCGAGGCACAGCTGAACAAAGAGCAGCACAAATTCCGTGAAACCGCTAAGGGCGATGGCTGACCAGCAGCTGGCTCCCCCAGCTCCGCCAGTGCTAGGACACAAGATGCCAATTCCCAAGAGCAAGGAAATCGGTGGCCAGTAGGGCTACCAGAGAATGGCTCTGCAGAGTAGGGGAAGTCGCCAGGCGAGCCTGACCCAGGGCGTTCAGCCGCAGATGTGGAGAGGCTGAGCTGGTTTGGGTTTGGAGCTGTTTTAAGGCCGATCTGTCCCGCATCAGTTACGCGCTGTTGCAAACCAGTTTTCGGACACACGCGCTCTCGTGAAAGGTCTGTACCCCCTCGAGGTTCAACGCTGGGAGGGAGGCAGCAATGAAGACTGCATAGTAGTCACAGCCCGTACCAAATGTGGCCCACAACTAACACACCACCTTGCTCTGAGCCTCCTGCGCTGAGAGCGAGACCCTGCCAACACCCCTGCTGAGAGCAGCGTGCTGGAGGGGAGAGCAGGACCTTCCTCCCAGAACAGGAAAGACTCGAGTGTTTTAGTGCTCTTGCTGCTGCCGACAATCCCGTTCCAAACCAGGACTCTCAGATGGGGGAGCAGGATTCACGGGTGGGGGAATACAGCCTCTTCCATGCAGGAAATCTGGTGTCACCTACTACCCCAGAAATCCTCCCTGTGATGAATTTTATGATCATGGCTTTTTTAATTAAACCCAGGTCAATCAGAGGCGTGTACAAGACCAGAGGGAAGGATCCCAGCACTCCTTGCTGCGAGAAGGGCACTCCTGCCAACATCCTCTTCCCTCTGGCGAAGGCCAGGCCTCTCCCTAGAGCTGGCACCGCGGGCGGGTGCTGCCCAGTACCTCCAGAACACGCAGTTCCTATCAAAGGGGACGCAACACCTTCTCAAATGGTTTTTATTGCACTATTGGAGCAGAACAGCACCCAAGCTGTGTCTCCGCACTCCGCCTCCCCTCTCCTGCTCTTGGTTATGCTGTGGGAGCTATCTCAAGGGGGAAGAGCTAAGTTCTAGGCTCAAAGCAGATTTTAGTGCTTAAATTTGGACAGATCAGGCCCACGTTCAGAGAGCGCCTCGGTACAGGCAGGACCACGGTCCCTGCAGCTCACTTCCCGCACATGCTCACCCAGCCTCTGGGCACTGGAGAGAGACACTGCGCACCACGGCTAGGTTTTTCCTTTAAAAACTCCAGGTAACCAAAGAATTCACTGCGATTTCTTGAAACATCCTGCGCTCTGCCCAGGATCTGAGCCATCTGCCTACCTCCTGCACTGCTTTCAGCCCCGGGTGGGTTTCAGTCAAATGCACTTCAGTGTAAAGTGTTCCGCAGGGTACATGCTACAGACAGAAATATCTACATTCAGCAAACTAGAACTAAATTCACACCAGAAACAGACGACAAACTAGCACAAGCAGTTGTAAAAATAGAACTGAAAGGGCCCGGTTTTCCTTTTAAATACTTGAGTTAAAAAAGTGACCTAAAACAAGATTAAAAACAAAACAAACCAACAAAAACAAAAGAAAAAGTCCCTTTTAGAAACAAATCAAATATTTGCAGCTCCACTTCTTATTCTGGTAATAAAAATACTGTCTAGAAACAAAAAATTAGCATTTTTAACGTAACGCTACCTCTCAAAATGTAAACAATATACAAAATGCTTATGTTAAACAAAGTTACATACCTGGGTAATACCTCATTAAGTGAGAAAATTGCAGTTAATTACTTTAATACACACGGTATGGCAACTTGACAGAAGTGGCAGAGCTGGGGAAGTGCTAAAGTGAATCGAGTTGGTGGGGCTTTTCCTACCACTCGAGCCAGAGACAGCCCATTCCGCTCTAGCGGAGTTGGAGTAAGAAAACTGAGTTAACTGCTGCAGGAACTCACCGCACTCTGATTTCATCCCTGGCTGGGAAATTCCGCGAATGAGGCTGTGGCTCCTACCTACACAAGCTTCATTCTCCTCCTCTCTTTGGGTGGTTTGGTTTGTAGTGTCTCAGTGCAGGACATCTGCAGTTCACTAACTTCCTCCTCTCTTCCTCCCTCCTTTTTCTCTTCTTTTTCAAATATACAGTTTAAAGAGAAACAGCTTAAGAGGCACAAGCTCGTTTCCCAGAAGGAGAAGGACAAACTTACCAGGCCAAAGCTGCAGGTTCAATGCAGATTTTTAAAACTGTCGAGAATAAAAAGCGATTGGTATTTAATTTCTAATTGACAGTAAACTTAAGTGCTTATTGTTTAAGAGAAAAGCAACCAATATAATGCCCACAAAACGAAGCTGATGATACCCTCCAAGTCCTCCCTTTTCTAAAGTGTTCTCATAGCTGCATTTGTTTTGTGGCTTTTCTGGCTACACACCTTAAGACATGAGACCCCTCAGTCTCGCAGACAGCGGTGTGTTAGCCCCCACCTCACATAGAACAGGGACTGGACTGCAGCGGCAGGAGAAATCTGTCCCGTGTCAAAGGGAATGACCCAAGAACGAATAAAAAGATTCATATCCCATTATGACCCCTAATATTCTCGATTTCTTAAAGACTCTATGTACAGTGCACTCTCACGGGCTGAAACTTCAGCCCCCTTTTGTCCTCTTCAAAGTTGAGACCTGTGGGATTCACATCACGAATGTGGGTATGAACATCAAAAACCCCAAGCCCACATTCAGAATCCAGACCAGAGCTAGCGTTAGTCTAGGGAAATTACCAGGACGTGATGAGCACCAGTTATCTCTCAAAAGGAGCAAACTCCACACAGCAAACTGTAGCACGCGTTACAGCACAGGACAGACATTCGAAACAGCTTATTCCCGAAACAAAGGCATATGTGAAAACAGTTTCAAGGCAGATAAGCAACATGTTTCAACTGCAAGAGGTTTGTTCAAAACTCTAAATCCTGCTGGAAAAGGAAATTCAAAAAAGAACCAGAAGTTCTGTAACCGTTGTGCAGCAGAGCTAACAAAACCCAAAGCAAGTCTGACAAGCTTGGCTGTGAAAAATCTTACAAGCGTTCTGGAGACAAAACAGGACGTTGTTCAGTCACGCAAATCAGTTCCAATTCCTTAGGGAGGGGGGAAACAATCTGGCGCAAGAGTTCAAACATTGCCACTCCTTGACTGTCGCTCTAGAGAGGGGTATGGAGCAGAGAAGAGTAAAACCAAGCACAGCTCAAGTCCCAAGTCCTCTTGAGCAGTGGAACTTGCTCCACAGTCACAGCTCCCAGCACTCCCCACTGGCAGCGAGTCCAATTCCTTCGTGTGCAAGTCACATTGCCATGGAAAAAAATAAACCGACTAACCAGAGAACCTCTGTCAGGAAACAAATTCAAGTACCTGTTGCAGACTGGGCAGGTAAGGAAGACTGAACGTTAGCTAGATTAACACTGGCAGACCTGTGATGCGAAGCTGTAATCTAAGAGACATGGCAACTCCTGACCGAGGTGCGACAGGGCAATGCTCTGATAGTCCAACACTACCCCGTCTCTACAGGTACAACACGCCTCTCTGTGTTTTTTCTTTTAGGGGATCTCCATAGCTGGCCAATTGAAAGCACAACAGCTCCGAGCACGTTGTTATCCGAGGCTGTGCAGTGCCTCTCTACTTCTCACACTGGGATTTTTTTTTTTAGGTTCTAGGAGTTACACCTTTTTAAACGATCATCTTTGGTAGATGTTCATTTCCCTCGTCTTTCTGGTAAATCAAGTGCAGTTACGAAAAATTTTTGTTACTTAAATTAACCAAAAAACATAAAGTGTCCCAGTCTGAATTTACCTAAAGTTCAGCGTCTCCTCCTTATCAGAGTAATGTTTTTCATCCTCCAAATGGTGAGCTATTTTCCTTCCAATTCCTACCAAGAGGGAAACAAAAGGGTTTGCATGTCTTTCTGGTAAAGACAGTCCAATAAAATAAAAGAAAAAAAGTAGTATTTGTGGAATCAGGCACTGCTTCATCCCACTGAACACGATCTAGAGCGACCCCTTTTATACAGTGCCACATGTTCACACCCCTACGGGATTCTCTCGATCAGAGAGGAGAAAACGTCATTAGAAAGAGCAGTGCTGAAACAATGCACTTTGCTTGTTTTAAAAAGCCCTCAAATCTATGTCTGGGCACTTCTGTAACATAAAAACCCACTTTTCCACCTGGGTCAAGTGGAATGTTGGAGGGTGCACCTAGAATTAGTTTTCTCTTAAGTCACACAGTGCAACACACTCACTCTTGCACACACACACGCACACACATGCACACCCCACTTGCTGCTACAGTGTCTGTTTGAGTGTCACAGGCTGCGTTCTCTGTTTGGAAGTAGCCCCTCTTCTCTTCGTGCCTCGCTGAAGGCTGACGATGACTATGTCAGGATATTGGAGATAAATTCGTTGAAGCGTTTAGAGTACTGCTCTGGGTTCACGGTGGAGATCTCTGCCCCAGCCTGCAAGGCAGAGAGGAGAGACAAGTCACAGCACCCTCCTCGAAGCACAGACCCTGCGAGGGCAGGAGGAGGGAGGACAGCAGGCAGCAATCACATCAGCACAGCCTGTCTCAGCCAGGAAAGACCCATAACAACTCACAAGTTCTAGGAAAAACACCCAGAGAGGTCTAGAGAGAACTTTAGCTCCAGCTGGATCTTGTGCAGAGCACTGAGGCAAACCATTGGATTTGTTCCCTCATGGTGGAGAGGAGATTTGGAAGGAGCATGAAAAACTACATGTCCTGCTAGCCCGGGCTTTTTTCAAGCCCTTTTGGGAAGTTCAGGATTGCTGCCAGGGAACAGGCCTGGCCCTGGGAAGGGGGCAGGGTAGAAGGTCTCCCTGCAGCCAGCCCACTCCTGCTCTGAGGCTGTTGGTGGCACACCAGGAAAATCAAGCACCTCACACGGGGACGTAAATGTAAGTCATCTCCACCCAACCAGAGGGAAAACCCTTCTGAGACAAGTCTGAGGAGACAGTGAGTGAGAGAAGAGCTGTTCTTGGGCACGGGATCACTGCAGAATTTCCATACTGGTAGAAATACCAGTATCAGGAGACATCACACAGGCATACAGGCACCGCTGAAGCCCCAAAGCCCACCCTCCCTGCGGGTGACAGGCTGCTTACCCCGTGCTTCACTGTTTTGGCAGCATGTGCGGCTTTCTTCTTCGCATCGTATGGCGTAAGAATGTCTATAATGGCCATGAAGTACACTTCCTTCTTGGGGGCACCTAGCAAGGCAAGAGAGTCGCTAGCACACCCGGTGCCGTGAGCAAAGCCCAGCTGCATCTCCCTCCTGAGGAAACACATGGCAGATCTGTTTTGATGCAACTAGCAGAGAAAGCGAGGCAGCTGGAGGCTGTAGAAGGGCAGAGAGTAACTGGAAACAGCACACGAGAGACCCACCACACGCTCTCTGAACATGCTGCTCCTCTCCAAGCATCCCTTCTACCCATTCCAGCTCACACCATCCACGAGGGGCTATCCAGCAAAGGAGACACTTGCCAGGATCCCTCTCTCTGTGTGGCCAGTCCTCCCACTGCATTTAGCCCAGCCAGACCACAGAACACCTCCTCTGCCCTCCAGACCGCCTGCAGGGCAATATTCCACTCACTTTCGTGGCTTTTCATGGCGTAGACATCAACAGAAGGATCAAACTCTCCGGGCCCAAAGAAGCGAGGGTAGTTGAGGAGGTTGCCAGGGCTGTCGGGGGGTGTGCCGTATGAAGAAATGGGGTTGCCTCCGAGACCGTCATTCTCACACTCCTCATCCTCTGCCCGATCCTCCACTTCCATCTCTTCCTGCTCTGCCCGATCAACGTCATGGATCCCAACCAGCAAGCTGTAGTCCATAATCTTCAGCTGAGCTAAAAACTGGGAGGAAGGAGATAAGTGAGAACAACAGTATCCACGTGGGATCAGAAATCCTCAGTCCTACCCTGCAGTATCTCCCCAAACAGAAAGGGCTATGGTGAGAGCTAAACCCTTATTAGACTCCAGAGAATCTACGCAAGCTCATACGCCCACTGCCATCAGCATAACCCTGACTGAATTAGCATGGCTGATCCAGGAATGACTTGTTTCAAGTCGCTGCTGCACTCCTCGAGCCAGAGGCCACAGTGAGGATCCAGTTCTGGGAGACAGAGTAAAAGCTGAGGAACCTCCTGAGGAAATCCAGGAAACTCTCTACCTCCACATCCCGCTTCAGCTTTTCCAGGAAGTTCTTTTTACTCTCTTCTCCAACGTGCAGCTTCTGACCCTCATTCAAGAAGTCATTGTCCTTGAACGTCGGAAGATCCTTGGCCTGCAACAAAACGCCTGTGTCAGGTTCCCCAAAGCCCTGCTTCTTGGGGGAGGGCTGGCACACCCATCCCTCAGCCATGTGCTCAGTGCACAGAGACTCTGCTCGAGTGTGGGGCTGCACCAGGATCTTTTGCCTGTTTATAAGGTGAACTGGCTCATCCTGTCCACTACGTGTGAAAAAGGCACCAGGCAGAGCAAGGATTTGTCAAGGAATCCCTGTGCTGGGCTGTACCTCGGGGGAAACCGAAGGGACACACAAAGAGCAACTCGACTTTAAAGACAGCCGGGAAGATGCGCTGCAGGCTGAAAGCTTGACAGCGGGCTCCAGCCAGAGATGGTCCAGCCAGCTCCCAGAATAGAAAAGAAATGCATTTTGTTGCTTCTGACTGGGGGGGAACAGGTGAGGGCTTGAAAAAAAAAACATGCTTCTCTCCCTGAAGGCTTCAGGAAAAAATTAAACCCACTGCTTCCTGCAGAATGTGCTGGCAGTAGGTCCTGAGGATTTCTCAGGGACATGGAAGAACATACAACCCCTTTGTGCAACTGGGAATTCAATTATTTTGTTCTTAAAATGACACAAGAGTGTGTGGTGGCTTTATACTGATCTACCAGGAATGGTCTGAGACCAACTGCATAAGCAGAAAAAGCTGGAGAGCAAACAGCCAGCTGGGGACACTTGGACACCACGAAGCCATGCCTTGATGCCAGAGCATTCAGTGTCAATGGGAATTCCTTGGCACACGCCAGAGATCCGATTTTAGGGCAGGCTGGAGTAGATTTACCCTATGGTTCCAACCCTGAAAATCCCATGTGCTTAACATGTGGTACTGTGAGTGACTGCTGTGAGTTCAACAGCACTTTTCACCACAGCATCATGGCCAAAGTTTTGAGAGGCATGATTCTTAGTCAGAAGTTTCCCTGACGGCACCAGCAACCAACCTTCCAGACATGCTGAGATAGGCCAAGACCCTGAGAGAAGCTGTCCTGGTTTATGAAAGCCTCTGTGGCAAAACCTGACCAGTGACCTGGCTTGGTTTGGTACTAGGGGAGCTCTGTGAAAAATCCTTCCATAGAGACACCATTGCACTAATGTGGGTTTGGTCCTGGTGGGATTGTCCCGCAAGAAGTTCCCCCCACACCTGGTAGTGTCAACATAAGAGAGCAGGGCAGGGCAGCACCAGATCTGCACCACCTCTTCCTGAGCAGTTACTGAGCGCAGCCTGGAAGGTGGGACAGAAACAGGTTATCACTCGGAGCCCATTTCATATCCCCTGCTTTTCCCTTTGGAAAAGGGAAGTCACTTGAATCCCGTCAGCTTCCAACCAGCAGGAGGAAGGAAAGGCTGGCCAGGGATGGTCCATACCTTCTCTTTATCGCTTGCTTCCCTGGAGACTGTTGAGCCCTGATAAAATAAAGAAAAGAACATTGCTGCGCTGCATGTCACATTCCTGAAGAATTCGCAGTCCCCATTTAATTCCTCCATGCAGAAAAACAATGGAAGTGTTTTTAAAATCAGTGCTCAACCCCTTTTCCACGCCTGAGACAGACGTGCAGACCTCCCTGGTGTAGGGTGGGTGCTGGGATAATGGAACAACTTTTGAGCCTCAGGTGAAGCCCCATCCAGAGTCCTGAAAACTTAATGCCTCGAACAACAAGTAAAGCCCAGGACCTTGTCGAGTAGGTGTTACACAGACCAACTCCCACCCTCCTGGAAAAGTTGCTCTGGGCTCCCTGACTGCCCTCCAAACTCTCACCTTCAGGTCGTATTTCCGGTGCACAGTCAGCCTGTGACTGAAGACGTTTCTGGTGACCACCATGTAGGTTTCCACTCCGTCCACGGTGAGCCGGTACATGCCAAGGAACTGGGGCAGAAGGGTGTTCCCATGACACTCCACTATGAACTGGAGGAGAGCGGGGAAGGGAAGGGCAGAGACAGACAGCACCGTCACACAAAACCCATCTCGGACAGAACGCAAGCTCAGCAAGAAGGGGATAGCAAAGGCTCCAGTTGCAGCCATCTGACAGTGACGTGAAAGGAAAGGAGGCTTCCCAATGGCTCCTGGGGGTTCCAGAGAAGCAAGTGAAGACATCGCACGAATGCCCCAGCCCTGAGCTGAGACAGAGCATCGTGCTGTGTGTGTGCACGTCCGGCCTGCTGTGACAGGCTGGGTGTGCCTGTCTGTCAGCCGGTCTCAGCGGGGCGAGGCTGCTGCTGGCTCTGGCCGGCTCCACTTCTTGTGGTTACCTGAGTAGATCTGAAAGCAAGGAGCAATGGACTGGCAGATAATGGGGACCAGGGTAGGACATTTCCAGCTGTCCCACTTTGCCTGCCCCCTTCCCTGCTGCACGTAACCATCTCCTCCCTGGTCTCTGGAAAGTCTGATTAAAAGGAGTGCATTAGGAGCATGTTTACAGGTCTCAGGTACCAGCAATCCATAATTCATTGAGGCAAGGAACAGGGTGAGCTGAGGAGGGGCTCAGCACTGTGAAGAAGCAGGCAGCTACGCCATAACTGGCTCTCGGATGCTAAGGAACACTGTCTTCTCCTGCAAAAGCTATTTGCAAGCTCTGCCAGGTTGTACAGTGTGAATCCAAGCTCCAGCTCCCCAGCAAACGACAAGGTGTTTGCCACCTCCCCCCACGGGGTTCCGGACTCACCGTACCTGATGGTACTTCTTTAAGATGTTGTGCATCTCTGCTACATCCTCGCTCGACACAGCCTTAATGACAAACCTCCTGTCGTAGGTGGTGAGGAACCGGGCCCCGCATCGGCCCTGGCTGTCGCTGTTCACTGGGGCACTTCGTGTCACCGAGTTCTGAGGGAAGCAGAACAAAAAAATGGGGAGAGGAGGCAGAAGTTGCCACCTCTCTGGAGAAGAAAGAGGAGGAGGAAAGGGGTTTTTAAAGAGGCAGTATACACAGGCCAAGACCTCTTTGCATTTCCTCCTGAGATTTAAGAACAGTCAGGGTATTTCCAAGGTTTAAGGAAAAATAGAAGAGAAATGGCCTGCCTTCTTTCCCATCAAAAAGCAGCCTAAACTGGCAAAAGTCTCATTGTTTGGGAATTCTTTACAGGTCATCCTGAAACCACAAGCCACCCTCGGCCTCTGCTGTTCTTACAATTGGACAAAAAAGATCACAAGTATAAATAACTTGGTTGTTCTTCCGACAGCCAGCAGCATCTGTCTTTATATCCCTGTCTCCGCCCTTAGCAACGGAACATCGCAGCTTCTTCCCGTGCTTGCAGCACAACTGGAAGATCCCGTGCGAGCTGCAGAGCAAGGATCTACCACGTGCCCTAAGCCACAACACAAGCATTTTGTTCTGATGCCTCTGCCAGGTAGGGGACTTGCTGTGAGCCTCAGCCCACTGCTCTTCGCACCTTCCAGGCTCAGCCAAGCAGGTCACCAGTCTCCTGTTCATTTCCTCCATCACTGCTTCCAACCCCACCAGCGTTGGTTCAGAAGCCATTTTGTCACCAAGAGCACAGATGCTCACTAGCATCTCCTCACCCCTGGCGCAAGGAGATGGGGAGAGTCGTGTTGTGCTCTGAAGCGCAGCGCATAGTGGTCTGGAGCTGCAGGTGGATGTGTCCTTCAGGACCTCAGGGCTAGACAACGTGTTTCATGATGTATTTTTTAGCTCTCTCCTGCCCTCAGCTCTCTAAAGACCAGACAGCAGAGGGAGCCTGCTCTTCTGCAGACGCAGACACGCAGCCCGCAGAGCCTGCTGCGAAAGAGGGATTTACCATGTCACGCTGCAAGTGAGCCGAGAGATTTCCTTTCAGAATGAAGCATTTAAAGCTTTTAAAACTTTAATGAAGCAGGGGAAAAACTCTACTCCTGCCAACGGCTTTAGAAACCGTCAGGAAAATAAAGGCAAACAAAAAAACCCTTTGGTTCTTGCTGACATTTGCAGATTGGTCTGTGCTACACAGTTTAATCACCCCTCGCCTCAAAACCACAGAGCTTTTCTCCTCGAGGAGATGGGAAGCAGAAATCATGACCACATATGGACATTGCCAAAATCACAGCCCTTCGGTTTACTTCGCTCCCTTCCTGTCACTCCCACCTCTTCCACAGTTCGGGTGTTATATTTAGCACTCTGGCTCGACTCCCACTCAAGCCATCACATTTTACCCACCTGAATTCAGCTCAATGAATGTTTTCTGCTTTCTGTTCTAACTGGACACTTTTAAAGAGCCAAACTGCTCTAACCCAGAGACGGGAGAAGGAATCCTTCAGAGCAACGGGTAAAGTGTGAGTGATAAACCAGCTACTGAGAACCAACGAGATTGTGGGGGCTTCTGTGTAAGTTACTTCTCACGGTTCTCATTATTTCTTATAAGAAAGTAAGAAAAAAAATGTCTAACATACACTATAGAGGATGGATTGGGAAAAAAAAGTAATGACTTCACTGCACGCACGTATATTGAGGAGTAGGGAGGAAGCCAGCACACAAATTCACTCCCTGGTACGGCCAGCCCCGGGGGCAGGGTCCTCCTGGCCCAGGAGTCTCCTCAGGAGCCACAACGCAGCCTAGCTCCAGCAGCAGATGGGCAGCCAGCGTTGGCTGTTCCTCCTGGGGATGGCCGGCCCATCGCAGAGAAAAAGCAAAGACGACTGTCAGTTCTGCTTGAAAAACGTGTCTCACTTTGAGCAAACGCCCTCGGAGTGCCCAGCATGGCTGGGAACCGGCAGCAGAGTGGGATGGGCCCTGGCAGCCGGCAGAGAGGCAGCTGAGACAGTTACACAGAGAAGTAAAAAGCCCCAACCATTGAAGCTGGGATCTCAGAGGCCACCCCTTCCCAGAGAGGGACCAGCGTGCTCCCTGCTTGGTGCCACGCATCTGCTCCTTGCCCCACATGAGACCTGAAACTGGATCAAGTAGATCCAGTGCCTCAGCAGCACAATGAGCCACGGGGCTGGAGTGAAAGAACAGATCTCTGCATTGTGGTAACCCCAAAACAGGGTGAGACCGGGCAATAATGCAGATATAATCAGGGAGAATTTTGGCACCTTGGGGAGGGCACGTACACAGATGTATGTGGTCATGGGGGCACGCACACACACACACATCCAGAAGGAAGCAGTGTGGTGGGATTAGCAGGAACAGCTCTGCTCCCATCTCCTCTCCCCCCAGCACAGGCTGCAGGGAGCATGGCTGGGCTTGCGCTGAAGCGAAGGGAGAGAGCAGGAAGCCTGCAGCACTCACCCACTGCTCCAGCACCCATGTGCCTCTTTGGGCTGGCGCATTCCAGGGAGTATTTGAGTTGAAGCCCTTGACCAGTCAGTGCTGGCCTCATTCCAGCCTTTATCAACTGCAGCGGAGTGCTAAAGATACCGGGTTTAATTACTGAACGCCCGGTCTGTGAAAGGCCACACAGCTATCAAAGCCACCCTCTTCTTTTGCCTGGCTCTTCCCTCGTTTACAAGGTCTCTACGCACCCTGCTACTACATGTCTCCTGCACACTGTGGGTGGAAGGAGGGCCCTGTTGTAGCAGCAAGAGTTGTGACATCTCTCTTTCACTGGATTTAAGCCCAGTGGTATTAACACAAAATGTCTCTCCCCTCCAAGGCAAGTCGGAGCCTCTGGCCTTAGGGACACGTCCCAAAGCAGCATCCACCTCGACAAACCCAACTCCACAGCACCGATGCTTGGTTCAAGCAGCACCCGGATCTGTAAAAACATGACAGACTCCTTTTCCGTGCAGATGTTCTGCACTAGATCATTGTCATCCTCCAGCTCCTGCCTGTCTGCAACCATCTGCTGCCTCCTGTCTTATGCCTGGACTGCAAGGACCATCTTTTCACGCTGCAATCGCCCAGTGCTTGGCACAGCAAGACCTACTCCACGGCTGTGGGCCCTCGGGGTTATGATAAAACCTTTGAAACCACAATTATAAACCCATAAAAACTGACCACACAAGAACGCTGATACCAGTTTCTCTGCCAGCTTGGTTTTCGGTCCTAGGGAGAGGTGTTAGGAAGGTGGGGAGGGAAGAGATGGTACCTGGTAGTCTTGATCGTCAATCCCAAATCTTTCCCGCAGGTTTCGGAACACCAGTGGACAATACTCCTTAAATTTAAAGCGACTTGGCAAGTTTTCCCTAGGGCAAAGCAGAAAAGATATTCTTGGGCAATGATCAGCTTGTGAAATCAAACTCAATTCTTCTCCCACTTCACTGCTAAGCCCCCAGGATATCCAACCTTCCTCCTGCCTACGAGGGCCCCGTGCTGTGAGTATTTACCCTCATTAGGGCAGCTTGTTTCTTTGGATGCCCTCAGAAGTAATCTGTTCAGAGAAATGCTTGCAGGAGCCAGCCTGTGACTAACGGCCTCTCTGGATGAGGATGTGTGTCTTACAGAACAATCTCCCCTGTCACCAGCACAGATTTGACAGAATAATTTCTCTCCTTCCTCCTCCTTTGTTGCTTTGTTCTGTTCAGCAACACAGCTGCCCCCTGCAACACACTGGTACTGGGTAAGATGAAAAGCTGGAGGAAAGGGGGGGGCTCTGATTTCAGATCAGATCACTCGTGCGTCAAAAGAAAGGTCAACACATGACAAACCATCTCGCCCAGAACGCAAAGGAGAGGGGCTGAATCAGCTCCAGTCTGGCATGTTCCACACCAGTCCCAGCCGTTACAGAGCGAGCTTTGCTGCCAGGCCTCGCCAGCTGGAAACAGGCCTCCCCAGAGCACAGTAAGATGACAACAGACAGTGCTCCTCGTTAGTGAGGGGTGCTGCACTCCCTGCCAGAGCTGCTCTTCTGCCCGGTGGGAAGAAGCAAAGATGGTCCTGCTTGGACCCAGGTCACAGAGAGCAAACCCCTGCCTCCCATCCATGGTTTTGGGGTTTAGGTTCTGCTTGTCAGGCCAGGACACCCAGACAGGGCAGAGCAGGAGGCAAGAGACAGTCCTGCTTCAGCCTTGTGCATGACCAATCTGTGCAGCAAACTCCAGCCCGAGGGCTGTGGACAAGTCACACTCTGTGAACTCCAAAATACTGTCTTCTACCCAGTCCAGTGAGCATCTGTGTGGAAGTAGCTTTGTGTGACACCAGGGCTGAGCATGGCGTTACTGGACTTCTCATCACTCAAAGGCTATAAACCAAACCACAAGACAGCCTCTCCATGACAGACTGACCCTCCGTCACGTCCTGTTGAGTGGTCTAGGCAGGGCGCAGGCTCAGGGCATGTGTCCAGCCATGCCAGATCCTCCTGGCATCACAACAGGGAACAAACCAAAAGGCCTCTACCACGCCAGAGCAAAGAGTTCTATTTACAGAGACAAAGCAGTTAGGAAGCACCTACTTACTTGTTGAATAGATGATTGTCCACCTTAATCTTACTGTAGGCTTTAAAGTCATCGGGCATTAACATGACAGGGACAGGAACATTGCTGAGCTCGTTGATCTAGAAGAGAAAGGGAACAGAGACTCAAACCCCAAGTTCCAGTGCCCCCCAGTTATTGTCAATGGACTGACTGGGATGCCAAATACCCCCGGAGCTGGTTTTGAAGCAAATATAACCCATCAGACTTTCAGAGCAACGTGCTGTGCTGAAGGAACCTGGAGAACACCACAGTCACAAGGCACAGAAGCCTCTCATTCACTTGTGTGGTGGGTACTCCAGAGCCAGCCCCGGCCCCGGCATCTGTTCACCTTCCACTGAGCATCCAAGACACAGCTTAGAACCGAGACAACCTACAGACCAAGAAATGGCAGGGTTGATGTTGTAAATCAACCACCTCCGCCATTATTCAGCAAATGCTGCGTCAGCCAACGTCTCAACTAGTTCTCACTGTTACAAATCACAGATGACCGAAGTCTTCAAGCAGAGCAGACCCTGGGCAGCTTTGGTGCAGCGCAGCACCGCTCCCCTGGGGATGTGGGTTCTGTGCTTGTTGTCTCTTGTTGCTCTTAGCCCACTTTCTCTAAAGGGATGAGTCACTCCACTAGACTGTTTTTGCTCCTCAGTCATGTGTGGCAGCCACGGGAATACAGGGAAGGAGAAGAATGAACGTTCAGCTACTATTGTACAGCAAGGCTCAGGCTACAGCACCCAGAGCGAAAGCATCAATCGTAAAAAACATAAAAACAGTCCACCTCTGGTCTGTGTCTGGCTGCGCTGCTCCAGACAAGCCTGTGCACTGACAAGGCTGTGCCAGCATTCAAGAGCAGGTCAAGAGGCAGCACATTTCTGAGCCGCCTTTTCTGCAGCCGGCCCCAGTGTCATTCATTCACACAGACTGCACAGGAGTCACACGAGCCCCATCTAACTGCGCTGCTATTAACACGCTGCATTTCGGAAGCAATTTCATTATAACTCTGTCCCCGTAATTACTGTGCGCCAAGCAGGTAATGCTGGAGAGCAGCAGACAGTGCTGGCAGTGGTGGGGTTTGGCTGGGAGTCAGGCCTGGGGTCTGCTCCCAACACCTCAACCCCGGGCAGGCTGAGAGCCTTCCAGCACACTGGGAAAACACGCTGCGCTCCCCTGGGACTGGGAACAGGCTCCCAGCCACCAGCATGCTGATACGGACCCCAGCTCTGGGCTTCCCCGCTCCTTGCATGCAACAGGACACGCAATACTGTCCCCAAGGCTGCTGCCACAGCTCCCCCAAGGAGACGGAGATGAAAGGAGGCATGAGGGAGCCATTCTGCAGCGGGGTCTGTAGCACAGTTCAACCCTGCCAGGGCCAGGGCGGGCCCAGATCTGGAGATGTGCACTGAGCTGCCTGATGACACGAACGAGCCTTTGACGAGGTACAGATTCTTCTCATCCCTTCCTCATCATTACTAACAAGAAAACAGAGCAGGTTTAACAAACGTCAGACTGGAAGAAAGACACATACAGACTGCAAAGAGAAAAGAGGGCTATTTTCAGAGACGGGCATCCCACACAACAGATAAGCGGAAAGGAACCTGGCCACCGCCCCGTTCAGAGCAGAGATGATGCTCTTCAAAGCCCTGCCCTGTATTTTCTTTACAGCACTCCCATAAAGTGCACTGGGATGTATGGAGAATGCTGCCCAGATGAATGAATAAATAATGCCCTCCGTCCTCCCCTCCGTGTTCGTAATCGCAGTAGACCAACACACCCCCGGCTTCAATCCTGCCCAGAGCCACTCCTGGAGCCGCAGCTTAAGCAAGTGGAAAGGCAAGAGGACCACAGGCAATGGAAGGAGCTCCAGCTCCTGGGGTCCAGCTCCCAGCTACTGTGGGGTGCTGCATCTGAGAGCCCTGTGCAGTGATTTCCCTTCAGGGTGTGAAGGGGGAGAAGAGAAAGCAGCTAATTCGGTTATCAAGGAAGAGGTGCTGCTTCCAGCCACTAATTATTGCTGTCTAACAGGACGGGAAGCCCAGGAGCAGAGCTCCTCAGGCACGCCTGTTCCCAGCCCTCTTCTCAGCGGTGGGCAAGGCACAAACGAGGCATTATCAGCTTGTTATAGAGCGGAGGAAGGGTGCTGACGGCTGAGAGGGAACAGCAATTTGGAGACTGTCTCCTCCCTGCCAGAAATTCAGACACGAATGTCAGCAAAGTGAGATGTCAAGACATCTCCGGATGGCCTCGTTTCTGCCAAGGCAGAAACCTCAAAGCAAATGTTGTACCTGTTGCAAGTCTCCTGACTGGCAGAAATGGTGCGCCAGGATCCCTCGTCTCATTTTGAAGATCCCCCACTCTTCCCACGACAGAACAGCCTGACAACAGCCACAAAGGAAGACTTTCCCCCTTCCAGCTGCGTACAGCAGACCTTTCTGGATGCTTCGGGATTCAGGCTCTGGAGGAGATGGGGAGAAGGAAGGGATTCGTGCAGGGGCCTGGAGTTGCTGCCAAAGAGCTGAGCTGGCCGTTTCTAGTCCCAGCACCAACCAGGCAGCTCTGGGTCAGATGGCTACTGGGCCTTTGTTCCTGACACCAGTCTGAAAGCAAACATGGGTTTTATCAGGGTTTTTTTGTTCATTTGTGGGGGTTTTGTTGTTGTTCTGTTTATTTCTTAATCAAACCCGACCAGCACTGTCTGCTCCCACAGTAACTCCCAGGCTTGACACCTTCCTCAGGATGCCAAAGGGAGAGGAATGAAAAGCCTCCGCACTGCTCGGCAAAGGGGATATCCCAGACTCTCCCTCCTTGGCATCCAGTGCCCCTTCCTGGGGGTTACTGGGCCAGGTCCTGCAGCACGGTGCCAAGTGAAACCCTTGGAGACCTCACCCGAAGGAAGAGCAGACAGCACCGCTGCGTAGAGATCATCTCCTGTGCTTATCGTGGTGGAATCTGAGAGCCTCCAAGAGCAACGTGACTAACGCCTGGCACATGTTTGCTCTCTCGCCTTCTCCCCAGGGAGAGGCGTGTAGCGGGAGATTATATATAGCAGAGTGTGTGTCTCTGTGTATTTATGCTACAGAAGGCAAGGTCACAGCAAGGTGCAGAGCAACGAGGTGCACCAGCTCTTCAGACCAGGGATCTGCCTCAAAACCCGGCGTGGGGCTGGTTTTCTGTTAGTCATCCAGTTTTTCAGACCTCATCTGCCTTTGAATCCTCTTGAAAACAAGACCCTGGTTTTGCACAGTCCTTCATGCCAGGAGTTTTCTACCCGGTGGGGAAACAGAAAACACAGACCACCTGACAGGGACCAGTCCAGCCTGAAAGCACCATTAACAAGAGCATTTTGCAACTCCCACCTGCATTTTGCAGAAAGACATAGAGACATTGTCCTGTCCTTCCCCAGGTCACAGACAGCCTGAGTGGCAGTGCCCATCAGCCTCACGAAAGGCTCAGGCACACACCAGGCTCGGAGCCTCTCAGAGCAGCTCAGAGGATTGAAAACCAAGACACATTTTAGCCAAACCAATTGACATCTTTACCAGGCAACAGCAGGGGCACGAAGAAAGAGGTGCTTCACACTTCCCTGGTGGTTTCACCAGGTTCTGAGAACAAAGGAGGAGTTTCCCAGGCAAGGCGAGCAGCCTGCTGTGTCCGGAGGTCGCGCCAGCAGATTGCCCAGTGAGTCAAACCAGTGCGATCCCAGCCAGACCCGCAGAGCGACTGGCAGCCAGATGCCACTGAAGGAGGGACCTGGGCTTGAGGCAGCAGATGACAGAGGGAAGGCCCCCAGATCTCCAACACCACAACTGCCGCTCTCCTCTTCTGTCTGCCCAGCAGGCAGAGGAGGAGCAAGCTCATCCGCTGCTTCCCCAGCTGCCCAGGCAGCAGCTCTCCCCTTCCCCCCGCAGCGCTGGCTGGGCCCTTCATCCTCAGTCAGCAGAATCCGTTCTTGCCTACGCCGCGGAGAAGCCTACAGCCACCCCTGGCCTTGCAGGGCTGGGAAAACACCTCCTCCCCTCTGCCATTCAGCGTTTAGTTCCTGGTCACTTGAATTCTCGAGCAATGCCATTCAGCACGACTCCGGGTTTATCTGCAGTTGATAATTTGTCCTCCCCACCCAAGCCAATTCCTTTTCCAATAAAAGACACATCAATATTCTGTGTCATTCAGGGACAGCTGTTAGAACGAATGGGCCAGGCGTAATTTTCTTTCAAAACCTGACTGTAGCCTCAAAGTGGCAATTACCATTAGTAAATTGATGGGAAAATGCAATTTGTTTACTAACAAGATCCAGATGATGGAGTGTGTGAGTCCTGCTCTCCAGGATTCTTTACAACAGGAATCTGCTCAGGAAAATGGAAACACTTTGTTCCTCTCCAAGCCTTTCCATCAGGCATCTCAAAGCACATTGTGAGCAGTAGTTAAACTAGACAATACCCTGGGGAAGTAGGTAAAGGACACATAGCAAAATCCCTTTAACTGGCATGGAGACAAACCCACATCTGCAGCAGAACTTCTGAACACAGCGCAGCAACTGGGCAACGGTTTGAGAAAAAAATACTGTTTTCCATCAATTGGAGCATGATTAATCAGTACCCAGGCTATGGGTGCCATGCTATGGGAGCGTGAATCTTGTAGTCAATAATTTCTATCAGCGCTCTGGGGACACGGAGCATGCTTTAAGAGGAAAAAAAAAATCATCCCTTAGTGACAGCGAACCCACCTCTACACCAGGGAAGTACGTTGGAGGCTGCTGGAAAGGGCTCCCGCGCCCTGCAGCACAACCCTGTGTCACAGGAATTGGTCAGGGCCACCCCGCTAGCGCAGGGCAGCCCTCACCCCTCCCGTCAGCACAGCCTCAGCCCCACTGGGAAGCATCCATCCTCCCAGCCCGCTCGCAGGCCAGCAGAGTCACCGCCTCCCTTGGCTGAGCTGAGGAAGGGAAGGGTTAGACACCTCCCTGCAGGCCCCCCAGCCAGTGGCAGAGCAGGCAGCTGACCCCCATCCTCCTCACTGAACTAGCCAGGAAAAACTTTTCTCTCCACACCCCAGGAAAAAAAAAGGGCTCCGTGAATCTCTATTTTAACAGGAGGCCTGAGATAAGGCAAGTTCAGAGCCACCAGCCTCGATCGCAACCAAGGACTATCACCGCCATATGCTGCGCTCTCCAGAGGTCAATTAGAGCCGCAGCAGACAGCAAGTGTGGGGAAGGACAAATCCGCGCCGTTCACCCTGCGCCAGGACCAATTTATAACGACTTCAACATTTGATATGTGGCAGATGCTGCTCTGGCTAGAATTAACATGGCAACACCAAAAACAATGCTGCGGAGAAGGGAGAAGCGTGCTGCAAATCCCAATTTTGCTGTTTCACTGGAATACTAAAGAGCTGTGTTCTGCACTGGCTGGCACCACTCCTGAAGGTCCTGAGAGATCAGCTGGAGCTACAGCCAGTTGTCAGAGCCTCTGGGTGCCAGAGGCTGCCTCGGGCAAGATCCTCACGGCCAACAGATCTATCCATTTCCATAAAAATGGGATTTGTTTGTGCCTACCCCCTGCCAACAACCACAGAGCTCACTGATCTTTCCAGTTGAGGAACTGCCACGTAGAGAAGCATCATCATGGCCCACGTGACCTCGATTGTTCATTTAACGAACAGAATCAAGAGTCACCTCTCCAACAACCCCAGAACTGACTGGGAACCCAGTGCCTTGTATAATCAGCACCTTACAACCGTTTCTATGGTTTCCAGAGCATCACACAACACTGCCGTGTTCATCCGGCTGTTCAGCACGAGATGGCTTCACCCCTCCAGAGCCATCACAACTTTCCCTCCACCGCTGGCGAGCTCCCGCACACAGGGAACTCCAGCCAGGGCACTGAGAATGTGCATGGAGCAACACGCACGTAACCAACCCCGCGGAGCTGCATCTCCTCTCCCAATGCCATGACAACAGCAGTCGCAAGCAAAGCTTCCCCAGGAACCATCTCCACGATTTCTGGCTTTTACAGAAAACTCAGAGATCGAGGGTCAACCTCTGTGGCTCCACTTCCTTCTCTGATCTGCACATTTCTCCCCTCCTCTCCATGGTTTTCTAGTTCCAAATGTTGCTGTCGGACTAACATCACCCACGTCTGGCCCTGCTGACACCAATCCCAGCCCCACCCTGACCCCAGATCACTCGGTTTAAACGCTGGCTGGGGACCACCGGCACAGCCAAGACCCAGCTCCTATTTCAACAGAAACGCTCAGAACTGGTGTTCCTGAAACCAGTTCCCATTCTTAGCGTGTGAACATCACTGCTTCTGATGCTCTCCAGACCCGTTGCTGCCTGGATTCACACCAGCTGCTAACAACCTTGTTTAAACACAAGGCAGGGCCGAACTGTTGCCAGACTCGGTTAATGGACCCACGGGAATTTCTTCCGTCAACAGAAATGGTGGATTGCATAAAATGGTTGTTTGTTTGGTTTGTCTATGAAAAAGTTCATCTCAAATGCAAGTATTCTTGACAGAATCTTCCTGGCACAACCTCCTGGTTTGTGCTGACAGCAGTTTTCTCGCCCTCCCGCTGCAGGGGTGCCAAGGCAGAGCTCCGTGGATACAGCCAAGAGATTCATCCCTGCTTGTAAAACCACAGTCCAGAAGCAGAATGTTAAAGAACACCCCCGAAAGATTTCTTACAAAGTCCAAAGATACTCCTGAAGACATTCCTCTACTGCCCAGACCCATCTGCTAGAAGCACATATGTGTTTCCACTGCCCATACAGCCAGGGCACCAACACCACCGCCCAAAACACAGACCAGGGTGAGCAGCTGCTCGTGTGCAGAGCACACAAAGCCACTGGCCCGCCGAGGCTCACCCCAACCAGTGGAGGAGAATGAACCAGTGGGAATTTGCTGGGAAATCCTGGGTGCCTGCCCAAGGGTGAGGAGGGCACAGCCTCTTCGAGCCCTGCCGGACACTGTCCTCCTTTCTGGCAGCGATTTCTTCATCACGTGCACCCGATATAACCTCATTTACTAGCTTAGTGTCCACACAGAACTGTCAGCTCCCCTTCCGCCCTTTGCCTAAATATTTCCCAGCCAAGTGCTCCAAAAGTCACGTTGTCCCGATCCAGTGTCTAAACCAGTTGCCAGAGTCCAAGTACCCAGAAAGAAAAAAAAGAAAAAAAGGCCAATTGTCCCCAAAAGGCCACAAACAAAACTCAGAAGAATCCCCCCAATTTCCATTTCTGCAGGGCTCCTGGTAGCACCACTGATCAAAGCCTGATTAAATTCATTATCCCGCTTCCTGGGCAAGGCTCTGAGCAGCGGGCACTGGGAACACCCTTTGACTCAGAAAGCCAGTGCTGTGTGAACTCCTGGAAGCTTTTGCTCCATCGTCAGGCAAGCGAGAAAGGCAATTCTGATTTTTTTTTGGTGTGTTATTTGTTTCTGCAAAAATTAAGCCTAAATCCCTCTCACTCTCTAGGAAATATCCACTAAGCTGCTGGAGAAACAGGTGTCTCTGAGCCATAAAAGAGTATTAATTTAGGAAGGGATGAGCTTTCCCAATTCTCTGACCACCTGAATTTCCTTCTACAACAGTATCCATTAGCCACATCCAAGAGAGTAGTGCTAAATCAATCCTCCTTTCCAGCATGAGATTTGTGCCTGCTGTCACAGATGAGGGAGAAGTTTCCAGAGAAAAACATAAAGATGGTCTTAGGCACCCCCAAAGGAGAGAGATCAAAGAGGTGAGCCATCACAGACACTTCCAGAGCACCCTCTCCCAGCTCCCTCCTAAGACTTGGACCAACCACTACCCAGAGAAACTGAGGCCAGGGTCCAGGGGACACACACAGCCAGTTCTGGCAGCTGAGGAGACAAGGTGGGACAGATGGGGCCAAAAGACCCTTTGGGATTGTGGGATGGAGATGAGAGGCACGTGTAACTGTCCTCCTACAGCCAGCTGAGGAACAGGATTGTCACTGCCCGTGTGGGAGCTCTGGGTTGTGAGACATGGGAGTCCCCTCACAGTAACGGGACACAGGGACTGTCCCAAGCGAGAAAGCCCAGGGCTGTGATGAGGGACACCGTTGTGGGTGTCAAACGAGTGTCCTCAGGGCCTCTGGGTGCCAGAGAGGGGTGTGCCAGGGCAACAGGACCCTACACAGAGGAATGCAAACCAAAATGGCATCGCTCCCCCTCCTCAGCCCTGGGAAAAAAGGATGTTGGGGAAGAGGACACGGTGAGTGCGAGGGGGCAGGCACGCTCCAGCACAGAGATGTGTCCAGCGCCAGAGACGCCTAATGACAAGCCAGGCGTGTCTGAGAGGGACCCAAATTGCCGGGAGACGGGGATGCCCTGGGGAAGGAGCCCCAGCCCCAAAGGTCCGGACGCAGGGGCACCCTGGGAGGGGGAATCCCGGAAAAGGACTCGGATTAGTGACTGGATACCAGGGGGAAGGTGGGCGTGGAGGACAGAGCCCGATCCGGGGGGCGAGGGTCCTGGCCTGAGAGGGGCGGGAAAAGGCCCTGCCTGAGGGAGAAAGGGGAAGGGCCCGATCCGGGGGGCGAGGGCTCTCCCTGAGGGGAAAGGCCGGGGACAAGCGGGACGAGGGCCCCGCGCCCAGGGGCTGGGGAGGGCCCGTGGGAGAAGGACCGCGGCGGAGGGGGCGGGGAGGGCCCGCTGCGGCCGCGCTCACCGTGTGGTTGGCCCCCCACATGAGGACGCTGAGCAGCGGCTCCGAGGCCCGGAACAGCTTCACCTTCTGGCACACGAAATGTTTCTTCTTGGTCTTGGTCTTGCTGGCGCTGAGGGCCGAGCCCAGCGCCGCCCCGACGCCCCCCGCCGACGAGCCCCCCGCGCAGTTCGAGGCCATGGCGGACCCGGACCGGCGGCGGCACCGGCAGCCGGACCGAGCCCCACTCCCCCGGGCTCCCCCCCTACCAGCGTCTCCGCATGGTTCCGCCCGGGCCGGCACACGCCCCCCCTTCCCCAGTGGTACCGCCCGCCCCTGTCAGCCCCTGCCCGTTGGTCCGGCCCGGCCCGTTAGATTCTCTCTCGCCGTCGTCCCCCTCCGCCACTGCCGCAGTGGTTCTGTCCCCGCCTACCCCCTGCCTCCCCCCCCGCCCCCGCGGTGGTTCACTCCACCGCTGAGGAGGAGCCGCCGCGGCCGGCCGAGCCCGCTCCGGCCCCGCTCTGAGGAAGCGCCAAGATGGCGGCGGGCTGAGGAGGCGGGGCGCGGGAGGTACCACGTCCTCGCCGAGCAGGTGGAGCCCCGGCGGCTGAGGGGTAGGAGCGCGCCGCTGGCCGTTGGCTCTCCCCGCCTCAACCTGCGGCAGGAACGGGGAGAACTGCAGCACAGCTCGGGCTGAGCCAGGGAACGGCGGAAAGGGTCGGATGGAGGGGGAAGGAGCAGGGAAAGAAAGCGCCCTTCCCTCCTCCTCTTCCCGGAGATGGTCTCGTCCAGTTGGCGTGACGTCGCTCCTAGGTCACGCCCCGTTCTAGACGGACCAATAAACAGCGAGACGCCTGGAATTATGAATGGGCTGCGCCGCACGTCACGGGCCGCGGTTAAAAGGCGAGGAGCGGGGCCGGGGCTGCCGGGGACCCCCACGGAGCGCCCCCGGCACCGGGGCCGGGTCCTGCGGGCCGGAGCGAGCCAGGGGCTCAGGTAAACCCGCAAAGGGGCCGCTGCTGCCGGGTACATCCCCCGGGGCCCTCACAAACCTTCCCTTGAAGGGGGCAGGGGAGGTTACCACTGCTCCTCCCACCCCCAAAAGCCACAAAGAACATTTAAAAATGACAGTAAAGTTTCTTAATTAAAAAAATCTACACTCTGTACATATACACATTACTTACATTACAAAATCCCAGAGAAACATTTGCTGTACTGGCTATGCTCTGCTCATTCCTTTCCCCTGGAGGCGGCTCCCTTTGGGTCAAACACCGTTGAAAGCTGTGAGCGACCACAGAACAGCTACCATCACCCTCCAAACCCACACCTGAAACGGTGACAGTATTGAGCAGGATTTTGTCCATTACTTGTGTAGCTTTACAAAATTCCATGTAATTAACTCACATGTGAATTTGTTCTGTTCTGATTTTTAAGCACTAACAAACCCAGGTCTGTCTGCCCCGTTGTACGAAGAGCTTGGACAATCTGCCCAGTATAAAGTAGTTCCCTCCTGGCATAATCTGGTAATAACAAGATACAAAACTGATACCAGTCAAGGTGGAGAGAGAAGGAGAAGATCTGGCAATACGTTAAAAATAGAACACAAAGCCTCACGAGTTCTCCAGCAAAGGTTCTCGTGCAAAGACACCCTCATGACAAAGGTGTTGCCAACGTCAGGAGCCCAGAACGCGCTGTGGCTGCAGCACAGAAATCCAGCGCCTCTCTGGAGGTGGTGACCGGTCCTGAGCATAGCAGCGAGTCTGCGCTGGAGGGCTCTCACCTTTGCGGGTAAGCGTCCATGCGGCTTCTGCGCAGCAGCAGAGGAAGAACAAGTTTCATCTCTGCATGAAGTTTTTCTCCAGGGCAGCAGGCGTCCTCTGCAGGGAGTGGATGTTGCGTTTCACCCGATCTTCCAGCGTGGAAGTAGATGCACTCTCTAGTTTTAAGCGACTGCAGAGAATTGAACCAAAGAAAGGAATCAGAACCCCTTTCCAAACACCACACTGTTTCTAGCAGGATTAGCCATCCCCAAGTCATCCACCCCAACCAATCCAGCATAGAAAACAGTAAATTATTTCCTGTTAAAGTCTGCGCTGAAAGAGCCGAATTCCTCTCGGATTGGCTTGTGCCAGACTCGATGCCTTATTTAAGATCACTGCTCAGAAATACATTTTCAGTAGCTCTCCAGTTTCCTCCGTCTTCCAAATATAACCAACCCTTAATTACAAACGCATCCCTCACAGGGGACTTGGTTGCTTTCTGCGAAGCAAAGGAGGGAAAAGCCATGTGTTCCTGAACTCAGGGCTGCGTCCTCCGGGAGCCCAAAGGCCAGAGCTCCCACTGCAAAAGACTACGTTGGCTACAAGGCCCTTGGCACACAGGATCCCAGCGGACTTGCTGGCCTAGAACTGTTCCGAGCTCCTGGAAACATAAAACTTTTCAGTATCTGCAGGTAAACCACTCTAGGCCTTTCTACAGGACGGCAAAAATTAGCTGATGGCTGGTTTCCGAGTCTTGACCACCAAAGCCATGATAGAAACAGCTCTTTGGGGTTCAGAAGATAATTCAGAAGATGTCACCAGTTCTACTCTACAACACGGGAAGAGATGGATCTTGTCCCATAATCTGAAACATCTCAAAGGCTGAGGCCACCACTCGCTCCTCACAAGCTGTGGCCCCAATTTCCCTTGAATGCAAAAGCAGGTAACGAAAGACACTCACTTGAAGAATTTCCCGTCTCGGGAGTCGAGTTTCTGCAGTTCCCGCTCCAGCTCCTCCTCCCGTCGGTGTTTCCTGAGGTTGTTTGCTCTCTCCTCTTCCCGCCACTTGGCATTTTCCATCATTTCCTGGCGCTTACGCTCCAGCTCCTCTGGAGAGATCTTTCTGTTCATGGAGACAACACCGCTGCTGTCAATCAGCTGCTCGCTGGATCTTGTCCCCTGCTCACTTTCCATTCTTTAAGATGATTTATAACCCCCAAAATTCAAGGTGTTTAACACAATTTTTTCTTTGGTGGCCAATCAGCAAAGCTTATAAGCCCATGTCTGCAAGTTCTGCCCCACCATGCCCCTAAGCAAAGAGTTTTCTCCCTCTTTTCAGCCTTCTGCTATTAATTGACCAGTAAGATGATGCTGTCAGGGTCATATTTTCCTGACGAATGTTTCTAATTAACAGCCCATGGGACAAAGACTGACTTTGCCTTAGTGCCTTTCACATGGATGGAGACACACGGAGAACCAGCAGCCACGTGAATTGGTTGGGGAAGCGGCCCAAGGTGTTAAATGAACGATAAAGCTCAAGAGCACCAAAACAAGCTCTGCAGGACCCCCTGTCTGGACATTCCATCCAATCTGTGTTAGTTAATGGAATAAAGCGTGATTCACAGATCACACCGAGCTGTTTCACATTCCTCAGGGCAGCTTCCATCCTGCTTACCTGGTGTAACCAGGGTTGTGCTGTCGTCGATAGCCCTTCTTCGGGGAAGGGCTTCTAGCTCGCCCTTTCTCCTCCCGATTGCTGTGTCTGTAACACAGAAACACCCTCGTTAGGGCAGAGGAAGATACATTACCACCCACTATGCTTTCCATGGACTTTTTGAAGGTGTTCTGAAACCAACACAACTCCCACAACTGCCGGGCTGTGACACATTCGCTCTGAAAACAAATTCTAGTGACTCTTAATATAACTGTAAGTTTCCATCTATTTTCACTCAGCTTTAATTCCATTTTAATTTCTACACTAGGTGGTAGAAGAAGAGTAAGAGGGATTTTGATTCTAGAGAACCCCCCACCAGCAGCCCTAGGTTGACACTATCCACACTCACTGTTTGCTGTGTCTAGAAGGAGATCTTGATCCCCTGCAACCAGACTGTTCCGAGTTCTTCTTGCTAGAGTGTCTCTGAGGAGAGCGGGAATGGCTCCTGGACCTGGAGCGGTCCCGGTGCTTGTGGGCGGCTGGAGAGCTCCGAGACCTGTGGCTCTGCTCAGAATCTCGAACCTGGAATTCAAAAGAGTCTTTCAGGGGAGACAACTGGTAAGAGCACAACGACGTCAGGCCACGGAGAGGCCTCTGTCTAGGCCGGGTGCGGGAGGAGCGTACGTGGTGGTTTGTGTTTGCTTCTCTCACTTCCTAGGTCCTTATATGTCTAAAAAGATCATTTCTGTATGATGTAAACTAAACTGCCAGAACAGTCAAGCAGAGTGCTTGAACAGCAGGTAACTCTGAAGAGAAACTAAATAAAGCTTAATTTGAACTCAGAGCAGACAAAAGTCCTACCAGGATCTGAACAACTTCAGTTTCAACACTTAGCTGGCTCCAAATTGAATGAGAACTTTATTCTATCTCGTCCCCCTCATAATCCTTCTCTAACTGGTGAAGCAACAAATGGCCAAAGCTCTTCCCTACCTCGGGGCACTGGCTACGGAAAGAGCTGGGCGAAACACGCATCCTTACTTGTAAACCATATCCAGGGACTTTGGAAGGAGCAGGTTTCCAGGAGGAACTGTTCATCCTCTTCTGAGACCTGAGAAGAATACAGAGTAGGACTTTAGAAGCAGATAAAACAACATTGTATTCTTGGATTTCAATATTAAAATGTCATTTAAATAATTTAATGATGCAAAACCAGTGAAATAACATACAGAAACATTTAGGCAAATCAAGAGCATTCACTAGAAAGATAAAACTCAGAGACATTAGAAAAAGACATGGAAAACAAATAAATTAACCAAGAAACATGGTATTTTTATTACAAAACCTCGAAACGTACTTGTTTTTGCTTCGCTCCTCATCGCTGCTGTCACTTTCACTGCTAGAACTGCGACGTCGGTGCTTCTTGTGCTTCTTCTTCTTCTCTTTCTTTTTCTTTTTCTCTTTTTTATCTAAACTGTTTTGCAGCTATAAAGCAAGACACATTTCCTTAGTAACAATTACTGCCTCCGCACTTAGGCCATCAGTATCACCAGGCAAAGTGACAAGAGTTCTCTGGGGAAAGGCTAAAACAAAACCTAAGCCATTTGACAAGGTCCTCTCTGAACACTGAAGAGCTTAACTCCTAGGTCTAGAATCACTCCGTAGTACTAAACCATCAATCCCTACATAAAAACCAAAGGCATACCAGGAGAGCAAGAAGAGTAAAATGACAGTGAACTGGAAAGGAAGAGAGACTGATACAGAACCTTGCTGTATTGGATCAGGATTACGGAAACTGAATTTGTTCTGTTTTTCTATGAAGAGTCAGGAGACAGAACTCACCTCCTTTTCCTAAACGACATTAACTCTGACCTACGGCCCTCTCCTCGGTTCAGTGTATTCTGTGCTTTGTAAAGGAGGACTGAGATACACCTACCAGTTCTTTGATCTTCTTCATTTTAACAGGATTATTCAAAACTTCTCTCTTCTTTTCCTCCTCCCTCTTTCTAAAGCAGAAAAAAAAAAAATCAGCGTTTTCAAACCACTGAAAATATCTTATTAATGACGATCATCAGCTCGTTCAGACGACAAAATCGTAGGTTTGAAATCAAGTCAGTGAAATTATCCAAAAGCAGCAAACTGACTCAATTATGTGACTTGACATTACGTTGGCATGTCCAGAACACAGAACCAAAATCCCAGCAGCCACTCAAGCGGCTGGTGCCCTCTCTGTGGCCAGGACTTCCACCTACAGTCCACCCACAGGCAGCCAGAGCTGTGAGGACCAGCCACAAGAGCAGTCTTTACAAAGATAAATAAGACAGCTCTTGGCAAGTAGCTAATGTTGATGCTTTGCCTCATCTCCTGCTGCTTTCAGCTCCACATTTTGTACCTGATCATGAAAAGTGGATCCTCCCGGATTTTGTTTGCCATATCTAGGACAGAATTGGCGCCTGTCTTGGCAAAAATGGAGCCTGGGAGAAGTCCTGTCTCACTGGAACAACCTGCATCCTTGTCTTCTGTCTTCTCAAAGACGTATTTGTCCACAGGGCGGCCCATGAGATACTCCTCTCTGTTCACCATCCCTCCAGGACCCTGGTACATCCACTCCAACTTCTCTTCTCTTTTCCTATTGCAAACAAGACCATCTTATTTTCCTTCTCACAGCTCTAAAGTCACATTTTAAGGCACTGGCTTATGAAGGTGAGTGGAAAAGCTTTATCACCAGAGACATTAAACCGAGGGCTCTCTCAGGAGCACCTGCACCTCCTCATCACCCAGCGTTTGCCCCCCAAGGATGGCCAGGGCTGGTTACCACCAGTCTGGGGGGGCACCACCACCACCACCTCACCTGACAGTGCCCATGTCCTCAGCATATCGCTGCATCTCCTCACGCGCTCGCTCCTCCTGCAGTTCCCGCTGCAGCTCCTCAATCTTCTTCCGCTCGGCCTCATGCTTCTGCTCGGCTTTCCACACCTTCTCCACATTGCGCAGGGTCTGCGGGTGCCAGCTCTTCTTCAGGTTCTGCAGGAGGGGGCAGACCAGATCGGGACCGTTAACAAAGCACCGCCAGACACACACCCCCCGGGTCCCCACAGGTCTTCACTCGCCGGTAGCCACACGGAAGGGCCCATTCAGAGCCGTGCTCACCCACAGCCCTTCCACCTCGAGGTCAAGGCCCGGAGAACGCGACACGCTCCTTCCCGCCCCATCGAGATCCGCCGCGACCGACGACCCCGCTGCCAGGGGCGGCGAACGGCCGGAGGCCCCTGCGGAATCGCGCTTCCCGGGCCCGTTTCCCGCCCGCCAGCAAGCCCAAGCCCAGGCTGGGGCCCGGAGCCCCGGGGCAGCCTCCTGGCCCAGCCAGGCTCCCCCGGGCCCGGGCCCCTTCTCACCAAGTCGCCTCCCCCCATGGCGGCGGCCGGACGAGCGCTTCCCCCACCGCTACCGGGCCTGAAAGTGCGTCGTCACAACGCGCCGCTGGCGGCGCCTGCTCCTTGTGGCGCACCTCAGCGTCGTCACTTCCGGCGCGGCGCTGAGGGCAGCCGCCAAGATGGCGGGAGGAGGCGGTGGAGCGCAGCGGAACGGGGAAGAGCCGGCGCCTCCCAGTGCCCTTCGGTAGGGAAAAAGGAAAGACTGAGAGTACCAGCGTGAACTGCTCAGGTGACGGAGCCGGTTGAACGGCGTGGAGCACACGGGGCTCCCCGTCCCTACGGGAGCGGTGCCCCAAGCGCCGCCGGTCCCGTGAGGACACGGCCTGGTGTGGCTGTGAGCGGGCCGGCAGGTTCGTTTCACTCCTTTCCCCGATACCCCGAGACATGGAACTCAGATTGGGGTGCCCCTGTGCAAAGGCAGAGCGGAGGTTTCAGCCCCAGCCAGCTGCAGCCTTTGGGGTTTGGGTCCCACAACCTCCAGAATACCCCACGGTGGGAGCGCTGTAACTTTTACAGCTAGACTCGATGATTTAGGGTTCTTTTCCAACGTAAACGACTCTATGTTCACACTCTTCAAGATAAACAACCAGTTTATTTTTATTTTGCACTGGAATTAAGACAAGATTTGAGCACATTTTGGATGAGGCTGCTAGAAGCAACCCCAAAGCAGCGCTTAGAAATTGAGGTTAATCATTTGAACCAGGCATGATTCACAGGGCAGGTCTGTCAGGGTTCTTTAATTACAGGGATGTGCAGAATGTCTGTTCCTCGGGCTCACCGTGTTTAGTGCCAAACTTCTGCACGGCCGCATTAAGAGTTCCATGGAGTTCTGCTGCCTTTGGCAAAGCCCGAGGTGGGTTAGAACTGCTAACCTCCGGCTTCCCGACCCGGCACGTTGTCCTTGAGCCACCTTTTCCCGCCAAACACCCGCCTCTCGGCAGCCCCGCGGCGGGGGTGCGGCTCAGGGGTAGAGCGTCCGGCTGCGAGGTTGGAGGTTGAGAGTTCGAGACCCGGGGGCGCCCAGAAAGTGATGCCTGGGGCAGGAGATGACTTCAGCAAACCAACCACAGGCTGATTTACACATTACAGCCCCAACTCCCTTCAGGAAATATTTCAGCAGAGATCCCCACTTCTAGACATTATAATAAGACATTATCCATGCTGTTTAAATTAATGGCAATTACTCAAACAGGAAAAACTACACCAGTAGCACCTCTGCTGAGCCAGTGAACCTGTGTGTACGTGCAGTATTCAGAAGAGAGGGAAAAACAGAACAAAGTGTGATTTCATGATTGGCAAGAGATCATCAAGTGATTTCCAAGACCTCAGATGGGTAACAAAGTCTCTCCATATTCTGTGAGGAGATTCTGGAAGAAGAAAAGGTGAAAAAAGCAGCTAAAGAGGGGGCACCTGGAGTTGAACCAGGGACCTCTTGATCTGCAGTCAAATGCTCTACCACTGAGCTATACCCCCTGTGTCAACATCTGCACAAACAGCAAGAAAAAACTGTACATATACCTTCAGGTTTACATCCACTGGCTACCTGCACAAGGAGCCTTTGAAAACAGCTACAGACAGACAGACCCCTCTGCACCTTAATGTGCCGGACCAAAGGTGTACGGGGGAGGATAAACTAGGAGAATACAGGATTACTAGAGAACTGAGACAAATACACCCAGACAGCGAGGAGTTACTCTCAGAGTACACAACCCCTACGCTTCCCTAATCATCAGGGCCTTGAACAGTGGAGCTCAGAAACCAACCTTTGCTGTACAGGAGCAGCTCACGGACCCAAGGAGATCTCTCCAGCTTCTTTCCGTGAGAAACTCTGGCAAAAGGAGGGCTGGAGGAGAGAAAAGAGGGGGCACCTGGAGTTGAACCAGGGACCTCTTGATCTGCAGTCAAATGCTCTACCACTGAGCTATACCCCCTGCGTCAGCACCTGCACAAGGAGCAATAAAAAAAACTACATATACCTTCAGGTTTACATCCACTGACTACCTGCACAAGGAGCTTCTGAAAACAGCTACAGACACACATTTCTGAATCCTCTCATTAGATTCCTCGACTCAACAGGCCCCTCTGCAACTTGATGTACCTGACCAAGGGTGCACAGGGGATTCAGTGGGATAAATTAGGAGAGATGCGATTCCTACAGAGAATGGACTGAGAGAAGTACACCCAGACAGCAAGGAGTTACTCTCAGAGTACGTGACCCCTGCGCTTCCCTAATCATCAGGGCCTTGAACAGTGGAGCTCAGAAACCAACCTTTGCTGCACAGGAGCAGCTCACGGACCCAAGGAGATCTCTCCAGCTTCTTTCCGTGAGAAACTCTGGCAAAAGGAGGACTGGAGGAGAAGAAAAGAGGGGGCACCTGGAGTTGAACCAGGGACCTCTTGATCTGCAGTCAAATGCTCTACCACTGAGCTATACCCCCTGTGTCAACACCTGCACAAGGAGCAAGAAAAAACTGTACATATACCTTCAGGTTTACATCCACTGGCTACCTGCACAAGGAGCCTTTGAAAACAGCTACAGACACACATTTCTGAATCCTCTCATTAGATTCCTCAACTCAACAGGCCCCTCTGCACCTTAATGTGCCAGACAAAGGGTGTACAGGGGAGGATAAACTAGGAGAAACAGGATTACTAGAGAACTGAGACAAATACACCCAGACAGCGAGGAGTTACTCTCAGAGTACCCGACCCCTGCGCTTCCCTAATCATCAGGGCCTTGAACAGTGGAGCTCAGAAACCAACCTTTGCTGCACAGGAGCAGCTCACGGACCCAAGGAGATCTCTCCAGCTTCTTTCTGTGAGACACTCTGGCAAAAGGAGGGCTGGAGGAGAAGAAAAGAGGGGGCACCTGGAGTTGAACCAGGGACCTCTTGATCTGCAGTCAAATGCTCTACCACTGAGCTATACCCCCTGCGTCAACACCTGCACAAGGAGCAAGAAAAAACTGTACATATAGCTTCAGGTTTACATCCCCTGGTTAGTTCGTGCTATACGACAGCCCCCTCTTTGCAGGCTATGGCACAAGCCCAGTTGCACACAGGAAGTTACTGCAGACAATCTGCAGCAAATACCCTCAGACAGGGTCCTATTTCACACACAAACTGGATCCCCAGCAGCTTCCTCATTGACGGAACAACTACTACTATGGCCAAGCAACAGCCATTACATCTTTGCTTCCTCACTGACACAAATGTCTGTTCTCCCAAGAACAAATGACAGGACGAGAGGAAAGAGCCTCAAGTTGGACCAGGGGAGGTTAAGGTTAGATATTAAGAAAATTTTCTTCCTGAAAGTGTTGTTGAGCCCTGGCCCAGGCTGCCCAAGGCAGTGGTGGAGTCCCCATCCCTGGAGGGGTTTCCCAGCCATGTCGAGGTGGTGCTGAGGGACAGGGTTCAGTGGGGACCTGGCAGAGCTCGGGGAATGAGGGGACTCGATGATCCTGAAGGGCTTTTCGAACCCCAATGATTGGGTGATTCTCTGATTTTCACAGGAAGCGTTCAGCTGAGTGCTCGGTATCTTGAAGGTCAAAGACCTGCCTTCTGTGCACAGCAGATCTAAAAGTGAGGAATGATCCTCATTTTTCCCTGGAAAAAGGACAACACAAAGGGGGCACCTGGAGTTGAACCAGGGACCTCTTGATCTGCAGTCAAATGCTCTACCACTGAGCTATACCCCCTGTGCCAACATCTGCACAAGGAGCTTTTGAAAACGTTTCAATAGAGACACAAGTTTCCATGTCCTCTGGTTAGAGCCCTTGCCTCAACAGACCCCTGTGCAACTTGATGTACCTGACCAAGGGTGCACAGGGGATTCAGTGGGATAAATTAGGAGAGATGTGATTCCTACAGAGAATGGACTGAGAGAAGTACACCCAGACAGTGAGGAGTTACTCTCAGAGTACCCGACCCCTGTGCTTCCCTAATCATTGGGGCCTTGAACAGTGGAGCTCAGAAACCAACCTTTGCTGCACAGAAGCAGCTCACGGACCCAAGGAGATCTCTCCAGCTTCTTTCCGTGAGACACTGGCAAAAGGAGGACTGGAGGAGAAGAAAAGAGGGGGCACCTGGAGTTGAACCAGGGACCTCTTGATCTGCAGTCAAATGCTCTACCACTGAGCTATACCCCCTGCATCAACACCTGCACAAGGAGCAAGAAAAAAAACTACATATACCTTCAGGTTTACATCCACTGACTACCTGCACAAGGAGCTTCTGAAAACAGCTACAGACAGAGACACGTTTCTAAATCTTTTCATTATATTCCTCAACTCAACAGGCCCCTCTGCACCTTAATGTGCCAGACAAAGGGTGTACGGGGGATTCAATAGGTTAAACTAGTAGAAACAGGATTACTAGAGAACTGAGACAAATATACCCAGATAGCGAGGAGTTACTCTCAGAGTACACAACCCCTACGCTTCCCTAATCATCAGGGCCTCAGGACCTTCAGCAGTGGAGCTCAGAAACCAACCTTTGCTGTACAGAAGCAGCTCACGGACCCAAGGAGATCTCTCCAGCTTCTTTCCGTGAGAAACTCTGGCAAAAGGAGGACTGGAGGAGAAGAAAAGAGGGGGCACCTGGAGTTGAACCAGGGACCTCTTGATCTGCAGTCAAATGCTCTGCCACTGAGCTATACCCCCCCAGCACGCCCTGTCCCCCAGGAACATTTCAGTTCCATCACTGCCACAGCAAAGCTCCACACATTAACCCCTGGACAAAAAGCAGCTTCTCCCAAAATACTCATGTCTTGCCTCACAAACAGCTTAGTGATCCTCCTCTTCTCTTGGGGGAGTCTACTGCTTTACCTCAGGCCAGCGCCGAGCACACAGAGGACAGCACCTGCAGACAGCTCCTGGGAAAAGCGCTGGCACAGGGTGCTCCGAGTCGACTTTTGCTGGGGAAAAAGAAGCACAAGGGAGGGGGCACCCGGATTTGAACCAGGGACCTCTTGATCTGCAGTCAAATGCTCTGCCCCTGAGCTATACCCCCGCTACGTAGTGCACCCCAGACAGCTTGTGTGCAGTGACGAGGTGGCTCTGTGGCATTCCACTGCCTGTGCTCTGCATACTACCCCTGCATGCTGCTCACCTCCAGCAGCCCTCACAGCACCCCTCACACCCCCCTGTTTCACCTTAACTGCCCTGGGTCTCTCACCACACTTGCAGCCAGTGAGACCCAGGAGTGGCTCCTGGAGCCACTTCTACCATCACAGCACAAATCAGTTCAGTGTTTTTATGCACACCACAACCAGACCAGTATCGCCAGGCGGGTAAATTGCCCATTCTAGAAGGAAATCCCAGACCTACAGTTTCAAGAACCCCTGGACGAAGGTTTCTTGGCTGGTATAGACACCTCCCAGTTCCTATCCATGTACAGAACTGGATCCACTCCACTACTGCTAAAATTTCATTCCACCGCAACCCCCTTCCAGCTATTTGCCAGTAGTATGAAAACCCACCTGAAAAAGAGCCTCATCACTGGACATTCAACTCCAAATCCCATTTTCCCGCTGAAGCACTCATCCACACAAGGAGTTCCACAAAAAGGCTTCACAGAGCTCCCTCCCTCACCGTACCACCATCCTGCGCAGCAGGGGAGGGCGCCGGCCAAGAAACACACCACAGGGTTGGTACAAGGACTTTTATTTGATCTCTGTGAAGCTGAGCACGCTCAGGCGATGCTGCCCGCATTGGAGGCAATCCTGGGCCACAAATCCGCACACTCCTTCGCCACAGGGCCTGTGATCGCAGAGCCTGGGGAGAAGACCACAACAGTGCGTTAGAGGCCCCAGCAGGCGCAGAGACGGTTTGGGGCAGGGTCGTACCAAAGCCCCAGCTCAGCCTCATCACACCCTCCTGACTCTGAGGAGAATCCAGGTCCTTTGGGCCGTGCCACCAGCCCGCCCCTTTCCCCCAGCACAGGCTCTTGCCGTACCTTTCATTTCACCTTTGTTATTCACTATCACTCCTGCATTGTCTTCAAAATAGAGGAACACACCATCTTTCCTCCTGTATGATTTCCGCTGCCGAATGACCACTGCCGGGTGCACTGCAATGAGAAACGAGTGGCTCAGCATCACCAACGGTGCCTCGGGTATGGTCCAGCAAGGGGCACCCCAAGGAACTGCTCAGTGAACCCTGTGCGCTGGTTTGGGGTTATTTTACACCTTGTATTTGCTTCGCTAAGAGAAGCTATGGTTTATAGTCACCAGTATGCTCTAAACTGGCTGTGGAACACCAACAGCTAGGACAATTCAGTGTTTCTCTACTTCCATACCTTTATTTCTAAATAAGCCATCAGTGCACAGACAGCATTTAACGCCATCCCCTCCAGAGCAAGAGGAATCCCCCTCTGCGGGGCCCAATGTCGCACCCCTGATTGAAACAAGCAGCACGGGCTGCCGCTTCACCCAGAAGCAATGCCTTCGCTTTGCCCTTCCACGACAACCCGCTGAGCCACTGCACACAGACCCAGCAAGTGCTTTTTCAGAAGGGCCCCTCGCAGGGGGGACAGGACAGGGCAGCGCAGGCAGGCTCTGCTCCTCTCTGCACTCACCCTTCTTCCGCAGCTCCGGCTTGCCCTTCTTGACAGTGGCCATCACCATGTCACCCACACCAGCCGCCGGCAGCCTGTTCAGACGCCCCTTGATGCCCTTCACCGAGATGATGTAGAGGTTCTTGGCACCTGTGGAGAGAAGCGACAACATTAACAGGGCTGTCCAGGGAGTTGCTGCCCTTGTCCAGTCACTGATAGAAGCAAACAGCACAGGCTGCTGCTTCACCCACGAGTGACCTCGCTGCTGTCTCCTTCCACGACATCTCACTGAGCCACGCGCACAGACCCAGTAAGAGCTTTTCAGAAGGAAAAGTGGCTCGTATGAGCTCTTCCGGCAGCGGCCGCCTCCTTCCCACCGTCTCCTCGGCTCAGGCGGAGGCAGCAGCAGCCGCGCTCACCTGTGTTGTCTGCGCAGTTGATCACGGCTCCCACCGGGAGACCGAGGGAGATGCGGAACTTCGCACCGGAGGAACCTCCGCGTCCTGCGGGGTGAGAGGAGCGTTAAGACGCCGCACACGGAGCAGGCCCAGCCTGCGCCTCCCCGGGAGCAGAGTCAGTGACACCCGCTGCGACCTCTCCTCCCAGCCAGGGACAGACGCCGCTCCCTGGGCCCCAGCTCCGCCAGATCCCGCCCGAGCAGCGATCCGGATCCCCACCACCCCAGGACGCCCCGTGACACCGGATGGAGCAGGATACCACCACCCCCCCCCCACCCCGGCCAAGCACCCGCCTCACCTCGCTTCGACATCTCGGCGCCGGAAGAGAGAGCAGCGCCCGCAGCACGCCGGGATATGGCGTCGCCCCGCCTCTCCCTCTCTGCCGGATGTCACGTGGCGAGGGCGGCCCGCCTCACGTGGTGGCGGTGGAAGTCACGTGGTGCTGGAGTCCACTCGGCGCTCCCTAGAGGCGGGGGGTGGTGCTCCCCCACCCACCCCTCCCGGTTACCGGGAGCACCGGGAGGGGATGGGAGCAGCCTCGACCCGGCCCGCAGGGCTGCACTTCCCTCATGTGCCACGATTGGCTCGGATCGGGCCCTGCGGGGCCCCGCGGTCACGGGCAGCGCTTTCAGACGCGTCCGGACCGGAAACAATTTGGGGCAAAAATCCTGCTGTTTAGGTGTTTGGTTTCGGGGAGGGGGAGAAGAAGAAAAAATAGAGGGAAAATTAAAATGAGGGGGCACCCGGATTTGAACCGGGGACCTCTTGATCTGCAGTCAAATGCTCTGCCACTGAGCTATACCCCCACACCTTTGTGAAGCTCCTCCGTGCCACCTTCCTGGTCCCATCAGCGGGCCACGGGGCACCGGCAACCCCCGGGGAGGGACCAGTGAGCACCGCACCCCGCCACACACACCTTCCCGGTGCTGCTCGCACCACAGGGGCCTCGGGAACGTTGGCCCGGAGCCGCCGAGCAGGAGGGGTCGGTGCCCCGGGTGGTCCCTTCCCGACGGGCACTTTGGAGACCAGCAAAGCCCCGGGCTGGCGGTTGCTCCACGCCGAGGAACCGGGAGCGCTCTAAGGGCAGCGATTCGTTATTTCCCACGCTGGTGGAAACCACCCGCAGGCAGCCGGGCTGTGCCCACGATCACAGCTCCAACCGGCAGCAGCTTCAGGAGAGTAGCCGCGGCGGTGACCCCGCGCCGGGGACAGCGGGTCGAGGGGCTTCTGCAGTGTCAGAAGGATCTGCCCGTGCCGGGGTTTTGCCTTCAGGAATCTCTCAGCCCTGTGAAGCTGTAAATTCCGGTGTAACCGAACCACAAAGCGAAGGAGAGTTTTGCTCGGCTGCAATAAGCGATTTTTTATTTACTCAGAGGTTGCCTAAATCTCATTTTAGGAGGAAAGCGTGAGTGATGCTGTTCAAAATATTTCATCTGCCTCTGAGCGCTCTGCCGAGAGCCAGGAGACCATCTCAACGGCTGGACAGCAAAGAGCAGGAGATGGGTGTTTGAGATAATAACCTGAGAAAGCAGAGATGGATGCTGGTGTTTGACCCCTATAAAATCAGCTACTCACGGTAAACATGTGGTTTGTAGCTAATGAGAGATAGACTGCAGGGTTGTCTGGGGTAATAACGTAAATGCCTGGAGCAGAGAAGGCTCCGGGGAGACCTTAGTGTGGCGTTTCAGTGCTTCAGGGGGCTGTCAGAAAGCTGGGGAGGGGCTGTTCAGCAGGGGCTGTTGGGACAGGACAAGGGGTGGTGGGCTCAACTGACAGAGGGAGATTCAGAAGAGATAAATGTTTGACATTGAGGATGGCGAGCCCCTGGCCCAGGTTGCCCCGAGAGGTGGGAGAAGCCCCATCCCTGGCACCATCCCAGGTCAGGTTGGACCTCGGGGCTCTGAGCACCCTGCTCTGGTTGCAGATGTCCCTGTTCACTGCAGGGGGTTGGACTGGAGGAGCTTTGAAGGTCCCTCCAACCCAAACCAGTCTGTGATTTGATGATTCAGTTTGTGAAAAGGAAAGAAAAACTTCAACCGGAGCCAGGCCTCAGTGCAGTGATGCCCTTGGGAGCATGCAGGGGTGAGGGGTGCACCCGGAACCTCCCTCACCCAACAGCATCTCCTGAGGCAGGAGAGGAAAAAACACCCTCAACATCCCAAAAAGCTGGAGAAGCAGAAAAGCCGAGGAAATAATAAAAAACCCGAAAACTTAGTTTTTAGGGGGCACCCGGATTTGAACCGGGGACCTCTTGATCTGCAGTCAAATGCTCTACCACTGAGCTATACCCCCGCGCGGAAAATCCCGCCTCAGGACCGCCTTACTGCCTCTTCCACGCATGCGCAGCCTCCTCCCCGTTCCACGTGCGACCGCGTTCGCGGCGTCCGCGCGTGGAACGTGGGGCGGTGGTGAGGCTGCGCATGCGCACAGCGTGCCCCAACGCCGGGAGGATGGGAGGGCGGGAGCGCGGCCGCCCACGCCGCGGTCGGTCGTACGTGTGCGTGTACGCGCGCCCCCGCGGCTCCGCCCTCTTCCTCCTCCTCCCACCCCCCCCACCCCCCACCCCCCACCGCCTATTTAAGATCGTGGCGGCGCAGGCGGAGGGTCAGAAGCGGCGGCACTGGGTGAGAGTAGAGCCCCCTCCCCACACCCCCCACGCACGACAGCACCCCCCCCACCCGTGAACCCACCCCCCAGCCATGAACCCCAATTGTGCTCGCTGCGGGAAGATCGTTTACCCCACCGAGAAGGTGAACTGCCTCGACAAGGTAAGCGGGGGGGGGGGTGGGTGTCCATCGTGGGGTGTGGGGAGAGGGTTAAGAGGCTGTGGGGGTCCCCTGGGGTGGGGGCGGTAATCCTCCCACCCCTGGCCGTGGGACCCCACGCTCCATCTAGCCCCGGGAGGGGGGCGGCACCTCCCCCGTGGACCCTGGAGCTTTTTGCACGATCGTTCGGGGCTTTTCCTATTAATTAGAGCTAATTAAAAGGCAGCCCCGGCCCCGCCGTTGCGGGGACGCTGCTGGGGGAATGCAGCAGTTAACGCTTCCCCTGAACCTCATCTGGTTTGAGTTAGCTTTTTTTTTTTCCCCCTCAATCTTCCCCCCCCAGCTGATAGTTCTCTGCTCCAGACTGGAGTCTGGGCCGCCCGCCTTGACGTGGAGCGCGAGGGCTCCCAGCGTCTCTCTTGGAGCGTTTTCCCATCAAAACCAGTGAAACCAGCTGGTGCTGGCAGTGGGGTCTGGTGGGGAAGGACACTGAGGGGCTGGAGTGTCCCCGGAGCAGGGCAGCGGAGCTGGGGCAGGGTCTGGAGCACAATGTGCTGAGGAGCAGCTGAGGGACCTGGGGGGGTTGAGCCTGGAGAACAGGAGGCTCCGGGGGGACCTTCTGGCTCTGACAACTCCCTGACAGGAGGTTGGAGCGAGGGCGGTTGGTCTCTTCTCCCCAGGTCAAGAGGAACTGGTCTCAAGTTGCACCAGGGGAGGTTGAGGTTGGCCCTGAGGAACCATTTCTTCCCCATTGGGGTTGTTGAGCCCTGGCCCAGGCTGCCCAGGGCAGTGGTGGAGTCCCCATCCCTGGAGGGGTTTCCCAGCCGTGTCGAGGTGGTGCTGAGGGACGGAGGTCAGTGGGGACCTGGCAGTGCTGGGGGAACGGGGGGACTGGATGATCCTGAAGGGCTTTTCCAACCCTAACGATTGGGTGATTCTGTGTCTCCGTCCTCTGCGTCCCACGGCTCTGGTGGGATCTGCCTCTGAACTAACCCCTCCTGGAGAGCCCAGCCGCTCTCCTCCCCCTCCTCTTCCAGGCTTCTGGGATGACCAGTTTAGGGACTAAAAAAAGTAACTGGAAGAATGTGCAGCTCTGGGCAGCGCATTCCTGCGCCTCGGCAGACCCTGCTGCTTGCATTTTTCACAGATGATGTTTCTTCCTGAAGCTGGGAACGTCTCGAAGCTGAACTACTAGCCCTGTGTCCCAGGGGCTCCCCTGGGTGCTGGGAGCAGGGAGGTGGCTCTGTCTCCTGGAGCTGGCGCTGGCCTCCAGTAACTGCAGGGTATCCCAGTTGTGGATAATGGGAAGCGGGCGGGGGGGATGACCCCTCGCTTCCTCCTGCGCAGCCGGTGTCTGGGGTTTGTGAGCTGGCGGTTGTGTGTTGCTGTGATGGCTGTGTCCGTCCTGGGACTGTGGTCATAGTGGCTTTGGAGCAGGCAGAATACTGCAGTCATCACCACGTACTTCTTATTAGCTCTTGCTATAACCCATTGCCCGCTCAGCCTCACGATACAGCCCCCCACACCACCCAGCTGCCCCCCAAACCCTCCGCGTTCATTTCTCCTGGACTTCCCCTGAAAGCTCGGGCTGAGCTCGGAGTTAGTGCCGTGGTTATTGCCCCGGCTTCGCTCTACCTGGAGCAAAGTCGAAAGGGCAGCGCTGGGGGTGTTTGCGTAAGCGCCGAAGTTGAACCGCGGGCTGCGATAACAGAGGATGCTGGGAGGGGAAGTGCATGGGGCCGCCTTCAAGCTTTTGGTGCCTGCGCTGGTGTGTTGACAAGCAGATGGGCTTGGTTTGCTCCTGGCAGTGAAATCAGGGAAGTCCGTTTCCTTATGAGATTTACAGCCCATGGGGAGAACTTGCCGCTTCAGGAGGGCAGGGCAGCAGCCGGAGAAGCGATGCTGGCAGTGCCCACCTGGGGAAACCCCACCCGCTGCTTCTGCCTCTTGACTATTCACATCGTCACCTTGCGAAAGGCGAATGCCCTGCTGGGGTGTGGGGAAATGGGGGGTGTTGCCTTCCCCCAGCCCTCTAGATAAGGGGCTGTGTGATGTGCCCGGCTTCCGCTGGGGAAGTGACATCTCCTGTGTCGCTGGAGCCGCTGTCGCAGCATTTGGCAGCTGCTGAACCCACGTAAAGCTGATGTAATTTCTGAAATGTGATTTTAGAAGAAATTAAAGTTAGAATTAGCTGTTACAGCTCGTTAAACCCAGTCAAGGATTTGCCTTCAGCCCAGGGAGTCTCTCCTTACGTTGTCCTCCAATTCTCGAGGCTCCAGTGCTGCTCCCAGGCGTGGAGCAGCGGCTGTGCTTGGTGGAGGGCTGTAGCACAGCTACACCAGCGTGTGCCGTGAGCTCTGTCCCTGGGTCTGCTCTGCTGTGGGTGGCAAAGCTGCTGGAAGGGCTCCATGGTGGCAGGAGCAGCCTGCCTGGCCTGCAGCCACTGCGCTTCTCGTAGCGTACGTCGTGCTGGGACGTGGGGTGGGCTGTGCCGTGCAGTTGTACCTGGGATCGCCGCCAGATGTTCGGAGCACTTCAGACTTGGAACTGGAAAGCACAGGCCTTAATGCTCTTCTAAAAACCCATTTGAAACTTGTCCTCTTTCTCCGCAGCCATGCTGGAGCGGCAGCGTTCCTGGAAGCTGACACCGTTGCTGTTCCCCGGTGGCGGTTCGGGGGTGCAGCCCTTTTGAGCACTGGGTTAGATTACTGGATCTGGCATTAATGCTGTCAGGGGTAAGACAGAGTTTAGAGACTCAGAGCTGGGGTCGTGCTCTCTGGGTAGCTCGGCTCAGGCTGCAGAGAGTCCTTTGTAAGAGCCACAGGACCGAACTGCCTTGGCTGAAGGATCCCGAAGGCAAACTGAAGCAGGAATGTGCATTAATTGCTGGCTGGCTGCGGGGAAAGGCTGCCGGAGTGCTGCTGCTGTGCTCACTGTGGAGGCTGCACGGGCTGGGGGACAGCTGGCCCTGCCAGATCGTCCTTGGCTCCTGGGAGCCTGGGTATTCCTCAGAGGAAGAGACTCTGAAGTCATGTTGGCTGTCAGTTCATCGCCACATATTTCTAGTGGCATTTCTGGGGGCTGTGAAGGGCTGATGGGCTTGGAGAGGTCATTAGTTACCTCTGAGGTGGCAGCAGCTCAAGAAAAAGGCTGCAACTTTCAGGATGCCCGAAGAACTCAGGACTTGGCTGTTGAGCTGTCTGTCCTTTCTGAGTTTGAAAGCTGGGATGGGGCAAAAAAAATCAGACTGGATGCGAATGAAGGTCTTGGTAATGAGCAGCACGTGGCGCAGCAAGAAGCCCCCTCTTGCTGTTAGCAACAAGCACTGGAGGAACTTGTATAACTAGAGGAAAAGAACAAATCTGTTGCTCTGAGCAACTGAAACGAGGCAAATTGTCCTTCTGGGCTGAGTCATTGTCTCGTAGAGCAGCGGCGTGTTTGTGCACCAGGGTGTGGTACCTCGGGGAGGTGGCACAAGGGCCCAGCCTCGGCTCTTGCCATCTCCTTGCAGGAACACAGACCCAGCCACAAGCTGTAGTGGTGGAGATGACTTTATAAAAGCTTAGGGGTGGAAATCATAGCAACAGCTGCCAGCTGCTCTCCCGGGGTTTAAAGGCCTGGGTGTCACCACCCGCAGGCTCATTGACTGTAATCGACTTGGTGTTATGAGCTGCTAAAGTGGCTTTCGGCGTGCTCTTGCCCTGGTGTTTGCAGGGTGCTGCTGGGTGGTTCATATGCAGTGCAGGGGGACTTGCTGGAGGAGGGCAGCGCTGCCTTACCTCGAGTGAGAAAAGACGTTCTGCAATGCCTGGTCTGGTCCCTGGGAAGTCACACCAGACTCCACCAGCCCCTCTGGCTTCCAGAGGAAGTGTGGAGTCCGGTCCCTTGGTGACTGGCAGGGTGTCAGCCTTGGTCTGCGTGGGGGCGAGCAGCCCTGCAGAACTGCTCTGAACTGTTCTCATCAGGCTCCTTCCAGCCTAGTGCAATGCCAAGTGGAAATAATGTCTTTAAGAGTGGCTCTTAAAACACATCTTTAGAGTTCATTAGGTGTTGAACCCATAATGTGGGGTCACAGCCTGAATTTCAGGGGCTGTGTGTCTTTAGCCTGAGTGTACATCACTGTTTCAAAGACGGACTGTGCTGCTGGGAGGCTGTGTTCAGGGGACAGACCTCAGGTGGGATGTGTGGTCAACTTGAGGCTGCTGGTGCAAAAGCTGTCGGGGAGAGGATGCAAAAACCACCTTCACCAAAAGGTTGGGCTGGCAGCTCCTCTTCCCTGGTGCCATCCCCCCTGCCCTGTGCTAGGCTGCAGCCTGGCAAGAGCAATCATAGCTCTTGACAGCCCCACCGCGAGGAGAGTGGGGATGAGGAGTGCTTGGGGGGATCCTGTGTCTTCTGGGGCCGCAGGGTTTGTGAGGTTTGGGACTAGCCACCAAAGTTGCTGGCAGAAGGGTGGTATCTATCTGTAGTGAGGACCTCTGAGCTGCCTGCGTTGGACTGTCTGCTTCTCATGAGAACCTTTCCTTCCCTGTCTTCATTTCCATGGCTTGGCCTCTGTGAGCAGCCTTACCTGACCTGCTCTTCTGGCTATCTCTTGGCCAGCATCAGCATAAAACCCTAAAGCAGCAAGGTTGAAGCCTGCAAACCCCAGCTCTTCACTCTGTGGACAGGCTCCCCGCTCACAGCCGGCCCTTCCTCAGCAGAGGCTGCTCCCTTCCTGCATTTGGCCAAGCCCCTGAACGAGGTCGAGATGAGTAAGCAAGGTGCTGCTCTAATGCAAGTCACAAGTGTTGCGTCCCCATTGAGATGAGGGGCAGTGCGAGGGTCGGGAGAGATTTGCTTGTGTCCTAAACTAGGAGAATAGTGCCTGTCCTCTGGGTTCTGCAGGGGTCATGGATGCCATCGCTGACATCTCCAGGCTGGAGGAGCTGCTGAGTTTGAGTTGTGTAATTCTAGTGGGACGTGGCCCTGTTCTACGAGTCACTCGTGTTAATGATTCTCTTGTCTCTGTTTCCAGTTCTGGCATAAAGCATGTTTCCACTGCGAGACCTGCAAGATGACCCTAAACATGAAAAACTACAAGGGTTACGAGAAGAAGCCGTATTGCAACGCGTAAGTCTCTGCTCTGGTTGCCACTGGGAAAGTGCGGGGCCCAGGAGATGCTGTGGGGTTTGCTGGACCCTGTTGAGCCCCAGTCCTGACACCCTGGAACGGTGGGTGTGGGGACCCCTGACCTCTGCAGAAACAGTCTTGCCCTGCTGCTCTACAGCATTTTCTAGGGGTGCAGGAGAAGCCCTGGCCGAAGGGGTCTTACAGGGCAATTAATGCTGGTATTAAAACTGTGTTTTAGTGCTCTCCAGTTCATCCTGGGGAGACAAAAGGTGAATAAAATTCAGACACAGGCAGGCATTTACATGGGGTTGATCTCAATCTGTGTCCCCTTAAGGAAGGGGAAATGACAAAGTGTTCATAGCACCCCAGCAGAACAGAGGTGTTTGGGGAGAGAAGTGCCCGTTTGTGCAGGGGGTGTGAAGCAGGGAGGGACACGGGGGTCACTGCAGCCTGGGTCTGCTGGGCTCGTGGCCGAGCAGTGGTCCCCTGGTGCTTGTCTGGGATGTTGGGAAAGTAAATGCATCATCCTTCTCTGCTGGGAGGTGGAGGCAGAGCAGGGCAGGTGGGGGCAGCCGCCTGTACCACACCTCAATTCACCTTCCCGGACCTTCCACACTGCTTCTGAGTGGTGGATGTTCACTGACCCCCTTTTTTTTAACTTTCTGGGCACAGTTGAGGGTCCTCTTGATAAGAGTTTTCTGGGCTCTGTTCGTGCACAGTGAACTAGTCCCTGCTGAGCCCGCGGGGACATGCTGAGCTTTATGTACCTGACATGTTTCTTACTGCAAAGCTGCTGTGTAGACATTAACGTTTTTGAAGCTGCTGCTTATACATGCAGAGTTCCTAGAAAGAAAATTAGAGAACATAATACTGCTTAGCACTTGGAGCATGGTCCATTCACAGACTACTTTAAAAACATTAATCCTGAGGACATCCGTGTAAGATGGGTATTACCCTGTTAGTGTCTGAGAGGAGGAGAAGCGGGAAAACCATCAGCCATACGGTGCCTCAGCAAAAGCCTCCCACTTGGCAGCTCTTTTGTAGGTTGGTTATGGCTGGTAATGGGTCTTGGTGATGATTGTGACTTGACCAAAACTTCTGTTGAACTGGGGTGATACTTGTCACTTAAAGCCTTGGCTGGTGGGGGGCATGTCTTGGGTTCTCGCTCTGTTAGACCTCCAGCTTCTGAGGTGAAACTAGGACCTTCCTGGAGCAGTATGAGGAGGAAACCTGTGATCTGAGGCAGGGACAACTGTGCATTAGGGGACACTTGCTTTTGGACTGTGCAGGTCTCTCAGCCTACTGTGGTAGTGGCCCGACCAGCCTGGGATCTGTAAGCTTGAGACTTCCACTTGTAGAGACCTGCAGGAGAGAAGCCCCCTGAGCTCTCCTTGAGTGTCCTGAACCAAAGCTTTGTCCTCTGGGTCTGGGCACCCTGGTACCAGCTGTGCTGGGGCAGAGGTGCCTCTGGCTGCAGGGGTGGGCCTGGGGTCCTGCTCTTGTGCTCTCTCTCCCTCCAGGCTGCGGGAAGGGAAGTGGGATAATAATGGGAAATTCCTGAGATTCCAAGGAGTCTGCGCAACCTCGACCCATCTCAGTTTCTCAACCCCCTCTGCTCCAGAGCTCCCTTTGATGCCGGCTGGCTGCCTTAACCCTTTAGCAGCTTCCCTGAAGAAGAGGCAGCTGCCTGTCTTGCCTCTACCCCAGGGTAGCCCTGGATGTTCGGAATCGTGCACAGAAACCCGCAGCAAATGCTTTGTTCCTTCTCCTTTGCCTGGCTGTGCCTTAAAGCCAAGGGAAGTGAGAGCAGCTGGAAACTGCTGGCACGTGAGTCTTTGCCTCCGGCAGCTGCCAGCCCCTTGTTTACTGGGGTGGAGGCTGTGCCCAGACCCGGGGTGAAGGGAAGCTCCAGCCAGAGGATGAGGGTTGGGATGTGGGTTTGGTTCCTTCTCTGCTCCTGCCCCCAGTGTATCCTGGGGAGGCAGAAACCTCCAGGCAAGGTGAGTGTGTCTGGCAAAGGACAGCCCAGAAGGAGCCCACCCTTTCCAGCCAGCTTGTGCTGGTGTTAGAATCGCGGGGGGCAACATCTTCTATACCCTGAGAAGGGGGTGGAAAAGCAACGTTTATCCTGGCAGGGAAGAGGCTGCTTTTCTGAACATGCCTTAGCACAGGGTCTCCTCTGTTTGAGCCATGGCCTTCTGCCAAATTCCTGAGTTTCTTTCTTCAAGAGAGCAGGAGGAAGAGGGCTGGGCTTCCTCCCTATCTGACATTACCCCGGCAATAAATCTGTGAGAAGCTTTTCAAGAAGGTGGCTGGTTCAGTGCCCTCTGCCCTCCCCATGCCCATCAGTGCTGGGAACTTGCTTGGTGGCAGATGTGGCTGTCTCCTCCCTCCTCACCATTCCACTTTTGACTTCAGCTGGGTACTGGGGTGACTGGTTGTTCACTGGAAGCAGCACTCGAGGCTGAGCTCATCTCTTTACATGAGCATTCTGAACTATAAGAGGCAGAAGTGGAAGAAGGGCAACATCCAGGTGGAGTTTGAGACTTCTGCAGAGCCCGGCTGCATAACCCAACTGAACGTGTGTAGAAGGGGACCACCTACTCCCTTAGATATGAAGCCTTATATATAGGCTTTAATTTCTTGCTCTGAAGGAGTAACAGAGCTCTGTGCTGAGCTGGCAGGGCTGAGGCTGGGGGATCAGGGCTGTGTCCCGTAGCGGAGTCCCAAGTGGAGGTGGTGGCTGCAGCAGCAGGGCTCTGGACCCCTCTGTCCAGCCAGCCCTGGTGGTGGGCAGCTCCGTGCTTTGCCTCAGTGAGGGATGCATGTGCAGCACAAATCCTTGAAAATCCTGTCTGAGAGTTCAAAGCTGTGTTTGGTCGAGGAGTTGGCACCTTCAGAGGCATCACTGGGCAGTGCTGCTGCTTGAAATGCAGGGAGGAGCTGGTGTCGCCTGGGCGTGAAGCTGGGTCTGGGTGGGGAGAAGCAGGATCCTGGGCAAGAGGTTCCTTTTCTGCTTCTGTCTTGGCTGCCAGGTTTTCTGCTCCTCTCCCCTTGAGGACCTCTAAACGAGACCTGAGACCAGGCTTTACCTCAGAGCTGTGGGTTCCCCTGAATTCGTGCAGATGAATAAGCAGCTGCCCTGTTGGATGCATCTCTGTTCGGAAAGCCCCGCTCTGGACACGTGTCCCCTGTGCTGGCTGATCCAAGGGCTGTCTCTGCTGCCTCCACACCCCACAGGGCTGAATTTTTTTTTTTATTTCCTTACTGCTGCAGCCTGGCTGGCAGGAAGTTAATGGCCTACTTGCTCAGCACTCCCTCCTCCCCCTCCAAGGAGCAGCCTGGCCTGCTGTGCAGCATCCTTTGTTTGAGCGGGCGGGGGAGATGCTGCTGCTGCTGACAGACCCTCTGCTCACCTTTGCTGTGGCCCTGGCTGGGGCTGCCCATCAGTGCAGAGCACAGGGACATCGCGCTGCTGCTGCATCTCAATGCCCCCCTTGCTAAACCGCCGTGTTTCCTCCTCAAAAAGGGGCTAAAGGCTGAGCAAGGCTGCCAGAAATCCCGTAGGTAGGTGTGTTGGCGGGGTCCTCGCTCCATCCATCTGCTGCACTTGCTTGACTTCAGCTTTCCTTGGAGGAGCTGACTTTCCTCACAGGGCACCCACGCCCAGTGTGGCGGTGGTGAGCCGGAGCTGCCGATGTGTCCCGGGGGATCGGGATCTGGCGCTGACATTCCTCTTCACTGAGTCAGGGCAAGCGGTTCCGGCTCTGCAGCTGCCCTGCCCAGCTTACCTAGACTTGGTACTGGGGCACAGTGACTCGACTGGGAGCGGTAAAACCTTTAACTCCCGGTGATGACCCGAAGAACCTCCCCGGTTGATTTCTCACCGTTGCAATCCTTGTGTTTCCACGCAGAGCAAGTTGTTCAATACCTCTGGGCTAACTTCTTGCTTGGAAAAAGTTAGTGAGCGGCTCTGAGCTCCACAAGGAGCCAGTGATGTGTTCTTGGCACTCCTCTGCGCTCCATCTGGTAGCTGCCTACTACATTAATGAAGTGATCTTCCAAGTTGGGGGGGGGGCAGGAAGGGAAAGAGGAACAACTGTGGTGCTGGGCTGGAGTCCAGGTGTTTATCCCGTGCTTTATTTGTGCCGAGTTTCTGGGTGAGAAGAACAGCCTTTCTGTCTCGCTGGGCACACTTTGTGTGCCGTGGAGCTCTCACCAGACTCAGCTGTTTGTCTTGTGTAATTGAAAGCTGCTTCCCCATGTGCTGCCCTGGGGGGGAAGGACCCCAGCGCACATGGGTTGGAGGAGCTGGGGTACGCAGGGTGCTTCTGCTTCCCCTCTGTGGGGATTGGGAAGGGCCGAGGGATCTTCTGTGGGAGAGAGGGGAGATGGTCTGTGGGGAAGGTCTCCCAAGATTTAATTGTTAGAAGGCTGCAGATGTTAGCGAGTCCTCTTTGGGGTGGAGCCTCTGGTTTCTGAAGTGTTTGGGGCCGGCTTGCTCCAAGTGCTGGGGAGACCTCTCAGAGCGGACAGTATTCCTCCAGGAAATCCAAAATCCTTCTTGCAGGGCTCTGCCACCCTCCCTCCACCCGATCCGTGGCTGTTACCTCCTCTCCATGGCTGGAGAGCAGTTTAAACCAGTGATACCTCTGTGTGCGCAACCCGAAGCACTTGTGGGTGAAGCTTCTGCAGAGGTGGGAGAGGGGAAATCTCTCTGTGACTCTCCGCAGGTAACTCCTCTTCCTCCCGGGCTCACCCCACATTATCATGTTGCTCCTTCCCTGTAGCCCCCGGCCTCCTCCACCCACCTGGCACATGTTTCCCAGCTGCTCCTGGAGTTAGGAGAAGGTGTGCTCCTGCTCCTTGTTAAAGACTAAACTGTCTCACCCAAGCAAAGCAGATGGTAAATGAGCTTGTTCTCCAAGAACCACTATCCCCTGTGGTTGGGGTCTGCTGCATGGTGAGTGAAAGTCCTCCCACTGTCCCTGTCCTGCAGCAAAACCCAGCCGGCTTCCCCGCTGCTCCTGCCCTGGGCTGGCAGCCACACTGGGTCCTGAGAGTGCAGGGTTTGGACTGCCCGGCATTGACCTTGCTGGGGAGGGCAGGCTGCACGCGAATGTTGACTTTCCTAAACTTGCTGATCTATGCTTGGGGCCAAAAAACCTTATGGAAAAACCCAGCTCCGTTGGGATGCCTGTTCTGTTCCCATAAACAGCGGTGGGGGGAGGACGGGACAGGCGCTGCTCTGTTCTGGGAGGTCAGTGATGGGAGGGGGGAGCAGCGTGATGAGCAGAGCCCTTTCCAGAAGTGACTTCTGGCTTCACAGCTTGGCAACCTCCCTCTTCCTACGTTCCCTTGAAATTTTTCGGCTATGGGTGAAGCAGGTTTGTGAAGAGGCTGTTTTTTTCACTTGGGTAGCGTGTGGCTCTGCAGCACCCCCGGGAACTGCTGGCAGAGCCTATGGGGATGGGGGGGGGGTGATGGGTGCTGCCAGGGAGCAGAGCTGGCTGAGCAAAGCCCTGCTCCCCACTGCTGTCCCATGCCCAGACAGCCATGCTGCAGCTGCCAGCGGTGGGTTTTTACTTCTCCTGCCTCCCCCAGCCCTGGGCTAGCCTGGCAACAGGAGGGTCTTTGAGAAACCGTGTCCTACCCAGTTGTGCTCTGAGCCCTGTTACGCAAAGCCCGTGCTGGGGCGGACTGGGAGCAGATGCTGGGAGAAGGCAGCAGCTGCACACGTGGAGGGCTGACCCAGCCATTTTGGCAGCCTCTCCCTGGAAATGCTGGGAGGATCTGGAGTCTTTCTCCGCAGCCTGCGCTTTGTAGCAGGCTGCTTGCGAGCCCTCTGCGAGTGGTGTGGTGCTGCTGGTATTGTTAAAAAAAGAACAGCTTGCTTTTTTTTTTTTTAAGCTTGTCCCCAAAAATCAGCAACTCTTTGAAAGGCAGGATGTGAACTCGGGAGCCTTCTGGCAGAGCAGAGCCCTATTACTTCCTTTGTTTAATCTTCTTTCCCAAACCCCGATACAGCTGCACAAAGGGGACTGTCACCTCTCGGCCGTGCAGGTTGGTGGCTGGGGAGGGGCTGGTGTATTTGCATCTGGTGCTGAAGTCTCTGCTGCTGTGTGATGGACGCGTCTGCCAAAATCACTTCTTGCAGCAGCCTGTACTCGAATACAAGCAACGCTTTGAGCTGGAGAGGCTCTCATGAGCACTCGGTCATCTCACATGGGGTCTGTGGTGTAAACCAGCCTGCTGGAGGAACAGATATGGGGGCTGAGTCATGCTGAAGATGCAGGGTCTGGGTCCCGCAGCTCACGGGCCGGCACTGGTTGGCTCTTTGTAGAGCAGCTGGACGGTGCCTTGCTGCACGTCAACGAGTTTCTGCAGATGGGTCCCACCACTCTCTTTATTGCAGGAGTTTAACTCTGTTTCCAGCCTGTGAGAAGCTCCAAAGGCAAAAGTTCAAGTGCTGCTGCTTCAGTTGCCTTCCTGGGAAGGCAGTTCTCAGGGGCAGGTGCTGCTTTTGGGGAGAACTGGGGTGTGATGGGGTGCGAGTGTTGGAGATTCACATCGACCTGGAAGTGAGATTGCTGGCAAACCTGTTACACTACCGCAGGAAGATCTAAACCCTGCCCAGGTCACAAGGAGCTGGTATGGGGCTGTTTCTGGTCAATGGGGTGGGGGCAGCGGGGAACTGTCTGTGTTTGCTTTCTAATGGCCCTGCTAAAGGGCATTCCTACTGTAGCCTGGCCTTTGGCCATGCAGCTATTGCTTGTGGCTCCTGGGATGAACCGGGTGAGCTCCTTCTGATGTGGCTGTGCCGTGGTGCCCATAGTGATGCTGGGGGAAGAGGCAGAGCTGCTCGGGAAAGGGCTGCGAGATGCACAGAGCAAACAGACCCTTCACCTCACTGGTAACGGTGGGGTGAACTTTCATCTGCCTCTGAGTTGCTGTGCTCGAACAATCCTAATGCGGGAGCCAGACAGGCTCTGTCTGGCTGGGGGAGACTCGACTGACCTGATTTAGCAGCGCAACAGAAAAATGCCTCGTCTCTGGTGGCCGTGGCTAGACTGGCACAGCCTCACTAGGTATCTTGCCAAGGACTCGTACACAGGGTCTTGCTGCGGGCCATAAAGCTCCTTTTTTTGGAGGAGAAACTGTGTGTGCTGGATTTTTGTGGGGCTTTGAGGGTGGCAAGTGGCTGCACTCTCTGTGGAGGGCACCTGCCAGGCCGGAGGTGCTGCCGTGATGTGGAAAGCGAAGGGCTCTGAGCTGTTTGCTCCTCCCCTCCTCAGCTTGGCCCTTCTGTGACTTTTCAGTGTGTGAAATCTGGGGTGGCTTTTCTTAGCATCTCTCCTGATGGGTGTAATCGCCTGAGGTCCTGTGGAGCTGCAGATTACAGGGGGGATATTTCTGCCAAGCAAGGATGCGACGCTGGCGCATGCTGCCCCAAGGGCCGAGCCCCAGCTCCATCACGTGTCCCCGTGCCCCACATACCCGTGTGCTGCTTCGCTTAATCTGACAGCAGCCCCCCGTGGCGGCGGATTGGGCAGGGGGAGGGATCCCGTGTGTCTCATGCGCTAATGAGGTGGAGGCTGGATGCCAGCAGCATCTGCGAGGAGAGACCCCAAAGAGTGAGGCCAGTCCACTGGCTGTCTGGCGGCTCTGCCCCCTGGACCAGCAAACTCCTCTCTATCAGTCATTAAAATAATCCATGTCTGCTGGGCTCATGGAGCAGCAGTGGGGATGCCGAGGGCTCGACCCGCGCTCACCCTGCCTGGTCTCTGCACCCCTCCTGCCTGCTTGGCTGCCACAGCAGCACCAAAGCCCTACGGGGCACCAGGCGGTCCCCAAGACCTACCGAAACTTGCCTCCCTCCCTGCTTCGCTCTCCTGCATCCCTGTCCCCTCAGGCAGGGAAAAGACCACGTTGCTCCTGCCAAAACAGCGTTTGGATCCTGCTGTAGCATCAGCCCGAAGGAGGAAGCGGAGGCACCTCCCTACAGGTAGCTCGCATGGGTGGTGGTGTCCCCGGGCTCCCATCTGCTCTCGAAAGGTTACTGGTTTTGCCTGAACAGCGATTACTTAGCAGCAGACTTTACTCAAATGTCACACCAAGGCTGCGTGGGACTAATTATTTCCTTGCCGTTTGTCAGAAGAGTGGTGGTTTGAAGCAGCTTCTCCCTGTTTTGTCTTCTCGGGCTGCTTGTGCCTGAAGCCCGCGGAGCCTGGAGGGTTTTTCTAATGACCCTTCAGGGCTCCATCTCCCCTTAACGTGGCTTTTGCTCCCTGCATTGTTCTCTGCCTGTTGCACTCACTTAGGAAAGGAGTGTTTATGCAGCAGAGGGAGGGAGTGAAGGGCATCGAGGCAGGTGTGCACATGTTACAGCAGCATGTCGCTGGCAGGAGACCTGCTGGCAGTGACCGGACGAGCTCTCATCCCTTCTGGAGCTGCTGGCAGAAAGCCTCTTCCTCCGGACTTTGGGCTCAGTGCTGCACGGAAGCTGCTGTGGTGGGCGCCAGTTTTGGAAGCCTTCGACTCTGGTCCTCGTTGGTGAGGATGGGTAATTGCATGGGTGGATTTGGCGTGTGTTGTTCACGCTTCTGAAAGAGTGAGGCAGGTTGAGCAATAAACACCCTCCCCCTTCCTTGCTTCCCCAGCCAAGATCTATTTATGGTGATGGCTGGGGGAGGGCAGCGAGGACCCACAGCTCTGCTCCTTCCTCGGTGTGATGATGAGAAGGGTGAGAACCGGGTCCGCTCTGCTGCAAGCCCACCCCATGTGAGGAGGACCGAGCCCACCTTTGCTGCACATCCCACCAGTGCTCCGTTCCCACGCACAACTGCCTGCCGTGCTCCCAACCCAAGGCAATTCACACACAGCCTTCTCATTAAGGTTTAATTTATTGCTGACTGTTGCTGTGGCTGGTTCTCATGCATAGGAGATGGGTTTTCCCCTCTCTGGTGTGCAGCAGGGATCTGAGTGCCTGGGTTTGTGCTGGCTTCAATGGGGGGAGGCTGTCGCCGCTCCTGCATCAGGAGGGAACCCCTGGCCTTAAATTCCCCAAGGACCGAAACGCCTGTTCTTGATCAGGCAGATCTTGTGAGCTGGGGAGAAAAGCGATGCCTCATCTTAGGGGAAGACACTCAACTCAGGCATCGTCCTAGCGCAGATGGGCAGATTACTGCCGCGTGCTCACAAGAGTCCGCAGGGGCTCAAGGCTGAGAGAAAAGCTGCCTCAAATCCTTGGGAGGTTTTCTCAAAATCTAACAGAAGCGGAAGCCTAATTCTAGCTCAGTCTGTGTGGTCTGTGTCTATCTCTTCCTCTCCCTCCGTGGCCGAGCACAGCCCGCCATGGGTACGCTATTCCTGACAAGGCAGGGAGCTGCCTTTAATTTTTCTGTTTTATTTTTTTCCCTACAACTGCAGCTTTCCAGGTTCTCTGAGCTCCTCGGGGCTGGATTTCTCTGTTTGCAGCCCTTGAAGTGTCTGGGGCTTCCCTCCTCCTCCTCCTCCCTGCATCCAGAGGCTGCTGAGGGGACTCATCTTCTCCCCAGCGTTATTAGCATGCCCAGGGCATGGGATGCGGTTGCCATGGCAATGGGATGATTTCGGCTGGCAGCACCAGCAGATAGTAGGGGAGCTCCTGGGCCGTGGCTGAGCAGTAAATGCAGCTCTGGCTGCCCGTGCACCCCCCGTAAAAACCACATTTGCCCTTGACGGGGGCTGTATGTCTCGGTGCATGGCTGTGTGCAGCCCTCCAGCTCCGTGCCCTTCAGGGATGGGCCTGTCCAAACTGAGCATCTCTGGAAAAGCTGCTGCTGAGCAGCAGGAAAAACCCTCTGGGTTTGCGAGGACCCTGGGCAGTGGTGGTGGTGCTGGGTTCTCCTTGCAGGACAGGGCAGAGCTCCGTCCCCACAGCAGGTCTGGGGCTGGTCTGTGTAGCCCGTTGCCTTCCAGACCTGATCTGCAAATGGGGGAGTGTTTGGTGTTGGAGCTGTTTGCGCTTAAAAGGTGGCTTTGTTTTCTTTGACCTTGGTATGAGTCAGATGGTGACTTCCAAGAAACTCAGGAAGGGGCTCCAGGACACGAGCGGTAACTCGGGTAAAACAAGAGACAAGTGTCAAGCCTGTCCTCCGATGGCCCTGGAAGCTGAGGTAGGGACTTACTGGATTAGCACTACTGGTAATTAAGTCCCAGCTCCCCCAGCAGCTCCTCATGGCACTTGGGTTTGGATGGAGAAAATGCCCGTCTCCTGCTGAGGGAGTTTGCTCTGGACTTTGCCCAGCAGGTCCCAGCCTGCCTGTAGCAGTGACAAAATCCTGGCAGAGAGGGGGGTCGGCACAGCACCCACCCAGACATCTGCACCCCAGTGTCACCAGCTGCTGGGAGAGCAGGAACTGCGGCCAAAATGTCAAGAGGACTTCAATAAACATCAAACCTGTGCCCGGTTCTGGGCTGTGGGAGCACAGGACGCTCCTGGAGAATCAGATTTTATCGTTGTTCGAGTCGTAGTGCAGGAATTTCTCTGCAGCAAGCTGCAGGCAGCAGCTTGGTGGAATGTCTGCCTTGGTATTGGGTCCCAGTGCGGAGCCTTGACGTACCAGTGCCCGAAGGTAGTGGGGAAGGGAGCCTGGGCACACAGTATTATATCCCCTCTAATCAGATTAATCTAAACAGAGATTAAACTTCATCCTTCAAGCAGTTGGTGATCTGTTGTTTGTGTAAAACTGATTCTTGTCCTTTTCAATCTTATTGCTGGCTGTTTGGGGGGGACTGTGGGGGGTTAATTTAGGCTTATTTGATGCAGGTACCTCTGCACCCCCGCGTGCTGGTGGAGGGAGAGGGCTGTGTGGGATCTCATGGTCAACACCCATCTGATGCTCATGGGGTGGCTGCCCTCAGAGGGGCAGAATAGTTCCATCCCATAGCCCCTGGTGTGGACTCCCAGCTCCTCTGGAGCAGCAGGCAGATGGGATGGTGCTGGTGGGAGCTGGCAGCAGAACAAGATGTGGAGCCCAGAGGCGGTGGAGTGTTTTGGGGGGAGCCGGCTGGAGGGTGGGTTTCCCTGCCAGGCCGTGCACCGCAGAGCTGGGGAGGGGAGCAGGTGGCGAGCTGCTGCTTGCAGAGTTGTCTTTTCCCCTTTCTGCAAACCACATCTGCAGTGTTGGGTTTCTCTATGTGTGTGTGGGGTTTCTCTATATTTTCAGTGAGGCTGAGGCAACTATTTATATTCTGGAGTTTCCTGCATTGCTGCTTTATGGAGGGATGTGCTGCTCTTGCAGGTCTGTGGTTGTCTTATCTCATGCTGTCCTGCTCTAACGCAGCAGCTTTCAGCCAGGCTTCTCTGCATGCAGGTGGCTTTTGGCTCCTCTGCCCTCATCCGCCCACGCTGTGATCAGTGGTGGTCAGAGGTGCTACTGCTGATGCCGAGAAGAGATAATTGCTAATGCTGGAGCACACAAACAGAGCCCGGGGGCTGTTGAAGACCCCTTTCATGTGGTCTGGGAAGGGGCAGGAGCTGCAGCTGCCCTGTAGTTTGCTGCGCAGCCCTTGGTGAGAGCTTGGTTCAGCCACCAGCTGGGCTGCGTGGATGGAGATGTGGGAACTGGAAGCTGCGCTGTCTGAGTTACAGCCCTGAAACTGGGATGAGTGTTGTGCTCGAAGCCTGCAGAGCCCAAGCGAGAGTCCTCCCTGTTGCCCTCCGAGGAGCTTCAGTCTGAGCCCTGCTCTCCCCTCCCTCGAGCTGCTGCACTGAGAGGACAGGCGCCTGGCCTGGCTTTGCGAGGGAATTTATCCACCTTCCTCCGTGTGTTTGAAAGTGGAGCTGAGCTGCAGCCTGACACGCTGCCCCGGTGCCAGGCGTGTTCGGGGTGAGCTGGGGATGGTGCTGGGGGTGATGCCGGTGCTGTCTCTGTCTGCCACCCGCTCTCCTGCCCGAGGCAGTAACCTCCCTAAGGTCCTGCAGCCTGGTTCTGCCGCCCAGCTGGGGAGCCCCGCTCTAACTCCTGTGGAAGAGACTGCTGCCCCTTTCAGAAGGTGGTTTTCCCCTTCTTGCTCTATCTGCATTACAAAGTGATGCTGTGGGACGTCTTAGGTTTCGTTGCAGTTCCCATCTGTTCAGTGTCACGTTTCTCTGGAGCACTGTGCACGGAGGGCTCGGCCTCCCCAGCTGCCTGCACTGAGCAGCCTGGAAACGTTCCTCTTGCAAACTGTTTCCTCTGCACCGCGTGTGGAGCTCCAGACAGAGCAAGGGTGGCTCGGGCTGGAGCCGGCCGTGGGCAAGAGCATCCTCTGGGGTGCAGGACACAGCCCACCCTGAGTGACGGACCATGGTGCTGGGACTGTCCCCACCACTCCACAGCAGCGTGAGAGACTCAAGAGACTCAGACCATCATGGTCTGGTCAAGCCCAGCTGGAAGTGGCTGCACACTGGACATACCCTGGTGTATATATTGCTATTTTCCGTGTCTCCTGGAGGTGGGAATGGCCACGGGAAGTTCACCTGCCTGCTTGGACAGGGCTTGCAGCAGCCTCCAGCTTTGGGATTTGACTTCTCCTTTCTGCCTGTACCTGAGCTGTTCTCACCATTCATGTCGTCTGTAGCGAGGGCTGCATCCGCTTGCAGGAATTGCTCCCGGTCTGGGCATGGCCTAGGGGTTCACTAAACATGTTGAACTGGTGCAGACAAACAGCGCAGCCCGTGCCCCGAGACGGGCACGGTTACACTGACGTGGTTTAGGGCACAGCCGTGATACTCTGCAGTACCAGGAAACTATGACGTGAGGCTCATGTGGCTGAAACTTCAGTTAAATAAGCGAATAAAACCACCCCGCTCCCCTCTGACCCTTCACAGCGGAAACAGTGAAGGGCAAAGTCACTGCAAACCAGACCGTTAGCAGCGTTTACTTGAATTAATGCTACCCTGAGGAGTGGTTAATGAAACAGCCAAGATGTGTTAAGGTCTCTCCAGAAATCAGACAGGCACAAACCTGGGATGACTTTAACCCCTGGGAAAAAACCCTTCCCCTTCCCCTTTTTTTTTGATAAAACTGAGGTTTAGCTGAAGGTGATACAATGAGATTGGGAGAGATCCCAGTGAGGAATGTCTGTCTGCTGGGGAGGGTGTCAGGGGCCAGTGAGGAAGCCCGTCATCCTGAGCGGCTGCTGCTGACCCTGCGTGTCAACGAGCAGCAGCACAACCGGGGCTGCAGACACGCCGCGACACTCTGGAGCGGGGCCGAAGCGCTGGGATCTCCTGGGGCTGGTGGGTGGGAGAGGGCAGCGAGCGTGGCAATGTCCTGGGAACAGCGTAACTCACCATCTCCCTTCTCCCCGCAGACACTACCCGAAGCAGTCCTTCACCATAGTGGCAGACACTCCCGAGAACCTGCGTCTAAAGCAGCAGAGCGAGCTCCAGAGCCAGGTGAGCGCCCGGGGGACTCCTCGCCCGCAGCCGCCGTGCTTTGCCCCATCACCCTGCGTTCTCCTACGCCCTTGCGCGCAGGACGGAGAGGCAGGTTTGGGCCGTGGTTCCTCTCAGGTCTCACCCGTCTCAGCGGGGTTTACTATTCCTCTTATCTGTGGCTGCTGGGACTTCCCAGAGGTGGGATGGGGCCAGCAGGCAGTCTGCCTCTCCCAGTCTGTGCCTCGCACCAGTTTACCTTTTCCCAGCTGACATCCAGCTGCACGAGCAGGTGGAACGGTGAACGGCCTCGTCCGAGCGGGCGTTGACTCTCTAGGCGAGTACTTCAGCTAAACCCAAATCTTGTAACGCTTGAAAGCTCTGGCAGGCAGAAGCAAATCCATAGAAGGGATAATGGCTGGCATAGATAAGGATTTCTTTATCGAGTGGGAAGAGCAGAGCCTGTTTGAGAAGGGTGTTGTCCAGACGTGTCCCATTTCATACTCTGAAGGCATTACTGGATCAGCAGAAGTCCCGAGCCTTGACGCACAGCCGTGGGCTGGGTTCTCATGCTGGTATCTCCTGGTGATGCGGTGGGAACTGCACTGCTCTTGGTCCCTCGGGTGGGCCAAGGAGCGCTCCCTGGTTTCCTCCTCTTACTCCAACACACTGATGTGAGCATCAATTTTGCAGAGAAAAAGCTGGAAGGGCAAAGTTGGCACAGAAACGGGCAGCTTTGGTGGGTGACCCTTCTTCATGGGCTTTGCTCTGCTGAGAGGCTGTGTCGAAGCAGCCGAGTGGATGCCCTGAACCGTGGCGTTAGCTTTGATGGCACAGACCTGCGGACGCGTGCTCGGCGTACACCGTGCTGGAAGAAAAGGCACCCAGCGGCAATTTTGGCTTGAGTCAGTGTCTCGCAGGAAAACACAGGATGTGGCAACTGTGCTGGGAATCTATTTAATTTCTTTTTCCCTTGGAAAAGGAGCAAAAAGCCTGCCTGGAACATCCCGCAGGAGGAGGAGGAGGAGGGGGAACCTCCAGACCTCACCTGGCAGATAGAGCTGGTGGTGCCCATGCAGCCAGCGCTGAGTTGGGAAACCTCTCCTGTTGTAAGGGCTCCTCCTCAGAGCAAGTTGCCCAAGAGCTCCTGGGCATGCACAAGTGCAGCTTGGCTCAGGCGTGGAGCTCAGCACAGCCTGGGGCTGGCTTTGTGTTCCACGGAGCGGGTAAGGGGACACGGTCACTTTTCCATGGTAACAATCGTGAGGCTGCACTGAGCGGTCTGGAGTCCCCAGTGCTGCTTTTACAAAGGATTCAGGCTCTGCATTAGTTGTCGACCCTGGGGAGGGGGTGTGCTCACCTGCCTGGGCTTTTCTGTAACTGGGTGGGACTTTGAGCTCCTTGTGGCATGTGGGAGGTGGCTGGAGGCAACGCCAGATGCCTCGGGGTGGGGGGTGTCTCTGTGGTTTTGAGCCTGCACCTCCAGAAGCTGGTCAGTACACCTCAAACACCAGCAGAACCCCTGTCCCGGGGAGAGACACAGCCATGCCCAGCTCCTGGTGGTCTCCTGGGCTTTGGGGGCTGGAGCTGGGATGGTACAGGGCTGTCAGAGCCTTCTGCACTCTCTTGGTTCACGTCAGCAGAGGGGCTGGGGTGCAGGCAGGGTCTTCCAGTCCACCAGACCCCAGCACCCCACCTTGTCAGTGCTGGTTTCACACCAGGATGAGCTGCAATTAGGATTTCTCTGAGCGGGAGGGAGGGAGAAGAGGCTGCTGGGGAGGTGCTGGCAGAGCCCCTGAGCGCGGAGAGGGGCTGGAGAGGGTGCAGGAGCGGTGGGAGGGAGGTGGCAAAGCTGAGCCAGGTGGAGACTGCCAGGCCGGGTTGCCCGGAGCCCTGGGGAGGAGAGATCCTAAACACGTGTCAGATAAGATCTTAATTCCTCTCTGCCTTTGTTCTGCCCACAAAGGGAGTCTCCTCTTTTCCAACGCCAAACATTCCTATTTCTGGAGCTTTCTTGCTGCCGCTCTGGTTTACTGACCATCTCTTCTTCCTAACGGCAGGAGCTGAGCAAACCCCTGGCGATGGGGATAGGTCACTTCAGCACCCCTGGAGCAGGCACCAGAGTTCACAACCTTGCAAATTAACTGGATGAACTGGAGCTGTAGGTGAGACAGGGACAGGCTGTTGGAGAAGGGCTGGCTGGCTCCGCTTTGCGGTGTCACAGCCTGGCAGGAGAGCTCTGCTCTGCCAGTGCAAGGGCCACCTAAAAGCTCATGCTGGCTGCTGGGACAGGCAGAGCTCTGCACGTGGGTCCAGTGGTAAAATCCCTTTGTGGAGTAAGATCAGGGTTATGGGAACAGCCACATTTTGCCTTCACGCCTGCATTTGCCACAACAAACTTAGCCGTGGCTGAGCCTGGGGTCCTGGGTGTGAGGCTTCTCCCAGTGCCTGTCCCTCCAGAGAAGCTGCAGCAAGAGCAGGGCAGTCACTGAGTCTGTGTCCTCTGCAAGGGGTTTCTAACTGGTGGAGGGTTCCCTGGCCGTGGGAGTGATGCTCTCTAGCAGTTCTGCCCATTCCCCCGGAGCAGAGCTGCTGTGGGGCTGGAGAGCCGCTGTCCTTCTTGATGACCCTGAGAAGGCTGATCCTGTATTTCCTCCCACCAAAAATACACTGTGTGTCCAGCCCGGTGTGACTGGAAAAGCCGGTTGTTCACCGGAGGGTGGGGACGGGGCAGCTGCGTGCCGAGCTGCAGTGGCTTCATGTCGCTCCTGATGCCTCTGCTATTTGTGTCGGCCAAGAAGGCGTCTCCTGTTCCGGTCACTGGATAATGATGTCTGGTGCAGCTAAATGAGTCTCCAAAGTGACACCTTTTACGCCCGTAACCTCGTCTTACAGCCCACGTGCGGCAAGAAAATTGCAGGTTCCTGCCCTGTGGCTCCTCTTTCGAACTCTTAAATGGGTGGGTTTGGGTGCAGCCCTTCCTGCCCCAGGGTGGAGGCTGCTGGGGCGTGGGAGGCAGGTACCTGGCTCCCATCCCTCCCACAGCCCCCTCTGTCCCCTTGGGGAGCGGCTGTCGAGGATGTGGACACAAGGAGGTTTTAAGGTGCTTGAGCTGAGACCTGTGCGGGGTTGTGCTGTGTGAAAGGCCCTTCCCTGGCTCCCTTCGGATGCACCAGTCATCGTCCTCCTTCCTATCCCAGCGGGAACAATACCTCTGGGAACATTAACTGTGGATCCCATTTGATTATTGCTGTGGATCCAGCACTGTCTGCCCCACTCTGCTCTTTAATACAGCGTGTAGATGAAACGCAGCTACGAGCCAGAGCGACAGGAGTGGGAATGTGGGTTGGCAGCTGGGGCAGGAGCGGTGGATCTTCATGGCCCCTTGCACAGCGCTGAGCTGGCTCTCGGCAGTACCCGTGTGAAAGGACAGCGGGACGCACCGAACCGAGCATTTCTGTCCCTCCTCATCGCCCAGGGTTCACCTGCCCTCGAGTTTCCAAGGGAGCAGGACCCCAGCAGTGTGGCTGGAGCAAGGATTTGTGCCTCTCTAAGGGCAGCCTGTGCTGGGAGTGGGATTCCCGCATGGGGGGCGTGTGGCAGGTCCCCTCTCCCCACCCAGCGCTGCCCGCCAGGCTCCTGCCTCCTCAACCCGGTGCCCATATAAGGGCAGGGAGAAGCTGAAAGGCGCCTTGTCTGAATGCTTCCTCCCTTCTTTCCGGCCCTGGCGATGGCTGCAGCCTGGCAGGACCTGGCTGCTCCTGTGCCGCAGCCAGGAAGGGCCGTGGATCCTGTGGAACTGCAGTTCCCCTGGGCTGAGCACAGGCCAGGGTCTGCCCCATGCCCTCCCTGCTTCCTCCCAGCACCGCCCTGATGCTCATGCCATGCTCTGATTTCCATGGCCAGGCGTGTTGGGGTGCAGGTGCCCCAACTAGCTGAGAGCACCAGCCTTGGATGTGTGTTTGGGGTTAGACCTGCCCCCAGCTACCAGCATCTTTCCCCCACAACTCCAGGACTGGGTCCTCCCTGCAGTCAGGCAGGTTTTTAGGGCCATGTTCCTGTACCATTAAACTTAGAGGGGTAAAAACCCAGTGAAGACGGAGAATACAGAACTTATCAAAGGAACTGCTTAGCCTTGTGGTTAGCTTCTCACTTGGTGACTCTTTCTAGCCTGGGTTTCTTACAGCTCAGCAACTTGTATGTTCACAGCCAACACAGGGGCTGGTGGCCCCTCCTCGGGCTGGGATAAACCCTCTTCTTAGCAAGCACAACGGCAGGGCCAGCGGCCCGCGCCCAGACTGGGAGCTCTGGAGGAGAAGAGCCTTCAGGGAGAGCAGAGCAGATCAAGGACAAGCACAGCCCCTCTGCCCGCCACTCGCTGTGGCTGAGCAAACTGGGGCTGGTGCTTTGGCGAGCAGCTGCTGGGGCTGACTCAGCCCCTCCTGATCCCCTGCCCCGGCGTGTGTCACAGGATGGTGTCACAGCCCTTGGTTCCTCCTGCCCCGGGTAACACCCCGAGGCTGCTCCTTCCTCACCGGGGATGTTCAAGCGACGTTCTTTACCCCAGGCAGCAAAAGTTTGTTTTTATCCTCTCCTTCTTGTTGCTTCAAGCAAAAGGAGAATTCTGCCTTGAAACCGGTCCCTCGTGTTCCTCCATTGTGCTTTGGTGTCTTTCTTGTATGAGCATCCTCCCGGGTGGGCTCTGCACCTGCTTCATGAAGTCTTTGCTTTCTCAAGTCGCGTTAGTTGGAAACCTGCCGTGGCTTGTGGACGATACCATCTATCTAAGGGCTGCCGTGATACCCCGTGGCTGTGAAGAAGGGGTGGGGGCTCCAATGTGCTTCCAAAACCTCCTGGTTTGCAGGACAGCAAGAGGGGATGTCTCTGCAGTCAGAGCACGGAGCTCTGGTGTGTCTTCACTGCTGTAACCCACGCCCCCAGGGCCAAGCTCTCCTGGGCGCCTGCTGGTGCCCTTTGCTCTTGCTCCAGACAAACTCCCTGAGCCGTGGACACTGCGGCCCTGGAGCTGCTGGCGGGGCCAGCTGGGCTGCGGCGTGCACAGAGCTGTCTCAGCCTGCAGCCCCTCTGGATCCCAGCTTCATCTCGCACAGCACGGGAGCGCAGCGCCGATCTGCCAGCACAGCCCTCATCCTGCCACCTCTTTCTTTGCAGAGGCAGCCCAGCTTCCTGACCCGAGGAGGGGTACGGGGAGCCCATGTGCTCAGGGAAGCATTTCCCTGCTCCTACTCGGGGAGCAGTGGCTGCTCTCCCAGCAGCTCCTGCTTCCCTTCTCCTGGCAGCCCAGGAGGTGACTCGGAGCCAGGCTGCTGGGTCTGTCCGTGCCAGTTGTGCAGAGGTTGGATCCGCTCACGTGAGAGGCCATGGCGACCTTTTCATTGTGGTGACAACATACCACTGTGCACAGTGCGTGAGTCGAGCTCGGGGAGGGAGGTGAATCCTGGGGAAGAGATTGGGCTGCACTCTTGTAGGCTGCCGCTGGGCAGAGCCCCGTCAGGCTCTTTCCTCCCCGGATGGGCAGAGGCAGCTCCTGACAGCCATCGGCACAGGACCAGGTCCCCGCTGAGAGGACGGAGGAGTTCAGGGCGTCTCTCTGCACATCTGCTTCCCTCCTCCATGAAAATTGGGCGTCTTTCTGGCTTCTTGGATCTGAAAGTCAGCAGAGCCACTGTGTCGGGGTGGGCCAGGCAGCCAGGCGCCGCTTCCTTCCCTGTTGGTTCCCTGCTGAGGCAGCGGTTCAATTTCAGCCTCTGCAGAAGCTGCTTCTGGGTGACTTGGGTGGGAGCAGCGGTCCTGCGCAGAGCGGAGCTGGCTGGGACCGGGGACTGGGACTGGTGACTGGGACCGGTGACTGGGACCGGTGACCCCCAGAGCCGAGGCTGCCGTGGGCTGGGCAGCACATCTGGGCTGGGGCTGCGTGCTGTGTCAGCTCCCTCCCGGGAGAGCTGGCAGCTCCAGTCTTAAAGCTGTGCAGAACTATATTAAAAAGGAAAAAGCAAGAAAACGGGGACTTGTCAGCTGCTGGGGGCGGTGGGAAGAGATGCTGATGTCAGTGTCTGGCAGACTGAACTGAGGATGCTTGTGTTTTGCCGGCCTCCGCCCTCTGGTTTCATTACGGTCTTCGTGGGTGTTTTCCTTCCCAGAGGAGGCAAAACGTCCCCTGACGTGGAAATGCTTTTGTGTGGGTGTAGCTCATAAAACCGCGGGGCTCTCGGGCCGGCAGCTCGCTGTGTGTCAGCTGCTCCGTGATACATGACTTGGGCACACTGGTAGCCCGCGGGACGTTAAAAGCAAATCTGAGTTACCCCAGCCCCTGCAGATCAGCAGATGAGTAGGAGCTGTGTTTCAGCTCTTGGCAATGCCCCGTTTTGCCCCCTGGATACACTGGGGGGGGGTCTCCTGAGCAAGGTGAAAGCCCTGTTAGAAGCTGCTGCACCTCGTGAAGGAGGTGGGTCGCAGTGAGGGTCTGTTGCTGAGTCCAGCTGCTGAGGACACCCCACGTTAAACCTGTTTCTTCTTGTTTGCACCCAGATTCGCTACAAGGAGGAGTTTGAGAAGAACAAGGGGAAAGGCTTCAGCGTGGTGGCTGACACCCCGGAGCTGCAGAGAATCAAGAAGACTCAGGATCAGATCAGCAACGTGAGTGGCTTCTGCTCTCCATGTGTGATATTGCCATGACCTTCCTCCCACCAGAGGAAGCTGGGGAGGCTCAGAACGAGCTGCGAATGAGCACACGGAGCTGCGGCGTCTTGAAATTAATCTTCCAACCCGATTGCCTGGGCATCTTGTGACCCTCTTGCTGCTCTCCCAGCCCCTCCAGGCTGGCAGATGCTGCAGGATCCAGAGGGGGACCCAAGTCCTTCTCTGCTTCCAAGGTGCTCATGTCCACGTTGACTGTGAGAAGCAAGAAGGGGAGCAGCAGAGAGTGGCGTTTGCTGGGGAGAAATATGGGCCAGGGGCAGACCTGTTGGCTCCTCATTGTCACCATAACCCACAGCGTGGGCAGCGCTGGCACCATCCAGGCTCACTGGGGCCAGCCCCGCTGCTGCCCCGAGTGGCTCCGTCCCTCTTGTGCTCCCTCTGGCTTGTGTTTGTGTGTGGAAACCCCGGGCAAAGACACACCTCTTCCTCCTGGCCCTTTGCAGCCATGGCCATCCTCTGCCCGGCTCCTCTTGCCTTTACCCCTCCTGACTCCTGCAAAGCCCTTTCCGTCCCTCCGGCTGTTGGGAGCGTTTGCTGCAGCAGCTGCTGCTGCAGTTGGTTTGTGCCAAGGCTGCGCATAATCCCCAGGGTCCCACCACCGGCTGATGCCAGCCCTGAGGGTAGGACAGGCCGTGCCAGCCGCTTTCCTACCCACAGCCCACATCTCACGGCGGCCGCTGCACCAGACCAGCCTTGTAGGGAGCAACTCAACGTCCCTTGGCCATCCACAGCCACCCCCTGCCATCGTCCTGCCTCTGTGCTGACATGGAGGGGTTCCTGGGAGCTGCATAACAGCATCTCCATCCTCCCTCGACCTCGAAGGGGAGCTCTGTCCTGTGTGTGCAGGAGACCCAGCTCTTCCATTTCTGAAAACAATATTAAAACCATGCCCGGGTTCGGTGGCAGCTCGTGCTTCCCCCAGCAGCTGCATCCGTGTCCAGGTGCCAGCGGTGTGATGCAGTGTGTGGCAGACAGGGAGGTCTGTGTGTTGCCATGGTGAGCGAGGAGGATGCACGCTCGCACGTAGAGCTGCGGCACAGTGTGCAGCAGGCGTGGGGTTATCTGTCCCCTGCCCAGACTCGACCCTGCGCTCCCAGACGGGAACGCAGGGAGTTAATTAACCTTTACCCACCAGTGAAGGTCACGGGTGTTCCTTATCACACGCCTGGGGGCTGTTTGGAAGGCTGGGCTGGGCGGCTGCTTCTCCCTGACCAGTAAACCCGCCTCTGGAGCGCAGCTTTGCATGAGAGACCTCTTGGGCACCCAGTGACAGGCAGCTCCTGTGAGCTCCCCTCCTGCTCCCAGCTCTGCCCTGCCCTGGGCTGCTCCTGCTTTTCCATCCCCTACCTGGGGAACAAAGCCCCTGGGGTGGGAGCTCCTGGGGGGTCTGGGGGAGGAGGGTCTGGGCTTGCAGGGAGAGGGAGGACGGTGCTGGTGCTGGTGCCCACAGTGGGAGCTTGAACACAAGAATTCCCAGCAGGGCTGGAGGAGGTGGGTTATTCCTTCTTCTGATCCCAGTTCTCTGGCAAACACTGATTTCTCCCCGGGGAGCTGCAGGGTGGTATCTGCACCCCAAACTCAGGACAGCGAGGGCTGGGGAAGGTGAGAAACGAACCTGGGGAGAAGGTTTGCCCTGGGGACAGCTTCTCAGTGGGGTCTGAGCTGGCAGGAGCTGAGCGCTGCTTCCCTGCCATGGAGCAGGGCTGTGGTCTTCGTGACAGAAAGCACCGCTCTGTTCTGAGAGGATTTATGGAGGTTTTGGGGCATTAAATAACACAGCAGAGAGATGGGACCAACCCATGTCCCTCTGCTCAGCCCCCTGCACCCTCTCTCAGCCACAGTAGCAGTTTTCAGCAGCTTCCCCCGGGGATCTGGCTGCCGGGCTGGGGTTGCAGTGACCCACTTACTGCAGACGCAGAAACAAACCCACTCCCGGCAAAGCCTGGCTCAGCGCTTCCCTCCTGAGGGTGCAGCTGGGTGGGCACACGGGCAGCAAAGGGGGGTGCCCAGCCTGGCAGCACTCGCTGGGGCACGAGCACCTCTGCAGCACAGGGGTGCCAGTAGGGTCCCCCACATGAGGAAACCCTCCTGGCACTGGAGCTGTGCAGAGCCGCAGCCTCTGACCGCTGGGAGATGCTGGCCGGAGGCTCGGCGCAGTGGCTGGGGGAGCAGGGTGCTCCCCTTGGGGTGTTCTTCCTGGGGTAGGGAGTACCTCTGCGGGGAGCCTGCCCCAGTGCCCTCCAGTAAATAACTGTTTAACCAGGTGCTTTCCATGGCAGCACATCCATTAACACAAGCGGCTGTTAATTTTTACCCCCACGCCCAGGCGGTTCTGCCCTGCTGTGGGGAGGCCCCTCTGTGCTGGCTGCGGGGGAAGGCTCGGTCGGGTGCAGCCGGTGTGTTTGGTGGTGTCTGCTTGCAGCACCCTTCAAGGAAACCCCCCGAGGCCCTCCCACGCTTTGCTTATGGAGAGATCTGGGGGTGGAACCTCCACAGCACCACTGAACCTGCCCGTGAGCACCGAACCTGACCTGTGCAGGAGGGAACTTCCTACAGGTGCTTTAACTCCGTGCTCCTGCAGCCCAGGGACTCGGATCTCACCCACGCCTCAAAAAATTGCAAATCCCACCCACAGGACACTTAAACCTCCTCCTTTCTGTGCTACAAACGGGTCTGAGCAAATGTCCCCGTGGCCTGGGGAGACGCGGGGGAAGAAGTGCCCCGATGCTGAACCCTTGGTAGCAAGAAGAAATGAGCTGGGGCGGGATGGAGGATGTTTCTGGGGCTGAAGGGCTGCAGGGCCGGGCTCAGCTCGTGGTCAGTGCTGCAGGACCGCTCTGACCTCTCCTTCCTCTCCTGTGGCTGTAGATAAAATACCATGAAGAGTTCGAGAAGAGCAGGATGGGCCCCAGCCCCAGCGAGGGTGCGGAGCTGGAGCGCAGGAACTCCCAGGAGAGCACCAATTACCGGAGACCCGTGGAGCAGCAGCACCAGCCCTCTCACCACATCCAGCCCAGCAACCCGGGTATGGCGGGGGGCTGCGGGCTGCCCCAGCCCAGGGTCCTGCACTTGCCGGGGCAGCAACTGGCTCTTCTTTGCCTGTCCCGCACGTCCCACCTCCAGTTAACAGGCCTCTCTTTCCCTCCCCAGTCTACCAGCAGCAGCAGCAGCTGTCGTCTCAGTCCTATGGCTACAAGGAGCCAGTGGCACCAGCCTCTACGCAGCGCAATGCTCCTTCTGCAGGGGGGGTGAGTACAGCCCAAGGGCTCTCAGCATCCACCCCAACACCAGCATCCCAGTTTCCACCCCCTGAGGGTCAGGGTTTGCTCTGCCTGCTCCCCCTCCCTGCCCAGCGGGGAGCAGTTTTGAAGGGGCTGGCTGGGTGTAACGCTGGGTGCCACAGCTATTGCCAGCACCAGCATCCCTGTGCGGCACCCAGTAAGAACCTCCTGGATCCAGCATGGCTCTTGCATGGGGCTCGGCGCAGCTCCCTGCCCCAGGACACCCCTGTGGGTGGCAGTTCTGCCCGTCTAGGGCAGGGCACAGGGCAGGTCTGTGCCCACTGACCCCTCTCTGTCCCCACAGAAACGTTTCCGCGCCGTCTACGACTACAACGCGGCTGACGAGGATGAGGTCTCCTTCCAGGATGGCGACACCATCATCAACGTGCAGCAGATTGACGACGGCTGGATGTACGGCACGGTGGAGCGCACGGGCGACACGGGCATGCTCCCCGCCAACTACGTGGAGGCCATCTGAGCCCGCGGGAGGGGCCGGGGTGCGTGGTGACCGCCGAGCCCCCAGCCCGCGCTGGCCCCGTGTGTGTGCGTGTGTCTCTCTCTGCCCCAGCCTCCCTTACCCTGTGTGCTCCGGTGTCACCCGCCGGAGCCGCCTCCTGACATCTCGGTTACTCTGTTTCTGCAGCTGCCTCCGGTTTCTCTTGCCAATGTAGCTTTGTTCTAGCGCTGTGGGGGCTGAGGGACTGTCTGGGGTCCCTCTGGGGAGGTCCCACTCCAGGGGTGCTGGAGACTCAAGAGACCAAACTGCCACAGCTTTCCTTTTCCTCCGGCCTCCCTCCTCTCCAGCCCTCCTGGCCACTCCAGCATCTCCTGGTCAGGGGAACCAGCCCCGGCAAAGGGAGGAGGAGACCATGTTTTGGGACCAAATTCCTCCCCTCCAGTGGGGATGGGCAGAGGGCAGCGATGTCAGCGTGGAGGAGGTGAGGGATGGACTGGCAGCCTCCCCCTGGCACTGCTCTGGCTTGTCCTGTTGCTTCTCCCGGCTCCTCTGTGCAGTGTCTCCATTCCGTGTTTGCTCCCTTCAGTCCTCACAACAGAAAAACACTCGCAGTTAAAACCTTAAACAAAATCTTTCTCCTCGGGGATTCAGAGCGGCTGCTCTGGACAGCCCTGGACGTGGCTCTTGCTGCTTCTGCCCGGGGCTCTGGCTGCCTCATTCCACCTCCCCGATGGCCCCGGGGCCGGGGACTGTGCTGGTGCGGGTGAAGGAGCAGCCGCAGCATTGCTTCACCTGGAGGCTGCTGCTCCCGCTCGAGGGCTGGAGCCGGGCCCGGCCCCCCCATTCCTCCGGAGCACTGTGACACCCAGACCTCATGTGCCCCCTGCAGCTCTGGCTTCTCTCTTTGGGCCAGGGGCTGGGGGTCCCCGGGGCAGCCTCCTCCCTTTAGCAGTGGTCGCTCCGCAAACTCACCCCGGATCTTCCTGCTTTTCTCTTGCTGCTGCTGGGCTTTGGGGACCCTCCTGAGCCCTCCTGCTGCTGGGGAGGTGGTGTGGGGAGCCGGCAGGATCAGCCCCCATCCCTGTGCCTGTTCTGATCCTCCCCCTCTGCCACTGTGCTTGGGACCGTCCTGGGTGACTGTCCCCTCTGGCAGCTCGGTCTGGAGTGGCAGAACCCGGGGTTTGGTACCCTGAGCCACCCTGCACCTCTCGATGGTCCCAGTGGCAGTGGCTGCTGACTTGGGATCACATTGTGGACCAAAACCTCAAAGCACATCCCTGTCCCCTTCCCTGGAGGGCTCCGAAGGGCCCAGGGCTGGTCAGGGCAGGTATAACTGGAAGCTGTGCAGGGAGGGCAGGAGGGGGATGCTCTCCACCAGATCACAGAAGCCAAACGGCAGTGGCGATGCCCGTGAAGACCGGGCAGCCGGAGGGGACTGTCCCCTTGCCCGGCTGCTGGGGGCTTTGGCCCCGCTGCACCGCAGGGCCAGGACGCTTCCAGGGGGAAGCTGCTGCCTTCGCCCTTCCCAAAGGGAAAGAGGGAATCAGGGACCAGAGCAGCTGACTTGAGATATTCCTTGGCTGTTTGGGGACACGTCCTTGGGGACGGTCTCACAGAGCGGGAGAGGATCCCACTGCCTCGTGCTTGTGGTCCCCTTCCTCAAAGGAGACGAGGCTGCAGAGCTGGTTTGAGGATGGTGCTGGGGTGGGGGGGCTGGAGTCGGGGGCTGTTCTGGTGGGAAGGGGCTCCCGAGCCAAGGAGAGTTCTGCTCCTGGCTTGTTCCCCAGCTGGCTGCAGCAGTAGGTGGGAGAGTGATGAGGAGTCCTGGCACCGTCGTCCCCTCGGGGTGAGAACGGGAGCCCCAAAGCAGGCGGGATGGGCTTTACGGGATGGGAATCCCGGTTGGTGCTAAAACAAGCGAGCACGAGAGCAGGGGCGAGGGGGTGGCTGGGCAGGGGAGTCCCATCTCCCTGCCAATCCTCTTAATCACGTTCTTGTCTGGGAGCGGGGGGGAGTATCAATGTGAATAAACCGTTTTTTAATGGACCAAATAACCGAGGCCATTCCGTTTTGGTATACAGACCTTTTTTTAATGCTACCTGGAAACCATTGTCCTGATTCTCCCCACCCACGCCCTGCCCCTTCTCCCCTGCCGTGGGAAACAAACCTCTTACTGCTTGATTTCTGCCTTTTCTCTCGACTTATGCACTTTTTTGCCTTTTTTCATAGCTGAAAAGCACCTAAACCTGTATTTAAAATAAATAAATAAATGAAATAATTAAAAAAGAAAAAAAAAAAAGAAAAATTAAAAGCTAAATCGCTTCTCATCACGTGTAAAATAGACCTCGACCATCCCAGCTTCCCCGGTTGCGTCTCAGTGCTGAGCTTAGAACGTGTTTCCTTCCGGATCCGTCGCTTGATTGGGGTTTGTCCTTGCGTAGTCCCTCCCGTCGGGTTGAGCACCCACCGATAAAAAAAACGTTCCTTGGCCTTTTTAACCGAACCATCGAATGGAACAAACCAACCGATTCTCTTCCCAGTTTACTCGAATTAAAAATAAAAGTATAATTTGTACCTGCCGATGGTGCTGGGTTTGATTGTGGTCACTTTTCTGGCCATTTTCCAGCTTCCTTGGGGCACGGGGGGATCTCGGGTCGGGGGGGAGGCTGCCAGAGCTGGACTCTCACCTCCACCCAGCTCCCCTGGGGTGGGAAACGCTGGTACCCCCGGGAACCGGCCCGGGGTGCTGCTGCTTGGCTTGTCCCTTGCTCTCAGCATGGCTTGAAGCTGAGGGATGCGCTTGAAGCGCTTGGAGCCCCGCTGCAGCGTGCCCGGCCGATGTTCTGCGGCCACCGGCTGCCATGGAGCCCCGGGAAATCGGCCTCGGCGTTCAGCCGTGAGCCACGCTGGAGAAACCCCACTGGGAGCGGGGCGGAGGCGCAGGCGCAGGCGCAGGCGATGCCTCCCCACTTCAGCATCCTGCTCTCGCAGGCCGAACACCGGTTAGACGTGGGTCTGGGGTCTGCTGGGGTTCACTGCCTGGTGGCTGCTCCAGAGACCAGACCCAGGGACACGGTCAGCGTTGCTGTGGGTCACGCAGCACGAGCTGGGGGCCCAGCTTCGGGACCATGGCACCGGACAGCCGGGTCCTCGTGGCACCGGACAGCCGGGTCCTCGTGGCACCGGACAGCTGGGTCCTTGTGGCACCGGACAGCCGGGTCCTCGTGGCACTGGACAGCCGGGTCCTCGTGGCACCGGACAGCCGGGTCCTCGTGGCACCGGACAGCCGGGTCCTTGTGGCACCGGACAGCCGGGTCCTTGTGGCATCGGACAGCCGGGTCCTTGTGGCATCGGACAGCCGGGTCCTCCCCGCCACCAGCCCTTGGGCTCGGAGAGCAGCAGGCGATGGCGTAGTGTGGCCGCTGCAGCTGCTCCAGGTGGGGTTTTCAGCCCGGCAGTGCTCAGCAGTGGGAAGAGAAAATCTCGAAGGTGTGTGGAGAAGGAGGTTATTTGCCTCAACAGCATGAGCTGAAGAAATGAAACTGAAAAGACTCCGTGGCTGTCGGTGCTCACTTAGAACCAGATCATCTCAAACCCTGCTGAAGCAGGCGGTGTGACACGCAAGGTGAAGGATGCTCCGTACCCCGGCAGTCCCAGAGTCTGAAACGTGGGAGATCAAAGCGGTCCTGACCGGCCGACGGGGCTTTGCCTTGGCCGAAGCTCTCTCTCGCTTCTCTCCCCGTAGGGTGGGCTCTCTCCTGGCTGCAAACAGCGGGTTGTGTCACCACACGCACCCCCACAGACCGGGCAGTGGTTCGGCTGAGGAGAAGCAGGGACAGAGGAACCCCCCAGCAGGCAGACGGTGCCTCCCGGGAGCCCCGCCGGCGGCTCTGGGCCGAGCGAGGGCTCCGCCGCCCGCGCGAGGCTGGAGCCCAGCTGACCGCCTGCGCTGATCCCTTCATTTTCCGCCTGCCTCCCGAGCAGAGCGAGCCGGGCTGCGGCGGGGAGGTGGCTGAGCCGCGGGGGCCGGCGAGCGAAGCGGCGGCTCTGCCCAGCGTCCCCGGTGCGCGCCGCGGGGAGCCATGCTGGATATTTTCATCCTGATGTTTTTCGCCATCATCGGCCTGGTGATCCTCTCCTACATCATCTACATGCTCTAGAGCGACGCGGGGGAAGATGCGGCTCAGCCTCAGCCCCGCCATCCGCGCGCCGCGCAGGTGAGCCGCCACGCCTCGTGCCGCCAGGGTTTAATTTCTGGGAGGAAACGTGTCGGGGAGGGGGGCAGAGGGGGCGGTTTGGGGTTTAACGCCGCGGTCGTTGGCGGCGGCTCGCTCTGCCGGGCGGCGGCGGCTGAGCCGGTGCTGCTCCGCGCTGCAAGGAGGGAGGGGAACGGGCTTTCTGCTATAAACCAGGCCGTTGGGCGGCTGCCGGTTTCTCCCTGCTGGGTTTATCAGCCCCTTCCCGCCTGGGAAAGCTGCTCCCCGCCTCGCGGAGCACAAACTGGGGGCTTTTGTTCCCGAGAGGGAGAGAAACGAACCACCCAGGCAGGGGGGGAGGCACGGAGGGCTGCGGCCGCATCGTTCTACAGGAGGCAAAGGGGGGTCCTGCTGCCTCTGCCCCTCGGGTCGGGCGCAGGGGGGCTGCTGCCGCTCGCTGCCGTCCCCACCCGTCGCCACGGCGGGGGCTTCCGCGGCTCCGGGCACCGCTCAGACCAGCCTCTCCTTTCTCCTCCACAGCCCCAGCCTGGCCCGTCTCCCTCGGAGCCTTCTGGAAAAGCGTTAACCCTCTGCACGCCAGTGGCTGCCCCGCGCCCCGCGAGGAGCCGCGCGGGACCGGCGGGGCGGCGGGGGCCGAGCGGGGCGCTGGGGTGGGAATGGGGTGGCAGGGGCGAGGGCTGCGTGGTGACGTCCCGCTGCCGAGACGCGGGACGTTCCCGGCGGCGCACGTGGCATCCCGGGGGGATGCGAAGGGTCCTGGCCCCCGCCTCGGGATGAGCTCCTCCGGGGGCGCCCGTGTAGGTGTGAGCTCGGAAAAGCACTTGCATTTTTTGTGAAAATGGTTCGAGGAAATGAAATAAAGAGGAATGACAGCGGGGCGTGATCGCATCTGCCGGCGCGGACCCTGCCGAAACGCGTCTGACCGCAGGGCTGGGGCGTGCGCGGCTCCGGGGGCAAACCCCACTTACACCAGACCACCGCGAGGACGACGAGGTATCGGCAAACCACACCGAGACACCTCAGTGTCCCCATGCACGGGCAGGGTCCCTGCCCTGGGCACCGCAGGGTCCGAACCAGCCTCTCCCCAGCTCGGAGGGTGCCCGAGCGCCTGAGCCGTGGCCCAGCCGCGCTCAGCTCCCCGCTCCCGTGTTCAGGGGAGCTCAGCAGGTCTCGGTTCATCCCAGCATGGGAAAAGGAATGTTTTTAATACGATGGAAATTTCTGTGGGATGGAAAGAACATTTCAGGGCTTAATTTCCTCCAGCTTGGAGAGGTTTGGGAGGGTATTTGGGGCATCAGGAGCATTTTTCGTGTCCTTTTCTGAACCCCTGCGTTGGTCCCTACCCTCACACTCAGACACGAGCGACGCCGGGTCACACTGAAAGCTTCCTCCTCCTGCAAGACAAAACTTTCACAGGCCAGCTCTCTCCTAGGATTATTATTATTTTTTAAACAATAAACTCCTGCAATACCTGTAATGGGAAAACCAGCCGGTGCCCCATCAGCGACCCGTCCCAGCAGTGAGTGCAGGGGGACAGGCTGCGGGGGAGCGGGGGGGGGTGGTGCAGGCACAGCGGGCACGTGGGAACAGTCCAAGGTTCCAATGCTGGTGTTCCCAGAAAGCAGAGGGGTTTCGGAGTCTGGGAATGCTGGATGCGGTTCGTGCTGCCAGCTGCGTCCTCGGCACTGCAGTTTCCTGCTGGTGAAACTCTGGAGAGAAACCCAAAGTTGGGGACTTTGCTCCCCAGAGTGTTCCCAGTGCACCAGCCTCCCCACCCCGAGCTCCCCGGGGCCGTGCCCCACCGCAGAGCCCCGGCCAGGCCCTCCAGCTCCTCCTCGCTCCACCACCAAATATAGTTGAAAATCAGAAGCTGGAAATATTCTGGGAGGAATGTCTGGGAGCACTAGCCGTGTTCTCAGCAACCTCCGCGCCGTGAGGCGGTGTCTGATGTCAACATCTGCAGCGATTAAGTGCGAGTGAGGAAGGAGGAATGCGTGGAACGGCGACTTGGCGGAGCACAAAACCAGGAACAACAGTTTTCTCTTCCTCAGAGCGCTCGGCTCGGCTCCCCGCGGAGGGCCCTGCAAACCCGCCAGCTCCGCTGACCGTCGCTTCTGCCGTGCCCCACAGCAGCCAGCCCCGCGCGGGGAGGCGAAGCGGCCCAGCCCGGCAGCTGAGGGCCGAGAAGGGATGGAAAGCACGCGGGGAGGGTTTGATCGACTCCCCACGGCAGCGGATACAAACGGGCAGCAGAAGCAGCGGCACCGTTTTCCGCAGTAGCACCGAGACAGGGCCCAGGCGCTGCCACCCCAGTGGGGTTCGGTGGCGCGAGCTGATCAGAGGGTGCTGCTGTGAGAAATGAGCCAAACCTCACACGAGAGACTCAGGTCAGACCCCACAATGAAGCACTTAATTTTACCACGTTCTTGCAGGAGCAGGTGTCTAACCAGTAGGCACACCTGGTCAGAGCAATACATGAATTTATAGACCCTATTCCCGGCTGCAAAATCCCTCCCTTGTTTCCCCGCTGGCTGGGTATTCCAAAGTGTACAGACTAACCCGACACGCCTTCAACATGTTACAGTACAGATCAGTTCATACGTCGCATGTCTCATTATCGCAGGATTATGCCTCCCCTGGGAGGAGAAGTTAATACTCAATACCCTACTAAGCAAGCGCAGTCCTGCTTCCAGAGACCACATCCATCTCTCGGTCCCGGTGCTGAGTTCTCATAATTCTAGAACAACATTCCTTGACTCACACTGCTGGAGCGGGAGCCTGCCGGGCTGGTGTCATTCTCCCGTTCAAACTGGTTCGGGAAGCACCACTTGGATGGGTTTGGTGCTGCGGGGCCAGCAGCGCTCAGGGGCTGCAGGCGCTGGCGGAGCTACGGGTGCTGCAGACGGTAACACCGGGCGCTGCCCGGGCTGGTGTGCGTGTCAGAAAAAGAGCAATTAATGCGAATCAACAATGCCACCGCTGCGGCACGACCGGCGGAACCCCTGTGCTGCCGGGGGTCTGCTGCGGGAGCCGCTGCCGGCAGAGCGGACGTTTCACCGCCGTCAGACGCGGCCGGTGAATCCGTGAACTCCTCCGGTGTGGCACAGCAGATCCCGGGGTAGGACTGTCACTTACCGCCGCGGTGCCGGGCGGTCGGACGGGCGCTGCCGGAGCGGCTCCACGGCCCGGCGGCGTCACCCCCCGGGCACACGACGGGCCGAGGAGCGGCGCTGGCTCCGGGCTCCGCTCCCTTCTGCCGGCTCCCAGCTCTCGAGACTGTTTCTCGACAGCGGTTCCTGCGTGGGGAGCGGGGTCCCGGGCGCCCACCGGGGCCCTGGCGGTAGACGGTCCGCCCCGGCCGCCTCTTGGCCGCGGTCCCCCCTCCCCGGGCAGGAACCTCCCCGCGCTGCGAGTCCGTTTTCCCCTCACGTTCTGGGTTCGTTAGTGCCCGGCTTGGAGGCGCTGGCACCAGGCAGCTGCCGCTCGGCTGTGGTGTGAGCTCTGAAACACAACCTTCGACGGGAGAAAAACGGACGTGGGACCAGGCGGCGGTTTCACCTCTGCCATCTACCGGCTCGCCGCAAGCAGCCTTCCCACATTTCCAGCCCGGATCCGCTCCTCAGCCTGTCGGTCCCTGCCTGGAGCTGCGCACTCACACACACCACAAGGGCCTTAAGGTGCAAACTCCCAGCAACCCGCCGCAGAGCTGCCCCAGCTCCTTACTGGTGCAATCAAGCGGGGGCAGCTGGGGTGAACTGGTGCCGCTTCAGCTCTTTCCCGCAGCTGGAGCCTGGCTCTCGAAGCTCAGCAGAGTCCCCGTAGCGTTCGGGAAGTGTTTTGGGTGGAGGAGGTGCCGATTTGGTAACAGGAAGACAATAGCTGGGTTGTAAGGAGCACACAGCCCAGTATGTGCTTTTTATTACGCGTTACACTGGGGTGAAGGCGCTGGAGCAGAAAATCGGAACCTTTTCTAAGGAGCAAACATTTCTACAGAGTAACGAGCCGCTGACCTCAGCCTAGGAGCGTTGAACGTGTGTCCTCAACCTGGCCAAGTCCCGGAAAGGCGAATACGCTCAAACAGCTCCATTATTACACCAGGCAGGGAGAGGGAGCTGGTGGGTTTTCTGCTTGGTGGTGAAAAGGCACCTGAGATTCAGGGGAAGAGCTTTGCCATGCTCCATCAAAGCGGTTATGTCGATCTCAGGAGGTCGAGGTGAGTGAGGGAGGCGCTGGCAGTGTGGGAGAACGGGGCCCAGCCTCCCCAGGTCCATCTCTTTTCCTCTGATCCCCAAGAGAAAACAAAATTAAAAGATCAAAATGTTTTGGGTTCGGAACTCTGGTAACATTCTGCGGCGGTGCAGGCACATCACATGTGGAAACCAGGGCGTTGTGTGTGCAAACATCCGCAGTGGGAACAGAACACGGCTTGTGTTCCCAGCCGGAGGCCCTCGCAGCTTCCTCGGTGAAGGAGCAGAATGCGCAGAGCTCAGCTGCGAGGGCTCGGAGCTCCCCAGTGGGCTCCAGGAGCTCCTCCAGCTGGGCTGACGTGGGTGTCACCGGCTTCTCCCGCTGCCACTCTGGCTCTTACTGGAATGGGAAGGTAAGAAATAATTGTACGCTGCTTGGCAAATGTTTCAAAAAAAAAAAAAAAAAAAGAGACTCACGGCAGGAGCGGAGCGAGTCTCTAAAATGGGGCGCATCAGGCAGAGCTGGTGCGGCTTCCCATGGTCAGGTGCAGGATTTCTTTATGGAAGTTCGCCTGAGCGTTTACGAGGTGAAACAAATTAAGGAAGCTGCTGTCCTCCTCCTCCTGATCACCTGCCAGGGCAGAGAAAACCATTTAAAAACAATTAGCGAAACTCAATGACTTCTGTGAAGATAAATCTTACTCATTCGGTGTTTTCAGCAGCCTCCGCTGAGATTTATGAGGCATCAGCCACCGCATCTGCCAGCAGGACGGCTGGGAAACAACGCGGGGCCACTGGCCAAAACCCCTCCACCAGCTTGTCCAAAGACGGACAAGAATGACTGTGCATTCAGAGAACACTCTGCCCTCACCACGCGGGCCACTCAGCGTTCCAGCTCGCCACCACACCCAGGCGCCAGGTTTTCTCCAGGATGATGAGCAGTGGACAGGAGCAGCAGCAGCTGCTCAGCTGACGGTGCTGGGACGCCTCAGTCAGCGCCAGCTCCTGGTTCAGGAGCTGGTGGTGGCTGACGGGCCACGGGCTTACCGGCCAGCACTGCCTCCAGCATGTCCATGAGCATGTGGGCGAAGGTGTTCTCCACGCACTGCAGGAAGTTGTTTTGCTGCCCTGGGGTGCTGAACACCTTGCAGACCTTCTCCATCATTTTCACTGCCCAGTTCATGCAGTACAGGTCCTTCTCACAGACCTGAAACACCGGAGAGATCTTTTCTGGTGAGCACCAGGCTAAGGGCAAGACGGAACCTCAGAATTAACTGTTGACTCTAACGAGTGACTGGGCTGGCTGCAGCCACAGCCCAGAGCTTTGGGATGTGTTCTGAGGACACAGACGTCACTGCTGACATGCTGACAGAGGAACTACTCTGCCTTTTGCTAGTGGTGCTTCTCCTTGAGGACCAGCGTGGTCCTGTGCAGACAAGCTCTGGACAGGGGCTGGAGAGTGGAAGAGCACCAGCCCCTGGCTGGACTTACTCCAGGTTTGTGGGAGTAGATGGGGAAACAGCTGTCAAGTCTGAGAAAGCAAATCAGGGGTGAAAGAGGCAAAAGGCTAGAGCCTGCCCTGTCCAGTCGTACTCACCAAAGTCAGGAAGACCACAAGCCTTGCTAACTCGATGGCTCTCCCATTCACAGCTTTACTGGCCATGAAAGTGAAGCAAATGTTGTTTCCACTCAGAATAAGCAGCCGAGCGTTGTTCTCCATGAGCCACTCCCGAGGCATCACTTTGAAATGAAACAGAGAGAGTTTCAGTGAGCTCTGACCGCTGAGAACAGCGAGTGCCCCGATGGCAGTTCTGGAAGACGTAAACATGCGCGGTTAGTGTGAATTTGGGATGCGTGAGGCGATACCCTCTGGAATGCAACCACAGCCGTGAAGTCATGTAGCAGCTCCGGCCGGCAGCACAGCCACAGCTCCTCACGATAGCTGCTGTGATGACCTCACCCCAAACTCACTTCCAGCGTTCAGTAGAATTTTGGCTTGAACACACGTGGTGTTCCCAGCTTACTCAGCACGGACAAAGTTTCCCTAACACTGGCTAGACAAGGCCTGACTTTAGAGGTCTCATGGATCCTTAAAATATTTCACACCAGGGGAGACAGCCGGGATTTGAGAGCTCTCCTGGGTTCTCTCCTCCCCAGCTCCTGCCAGACTTCCCAGTGTAGTGGCTTTCCCAGTTACACCACAGCTGCCGTGAGTGTCACCAGCAGCTTCCCAAGGCAGCTCTGCGCCCAAAACACAGGCACTGCCAGATGTAGGGGACTGGAGCCCATAACCCTGTGGATTAATGACAAAGATAAACCCACACCTGACAGCTCATCCACGAGGCTGATGACGTCGCCTGCGGTCCACTCCCTGGCCTCGGTGTCATACAGCAGTTTGATTGCATCCGCTAGACCCTTCAGGCTGGTCTCGTCTGTCGGGCCTTCTATCATTTTCTGCCAAACCACGTGTCCTGAGCAATATATTAATCACAACTGCTATTGAACGACAAAGTAATTTCTTTTAAAACAAGGAATGTGCTAAACTGGGCCTCACATGGGTGTCAGGGGAGGGGGATGCAGGTGGGATATTTTCCATGTCATTTTAGCCTGACAGTGGCACAAATCAAAGGGAGATTTAAAGAAAGCCAGGTCTGATAATTCAGTGAGAAACCCCCATTTCCTCAGGGAACAGATGCTGTTCAAGGCGCACTCGAGCCAACTCTGCCCTAAGCAGGGGAGAGTAGAGGAATAGAGGTGCCAGTTCTTCACCTGAATTGTAACTTTTGGTATGTCTTTATCTATAGATGTCTAAAAACACACACATTTATCATTTCTGTGGGGTTTTATGTTAGATCTGGATAAGCACAGTGATCTTTTCCCAGCAATGCACTTCCACGTGATTTGGGTAAAGCCTGGTTGTCAGCAGAGCTGCGTCCTGCAAGGAAATCTCCCTCTCAGGGAACAATCTTTGAAAGTGAACCCCACCCTCCCCGCTACTCGCCATCGAGACAGGACACCGGCCCGAAGATGATATAAAGCAGGCGAGCTTGATTGACGATGGGCCACGGCTTTAAAATACGAGTCAGCCAAAACGCAGAATCGCTTCGATGAATCCAGTGGTTCAACAGGACGCTCCGATAGTATAACCTGATCCGCAGCTCCAGCTTTCGGGCGCTTCCTGCGGTAGGAGAGCGTAGATACGAAAAATCCACTAAGCCTCACACCATACAGATGATCTTTTATTTTTAGAGGAAGAGAAAGAGGGATTTTCTTAAAGCTGCCCCCGAACATCTGGGGGGATTGAGGTGAATTCTCAGCTGTTACTTCCTGAGCCTGGCTTGTCCAGGTATGCCACAGGAACTCAGTGTGTATCGATGCACCCTCTGGCACTGCTCTGCAGCGACTCGCACGTGTCTGCCCGGGCTCTCGGCCATGGGTTTTGGTTTCCGGTTTTTGGCATCAGTAAGTGGAAATGGGAGGAAGTGTGGATGGGGCTGGGTATAAAAGCATTCCACAGAAACACCCAGTTCAGTGCAGGGTAACACGAGGATTTCTTGCGAGGCGAGAGCCACATCAGTGCTGAGTGTCAGCAATATCGACCTGGACTTTTACCATATCCCTGTGTGTCTGTGGCGGGTCCTTTCCCACTGATTTCACTGGCCCTGGTGTACAGGAGGAAAGATTCGAGTCTAGGTTTGTGTATATACATAACTTATGATTCAAAACGCCCTAAAGGCCTCTCAAGAAAACTCTCTTCACTAGGGGACACGTGTCAGAGACAAAAGCACTTTCCTCTGCTTTGGTGAAGTAAAAATAGCTGTGAAATGCCCAATTTCTGTGTAAAGTTGGAGCTAACGAAACAAACGTGAGATTCAGGGCAGGACTGGTGCTGCGAGGCTCAGCCGAGAGAAACCAGTTATAGACACAGTTTGTTTGCTACAATCAAGACCCATTTCCTGACTTCTCCCCCTGGTTTTGCAGGATTTGTCAGCTCTGGTGACTACCTGGTTTGCTGCTGACAACCGTCTGCACTTTACGAGGTAGATTGCTCAGCTCGCAGAGGAAGTTGAAAACCCGGTGACACTCCAGCTCGTCCCAGCCTGCTGTCAGGATCTGCACATCACAAAAGAAAGGGGATAAAAATTAATAGATTGAGCCACAGCCTTCGATCACCACGCTGTGTCTCTGAGTTTCCACGCCAGGTTTCCAAGACTTAAATGCGTTTAAGATGTGCTCAAAATGCCTGTTCTTCTAAGAGAGGATTTGTTCCTGTATTTTTTTGAACAGTTCCTCTCCAGTAAAGGCCCGTTACAGCAATTCTAACACTTCAACAAGCAAATGTCTCCGGTAGTGTAAAACAGGTCCTACTGCAGCTGTCACTGGGGATACGCTGGGGACTGATGACCTCATTCATCTGACACCAATTCTTTTTTTTTAGATACCACAAACTAACAAAAATATCCTGGCATACGTTGTACAACCGTTTACTTTAAACTGTCTCTGTTCCTAATCTGTGAATTTGGAGGTGCGTAATAAAATGCTCCCCTTCCCCCATGTCTTCTGAGATAATAAATCGCTAATCAAAACCCAGACTGGTTGGAGTGAAATCCAGACTGAGGAATTCTCAAGAGTCACATCGGCCACTTTAACAACCAGAAAGGAAATTCAGAGAACCGTGTGAACCAATACCTCCCCCCTACCTCCCAAAAGCTCAAAACCATCTTATACCTCTAAATATCTTGCAAAACCACAGATTAATTTAGAAAACTACCTTAATTTTCTTTTCTCCTTGTGGTATTTGCCTTCTCTCCATAAAGATACCATACCTGTAACAACACCCCGTAGCACTGCAGTCCCACACAGTGCAGAGGGCTTGGACAACCGTTCAGTTTGAAACAGGAAACCTGCAAGTGCAGAACACCAGTGATTTATCTGAACTGGCCATAAGCTAGTTCCAGCGACTGAAAATCCTCCACTGCTGCGTGCATCAACGCTGATGAGAGAGGTTCGGGATTCCCTGCCTTCACTGCTTAAGGAAACAGGACCGATGTTATGGCTTAACGTTAAGTTCAGGTCTGTGGTAAGTGGGTGTGCAAAAGGCCTCTAAAAGTTTTCAAGAGAACAATATCTCCACGAGGAGCTGTGTCCTTCCTCTGCAAAACCTCCACAAACCAAAGAAAACTTGAAGACCAGATTGTGGAACGTGAAACCTCTGTGGAACAGCCCTGAGCACAACGCGCTGGCTGAGGTTCTCTGCTGTGGTTTGGGTTTAGATCAGTAAATTCATTACACAGAGGTAACGAATTCCAGCAAAGGGGCGGTAAAGGCATCGCTCACCTGGTGACAGCCGTACAGACATGGTATGGTAAGGGACCACTGGGAGCACTGGAGAAAGAGACGTGGACTTACTTCTGAGAGAATCTTGTGCACGTACTTCAGCCTGTCTTTGGTGGGCAGCAGGAGTGTGCACCGCTTCAGCAGCAGCCCTGCGAACAGAAGGAGCACACACGTGCCTGTGAGCACACACGTGGCAACATACGTGACGGCCACAGCTCCAGCGACAAGCACGGCACGATCATGCCGTAGCGGGAACAGCTTTGCTAGAGAGCTGGTGTTAGAGAGCGGGGCAGCTTCCTGCGCCACAACTTGATTATTGCACTGTTTGAAATCCCCCTGAGCCGCGGCTGGAGCCTCTTAAACTCACTGTGCTGGGTTTGGAATTACAGCTGTTAAAAATACTGGAAATAAACGTTACTTGTTGCACCTCTTCTAACAGGGCCCCTGGGAATGCTGGTTTTCCCCTCACATCATGGAAAGCTCAGCTTCCAGAATTGTTTCAAGGTAGCCACATGCTCTAAAGAGAAAATATTCCAAACTGTGTTAATGTAAAGCATAGCTAAGAGGTGAAGCTATTTTCCTGCACAGGCCCGAGATGGTCCGTGTTTAGGATGTCAAAGTCTGGAGTTCATTGCGGGGGAGCAGCTGTTTTTTCTACACTCCTGATAGAAAATGGGTTCTCAGCTTGCTCCTCAAAAACCTTCTCCTGGATAAAATATACTTACATTGTCTGTGGATTGACCAGGAAATCCACAGAAAAGCGTGTATTTTTCTAGAGGGAAAAAAAAAAAGGAACTATTTTTCCCCCAAATACAGAGATCCCTGCATTTACTGTGGTTCTAAGCGGACTCTCTATTTAGTGTGTGTTCGCATTCCTGTGTGACAGCCAGAGTTTATTCCTCAGTCTCGGACATGGCCCAAAGCTCAGGCAAGTCCATTTTCCATTGTCTGGATGAGGCTCTGTCGAGAACTCCCCGAGGAGCAGCTGGAGCCGCACAGACTGTGACTGCCAACGGGAACACAGCCATGGCGGGAGAGTTCTGCGGAAGAAAATGGGTTGAGCAAAAGGTACCGCTCCAGGTTCCTACCACAAACCCCCACGCCACAATCCTCAAGTCCATTTTATACAGTGGCTGAACCTCTGACCCCATCACAGCTCCTGGAAGGTTTTACTCAAGCGGAGCTGGAGCCCTCTGGGTTTAGGGGAGGTTCCTGCAGACCCTGCTCTGAACAGGAGAAACTTCTCCTCCTCAAGCCCCGTCTTTCCTGCTGTAAAGTAAATATTGATTTTGCAACTGACCTCTTAACAAAAACGTTCTCTTGAGCTTCCGCCCATGACACGATCTCTATGCTGTGACTGTGTCCTGGTTTTACTACTAGGCCCTACTGCAGGGGGGGTCCACACCTACATTTAAATGAGAAGTTGCTGTTTTGTATGGGGTTCTACAAAGCTCAGACTAATCTTGATATTTTTTTAAAGATTTGTAAGGTTTCAGGCTTCATTTTAAAAACAAATCGCTAAGCTTGTGTTAATAACCTCTAAACCTCCAGGGGTTGCTTATAGCAGGAGGTCTTTGGTGTCAATGGTTCTTGCAGTGTTTCTTTACCTTGTGAATGCCTTTATTTAAGGTCTTATGGAACGCGTTGGAATCAATCAGAATGTGTTTTAAAAACAAGCAGAGAGGCTAAAAAATGCACAGTGCTCCTCACTGCCCCTGGACCCCCGTGTTCTGCTCTCGGTTTCTGTTATGCCAGGAGAGGTCTGAGCAGGCGAGCGAACGGGCCAGGGACTCTCTGCCCCCAGGAAGGCTGTGGTCAGCACACAGTACCTGTGACAGCGGAAGGACAGACGATTTCCCACTGCCCTGAAGCAAAGAGCGAGGGGGAAATGTGTCCTTCATGGAGTGTGAGCCACAGCACAGATCCCACAGGCTGTCGGGCAGACTTTCTGGTGGCAACTGGTGCTGGCCGCGCCAGGATCAGGCCAGGTGGAAGCACTGTGGCTGCGTTTCCCAGGCTGGGGAACAGGGCGAATGCAGAGTGAGGAGCCATAGGGCCTGGGCGCGCGGCTCGGCTGCAGCTTCCAGCGGGGCTCTCCAGACAAAGCGAATCTGGAGACACCTACTCTGGGAGCTGGTCCTCAGCCCAGCCCCTGCCTGCCAGGTCGGAGGGAAAAATAAACATGGGGGAGGCAGCGCAGACAGTGTTTTTTCCATAACTATGGGGTTTTGGAATCACTTCAGGTAATTCCTCCTGCCTCCCCCTGCCAGATAATGGCATTTGAGTGGGTTATTTGGCACCGGGAGGAGCTTCACTTTCAGAGGGAGCTGGGCCGGATCCTCAGCATTTTACTGACCGACACGTGTAACAGGAGAAACCTTTTCCCTGAGTATGGTTCCGCTCTAATCGTTACCGTTTGCAGTAAAGGATCACCTAGAGATTTGTAGTGCTCTAAAACAGAGGCTCCTTCTCTCTCGCCAAGGTTGTGAAAGTCTTGCATTAAGAGCCTTCGGTTTCCTGATGGAGTTGAGATGTAATTAATAAGACGGTTGCCGATGGTTTTCGACACCATGCTCAGCATGCTGATATCCTTCACTGAAACAGCAAAACCCGGTGTAAATCTTTACTGCAAGACAAGGGCCCGTCACTCGTTGATAATTTTATCTTACTTCAAAAATAGAAATAAGTTTTATGAATAAACCACCATTTAATTACTGTCTATCTCCCTTGCAGTAATTATAAATGGACAGATCTGAGAACTAATTTCACACATAACAGGCAAAAGACACTTCAAACAGTTTGTACTTATCATGTAAATTTTGGTCATGTGGTTCTTCATACATAAAAGCTGAAAATTCAGAGAATAAATCACATAAAGTAACTTCAACCAGCTAAAAGCTAAAATATTTGAAATAATAATGGCTTTTCCTAAATGGAAAACTTCCGTGGTACTTTTTTTTCAGATATCGGAAGTGACACCTTTCCTCTCAGCTTCTCACCTGAAAGATAATTCAGCACCATTTGAAAGATCTCTAATGGCAGCGTCTGGAAACACCCGAGCGCTGACAGAGACAGGGGAGCAGTGTCCAGGCTGTGGCAGCGCAGTCTGGAGTGATGGGCGCTGTGCCTGTGTTTCTGCTTAGGAATGAGGGTGTAGCTGGTCCTCGCGGTGGATGCCATCATCCTGCCGGTCCCATAAATCTCACCTGCAGAGAACATAGGAAAGGCCTGTTTTCCCAGGAGGAAAAGCCCTAAAACTGGGCTGAGAGGAAATCACTCCACTGCAGACGCAGCGATGGAGCGTGGAAATCTTGTCAGAGGTGCAGGATAAATTTGTGTTTGAATTTAGTGCAATGACGGGCAATTAGCTGAATAATTTTCTAATTCCGTGTCGCAGAGTACGGAGCCTTCAGCTGATCTTAGAGGAGGAGAAAACAAAAGTGCTGGGGGACACCATAGGAGTGGGACAGCAGCAAGCGAGGAGGATAGTTCTAGAAGGAAACTCTTGAGGAAGACTATGTGATGGCACGAGCTACAGTGATTAGTAACAGCCTTTTGCCTTGTTACACTAATTGTTCATCAGAATATGAACGAGTTACAGGGCTGTTACTGAAATGATGGGCATGTTACTTGGTTCCTTTAGAGCGACCACTACTTAGACCAAAAAAAAAAGATTAGAAGGAACACAGTGGTGCTTCACTCTGCTTTTTCCTGCAGCCCTGGAGTTGTTACATGGCTTCATTCCCAGTAATGACTCTGTGTGTGATACAGAAATGAAGGATAGGGTATTGCTGCCTGAAAAGACCCGGTGACACGGGCTTCCCCAGAACTGTCAGGGTCTGAGAGCCGCGAGCTTTTAACGCTCCAGAAAGGTGTTCTTTTGGTTTCCCCTCTGGTTTGAGTCACTATAACAGGCAGGACCTGACCTCGCCAGGCAGCAGTGGGAGCGAGCGACTCACTCTGCTTAGCGTTATTTTTTATAACAGAGATTTTTCACGCTGTTTCTTGCTTCCAGCAGCCGAGGCTTCGGGGGCGCTGCCAGAGCAAACGAGCGCTGCAGCACCATTACCAGAGCTGGTAGTAACAGCCCTGGAATCCGTCCAAGCTGCAGCGCAACCTCCCAGTTACCATCAGTGGGAAAAGCGCTCAGAGAACAGACCTCATTGTTCCAAAGATTAAAAATTTACAAAAATTACAGACAACCAGTTCCAAACATCCCTCACACTGATTAGGAAACAAACAAGCCGGGCCTCGCTGGTGTTCCTCCGAGCCAAGTGGCCCCCTCCACAATGGCAGCCCTGTTTGCTGCGACAACTGGAAGAACACGGGGCACTTCATTACCCGGTTACGAATGGGCCCGGCTGGCTCGGGCTTGTGGCTGGATAGAGTTCGCTTTGTGTGTTTAAGGAAGTGACACTGCACCGGAAGCATTTTTAATTGAGGTGTGGTGTCATTCCAGCTGGCTAAAGAAGCTTTTAGTTCAAGCTTTCACAAGGCTCAGGAGCAAATGAAGCTACTCCTGAAATTAGTGTCTCATGTGGCTTTGACACTGCTCGGGGACGAGAGACTTCAATCAAGCAACCACCTATAGGAAAACAGGTGGTTGTGTGAAAAAATGTTTGTTGTCTAAAAGCAAAGAAAGAAAGACTGAGGTGGGTGGAAATTCTACAGACACCGCTGGGGGTTCCTTGTGTACAGCACAGAGAGCAGCTCTGCTCCTGCTCACAATCGGGGCACCACTGAAACTTGCCCAAACTGGGCTAATCTGGTACCTATTTCTGCTTCATACATTAGAAATGACGTTGCACTCCTACGAAACCTTCTTTTCCTCCCCCCCCACCCCCCCACCCCCCCCCCGCTCACTCTCTTTAGCAGGACTCTGCTGTAAGGATTTATGGTGTATGTAAGTGGGTGGTTTTTTTAAATCTTACCTTGGGTCCGCAATCACGTTATATGGCAGAAAAAAAATACTTCACCACAAAGGAGGGTTCAGAAGTGCCAATTCCAGCCTGTGTCTGTTCAATCTCACATCAGATTGACTACACTGCTGTAATTTAGAGCAGAGCTAGATAAAATTAACGTAAATAAAACCGAGTACAAGCGAGTGTCAAAGCCAAAGCCCCGAGTCTTTCCCAAGAGCTCCCGTGCGCCTCCTCTTTGCCTTAACACGGTTTTTATTTCTGGGGGAGCTCTGCCAGTGCGGGGCGACGGGCTGTGCATCCCTGTCTGTGCAGGGACACCTCTTGGTTCGAGGACTGCTTCACCCAGGCTGGAAATGGAAGGGCAAACATTCGGTATTTATCACGCTGCGCTCGCAGTGCTCGCCCAGGAGGGTCACCCTGATTGTTGCTATAAGCTAATTTGTTTACAAGGGAGGAAGCACCAACTTCTAACCCGCTCTAGGGTGTTTCTTGACCTTAAGCTGTCGCTAAACTCCTGCTAACAGCCAAATTTTTGTCCCTGCAGTTCCCTGAGCCCTGTGTTAGCCTTTGGCAAACATTTAGTGCAAAAAAGCTGTTTACTCTGGAGATTGGTTTGGAACATTTCTGTCTCCCTGCCTCATGATTGCTTCAAATATTAACTCAACAGCAGGGGGGGGTTTCTCTTTTTTCCCCCCCCCAATTTTCTCTTTTTCCTTGCGGGTGCAAATAAAAAGGTACAAGTTCCAGCAAGGGCTGACAAACGTCAAGGCCCCCAGTGCAGCCAGGGAGTGACATTAGGGCTTGTTACCCCCTCGCCTACGCTGGCGGTTTACAAAAACCATATTTTTATTTACGCTAAAGGGTCTTCGGTGGTGCAAACCAGTCCCCAAAGCACCTAAACGGGCGAATAACCAGCACAGAAGGCAAACCCCGGGGAGCCCTGACCCGCTGACGGTGGCTGCGGTGTGCTGAGGGGGGCCGGCTCGGCCCGTCCCTCAGGCTCCGCACAGGGGGAACCCCCAGAACCTGCTGCTTGCCCCTCAGCCCAGGCCGGGTTTGCTCCTCAGCCTGCGGGATGTGGTTATTTTGGCCTTTTACCTGCGCTTTTGGCTGGGGTTTAGCCGGGCTGTGCCAGAGCGTCAGGCCAGGCCTGGCCGCCTGCTCCTCCGTGGCCCCTTTGCCCCCCTCAGCCCGCCAAAATGGGGCCAGGGAGCCAGAAACGGGGACGTGCGCCCCCAAACCTGCTGGGGGGGGGGGGGAGCGGGAGGGTCTGGCGGTCGATACCCACTGCCAGACAACACCTTACGAGCTGTTTTACCTCAGGGAAAATCCCGCCCTACAAAGAGCCCCCCGGCCGGGGCACCTGCCCGGCTGCCGCTGAGGGGAGCAGAGGAGGGGGCATGGGGGGAGCCGAGCTCGCTGCCGCCGGGCCCTGAGGGGAAAAAAAAAAAGAAAAATATTTTTAAATTATTATTATTTAAAATTATTATTTTTAAAGGATGATTTTGGTGAAACGCCGCTACTTACTGGGGTTAAAAGGGATAGGGGTGCCACCCGTGCTGGTGTGTTTAACTCGGCAGAAATATCTGCAAAGACAAAACCAGCCCCGTGTCGGGGCGATGGCGGACACAGGGGGGCGATGGCGGTCAGGGGAGGCAGACGGCCCTGTCGGAGGGCAGAAATTACTACAGGCAACAGACGTGTTTTATTCCAGCAGTGTTTTATGACTGTTATTAACAATCCCGCCCCTCTCCGCGGGTTCTGTGCTAATTTATTTGTAGTAACGGTTTTCCCGCCTTTCGGCCCGCTGCCCTTTTCAGCGCGCGGAGGAGGCGGGAAGAGAGGAAACGCCTCGAGCACGGCTTTCCCCGCCCCCCTTGTCCCCGCCCCTATTGAATATTTAACAACAGTCCCGCCCCCTCCCCGTAACCTCGCCCATAGGCATGCGGCGCTGCCCCACCCCCTCATGAATAATTAAGCGAGCTCGTCCTCCATTTTAGAGAGAGGCGGGGTCGGGCGGCGGCCGCGCGGCTCGGGCGAGTCCGGCCGCCTCCTGTCCGAGCGAGGCGGCCTGTGGGGGATCTCGGGGGCGGCTTGGTGTCCTCGGGCCATGCCCCGCCGTGGGGCGGGTGTGTGCAGTTCCACCAGGATCATCGCGCCGGGTTGCGGGCGGTGGGAGGTCGATGGAGCTGTAGGTGTGTGGGTTCCTGCCGTGGCCAGAGCTGGGTGCAGCTCCGGCCTGTGTGGTAGTGCAGCCCCCCGTGTCCTGCAGCTGTTCCTGGCCGAGACCAGCCCCACCAAGCCCTGCAAGGTTGTATGAGGTGGGGGTCAGTCTCTTCTCCCCAGGAACAAGTGACAGGATGAGAGGAACCAGCCTGTAGTTGTTCCAGGGGAGGTTGAGGATGGCCTTGAGGAGCAATTCCTCCTCTTTGGGGTTGTCCAGGCCTGGCCCAGGCTGCCCAGGGCAATGGTGGAGTTCCCATCCCTGGAGGGGTTTCCCCACTGTGTCAAGGTGGTGCTGAGGGACAGGGGTCAGTGGGAACCTGGCGGTGCTGGGGTTATGGGGGGACTTGAGGCGTTTTTCCCACTTAACAATTCTATGATTCCATTCTATGATCTTCAGTCTGCTGAAGAAAAACACAACCCCGAGCGATGGTGCCAGGCCCCGGCGTTTGCTGATATCAGAGCAGAAGTTCACCATGTGGCTCCCACCATGCGACGCTGCAGGACAAGCTGCCTCAGGACTGTGACGCCTGCGTGGAGATGAGCGATGCTGCAGCGGAAGGTGGCCCAGTAGTAAATCAGCGTGCCGTAACACACAGCTTGGAGCAGAGCTGTAGCACTGTAAAGCAAAAACACGGCACAAAACCAGCTGTGAGCTTTGTTAGCGGAGGCTGTGCTGCCACATGTAGTTAGGAGTTGCCGTGTGGCTGCTGCATGCTCGTGTCATACCCTAAAACAGTGGTTCCACAGCGTGGCAATGTCAGGAAAACCACGGCGAGCTGCCATTCCTCTTTAGCGCAGTGAACTCTTCATCCTCCCTCCCAAACCGGTTTTTAAACAACTCTCGTTGTGCAAACTCCCGCAGTAGCCGGTTGTAGCCCCTTCTCTAGGGGACAGGAGCAGCCTCTCGGGAGAGGTTCGGGGCCGTTCCCATGCGATGGCAGCAGAGAGCTGTAGCTGCCTTAAACCATGTTCCCCAGTAGGTTTTTTCCCCAAAGACTGTTTGTTTGTTTTGTTTTGGTTGTTTTTTTTTTCTCGAACTTTATTGAGGGAAGAACTTTCCTTAGCGGCACTGAAATAGCCACAAAGCAGAAATCATCCCCAAATAGAATCATGTGGCACCATCTGGTAACGGCTGCTTAAATTAACGAGCGTGGGAATGCTATGATGATGTCATCATGCTTGCTGTATTTTTGCTGAAAAGGTAAATTAGGCAAATGTGCAAAAATAACGTGTCTCCAAGGCATTTCTGTGTAGTCTGACTGTACAGCCGAGCAGGTAAAGCCTAAAGACTGATGTCCCTGTTTCCTTTTCCAGCTGAGGGCTGGCTGAGCGGTGCCAGGCCGACTTCTCTCCTCATGCAACTGCATCCTGCCTCTGTGAATCCTGCAGCGGTTCTAGGCACGCAGAGAGGGGTCGCCCATCGTCCTCCTCATCCCCGTCCCTTTTTTTTTTTTGCTGCTCTGCACCTCTGCGTTCCACCAGGAAGGAGCTGCATTTCGGGAATGCCAGGAAAAGCGTTTCAGGCTGATTTCAGAATTTTGTGCTGTTCATTTACACCAATATCAACGTTTCTAGAACCAGAACCGTTGTTTGGGGAAAGAATACAATAAAGTGGGATGGATAGGGAATGTCTTTCTTCTGGTGCAGCTTTCTGGAGCCTGACAGTGCTTTAAGGGTTTCCAAAGTCCGAAGCTACATCCAGGCTCCTGTGTTTAATATGCACCGGTAGACCTTTAACTACGACTAACGACACAATGATTGACATAATTAACGACAGCAACAGGGGCTCTGGGTTCGGGGGTTTAATTGCGTTGTGTGGTCAAAGTATTATCTGGTGTTTGGCTCAAATTGGCCGAATGAGTCACGGTTGTTGTTTTTTCATTTGAGGCTCCATAATCCAGTCAGTGTTTGTGAACTGGTTTGAGGTGACAGGAGGAAAGCCAATAAGGAAAAAAGTACAATTGAGTTGTTATACACCACGGTGGTGGTTCTGCTGGAGCGCTAACGGCTTATTCTATGCGCGAGTGGCCTTGTCTAGTGCTCCTCAGGTACCTGCCTGCACTCAAGGCCTGAGCAGCGCTGCGGAAGTCTGGTAGAAATGTCAGCTGTGTCTCTGCAGAAGCAGTGGTGACATCTCAGTGACAGGATGGCCTTGCGATGGACTCGGCTCTGCCGTACCTGGGATTTAGGTGGCAAGCAGTTGCTAGCGAGATCCTCCCGAAGAGCCCAAGCACATTCAGCATTCAAACCCTGCAGGAAGGCGGGAGGTGGCCGGGAAGGCGCCGAAGCCCTGTTTAAGCATGTCATTAAATTCCTCTGCAACGGCAGGGTAGGCAAGATCGAAATCATCCGTGCTGTTCAAACAGCGCCGTTTTCAGGCACTGTTTTGTTAATCACAAGCATGTTTTCAGGACAAACATGGGAGAGCCCTGTGCCAGCAGCAGCACCAGTATTTAAACACGGTGCAGAGAGGAGCTCGGGGCGGTTGGGTGGGGATACCTTAGTGGGAAGCGAGGAAGCGTTAGTGCATCGCAGCGGGGAGCTGGAGAAGGCCCTGTCCGGCCCAGCTGCCACCAGAGTCAGGGCTGGGGCTCTGCAGTCTGTCACGCCTGGACAAACTGCATCTGGTCTTGGGCAGGAAGGACCGTGTCTCTCTCCCCAATGTCCTGCTCAGCATTTCCCACTCAGGGGGCAGAGCCAAGCCAGCGTGCCCAGCCTCCCAAACTGGCTTTAGGTATTATTGAAGCTGTTCTCTTTACCTTTATTGTAGAACACGCGTTCTTCCTGCTTCCAGCCCTTCCCTACCACCACAGGGGCAGGATGTCAATAACCGGGAAGCTCTTGAGCAACCGGGCTGAAAGCTGGAATTCTTCTGCTGTTCCCTGAGTCGAGCTGGAGCCTTAAAAACAAACACCAGATGGGTGGGAAAATGGCTCTGCTGCAACCAGCACGAGTAAGAGCAGCATCTAAGCAAACGTTACAGAATGGAAATAGCGATAATAAACCGCAAAGAAAGACATCATGCTTCCAAGTCGCGTGTCACTTTGTGTGCAGGCTTAGGTGGTAAAACTGCTTCAGTACTTACTCCGTTTAAATCAGATTTTGCCTGATTTGCCAAATGTTCAGTCTCTCTTGAGGTTTCATCGCAACTCTGTGATGTTATTAAGGAGCTTAGGCGCAGCCTTTTGTTTGTACTTGAACGCAGTAAAGCAGTTACAGGGGGGATTGCTGCCTCAGCCAGGATACGGAGTGAATTAAGGTGTCATCCTCCTTAATGAACTCTTGGGATCAAACCTGCAGAGGCAGGTTTAATGCCAGGACTTGCTACGTCCTCCATGCCTCTTCCACCTAGTTTTGGACAGTGATCAGGGCTGAGACAAATTAGCTGCGCTTGGTCCTTCTACCCTGCCTTTCACCCGAGGGCCTGAGTGCGCTTCGTTAGATGGCAGAGCTGCGGAGGAGGTGAGCCTGACCCACACATGCTGGAGCAGGGGGAGCCGAGGGACCTCCTAAGGGGAACAGACTGCAGGCAGAAGGCAGAGACCAGGTCTTGCTTCCTGTCTCTGATGGTGGCACTAACTGTTTGGATGGAGGAACTGTGAGAGGTGGGACGAGGCAGCGAGTGGATGAGATGGATGCAAAGGGGGGGCAGGTTTGTGCCCTGTGTACATTGTTCATCCCTCACTGGACGTTACAGGTTTTCCTTGCATCAGAGCCGTTCCTCTGCAGTTGCCAGATTGTCGCTGAGGAACTGGCCTCTGGGTTTTCCATCTGCCCCTTCCTTATAAATATTCCTTATACGAAACATGCCTTATTTTTTTTCTGCCTTCAGTTTTTCTCCATCTTCCAGTTTTGCAGAGAAGTCGAGACCAGCACAGAAAAAATGGATTACTGAGAATCCATTAGCCTCTCAAACCGAGTTCCTCTGGTTTTCTGGAGAACCGAGCGGACCTATCAGTGCGTAGCTGGGGCTCTGCCTTTCTGCTGCTTTTTCAGATGCAGTGTTCAGCCCCAAACAGACGGGAACCTGTCAGCACAACGTGGAGATAATGACCCGTGAGAGCTTCGGACAGGTAGGAGGTTACTGCAGCCAGCCCCGTTCTGCGCTGTGATCTTAGGGGGTTTCTCAGGCTGAGCATGTTGGGAGGCCTGAATATTCCTTTGAAGAGACACCACGAAAAACCTCATTTCTGCAGGGATGGGAATTCTCTGCAGAGCAGCTGGGCAGCAGCCGGGGTGGCTCTCCTGTCTGGGGAGGGAAGGAAAATTGTCTGAGCTGCGACAGAGGCATGGAAATACCAAGGACGTGCAATACCGAGGGGCAGCATAAACCTTAAAGAAATCCACCTGATGATTGCTTCCAGCTTCTGCTTTGTTCTCCGCTGCTGCCTGTCGAGCAGTCCCGTGTTCCCAGTGCCAAAGCTAATGGCACAGGCTGTTTCTTGGAGGTTCATGTACCAACTCGTACATCTCTATCACCGTCAGACACCTCCAGGCTTCACTTACTTGCTTTGCCAGCAGCAGGAGCTCTCCTAGATCCTCATTTCTTTGTGGGTGGTTGAGTTACCCCCAGCTCTGTCAGCTAGGAAGGGTGAAGGAGTTCAGAAATTCTCCTCCTGGGTTTTCATATCATTCGGTAGGGCTGGAGGCTGGCAGGGTTCAAAATTCTTCTGCAGCAAAGTGGGGTCGTGGAAATAACCCTCCAGAGCAGGCAGCAGGGAACCAGCAGGTACTTGAAACCCACTGTCACTCGTAAGGGAACAGCAAACCCACTCCTTTGGGTGCTTAAAAGGAAAACAAATATCAAAGGTTTTCTTCTTGATTTATGACAGCAGTCTAGCGTTGTGCTAGGTACAGATTCTGGGCAGAGGAGAAGGGCTTCAGGTGCGTTCTGCCAGCACACGCTGAAGGTTTTGTCAGCTTTTAAAAAATAACAAAACCACCTGTCAATTATTATAACTGTAGTTCAAATCGAGGAGGGGACCAACAAAATTCAGCTGCAAAAAAGGAACATTGCTGCCTGCTCTGACCCGCCTGCTAAACAATCAGGATTTGTTGTGGGAAAAGAAAATGAGCCCCAGCCCTTGGGAAAATTTCAGGATGTGCGGTGGGTCCACAGGTTCTTCCTCATCCTTTTGTGATCAGAAAGTTGTGGGAGGAGATGAAGGTTACTGCAGAGATCCTCTTGTGGGAGCTGAATGGAAACGAGCCGGTGTTTTCTGCCTCCTCCCATCCCGCCTGTGGGTCAAGCCGTTACTGGGAGCTGTACTGGTAATTCTCATCTGCCCCCTTCTGCCCTTTGGGAAAGAAGTGCAGAGCTCAAGATGGCAACTTGGGGTGGCAGAAACATCGCTGAAGCCGTTTGGAAGGCGGCTGGAGGCACCTGCGGGGAAGAAGGTGCATCGGCAGGGGCTGGCAAGGCCGGTAACTGCCCTGGGGGGTGGTGGCATCATCACAGCCATGCCAGCATCACCTTTGGATGGGTGACGTTATGATTCACTCTGATCAAGGGGTGAAAAGAGAAGGGTTGTGCTGTGAGTGTGCGATGGAACTGCCTGTTTGGAATGCCCATGGCCCTCGCTGCAGGCGCCAGTGGAGCGCGGTGCTGGCAGCACCTGGCGGGTTGCCCCGGTAGGTTCCCCTGCCGATGGTGGTCAGCTCTGTGGAGCCAGGAGCAGCCTCCTGGGAGTGGTGGGTGAGCAGCCACTAAGGCAAAGAGCTGGGAGGTGCAAAAAGTGGTGACTCGCTTGAGGAGGGCAGCGGGGACAAAGTTGTGCTTAGAAAATTCTGCTGTAGCTCCTCCTTTGGGCAGAATCAAGGCAAGAACAGCACAGGTCCCTGCTCGAAACAGCCCCGGGCTGGGGATTTCGATTTGCAAAACATAGTGTGTCCCCATTCACATCTTACAGACCAGCAGCTCGGATACCAGGAGAGCTTTTACTACTGGAGACTTGCACCACAACCCAGTACCTCTCCACAGCTCCACCCTGCCCCTGCCACCATCCTCCTCCCGCCGTCCGTCCCCAGCAGGCTCGGCATTACCTCTTGCAGGTGATGTGCAGTGGGACTCAGTGGCCCCAACGGAGACGGCTGTTTGCAAGGTCAGGGCATGGGAAGGGTTCCGGTAAGTCCTTGTTTGGGGTGTAAACCTGTAGTTAAGTGCCGGATGGGCCTTGCCTCCAGTTTGTGATCTCCTTTTCTTACTGCGTCGTGAGGATTTGTTCACACTTTAACTGTGTGACACTGGAGGAAGCCTGAACCACCCCAAGGCTCAGGTAACGACCTCTGAAGTGAGCCCCATTTCTGAAACAATTTGGTGCTGGTGCAGAGATCAAAACACTGACCCTGACCCCTCTCAAACAGGACCCGTAACCTTAATCATTCAAACTGAGAAGCCTGAAAAAACAACCCCTAAATAAGCTGAGCAGAATAAAATGAGAAGAAAATGATAGTCTTGATTCAAAGCTCAGTTACATTAGTTTTTATCCTAGCTGTCTCCTGAAAACACCTCCTGGTAATGAGGGGTTATGACTAAGAGAGGGATGTCTTAAATAAACCCAACCCGTGTAGCGTTATTGCACCAATTCAAAGACAATTCCCATCCTGCTTAGCTGACAGAACACGACTCACAATCCTTCCCCTGCTTTATTTTGAAAACAAAGCGGACCAAAAGGAAGATTTCGTTTTTAATATTAAGACTGTATTCCATGCAGATAATCCATAGTAAATACATTGCATTGAAAGACAGTTAAAGTGCCTTTAGTCCCTCAAAACAGTCCAACTGTGCTGTAAATTCAAGTATGTGGAAAGGAGGCCCTTAGTTATGACGAGAACAGTTTCTGATGTGGGTCCTGCTCCCATCGATCTCAAAAACGGGGCATTAGCCCCATTTCTTCTCCCCCCAGGAGCAGAACCAGCCTCTCGCTGGTCTGATAAACTCTGTGCTGTGGTTTCCCGACCGCTGAACGCAGCCAAGAGGCAGAGCCGTGATGGCATTTTCTGCCTGTGCTCAAACGACGTGCTCAGCCATTACCACAAACTGCCAGGACACAGAGAGACAAACGGGGAGCCGGAGCAGTGGTTGAGTTTTGCGTTTTCTTTTAACCAGGGGGAAAAGGGCCTGAGCACAGCTAACACCCCTCTCGGTTTATAGCTGTAAAACTCCCGGGTCACTACACACACGTACATCCACATCAAGCCCAAATTTCCTCCGAATCCAGAGGAAAACCCTCAGGATGCGGCTGGAGAACCAGGTGGTTGAAAGCAAACCCAAACTCTTGTTGTGTCACAGTCGCCATCATCACGTTCTTGCTCCGGCACCGGCGACTCGCAAGGTTAACCACTCAGAGTTCAATGGGAGAGGGGTGTCCATCCTGAGGCGTTTGACTTCACACTTGGACTCGGTGACCTTGAAGGTCTTTTCCAACATGAACGATTCTGTGACTTGGTGCAGCCAGTGTCAGCCCTGAGCCCAGACTCGCCTGTTCTCTCGAATGTCACAGCAGCACTTGTGGATGGTGAAGACACTTTTCTCTCTTCTAGGCATCGGCAACGCTACCGTTGGGCTTTTGGAATTTAACGGATGCCCTCTTCTCCTCCACTACAAAGCCACGTGCAAAGACTGTTCAGAAAGGATTGTTCCTGCTGACTGGTGAACTTCCAGATGAGGATTTCCAGCGCCCAGAGCCAGAGCTGCTGCCAAAGGGTAGGACAGAGTGTTTACTTGTTTTCTCCTCCTCGAGTCACCGCATCTCGGTGCCCTCCTCCTCCAGGCTGGGCAGCGGGAGACGCAGCTGAACCCAAAGCTTCAGCTCAGAGCACGCATGTGGCCACGGCAGCACCTTCTCCATCTACTCCCCACAAGAGATGATGAACCGGAGCTGTTGAGGCTCCTCCCAACCCCACCCCGCTGCAGCCCACAAGCTGGTGCTCACCCCAGAACCGCCTGGGTGGGTTCCTTTCTTTCCTTAGGGGGAAAAAGGAAAAAAAAGCCTTTTTTTACTGCAGGCGCTCCAACCTCAGCCTCGCCCCTGAAGTGAGGGTGTTGTACATATCTCAGTGGGTGCTGCTGCGGCACTCGGGTGTTGTTATTCTCCACCCGAGCAGCTGATCCTCGTCTGCATCCTCCTCCCAGCCTGGCTGCAGTAACGCACCGCAGGTTTGTACGGCTCAATTACACGCTTTTGGAAGTCTTTTTTCTTCTAAACTTGCAGCACTTCAGCACTCTTGGATGGCACCTGGCATCGCCGGGGGCCGTAGGGGAAGGAGAGAACCCAAACTCTTGCTGTTGGGGTTTTTTTTTGGTGTATGCGTGTTCAGAAAACCCACAGAACCAAGGCCAGTGTTTGAGTTAAACCCCAGACAAGTCCTTACCAGCTCATCACCATTTCAAAGCAGAGCAGGTCCTGGGCAGAAACCAGACAACAACATCCCTTTGAATTCTTTCTGCTTCAGGGAAAAGGGGAAAAAACAACCTTCCAGTTGAAAGCTTTATTGGGGAATAAAGTTTCTCTTCAAAATAACGACTAAAGAGAGACCGGGCCATAGCGGCTTGGCAGGGCTCAGCCCTGGTTGAGCATCTTGGTGCCTTTACGCCCTAATCAGATGCAGCACCGTCTCCCTAGTGGGTATGTATGAGGAAGTATAATCTGGGGTCTAAATGCCACAAAGCATCCATATTTATCTTTAATGGCTATATAAATTCAGCAGATGAGAAGGAAAACATTAATTAGACAGACCCTGCCTTTGGCACTAATCACCACCAGTGACAGCTGAACCAGCCAGTGGATAAAATATGCACCAAATTTGATTATCAGAATAAATAACGGAGGACCTAGAGAAAATTAAAAAAGAAGAAAAAAAGCGCCATAAACACCATTATTGGTGGGAGAAAGAAAACTTGCCCTTACACTGGACTTAGCCCTCTCTCTGGTTTGTTTTTTTTTTTTTTTAACACAAGCTTTCCTCAGCCCAGGGCCCGATCCTGCGGCCGGTGTCTGGGGAAGCAGGGTGGGGTGTTTCTGCAGGTTAGTCTTGAATCCTGATGGCACAGGAGAAGTAGGGAACCCTGAGAGGTCCAGAAGCCCTTCGCTAGGGTCGGGTTCTGGAATCACGGTACACGGGAGAATCCAGCCCAGGGGCCTATCGCAGACACAATAAAATAGAAAAATAGAAAAAAATTCCACTGGCTTGAGTAGGCTCTAAATCTCTGATGTTAACAAGGGGCTTTTCAGATTTTTGGTGGTGTCAAGGCATGAGTGTCTTCACTCCTTACAGGTGTGAGACGCCCATGAACAAGCGTGGATTTATGTCAGGATTTAGCCTGGACACGGCTTTTGCTGTGCTCTGTCCCCGTCCTCTTCCACCAGAACCTCCCCTGTCTCTGCTGGATCTGTGGCCACGCTACTGGGATGTATTTTGAAGGAATCTAAGTTTCTGTCTCCTTTAGGGAAAGGGTCAAAATTAGTAATTTAGCAAACTAATTAGATGCCAAAAAGTGCATCAGAGCCATTGGCTCACAAACCTCCTGAAGGTGGATCCTCTGCAGGGTTTTGCCCTTAAAACAGGTCAGGTTTGCCCTGTCCAGGGCAGGGGGAAGCTGATGCTCTGACAGGAGAGGAGGGCAGGGAGCGGAAGCCACGGTGGTGGAAGAGCAGCTGCAGGATGAAAAGACCAGGGCACGAGGCTTCTCAGCCACACAGACAAAATTAAATGTCGCTCGCCCCAAAAGAAGGTGAAAGGGAGAGCGGAGAAGGGGACAGAGCTGGGGGAGAGGAGAGGGGAGGTGAGCCCTGGAGCCAAGCTCACCTCTCGCGGGCCACCAGCAGCACCTACCCTCCACCACCAGCAGAGACAACCAGCCCGACTTCCCTGAGTGCAGGCAGGGCCAGTGTGCAGCAAACCCAGCCGTGCTGCTCTCCCCAAGAGCCTCGGGCTTGAGGCAACCCCCTATTTTGCCTGTACCAAGATTTGCCCCCCTTCGCTGCCCCTGTTAAGACTCGTGGTGCAGGAGGGAAGAGATCAGCCACACAGAGCAGGTAAAAACCCATCGCCAAAGCAGAAAACCCATGGCAGGCTAAAAACTGACTGCGCTTTTTTCTGCCGCCACATCCAGGGCTTTGGGGCCAGGCTGCAGGCAGAGGCCGGTGGCACCACGGGCTGCCACCGCTGCGGGCTGCACTCTCCCAAGAGGAATCCAGGTGATCCGGCCTCACATCGCCCCAACTCGCTCTTTCCAAATGCGCCACTGGGTCTTTTTCCTCTGCTTGCTGTTTCTTTTCCAAGAGGGGAAAGACTGTGCAATAGAATAACAGAAGACTCCAACGCTTGAGACACGGGAGGCTGGAGAGGCAGGGGGAAAGCGCTCAGCACTGCTCTGCTTCCACAAAGCCCTCCTTCTCCTGGCTGGCCGGCTCCACCTCCGAGTACGTCGCGTGGTTAGTGTGATTTCGGAATTTCATGGCGGGCCAGTGGTGTGGCCTTCGCTGCGGACAGAAACACAGACCTGTCAGAAGCTCTGGCAGGACCTTTCATGCCAGGTGTGCAGGGGGACTGGAAACTCGGTCCTGGACCACAACCAGAGCTGCCCTAGTGAAAGCTTGACTTTATACTAATAAAAATAAATCTTAAAAAAATTGCTTCATGCTTAAAAGAGTTCGTTACCACACGTCGATCTCACTGAGCTGAGCCTCAATAGGGTTAAAATAGGGAGCGGGGAGGAAACAGACCCTTTAAGTGACATCTCCCCCCAGCCTCAGAACGAGGAGGGCCAGTGCGGGGGTGGCAGCCGAGGATGGCCATGGGCATCCTGTGCGACCAGGTACCCATCAGGGGTGTGTGTCCTCTCTACCTGCACACCAGGACACTGCACGGCCCCTTCTCTGCCAGCTGGAGATAAACGCACCAGGCAGCGACCCAGCCGGGGCCATGGTGGTTCTCCGAAGCCTGTCTCTGCAAACGGGACAGATGGAGGGAAGAGAAGCGCTCCAGGAAAAAGCCAGTGCGTGGTGAGGGAAGGCTGAGGGCTCAGCGCTGCTCCCTCCCTCCGCAGCAGCTCCTGTGCCAGGATTCAGCCCACTTGTGACTGCCTCGGGATCTGACACCAGGCGGGCTGCTGCCTTTTAACGGCAGATGGAGAGCGTCGGACCCCCCGTCTTCCCAGGAATTAAAATCCTCCTTGTTGTAGAGCCCTCACTCCACTATTTCCCCGGTCGCTGACGGCATGTCCTGACATCTATCAGTGGAGCCCAACAACTGGAGTCACCAAACCCAGCCGGGCCATGCCAAAGGCAGCCATGGCACCGAGGTCCCGGCTCCAGCTGTGTCCTCCAGCCAGGCTGCCTGCCGGCGGGCGGGGTGAAGAGGCGAACGTGGCACGGGGGAAGAAAAGGCAACGTGTGAAAGGGAGCCAAATAAAACAGTGTGGGAGGGAGAGAGCCTGAGTTTAAACCATCATCGAGTGGAGGCTGGGGGAGTAGCTGTGCCTGCAGGACCTCGAAAAGAACCCTGGACCTGAACTCCGCTGTGTCTGCTCTTCCCTCTGCTCTCCTCTAGAAGGTCGGGATTTGTCTTGATAGCGGGGGAGAGACAAGGGGCCAGGGCCAGGGTCCTCCGCTCACCTCGATGAAGAACAGGGCGGCGGTGGAGGTGGGGTGGCTGTTGATGTAAATCCCAGCGAGGATAATGGCTGCGATGAGCAGCACTGCCAGGACGATGCCCACAATCGTCCCCGTGTGAATGGGGGCACCTGCCTTCTGCGAGGGAAAACCGCTGCCCATGCCTGCAAGAAAGGATTCAGCTGAGGCTTGAACTGTGCTGAGACCTCGGCGAAGGAGAAGACAGGAAAGAAAAGCGAGGCGAGACCTTTCGGACCTTTGCACATATGCCTGAGCGGCTGTGCCGGCTACTGTCTGCCTCAGCGAGAGGGGAAGATGCACCAGCGGCTCGTCTGAGCCCCAGCATCCCTTTCAGATGGCAGCAGTAGCTGGTTCGGAAGAAGATTCAACCCGCTCCCCGCAGCAAGCCCCCTCCAGTCCATATTCTCTCTCCAGTGGCTGCTCACTCCAGCAGCAAGCTGTTACCCATCTGCTGGGGGGGTCCTCAGTGCCTCGCCCCAGCCCTCCAGCCTGGCCTCGGTCCTCGGCTGAGAAGATGCGATTGCACAGAGGGTGCCTGTGGCATATATTAACGGTGATGTTACCAGCCGTTGGGGGAGCAGTTTGGCTGAAACCGGGCAGGTTCTGCCTTTCAAAGGCCCTGCACCTGCAAAGGAACCAATCCTGCGCCCAGTTCAGCCAGTTTAACTTCCCTGAGCTGCTCTCAGGTAAGAGGGATGGGCTCGTGGTTTGCATATGGCTGCAGTTCGTGCAAACCTGACGTGGGGCGAAGGGGGCTCGGAGCCTCCCGGGCTCTGCAAGCAGTAAGAGCATCGTGGCAAGTTCAGTCCCTGCCCGCGGGGCTGACGAACAGACCCGGGCTGAGAGGGGATTCATAGGAACGGGGCTGAAAAAGGCTGAGCTGGGCTAAGGACCCGGTTTAGATCTGGATTTTGCAGGGGGGATTCAACAGAACAAAGGACTTTGTGTCTCTGCACAAACTGCAAAGAAAGGGAATCGCATGGGAAGAGAAAACTCATCGCCTCGGCGTGGACAGATGGACGGAGTGGGGAAAGCAGACAAACAGCATCAGGGTGAACCCGGCTGGTTCCGACCCTCACTTTTCACTACCTGAAATGGTGCCCCTCAGGGTCAGGACAATGGGAGTCCTATGTGAGTCCCATCTCTCCAGCCTCAGTTTCCCCCCTCGGCCCAGGCGCAGCTCCCCGGTGATTTTGAGTGCCGGGTAATGTTTTTTTTCTCTCAGAACGAATATGAGTGGGCAGAGAGAAGACCAAGGGCTTACCTTCGCTTCCCGCATACTGATTGAGCTTTGTATCATCTGCAAGAAGAAAACAAAGGCAAAAAACCAAGGTGAGGAGCTTTCTCTGATATTGTGCGCACTTCCCACCCTCTGCAATGGGGCCACTGGCAGAACACACCCCTTGCACAGCATTTACTGGCCAGTGACACGTTCAAACCTCGAGTGTGGTGGCAGCATTGTGGCATGTGGTCTGTTTCCTCCCTTCACAAAGGTGGCACCTGGAGCACGGACACCCGAGGAAACCAGCCTTTAAACGTGCTCAGGGAGTGGGCGCGGGCTGAGGCTCCAGCCCCGGGGGGTCTGTGCTGGGACCGTGGGGCCCAATTCCCTGCTGACCCATCCCGAGGAAACCAACGGGATGTCACGCCGTAGGTGTCTTGCAGAGGTGCCCCAAATCCCGTTCCAATAATCTCTTTCTGGGGGAACCAGGACCTGTTGTACAAGGCTGGGTGTCCTGATGCTCTCCACAGCATCGCCCCCGCGAGTCCAGCGGAGCTGGGATCCAGGATTCCTCCCCTTGGCTCACACGTCTGCCAGCCGCGGCGCTGACCGACGACCAGCCAGTCAGACACGTTCGCAAACAGCTCCGCGAGCAGACCCCGCGAGCTGGGCCGGCTGGGCGGACGCCGAGGGGTGGGACCGCTCGCTCCTTTGCTGGGCTGCTCCAGCTGAACTCCGCTGCCTGGTGCAGCTGGCCGATCGCTTCCTTCCAAAACTGCGAATTGCCTTCACGCTCAACTACACCACAGAAAGGCTCTTGTTCTTCTTCCAAGAACTGGCGATGAGTTGGAAAATCATCTCAGTGGTGGTGTTGCACTCCCCCTTCCGTTAATTGCTCCTTTCAAAGTCAACCCTGTCAGCCAGGCGCTCTGTTCCTCCCCTCAACTCCTTCCCGTTGCTGAAGGACAATTACTAATGTTCCTTTCTATTTATTCTAATTAGCAGTTTGCGTTAGGGACTATTAAGCAGCAAAATTGAAGTGATACCTGCCGCTAGGACCGGAGGAGCCAGCCCTGTCTTAATAGGATTATCAAGCTGTAGAAAAAGCTGTCTCGAGGGAAACCCGGGTCCTGAGGCAGAGCTTTCCACGCTGCAAAGGAAGGCGCAGCGTGCCCGAGCAGAGGGCGATCGCAAGCCCACGCTGTGTTAGTAGTCACCAGCGAGGACCCAGCGCATCAAAAGCCCAAGCCCCTCTGTACAGATTTAGCTCCGTGGTGATGCCACCAGGGACCAGTTGCTTGTTGACCTTCACAAACGCGTAAAAGGGCTGCGATGGAACTGTAAAACTCTTCCCACCGGAGGGTTTCATCCCTCCCCTCGCCGCACCACCCCGAGCCTCACCTCTTTGGCTGCCCCTCCTTCTCCTCTCCACTGCCTCCTCTTCCCACCCCTGCCCTGTGCTTCACAGATGGGTTTGTGGTTGTATTTCGTTGGACGTGAGTTGGCTTTGTGAGGCGTCGGAGTGAAAGACCTCTCCAGGGATGAGTGTCGAGGACGGGGTGTCTCCGCCACAGCCCCTCTCCCCGCCTGCCCCTACCTTCTGTAGTGAGGCTGTCAACGAAGAGCGAAGACATGGAGGTGGTGACGTCCCCATCCAGAGGTGAGGAGGAGCCTTCAGGAGGGGCTGGATAGCGGCCGCCTTCTGCTAAATCCTCACAGGTCTTCTCATCTGACTGGAAAGAAAACGGAGAACAGCTGCTTTCACCAGCTCTCCTCCAGCAAGAGGAGCCAGCAGGGAAGACTGTGCTTCCCAGGGCTGCCGAGCCTCTGGGGCTCAAACAGTCGGGTGGAAGCAGGGGACGTGGTCCAGAAGTGCCAGCAGTGTGTGGGGAAGTGACCTGGAGGTTGGAGAAGAGGAGGGAAAGTTCAGGAACTGCTTAAGTAGGATAAATGACAATGATCTGGCAAGGTCCTACGGTCTGACCTTCTTGCCTCACAGGATGACCTTACATAGGTCCTGTGACCTCCTTTTTCCTCACTCAACCCTCTTGGCTAACGGGGAACAAAGCTGAGTTTTCAGTGGGGAAAAAAAAGAACCAACAAAAAAAAACCCAAAGCAGAAACAGATGTTTCGTTAGAGCTGATTTGGAGAGACAAAGAAACTAGTTCATCCAGTGTGAGATAATTGTGCTAACAAGGACAAAAAAAATCACGAGGGCTAATTTCTTCATGCTTGAGAGTGAGTAAGAGTCACGCTTCAGGAGGTGAAGAAAAAATATCCCAGTGTGCTCAGATTGCACCGTTTGGTGACTTACGGAGGTCTCTGCATCGTTACTGGATAACCAGCACCAACCAACACAGAAAGGAGACACCAGCAAGGGAAAGGCTGGGTTAGGTGGACTGTCTTTTAACTCTTCCAGCACAGGCATCCTCTGTTAAGTGCATCAGTGGTGCTGCTGTCATGGGGAAGGGACATCTAAAGGGACACTCGGGCTGCTCCAGAGCACCATGGGCAAGTGGAGCTGAGCGTTGGGATTTTCTGAGATGGGATACGGCCGTTGTTTCTTCTGCAGCTCAGTGCCATTCCTAAGGGGACCTAAGAGAAGTGATTCTTCTCTCAGCCTCACCTTCTGGCCACAGCCGTAGGACAGCCACTCCTCACGGTATCGGTCAAAGCCGCTGGAACATCTGTGGAGAAAAGCAGCATTAACCCATGGCAGACGAATTCTGGAGAGACGCAGCAGTGACGATGCTCATGTGCCCGCTCCATGCCAGGGACATCACCAGGGGCTGCTAAGCTGCCCAAGAGCCCCAGATGCTGCCCCGATGGGCGCCGTGGGCAGATACTTGGACAAACAAATATCTGAGGACTGGAAAAATTACGCACAATTTGGTCTCCAAAGACACGGGGTTTCCAGTACAGCTGTGCTGGAAGGACCCAAACGTTCCTCTTCACAGAGGAGGAAGAGGGTCAATACCGCCTCTCCAAGGGAAACGGAGAAGCAGAGAAATAGGAAAAATATATAGAGTGAGTGTGAATTTCCATTCCCCGGACTCTGTGCCAGGGCAAGGCCATGATCTCCACAAGGGGTTTTTTTTTCCAGCCACATCTGCACAGGAAAAACACATTTTAGAAACGATAGAAGGCCTCAGGAAAACACCAGCTAGAGAAACCTCTCGAGAAGCCGAGGGAACGGAAGAGCGCTCATTCCTCTGGGGACACCGAACCGTGAGTCAGGCGTTCAGCTCAAACGAGCACTAAGTCACCCGACCACCACCCAGCGAAGGAGGAGAAGCCACAGAGAACTTCGGGTCCTGCTGAGACACCGAGGTCTTTGCGGAAAGCAGCTCCTGTAACGATTATGGGCTCGGCAAAAGCAGCCACACGAACTCCTGCCCAGAGGAGAGCTGAGAGGACGCGGGGGTTAAACCACTGGGCTGGACTCAGGATGGGAAAAGTTCAGACCCTGGAAGCCACCCCACCAACCTCCTCGGGAAAGATCACGTTGGCTTTGCCAAACCAGCGGGGCTGGAAGGCAGCAGGACCGCGGTGGCCTTGCTCCGGGACCGACGCGCCGCCCCAGCTTTAGCTCACACCTCAAGAAGTCACCACGCTGCCGGTGACCAGAGCAAACGTCAGCAACAGCGACTTGGGTTTTGGAAGGCGGCGTTCGCAAACAGCGCGGTTGGGAGTCAGCAGAACGATGGAGCCCTTGAGCCCCACAGTTTTGGAGACCCAGGCTAAGCCACCGTGCCCCCGGCTCAGGTTGGCCACCACAGCCACATCTGCTTTCACGCATCTCTCTCAGCTGAGAGAACACAATATTCTCTGATCTGAAGCCACCGCTGAGCAACTGTCGTTGAAAAATGATGGTCTCCTGGCTCGGGCTGAGTTCCAGCCCGCCGAAAGGCAGTGAATCAACGCTGATTTACGGGCTCGCTTTGCTGGTGTCTCAGGATCTTCCCCTGTCCCAGCTGCCCTGCTCACAGCTCGCTGGAACGGCTGCGTGTCAGGACAAGGTGGCAAGTCCCGAGTCCTCAGAAAGGAGCAGCACAGGAGCTCTGCGAGCGACGCCGGTGGCTGGGCAAGGGGGAAGGCGGGCGAGCCTTCCCGGGGGAGCTGGGCATTTCCCAGGCACGGCTGTCCCCGTGCCGCCCGTGAGGATCTGTGTTACTGGGTCCCCTCCCTTGCCACCAGCTCTAAATAAATATTTCAGCAGAATCTCATTAAACTCTCTCCTGCGCCGTATTGCGCTGCTCGAGCTGCAGGAGAGCGCGGAGCGGGGCTGCTGCCTGGCCAGGACGGCAGCAGGGCCAGCCTCGGCGCCCCCATCCTCCCTTTAACCCCCAAAAAGCAGCAGCAAGAGCCCCCCCGCCTTGCTATACCTCGTCCCTGACAAGGAGGGGCCGTTCCTGCCGCTGCTGAGCATCCCCGGCTCTGTGACCTCCCTGCTGTCCGTCCCGCGCAGCCTGTCCCGCCGCCCTGCCCTGACACCACAGCCCAAGACAAGCTTCTCCACACAGAAATGGGAGCCTTGCTCCTGGTCTCAGCTTGTTCCAGCTGGTGCGTGGGAACAGCAGGACCAGAAAGCCCAGCCTCGTGGATGTCCCCTTCCAATGGCTTGTGACCACAGACCAGGGCAGCGCTGACCCACGGCTACTGGGCTGGGAGCAGCACCCTGACGAAACCAGAAAGCAACCAAAAACACCACCAAAAAGAGGAAAATCATAATAAAGCAGCCACACCGACAGAGGCATCAGACCCGGAGATGTGCTCGCTCTCTAGCTGCAGAAACATTGCGAGAGAAGAGGTGGAAGGGAAGGCGTCGCGGCTACCTCTGCAGGACGTGGCACCAGCTGCAGTTGAAGGTCAGCTCCGAGGTCACGCACAGCTCACAGCTCTGATGCTGGAGACAAGCTGCAACAGAGAGAGGAGAGAGGAGAGGTCCCAGCGCTGCGCCAGCACCGGCGCGGGCACAGGGGAGCACCCGCTGCCGGCAAGGGGCAGGGGCAGGACTGGAGCACCGACAGCGGAGCCTCCACCCAGCTTATCTGCAACACCCGTGGGACCAGGCAGCACCTTCCTGCCCGGAGCAGGCTCCCAGCCCTCCCGTTCTGCTGAGCTGGGAGTTAAAACCCAGCGGTGATGCCATTTCATGTTGCACAGAGGGGGTTTCTCAGAAGAACCGCAAACAGCTTAACCCTCTGTTGCTTTGTCCCTACTGAGTAGTTCTGCAGGAATATCTCCGGGCTGGAGAGCAGCAGCTGCTTGTGGAGCCTCAGCCTGTGCTTGGCCCCCTGTCTGCAAAAGGTGACCAAGAGGGCTTGGAGACCAGCCATGCTGGGGAGTCCCTGGGCAGCCCCTGCCAGCCCACGAGCACAGAGCCGGGAGCTGCTCTGGTGCTTCCAAGAAGGCAGAACACCAGCGGTTCACATCCTGCGTCCCCATCCCACCCGGCCCAGACGCTCCATCACTTCTCCAGCCATGGGCTCCCTGCTCTGCCCTTTGCGCTCGGGCAAACTCACTCCAGCCCAGGGCTGCCCACACCTCCCCAGTGACCTCCAGTCCTGCCCTGCTCCACTCGCCCGTCCTGAGCTCTGCCCCAGCAGACTGCCGCGGGGAGGCGGCGAGCAAGCAGGACCGGTGGAGACGAGGCAGAGGCTGACCCAGTTCACCCTCTTCTGACCTGCATAGGGCTAAAAGTTAAACCCCCAGAAGAAAAGGGGAGTCTAGTTCTCTCTTGCTGTGGCTCCTCTGCAGTTTTTGCTCTCCGCTCCTTCAGCTGCTGGGGAAAACTGAACCAAGCAATTCTTGAGGAGAAAAAATAGCATTATTGCAGAATGCTTATTTATGACCTGCTCTGCAGCAACCCTGCCTGCTGTTAAAACTGTCATAAAATACCCCGGGGGAGAGCGTTTCAACGCACCCCCTGGTGCCTTCACGACAGATTTACGCTGTGCTCTGCGGTTTGGGGCTGCGTGACGCGTCTCCCTCGCGCGCACGTGTCCTTCAAGCCGCACGCTAAAAACGTGGCTATGTCACAGGATCCTGCAGAAATTTCATCGGAGCGCGGAGGCGTAGAAAACGCCTCGTAGATGGACCTGAAGGAAACCAGCGTCCAGCAACATGAGCTGCGGCTTACGGAGCAGAGCGGGAGTTGGGGTGGCTGGAGAGGTGGGAAGAGCTGTCAGGGCAGGAAAAAGGGAATTAAAGTACTGGGGCCAGGGCAGATCTACCTGTGAGCAGAGCCACCGCCACCTGAAAGGTGGTGGCAGGGCAGCACGGAGCCTGGGGCCACAGCACATCGCTCCCAGGGACGTCGTGGCTCTTGTCACTGGGGGAGTGCGGAGCAAGCCCGGTGAGGTGGAACTGCTGCAGATCCCCCCTACCCGCTTCTCCCATGCCAGCCGAGCTCTGCCACGGCCCTGGCTCCTGTCTCAGCCATGGCGCAGCTGGGCCGGCATGCGCGTGGGGTTTGCTGCCGGCTGAGGGGGGCTCTGAGCTGACATCCAACAGGGCTGCACGTACGAGACGCCCGGCAACAGCCCCGCACAGACCTTCTCAGGAAGCAGAATGGCTGGGGAGCCAGAGCAGGGTCAGCGGTACCCCGGGCGACAGCCCACCCTCCCTCCACTGCTCCGGTGCGCAGAAGGACCCTGGGGTGATGGTGGCAGCCACCCGCCCTTCCAGCACCCACTGAGCCCACCTCCTCCAGCCCTGGCTTCCCCCTTTGGCTGTGGACAGGAGGTTGCGGTAGCTGCTGGGTGACACCGCAAGAGGGACACGCTCTGGGGCACCTCACCAGCCTGTGCCACTTACTGGGCAGCGGGGTGAACTCCACGGCTGACATGTTGGTGATCTTGCTGGTGTCCAGCTCCACGCGATGGTATTCGTAGATGGTCCGGCGGCGGGACTCTGAAACACGGAGCCTTGGCTTTAGACCGGGCACAAACCCGCCTGCAAAGGGGTTTACCCAGGCGTGAATCCCAGCAAGTGTGGGGAAAGCTCGAGGGGCTGAAAGGCAAAGGTGGCCCCAGGTCACTCCTGTGGCAGAGGACAGCGTGGAGGCTGTCAGGCTGCAGGACAAGCGGTGCAGGAGGTGCTGGGGGGCTGGAGGGGTGTCAGGGCACAGATCTCCTATTCCCTGTTTTGCCAGGAGGAGCTCGGAGCTCTCTGTCCCCCTCTCCCCGAGCAGAGTCTCCCGAGATGGACGTGGTCCAGCCTGCGTCGCTCTAAACAAACACGACGCTGTGCAACACATTGCTCGTCCGTGACTCACGGGCCCGCCAGCCTCCCCCGCGCGCAGTGCTCGCCCGGAGCTCCGCACCGCTCCCCCGGCTCCCCTGCCGCAGCCGCCTTCCCCCAAAGCCTCCCCTGCCCCCAGCCCTCACGCCTTGCCCCTTCCTTCTCTCTCCCCGTGGGCCAGAGGGGTCCATCCTGCCTTCAGGCATCTCCCACTGATTCATGGGGTGGCACCAGCGAAGATGCTTCTCTGGCATCACGTTGGTCTGCCAGGAGGATCAAACCCGTCCTTCCAGCACAGCCGTGGCTCCTCGCAGCTCTGCTCCATGCTTGGAGACCAGTGGATGAGCCAGACAGAGCGCTCTCCCCTCCTGCCCCCTCTGCTCCTTCCCTTCAACCCTTGTTTCTGCACCTCACGAGGCTTTTGCATGGCCAGTTCTTGCAGTTCTTCTCCCCTGGCTTCCCCTCAGACCCCCGGGGCAGGCAGAAGGACCAGGCAGGGGTCAGCAAGCCCATGGTGGGGATGGAGGGCACTGGCCCGGGGAGGGACAGGCTGGTGGGGCAGGGAGGGGAGGCACCATCCAGCCTGGCCCAGGTTTTTCCACAGACTGTTGTGAACGGGTAATAAATGAGGGCCAGATGGCAGGCGCCATAAATAACAAGGAAAAGCAACCGCGCCGGGCGCAGCGCGGGGAGGCAGGAGCGAGGTTGGGCTCCTCGTGACAGCAGGGGACCGGAGAGGCTGGGAGAACCTTTTGGGCGAGCTCACCCCGTGCCTGCAGCTCACGGCACATGTGATGTAAGCACGTAGACATGGATGGAGCTGCCCCCCATGCCCTGGGACCCGCTGCTTCCCTGCCCCAGCAGCCGCCTCCCCCCACTCCTCGGGCGCAGCGACTCACCAGGCACATCGGGAGATGGGTTGAGGACCATGAAGGCGTCGGAGAGACCCGCCTTCACGGGGTGCTGGGCGGCACTGATCTGTAGGACCGGCACGGGGACCTGCAGCCGGGCAGAGAGGGCATGATGGACCCCAGCCCTGCCCTGGGCTCCGGTGGTGCTGGGAATGCCCAGACCAGCGTGTGAACAGTTACCACATCAGATCCGCCCCTAGACCCACAGGGACCCTCCTGCCCTGCCTTCCCCGGCAGAACACCTCGCACCTCCTTGTAGCCGAAGACGATTCTCCCGGTGCTGTGCAGGGCCGCCTGGAAGGTGAAGCTGCCCACGTCCTCCTTCCCCTGAAGATAGACCTTGTCCCACTGCACCACAAAAACCGTCCCTGGGGGAGAGGCCGGCACGGGTCAGTCCTCTCACCTCTCCTCGCTCCACACCTCCACAGCCTGACCAAGTCCTGTCCCGTCAGCAGAGCTCCAAGTCATCTCATCCCCCAACCTCCGAGCAGAGCCATCCCTGCTGCCCCCTCCCAACCCCTGCCCCGGGCACCCCGAGCTCCCCGTCCCCACACCCTTGCCTGGCTCCAGCCCCCGTGTGCTCCGGAGCGCGCAGCTCTGCCCAATTCTCCCGGGAGGGAGCGGGTACGGCTGCCGCCGCGGCGGGCAGGGCTCACCGTTGTCCATGTACTGGACGGTGGAGTTGCGGGAGTAGCTGGGGTTGAAGTTGGCCATGAGGGGCGCGACGTACTGTGTGGCCGTGAGCATGCGGTGGATGACGTCGCCCATGAAGATGAAACCTGGGCGAGCAGAGGAGGGTGAAGCAGCGCACGCCCCCCTCCACCACCCTGCGGTTCTCCCTCCCCTCTTTCTGACCTCCCACCACCCTGCCCTCACTCACCCATCCCCGGTTTTACCCCCAGCACCTCCCCAAGGCTGCATGACACCCTACATCCCCTCGACCGCTGCAAAAAGCAAGGCACCAGCAGCACCACGTCCCCGAGTACCAGCAGCAGGGCAGGGGTTAGACGCGGGGTCTTCCCTGTCTGAGCTCCTGGGACATGGGGTGAGGTTAGAGTCAGCACCAGAGCCACGTCCAGCCCTCCCACCGCAGGACCCGGCCCCAGCCCGACTCACCGCCTGTGGCGATCGTGACCTGCCGCAGGAGGTGGCCGTAGAAGGGGAAGTCAAAGGAGAGGACGATTCTCTGTGGGAGGGAGACGGGGTGAGAACCGCACTCAGCCCTTGGAACAACTGGGACCCGGGGGGACGGGTCCATGCCCACCGGCACCAGCTCTGCCCTGGCTTGGAGCAAGCTCCCAGGGCCACTGCCTGGAGGGGTGCGAGAGGGATGGCATGGCATGGGATGGCATGGCATGGGATGGCATGGCATGGGATGGTGCCTGGTCCCCATGGCTCATCCCCTTCATCCCTGGATGCTGCTGCCCTGGGCAAGGTGCCACCGTCAGGAAATCCCTGCTGGGAGAGGAGAGGGGGGGACACCCCGTGCTGCGGGACAGCCCCGCGGGCTCACCGAGGCCTGCCGGTGCGTGTTGGAGAGGATCCCGTGGATCTTCACTTGGCTCCTGTTGGCCGCTGCCATGTCGACCCACAGCCCCCTCAGCCGCGCGTCCCCCGGCCCGTAGATCCGCGACACGTAGTAGCTGTGGTTGTCCTCCTGCAGCGGGGAGGGACGGGGTGACAGGGGATGGCATCACCCGGCTCACCCCACAGAGGCGTGAGCTCCAGGCACAGCTCGGAGCGGCCGGGACCCGACCCCGGCACGGAGCAGCACTAAAACCAGCCCAGAAACCCTCCATGGGGAGCCAGCCGAGGGTGCTGAGCACTTGGGAAAGGCGCAGAGGAGACCCAGGAGCCCGACTGAGCGCAGAGGACGGGCTGGTGGGCGAGAGAGGGACGTGATGCGCGGGAGACTTGGGCGAAGCAGAGGCAGCGTTCACAGGAAGAAAATAGCCAGCTCTAGAGCCAGGGGCTGGGAGTCATGGCCGGAGTGACTACCAGGAGTGAGGCAAACTGGCCAGAGGTGTGGAAGCCCAGAGGAAACGATGAACCTCAGAGGAGGCAGCTCGGGCCAAGCGGGAGCGAGGGGCTGAGGAGCGGTGTCGCGGGGCTCTGCGGGGCATGGGCTGCTTGCCCCGGTGACATCCCCAGAGCGTGGGATGGGGCACGGCTCTGCGGGAGCGACCTGGTCTCCCCTCGCTATTCTCACCCAGAGCAAGGGGAGGGACCCCGGGCGTCCTCCCCGAGCCCCCTCTCCCCAGCAGACCAGAGCAGGGACCATGTGGCAGCTCTGCCCAGAGCCCCCTCAGACCGGTTGGGGACCCGTCGAAGGACCCGCACCCCCCTCGGGGACCCGCACAGGCTCTGCGGCAGAGCGGGCTATTTGCCGGGGCACAGCCAGCCCGTGCCCTGGGACGCAGCTGGGAGCCGACCCCCGGCGGGGGAGGCCGGGGAAGGGGGGACGGGGACGGGGACAAGGAGCATCTTAATTTTCCTTGGGAAAGCGCTGCTCCGCTGCTCCGTGCCAGCACCTGGCGCGCCACCACGCTGGCTGCTCGGCCCTGTCCCTGTGCTTGCATCGCTCAGCCCCCTCGGCCCCCCAGCCCCGCTCTCCCCCAGCATTTCCCTCCTCTAGACCCCCTGCCTGCGGCTCTCCCTGCCCCAGCTGACCCCAGACCCGCTCCCGGCACACGGGTGCTGGAGGCAGGGAAGGAACCATCAGCCCAGGACTTGATTTGATGGGTTGGAGGGGATAAAAAAAGAGGGAGCGAAGCCCCCCCTGCTTTGAACAGCCCTGTGCAGCTCCCCAGCGAGCTACTGCCGGTCTGCAGGAGTCACTGGGGATAAAACGCTGTTCAAAAAATCCTGCAACATGTAACTTTTTTTTCTGCTTCAGCAAAGTTCAGGGAGAGCCGCTGCTCTCCTCTGCCTCCGCTGTGAGCCCTAGCTCCAGGGAAAGCTCCTCCAGCTCTTCCCCGTGGCGATTACATCCCCTTCTTGCTCGGAGGGACTGGTGCAGCCCAGAGTCCTTCCCTTCCCTACGGATGGGGAAACTGAGGCACAGGCAAGGCTGTACCTGCTGCCTCCCAGAGCACACCTCACCACACAGAGGCGTTGGAAACGCCGTGGGATGCAGGGGCTGGGGGACAAATGACAAAACCTCCCGTGCCCTCGTCCCCCCCAATCCCAACGTGTTCCACGTGAACCAGGGGGGAAATCAGCGGGGCCGAGAGCACATTGGAGCCGGCTGCCAAGCTCCTGACCTCATCGCTGACTCACGACAGCGTCCTCATCCATCACCCTGCTCTGGTTACCGCAGGACCTGAGCGGGGGGCGGTTTGGGAAGGGGGGAGCACAGCCGCTGTGGGGCAGAGCTCGGGGAGGGGCAGCGGCGATGCCCGGCATCACGCCCCTCTTCATCCTTCGGTGCCCCTCCACACCCCGAACCTGGAACGTTTCAGGGGGAGAGAGGGGAAACCCCTCCAGACCCCGGGGCTGACGCCGCCCAAGGTGGGATCACACCTTCTGCAGGCGGGACACAGCGAGACGCAGCGACGCGCAGGGGAGCAGCGTCCCTGACCTCGAACGTGGCCCTGCTCTCGGGGCAGACGCTCCTCACCCCCCCGCAGCACCCAGCCCCGGGAAATTGCTGCCTTTTCCTCCTGGGAACCACAAGCACCATCGCACCCGCCCCGTGGCTCCCACCAAATGGGTGGGTTTGGGCTGGTTTGGGGTTTTGGTTTTTTTTAAACACTTCCACATGGGGGATTTTTCTGGTTTCTGGCCCGGCTCCATCCCCAGTGGTCAATGAGCAGAGCCAAGGTGGAGCTCGAGCAGGGTGGAAACAGCCCCAGCTGTACCGGGGCCCTAATTCCACCGGGTCACAACCAGCTGCCGGCAAAAACCACCAGGACGAGCGGCCACGGCCAGCATGGCCTCACCAGAACTGCCCCCCGGCCGCGGCCACGCAGCCTCCCGCACCCCCAGACCCCCGAGCCAGGCGAACTCCCCCAGGGCTGCCGAGGGACGCGTGGCCCCGCCACAAATAACCGGGAGCTAATTGAGGGCGGGTAATTAGGCACAGCCGGGATGTGAGGAGCAAGTGAGATGTCCCAGGAGGCGCCACTGCTGCTGCACGGCTTCGTCAGCAGCGGCTTCGCCTTCCCCAGGCAGAGACCCCCCTGCTCCTGCACGGCCTTGAGCCCCCTCGGGCTCCCAGACCTCGGCAGCTCCGTCCCGGCCGCACACGTGGCACCATGGCACACGAAGCACCCCCGGCTTTTCGGAGCAGGGATGGCCCCGGGAGCTGGCAGGGCTTGTGGGCAGGGATGGCGCAGAGCATCTCCCTCTGCTCCGGGCTGTAATTACGCTCCGGGCTGCCGGGATCCGGCCCCACACATTAACCCAGAGCCAGCAGCTCCACCAGCTCCCTGCCCAGCCTGGAAATAGCTCTCGGTGGTCAGGCATCGGGTCCTGCCCCAGGCATCCAGACTCACCACGATCCGTGTCTCGTTGGCCGGCAGCGTGTCGATGGCCAGGCTGCCCCCTACCAGGTCCTGGCTGATGCGGGTCCCCTCCGTCCCCGGTGACGTCTCCCGAGTGCTCCGTCGCCCTTCGCCCTTCGCCGGGCTCCCGGGTGGGCGTCCTGGGGGGGGGGTACAGGGATGGGTCAGTGGGGTCATACGCCGGCAGGGCACCCGCCTGTGGGCTGGGATCAGCCCTGTCCCCCAGCAAGGCAGCTTAGGTGACATGAGTTGGGGGGTCTCAGCGCAGACGAGCAGCATCGTTGCAATGATGGGGATGCAGGGAAGGGCTTCGCAGGTCAGGGGTGGCAACAGGCTGCAGGGACAGGTGACAGACACCCACAGCCAGGAGAGGAGAGCTGCAAGGGAGGGGTGAAAGGAGGCAAAACACCTTCAACCCGCCCCAGCTCAGCTCACACCCAGCACACAGGGAGGAGCAGGAGGTCCTGGGGATAGGGAAGATGTGGCTTCAGCAATGGGGCACCAGCGTGGCCGTGTCCCCGATGTCCTCAGCCATCGGTCCCCTCCTCCAGGCTGATATGGGTCCAGGTGCTGGGGCATCCTTCAACAAAAGAAATGTGTCCCTTGTCCCCTCCTGCCTCGTCTCCAGCCCCCGGAGGGAGCAGAAGCTGGAAAGACGGTGCAGCATTAAGTGGGGGGATGAAAAAGCCATTTGGGACCAAATCTGCAGGGATTCATGAGATTTGCTGGCAGCTCAGCACCGGCACAGACAGCACACGCTCGCCCACGGGCAGGGACAGAGCCAGGACATCTGTCCCCAGCGAGCGGGACAGCAAAAACAGCCGCTGGGGCCGTGGGCTGCTCCCTTCACCCTTGAGAGAGGGCTCCTGCCTTCACCCCTGGGGAGAGGGAGCTAATTGCTGCCTAATGAGCTCCTGGGCCCGTCCTGAGCCATCTCGTGAGGCTGCTTTCTGCTCCCAGCAGCTCTGGGAGGGGAAACTGAGGCAGGGGGGAGCCGGGCTGAGCTGGCAGCCGGCGGGATGTACCCCACTGCCGACGGACGGGGTTGGGGGTCACACTCACCTTCCCTGGGTGCTCTAGGGGGAGGGGGGGGCAGCCTCTCGCCGCTGCGGGGTGGGGGGCTGAGGTACCCCAGAGCCTGTTCTGCGGGCTCTGACGAGTCCCCCCCCCCCCCCCGGAGGCTCCCGACCCCTCCCCAAAACCCGACGGGACGCTGCACCCACAGCAGGCCAGCAGCCCACTGTGGGGGGATCCTGGGTGGGCACAGCCCCCCTCCACCCTGGGGCTGCCCCCCGCGGCTAGGGGGGGTCTGGGCACCGCACGGCAGCAGCGCTTCACCGTGGAGATGCTGGGGCAGGTGGGGCGGGGAGGGGGACCCCCCCAGCAGGTCCCACGCTGCGGGCGGCTCCCGTGGGTGCAGCCGGCCGTGGGGAGCAGGCTGACACGCAGCTGCGTGCCCGGGGGGGAGCACGGAGACCCCCCCCCGAAGCACAGCCCGGGCGAGGCTCGGCACCTCCCGCTGCCCACGGCCACGCAGGACCGGGGACACCCGGGGCCGTGCACGGCGCTGTGTCCCCCTGGACCCCCCCCCACTGCCGAGCCACGCTCCCCAACCCCTCCATCCCCCCAGAGCTCGCCCCCCGCCCCCCGGCCGCCCTACCTGCGCCCAGCGCCCCGCGCAGCAGGCAGAGCAGGATCAGGCCCCCCCAGTGCATGGTGGCCCCGCTCGGCCCCGGCTCTGCTCGGGGTGGGGGGCGCTGGGGGGGGTGCTCAGCGCCCCGCCATGGGCCGGCACCCCCGGGGAGCCGCGCACGGAGCCGGCGCCGGAGCAAGAGCAGGAGCCGGAGCCCGGGCGGGAGCCGGGGGTGGGGCCGGGGGTGGGGCCGGGGGTGGGGATGGGTGGGGATGGAGGGCGGGGCGGGGGGGGCTCGGGCAGCGGCGCCCCGTCCCCCCCATCGGAAAACCCGCAGCGGACGCGTCCCCGCAGCCCGAGTGCTGGTTACTGGGGTGTTGGGGGGGGGTCGCAGGGCGGGGGTCCGGCTGGCACCACCGAGCCCCGGGGGCAGCCCGGCGCTCCGGCCCCACGTTCAGCTCAGCCGGGTTCTGGCCGCGCCGTGTTTTGGGCAGCGGGGGGGGTTGGGTTTTTTTTGGGGGGAGGGGGTCGGGCTGCACCCCAGCCCCTCCAGCCCGGGTCCCCCCCCCGGGAGGTGGCTCAGCTCTGGGTGTGCGGGTGAGTGCCAAGGCAGGAGGAGGGGGCAAAACCTGCAGAGGTGCGTCCCCAGCCCCGGGCACCCCCCCGCCTCGGGCACCCCCAGCCCCGGGCACCCCCAGCCCTGCGGCCGAAGCCGGGGGGGTGGTGCGGGGGCGATGTGGGTCCCTGCGGCCCTTCGGCTGCTCTGAGCTGAGGAAGCTGAGGCCGGGCGGCGGGGGACGCACAGCGCTCTGGGGGTCCCTGACGGAGCTGGGTCCGTCGTGCTGGAAGAGGAAGCAACGGCGGGAGCAGCCGAGGCTGCGGGGAGCCGGGCGAGACCCCCCGCGCTGCAGCGAGGAGCGAATAAAGGGGGTGGGGAAAAAAGAGGGGACCCCCCCAGAAAAGAAGGAAAAAACCCAGCGAAAACAAGGGGGCACCCGGATTTGAACCGGGGACCTCTTGATCTGCAGTCAAATGCTCTACCACTGAGCTATACCCCCGCTGCCGATATGCCGTTTGCGTTACTGAGAGCTGTTGGACACCGCGACAGGCCAGCGCTGCACCCCCCCCGTGCACACTCATTACACACTGCACACATTACACACTCATTGCACACTCACTGGCACACTCATCGCACATTCACTACACACTCATCACACACTCATCACACACTCATTGCACACTCATCACACACTCATCACACGCTCATTACACACTGCACACATTACACACTCATCGCACACTCATCACACACTCACTACACACTCATTACACACTGCACACATTACACACTCATCACACACTCACTGCACACTCACCCCTCCCCATCTCCCCTCCGCCCCACACAGTGTCCCCCACCGCTGCTGCACAGCAGAGGGTCAGGGGACAGGCAGGATCGAGCCCCTGCACCCATCCCCAGTGTCCGCGACCCGGGGGGACATGGCACCATCACCCCCAAACCCGGGAGGGACCAAACCCAGAGTTCTTGGCGAGGCAGAACCGGGCTGTGCAGCCCACCGGGGGGGCCATGGGGCCTCCGTGGCGCTGGGGAGGGGGATTAGCCAGGGGTGGCCATGTCTGGGCCAGCACCCAGCGGGAGGCGGATGGGGGGAGCGAGGTCAATATTTGCTCCCTAAGCCGCTGCGCAAACGCGTGGGGTGAGCAGGGGCCGCGCGTGGGGCCGGATCTGGACGTCATCTCCGGGATCATGGTGGGGGACAGAGGTCTGGGGTCACCCCGCTGCAAGCAGCCGCGGTGGTGTGTGGTTTTTCCAGCTGCTGGTCCCCGCTGAGCTGCGTCACTCACCAGCCTCAGCGCCTTCCTGCTTACGGATGGGGAAACTGAGGCACAAAGGGGAATCACCTGGTGCAGGAGGGGAAACCCCAAGGGAGGGTGATCTCTGTTCCTGCAGCAGGACCCATCCCTGGAGCCTAAAGGAGGGGAGACCCCAGTGCACCACACTGCCGGTGACCCCCAGCTCCCGTCCTGCCCCGGCTGCCCACCCGCAGCGTTGCCACAGCCCTGGTGCCACAGTCCAGCAATGGGAACCAGCCCTGGGGTGGCTCTTCCCACTGCAAAGTGTATTGGAGAGGTCGGGGGGCAGCACAGGGGGGCCCTGGCTGAGCCAGCATGTCTGGGGTGGCGGCGGTGGCATTGTCTGGGGGATCCGCTCGGGGCGGGGGGGGGGGCGGTTGGCGGGTTTGCCCAGCGCGGTGCCAGCTCAGCTGGGAGATAAGGCCGGGACAGGCAAACACCTCGTTAGCCAAGCCGTTAGGGAAGGTGCAAAGCCCGTCACCCCCGGGAGAGGTGTGTGCGGGGGGGGGGCAGGTGAGGCAGGCACCAGGGAGGGGGGACAGGGACAAAACATGGGTCAGATGCCATCCGTGTGCCCACTGCTGCCCTTCCTGGGGGTCACAGCATTCACCCCCCACTCCCTCCTTTTGCCTCCCCCACGTCCCCGCTGCCTCCCACATCGCTGTGTCCCACCGCCCCAGGAGAGGGGAGACCGGCCTGTGTCCCACCGCCCCAGGGAAGGGGGGACAGACCCAGGGACCGAAGGCCGCCGTGGCACGGAGCCGCTCGGTGCCTGGCAGGGTGCTGGCACCCATCACTGCCCCAAGCTGTGGGGGGACCCGGGGGGGCTGGCGGGGACCCAGGGCACCCTGGGTGCACCCAGGGCTGGAGCCGGCCGGGCGCCGGAGCCAGACTGCTGGGGGGGGGCCGTTTACTTTGGGGCTGATGCCCCCGGCCAGGGGAAGGCTGGCAATTATGTTAATCCCTTAACCCCTGATTGCCTCCTCCTTCCCCATTAGGTGGGCAAACAGTTTTAGCGGCGGGGGCTAAGATAGGCCGCGGGCTACATATAGGCAGCGCCCCAGCGCCGGGCACCCCAGTGCCAGCCAGCAGCAGCGCCATGCCCGTGTCTCCCGCCATCCTCTGCCTCGTCGCCTGGCTCCTGCCCGCCGGCTCCGGCCACCTCTGGGCCTGGATGTACTCCCTGCCCCAGCACCCGCCCGGCCAGGCCGCCCCGGGCAGGAGCGGCGGCCCCGGGGACAACCTGGAGGAGGTGAGGGGGGTGCCCACCCCCCCTGGACCGGGGGTCCTGGGGGAGAGGAGGAGGAAGGGGCGAGGGTAGAGCCGAGGTGGGAGAAGGAGCCGGGGTGGGAGCCGGGGTGGGAGCCGGGCCCGGGAGGGGCCGGCAGGGGGCGCGGCGGTGGCGAGAAATGCCGGGCGCTCCAGTGGCGCAATCGGTCAGCGCGCGGTACTTATAGGGCAGTGCTGGAGCGATGCCGAGGTTGTGAGTTCGAGCCTCACCTGGAGCAGGACTTTTACGCGCTCCCCCGGCGCGGCAACAGCCCCGCACCGGGTTTTGTTTTCCTGGGGAAAAAAAACCCCGGGGCCGCTGCGGGGGGGTTCCCGCGGGGATGGGGCTCCCCAGCTGCGCCCCAGCCCGGCCAAGAGCCTCTGAGCTGCTTCATCCCCCAAAAAACGCCCCCACGCCCCCAGGCCCAGCCCCGCTTCGCTGCGTAAGGGGCAAACGGACAGATTTTGGCCTGTGCTGCTGCTCCCGGCTTGTCCCGGGGTCAGGGATGATGGGGTGAGGGATGATGGGGCCAAGGATGGAGTCAGGGATGGGGTGAGGGATGATGAGGTCAGGGATGGGGGTGGTCCCCTGACATGTGCGTGTCCCCCCGTGCAGGTTACACTGTGCAGCCCGGGCAGCCCGGACCCCCCCTGCGCCCATGGGCACTTCTGCGACGAGCACTTCGGGCTGTGCCTGCCCCGACGCCCCGCGGGCCAGTTCTGCCGCCAGGACCCCCACTGCGCCCAGGGCCTCCTCTGCCTCTTCGGGAAGTGCCAGCAGCCCGTGCCCGCTGGGCAGGAGGGTGAGCAGGGCTCTGGGGTGGGCCTGGGGAGGGGGCACACACAAGGGACAGACGCCCCAGCCTCCACCCTGGGAGCTGGGGGACGTGATGCTGGTGGGACGGGGCGGGGGGTGACCTCTGCCATCAGCCCCGATGGCGCAAAGCCAGCGGGTGGGGGGGGGGGGCACCCAGCTCCATCCCTGTCCGGTCCCCGCTTCCCCTCACCCCACGTTCTGCTCGCCAGGAGCCCGGTGCCAGCGGGACGAGGACTGCGGCGCGGGCGGCTGCTGCGCGCGGCAGCACGGCGAGCGGCTGTGCCAGCGGCGGCTGGAGCTGGGCCAGAGCTGCCACGTCCCCCCTGGGGGTCTGGCCTTCAGCATCAACCAGATCTGCCCCTGCCAGGCCGGCCTGGTCTGCCGGCCCTCCACGCCCGGGCGAGAGTGAGTACGGGGCTGCCAGGACCCCCGCGGCGGGGAGGGGGGGACACGGGGGACACGCGGCTGCTGCCCTGGCTGGGCACGATGGCCATGGGACAGGGACCGAGGTGGCACTGATGTCCTCGCGTCCTCTCCACAGGAAAGCGTTCGAGTACGGGCCGGAGAAGAGCGAGTGGAGGTGCCGGCAGCCCTGAGCAGCAGCGCCGTATTTATTCCCTGTAAATAGCACGGCCGGAGCCGGCCGAGCGCCCGCGAACCGGCCCGGCCCGCGCCGGCGACCCTCACCCTGGCAGCGGGGCGGCGGGAGCCCCAGGAACCCCCGCGCCGGGTCTTCGCCCCTTCCCAGGAGCTGGGCAGGTCCCAGCTCCGTCCCCGTCTCAGCGCGAGGACAGACGTGGCGGTCACTGCAGCACCGAGTTGTGCCCGGTCTCCGCGCCAGCCCTGGCGGCCGCGGCCCCCGCGTGTCCCCCCTGCGCAGACCCCACCAGGCACGGCCACGGGGCAGGTCTCACCGAAATGTTTATTACAAAGAACCAAGCGAGCGGGGCGAGTCCCCCCCCACACACACCAACGAGAATAAATAAATAAAATACACTTTGTCAGGTCTTTAAATAAAGTTTGTGGAGTGACATAAATAGGGGACGTCCCTCTGCCTGCGGGAAGGCCGGGGGGGCCCCACTGCCCGGACCCCGGCTGCTGCGGGGACAAGTGTCGGGGCAGACGGGTCTCAAAGCACTTGGCAGGCAGTGACACCGACTTCCCCCCCCAAAAAAAAGGGGAAACTGAGGCACGCAACGGGTGGAGGCGGCTTGGCAGCGGCTGGGTTGCCCCCGAGCCCCCCTGGCCAGGGCTGTCAAGGCTGGTGGTCTGGGTAAGGCAGCGACCCCAGGGACCCCCAGCATCGCCCCAGGGTGGGGGCAAAGAGCTGCCCCATAAGTGGGGCAACAGCCCCACAGGGAGGGCGGGATGTGGGGTGTCCCCACCCTGCTGTGATCGTCCCACGGAAGCGGGGGGACAAGGGAGGCCCCGGGGCGGGCGCAGAAGGCAGTACCCTGGGGTGGGGGGGGGCGGAGGCAGCCCTGCCGGGTGGGGGGGACCGACAGACAGGCTCACAGACAGATGGACAGACAGACACAGCTGGACAGGGCGAGAGCGGACAGGCACGGCAGGGAGGGGAGTTGGCACAGGGGGGGTCTGAGGGTCGGTGCACCCCGGCGATCCCCGGGAAACGGGGGTCCCGCACGGGGCCCCCCAGGGCAGGGGGACCCTCCGGGAGCTGCCGCGGCAGGCCAGGGCTGGGCAGCTGTTAGCACGTGTTAGACCCCCCCAACTGGCTCAGATTTGCCCCCCCCCCAATTCAGGCAGAGCCCCCCCCAAGGCAAACACATGCAAACTGCCCCCTCCCCTGGGCAGGCAGCACCCCAGGGGGGCACAACCGGGGGCAGCGGGGACCCCTCCACCACGGGAGCACCCCAAAGCCCTGCACACACCGCACACGCATGCATCACCCCCACCCCCAGCTGCTGGGGGGGCCGGAGGGGGGGCTGTGGGTCGCAGCCCTGCAGGGGTGCAGGCACTGGATGGGGGGTGGAGCTGGCAGTGACCCCCCCGCCACTGCCATGGTCAGCTCAGGGGTCCCCCTGCCACTGGGTGGCAAACAGCACCATGGAGGAGCGGGGGCACCCGGGGGGGGCAGTCAGCAGGTGGGGAGCACGACCCCCCCACCCGTGCCCGGGGGCAGGGGACGGGGACACGTGGAGCCCTCGGGGTCCCCTTTGGTCACTTGCTGTCCCTGTGGGGCAGGGGGGGCCCGAGGCACCATGAGATGCTGGGTAGGCTGAGGCTGGGGGTGGGGACAGACACCCCCTCACCAAGGAGTGGGGCGGAGGGAGCCCACGGGGCAAAGCAGAGGCTCCCCACGGCACGGCTGGCCGGGCTTGGGGGGCACAAAGGCGACTGGCGGGGCTCTCCCCCACCCCAAAGCCAGCGCGGGGAGGGGGGGTCCACTCCCCGCCTGCACCCCCTCATCCTAACGCATGTAAACGTCCTGGCCCCAGCCCTCTGCGTCGCTCGGGTCGAGGGTCTCCGGGGGGTCCTGGCCCTTGGCTCGGCCCCGCAGCCCCCGTCTCTCACACCCGGGCTCGTCCTCGTCCCAGGCCCCGGGGGGGGCGCGGGGGGCGGCGGCGGGGGGGCCCGGCGGCTCTTCCTCGCCGGGGTCGGTCTCAATGTCCATGCAGCACGAGTCACCGGGCTCCGAATCGCGGCTGCCCGGGGTCTCCGCGTCGAAGGTGTCCTGGCGGGACAGGCTGCGGGGGGCCAGGCGGGCAGGCGGCGCTGGGGGGGGGTTTCGGCCCTGCCCGCGGCCCCCCGCTTCGCCTGGGCCTTGCCGGAGGCGGCCGTGCTCCCCCTCGCGCGGCGGCTCCCCCGGCACTACGTACGGACCCTGGTTAGGAGAAGCAACCACACCGTGCAAGGACGGACGGACGGACAGAGGGATGGCGGCGGGGGGCGGTTAGTGAGTGGGGTGGGTTAGCCTGGGGGGGGCACATGCGCTGCTGCACAGCCTGGCCTGCCCACGTGGCAACGCTCACTCAGGACACGACGGCGGCAGGTCTCAGCCCGCCACTAAACGGCACCGGGGGGGGGTCACCGGGGTGGGCTCAGGGTGGGAGGGGGGTTATGGTGGAGGGGGGGGCTGCGGGGTGGGGGCTGGCGCACCAGCAGCGCCCCGTTTGCTGGAAGCGACAGACAACACAGGGCACACGTCCCTCCTCTGCCTCCTGCCCTGGGCGGGGGGGGGCGCTGCGGACCCCCCGGGCTCAGCACCGTGAAGCCCATGGTGGCAGGGGACTCTGCACCCCCTCCCAGCCGGCCCTCACCCCCCCAGGACACCCCGTGGCAGTGAGGGTCTGGCACCCCGGCAGCCCCTGGGGAGGCTCAGAGGGGACCCACAGTCCCGGGGGGGCAGATTCCTGGGGGGACCCCAATCCCCAGGGGGGCTCCAGGCCTGGGAGGGGACACAGATCCCCAGGGGGACCCTGACTCCGGGGCTGGCGCCAGTCCCAGGCAGGGAGCAGATCCCGGGGGTGTCCCCGATCCAGGGAGAGCAGATCCCCAGGGCTGATCCCGGGGATGTCCCCAAACCCGGGATGGGGAGCAGGTCCCTGGGGGGTCCCCAATCCCAGGGATGGTCCCACTCCATGGGGCTGCAGCTCCCCTGGGTGGCCCCAGTCCGAGGGTGGGGAGCGGGTCCCCAGGGGGGCGATCCCTGGGACGCTCCCACTCCTGGGGGACCACAGGTCCTCACGGGGGGCGATCCCAGGGACGGTCCCAGCCCATGGGGCCGCAGCATCCCGGGCTGTCCCCGATCCCAGGGGTTATCCCTGAGGGCTGGGGTGGGTGAGGGGGGGGGTGGTCCCGCCGCCATCTCACAGCGCGTGCTCCTCGAGGGGCGCGGTGGGGCTGGGGGTGGCCTCGGAGCCCCCGCGGCCCCAGAGGCCCAGGTTCCTGCGCAGGGAGGTGAGCACCTGTACCTGGAGGTTGGAGACGGGCGCAGGGCTGGCGGCCAGCGCGGCGGTGGCCATGGTGCGGTTCAGCAGCGGGTTGGGGGGGTTGCTGCTGGGGGGGTGCGTCGCCTTCCAGTAGGCCTCCAGGTACTCGGCCAGGTGCTCGCAGGCCTCCTCCAGCTGGTTCTCGTCCAGCACGATGTCAAACATCTCCTGGGGATGGGAGGAGGCCCTGGGGTGGGGCAGGGCCGGGCGGGGCAAGGCGGGGCTTCTGGACCTAGGGTGGAGGCTATGGACCAGGGCGGGGCCAGTGGGACAGGGCAGGGCCAATGGGATGGGGTGGGGCCAATGGGATGGGGTGGGGCCAATGGGACAGGGCGGGGCTTCTGGACCCAAGGTGGAGCCTGTGGTCCAAGCTGAGGTGGTGGGAGGAGCATCCAGCCTGCTGGGGTGGGGTCAGGGTGGCCGGGCGGGGCCAGGTGGGGCTGGGGTGGGGTCAGGGTGGCTGGGCGGGGCCTGGCGGGGCCATACTCACAGGCGGGCACTGCGCCAGCTTGTCCGAAGCCACCATCTGCACGTTGAGATGCTTCGCCTGCGACTTGCCCCGGGACTTCACCAGCCGCTGCAGCACCTGGGGCAGGAGAGGGCAGCCCGGGGTGGGTGCAGGGACCCACCCCCGCGCTGCCCGGCTCCCCCCAGCACAGCAGGGTGGGAGCTGGGGCTGCCCCCCACCCCCCCAGGGCCTGCACCCACCTTGGGAGAGGTGATTTTGATGTAGACGATGATGGGGGCCAGGGATGTCTTGGCCAGCTGGGCCGGGTGGTTGATGGTGTCGGCATCCAGGGCCACCAGCTGCAGGGTCCGGGCCAGCTCAAAGATGCGCTCGGTCTCGCTCTGGACCTCGGCTGCCGGTGAGGGGGACACAGCAAGGGTCAGGTGGGCTGGATGAGGGGACGGGCAGGCACCCGGGGGCTGCTGGAAGATGTGATGGGGCGAACGGGATGGGGACAGGACCAGGAGGGGTCTTGTGCTGGGACCTGGCCACTCCAACGTCACCGCAGCCCCGGGGACTGGGAGGGGTGTCACTGCGGGAGGGAGGTGGCAGTGGGCTCCCAGTGCTGGCACCGGTGGGTGAGGAAGGGGCAAAACCCACCGGACCACACACACTTGGGGTGGGGGGGTCAGACGGGGGCTGTGTCACCGGGGTGTCCCCAAGCCTCAGACTCCTCAGGTGGCCAGACCCTGCTGGGGGGTCACGGCCAGGCAGGGAGGACGGGGACCCATGAGGACACGTCCCCCACTGCCCCCCCCAGCGGGCAAGGGGCTGCCAGGGGTCCCGGCGGGTCCAGGCTACATACCCAAGACATCTGTATCAGGAGCAGGGGAGGAAGGAAGCGGCACGGAGGGGAGGAACCGGAGGAAAGGAGGAAAAAGGAAAGAAAAACACAACAGAGAGAAGATAAAAGGGGAGGAGGGGGAGAAACTGAGACAAACCGCCCGGGGGGGCACAGGGCTCCGGGCCCCCCCGCTCCGTGTCAGTCACCCCACGGACCCCCACACGTCACCCCCTGCGATCTGTGCCCCAGCGCGGGTGGGACGAGCACCTCGGGACGGGCGGGCGGGCAGGGGCTCGGGAGGGCGCAGAGCTGATACAGATGGAGGCTTGGGGGGGTGTGGGGGGGTCACGCTGCCTGGGCAGGTGGGGGTCAGCGTCGGGGGGCCGCCTCACCCAGACTGGAGCGCGTGCTGGAGCGCTCGATGATGGTGTGTTTGCTGGGGTTGTTCAGCACCGAGCGCTTGGCCAGGGATATGTCGGCCGTCACCCGCGTGATGGAGATCCTGCGAGATGAGAGGGTGGGGGGCAACAGAGGGGACAACCCACCCACGTACACACCCACCCCACAGGGGGGACAGGAACCTCCTTCCACCCCCTTCCTCCCACCCCATGCACTGGGCTGCCTGGAGCTGGGGCCACAGGATCCCAACCCCAACCACCCTGGGGCAGGGCAGGGGGTGCTCCATGGGGTTAGGGGTCCCTCCATGGTCTTAGGGGTCCCCTCATGGGATTAAGGTGTTAAGGGTCCTCCCATGGGGTTAGGGGTTCTCCCATGGGATTAGGAGGTTAGGGGTGCCCCGTGGGCTTAAGGGTCCCCCATGGGTTTAGGGGTCCCTCTACAGGGTGAAGGGTCCCACCCATGGGGTGAGGGGTCCCCCATGGACTTAAGGGTCCCTCTGAGGGGTGAAGGGCCCCCCATGGGGTCAGGGGTCCCCTGGGCACGCAGCCCCCTGTCTCACCTGCCATCAAAGCGATGCTTCAGGAAGTCGAAGAGGGCTTTCTGCATCATGTCCGTGACCTGGGGGGAGGCAGGGCATGGGGCTGGGGTCCCCACCCTGTGCCCCCCTCACCCCCTGTGCCGCCCACTCCTCACCTCGTAGCCCTTCAGCGACGGCCCGACCAGGATGATGGGCCGCATGGAGGGCACCACGTCGTACGGGGGCACGTGCTCGGCCTGAGGGGGCGAGAACTGGGCGTTAGCGGGGCTGGTGGGGGGGACATGACATGGGTGGATACTCAGCTTTGCCCCTGCGGGGGCAGCTCTGGGCATGGGGGGGGGGTTGCAAGCGGGGGATACCCCGATCCCTCCCCATGGGCCCTCCCGGGGGGGTCCTGGCGCTACTCACCGACTTCTGCTTCTGCTTCGCTACGTCCCGAGAGGCCGCGGGGGGCCGGGGTGGGGGGCGAGAGAAGACAAACAAGGCATGCGTGTTATCCGCGGGCGTGGGGAGGGGGCACCGGGCTGGGCTGGGGGGGCCCGGGGACACGGGTGACCCCCCCCGGGGGGCTGCTCCATGAGCACTGCCCTGCTCTTGGTTAGATTTGGGGAGCAAGGGGGGCTCTCTGGGGCTTGGAGAGCGGGATGGGGGGCAACAAGGGGCAGCTTGGCCCCCCCGCCCCGGGTCTGCTCGCCCCCACAAGCCTTTGCAGACCTCCCCTGCCCGGGGCTGTGGTTGCGCCTGAACCCCCCCAGCTCCTGCCCAGTTTTGGCGGGGGGAACAGTCCATTCCCATTCAGCGGGGAAGACGAGACACTGGCCGTGCTGGCACACACCATGCGCACACGGGGGGGGCCAGGCAATGCGGGCAGGGGGGCGTGGGCTGATCCATCCCATGGACCATGGTGGGGGGCAGCCACAGGCTGATCCATCCCATGGACCATGGTGGGGGGCAGCCACACAGTGACCCACCCCCTGGTCCATGGGGTCACCCCCGCCGCCCCGTCCCCTGCAGACGCTCATGGCCACGCTGCGGCGCGGGCTGGGGGGGAGGCTCGGGCAGCGGGTAGCCCCCAGCCCCGTTGGGGTGTCCCCGCCAGCCCTCCCAGGCAGTGTTAGGGCAGGCAGGGTGCAGCAGGCGAGCGGGGTGGTGGTGGGGGGCCGGGGGGTGCCGTTACCTTCCTAAAGAAGGGGATGCGCTTGGAGTGGGCGGGGGGGGTGGTGACACTGCTCACGCTACTCTTAGGGGAGCGGTGGGTGTCCATGGCCTCCTCCTCCTCTAACTCATCGGGGTCAAAGGCAAAGCTAGGCATGTCCAGGGCACCTGGGGGGGGGGGCGCAGCCGGAGCCAGGGAGGGTGGGGGGGGAGAAAAGAAGAGCGATAATGGTGATGGAAGAAGGGAAAAATGGAGACGGGGGTGCTGGGAAGAGCAGGAGAGTGGTGGGGATGGGAGGGGGAGAAGCAGGGGAGAAGAGGTCCATGGGGGGGCGGGGTGTGCACCCGCCTGCCTGCACCCGGGGCGGAGGGGCCGGAGCTGCGGACAAGGGGGGTTACACAGCATAGGGAGGAAGGACCCCCCCGGGCTGGACCTGCCCCGCTCGGGCCAGGGGCTGCGGGGACTCCGGACACTCTTACCACTGGCCGGTGGGGTGGGCCGGCGCGTCCCCGTCACCACGTCGCCCAGGCTGGTGCTGGAGTTGTCCCCCGATTTGCTGGATGGGAGAAGCGCAGAGAGGGGGCTGGGGGCGCAGGGGGGATGCGGGGGGGTGGCCGGGGGATGCTGGGGGTGTTCGGGGACGAGCCCCACCTCGAGCTCAGGCGGTTCTGCCTCATCTTCTGCTCCTGCAGCAGCCGCATGTTCTCCAGCTTGACCGGGCTGGGGATGAAGCCCACCTCGCAGCCCTCCTTCACCAGCCGCCCGATCCACCAGTCGTTGTTGTACTTCTGCGCCGGGGACGGGGAGGGGAAACACCTGAAACCCCCCAAATCCCCGTCCCCAGGGCTGCCATCCCCTTCCCGAGCGACCCCAGCCCTGCACCCCCGCCGGCCACCCCCCAGCCCGCTCCCACCTCCTTGATGTGCAGGAAGTCCTTGGGCTCGAAGCAGATGGCCATGCCCTGCACCGGCACCTCGTCGCTGGCAGACGGGTTGTAGCCGACGTTCGTCCGCACGGCAAACGCCACCGGCTTCGTCTGCCCAAGGGAGAGGGGTCAGCAGCCCCCCGCCCCAAACCGCAGCCACCACCTGGAGTGAGAGCTGGTCCCTCCTCGGGCCAGGCCGGTGCCAGGGTGGGCAGGGGCTGGCTCGGGTCCTACGGGCACTGCGGCACAACCGGGCACCAGCGCCCAGGCTGGGGACACTGCGGCCACAATGCCCCAGGAGCTAGGGAGGGGCTCATTAGCTAATTGCCCTGGCCCAACGGGTGTGAGAACCCAGGCGTCTGGGCTCCCAGTTCCACCCAGTAGAGCCCACTGCCTTCCCAATGCCACGCAGCGATGCCGGGACCACCGCTTCAGGGGACGAGATGCCGCGGGGATGGAAAGCAGCGGCATCTTGGAGGGGATTCCCTGTGCCTGGGATCAGCCCCTTCCCACAGGGGGTCCCATCCTGCCGGGGCCGGGTGGGTGGCAGGGGGACGAGGGCGGGCGGGGGGTCCCCAGCCCAGGCTCCCACCTTGGCTTTCTCCAGCTGCGCCATGGCCTGGCGCTCGGCCTCCTTGCGCAGAGCCTCCCGGTCCTCCTCCAGTGACACGTCCGAGTCCGAGGGGCGGCTGGTGTAGGACTCCGCGGAGCCCTGCCACAGCAGGGAGAGGGCTCAGCCCGCGCCGTCCTCCCCCAAAGCGGGCAATCCAGCCCCACACCCGACCCCGCAGCCATCTCCCCCCCACCCCAGGACCCTCTCGCCCATCACCGTGGCCTCTGGGCTGGCCCCCTCGCTGGGCGGGGGCAATGGTGCCCGGTGGCATCCCGGCAGGGTTACGGCAGGCCGAGGGACGGTGCAGCTGTTCCCAGCGCTCTGGCCCGGAACGTGATACTGAGCGGGCGCCTGCGCCCGTCCCGTCACCACCGGGAGGGTGACGAGGACCCCCGTGCCTGCCCGCTGCCCCCCGGCTGCCCCCGACCCGAAGGAAGGGCAGCGGGGACAGTGTGGTCCCCACCCACCCAAGGGGTGCCTTGGCAATGGGGGACAGGCGCTGGGGGGTGACTCAGGGTCACCCCAGGATGAGGCTGGAGCTGGAGGAGGATCAGGGGTCTCTTTCACACCCCCAGCCCCTGGGGCTAGAGCCTGGGCAGGGGGCAGCAGGAAGACCCCCGGGATCCCCTGGGGCAGTGGGTGCTCTGGGGGACAGCGAAGGCACTGACCAGCCCCTCTATAATCCCCAAAACCCCCCGAGTCCCCCAGGGTGGTGGGAGCCCCCGTCCCCGCTTTGCCCCAAACAGCGGGGGGGTGGGGGCTGCTCACCTTCGCACAGGCCCCTACCATGGGGCAGCAGCCCCCCAGGGGACCCCCTCCCCAAACGCCATGGGCAGAGACCAGCGGCCCCATCTCCTTCCCTGAGCCCCCCAGTCCCACGGCGAGGCTGGAGGGGCCTTTGGGGCAGGGGGTGCCACCGGGGGTGCAGGCACGATGCCCTCACCCCGCAGATCCCACGGGTCCCACTAGCTCCCGGCACGACCCGCTCCAACCCCCACGGGGCCGAGGGGGACCCCGCGCCCGGAGCAGAGCCAGCCCGGCTGGGACAGGGGGGTGCCTGCCCAGGGGGGCTGCGGGGCGGGGGGACACGCTCACCGGGGCGGCAGGGTGGTCTTTGCTGGCTATCTCCATGGTGGCAGGGCCGGGGGCGAGTGGGTCGGGTGGGTGCTGGGCTGGGGCGCCCGTGGGTCAGGTTTCAGCCCTGGGATGTTGCGCCCGGGTATATTTAGCCCAGTGCCGGGCAGGGGGTGGGGGCCAGGGGGGGCCGCAGGGGCCGCTGCCAAACCAGCGAGGACGGGGCTGGGGAGGGTGGGTTGATGCCAGCTGGGTGATGCCACCACTGTGTCCCCTGCCCAGAGAACCCCCCTGAGGGGCTGCAGGGCCCCAAATGCTCCCAGTATGGGGGGTAACGACTCCCCCCAGCACCCAGGGCAGGGCAGAGAGGGGCGGGGGGGAACAGTGGGGCCGGGGGGGGCACAGTGGGGCTGGCTCTGCCATTGCAATCCCCAGACCAGGCTCGGCCGCAAACTTGAACCCACCATCTCGGGCTCCCCGAGGGGGGGCACAAGGGCCCCCAGAAGCAGGTGGGTCCCCTGGGAACCCCCAGGACCGCCGCCGCCCCCCCTCACCTGTCGGACGAAGCTGTTGGAGGTGGTGTCGGACGAGGTGCTGCCGTCCGAGCGCTTGAAGCGGCTCTTGCGCTTGCTGTACTTGCCCTAGAGCGAAGAGGAGGGGGACGAGAGGGGAGCGCTGGAGCCCCCAGACTCAGGGGGCAGCTCTGCTGGCCCCAGCCCCTGCTGCCGGTGATGCTCTGTGTCCCCCCCAGCCCCACCCCACAAGCAAACCCAACTCCTGGGGGACGGAGAGAAGGGAAACTGAGGCAGGGAAGGGGATGGGGTTGCCCCCCTACTTGGGGGGGCTGTGCACACCATCCCCAGGGAGCCAGCATCACCCTATCTGGGGGGGCCGGATCTCTGATCCCCAAGGAGAGGAGAGAGAGCCCCCGCGGGGGGCTGCTTGGATTTAGGGGAGAGCCTGGCTGCAGCCCCCAGACGCTGTGGCCACCCCCAGCCAAGCCAGAGCCCAACCAGCACCCCAGGGAGGTGGGGGACAGCCCCCCACCCCCATCACCACCCCAGTGCCCGAGCCTCGCACACACTTATCAGCACACCCCCCCTCCCTCCAGCATGAGCACCATCCCCGTGCCCCTCCTCGCTCCCCCCCACCAGCCAGCACCCACCCCGCACCCCACAGGGACCCCCTGCTTCCTCCAGTGCCTCCTGCTGGGATGAACTGGAGGAGACGGGGATGCCCCAGTGCCCTCCTGCAGCACCTCCTGGGGGGGGGATGATGCTGGAGCACTCTTGGGGGGTACCCTGGGGGTGGGGGGGGCAGAGGCTGGGATACGCCGGGGGAGCGGGGCTGTCACCCCCCCGGTGTCTTGCAGGGACAGCTGGGCCCAGCTGCCACCCAGCCCGGGGGTGGGGGCTCCCCACGCCGCGTATTTTTAGGTCCTTCACCCCCAGCCCCCCTCCTTCCCCCCCCCAGCTCCCAGTAGGGGATGGACACGGCTGGGGCTCAGCGGTGAAGGTCCCTGGGTGGGGGGACAGTGGCCCCGCTGCCGGTGTGGGGTTCACCACAGCCACCTGTGTCCCCTGTGCCACCCCCCGAGACTGTCCCCTCCGTTGGCTGATGCTCCCCAGGCTGTCGTGGGGCAGGGGGGGGTCTGACCCCATAGCGGGCTGGGGGGGACAGCACCAGTCAAACCATGGGGACAAGGTGCTCCACTGGTCCACGGTGCCCCCCCAGGTCCACAGTGTCCCCCTCCCCACTGGAAACAGCTGGGGACACATCTCTTGTCCCCCCCACCAGCACGAAGGGGACAAACTGGGGGGGGGGCACCACCCCAGCAGAGTTTTCCCAATTCCTAAAACTTTCCCAGAGCGCACAACAACCCCCCCCACACCCCAACCACCTCCCCCCCAGCACCCACCTCCCCACCTCGGGGTGCTCTGGCGGGTGGGGGGAGCAGTGACACAGCAAGCAGCACACAGCCCCCCCCTCCCATGCACCCCCCCCAAACCTGGGGGCTGGACCCCCCCTTCCCTGGGACGTTTTGTTATGGGGAGAGGGGGGGGTGGCTGGATTTGGGGTCCCCCCCCAGCGTAGCTTGGTTATGGGGGGGCACCCCGTTCTGCATGCTGGGGGGAGGTCAATCAAGCCTATTATGGGATGTAAAGGTGGGGGAGCCCCATCCATCCATGCGGGTACCGACGCAACCCCCCCCCCCAATCTCAACGTCCCCGGGGGGGTCACCTGGAGGGTGGCGTTGTCCAAGACGTCCATCTGGATGTCCTGCGTGGAGCTGTAGGGGGTCCGGGCCATGCCGCCTTCCCGCACCATGGAGCTCGCCGGGGGCGGCGGGGTTTGGGGGGGCTGGTTGGGGGGTTTTTTCTTTGGGGGGGGGGCACACAAACACAGAGAGGGACAAGGCGATGACGATGATGATGATGATGGAGCCCAGGCCTGGCCTCTGCTGTAAGCGGCAGCCCTCGGCGTGCAGTGAGCGAGAAGAGGAGGAGGAGGAGGAGGAGGAGGAGGAGGAGGAGGAGGAGGAGGAGGAGGAGGAGGAGGAGGAGGAGGAGGAGGAGGAGGAGGAGGAAGGAGGAGTGGGGATGGCGGGCGGGCGCCTCCGCCTCGCCGCTCCCACCGTGTTCCCGGGAGGGATGGGGGATGTGGGGCCACCTCCCCATTCCCTTCCCAAGGTGGGGAACCCCCAAAGCGGCTCCTTCCCCTGGGGGGTTAAAAAGGGGGGGGGGGTACCGTGGTGCCAACCCCCCCCCCCCGGTTTGCACGCCCAGCCGTGAGCCTGGGGCAGCGCTGCTTGCTGCGGGGGGACCCCAAAAAGAGATGGAGGGGGGGCACAGGGTCCCCAGGCTGTCGTGGGGACAGGCAGGGGGCAGCTGTGCCCCCACCCCCAAATGTCCCTGGAGTGGGATGTGCCACGGTCTGGGGAACCCAGGGCTCCCTGGGGACAAGGCTGACCCTAAACTTCCCGTTTCTCCCTCCCGGACCCCCCCAACTTGGATCCCCGCAGCCTCAGAGCGACCCACATCCCCCCTCTACACCCCGAGCCCCCTCTGCTCCCGGGGGCATCCAGGGAAAGGGCACCCCGGGGACCCCATGGCAATGGGGGGGACACGTGGGGGTGATGGACCTCCCTTGTGGTGGGGAAGGGGCTGCACTTGGCACCCACCGGTCCCCACCCGGGGTGCAGCCCTGCAGGGACCCCAGCACCCTCCCTGCCTCCCCGTGCCGGCAGGTGCGAGGGACAGACCACGCGTGTGGGTGGGCAGCGTGTGCCGGGCAGGACACAGCTTGCCGCTGCCCCCCCCGCCCAGGGAGCCCACTGGGGCCGATCGCCCCCTCCCCAAGGCACGACAGGGCTGAGACCTCCCACACTCATCTCACATCAACTGCCACCGGCTGTTGGAAAGATAAAAATTCCCTGGGCCCCCCCAGCCAAGGGGGCTTCCCCTGCTCCCGTCCCAGCTCCCGCAGCTGCGGGACGACGTGCCCGGGGACATGGGGCAGCTGACGCCACATTTTCCACCATTAGCCCCTATCCATCACCCGCACCGCACTGTGTCTGCCACAGCACTGGCACCCGCTTCATGGCAGGGAAGGGGGGTCAGAGCGGGATGAGCTGCCCGAGGTCCCGCAGCCTGGCACCACTGACCCCAGGATCCAACCCCAGAGCCCCGATGGTGCCCAGCTCGGTGCTCTGTGACCTGCCAAGCTTTGGGCGTGGGGGCTTCGCCGACCCCCAAGGCCAAAGCCTGCCTGTCTCCTGCTTTGCCCACCTCGCCCAGGCCTTGCCCATGGGGCCAACGTGGGTGCTGAAGTGTCTGTGGGTGTTGGTGAGGGGGTTCAGGGGAGGCAGAGCTGGGTGCCTCCTGCCCGGGGGCGGAGGGCAAGCGCACCATTCCCCGGCAGCTGCGTGGGAGCCTAACGTGATTACGGCATCTCCCTCCCCACTGCCAGAGCTGCTCCGCTCCCTGGGGCCCCCCCCGCCACCTCCCGCGCTGGCAGGGACGTGACGTGCCAGCACCGCGGTGCCCACTCTGCCCGCGCTCCCAGCACCAGCTCGGCAGGCACAGAGCTCTGGCAGGACGCGACGGGACAGGCGGAGGATGGTGGATCTCCATGGACCTCTCTGGAGACAAGCAGCAGCAGCTCAACCCAGGCCAAAACCTCTCCTGGCATCTGGGGGCAGATCCACCTCTCCATCCCCTGGAAAGCAGGAGCACGAGGTGGCAATTCCAGAGGGCTGGGGACACGCACCCCCATGTCTCGCACGCGCTCTCCCATCTCCAGCCCACGCCACAGGCTAAAAAACCTTCACAGGACATTGATTCCCAGTGGCTCCCGGGCCGGTAATTACAGCCCGGCCACTCTCCTGCCTCAGGAGCCTCCAGATTCTGCTGTTTGTTGTACGAAAATGATGAGTCAGTTTTTAAACAGCACAACCCGGTGTTTATCTGTGTTTTTCTCTCAAAATGAACTCAAAATCTGTTGCCACCGGCTCCTCTTCTCACGCCATATGTTGACTGTGCCACGGCCGCCAGATTCAAGGGAACCGCCAGCATCTCGTCTCGGGTGTTTAACGAGGCGCCTTCGGGGGCTTCCGCTTTCCAGCCACTCGCAACCTGGAAAAAAACCACCGCAAAATGATGAATTTCAGCGCTGTTTAACATTGGGCTGGTTAAAAAGCTGCGTTTTCGCCAGACGAGTTTGCTCTGAAGGAGGAACTGAGTCACGGAGAAAGCCGGCTGTTTTTAGGCCACTTACAATCCCCACGTTATCGTTCCCGTCTTCCAGGAACTCCTCGCCAATCTGTTCCTGGAGAGGCTCCGGCACTTTTCTGGGTCAGTTCTCCAACACGAAGGAACACCAGTTGCCACTGGGCTCGTAATGGTGTTTTCTGGGGCGGCGCTTCTGGCTGGGAGAACCATGAAACATCGTTCAGCCCGCCCGTGCCTCAGTTTCCCAACTGCACGGTGCCACTGATGCTCCTGGACCTTGGGTCTTTGATGGCAAAACACCGGGAAGGTAAAAGGCCCTCGGCCAGCGCCCGCCCCCCCTTCAGCCCCGTCACCACCCCGAAAAGAGGTTATTTCACAGGAAAATAGAATCCCCCCTTTCTGCCATCACCACACGAGGTGGAACCCGACCCACGGCAGACACGACGCAGGGTCCGAGCCCCCGGCTCGCCCCAGCCCCGCACCAGCGCCCGGACCTTCACACTGCCGTTTGGGGGGAGTTCTTGGGAAAGAAGGGAACAGCGCTGGAGAAACGGGGATCCCAGTCACTGCTACGGAAAACACCGCCACGAAGCTGCCCTGAAACTCTTCCCACCCCGCGGCTTCGCGGCCACCGGCAGGATGAGGAGGGTCAAGGCCCCCGGGTCGGCCCGAACGCGGGCTGGGGATAATCCCCCTCCCCGCGGCGCCAGCGGGGACCCAGGCCCTGCACCCCGACCCCACACGGAAAGCCCCGCAGGCCCCACCACGCCGCTGCCCCGCGGGCCAGTCCCTCCCAGTTTACCCCAGTCCCCGCCCAGTCCAACCACGTGCTGCCCGCAACCTCCCCGGCGCCTGCGCCGAGCCCGCCCGGGCCGTACCACCCCGCGGCGAGGCGGGGGGGGGGGGGGAGGCGAGGGCGGAACCGCGTCTTTTCTCCCCCATCCCGAGGGGGTCCCGGCGCCCCGTCTGCCCTCCCCACCCGCGACCCCTCCGCGGCTCTTCTCTCGCCGCGCTCCGAGCCGCCCCGAGGCCGCGGGGACGGAGCGGGGCGGGCGCGGGGTGGTACGTGCCGCTGCCCGCGGCGCCGGCGTGGGGCGCGGCCAGAGCGACCGCCTCTTCCGCTGGACCCGGCCGCCGCCATGAGGTAGGGGCTGTGCTCCGCTGCTCCCCCCCGGGCCTGTCCCGGCGGCTGCGGGCACCGGGAGGGGATCAGCGGGGTGGCCTCGATAGCGAGGGCTGCCCGGCGGGGCTCCGCGCCCCGTCAGGCGGCTGCGGCCTCCGCAGGCCTCGGTGGGGGGAAAATGGCGGGTGGGCCGCGCGCGGGGGAGGGGGCGAAATGGCGGCCACGGGGCGCGGAGGGAGGGAGGGAGGGAGGGAGGGAGGGGAGCGCGGCCGACTGGCTGCTCCCCTTCCCCGCCGTGCGGCCCCAGCAGCGCGGCCCGGGCCCAGCAGAACGCGCCGCGGGCCGTGCCGGGGATTTCCAGGCGCTGCCGAAGGGCCCGGCAGCGCGGGCGGCCCTGAGCCCCGTGCGTGGTTCCCCGCAGTATGCTCCGGCTGCAGAAGAGGCTGGCCTCCAGCGTCCTGCGCTGCGGCAAGAAGAAGGTCTGGCTGGATCCCAACGAGACCAACGAGATCGCCAACGCCAACTCGCGTAAGCTGTCACCGTGCGAGGGACGCGGCCGTGCCCCGCGTCGGTGCCGCTGCCCTGGGGAACGGGGATGCCTCAGGGTTGGGGGAGAAGGGGCTTTGACCAGCTCAGCACAGCGAGGCTGTTTTACCTCAGGCACTTGAGCAACTGCTTCGTGTTTTAAAGCAGAAGCGAGTCCATCAGCAGGATTTACAGATCCGCAGTGTGCTGATGTGGTGCCTGGTGAGTTTTGGTGGTAGGTTCCGTACGTGATGTCCTCCGAGAGGACGAGTGAGGGGAGAAGAGCAGCGCCAGCAGCTTGAGGGGGTCAGGGGAAGGTCTGCCTTGTCCTTTGCATCGGATTCTTTTTGTACAAGCTGGATCGGAGCCTGTACCTGCCCTGAGTTCCTTCTTGCTGCACACCAGGTGTGGAACGCAGAGTTTCTTCCCCCAGGTCAGCAGATCAGGAAGTTGATCAAGGATGGTCTGATCATCCGCAAACCTGTGACCGTCCACTCTCGTGCCCGATGCCGGAAGAACACCTTGGCCCGCCGGAAGGGCCGGCACATGGGCATCGGTAAGTGCTGCCTCCAGAAGCAGCTCTTTTCTGTGGTACATGGTTCACCACAACCTTATGTTGAGCAGCGATCTCCAAGAGCTGTGGCAGGGCCTAAAAATACACAGCCTGTACGTCAGTAGTTTCCTTCTTGAAGTAACAAGAAGGATTAAACTCCCAGCAAAGCCTCATTTTGTCCTGTTTCCACCCTCCAGGTAAGAGGAAGGGTACGGCCAACGCTCGCATGCCCGAGAAGGTGACCTGGATGAGGAGGATGCGGATTCTGAGGCGCCTGCTCCGCCGGTACAGGGAGTCCAAGAAGATCGACCGCCACATGTGAGCCCACCCACTGTGCCCAGCTCTGAGTACCCACGCACACACCGAGATCCCCCTTTCTCACTGCGGGCAGAGTGGTGACAGTTAACCCTCTGGGGGAGGTGCAGCACCATGGAGCTGTTCTGGAGCCATCCTGGCAGCTCTGGGCAAGCCCTCTGTGACCCGTCCCGGTGCCAGGAGGGGTGCGGGGTGTCTGGGAGCTGCACCGGGGTTCCAGCTGCGGGCAGCCTCGCTGACAGCCCCTTCCCTTCTGCTCCGTTAGGTACCACAGCCTGTACCTGAAGGTCAAGGGTAACGTCTTCAAGAACAAGCGGATCCTGATGGAGCACATCCACAAGCTCAAGGCAGATAAAGCTCGCAAGAAGCTCTTGGCGTAAGTGCTAAGTCACTGCAGGCGGCTCCTTCCACATGGCTCTGGCTGGAGCCCTGGTGGAGAACCGGCCCCAAACTGGGCAGGGCTGACGTGGAACAGAGTCCTCCATCACCCCAGTGTGACACCTGTCACCTTGTGCCCTCCACTGTCGGTAGAGCAGATGTTAAATTGCTCACAGGCCTGGAAACCAGTAGATCTACTGGTCCAGCTGCATGGATCAGTCAGTGGTTGATGAGGGAGGTGAGGAGGTACCAGACCCAGCAGCTTCCAGAGTCCTGCTGTGTAAAGAGCGGTTTTTTAACCGTGGTCTCCAGTAACGGTGTGTGACTTGGCTGGCGCAGATGGGGAGTCCCCAGAGCCCAGTCACAGCTTGGCCAGGACCCAGAGCAGGGCAGGGGGTGCTCAGGGACCCAGCAGGCACCACTGGGAGTTCCAGTTCGAGCTGTGGGTGCACAGAAGCCGACTCCAGGAGCTGGTTTGGTGGAGCAGGGCCCTGTGGAGCGAGAGGAGACCAGGGCCAGGGGTAAAGGCTCTCTGGGGGCTGGTGGAGGTGGTTCCTGCTGTTCACAACCTCTTGAACTTCCTGCAGCGACCAGGCCGAAGCCCGCAGGTCCAAGACCAAGGAGGCTCGGAAGCGCCGCGAGGAACGTCTGCAGGCCAAGAAGGAGGAGATCATCAAGACCCTCTCCAAGGAGGAGGAGACCAAGAAGTAAACGCTGGCTGTCGTGTGCATGGAGCGTTCTCCATCCGCGAGCGCTCAATAAACACATCCAGGACTCCAGCACTTCTCTCTCTGGGGTTTCTGGAAGCGGGAGGGAAGGGTGGGGAAGCACCACTGCTGCCCACCTCGGTGTCCTGCATGTTGGAAACCGAACGAGTTGGTCAGGCAGTTCCTGGGCTGGGGGTGAGCCCTTCCTGGGTTCTCCAGGGTGGGCAGCAGCTCCTCGGGAGCAGCACTGGGACATGGCCCCCTTGGCCATGTCTCCAGCCAGAGCCTCCAGCCTCTCTGCTGGAGCAGCAGGTCCTGGTACAGGAGGGCTCAGGGAGCTCCTGGGGCCCACCCTGAACCCCCAGGAAAGGGCCTGGCTGGACCCCAAACACCCCAACACATCACCTGGGCTGAGGCCAGAACCAAGTTGGGGTAAGTTCTGGGGCAGCTCCACTGCCCCAGCAGCTCCTGCAGCTCAGTCGGGGCAGGACTGGCCCAAGGGAAGGACAGCGAGGGCTGGGGCAGGAAGGGAACCCCCCAGAGCTGGGTCCAGCCTGCCCACACTCCCCCCCAGCACAGCCCTCCCTGACCCAACCACTTCCTTACCCAGCCCACCCCAGTGGGCACTGGGGACCATCTACACTGCCAGCACAGATAGGAACAGACTCCACTGGAAACACCAGAACACCCACACCAGCCCTGGGGCCAGCCGGGCTTTATAAGCTGGGTGGGGGTCCCCACCCACAGGAAACGCAGCTGAGACCCTCCCACCTCATCCCCCAGGTGATGGGACCACCTGGCCACAGGGCCGGAGGGGCTGGTTGCCCCCCGATGCCCAGCGTGTGCCCCATGCCTTGTCCACATGTGTCACCCCCCACACACACCATTCTAGGACACCCCAAAGTCCCCCCCCAGTGCCCGCTGTGTCCTTGGCCCCGCTGCCGGCTCCACCGATGTGAGTCACCACAGCCGGCCACCGCCTGACTCATGCGGCTAGGAAAGGGTCCCCAGTGCCCACGGCCGGTGGCACACGGGGGGATGGCAGCAAGATGAGGGGCTGGGCACCCTGGCAGCACTCAGGGTGGGGGGACACCATCCGCACCCCCTCCCCTTTGCCCAAAGTTCATCCATTGGCGCAGAAAAACAACCTGGTGGCCCCGACACCGCAGCAGCAGCAGCGTTTAATGCAGGATGTGGGGCTGGAGCCCCCCGGGAGTGGGCACGGGGACCCCGGGCATGGCGGTGGGGGGGGGTTATTGCTTGGGCTGCACACGCGTCTGTGGGTGCACAGGAAAAGGCGTGAGGGGGCTCTGGCGTTTGCATGTGGTGTGGCACTGCGTGTGCCCGGATGTACCCACGAGGATTTGCACCCCCCTGTGCCCACTGGCACACGTGGGGGGGGTGCCCCGTGCCACCCTGGGGGCCACCCCCGTGCCCCCTGCCCCGTGCTAGCAGGGCACGTGCCTCAGGCTGGACCCTGAGGGATGGGGACGCTGCGGACAGGCCCCCCCCACCCCAGGCATGGTGGGGGGCGTCAAGTACCGCCCGGGGCTTCCTGAGGTGCAGGGGTCCTGGGCAGGGGGTGACGCTGGGACGGGGCCAGGGGCAGCGGGATGGGGCCGGACGCTGCCCCTCAGATCTCGGTCAGCGCCTCCGCAGGGACCAGCCCCCGCTTCTTCCCGCTGGTCACCCGGACGAGGCCTTGGGTCCTGCCCATGCCCACGCAGATCTGGGACGGACAGACGGATGGACGGGCAGCGGGGTACGGCCCCGGCACGGCCCCGCCGACGACGGACACGACTCGGTGCACCCCAAGCCGGCGGGGTGCTGCTGCTGCCGGGTCCCCCGTTACCTGGTTCTCCCTGAGGCTCAGCCGTCCCCGCTCCCGGTCGCCCGGCACAGCCCGGCAGCTCCTCCAGACGCTCTCGCCGGGACGGATGCGCTGCACGAAGTTGGCCGGGAAGAAGCCCAGCCGGTCGCCCACCTTCCCCTGCGGCGCGGCCGAGTGGAGCTGAGACCCCCCGAGCTCACTGCACCAGTGGCCACCCTCAACGGCCGTCCCCTCCGAGCCCCCCGTGCCCCACTGGCCCCCCTGACCTTCCACCAGTCCTCGTTGGAGTCGTCCACCAGCGTCACCCTGTCCCCGGGCCTGGAGGGAGCGAGGCGTGGGGCAGCGTGGCGGGGGGGTGTCCCCCGTGGGTCGTCGCCCCCCAACCCCCTCCCCACTCACTGCAGCGCCAGGTCCTGCTGCTCCTGGGGCACGAACTTGTAGAGAGCCACGTAGGAGAACATGGGGGCCCCGTCCCGCCGCGCTGGCCCACGGGTGCCCTGCGGACACAGCCAGCCCTGCCCCATGGCCCCACAGCCCCCAGCCCAGCCCCACGGCCCCACAGCCCCCAGCCCTGCCCCACGGCCCCACAGCCCCCAGCCCTGCCCCACGGCCCCCAACCCAGCCCCACGGCCCCACAGCGCCCAGTCCTGCCCCATGGCCCCCAGCCCTGCCCCACGGCCCCACGGCCCCCAGCCCAGCACCACAGCCCCACAGCCCCCAGCCCTGCCCCACAGCCCCCAGTCCAGCACCACGGCCCCACAGCCCCCAGCCCAGCACCACGGCCCCACAGCCCCCAGCCCTGCCCCATGGTCCCCAGCCCAGCACCATGGCCCCACAGCCTCCAGCCCTGCCCCATGGCCCCACAGCTCCCAGTCCTGCCCCACGGCCCCCAGCCCTGCCCTACAGCCCCACGGCCCACAGCCCTGCTCCATGGCCCACAGCCCCCAGCTCCATGGCCCCCAGTCCCATGCCCATGTCCCATCCCTCTGCCCCACAGCCCTGGTGCATCACCCAAGCCTCTGGTGTCCCCCCCTCTTTATCCCCATCCTGTCCCCCCACCCCAGACCCCCACCTGCTGCCCAGGGCTCTTCTCCTCTACGCTGTCCCTCTCTGCTGGGGTGACAGCTGCTGACACAGGCGGATGGGGGCGGGCAGGGTCAGCCCTGCCCCCCCCACCCTGACCCCCACCCCATTGTCACCCCCTTACCGACACCACTGGGGCTCCCCACGCTGCTCGGGGCATCGCTGCTCTCCTCCGCAGCTGCCGCCTTGTCACCCTAGAGCAGCGGGAGGGCTGGGGAGGGGGGTCCCGCACCTCCCAGTGCCCCCCACCCCTCCCCAGTGCCAGGGGGGTACCTGACTGCCGGGGGGCAGCTCCGGGGGGCCGGTGCCCTGTGCCAGGGAGGTGCCAAACCGCAGCGCCTCGTACACCGGGTCCACCCTCGCGTCGGGGTCTGCGGGGGGGGGAAGGACATGGGGTGTCAGGGTCCCCCCAAGCCTCAAGGAGAGGGTAGGGGGCTCCGTGGTGCAGCCGGGGCTGGGGGGCGGCTCACCTGGGGGGGGCTCACCCTGCCCGGGACCCCCCTGCTCCGGCAGCAGCAGCGGGGAGCTGAAATTGCGGCGGAAAGAGGTGGCCTGGGGGCGGGGTGGAAATGGGGGGGTTTGGGGAAAAGGGGCACCCAGCACCCCCAGCACCCCGAGGGGGGGCTCAGAGCTGGGGTGCCCGGGCTGAGGGTGCCCCTGGGGCGGGGGTGGGGGCTGCCCACACGCACCCCGGTGCCTGCAGCCCCTCCCCGGGGACAGGGCTGGGGCTGGGGCTGGGTTCGGGGGGGGCCGTGTGTGCCCGTGTGTGTGTCCCCCGCCCCAGCACGTACCGTCTTGCCGGGGCACTGCTGGAGCGAGATGCCCTGCGAGCACCAGAGGTGCACGCCCGCCTTGCACGCCTTGCACCGCAGCCCCTGCCGCGAGTTGCCTGCGGGCACCGCGGGGGGGGGTCACGGCCAGGGGATGGACACCCCCGCCCCAGCACCCCCCCCGCCCACCCACCGACCCCCCCCCCACCGGCACCCACCCGCGATGAGCTGCCGGCACAGCTCGCACGGACAGTGCTTCTTGAAGACGTACTGCTGGAAGCCGTGGGTGCGCGGGGGGGACGGGGGGGGCCCGGGGCCCGGTACCCCCCCGCCCGGCCGCGGGAACAGGTTCTCCACGCTCTTGCTCCGCAGCAGCGTCCGGAGGGACAGGGACCGCTTCAGCCGCTGCATCTGCCGGAGGGACCCCCCCGGGGCGGCCGTGGTGCCGGGAGGGGCCGGGGGGAACCCCCAGGGGTGGCAGGGACCGGGGAAGGGCCGGGCGGGACCCCCAAAGATGACAGGACCCGCCCCCCCAGGGGTGGCAGGGACACCGGGAGAGGACGGGAGGGACGCCCAGGAGTGGCGGGGACCCCCCCCCAGCCTCCCCCCTCGCTGTCACCCCCCGCGGCATCAGCCCAGCCCAGCCGGGGCGGACACAGCCGGGAGGGGCCGGGGCAGCTCCGGTGCTGAACCCCCCCTCCCCGGTGACACCCCAGAGCGGCTGAAGGCACCGGGACAGGGTGCTGCCCCCCTCCGCCACGCACCCGCACCCCCCGGCCCCCCCCGGTCCCGGCCGTACCTTGCTGCCGTGCCCGGCCCCGGGGCCGGCGGGGGGGGGCTCGGGGGGCCCCGCCGGTTCCGTCTCCCCGGGCGGCTCCGTCATGCGCCCGCCACGCCTCTGCCCCCCCCACCCCCCGCCCCGCTGTCGCGACAGCGCCGCGCTCGAGCTGCCGCCGGCCCCACGCCGCGAGGGGGGATGGAGGGATATGCTAATCTGGGGATGCCCATTGGCTGCCGTCCCCCATGGGGCGGGGCTTCCCCCCCCCATCACCAGGCATCGCCTATGGGGGGGGCACTGGGGGACCCCCATTGACAGCCTGGGGGGGGGCAGCACCCAGGTACCCCCCCATCGGCACTTGAGTGGCAGCACCCATTAACCCCCCCCGCCGCGATATCCCGGGGGGGTGTGTCAGCGCTCGTACCCCCCCGATGGGGCAGCACCCACAGACCCTCCAATTGGCACCCTGGGAGGGTGGGGGGCACCCATTCCCTCCCGACCACACCCAAGGGCGGGGGGGCAGCACCCATACCCCCCACTGACACCCCACACACCCCCTCTGACACCGGGGGGGTCGATGTCCCCCACGAGAGAACCCCCTTTTTTCTCCCCAAAATGAGCCGAATCCGGGCGCAATCGGCGGCACCCGGGGGCGGGACCCCCCCGCTGGGGCTCAGCACCCACTTTTGCCCCCCCCTTAGGGCGGCCCTAGAGATCCGCATGGCGGGAACCCCCCGGGGGGAAGGACGGAGGATGCTCAGGGTGAGGGGACCCCCCAGACTGGGGTGAAGCCTCGAGGCACCCTGGGGCGAAGCTCTGACCTGCGGGTCCAGCTCAGCCCCGGCTCAGTCCCAGTCCAGCCCCAGTCCAGCCCAGTCCAGCCTAGCTCAGCCCTGGTCCAGGCCCAGTTCAGCTCCATTCCAGGTCCAGCTCAGCCCCAGTTCAGCCCCGGCTCAGCCCCGGTGCAGCCCCGGTCCCTCCCGTCTCTCCGCGGCCGGTGCCAATGCCGGCGCCGGGGCCGGTGCCGGTGCCCTGACGCTCCGGCTGCCCTTCCGCGACCGGCGGCCGCGGTTCCCGCAGCCGCAGCAGTTGCGGGGCTGGCGGCGGAGCCGCCCGGGCGATCGCATCCGCGACACGGGGGAGTGCCGGCGGTGGGCGAGGGTCCGGGGGGGTCCGGGGGAGCCGCGCTCACCCCCCTCCCGCAGACATCCCGCTCTCCTCCCGTCGGCATCCCCGGAGCCCCAAACCCCCCTGCGCTGCTCGGCACCGCGGAGCTCCTCCGGCAGCCGCCGAGGCGGCCGCCTGTCCTCGGGCGGGCGGGAGCCGGATCTGGACCGGGGGCTGGGGGGACTGGGGGGGCCACGGCGGCTGCCCCCGACCCCGCTGTCCCTGGCCAGGTTCACTGCATCAGCACCGAGTCCACGCTGCAGAACAACGGGGTGGGGGAAGAAAGGGGTCCCCTTCCGCACCCAGACCGACACCCTGGGATGGGGGCAAAGGGGGCACCCCGAGCCCTCCGCTGTGCCAGTTGCCTCGTCAAGGTGCTCAAGGTATTGGGGGGGCACCAGTGACCCCAGGGTGACCAGTGCCCCCGTTCCTGGCAGATCCCACCCTAGCCAGGGGCAGTGCCCGCCGCAGCATCCCAGGGTGCACGAGGGGCTGGGTGCTGGGGGGGTGTGCTGGGTGCCTCCGGGAGCCCACAGGTCCGGGGTCCCCATCGTGGCGGAGGAGTAAACACCCAGCAGTTTCCCCAGAACAGTCCCGGCTGAGGGGAGCCGGAGCTGGGTCCCACCAGCCCTTTCCCAAGTGTCCCCCCGCGGAGATCACGTAGGGACAAGGGACAATGGAGCTACGTACACACACACACATACACACACACAAACATACATACACACATACATACACACACACACACATACACACACACGTACATACATACACACACACATACATACACACACACGTACATACATACATACACACGTACATACATACACACACACACACATACACACATGTACATACATACACATACACACACACACATACAGGCAGTCACTGCCCCCCTCCCCACAGCCTGGCTGCCCTCCTCATCTGCAGGGATGCGTTTCCTTGTCTCACAAAAACAAACCCCCAGACCCCCGCGGCAGCCCCGGCTGGCAGCGGCTGGGCAAGGGCTCAGCGCCGCCAGGGCACTGGGCTGGGTGTCCCCAGCGATGGGATCCAGTGATGGGATCCTGCGATGGGACCCGGCGATGGGATACGGCGATGGCATCCGGTGATGGGATATGGCGATGGCATCCAGCGATGGGATACGGCCATGGCATCCAGAGATGGGATCCGGTGCTGGGGTGTCCCCTCTGCAGGGTGGCAGCAGCCACCGGCCGTGGCAGGGTCCCTGGGAGCCAGGGGGGAGGCACAGCCAGGCTGCCCCAGCAGCGGCCGAGGCTGCCAGGGGGAAAGCGACTTCTCCCCCCGCAGCAGATTTTCAGCCCCACGTAACTCCCTGCGCTGCAGCCGGTGCTGCTGCCGGGCTTCAGCATGGGGAGAGAACGGGAGCCGCGGTGCCAGAAAACAGGAAAACGCCCCAAACAATCCCCCCAACCCTGCGCCAGAGGAGACAGAGATGTTTTGAAGCTCCCAGCCCCACCCCGGGACGCTGCAGTGAAGAACTTTGTCATACCAACCTCCCATCCACGCCCCTCCGCACCAAAAAAACCCCCAAATCAACCCAAAAACCATGGTGCCACGGGCCAGCCGTGGACACCACACTTAGAATAAACAGGAAAAGGGATGAGGGTGATGCTCAGGGAACAGGAATCGAAGGTTTTGCTCTAACAACCGCGGTGACACACAGTACCCCGGCCCCGTCCTTGGGGAGAGGGCTCAGAACAGGCATGAAGGCGCTGCTGGGTCGCAGAAGACCAGAACAACCTAATTTTAGGGGGTGTTTGGTCTCCTCACACCTAGCGGGGGTCTGGGGCCGCTTCCCTGTCTGCTCCTGAAGCCCACGGGGAGGCTGGAGCAGCTCGACCAGGGCTGTGAGCCACAGCTCTGGGGCACTGGCTGGTTTTCCGGAGAGGGCTGGGAAGGGCCATCGAGGAGCTCCAGGTCTCCCCCAGAGGACCCGGTGCGCCCGGTCCAGCGCTGAGGTGGGGGAGGACGCATTTGGTCCGATTTGCTCCTGCCCCAACCGTTCAGCAGAGGCACCATCACCCATCCCTTGCACGGACAACGGGGTGCTCTGAGCTCCAACCAGGGCCGGCCCCAGCCCCGGAATCCCCGTCCCCAGACAGGGCCCACGCGTGGGAGGTTTTGCTCTACAGACACGTTCCCCCAGTAAGACACGGCTTGGAAAATGGTGTTTATTGGTATTTATAAATACAAACATAAGGAAGAGTCCATTCGAAGACGGATAATTGACTTAAAAGGACACTGTCAAGTAGTTGGAGCTACCTTAATGCTGTCGCCCTGTTTGGAAAAGAAAATAAAACGCTTTGGGTTCTGTATTCTTGAGTTTTCCCTTGAAAACTCTGCTCAGTGACACAGGAATCCGGCAGCCGGCTCCATCCCGGCTTGCAATGCCCTCCGAGCCCTCCCCGGCCCAGCACGACCCATCCCGACCACTCTCCGATGCGAACACCCATCACTGCCCCAGGGCCACCCGCCCCTGCGGTCGGTCTGTCACCCCGGGAAGCGCCTTGATCTTCCGCCGCGCTGGAAACCGGAGGAAGGAGCTCTGTGAGCCAAGGGCAGGAACATGCTGGTCGAGGAGAGAGTCCAGAGCGCTGCGGAGGGCTGGAATAAATACGGGGAGTAGAAGCGATGTGCAGGGCAGGGGCTGACAGTGTCCTTTTAACTGGCACTGGGGGCTTCTCCGGAGTGGGCAGCTGCCGGACCGCGGCGAGCATGTACACATGGTCAGGGAAATGGAGGTTAAGAGGGAGGGGAGACAGCTTTGGTGGGACTGAGCGACCCTTCTGACTGCCTGGACGGCCCAGACAGCGGCGAGAGAGTGGGAGGCAATACCCTGACCTCAAAGCAAACCCCTAGTGAAAAGCCAGCCCCCCAGGACCCCGGAACAGCTGCTCCTCGGGGGGCAGCGCCCCGCTGCTCCCCACCACCAGCCCCTTCAGTGCAGGGTGAAGTGGCACCTCCTTGGCAGCCAGGATGACCCAACAGCCCCGCTTCCCTCTCCGGGAGCCACCGGTGCCCACAGACGCTGCTGTCCACCCCGGGGTGAGGAAGAGCGCGGTCACTCATCTGTCAGCTTGTCTTCCACAGCCCCGACGGGGCCTGGCCAGGTTCTGCCCCATTAAACCCATCTGCTCACAAGTTCCATACTGGGCACGCCCCTGGAGCTGCCAGCGCGGAGGAGCCAGCAGCCCACGGAGCTGGCCTGGGCTGCCTGCGCTCCTTGGAGCGCCTGGGCTCGTTTTGCCCGAGGTGCCTCAAAACCGGCCGCTCCGAACACCCGCCCCAGCACGCCCCAAACCCCCCTTCCATCAGACGGTTCCTCCTCCAGGGCAGGACACTTCCCTGCGGAAGGGGCACAAGTCAAAACCACCCAGCGCTCACACCTCAGCCTAAAAAACATGACAAGAATCAAGGGCGTAGTCTCAGGGCTGCTCTTCCTCCTGCCCCTCTAGCGAGTCAGCGTTTCGTGACCAGGGCGAGCAGCAAAAAGATTCTACTTTGCTTTTCCTGAAGGCTCAGAGGGACAGGACAGAGGAGTCGGGAATTTACAGTCACCGGCACAGACTGTAGCTTTTCCCCTCTGTCAGGAGCTATACTCCTGTCACTGGGATAAAACCTGACCCGCAGAACCGCCCCAGGCACCCCATCGCTGATCAAACCCCCCCGCAAGAGCCCGGCCCGTAGCGCAGCTCACCTGCCACCGAAAAAAATAAAAAAATCTTCCCAAAGGGTCCTTACAGGCTCAGGCTTCTAATGGCAAAAAGGGCTTTTTAAAATTTAAATTGTCGATTCATAACTTGTGTTTGGTAAACCTCAAACAAACAAACAAACAAATCACTGAATTAGAAACCTGTAAAAAAAAGCAGGATGGAGGGAGGGTGAAAACCCCTGAGCCTGATGTTGCGGATTTCAAGCTAAATCACGACAATCTGGGAGCCTCGGGTGCTACAGGACGCAGACACAGGAGCCTCCAGGTGAGCATGCCCAGGGGTCAGGGGGAGCGGGTAACGCACGGGGAAATCACGGCTCCACAGCTGCTGCTTCACTCCCTCACTGACAAACAGACACAAAACTTGTCGGGAGTATCAGGTTTGGGGCTTGTTTGTTTTTTTTTTTTTTTTCCTTCTGGACAGGGGATGCGGGGTTAAAGCACGTTCCTCTCCTCTCCCCCTCTCCCAGGATTCCAGATGTGATTCCAACCTCCACAGCAGCAGCACCACAGTCCTTCTGGGTTCGCCCAAACCTCCCCTCCTTGCCGCGACGGTTTTGTCCGAGCATGCCCAGCAGGAACGGTTCAGAATTAGACCAATCCACCTACAGAAAAAGCCAGCACGGCTCCAGCTCCCGCACTGCCGAGTCCGTCGGTTTGCTGGAGCGGGTGGGGTGGGTGTATGTACGTGTATGGGTGGCTACGGGGGCCTGGCACCACAGCCCTGCTCGCTGGCCCTTGCAAATGACACTGGTATCGCTTTCCTTGAAGATACTGGTGTCCACCGTAACTCTACAGGCGTAATTAAATACTCAGTCTGCCAGGACGAGCGCTTCCAGTGTCATAGGATGATGCAGCATCTGCAGAAGCGCTGTCTGCTGCCTCCGACCGACGGCGGGGGGGTCACGGGCGCGAAGTAGGCGTGGACTTTAATGTTGGGTAAATGGGTCTGAAAAGACAAAACACAACGCGTGAAGCGACAAGGGGCAGCGCAGGAGGCGGCAGCTGAGCCAGGCCGGTGTACCTGTCCTCAGCTACAGACCAACGCACAGACACTCCAGTCCACTCTTCCAGCTCCCCAGCGGGGTTTTCCCCCAGACTGTGGATCAGCAAGTTCCTTCTGTCTCCAGAAAACAGTTACCGGGAGGAAGATGACCTGATGCTCTGTCCTCCTGGTAAATCCCGTGGGAAACAGAACACCCCACTGCCCATACTGTGCTCTCTTCACAAATAAAGTGGTGCTGTTACTCCCCTTCTACCGATGGAGAAAGGCTCAGGAGGGGATCCCTGGGACACAGGGTGACTGGTGACAGGGTGGCCCTGGCTCTGTCCCAACCCCATGGCCACGCAGGCTGCCCCACGGCAGACCGACTCTCACAGGGTTAGCCCGAGTTATTCACAGGGAAGTGCCAGCACAAAGTCCACGTTCCTGAGCACAGAGTGGAGGAGAGGAGGGGACACTCAACACATCTGCTGTGGCACAAACTGCCGTCCCCGTTTAGCAGAGTGCTGTCATTGCGATGGTACGCTGGGCTCCTCTGCTCCTGTCTGCTGCTGCTCTGTGGACACAGCAGTGACCGCTCTGCCCTACCCGCTACTGCTCATGCCCACCCGACCCTTGAGCACCAACAACCACTAAACCCTGACATGAGGGTTTTCACCAGAGCAGGAGGAGTCTGAAAGCCCAGCCCTCCCTCCTGCCCCACGGATAAAGCGTTCAAGCCACAGCCTCGTCGGTGTTTTAATTTCTTTACCCTGAGTCTCTTGATCCCCGCCCGCGTGATCTGCTGGCAGTCGTACAGTTCTATCCTCTCCAGGCTGTGGCAGCTCTTCAGGTGCTCCAGGGAGGCGTCCGTGATCAGTGGGCAGTTGTCCAGCTCGATCACCTCCAAGCGGTCGTGGGCACAGGCGCCGTTTCCCAAGTGACGAATCCCATCGTCCGTGATCAGCTCACAGTGGGACAGGCTCTGCACCCAAACACAGCGGTTATCAGCCTCTGCACCCTGCTGGGGACACGGTGGGACAAGAGAAGATGGCCCACGTTTCACAGGTTTGGACCGGTTTCCACACTGGTGTTTTGGATGGGTCTACAGTCTCCCAGCTTGCACTGGAGCCACCACTGTGCTCCAGATCAGAGGCACTAACGTGCCTGAGAGGGGCAGACTCACAGCTGCAGCGTGACAGGAAAGGCAGCTGCTGAAAAAGGAGACCAATGGGGCCAGGACAGCAAAGACACGGAATAAATACCTCTGCTATTGAAGAAAGCACCGTTGTAGAACCCGTGGCCTTAGACATCACGGGAAGGACCCTGCCACTGGTTCTAAGAACCAGCAGAAATAGAACATCACCTGCTTGGTGCATTTTTTTGGGAGGGGTCACGTCCTAAAGATTCCTGAGGAATTCGCTATGGGTGAGAAGGGCTCAGTCTCCTCTGACAGCCTACTTTGCGGATGGGTTGGGGACAGCCAGAGGCCAGTACCAGAGCATACGGTGTCCTCAGGCAGCGGGGAGGGGAGCCCTGGCATGCGGCTAATGCCAGCAGCAGGGGAGGGACAATAGGTTCTGCAGGGTCAGGTTTCTGGCCGAATTCTTCCAAGCCTTCACAACACGTCTATGAAGTCAAAGAGACGAATCCCCACAGGCAGGGCTGAAAATCCCTTTGCGTATGTAAGGAAAATGCTGGAAGTCTCTCTTGTACCACTCACCAGAACCTGAAGGCGCGGACAGTGTATGGACAGCTGGATCAGCGTGCTGTCTGTGATCTGCAAAGAACAGAGAAAGCCATTTCATGCCGGGAGCTTTGCACAAGGACTTTTCTCCCTACAGAAGAAAAAGTGAGAACTTTGCCCGATCCACGACAACGTTCCCCACAGTCACTCTCCTGAGCCCCTCAGGGACTCGTCTCCTACGTGACCAAATTTCCGATGTACAGATTCTTCCACTCCCTTTTGGAAACCAATTCTCATCCTTAAAGGACTGTTAAGGCAGAGGAACTGCTGGCTGGTGTTTTGAACTTCCACAAGTAGCTCTCACAAGTTAAGCTCATGATCGAGCAAAGCACGTGAGCAGACCTCTCCACCTCACAACGTCTCCTGAATGTTTGTCTCAGCAGTAGCCGAGGTGTTCGAACCCCTCGATGAGCTGCCGAATTGATCCTCTCTATTCTTTAGGCAGAGACTCGACACAACAGCTTCAGAACCGAACGCCCTCAGAAAGGACCTCGCTGGGGTGTCTTTGTTCAGTCAGTCTGGCCAAGGACACAGCCCAATTTCTCTTCTTCCTTTTTGCGTTAATTTTAAATCGCTTCCTGTCTGGACTATTGTAATTTCCTCTTGCGACCTCCTGCGTTTCTGCCCTGTAAGCAGCAGGAAGTTTAGAACACTGGGGTCGCGCTGCTCGCATGGCAGGAAGCCAAATCCTGTTATTTCACTGCCTTGGGCCGAATCGATTTCAAACCTACCCTCAGGGACAGAGATGTTTCATGGGGTCTTGAGCAAATGCAACTATTTTCACAGTAAATGCTACCTTGAAACAGTCCAGGATCACAGTTCACACACCTATGACGTGACCTTCAGGACTCATCTGTTACTGTTAAGAGATTTTTATTATTTACGGCATCAGTCACTACTACGAAATACAAACAAAGGATGAAACTACAAAAGCCGTGTTTCCTTATCCAAATACATCCGATCTTGCTCAGGATTCCAAACCAAGTTCTCCTCTGGTGACAATCGACTGCTATTTCACCATCTTTTCACGCTGCTGCGACTGTGCTAAAACAGAAGCAGCCAGCGATGGCACCTCCTACCTGGACACACTCCTCCAGGTCCATTTTTTCAAGCTCGTGGCAGTTCTAGGAACAAACAGACCGAACACACGAACTGAGTGCAAAGTTCAGGCAGCAAACATAAACCCAACTACACATGGTTTGAGTTAGAGCAGAACTAATTCTATGAAGTGATTTTACTTAAGGGATCAAAAGCATTACAAAACCCGACGTTAAAGAGAAAGCTGCTGTTTGTTCACCTCTATCGTGACAAGAAAGCGAAGGTCCTTGACGGAGAAGGAGAGGAGCACTTACCCGAGCCAGCGTGGTGAAGCCCACGTCTGTCAGCTGAGAACACCTCGCCACTTCTAATATTCTGCACAGAAAGAATTTATAATAACCACGGTGGAGTCATTTTGCTTTTCAGAGCGTTTCATTAAAAGCTTCCAGCAGCCCAGAAAGGTCTGACCCGGTTTAGGCCGCGCTCCCCGAGAGGAGGCTTTGTGCAGAGCATCCACCCGCCGGAGCAGAGCGGAGGTTTCGGGGAAAGGAGAGAAGAGGGAGCCGTGAGGTCAGCCAGTCCGCACCCGCTGCAAGGTGGGGAGGGCTCATCCGACAAACGCTGGGCTAAGGTGCTCGCAAAACCCTCTGTGCTGGACACTGAGTGATCTCTGGTCTCACCCCAACCACAGATCTCATAATGAAAAATACACGACAACTGGCAGAGAAGCCTGAGAGAGTAAGTATTTAACATCACAAGAGAAGAGTTTGAGTTGTCTGGGAGGCGAACAGCTCTGTGACGACAGACAAGCTTCTGGCAGAGTTGCTGCAGCTCTCCAGAGGTTTCCCCCGTTATCTACCTCCACAGAAGAGGAGCCAACTTCCCTGAAGGGCATCACCCGTTTTACCTACGGAGCTTAATACTGTAAAGCTGCAGCTGAGCAGAAATACAGAAACCATGTGGAACTAAAATGATATTTTACCTTCCCCTTTCAGAACTGGTTTCCAAACACCGGTTCGCTGCACTTTGTACCCGTAACCCTTTAAATGGGGCATCACTGGGAGCAGTCGTGTTTTGTTTTCCCCTGCAAGACTCTATTTTACACCATTTAACACAAGCCGCTCGGCTGTGACAGATGTCAGAGAGTAAAACTGTCTCTTCTTTCTGCCCCTGGCCATTTTCTGAATTAAAGCAAAGTCTTCCTGAAAAAAACCTGTCCTAATAAAAAGTCTGAAAAAAATCCATTGAAAAAGCGCACGCCCTGGCAGAGCCGTCACTGGGAGCTCACTCGGTCGAGCACAGAGTTTGCACAAATGCCATCTTTAACGAAAAACACGTTAACATCCCACGTCAGGAGGACACAGTGTCATTTTGATGTGGTTTTGGTTTTGGTTCCCAAGCGCCGCCCCGAGCTCTCTTACCAGGGCTGTGCTCACACCAGTTTAGAAACCAGAAGTTTGGGTACAACTATGGTCATCCCACAGCACATGCCTGTAAAAAGCTCAAATGGGCCCTTTCAGAAAGGCCTTCAGAAGGCTCAGACACGATACGACCGTGTCCCCGAGATACCCTGTTCAACACCCCATGGGTCGCTGCAGCTCAGGGAACCGCGGGGAGAACTCACCTAAGCCGTGGGCAGTTCTGTCCCAGGGCGTTCAAGATGGCATCTGTAATGTTAGAGCAGCCTGAAGCACACAAGGATTGTAACTTGTGGCATCCTCTGCATATTGTAATGAGACCATCATCTGTTATTTGCTACAAGAAAAACAATAACAACATCACAAGCCATAACGACGTAGGTGGAGGTGCAAGGCACTGCATACTTCCCTTCTCAGACTTCCAGCCAGGCACTTCACCAAGGCCAAGTTACGCGTCTTTCAACCCAAAAACGCATTCAACTATTTCACTGGAGCAGCTGAAACAGGACAAGCCCCATGGAAGCAACTTGTAAACATTTGGAAAGTGATTCCACATGCAGGGAACCGTTTCTGAGCCGGTGACGTGAGCGGTGGGCGAAGGCACGGGAGCAGCTGGCCTAGACCCGCTCTCCTGCCTTCCTTGGCAGCCCTCGCTCATAAAGACCTTGGCTGAACCTCAAGACAAGGAAGCACCTAACACACACACGCAGCAGGTTGTTTTCATCAACGGCCCTTTAAAAACACACTTCAGTGGTTTGGAACCAAACCCTGAAGGGCAAGAGCCAGGCTTACAGCCCAGATCACACTAAACCCCCCCGTGGCCCAGCCGCTCCAGCAACCCTGGACAGAGCGGGTCTGTCCAGCTCCTCGGCTCTGCTCTGGGCTGGCGACAGCGCACAAACCTGCTCCCCATGCCTCCCCCCATCAGCAAGAACACAAGGGGCTGGGAGCAGTGGGGCTGGGCCAAGGAGCCATGTGGGACCGAGAGCAGCGCAGGCCGTGGGGTCAGGGGACACTGGGTGGCAGAGGCTGCTCATGCTGGAGGACCTGGTTAAAGCTCACTCCATTCTCAGGCTCTGGATTTTCAGAGGCAGGTTCAGTTCCCACAGCAAAGCACCAACCCCGGGGCTGGCATTGCTCCTTTTAGAACAGCAAGAGCCAGGCTGCGGGCTGGTGGGGCCGAGTTCTGGAGCCAGACGGAACAAACGGAGCAGAACCGGGGATTTTCAGTTAAGGTAATCAAGAACTTGCTTCATCTTCTTTTCCCGTCTGCCTGTTTGCCTCTCCCCTAGACCCCAGACTCGGGTCTGGAACTGCTAACAGCTCAGCTCCTCCTCTGCAAGCTGCCAGTCTCGGGCGGACGGGCAGCAGTCTCTGGCCAGTCTAGCAACTGGAGAAGCTGCTCCCTCAGCAGAGCTGGGGAAGGGGAGGGCACTGGGAAGCAGGCCTTGCCCGCTTCCGTGGAAACACAAGAGACTGCCCAGTCACTCCGTGCGTCAGACCAACCGCTCGATGGTATGTGCAGAGAGCACATTCCAATTTCTTTTTTTGGCATAAATATACATCTTTGGCACTGCGGAACAACCGGTTTAGAGCCCTGCTGTGCAGGGGACCTGCCCTGGGTCCAGTCTGACGGCGAGCGCGGGAGAACTGCCTGGCTCCACCACCACGCAGACACTCCAGCCCGACGGAAAGAATTCTTCCGGCTAGTCCTGCAGAAGAGTTGAGAAGCCCCGTGGGCAGGGCAGAGAGACAAACAACTGTGTCAAAGCGAAGGCTACGACACTGTTTTGGGGGCTTATTAACCTTACTGAATGCTCCTAAAAAGCGGGTTTTCATCAGCTAGTTTTAGAAGCCTGGTAAATTTAGAGTTGCTCTGTCACACAGCTGATGCTGCGTCGCAGCTGGAGCACTTTCTGCATCGGAACGTCCTGCTCAGGGACGGCTCTAAATGCGCGGCGCTGGCTGGGCTGGGGGAGCAGGGGAAGCTTTACTTACTAAGCACGTTTGAAGGTTTAAAGTCACCAGTTCGGGACAATGTGCACCAATGTATTTCAGAGCTTCATCCTCCAGCTGGAAAGAGAAATTTAGAGATTGGAGCAACCTGTTGATACCTGAAGCAATTCTTCAAAATCAAGCTTTGAGAACACAAATGAAGGCGTCTGTGGTTGGGTACCTGGGGGGGAGGGTGAAGCACCGCAGCCTCACACACAGCACTGAGCACGTGCCTTTGATTTCCCATCTCAGGAAGAGAGTTCAAAGACCCACAACAGCGAGTTACTGATTTAAAGGAAAGCTGATCTGATCAAACACGCGTAACTAACGCAGCAAGCAGCGAGATCACAAACTCTTTACAGGAATTAAGGAAATGCTTCACTAGTGAGGGCCCGTAGCGTGTTCACGTCGCAATGCTGGAACTCAAAAAAAGTGTCTTATTTCAGCGTGAGGAGCAGAAACATACCCAGGTTGCTTTCCGATGATAAAAAGCCTCCTATTCTTAAATCTAGAAGAACAGATGGCAAGTAATTGATAACAAGGATGTATTGCCATCAGTATTACTCACGACTCTGTAAATTACTAGAAACTCAAGCTGTTTCTATGACCTGAATCCTCAGAACAGGCTGACTGTTGAGGCTTGAACGGAGTTGGTTTTACAGCCACGTAATACCTACCTCACGCACTAAAACCCTGACAGCAGCATAAATTTGGAAAAAACCTGCTGCCTACAGCCCTTGGAGGAGGGCTCTCCTGTGCACACACAGGCATTCCTGCTCCGGGACAGAGCCAGGCCATTACTGCTACACTTACCGTAGGAACTGCTCAGGACTGTGCAGCCACACGCAGAAGTACGCTTTTTGTGAAATGAAGACATACAGAGCAGCTTATCTACACACAGCAGGCAAAAGTGGCACTTACTGACTCGCGCTTAAGGAATCCCTGTCCCCAAGAATAAAACCAAATCCAAGCCAAATAAGCGCTGTCAATGTTTGGGCACGAGCACCTCACAGGTCAGGTTCCAGGTCTACCTTGAGGCTCTCAAACGCTTGGGAGTCCCTGGGCTCGGGAGTCCCTGGGTCACAGTTTTCAACTCCTGTGGGGTCAGTTTTACTCTCCTTTTTCAAGGACAAGATTCGAGACACGCGTTTGCTCCTTTCTAGCCCATCTGTCTGCAGAAAGGATTAGCCCCATGTTCCCTGTGAGGTGTCTTTGCCAGGGGCTCTGGCTCATTAGAGCCGTAACGCTCAATGCCGATGCTCCCACGCCCCAGTTCATAACCGCTGTAACTTCTTAGTCGAGTTGTAATAGAGGGAAATCTTTAACCTAAACTTTTCAATGATTCACCAGGTAAGACAGCGAAGAAAGACTAAGATTCTCTTTGACCACCTAGAAGATCCAAACGACACGCAGAAGTTCTACCACCAGCACAGATGAAGTACTGTCATGCTTTGAACAAGCTGCTGAGCCAAACGGATGGGCCTGACCATGAATAATAAAGTCATCTCCTCTTCAAAAAACGTTTGCTCAATGTGTTCCCAAAGGGAAAAAAGAAGAATGACTCTACAGCTGGATGTGCCATTTGTTCGCTGTCCCTCTCTCCCTGCTGAGCTCAAAGCTACTAAAGAATTTCAATAAAAGCAGTTAATTTCCAGCAGACTGTGAGTGATTGCAGGAACGTAACATCTCTGGAAATAGAAGAACCCACAACACTCTCAGTTAGAGCAGCAATAAGGCGGCTGTTGGGGCTCCCCGTGGGGCCATACCTGCGTGCAGCCCTTCAGGAACAGGGCTTTGAGTCCGCCGCAGCCTCTCACCAGCGCCTGGATGCCGTCCTTGGTCACTTGGTCGCACCAAGAGATGTTCAGCTGTTCCAGCAGCGGGCATCCCTCACTTCAGAGGCGAGAGGAGAAGAGGGTGGAAACTTGGGTTTGTTTTGGAAAGAAATTCTGCTTTCTAGGGAACTCCCATTTCTGTAACCCGCAGGAGCACGACGTACACCCACATCCCCACGCCCATCTCCAGACACAGTGTCCAGAGCTCTCAGCAGTGTATCAGTAGGGTAAAAGACCACCAGTTTAACCCATAAATCCATTATTTGGACACCTCCCTGTTCCTGCTGTCGTGTATTTAAGACAGTGGCAGCACAGATCTGACCGTGTGGAATTAGAGACCCTCAATAGAAGGAAAAACCAGGCTCAAGGTATTTTAATGTAGCTACAAAAATAGTCACTCATTTGTTCTCTCAAATCTGTGTTTTCTTCTGCTGTCTAGATTCACCCTCCAGTATTTTCTTCCCGTGATACAGCTTTCCTGTATTTTCTTTTATTCCACTCGTATATCACTTTTTTTTTTTAAATAGATTGGCCTCTGTTGTTACCTGTAGTGGGTTTTTTTGCCTCCTTTTCTCTGTCTCAGTATCTTCCCACCAAGATCTGTCTGTCCCTTCCTTTTCTAAATTACTTGGCAATTCCAGTTAGCAGATTTAAGCAGTTTAAAAAGACAAATAGTCTCATGCTGGTGTTCACCTCCCAGCTCTGTAAACAATCGCTAAGCACGCGATGGTCCAGCCAAGAGCTGACTGTTTGTAAATGAGCATTTAAAAAGGCAGACTAAGACTTTGGTCTCCCCTGAAATCCCTCCTCCAAGACTTTAATTGAATATCATTCTTCTTCTATCACTAATAACCATCAGGACAGATACAAACGAGGTCAAGGGCAGCTTTTACCGAGTCCGAGTCCTCATCCTCCTCCGTCCTGGCACACCAGGAGGCACAAAGTGTGAACGCTGAATCCCAACCACCCCTCAAGCCTGGGGCAGTCCCTCCAAGGCACACAGGGGACAACGGTGGATCCAACCACCTAGAATTGACCGCAAAAGCCGGAGGTGTGACTCCTACCTCAGCGCCTTCAGAGACAGGTTGGTTATGGAAGTGCAGGAAGCCAGGTCGAGGTGTCGGAGTTTAGAGCAGAACTTGCTGAGGCTGGTGCACGTGCTGAAAGAGAGAGAGAGAGCAGAGGAGAACCCCCCGCCCCGGCAATCGATGTGTTCAGTGATATACCATCCCACGACACCCACAACCTTCTCTAAGTAATTATTTCATCTACCACACATGCAAGCCTGGCCTTCCCTTAAACAAGGGATGGAGACGATATCCCGGTGCACACAGAAAAGGGGGTGACGGGGCAAGCAAAGGAAGTTTACTCACGCATCTGTGATCTTGGTACAGCCATTTAGGTTCAATACTTCGATGTTTCTGCAGTTCTGTGCGAACGTCCTTTATGAGAGGAAATGGAAAACACGGTATTTTTGAGGCAATAGACTTCCAGGAGTTTTACAGCATTTAACTGACGCATCAGAGTTTTACAAAATTGTCTCAAACAAAATAAATAAATTCCATTATTTCTGTCGCCCCACATATTGCCTTGGGATTTCCCAGGCTAAAGGCAACAGCCTGTAATTTGGTGCCAATCACCACCTGGGCTGTAGCAGCAGCTGTGCTATTTTAGTGAGAAGTGAGAAAAATAGCTACTGGGTGAGGTTAAAAAATGATCAATTAAACTGGCTTCTGTGCTATCGCTCTGGATGTTTTAAGTGAGACACAGGGGCTAAAGGCTTGGTTATGAACTACCGCGATCTCCTGCGGCTGTAGAGGCTGAACCGCTCTTTACACTGTGCTGACGAGCAGAAAGGAGCCACACCGCTACCTTAATGCGTTGTCCCCCACTCCCAGGCAGCCCCGCAGGCTCAGCTTCCGCAGGAAACCCCCGCATCGCTTCGAAATATTCTCGACTACTCGGCCCTGTTGGAGACAAAAAAATTCCGTGAAAATCCAGGAGTCACCTGGGTCGATCAAAAAGCTGAATTCAACAGTTTGCAGATCAACAACAGTTTATTATTCTGGTAAAACAGCGCTAAGAGAACAGAACTAGGGTAACGATCCAGGGGCAGGATTATTCAGCTTCTGAAGATGGAGAGACAAGGAACTCCCTAAAGCTGCTCAGGCTAACGACTGAGGAACTTCCTCCCGCCCGGAGCTCCCGGACACTGACACCGACTGCCCAAGCAGGATGGAGGCAGCGATGCTACTGCTATAACAGGGTAGCAAGATCTACAAATAAGCACAGTCAATGGACTGTAAAGGGATATTCTAAACTTCTATTCGAAAGAGAGAGGAGGCAGAACCAGCCCACGAGTTTTATTCTCTCAGAAAAAGATTCAAACGTTTGTGTTCAAGAGATCTAGAAAAATGCTTTTTCATTTTCATATTTGCAATCAGTGAAAGCCTCCAAAGACCCCGCTATGAGCTAACACGTACCCAGCTGTTTCTCCCTGTGCATCCAGTGACAAAACCACTGACAATATTTGTATCAGCGTCCAGAAATCCAAAGACCTTGCCCTCTGCCTTAGTCTGCATGGCTGATCGCCACAGAATGGGAACACCACTTGGTTCCTCAAGTACCACTTGGCTTTTAAGACCTCTGTAACGATGAAGAGATTCTTCTATAATCTTTTTCCACTTAAAAACATACCAAGCATCAAGCTTGGTACAACCTAATGCCATGATCAAGAGAGGGACACCAGCTTATCTAGGTCTCTGCAGGAGTTTCTGGGGACCTTCAGCCCTGGCTCTCAGGGCTCTGGGAGCAGCTCTACAGCCATGGGGTGCTGCTGGATGAAGGTGCCCTGGCTGAAGCTGGACCTGCACATCCCTATGGAAAATCTGAAGTGGTCTGAGTGGTTCTGTGATTCCTCTAGCAAGCCGATGAATTCACAGGCTTGAATTAGAGGATTCAAACATGGTTATATAGAGAGTTTCCATCAGCAGATGGGTTTACAGTCCTTTAAAGCAAACGACATTCAGGACATCGGAAATTCTAGCAGGTACTTTTAGGTCAGGTACAACCTATTCAAGCATTTTGTTTTAAAAGGGGACGTCCGTGTTTGTGCAAGAACACGTGTTTGATGTGTAGAGTGGAGAACAAAGAGACATTAAAACCATGAAAAAACCACTGGAGAATGAGCAGCGCCTGGTTTGTATTTGCAGCACTGCTGGCTCTCGAACGCAGAGCAGGGTCAGCAGCAGAGCAGGCACCACCGATAGCTCTGCTCCACCTGCACGAAGAAAATAGTAATACGGGACCAGAACTTTCCAGGTGCGTTGAGAGATAAAGGATTTATTATCAAGAACAAAAAATCACATATTTCTTCCTTCCACAAGTCTCAGGCCACTCAGACCCCTGCAAGCCCTGCAAGTCACAGTATCACGGGCCTGTGCCTTTATCCCTGCTCTGAGCTCAGCTGCTCAGATACACAGCTGGCAACAGGAGACTATTTTAACTCTTTCCTCCACAAATAAGGTGGATTTCCCACCAGCTCCCACCTGGGCTACACCTCTGTCTAGAACAGTTAAAAGGACACCCTCTATCTCCCTCCTCCAACACGTTTTAAAGAGGATACAACACTTGATAAACAACTGAAGTTGTTTTTCCCTCATCCCTTTTCCTAATTAATGTAATTTTGATTTTAGGAACAGCACAACACCAGCATCCACTCCCAGTGCCAGCAGCTTCAGAACAGCTATGATGGAGGGTTCCCAAACCTGCATCTTTTAGGAGCAATTTTGACCTCAACCCCTTTAACAGCCTTCAATTATATTTCCATTTTTGCTATTAAAGACAGACAGGAAAGGACAGCCTCACTGCAGGCCACGTCTCAGCGCCACCCAGCCTCAGAGGTCCGAGGCAGTGCTACGCTAATGTTCCTTTGAGTGACAGGAGAAGCAGCCCCGATCCTGCTGTCCGGAGGTGGAAGTTTTCCACAGGAACATCTTCTGCTCGTTGCTGTTTTCCAAACACATGCAGAAATACTTTCTTTCTACGACTACCTTTAAGTCTTGATACACATAGATAATTCTGTCCATTTTCAAAAGCTGAATGGATTGCTAAGACTTTAAAGACTCCCTGAAGCTAAGAAGCACTGAAATTAATGATTTCTATCTCCAGGGAAGGTAAAAAGAGTTACTCTGGGAGTATTAATCCATTCTAGGCTGTAATTACATTTTAACAAGAAAAATGGGTTTGTATGTCACTTAATTATACCTCAATATCCCTCTGGAAATCAAACAGGTCAATTCGCTGCCAGTTACTGCCATCCAGGGCCAGCACATTCCATGCCTTTATCGGGGGAAAAAATGTAAATGTGGTGTTAATATGAAAATAAAACCCCCGCCAGTGGGGACCTAGTTACAGTTTGTTCCTTCTAGAAACAACATTCTGTCTCGGATGTAAAAACCAACATGTTATTACAGCCAACAGGCAGAGGGTGCAGTTCCCAGATCAGCTGGCTGGGAGCAGGTCCCCTCACCTTTGCATCCCCCTCCACCGTGGCCAGCCCCCAGACAGGCAAAGCCCGTGGTGTTGCTACACGAGGCGGAGAGGGGCTGGAGTCTACCCCCTCTGCAGCTACCAACACCTTTGGAGGAGGCTGGCAGGACCACCTGCAGCTGGAGGCATTTTCCCCAAGCTGGACTTTAGCTGAAGCCCACAGAACTACAAGCTGCTCAAGGAAAAAACCAACTCTGAACGAAGCACACTCGCTTTTTTCTGCCACACTTCAACTACACCCAGGCAGCAAAGTCAACCTGCATCAACTGGGCAGCATCTCTGGGCACCAAAGTTTCTGTATCTTCACCAAACCCCATAAGATGCCCTTTTAGGCTCATCTGAGTTTGGTGTTTGCAGCCCTCCCGAACAAACCCCGGATGACTGGACAAAGGCACCCAGCTCCCCTTTGGGAGCTGCTCAGGGCCCGGGACACCAGTAAATGCTATTTGAGCTGTGAGTCCCCCTTCGCTGGTGCCACCAGAAGTTTCTGGTATTGCAGTGTTAAAACAGGACACTAAATTTAAACAATAGGTGAGTTGTACAAAGCTCCCTGGTGCAAATCCTCCTGGTTCCACATGTGAGGGGAGGCTGGAGTGAGAGGATTGTCACCCAAATCCAACTGACGGTTAAAATCCCCCACAAGGGGGATGGTTCTTACCCTGGAAACTTGAGCACAACGACACAGGGTGACCACATCCAGGAATGAGAAAATTCTGTAACAGAAATAAAGGTACCTTATTGGTTATCTACATTTAAAACAAAGAGAACATGGAAAACAAAGGGAGGGGGGAAAGGACTGGAGACAGCAAAACTGTGTAATTCAGCTGAAAGCTGAGCTGTGAAAAGAAGCGCAGACCTAGCAGTTCACTAGCAGAAGCACAACATGGCGAAATATTCATCTTGCACCTTGTAGCACGTTCAGACAGTAAATGGAATGATTATTCCTCCAAACAGACTCTCGGCAGTGGAACGTTCGGTCAAGGCAGGGTACGGCAGAATGATCACGCCGGGCTGGTTCGGCTCCTGTTCGACACAGGAGCGTTGCTGGGCCAGCCCCCCTGTTCCACAGAAACCCCTCCAGGACCAGCTCTCCAAAGCAGACGTCGGTTCAGGGATTATTTCCCCTTTTTCACAGAGCGGTGCTGGGTATGAAGCGCTGTCAACACAGAGGCAGGAGACCTCTGCTCTGCAGAGCCACTGGCGCAGCCGGTCGGTCTGTTTGCCCACGTCGGTCTCCAGGAGAAGAGAGGATGAGGCAATGCGGTCACTCTGGTATGTCACTGCTCTGCCAGGGCACACCCAGCAGCTCAGGCCAGCCCTGGGTTGCTGCTGTCCTCTTGGCTGGGCTGAAGGAATTCGGCAGCAGTACTCTGCTGCACTGGGTTAAGACACCCCTGCACTGACCTCAGGCATGCGCAGCCCGGTCTGTGAATGCAGGAAGCATTGAGCCCAGTTAAAGCTCCCAAATCTGCACCCACATGGTTATTTTGTGGTTTATGGTCATTCAAACGATCATGTCACAAGCAGAGGAGGGCAAGTGGGCAGAATAAAGATCACAAGGTCTCATTCTCTTTGACAGTGATTATAAAACCACGGGATGAAGTGTTGCTGCAAAGGTAACACGCGTGTTTGACTACAGGAACACACCTGCACGTTCACTCCGATGTTCTAAACTTGAAGACCACCAGAAAGAGAACGCAAACGTTACCAGAGGCGAGAGGTAACAGTGCGGGGTGAGCAATTTTGTTCCAACACTAGAAAAAACACTCAATGTCAGATGAAGTATGGCTGTCCAGGGGAAATTCTGAGAACAAACTGAACTCCAGCACCCCAAGAACCTTCAGCCAAGAGCACGGTGTTACCTGGACTCGTGGTCGTTCGGATACCTGCACCACTCGAGTTCCCTCCCACAAGGCTACAGGTGTGGGGTGGTATGTGAACCGTCCTGTGCTCCCCGCAGACCTCCTGGGCCAGGGAGGGCTCAGAAGGAGAAGAGGCTGCTGGCAGCACTTTCTTCTTGTGAATTCTGAACTTCAAACACCCAGTACCAACGTGATACTGAGACTCTGTGATAGGGAGCAGGAAGCTGGAGGATGAACTCGCTTCCCCAGACAGGTACAGAGAATCCATCTGAATGAAGAGCGCAGGAACGCTGGGGGAAGAGGCGCTGAGAACAACGAACCAACATCGTGCGGTGCTGAGGGTTAATTTAGCACAATGCTGATGCACAACAATACAAGGAAAGCCTGGGGAAATGATGGAAGCTCGGGAAAATTCTTGCTTTCACCCCAGATTCCCATCATAGCAGCAGAAAAATACCAAACTCCGCGGGAACAGCGGCGAGGTCAGGAACGACGCAAGCTTTCTGTATTTTCATTAAAACCACCTCCTCCACGGAAATCCCAGGCTATTAATAACCATCTCATCCCTCTATCAGGGCTATTAGGTCTCGGTCCAATTCTCCTCTACTTCCTGCTCCTCCCTTCCCAGCCTACCCCCCAGGAGTGGGTCGTCACACAGAACACCGGCTCCCTCACCTCCGAGGTTCACCGCACTGAGCTGCGCCAGCGGCTCCCTTGTCTAACCCGGAGACTTTGGCTCTGAAAAGCTCAAGAGCCTTTTTCAGTGCTTTCTGAACTGCTGTTGTGTTTGTTCACGACCATTCGCCAATGACTCAGCGGGATCAGGCTGCAGAAATGACTCTTCCAGCAGCAGACATTCTGCTGCGCAGTTTGGTTAATTCAGAACTGGCTCCAACTCCAACCCTTCCCACGGGCTGGGCTGAGGAGCTGGAGCACAGTTAAAGTCTTGCGGGCGTGATGACCCGACCTAAGTGTTCCGACGCAGCCCTGAGGACGGGCTTTTTCCCCAGCAGCCCCTTGGAGAAGAACATATAAAATTTTAACAACTAAAAAACCCCACAAACAAGCTGCCCATGTGGCTAAGCCATGACTGAGCATTCGTTATCTTCTGAGAGGGGCTCGGTGCAGGTTGTCAGGGCTGGGTCTACCTTTGGCAACCTGCACAGTGTAAAATAAAGCAAAGGCACCCTGTGTGTTCTCCTGGAATAACACATGTTCCGCTATACCCTGCGGCTCAGTGAACACTGGCCATGGCAATGAGGAAACACTGACAGGCAACTGGGATGTAGCTTAGCCAGTCAGCTCCAGACCCTCTCCCAGTACAAGAGGAACACCAGGGAGGGGTCATCCTGCTGGGATTGTCCCAGAGCACCAAACACTTGGAAAATACCTGCTGCTCTGGTCAGCTTCGGTTTCTCTGGCAGGAGGCTGGAGCAGTACAACCTGAATGCTGGTTTTGCTGGGTCTGCCATAGCAGACCAGAAGATGCAGAGCCGGGATGCACACATGGGACTCCTGGTTTGCTGGCAGCTGCCTGCTGAACCCTTATGTTGGTTTTTTTACTCTTCAGAGTTGACAGTAAGAAAATAATCCGTAACTTCATCACGTGGCGATCAGAGGAGGTGGCAGACCAAGTGTCCAAGAGGAGTTAAACCCAGCCTGGTATCGCAGCACATTGAATTGTTCCACTGCGAAGGAACTCCCCCTGTCCAGGACTCTGCCTGAACAGGTCAGCACTGCACAGTTCAGCTAAAACACATGGAGGTTACAGCATTTTTCAGGTTTCAACCTCTTAATCCACTCAGGGTTTTCTGTGACGCCTCACTTTCCCACTGCTGCTCTAATTAGATTAGGGTCAAGACTCGAATGACATCCCTGGGTGCTGCGGGCTTCGAGGTGAGCTAGCTTAGACCTCTAGCCTTCTAAAATTATCACCACCACTTCACGCCAGTGACCCACCATCCCACTTAAGTTTTGCTCCACACTCATTTTATGCCGAAGGGCTGGCCAGGAAGAGAGAAGTGACTCTGCTGCCAGCTCACTGGTCCCCTGTGCGCTCTGCCGCTTCCTCATCCCGAGCAGAGCTCAAGCTCCCGAGGAGTAAATCAACATGGGGCTCGAAGGTCAGATGGCAAAGCCAGTGCCAGCGACCGGACGTGCTGGAAATGGGCGAGCAGGCAGCAGCGCGGAGTAAAAGCTGCTTACGCCAGGAGAGAATTGAAAACTGCTTGACCTGCCTGTGAACCAATAAGGAATAGATGAACCCACGCAGCCGGGTCCCCTTTGCCTGGCCGAGCATAAGCTGTTTAGCAGCCTCACGTCATGCTGAGAGCAAACCCTCTCCAGGGAAGCAGCAGAGACCTCCACTGCCACTGAGAACCAGGCTTGCAGTTGGGGGCTGGCTGGCAGTCAGCTCCCAGAGAACAGAAGCACCTTTCCAACAGGGCATGTCTGATGCCAGCACAGGGACACGGGGACGCGATGCCCTTCTGTGGAAGTGACCACAGCCAGAGCTGACATGGACCATGAATTCACTGCTCAGTGTCAGCGAGCCAGGTGCTGCCCAAAGAGGAGTTGGGAGCAGCGAAGGAAGGAGGGCAGTGATGGAACTCTGCTTTTTGCTGGTTTGGCTCATTTTCATCTGCGTAAAGGCACCTGTGAAGGTGTAATCTGGGAACCCAGCTGGCAGGAGACAGAGCTGAAGCAGGTATGGCAGCATCAGGACCAGGATGCGTGACCCATCGGCTGATCCCTCTACCCACGTGCTGCAGGACGGCTCTGTTCAGAGTCCCTCTCCCGAGGAAATGGGGGACAAACATCCCCGTCACCAGCATGGCGGCAGGGCAGGACGGGCTGTGACAGCTCAGTCACGGGTACATGTAAAAGCGATCTCTGGGAACTGCCCTTCAGAGCACTTCATGCCTCCACCCCGTCCTCCCAGACCACAGCACTTCTGGAGCTGCACGCTTCTGTGCTGTGGGGCGCAACACAGGCTGCTCTTCACCCCATTATATCCTCCTCCTCCTCCTCTTTATTTTGCTCAAGCACAGCTTTCCACTTTGCAACCACACACGAGACGTTAATGCCATCTGCAGAACAAACCACCAGAGAACAAGACATCGCACGGCAGCACCGCTCAGACACACAAGTCTTTGTCTTGCAGACAGCGACACTCATTTATAGGAGATTCCTGCAGATAAACGTGGCCAAGTTTCCCTTTCAAAGGCTGCGCTGTTGATCCGCACTAATTGATTTCCACAGGGTGCTAACAGGGAACTCCAGCTCTCAGAACCATTGCTTATGAGCTTTAGCACTTCTAAACTCGGTCTCCTGATTTCTCCCACGTTCCACACAACTCTGACCCCTCACCCTGTTCTACAGCAGGTCGGGATGATCAGTGGTACCAGGCGGCAGAACCACTTCCGCAGGGCAGGAGCCTGGGCACTGCTGGGAGCGCAGCCAGGCTGCGGCTTGCAGTGATGGAACTCCCTGCTGGTGCAGGGCCTTCCTCCCACTCACCACAAATCCTTTGCCAATTGCCTAGTCATGGTCTTCCACACCAGCTACCTCCCACGGACCAAGGCGTGCTTATTGGTCCCACTCAGGATCTTTCCACGTTGACCAGTCTACTGGAAAGCTCTAACCAAGGTCCTGCTCCTTGCCAGCCCCGTGACCACGCAGCTCTTCCCCTGAAGACCATGCAAAATCTCAGTTAAATTCCACTCCCCGACCTTTTCTCCGTACCAGACTCCCTGCTTCCTCTAAGCCACATAAACTCCTCATCTCACGTGTCCGTGCTCTCCACAGCCTGTCCCCAGCCCGCCTGTGTCTTGTCACCTTACCAAAAGCGTAAATCCTGATTCCATTCCAGTTGCAATACCAGCACCTACTTGCTCCCGTCAGAAGAACAACCCCCCTTCAAAAACCCAGCGAGACATTTATTCACTCTTTAAATTCTCCTTGTGCTGCAATGTGTCCATACCAGCGGGTCAGGGCAAGCGCTGGGTGAGGACAACTGCTGTCACCTGCGAAAAACTGCGCAGACTCATCTGGGCCGGGGTGTTCTGGCGTGTTGGGTACCTACCCCGCTGCTCCCACCGGTCGCTCGTCTCTTCCAGGTACTGGCTGCTGATTTTTACCCCGTGACCTCTGAATGTGGACACCAGGCTGAAACCCAGACACCCCCGTTATTAGCACGGCAGGCTCTTTGGGGTGAATAATACTGGAATAAAGAAACCGAATCCGACTGGAGATGCCGTTACAGAGACTGGAGGAGGCAGCACAGTCAAAGAAGAGCCAGCCAGACTTCAGTCGGGTTCGTGTGGTTTCACAGGTGAGCTAGAAGCAGCTTCCTGTGCCACAGCTCCTCTCCCCAGACTTCTTCCTGCCATCGAGGGTTGACAGTACTACACAGTCTCTTGCAGCATAAGAATTTTGTTTGCTTAAATAATTCAAGCCACCACCTGCAGTTGCCTTCACCGTTCCCAGCCCGGCATCGCGGCGCAAAGCACTGGTGAACACAATTTTACTGCATGATGCCAATCACCACCCCCGTCACTCGACCCCTGCCCTGGGGAAGGCAAACCTCAGATGTGTGTGTGTGTACGGCCGGGCTGCGGAGGAAGAGGGCAGAGATCCACCATGCCTGGTCGGTTTGATCCATGCCCACAGGACCATGCTGCCCGGCGCTGAACATCTGTCTCGCTCCGACGAGGACCAGGACAAAGTCTGCTCGAGCGGAACCGGAGCAAAGGAAATGACTTTTCTTTTTGAACTGAGCACTCAGAGGGGCCATGTCCCACGGCACAGGTTAGCCCACACTCGCCAGTGATTTTCATTAAGGACTTGTTCACTCCTACAGATCTGCCATCTACAGAACAGGTAACCAGCAAATTCAGTTAGCGTTTCAAAACCAAAATCCCACAATATTTAGCATAAACTGCTGCTGCAGACCTTTGATCTGCTTCCATTTGTCTCTGGCTTTATAGGTGACCCAATCCAAGCTCGTGATTTATGAGCACACCAGCAAAACCAGCTACTGGCTGCAAACACCAGCACGCACAGACCGCCTCCCAGCTCCCAGACTGGAAGAAGGCAGCTTACCGAAGCAGCAGCTCCTTCGGAAGTTTTTTGTTGATCACAGCTTCATCATTGTTTGAGAACATCTGTAAACAAAAAAAATTAAACAGTTTAGCCATATATTTTCATTAAGGAAACAAAACCAGCCTGACTCAAGGAAGAAGTTGGTTAATGAGGCCATTTTGAGAGAGACATCTGGCCCAATAAATCCCCGAAATATAAACCCTGTGCTCAAGCTTTCAAACTCCTGGACAGGACCAGAGTTGTCGAGAATATCACATCTAATATCTATTTAAAAACGGTCCAGGAGCGCTCTGCGGATTGGCAGATTAAATATAAATGGAGATTTTCAATTTACCTATTAAAGTAAACGTCACCAGGGTGCACTTGGCAGGCAGCGTTGCCTGGGGGGAGGCATCGCCTACAGCCTCCCTACGGGAGTCCGCCTGTGGCACAGCTCCGCAATGGCTCTAACACTGCTCAGCGCCAACATGGGTTTCCACACAGAAAAGGGCACAGAGCACTGGGGAAAAGGAACCCGACAAGAAAGTCTTACGGTGCCCGTATCATTCTCGCAGCCAGTGGTGCTGCCCCAGGAGCAGAGATGGTTCTGGGAAAACACTGGGTCTCCCCAAGGCAATGGAGCCAGTGCTGTCTGCGTACCCCAAGCAAGGCTTTATCACGCTGGCCAATGAGGTGCAAATGGGAAATGGACCAGCCAGAAGAATCTCACTGGCTGCAAGAGCGAGAGAAGCTTCCTAAGAAAAACAGGCAGCAAAGCCTTGTGTCTTTCTGGAGAATTATCTACATGTACTCAAAAGCCTCGCCGCGGTGAGCAAACAGCCCCTCCACGCACCGCTGCCCATGGCAGGAACCACCAGAGGCATCTGGGCACCGAGGCTGCAGCGACGCCTCGGCCCGTTCAGAGCAGGCCTTCAACGCTCCCAAGAGCAAAGCAGGGAACAAGGAGAATGAGCTTTAATTTCATTAATAAAGTTTCTCCTTAATCTCCTGGAACAACTCAGAGCTGACCTTCCTGAGCTACGTACTTGGTAAAAAGTGCTGCTGGAATTACAGCCTGACCAGGGCGATTCCGATCGGTCGGTTCAGTGCTCTGAATCATTTAGTTGTAGGTAGGCACAGCAAATAAACCAGCATCAGCTGGGTCACGGAGTGGCAGAGGATCAGATTAAGAGTTAAAAAAGGAAAGTAAGACCTTTGTGGCTTAGGAAGCTGGGGGCCAGGCCTCACCGACAGACGACAGCAAGTATTCAGCACCTGAGCATCAACCCAATCCCATCACCCACCAAAGAACCCTCCCAGTGTACCGTGGAAGGCCAACACGCTGCCAAGTCGCTTTTTAATATGCCCCAACCAGCGATAACACACTGACCCCAGACTAATGCCACCAGCGCAAGAGAACACTAAAACCAATGCTTCTGGAGTCCGACTTCAGAGCTGTGCTTCTTCCCAAAACGTCACACAGAAGACAAGTGCTATTTCCCCCCCACAGACGTGTTTAGCACTTCCCACCAGCAGACATCACAAGTTAGCGCGTCCGAAACGGTCACTAGACAGGCAACCACTCCGCCCCGGTCGCAGATCATTAAAATGGAAGTTTTGGTGTTTGTAACACAGTCACTGTGAAGTCTGTCTCCTCAGCAACTGGGGCAGAAGAGCATCTCCTCAAGGCCAGGACGCGGTGGCAAACGTTGCCCAATGGCTGGCAGGTGCCTGTGGAGTGTCACAGCGGGTGGGGATGCTTCCGGGGCTGTGACAGCAGCTAACGCATGGGCACGTTCTGGGAACCAGAGCATCTCATGAGATGGTTCAGCTGATGAGCTGGGAAATGAGGGAAGTGCTGGAGAACGCTCTAATGAAGGAGAAGTGCAGAGGAATTATTCACAGGAAAATGAACCTACGATTTCTCTTCCCCCAGTTACAGAAACAACAGGCAGATCCATCCTCTTTCCCATTATTGCCCAGGAAAGAATTTTACATCTGATCCAGCACTCCCCACCTCCCACACAAAAAAGGGCAAGAGAAATTAAAGGAGTAGATTGGAGAACAGCAGGAGACTTCCGCAAAGGAACCAGACTGGGAGAGAACCGGCAAGGGGCAGGAAGTACTAAAATAGAGATTCCAGCAGCAGCCAGCCAGCCTCTTCTGTCTCATCTGCGCTGGCAGCGAGGCTTTGTCCGAACTCGATCTTCCCGGGAGAGTGCAGGCGATGGCCACGGCCGCTGCGAGCGAGGCTGACGTCAAGGACTCACAAACAGCTTTGTGGGAAACGCAGGTAACTGCCCGCTGCCTGCCCGTTACCTGCTCGGCAGGAACAACCTCCCCTGAGCCCAGCACAAACCAAAGCCTTCGACTGGTGTTCTGGAGAAGCTGCCCTGACCCGTACCGGACTAAAGGAATGCTGGCTTTTTGTCTGACTCAAGTCCTTGAACTCAAATGTGTCAGGATGTGCTCGGTGGAGAACCTCGGCACTGGAATTCCCCCTCCACCGGAAGGCTAGGGTGTGCCAGGGTACATCACCAGACCTATTTCCTCAAGCCTCTTCAAACCTTGGTGCTCAGATGACAGAGGCTGGGTGGAAACAGGCTGGGACTGGGATGTATCACTAGTTGAATACACCAGTGGACACTGTGACTGTCTGGCCAGTCCATACCAGAATAACACATCGCGCCCAGAGGGGCCTGTTCTGCCATGGGTTTTAAGAGGAGATGGCCAGACCAGCAAGCAGTGAGGACAAGGATGATCCAGCCTTCAGCCTCCCACAGGAACTCACCCGGTGCCCGTGAATTCAAGTCCTCCTTCCTGCACTGATGGAAAACCATCAGAAAAGCCCTCAAAAGACACAGTTCTTGCAGCCTCACACCGGAGTCACTTAGCACAACACGTCTCCGTCCATTTGTTTCCACGACTCTTCTCTTGCCTTTCACAAGATTCAACGTTTTCCTCTGGCCGCCCCGTCCTGCAGCAGCCTGGGGGGCCAACAACCCCTTTACCTGCTGACAGCGAGGAGGACAGAGGTGCTGCTTGGGCGCCGGTCACGCCAGCCGCTCATTACAGGGCACAGCCACCCAAACTGGGTCATCTGCATGACATCAGCCCGGGATGCAGATGACAGCTCTGTGCAGCCGAGCGTGTGCAGGGTGATGGCATGTCATTATGAGTGTCCTCGCACAAGAAACACCTACCATTCATCACACATGCCAAGAGGGATGTGAACAGTTGCAGCAAGCTCTGGAAGCGAAGCAACCCTTAGCAGGCATCATTACTCGAGCTGCAATGTCGAGTAGGTCGTTAGTGCAGCCACTCCTTCAGCCTTGGAGCAAGTCTGGCATTGTCAGGGACCAAGCTCCAAAAGCCACGCGAGCGTGGAGACTCGTCCTGTTGGTGCCACGCCACCCACCCTGCCCCGTGTCACCGGACGTGGCCAAGATCCAGCACGCAGCCAAGGTGTCCACGTGGCGTGACACAGCAGCTGTGCCCGTGGGCAGACGGCCCAGCTTCTCCCCATTATGCTGGTAAACACTGATGCGGAGGCAGCACAGCAACCCCCTCCTCAGGAAATCCATCCTCAAAACCCATCCCGCTGTATTTGAGAAGCTTCCACCTGAGGGGAAGTTGCTGTATGGACAGGGAGGTCTCGCATCAGGCCGACTGCCTTCTTCCACAGCTTCTCCAGCATTCATTTGACAGCTTCTGCAGAATTTAAATCTGTGCTTCCAGAACAGTTATGCCACCTGTAGACCCAGCTCCACTGAAGGTCTCCAAACACACAAGGGCACCAAGTTGTCTTTCCCAGCTTACAGAGAGCTGGAAAAACTCCACAGGAGCTGCCACGGACCCGGCTCCATGCAGGCTCTTGTCCCCAGAGCTCTTCTGCAGCCTGGGTTGGCAGAGGGGGGCAATAGTTGCCTGTAAATGTCACATCTGGAACAGTTCTGATTTCATTGTTGGGGAAGGGCTGGAGGGGCATTCCTATGGGGAACAAAAGTTTTGTTTTTCACTTTCTTGTGATGAAGAAATATACTTGAGAAGTTTCTAAATGAGTTATTTCAACATTTACAGTTTACTGGAAGTAATTAGGAATATTAACATACACAGTACAAAGCATAGTTATTTTACATTACCTTAAATGCTCAAAACTACTCTCTGGGAGCAATTCTGAAGTTAATGGCTGCATTTTTAAAAGAACAACAGTTTACTCGTCCGACATACCAAAAAGGCTTTCCACTAGAACAGGGACTCTTTCCAGTGCAGCCAGTGTAGACACACCAGACTGCCTCGCTGGCATGACAGCAGCCACTGAAAACCACCATCGATCCTCCCACCATCTTGTTCTGCAGAATTTTGCCCACTAAAAAGACAAAGAGCAGAAGAAGGACAGAGTTGCTCTGCAGTGTAACACTGGTGATCTCCAACCAAGATAAACACTTACTACTCCAAGCAGCTCCGATGTGGAACTTCAGAACCCGAACATATGGTGCTACATCCAGTACCACCAAAATCCTGCTTTGTCAACAAGCACGAGGGAATTCACTGGCACAAAGCTCCAAGGTCAATCACAAGGACTCATTCACCTTCAGTTTGACTGTTTGCAGAGCTTGTTTCTGCATAAAAATGTGTGTTATGGGCACCGAGGGGGAAAGGAGCAGCAGCCCTCTCCGTGCTTCTACCCAAACACGGTCACGCAGAGAGGCTGGGGTCTGCCGGGGCTGTATCGCCCTGAACGTGCTGGAGAACTTCATAGCTGTATGTTGAGCTGGACAAGAACACACCACCATAACCATGAAGAGGATGCTGTCCATGTTCACACTCGATGCAAGCTGAACCACCAGCGTGGTCGCACACATTGGCTGGGCTCACAGCTGGTTCCCACTGAGACTGTGTCTGGCATCAGCACCAGGAGGGGAAGGTTGGTCTTCATGTATGAAAATCATAGGAGGCTTAACTTCAGAAGTGCCAAAGCCAACAACTGAGTACACAGTGTTAGCCGAGCTGTGGACTTTGAACTCCAACACTTTTCTTCCAAAGCGAAAAATTCAAAGCTCAGAGGAGAAAAAGGGATGAAGCTTATTTGGAGCTTTGTGGAATTAGTGGCTACGAGGCAAGCAAAGGCTCTTGAATCAGTCGTTACACCGAGATCCACAGTTACCACCTTGATGTGAACCCAAGTGAAAAACAAGAGGGGGTCTGGAGGGCCCAGCCCCTTGAGAACACAACTGAAAGTCCCGAACTGCCGAGGGCACCATCGGCTCGGGGCAGAGAGAGGGAAAGGAGGAAGCTGGACATCCACTTCCAGAGCAAAATCCAACAGCCAGAACACCCACATGGGTGGGCAGCGGGAAGGGAGAGCTATGAGCGGTTCTGGAGTACAGACACAACCAATGAAGTATTTCGGGTCTCCGTACTAAGCAAATTTCACGCAAAATGAGCGACACAGAATTTAAAAGGTATGAAATCAGAAAATATTAGAATAGTAAAACACTGCAGCTTGTTTACTCGCCTAACAGAAATGGCGTAAGAGAAACTTCTTACCGCTGCTTGACAGACACAGGAGAAACAGGGACCCCGTGCTGGGGATGGAATTTTAGCTGCTGTTCAGACCTAGAGCTCACTGTCCCCAGTCCACAAGCAACTGCTGGCCAGACCCTCCAAAACTGCTCATAACCACAGGAAATGAAGCAATTAAAACCAAGACAGAAAACAGACTGCGATTATTAGAGTAAATAACGTGTTCTGGAAACTGGTTTTAAGGTGGGGATCAACAGCTGCCACTGGAACCTCAGGACTCCAGATGTCAGCATCCATCCCCGCCCAATCTGCACCATCGAGATACTCTGGAGATGAACCTTCAGAGCTACCAAAGAGCCTTTTGCTGTTCTGAAATGAAAGAAATGGAACATCTGCGTGAGTTCACTCAAAGAGTTTAAATCCTGACGGGTGAGATGCCCCGAGAGGTGTTCTTCAGCGACACAGCTGCTGGCTCCCGCCCAGAGAGGGGCTATTTCTGGTAGTATTTACATCACTTTTATCTGCGATGGTCCATATGGAGGGGATGAACGAGCCCAGCGCAGAGCGGCTGAAACGAGACAAGGCAGATGCCAAATACAGCTCACAGCAGACGACTCCAGTCGAGTAAAGAAAGCGCAACACACAAACCAAGAGAAACGCGGAATTCATTCTGTGTTTCCTCCGGAAAAGCTCAGCGAAGCTCTGAAAGTGGCTCCTTACAAACCCTGTCAATACACACCAACACCTCGATGGCAGTTCTGCCCATTTAGGAAAGAAAATTCTACCATGGTTACAGGGCTCAAATAACCAAAACATCCCTGACACCCATCAGGTGCTGGAGCAGAATTGCTCCTTCTCCAGCAGTTTAAACACGCTGGAGGCAAAGAAAATATTATGCTCAGAAAGAAGTCACAGAGCAGTGACAGCGAGATACAAGGCTCCGCGGAGGACAGGACGCAAAGCACAAGGTTGTTTACATCCACAGGCAGATCAGACTGGGGGAATTCTCCTTCCAGCCTTTAGTTACACAGAAACTTCTGGGTTGTTTTTTTTTTTTTTAAACCCATCCTGTTTAATCTGTCATGTCTCCGAGGAAGATGGCTGGCTGTCGAGTAATGCCGCTGCTGCAACGAGCTCCTTCGTTAACAGTTGCAATACTCCGGTGTCCTCCCGGTGGAAGCCGGGGAGGCGAAGAGGCCACCCGCCCTCCTGCCACGCTCCAGCCCCACTCACGCCCCCACCCCGGCTCCGCTCCAATGGAAGCCTGACGGAGCTGTACAAACCCGAGACCAAACACACCCTGGCCAAAAAGGGTTAGCACAGGCTTAATGTTCCTAAACCGAGCTCACCAGGCAATTTACTCAACAGATACCGTCTGATCACCTCCTCCTCATCTACCTGTCGCTGCTTTGGAAAGGGCTGAATTTCTGCTGGCAATGAAGAGCTGGGGCACAGCTGAGCTGCGGCTCTGCACAGCCCCACTCCATTCTGCGCTCCCAAAGGTAAACAAACGGCCTTTTTGGATTGGTATTCGAATCAGCAATGCTAAAAGCACGAGGCTGAACAAAAGGTTAGTGAAGCCCTATAGAAATCAAGCCCACGATAATGAACTGCCGCCTGCGCCCACCTCTGACGTCGCCGCGAAAGGCAGAAACTGCCGCGGAGGAGAAATGCATCAGGTGATTTATGGACAAATACACAAGGTCAGGCTGGTGCATTCAAAGAGTAAAACTCCACAGTCAGGTGAGGGGGTGAGGTACTACCAGACCGCTTCTGAGTTAAGAAACGTCATTTCAACTGGAATCACCTCATGGGCTACATCCTGGGGTTTTTAAACACCACAAGCCGCTGTCAGACGCCAGAAGGGCACGTTGATACTCTTCCTGTTCATCTGTTTGGTCCCCCTATCCCGCTCTTGGCTCCGAGGCAGTTTTCTACAAACAGCATCCCACGACGACACCAAAAAGCTCACAGGGTCCATTTTCACACGGCCGTTTAAAAGACACCCCCAGCACCAAACGTTGGCAGTGGTTTAGTTTCCCGACTTGTCCCGGCTGCGGGAGATGCCGCACATCAGAGCAGCTCCAGCAGGCAGCCCTGGCAGGGAGGCGGGGCAGAGCCTGAAGCAGCCTGGTGCCAGCCTGGGCAGGCAGGAGCTTGCCGTTCATCGGCTTTGTCTTTACCAGGAGTTGTATCTGGTGCTGAATGAGAAACACGCTGCGGAAACGTTAGCGATGGCTGGCGCATCCAAGAACGGTGGAGGCCGGTCACGGGGAGCTGGTGTTGCTCCTTAAACCCACAGGGCGAGTGGTGGGAAGCAAAACCACCACAAAGGCTGCCATCGGAGCTGGTGTCTGCTTTTTGCAGCTCCAGTACCAACCTCAGCATCCTGCCAGTGGGCATCGGGGTGGTTTGACCTGTTACAGAGGTTTGATTTCAAATGGTGCCCCTCTCCCACAGACCCTTCATGGTTTTAAACAGACACCACTGCCCATAAAAACAACATCTGACGAGGAGTGTAGAAATAAGACAAAAACTTCCTGGCTTCAGAGGGACCCGGCCTTGGGCTGTGCTGTAAAACACCCACTACCGCTATCGCCTTCCCTTCAGGAGCTCCTTCAGCAGGGCAGCACTTCACACTCTGAACGGATTTAAAAAACCCAACGAACCAAACCCCAACCCAGAGACATGCTTTGGGATTTTCAGGCCAAAACTGAGACTCCTCCAGCTCTCCAAGAGCATACCGAGGCTCCTCACAATTCAAATCCAGTGACAAAATTCTTACAGTTCTGCCCCGCGCCAAAGCCAGCAGTTCCACATTACTGGTAATGAGTGTTTTTCATTCCTGGGTTTGCGATCAGCCGTTATCTACGATGGAATTACTGGGGTGTGTACTGGGAAACAGAGCCAGAAGATGGGGTCTCAAAGAAAACCCCACCTGAGACGGGGTGCGAAGGGCACTGGGCACGTTTGCCACACAAAAGGTGGGTTGACCTGAAGGCAGAGCTGACAGGCCAGCCCCGGCACGCGCGACCACCAGCCCCGGCACGCGCGACCACCAGCCCGGCACGCGCGACCACCAGCCCCGGCACGCGCGACCACCAGCCCCGGCACGCGCGACCACCAGCCCCGGCACGCGCGACCACCAGCCCCGGCACGCGCGACCACCAGCCCCGGCACGCGCGACCACCAGCCCCGGCACGCGCGACCACCAGCCCCGGCACGCGCGACCACCAGCCCCGGCACGCGCGACCACCAGCCCCGGCACGCGCGACCACCAGCCCCGGCACGCGCGACCACCAGCCCCGGCACGCGCGACCACCAGCCCCGGCACGCGCGACCACCAGCCCCGGCACGCGCGACCACCAGCCCCGGCACGCGCGACCACCAGCCCCGGCACGCGCGACCACCAGCCCCGGCACGCGCGACCACCAGCCCCGGCACGCGCGACCACCAGCCCCGGCACGCGCGACCACCAGCCCCGGCACGGCCCTGGTGCCCCCGCAGCTGTTTCACATCCCACCGATGCAGCTAAAACACTCACTGGTTTGGCTTTCATAATGGCATGAGTCAACCACAATCCGCAGCAAGGTGATCCGCCAGTGAAACCAGTAATTACCGGATCTATCCCAGGCCTCCATTAATCATGATCTGAAATCAGACCAGACGGACCCGTGCTCCCGGGTGCGCTGACTCCCGTTCCTGTCACGCAGCTGTGACGCCAGAAGGACACAGCCCAGGTGGGTCTGTCCTCGGGACGGAGATCACCCCGGAGCTGTCATTTGCCCCGGCTGCTCTGACCAAGCGAAATCCCCTCGGGGAAGCCTCACCAGTGCCCGGCACAACCCAGGCCGAAGCGCTCAGGCCAAACCAGCAATGAGTCCTCAGCGGGTGCTGCCCCAGCAGTCGTCATCATACGAGGGTCAGCGAGGGATGGGTGAGGAAATACAGGTTCTCGGGCGTTTCTGCTTGTATTTCCTGCTGAAGTTACTGTTGGCCAGGGCCAACACTTCCACTGTTGCCCAACCTGCAAGCTCAACGACTTGCAGAGGAAGAGGGGAGAGAGAATCCCAGTTGGGAAAGAAATAATAGTAAAAAATTTGTGACACACTCATCACTTATGAGCCACATCATTAGGTATCTGCCAGACAAACCCATTTGGGTTCAACCCCGCTACCTCACGCCTTCTCTGGGCTACAGCAGTTTCTCCCTCCGTACAAAACGAAACGGCCTGGGAAATGTAACCTTCATTTTTTTCAAGTTTATGCCAGAAAACAGCGAGGAGAGACCTGGTGGGATGTAAAGTGTTTGATGCTCCCCAGCTGCTTTGTCTGTGTCCCTCTGTTCATACACAGGAGCACTGCAGCAGCCCGAAGGGAATGAGACAACCCAAACCATCAGCTCTGACCCCTAAAGCCAAGAAACATGGGAACAGCATCTCAGGGCTGGGAACCCAGCAGATTCAGATCAGGATGAGGGTAACTGGGATGATTCTGCTCAGCTTTCTGGATGAATTATTAGAAGATAACTCAATTCTGAAGCTTTTTAAGGTTCCTGTTTTGCTTTCAGCTCACTTCATTCCATGGCAGTTCTAAAGTCAAGCAAGACTTGGGAACTAGCACAGCTCAGGATAGTCAGAATTCCCTCGCCCTGAGAACCCCAAATCCTGGGCTGAGAGAAATGCTGTGAAATGCGCTGGATTGATGCATTTGTCCTGCTGAAGGGGCTCATTCCTCAGGCACATCCCTGGTATTCATGTTTTATTTAACAGGACAAACTGCCTCATAAAAAAAGCACTTTACAGCCAGAATCAGCTCCTGCTCACTGGAGGTTTTGAGGACTCCCAGAGGAAGCTGGAAAGGATGGTGCTTTTTTGTGCCTTTGTTTTTGTTTAAGGATGTAGAGGAGACTACATGTATTGCTTCCAGGGTGCACAAAAAAAACCCAACTGTAATTATTGCAGCCTGACGACGTGGCTCACTGGAACACAAGACGCTGCAGAGTAAGAGATCCCTGCACAGGGTGAGCTCCAAAGCCAGGAGTCTGCTCATGCCTAAGACGTCCACCACTTGTCCCATGGTCAGTCTAATACCAGGGGAGCTGCTGTTTCACGTAACACACTGACCACAGGCAGGTGGTTCTGTGCTGGATCGTCTCCTGCAGCTCAGTGCACGCACCCCAGCAAGCGCTGACTGTCTCAGCACGGTGCTGCCTGGCCACATCCACCCCTCTCCCAACACCAGAGGAGCTCTGCCCGGGGACAACATGGTTTATTGTCGGTAGTGAGTTCAGGAGAGCAGTGCAAGGGAGCCCGAGACACTCCAGGGACATCCCGGGCCAGAGGAACAAACGGCTGGAAGCAGTGACGAGAACTCATCCTCTGGAAGGTGAAAAGGCCCCCAAAGAGCAGAGTGTCTAGAGCTGCCAGCACTTCCTCCCCACCAGCCTCCAGCCGTAGCTCATCAGGCATCGCGTATGGGGAAGCAGAGAAACGCCAGATATAAGCCGGGATCGGGATCTGTCAGGGCATGTTCCCCATTAAACCGACACCACAGAAAATTAGGAGTCAACTGGATAATGTTTTCCCTTTTTGTTTGCTTTGCTGCAGTAAGTGGTGATTTTCTCTGTGGTGGCCACACCTCCTATAAAGTGACTTATTTAGAACATGCTCATTCTGCTGGGCTTTCTTTTTCAAGGAAAAGAGAGTTCCACTCCTCCTGGAACCGATGGCTGCGACACGCACATACCAGAGGCCCATCGACATGCCATGTTTAAGAGGCTTAGCCCGTCTTCCCTTACCGTGTTTTATCACTGCTGCAGGAAGAAATGACTATTAGAGCCAATCTAGATTGGATTTTCAAATTACCCGACAGCAGCTCAGGAATCTGTTTATGCGCCTTAACAAAAGACAATAAACTACGCGTGAAAACCCCAACCAAACTCCCCCTCACTAACTCCCCTGTCATTTAAAGCCTGCACAGACACAATATACATTAGTCACCACTTCGCAGGGAGCCATTCTCCCCTCAAGATAAGACTCTAGACAGCGAAGGGGACCGCTCACCAGCCCCGGGCAAGGGAGCCACCGCAGCAGCTCCGTGTCAGATCCGGGGGGAGGCAGCGAAGCCCCAACTGCCAGCCTCAGCCCCTGCTGCCCGCGTTCAACTCACGATATTCCACAGCTCTGAAGAGTAGCTTCCAGCCTCCACACGGTTTTTGCGTAATTGTCCTTATGTCACATGAAAAACGAACCGTCACACCACGCTCTTGTCAGGGAACAGGGCTTTTACTTTTAAAGCAGAAACATCACAAACTGTTTTCTAGGGAGCGCGGTGGAATCTCCCCCAACATTTCCCCTCAGAAAAATAAATCTGTCTGTAGGTGTAAATACACCAACGGTTTAGAAGCTTTTCAGGCCAAACCAGCCTCACTAGAACACCATGGATTTAAAGCAGAAAAGCTCTAAACTCGTCCCTTCCAGGGTATATAGGTGAGTGGGTCAGAGATAATCAATGCTAATAAAACCATGCCCTCGATTTACTACCCAAAACACATCCAAGAAGTGGGACAATGTTTAAAGGCACTTCTTGGAGGCCACAGTAAAGCCCTTCTAGAACACACCAGCTCCTCCTGTATCGAGTAAAAGAAAAAAAAAATTCATTTAGACCTCAAATACTCTTTGAGCATTTCGCTTATTTTCCACTTATCCATTTTTTGCTACAGGAGTGAAATCACACACAATTCCAGAAAAAAACCCCACCCAAAGCAGAGCTCTTCCCCACAGCGAGCTGGGTTCATCTGTTCTGGTGCAACCCCGAGGAAAACCTCTCCCAGCACACCCCAGTATTTCAAGCCAAAGACTAAGCAAGGAAAAAAAAAAGTGGCTGCCCTACGAGAAGACGTTTCCCCGCAGCAGGTCGGTACCGGCGTGGTTTTCCCCCGTGCGCTGCTCGGTGACCAGCCGCTCCGCAGTAATTAAAATAAAACGCTCTGTGCAGCCAAGAACAGACTCGAACGGTAAAAACAATAACCCCGATCAAACACGTTCCACACGCAGCTTTTCTGTCCACGTTCTGAGGTTTAGTTGGGTGGTTTTAGCGTTTGGATGCTACAGAAACGCAACTATTATGACACCGTTTAACCCCAAACCACTCTAACCAGACGTGCTGCTACCCATCCTCAGCGGCCGACAGGGATTTGACAGCAGAAAAAAATCATTTCATGGGCAATATTACAAAACCATTATTTTCTGCACCTTTCTCAACTCCAGGGCCAGTTTCCTGGGGAACTCAGCGCGTATCACCGTGGAACCAGACGCTCTTCGGGTCACCATTAACGGGGATTTTCTCTTGAGAGCTTTCCCGGCCCCTCTCTGCTCCCCGGAGGGGACACACAGCCACCTCTTCACCGTTCCGGGCTCTTCTCCTCCCATGTCCTCACGCACACAAGAAGCCGGGCGGGTGAGGGAAGGAACGGGCCGGCATTTTCATCCTCTTACAGCGACGAAAAGCAAACCCTGCTGCTGCTGCTGCTCCCCCCGCCAACCCCCTCCACCCCAAGCAGCTGTTCTGACGGTGCAGGCCGGGAGCAGCCCTGGCTCCGCAGCCCGCTTTGTGCCTTTGAATAGATCTTATTGTTTACCCTACACTCCTTCCGTCCTCTCCAACCCCCACCTCCCCGTAAGCAAATTTTTCTCCCGGTTACTGCCCAAAACGCGTCGCGCCGGGGCCACTTCCCCCCACCCCCAGCCCGTTTTCCAGCTCCATTTCCCACCCCCTGCTCCATCACCAACTTGGCTGCCAGCGCTCACCCCGCAGCAACACGTTGGCAACGGCCCTGGATCCCCCCCGCCGTAGCCCCCCGTGGGGGTTTCCATCTGATGGGGGAACGTACACACCCCACCCCGCCAAACGGGGCGGGGAGGGTTAGAAGTTTCCCACCCCCTCTCATCCCACCCCGCGAGTCACAGGCCCGGGCCCCCGCCCTGCGCAACCCGCCTCCCCCCAAACACTCACGGGCTGGTGCTCCCCCACCCCAGGCCTGTGGTAACCCGCCCCCCAGTCCCATTCATACAGGCCCCCCCCCCCCGCGTCCCCCGCCTCCGGCTTGGCCACAGGGCCGCGATATCGCCCCGGGTGGGGGGGCCCCGCCCCACACGCTGACGCTGAGAGGGGACGGACACACGGGCACATACGCCGCGGCCTGGCCTTGTCATCCCCCCCGCTCTGCGTCTCCTCGGCCGGGCCAGGCGGCCTCGCCCCCGGGGCCTCACCTCAAAGCGGCTCTTAGTGACCCCGTTCATCTCCCTCCGCATGGCGGGGCCGGGCGGGGCCGAGGAGGAGGAAGGGGGGGAAGGAGGAAGGTCAGCGGGGGGAGCGGGGCGGGGGGGGTGCCGAGGCTCCGGGGCCTCCGCCTGCCGCCGCCGCCGCGTCTCCTCCGGCCTCAACTTCAACCCAAAACAAAAACACTCCACCTGCCAGCAACGCGCACGCTCATTGGCCAGCGCCAATCATCGGCGATCATCGGCGGCGGCGGCAGCGGTCCGAGGAGGGGGGCGGTGTACGCGGCGCGCGTTGCGGCGGGGACGCCGCCGGGGACGCAGTGTGGGGGGGAACCGGACCAGGGGAGAGGGACACTGGGGCTGAGCGCGCCCCCGCCACCCCCACCTACCCCGCAGGCCGCCGCCCCCATCGCGCCGCCGCCGCCTGCCTCCTCCCGGCCCCCTCCCCCGGTGTGACCGGGGGGGGGCTGCGAGGGCCCCCCCCCCGAGACAACCGGAGGCCGCAGGACTCCCCCCCTCCGGGATATCTGGGGGCCGCGAGGATCCTCCCACTGATAACGGGGGTCCCGGGAGGGGGGGGCGGGGGGGGGCGGGGGGGGGGCGTCCCCAGGCCCTCCGCTCGTTTCCGGGAGGACAGCGGAGTTCAGCCAATCACGGCCCGGGTGGCGTGGCGTCACAAGTGATGTCATTCCCGCGGGAAAATCAAGCGTGGCGGAGGAACCCCACCGCCTCCCGGCCTGCCCCGCTCCGCCCCGGGCCCCCCCTTGCAGAGAGCCGAGACGTCCTTGTACCAAAGGGATTTATTTGCATGTAAATAAACGTGTTCTCTGCGATATTGCCGACACCCGCGATCTCACACTGCGTCCGCAGGAATGACCGGGGTTGGGGGGGGATGTACAAAAAAAGCCCCTTTCCGGGCAGTATTTACACCACCACCGCGGGGGCAAGAACCTCTTTAACCTCCGTGTACACTGACCCCGCCTGAGACTCGCGGGTTTGGCTTTGACTGCGTTTACACCTTTTTTTTTTAATCTTTCCAATACTGAAAGATGTACAAGAATCATTGCAAAAAAATATTTTAAAAATAAAACATTTTGTCAGAGACCAAGCGCCGGCACGGCAAAGTGCCGGGGCCGGTGCCTACGTCACGTCTCACCACGGCGACGGACCGTGACTGGCGCCCGGCCTCTCGCTCATGATTTATATCGCACACTGGGGAAGGGGATGGCGCACCGAAACGGGGCAAAAAGCTTTAAACTGGGGCTCGACCTCCCGCAGCAGCATCAGGGGGGCCGGGGGAAGGCTCTGTTCCCTCGATTTCTACGGGGACGGCGATGCCACCTTCCGCAGGAGGAATTTGGGACACTGAACTTTGGTCTTGGGCGAGCGGAGAGGAAACAGGCGCAGCCTTTTCCTTCAAAATGCGTTTTCGTGTGAATTACGAAGGGGAGCAGAATTTCCTTCCACCTCCTGCTGTGTTCCACAGCGGAAAAATGTGACTCCGATTAACAGCAAGTCCAGCAAATGGCCCCGGGACATCCCCAGCCCTGACTGCACTCGAGGAGCGCTTCTTCATGAAGGCTCTTGGTGCCCTCACACAGACCCGAGTCAGGGTTTGGTAACACAAAACACCCTCAAAATCACTGAGAGGGGCAGCACGAAACCGGCCGACACTGGCAGGAGCCCGGACACCTCCAGGATGCAGCCGCTGGAGCAGGGTCTCAGGCTCAGTTCATCCCTTGGGATGTTTCCCTCCTCCTCTTCAGACAGCCACAGTCACAGGGGTCTGACGTCGTTTGCTCCGGGTTTAGGCTCTACCAACCCTTTTCCTATCGTCTCGGCTCTGGGGAAGGGGAAGCCACCGCGTGCAGACCACGAGAAGCCAAGGCTGAAGGGTGGGAAAGACACAAAGGGCGAGTTCTCCAGAGCCTGGAGCGGGGACACTTAGGGGACATTCATTCTGCAGCTCTGGAATGGAGCTGATGGCAGAAGGAAGAGGTGAAAAACGCCTACAAATCCCTACAGTCCCCTGCTGAAAAGACACCGACGATGAGAGTGCCCGAACCAGCCTGGGGTACCGCTGGGTCAGAGCGAGGCAGGGCTGGGAGTCCCCGAGGAACCGAAATCCTTGACACCATTTCAGAGCACATCCCCCAACACGCAGTGTCACCTCCTCCCACGGAGAAATCCCGGCCTCCAGGAATCGATGGCAAAACGCAGCGGGAGCAGGATCCTGCCTGGCCCGTGATTTGAAGGGAGACGCGTTTGCAAAACTCTTCATCTCCCACATTCCTCTTCAGCGAACCAGATCTAATCGTAAAATACTCTGAGTCTCTTTTCCTTTCAGGGACCACAAGACCAAACCACGGCGGGTGCCTCAGCCACGCACTTAATTCCAGCCAAAGAGGGAAAATCCATCTCTTGAGGAAATCATGGCCACTGCGGGGTCTGAGCTGACACTGCCAGGGTAACAGCTCCTGGCGAGGCGGCAATGCCTGCGCGCGGTACCAGAACTATCTGAGGAGTGCTGCAACGTAAAAGAAATAAAAGCAAAACCCCAGATGGAATGCTGAAGGGCTCAGCAAGAGAAGCGGGCTGGGCGAGCGAGGCTCGTTTTTTCCCCCCAAAGGCACCTGAGCTGTTCCCTCAGTGGTAACGGCAGTGCAGGCAGCAGGTACATGAAGCACGACTGGAGGCGGCCGCAGGACTGGGACGTGTGCGGTGTCCAGTCCATCACTTCTGGACCTCGGGGGACAGGTGGCACGAGGCATTCAGACACGGACCTCAATAAAGAGCTGAACGGAGAGGGACGTCCCCACCACCGGCATCAGACTGACCCGCCACCCCAGCAGGACACAGCACCCAGTTCTGCAGTGCAGCTCCTGGCAGAGGGAGTGGAGGTTCCTCTGCCCTGCACCGGGTCAGGTGTCAGAGCAGGAAATGCCACAAAAATAAATTAAAAATACTTTTTTTTTGTCTTCCAACCACCCTTTTAAAAAGAACAAACCCTGAAATAATGAGGTTAAAACTTCCCAATTACAAAAGCAACGGGCTCTGAGCGGGGAGAGAGGCACAGGAGCTGGGGCTTGCCCCGAGTGGCCTGTGCTGGTTGGCAGCAGCGCAGGGGCTGCTCCCGCACTCACACACACGCAGCTCGACACCCCTCAGCTCCGACGGGGCTGTTAATACTTGGGAACCAGGAGCGAGTGCGAGTGTCCCCAGGATGAAGGCCGCAGTGAGGACCCTGCCTGGCCCCACGAGCTGCTGCACTCACACCTTTACTTCAGGCTTTGGAGATCCTTGGAAATACTTTTTTTTTTTTTTCTCTTCAAACACAACCCGTAAAACAGCGTGGCAGGTCTGCGAACGGTTCCTCTTTCCAGCTCCAGGACGCACGGGTCCTGCGCACAGCTCAGCTTCTCCAGACACCAAGAGAATTAATTGCCAATGAGAGCAACATCCATGAGGTCGTCATCTTCTTCCCCAATCAAGAACTCGGGGCTGGCTCGGGACGGCCGCTCGGCCGAGAGGATGGTGCTGCTTGTCATGGAGAGAGACTGGTCAGCCGAAATGGGGGACTTGGACCAGCTCTCCGGCTTCATGCTGTGAGACTTCTTCTTGTCCCTGTCTTTGTCCCGATCCCGATCCCTGTCCCGGTCTTTGTCTTTCACTTTTTTCTTCTCTTTTTTGTGCTTCTTGTGTTTTTCTGAGCTATACTCAGGCAAAGGCCTGATGCCATCGTCGGAGCTGGGGCTGTTCTGGTAGGATTTCTCCGCTATGGAGGAGCCCGACTCGCTCTCGCTGTCTATGTTCTGGGGAGTGTACGCTGGTGACTTGCTGTGGCTGGGAGAGCAGCGCTCGTGTTTCGGAGTGGACCCACTGATCAGAGGGGACCCGTAGCTTTTGGACGAAGCCATCTGGGGCCTCAGGCCATCCCCACCCCCTTCCCCAGGCTTCTGCAAAGTCACTTTGGCTTTAATGCTGGGGGACCCACCATCATGTTTGCTGATGATAATTTTGGCCACGCCGGTGCTCCCAACGTTTTTGGAGTCGGAGCTCTTCTTGGAAGAGTCAACAGATCCTCCAGAAACAGAGACTTTAGATTTCTCTTTCTCACTCTTCTCCCGTTTGCCCTGGAACTCCCCTCCGGACATGTTGTGTTTGGAGGACATGGTATGGCTTGAGGAATTGGAACTTGGCCCCATTTGTCCGTCCATTGGGTCATCTCCACCAGGCCCGCTAGTGACAACCCCATGTTTAAGTTTGTCTATGACTGCAGTCAGAGATGGCTTCTTGTTTCTGCTTGGGGACTTGCCCTTGGAACTTCCATGCTGGTTCTGAGACGAGGACATGGAAGACCCACTAGATGAAAAGGAAGATGAAGATGCTGTCGAGGAGTTTGATGAAGGAGGAGGTTTCTGTGACACAGACCCAGAGGATCCCATTCCTGAAGACGATTTCATACTTGAGCTTGATCCGGTCCCAGACATATGGGAGCTTCCGGAACCTGAACTGATAGGTGACTTTGCTTTGGATGATGGGGGAGTACCTGGGACGGGTTTCATGGGGGAAGCAAGCTTGTCCGAACCTCCCGAGGGTCGAGAATGAGATGGAGAGATGTTCGGTTTGCTCATAGAAGGGTTCATAAGCGACGATGGCTTTCCTTGAGGTTTCATCTTGGTACTTCCAGAGCCGCTGCTGAGACCGTGTTTGGTGATGGGGGAGGATCCGGGCTTTCCCACCGACTGAGCGGAGCTTTTGGACTGACCTGAACCCGAGCTGCCTTGGCTTGAGTAGAGGCTGCTGCTCATCTTCGAGCCAGAAGACCCTTCTGATTTGCTGCTTTTAATTTTGCCTGAGGTTGAAGAGGAGGAAGAAGAGGAGGAGGAGGAAGAATGGCTATGATGGCTTTTGCTGCTGGAGGAGGTGACAGAGCCACTACTTGTGTACTGGCCATGTGAAGACGGTTTGCCAACAGTCACTGTTCCTTTCGGGATCTGAATGGTTATTTTTGGAATAGGAGGAGTAGCTACACCGGGAGGAGTCTGAGATCTGCCTGAGCTCCCCGGGGATTTGGACCCGCCTGTACTTGCCGGTGGCGTGAAGGGCCTGTTGGATGAACTGTGAGACGGGGATTTCCCATCTGTCTCCTGCTTCTTCCGCTTTGGAAGTTTCTCTTTACTTTTGCCATCGCTGGATGGCGTCCGGCTGCGCTTCCCTGGCTTCCCGTCTATCCCGGGGCCTGCCATGGTGCTTGCGGAACCATTGCCTTCCTTCACCCGCTTCTGAGACTTCTCCTTCCCGACCTCCCCTGTGTTCAGTAAAGGGCTCTGCCCTCCACTGTGATGCTCCATGTCAGAGGACCCCAATGCTTTGCTGGCAGCTGCGATAATACTAAAATCTACCGTGTCGGACTGATTGCTCCCCTTAAATTTATTTTCCCCCCCATCAGCCCCCAGGACTTGCACCCCCAAAGAATTCAGAGCGTGGGATGCATAGCCCTTGAAATCATCAGTGTCTCCACTCTGACTGCTCTCATCAAAGTACTCCTCCCCAAAGCCACTCTGACTCTGACTGTTCAGCAGGTCAGGGTTGAAATCTACTCCGTCTGGAAAAAAATGGTTTGAAGAATCGCTGTTGGGGCTCACAGCAGCGTCTGCTATCAGGTCTGCGGGGTCTGTGTACGGGTTCTCGCTATTGTTCGTCTGAAAAACGTCTGGGTCAAAGAGGGCACTTTGTGAATGTCCTGAACTAGAAGAGTCTCTTACTGGAGTACCAATGGGTGGACAGTCCTCATTAGTGGTGGGGAGCTTGGAAGCCTCCTCTGCTATATCGGAAAGGATGTCAGTGACATCGGCTCCAATGCTGTCCGAACTAGAGAGCCGAACCATTCTCTGAATACTGGGCTGCGAGTGAGGTATAGGCTGGGGGTATGTAGTAGGAGGAGTGCTGCACTGGCTGGGTGCTGGAGTAATGTGAGGGGTGTCCAGGGTGTCTGCGGTCATGTTGACATCAAAAATGGGGTTCTGGGAGTCAACATCCATTGAGAAGAGCTCCCTCTGGAAATCATCCTCAGTCTGATGCTTGGGCTTGTCGGCTGGCATGCGGGACTTTTTTTTCTTTTGCTTATTCCCCCCAGGGCCCACCTCCATTCTGGGGGAGCCAGAGGAAGAGTTCTGCCTTTCGAGAGGGCTGCTCCCATACAGAGTGGAGAAATCCTGAGGGGGATTCTCTTTTAGAAGGTTCATGAGCATGGGGTGGTTCTTGGTGTTGCTTGCTGGTGAGGATACTGGTGGTGGTGTGTGATGGGGAGGGGTTGGGCTTGAGCCAATGGTAGACCCCACATTCCCTGTGATCTGCAACAAACTAGTGAGAATAGGGTTCTGAGACACTTTGCTGAAGTCCTCCCCATGGCCCACCGAGTCATGCCTCTCTTTCATGCTTATGCTCATGTTAAACAAGGTAGTGATGGGCCCCCCAGGAAAAGTGTTGGTTGGGGTAGTGGTACCACTCATTGGGTTGCTGCCTGTGGTCATGCCATACCCGGGGCTGCTGGCTGGGGGGAGGTTTTTCTTCACCATATCTTCAACTGTCTCTGCAATGAGGGACAAGGCTGGTGTGTCTGCTTGGATCGTTTCTGCTTTCCTACGAATTGCTCTCATGGTGACAGGAATGGACATACACCTGCAAGACACAAGGCGAAGGGGTTAGTGAGTGTTCAGCTGCTCGGCAGCCATGTTCACCGAGGAGGCTTTAACAGCTTCACCAGACTGTGCAGTGAGGCCCCTGCGCACAAGAGCCACAGGTCCAGGCCTTGTAACTGCCCAGCTGTTCTGCTTGTATTTACACTTCTCCCATCATGCTTATCTAGCCATGAGAGAACTGGGCCTTTGTGCACTGCCCTGCATTCACAAAGGGAGAATTAATCCATCAATTAACTCTAATATCTAATATCCGACAGATCATGATCTTGCAGTTAAAGCACAGGACCAGTCTGGGTCGTTACTCTGATTCTGCCAGAAAACACCTTTGTCGACGCTTGGCAAAATGAACTTGCTGCAGCCCTGGGGCACATCGCTGACAAGGCCACATTCTGCTCAAGGAAGAGCCCATAGGGTCTGGCAAGGACAAACAGCGATTCCATGCTGTGCCCTGTGTTCGGAGCGGTGGCTGGGGTGGAGGAACCTCAAGAAAAGGCCTGTGTAGATAACAAACCGCAGGGGAGCTCTTCCACAGCCTACAAGACTCAGAAAGCCACCAGCTCCAAGAGGAGGCACAGACAGGCAAGCAGCTCCACCACACTGCAGCTCAGCATCTCCAGTGTGATTTCAACAGGGCTCTGAGCTCTCCTCTCCTCCTGACCACCACCACCAGGATAAATGTGAGATAGACCAAGTCCATCTCTAGGCTTTGAATTGCACGATGGCAGCACAGAAAACCCCAGCTTACCTTTGAACAACTTTAGCAATGAAATCGTCTGTGCAGATAAGAGCGTCGGACAGCCCTTTGTACAGCTTACAGTTCACGTGAGTGGAGTCTTGCACATCCATCACCACTATGAGAGAGGAGGCGTTTGGAAAAGATCAAAATGCTGATTATGGCAGAAGAAAACGCTGCCGCCCTTCCCCAGACACACTTGTGCTTTTACTGAGTGCACTTACCACACACCAGGGAGTCGTTCACAGGGTGCTGGAAGGACACACTGAAACAGGAGTCAGAGAGAGGACAAACTTCAAACTGCAGGATCCCGGGAGAATCTGAAAGACGTGGGAACTGTTAAATTAGGGCACACAGGAGATGAACCAGAGGCACCAGCTCAATGTGAGTGGCACAGGCCTCATTTCTTACTCCTACACCTGGAAAGTCCCCCAGGGTTTCTCCGTTCTGCTCACTGCGGTACCCACCTTCTTTCAGAACTGTCCTCTTGACACAGCTGCCAATGAGCGTGTTGTACACCACCTGGTGCCGGACCAAATTGAGGATGAGGGGAACGCGCCCGGGGTGCTGGAAGGCGATTTTACTGATCAGAGTTCCTTGAAGGCTTCTTCCATCTGGGAGAGGAGCATCTTTGTTCAGAAAGTAACAGTGCTGCTGCCCTGGAAGAGCCTGACAAACAATTTCTGCTTTACTTCAGCGACCGCTGGGTACAAGGCAATAACAGACACCAAGGAAGGAAAGAGCAGGGCCCAGATCCAAGTGACACCAAACCACCTTTCTGGCTGAGAACAACAAGCAACGAAGACACTTTCCCTCCAGTCTGAACAAGCAGAACATGACTTTGGCTCCCTGGCAGCAGGACTGACGACAGCATTCACTGTCCCTGCTAAACCAGTCTCACACGGTGCAGCATCACTGCTGAGGAGAAGGGAGATCCTCCACAGTGAGCAGAGCTGTCACTGACCCACTGAGAACCAAGGTTTCTCCCAACGGGGTGCGATTCATTCAGCCACACGTTACAGCCTGGACAGAAGCTGGGGAGGCTCAGTCCCACACCCCAACTGTCACTCCTGCAGCTGCACTTCAGAGCATTGGACTTTTCATTAACTAATTTTCCTAATTACTGTGGTCACGTTGGTACCTGAATTCTAATGCTTGGACAGCACCAGTGAATAAATGCTCTACCAATTCCCGACTTGAAAGATACCCGAAGCAGATAAAACACCCCAAACTGCTCATGTACGCGTGTAACACTCTGGTCGTAACAACGTACTTACTGCATAGAAGCGCATATTGTGGTTCAAAGGCAGAGGATCGGCTTCCTTGGATAACTCAAACTGTGTGATCAGCTCATACAAGGGTACGAAGGTCGGTTGGGTCTCGAACAGCGGGATGCCTGAGAGGAGAAGATGGCAGGGAATGACACAACAAGAAAAGGCATCACCATCCAGTAAAGGAAATTTATTCAAGTTTCACTGAAAATAGCATAAAATCTCGAGCACCATGTTGCAAATGAGCAGCGGCTTATTAACCAAACCCCAGGGAGCACCTCAGAGATCTGGAACCCACCTGTGCAGCCCTGAAGCTTCTGAATGAAAGCTCGAGACACTGGAATGGGACGAGGGAATTTCAGGAAGAAACAAGCCGGTAAGTCCACGCTGTTGGCACTGGTGATCGAGGAGAATGACGGAGTTCTGGAATATCGGGTTAAGACACAATCTTAGACGCAGGGCACGGCTCCAGCTTCTGCTGCGAAGACCAGTCACCCAACTTGCTCAAACCCAAGTGGGTTGTTACACCTTCTTAAACATTAAGACACTCTTCAAAAGCCTGTCACAATCCTGGCACATGGTTTAAAGATAGCACTTAAGACCTAAGGTCACCTCCCTGCTCTGACTCCTGGATGTTCCCAGGGCCTGAACCAGGCCGCTGGGGAAGGCCTGGCAGACGTGTCCTTCACTTACCCTTTGCTGTCAACCGGGTGGGAGCCCATGATCAGTGGTGCAATCGGAAGCTTGTACATAGCCAAGGTTCCCTCCACCGTTACCGACACATTCATTCCCAAAGAGCGGGGAACTGCGAGAAGAGGCAAGAAAAAAAAAACAACAATATAAGCTGACGAAAAAAAAAAACAAGGTGAGCTTTATAATTTAAATATCACTGTGGCGGAAACACCCGACTTCCTCCACAAGGCACCTTTCAGCGTTTACCTTTAGCACTAACCGGCTAAAGCTAACTGGCTTTAGCACTAACTAGCCAAACCCCTGACGCTGCCCAATGCTCTATTTCTCTCCTGCAAGGTAGACCAGTTGCATCATTCTTCAAATAAATTACAAATACATTTGAAAGTTTGCTTTTACAAAGCAAAACAAATAATGATTTTGGCCAATTTCGCTCTTTCCTTTCCTGAGACCGGCCTCCATTTCAACTGGTGCTTGGTTGTGTCATTTTAGCAAGACAGATGTCCAGGTATGTGCATAAAAATGATCTTCCAGTGGGATGGCAGAGACACAAGTATTCCCATGGGAAAATAAATCCCATGTTCATAATGAAATTCATCCTAAAGATAAAGCCTCTGTCTGCAGATCATCACCTGTCACCCCGGGTGATGTCCAGTTCAAACTCCAGAACAGCCATGGGGTTCGAGAAGAGGCTTGACTGAGTCAGCACCTACACACAGGCTCCTCAAACCCCTGGCTCTGGAAGCCAACCCAGGATTCTCCCGTATCTCAGGGTGACAGCAGGCTCCTGGTACTCTGCTTTCCCCGCTCCCTCAAGCAGCAGCAGCCCACACCGGCTGCTAGAGCTGACCTACCGTTGTTCTCGTGCAAAATAATGGGGGCTCCAGTGCCATCTTCAAACAAATCATAGGGCGAGACATAATACTTGAGGTTCATCAGGAGACCTGTGGGAGAGAAGCTTTTGAACATCCTGACGATACGAGTTAACCTGACGGTGATTAACCCCCGTAACCTGCAGAGTATTTGTGCTGTAACATGGCACACGCTGTGCAGAGCTGCTCGAGCACCCAGAAAGGGTTGTTCTGTGCTGTCAAAGACACAGACATGGCCATAGAGCTGCCAAAAAACCACCGTGTGTGGCTTTCTAGAGAAAAACTGGCTTCTGGATCATGTGGGATTGACAAATACTCAACCATCTCATCCCTCTCTTTGTTCAATTAGCATTTTCCATTATTATCATCAGTTAATGTGAAACAAACATCCACAAAGGGGACCCTGAACCAAGGAATTTTTATTCTTCTCTTTATTAACTGCTAATCAGCGATACCTCCACTCCTGGGGGTGAGATAGCCAACAGTGCCGTGAAGAATCTTGTCGAGGGGATTTGCGTTGGTGGCTTGCCTGCAAGAGAGGTGAGCACAGGTCTGAAACAAGCCAGGGTCACACCCAAAGCCAAAGTTCCTGCGCTGACAGCAGGCTAAGCTTTATCTCCGTACACACAGTTCTCAGTCACACAGAGGCAGCGACCTTAAACTTCACACTGTTACAGGCAAAACTAAAGGGACTTTACGGCATGGCTGGTTTATCTGCTGCAGCGGAAGATGGGCAAATGTTTATCAGTTTCTTATTCTAAAACACTAAACTGTAGCTACAAACGTTTTACCTCCAGGCCTTCCTTCAGCTGAATTCTGCAGTTAAACAGAAATTGCTCAGAAATACCTATTTAAAGACTGCTTGGAGCTATGTGTGTATACAAAACATTCCCCCACTAGCACAGGTCTCCTATAGCCTCAGCACTGCACTTCTGAGCAATCCTGTCAGGCTACACAGATGCTGATGTGACACGTCCTGTAGGCACAGCGCTTGGCACGATCAGAATCAGCCCACAGGACGTTATTAAGTAAATATAAAGTAAAACCAAGCAGCGTTATTAAGTGAAACCACAGCGGCACTAATGCCACCGCACCACGCAGACATCCTTACCAGTACATCCCCGCCATCTTTGAGAGATCCAGCTCCAAGGACTGCAGAGCCAGGTACATTTTGGTTTTAAGTTTGCTGGGGGAAGAAAAAACCCACACAAAACTCTATCAGAGAACTGGGAAGGAGCTGTGTGGTGAAACCCAGCTGGCGGAACTGCTGGCTGCCACGCTGCTTCGCCTCCCATCTTCAGTCTGATCAGTGTTTGCATTATTATCATCGGTTACTGTGAACTAACACCAGACTGCCAACACCTCGCCACTGCATCGAGCGTTTAGAAACTCTGGCTCTTCATCCTGCACTCCCACCGCGCGCTGAGTCCTCCCCACTGCTGCGTGCACATGCAGGTCAGCAGGATCACGCACGATGACAACGTAAGCACAGAGCAAAAAGCTTGTGGATTTGTTTGATTTTATATATGTGGACAGAAATAAATAGATTCTAGACTTACTTGTCTCCTGGCAACTTATACAGGTTCACGAGTCCCCTTAGATGCTTCGAAAATTCATCAAAATTTTTCTCTCTGAAGAGGGAGAAAATGTTCATGTCATCAAATCGGCAACAGAGAATGTTTTGGTTTAAAATGTTCTTTTAATACAGTCACTAAGTCACTTCAGAAAAGACTTTTGCTACACAAAAGCTACAAAACATCCTTAAATGATCCAACTTTAACGTTGATGAAAGCTGTGCTGTGGCTTCCAGGACACAATGCACAGCAGTGAGGTCCAGAACTACCTGAACCAAAGATAATCCGCCAGAGGAGCGGAGAGACTTTGCGGGGCAGGAACAGCTGTGAGATATTTTGCATTTCCACCCGTAAAGCAGCATCAGATCACTCGATCTGCAGAGAGGCGCCTGCCAGGAAACGCAACACACAACCCTTGTTGCTCACCTGAGATGTTGGACCAATTCTGGACAACTCTGAAAAGGAAAGAGCAGACCACGGTATCAGTGTTGAATGCAGCAATTCGGCCTTTGTGCAGCACAATGACTGTGGAACATTAGGACGGGAAAATCTCTAGCATCAGCTTTTCAGAAGAACCAACACAACGCTCACAACTGCACATGGCTCTGGTTCTACTGCTCATCAACTCCCTCTGGGCCTAATTCAAGCAATTTTCTCTTAAACAACGATTCGAAATAAAACTGTGGAGCCTTAGGTTGAAAACTGTGATCTTACACAGAGGTGTTAAAAGGTCTGTTTTCAGAGGGTGGTGAGGCCAATGGTAGTGGCAAGTTCAAGTGCAGAAGGGAGGTAAGGCCATTTCCTTCCACCATTTCCCACTCAAGATCTAACTTCTAGAAAATTGATTTCCCTGCCCTTCCTCCAGAACAGAAATTCTCAGAAACACCACAGTAACTTCCTCAAATAATGCTGCTAGTTTCAACACCACTCAGGACAGAGCAACCGTCAGTCCAATGGTCCTTGCGCACGTACTCTACGGATTAATGCTTGAGAACGCACCACTCATGGGGGTTTAACTTTCTACTGGCAGTTCCAAACCCACTTCTCTTCATCAGCAACACGTACCACAGGGTTCTCTCCATGGTGAGCCACCTTGACGTCACACAGCAGCCCTGTGGGGTCTAGCTGGACTTCCACGTAGAACATGTCCGAGGTGATGTAACACTCGGTGCCGTTTGGACTCAGGTGGGATCCCAGGCTACACACAAAACAAACCAAACAGTGCCATGAGACAGACACAAAGGTCAACCAAACCAGCGTGAGATCATGATGTGCACAGATAAACGGGAAAAGCCTGTGCTGTAAATCAAGGAGGAGACCTACCTGTTCTGTCTGGCTATAGACTCCAAGCGATCCGTCATGGCAGGCAGAGAAGATACTAGATGGAGAGGGTGGAAAAACAAGGCTTAGCAAAATGACTTGACATCTCCCCAGGGATAACAGAGGAGCATTAAACCCCATCTCGTCACTCCCTCCCACGTCTGCTCACACCTTCACTTTAAACATCATCTGTACTCGAACCACAGGCAGAGCCATTTGCAGAGTGAAAATAAAATGTTCTCAGAACTGCAAAGAGCTGCACATGGAACTCAGGTATGAATTTTACTCACAACAAACTAACACAGGAGATCTTGAGCGGGGCTGCCCGGCACTGAAACGTGAAACCAGGAGCAGTGAAACATGCTACCCACAACCTCGCTTGCTTCTACAGCCGGGCATGTCTCCACAGCGCTGAACGTCCAGCAGTTTGTAAAGCCCCCGCACAGGCGCACCCACCTTTTAGTGCCTTCTGCAATGTCTCCAAACAGCTCACGAGGTGCTGGTGCCCCCCCGAGTTCATCACAACGCGCTTCTCCTGAGTCGGAAAGAAGAAAAACGTGCTTTTTTGTGGAAGCGGGAATTACTGCAACTTTTGTTCAGTCAAGTGAGGTTTATTTAGGGAACTGAAAGCAGATCAGATTTCATCCCCAAATCACATCCTCACTTGGATTCCTGTATTGGGTTTGGAAGCAGGTAACGAAAACAGGCGTGGGATTGATTTATTTCCTTTTAAGCAAGTTGCTCATCTCGAAGAACAGACTGTAGCAACTTTTTAATAGGCATAAACTAAGAGTTGCCCAGGGGGAAGTCATGGCCTGAACCAAGAGTAAAGCGCTTTGAAGAGATCCAACAAACTGACAGCAGAAACCCTCCTGCTGAGATCTCAACAGTTCTCACCATGACTTGACGGACTAACTTCATGGTTTCTGTCCAAGGCCTGTTCTGGTTGTACTTTGCATGAAGTCTCTCTAGGAGGGCACTCATCTTATTCAGCTTCTCTGTCTCTGTAAGACAAACCATGGGGGGAAATTCAGAAAGGAGAATGAGAAAATATTGGAAGTTTTAGCAATGAAACAGCTTGGCAGTTACAATGAAAACACTTCCCAAAGTGTTTCAGAAACTTATTACCTGCTCAGTTATCCCTGTGACTTAGCCCTCAAGGTTAAGCGAATCTTAAGGCTCTACCAAAACCTAAAGGACCATAAAACGCCTATGGAGCTGCTGGGAAAAGCCCAGCTCCTGCTCTGCATGGACTGGGAATGACATGGCCCCACCAGGTTAAGTTCTGGCATGACAGGAATATATCAGGGCACTGATATATTCACTGATATAGACCACAGCATGGTCTAAAGACAAAGCTTCCCCGGGCAGGAGACAGTGCAGAAAACATGGTGTTAAAGAAGTGAGGTTAAGCTTCATTTCCTGGATCCCCCTTCACTGTTTGCTCTTCCAACTCTCCAACTTCTTGTAAAGATCTTCACAGATCCTTGCACCACCAAACCCCTCAACCGTATTGGTCTGATTGCCAGTTGTCACAAATCTCTGACACGCTCCTGCCTCATGCCAGCTGGAAATCCGAGGGCCAGTGTGTTTTGGAGCCAGGACACAGCTCCATGTGCTGGCAGGTAACGCAGCAGTGCAAGACTGGAGGGACCATGGGGCTCTACCTACCTGGAACCTACTCGGCCTTTACAAAACACCTCTCGTACCTCACAGGCTCCTCGTTGCTGTTATCTTTTAGAAAGTTCCACTGTAATGAATAACATCTCTCTGATGAGATGGAGGGATACAGGATCAGAGACTAAGCTGCTGCTGGACGCTTTAGCTAAAAACATTCCAAGATGAGATGGTTCTTTTTCCCCTGCTCTCTAGTCAGACACATGCATGAATAGAACACGGGTTCAGGACTAGTATAGATTTTGTCTGGTTTTGCTAAGAGATAGTTTTTTCTATGCCTGTATTTGTCAAAAAAATCCCAGCAGACACCAACTGCCAAAACAAACCCTGGCACTGGTGGGTCCAAGGCAAACAAACGTGAGCTGCACCCAACGCCGCAGGCCGTCGCCGGCAGGATTCCAAGGGTTTGTTTTCAGTATTGAAGCATGTTCAGTTCACGGGCCTCATGCTGGCCCCATCAACCCCACCAGTCTGTGCCCACGGCTCGGGCCGGGCTCCCTCTGCCTTACACCCCCGCCCCCGGTATTGACGGGGAGATCCCGGTAAGCCCAGGGAACGGGACAATTCTGCCAGATCTCAGCAAAGTTGGCGGATATTCGCCTTTATTTCCTTCAGGAGCGGGACCACCCCGCCACCAGCACCAATGCCCGGAGGCCCGGTCGGGGCAACGAGTCACGGTGCCGGAAAACGCCCGGCACGGTACCACCGGCCGCGGGACCCTCGCCCTCCCGGTGCCGCCTTCCAAGGAGACACCTCAGCCCTCAGCCGCGCCGACCACCGCGCCGGTGCCTCGGGAGCCACCCGGTCTCCACAGAGAGGGAGCAGGAAGCCCCGGCGCCAGCCGCGCCCCTCCGCGGCACTCACCCTCGGCGCCGCCCAGCGCCGCCTTCATGCCGCGGGTGGGGAGGGGCGGCCCGCAGCGGGCCGCAGCGCCGGCGTCGCGTCGTGCCGGGAACGGAGCGAGGCGGGGGCTGAGCCGCGGCCGAGCCGCTCCGCGCCGGCCTCACACGGCGGCAGCCGCCGCCGCCATCCCACCGGCCGCGGCTGCGCTCCCGTCCTCTCGCCAGAGAGCCGCCAAGTCTCGCGAGAGGGCGGGAGGGAGCGCGCGCGCGAAGCAACGGGGCGGGCGGGGCGTGTGGCGGCCGGGCTCCGCCCCCACCGGCCTCCTTCAGGCGCCGAGCCAAACGTGCGTACGACGGCCGGTACCGGCCGTGATCGGTGAACGCGGCGCCCCCCCCCCGGGACAGGCCGAGCGGTCACCGGCCAACAGCGTTGAAACTCAGCCCGCAGGAGACCGAGAGCAACGGGAGGGTGGAGCCGCGACGGGCTCCGCGGCGCTGAGGGGCGGAGCGCGCTTGTCCGCCGCCGGCGCCTCCATAAAGAGTTGTTGAGGAGCGAGGGGCGGGCCCTGTCCCTGCCCGGCGTCTCCATAAAGAGTTGTTGAGGGGCGGGCGCTGTCCCCGCCCGGCGCCCCAATAAAGTTTGACTGCAAGCCGCCGAGCGCGTCATCGGGTGGTGCGTGTGTGTGTGCGCGCGCGCGCTGTGGGCCTTATTCTCGCGAGAGGACACAGCACGTTTCCCCTCTCTCTCTTTCCTCCGCAAGGTCTCGCGGGATCGGCAGGCAGGCGGTGGGGCGGCGGCGTTCTCGCGAGAGGCGGCCAGGTCTCGCGAGAGTTGGCGCGTGCCCCCCTTGGACGCCGAGCCGTTTCGCTTTGGGAAGTGAGCGGGGGGCGGCGGCGGGGCGCGGCGGGCCGGGCCGGGCAGGGGGGAGCGGGCGGCGGCGGAGTCCCCGCGGGCCTTCCGGCTTGAGGGATCCGCGCGGGGCCCGGGCGGCCGGTGCTGAGGGGGTGGAGAGGGATCGCGGGCCCAGGCCCCGCCTTCCCGGGGCGCCCCCGCGGCGGCGCTGCCCTCCGGGCCTGGGCCCCTCGGATGAGGCGGTGAGGCCGGGGCCCTTCCCGGTTCCTGCTTCTTCCGCCTCCTCCGGGGCCTCGCGGGGCCGCGCTCCCTGCCCCGCTCCCCATGTAGGAGGGGGTGTTGGCGGCAGGGAGGGCCGAGGCCGGGGTGAATGGTGCGAGGAGGAGCGGGGCGCTGAGGAAGTTTGAAGTTTGGGGGTTTTGGAGGATCGCCTCCCTCCCCTCTCTCGAGCACAGTGGAGGAGGAATGCCAAACCCGGAGAGACATGGGGGCAAGAAGGATGGGGGCGGCGGGGGGTCCTCGCAGCACACTCCTGGCAGTGGGAGTTCGAACAGCAAGGAGAGGCACCGGCTGGCCTCCAGGCACAAGAGGCACAAGTCCAGGCACTCCAAGGAGTCACCGCTGGCAGCCCAGGAGACGGCGGCACCCTTGGGCGCGATGATCAAGCCGCTGGTGGAGTACGATGACATCAGTTCGGATTCAGATACCTTCTCGGATGATGTGACCCTCAAGCTGGACAGGAGGGAGAACGAGGAGAGGAAAGCGGACAGGAGTGAGAGGATACAGAAGCACCGGCACCACCAGCACAAGCGTGTTCGTGAGCTGATGAAGAGCAAACAGGCAGAAAAAGAGAGGAAGCTGGAAAAGAGCCTGGAGGCATCCAGCAGGTCCGGGTCCACCAAGGAGAGAGTATCGGGATCCTCCAAAAGACTCCTTGAGAGCGAGGAGCACCCCAAGTCGCTGTCCTCAAAGAGTAGCAACAAGGAGTCCCGGTCAGCCAAAGCGCACAAGGAGAAGTCCCGGAAGGATCGAGAGCTCAAGTCCAGCCACAAAGAGCGCAGTAAAAGCCATCGGAAAAGGGATGCTCCCAAAAGTTACAAAACCGTTGACAGTCCGAAGCGGAAATCCAGAAGTCCTCACCGAAAATGGTCCGACAGCCCTAAACTGGATGACAGCCCCTCAGGAGCCTCCTACATCCAGGAGTACGATCTCAGCCCTCCCCGATCTCACACATCCAGTAACTACGATCCCTACAGGAAGAGCCCTGGTGGCTCCTCGCGCCGGCAGTCGATCAGCCCACCCTACAAGGAGCCTGTGGCTTACCAGTCAAACACCCGCTCCCCCAGCCCCTACAGCCGGCGGCAGAGGTCCATCAGCCCTTACAACAGGAGACGCTCCTCCAGCTATGAGCGGGGCAGCGGGTCGTACAGTGGGAGGTCGCCGAGCCCTTACGGCCGACGGCGCTCGAGCAGCCCTTTCGCCGCGAAACGCTCCGTGAGCCGAAGCCCCATTGCCAGGTGTGTGCTCTCTCTGTTGCCTTCTGTGCCCTGGGGAATGGGGAGGTGGCTGGGGCAGCCCTGGGCATGGGAGGGGTTAATCCCCTTCCTCATCGTGGTGGGACCTGGGTCACTGGCTGCCTAATTTGGCTGTGGAGGGATTGGTGGGGAGTTGCTTTGGTTGGGTTCATGGCAATTCCTTTTTAAATGGTGTTCACACTTTGGGAAACACCTCCCGGGCTGGCGCTGGTGGTGTCCATGTTGACTCTGGGCTGAGAGGCCCAGGGGCGGCTGAGCTCCTGGGATTGAATTACACCCCCTCGGGAGGTGGCTCCCGTGAAGGGCCTGGGCTCCTGGGGAGGGATGTGCTCTGAAAGGAGACGGGGCCATTCGGCTCCTGCTGCAGGGTCTAATGTGCTTCCCTGATGAGAAGGGCAGCCAGGGAGCACATTTTCACTTATTTCTGGAAGTCTTGACCTCGTTACTACGTGTGGTGGCTCAATCACACTATCCAGGAGGGGGCTTGTTTTGCGTATGTTTTGCTCTTTCTGAACTGACTTGTCTTTTCCCTTGAATTAGAGGTGACCACATGTAAGCTCTGTCTTTCCAGCCTAAAGTTTCTTTTCCCAGTACTAAGAGTTTCTTGCTTCCAGTCCAAAATCGGGGCATTCTGGAAGGGCAAATAGGAACCAGCTCTGTTCTGTCTTAACTCTAATTTTCTCTTTTTTCTTTAGTCAGTAACCTTGCCACGGAAGGAGACTGTGATTGTCAGCTAGTTCTCTGTGGTTTATTTCGGATATTCATTAATCGTCCTAATCTAACGTCGATTCTTCTTTTCCAGCTTCAGTTTATGCTAAGGGAGTTTCCATTTGTCACCATGGGTGCTGGGGAGCTTTGGCTGCAGCTCCATGGCAATTAAGATGTGACCTGGAATGTAATTGCTGTAGAAATGCTCTGGGCTGCATCCCCTGCTCCGAACGGGAGCTGCGGCTGAAGAGGCTGCCTCCGGAGCGCGTTTCTGTATCAGCAGATCCCAAAGCACTTGGCGCTTTTGGAATTCGGCCTTTGTCACCAGCGCTCCCCTCTTAACTTCAGCTGTACCGCCTTCCTGGGTGCTGTAGTCCTTGCTCAGAGAGGTGTGTTGGGTTTAGCACCCAGTCACATAAAATCTCCTCTGCTGTGATTGTACACAATGCAAATTTCCGTCAGTCTCCTTCCCCTCTGCCCTGGTTTCTCTGTGGACACCTGAGAGATCCTGAGAGATTGTCCTTGAAGTTTTTTCTCTCTCTCCCCTCTTTCTGCCCTGGTGACGCTGCTCTTCCCCGTTATTCACCAAAGCTTTTGGAAGAGTAGGAGTACAGTGGTAGAAGATGTATGTCTGCTCGGGATACCCGGCATATTCCAGCACCTACTCGATGTCCGTGTTCAGCCCTGACCGGGGGAAATCCTGTGGAGACTGAGTGGAGTACGAGGAGTTTTTTCCCCCAGGTCAGTCCGCTTCCCAGCACGCATGAAGCACCGACTCTGCTGGGAACGGCTGGTTGCTTCTGACCTGAGAAATGGAGTGTTTTTCTTTTCCTGACCTCTTAATGATGGGAGCAACTTGGGAGCCCTTTGTGCTCCTTCCCTGAACTTACGTACCCACATAAGACACTTTTTAAGGGTGTCTTTGACTCACTGACAAAATGCTAGACCCCAAACCAAACCGGATTCCAAAGGTTACTCACTGTTTGTGCTTAGCTCATGCTGAATTCTCTGAATCTCTGACTTCACTGATAACCCCCTACTCTCCTCTCTTTCCTGGGCAGATCACTGACTGTGTGGTACATTCTTGTGAAGCAGAACAAAACCCATGGATGACACCTTCAGAAAATGATTCTAGTCAAGGTGCAGAGGGGCTTTGGTGTGTTTTCCATACATTAGGCAGATTATAAGTTGTAGTGCAGTGTTGATTGTGTTTCGCTGAGCTCGCAGCCCGTATGGCGAGGCGGTCAGTGTAAGTTCATGGTCAAACGTCTCTGCAGAAGCCTGAGGTGTGGCTGCCCTGCTGCTGGCAGCTGCGCGGAAGCTCACCCGAAGGAGCAGATCGGCTGAGCCTTCCTGCCAACCGCTGAAGCTTCTGCTGCCGGCGAGTGCGTCAGTGGAGGCAGCTGCCTTTGCCCCGGAGCAGCCAGGGAGCAACTGCGTGATCTCTCCTGTCAGCTCCTGCAGAGGGTCAGGAACGCTTTGGGAGAGAAAACGTCCTGAACTGGCACAGCCACTCAGGCAGTGAGCACCTGACTGTGGTCTAATTCTTCCGAGGAGGTAATGCAGCCTTTTCTGGGACACCCAGTTATTTCACTGACTGACAATATGGGGTTTTTTTAGTGCGTTCTGTGTTTTCTTTAATCTCCATGTCTGAAATACAGCGTTAGGGAACTGGATCGATGCTGTGCCGAGAGGAGCGAGCGCAGCCCTTGTGCGTTTCAAATGGCTGTGCAGAACAGCTCACTTCCAGACGAGGAGGAAACAAGGATGACTTGGTCAGTAGGGAAAATAACAGATGTGGCTCACTATTCCTTGTAGCAACTGTTGTCATTGCAGCTAGAACTAGGAGAAGACATTCCCGAGTCCTTCAGCTTGCCGAAGGTGGGTCATGCTCTGTACTAAGTATAGCAGCTATGTGTGAGCGTGTGCACGTGCTGGAGAGTGGCCGCTGTCACACAGATCCTTGCCATGGTGAAAGGTCATTGGGCATTCATAGAAAAGAAATGCTGGCCATCTGCTTGAGCTTGTTTCCACCTTACTCTTAACTTCTGGTGTGGCTGGAGCAGGTAGAACATTTGACTGTCTGTAGATGTTCTGAGGAGTTGGTAAAGTGGGTAATGTGGAAGTGTGGAGATGTGGGACTTTGGCCTGCCAGCGACTTGGGGTCACCTCTGCTGAGGGCTGTGGCCACTTTCAGCATGAGGAGGTCTGGAGAGTTCCAGCATTCCCTCCTTCAGAGACTGTCCTGATCTTCTGATTGTCTCAGTAATGCTGGTTTATTTGGATATTTAGACGAGCCATCATCTCTGACTTCTTTAATTCAGTCTTTGTCGTTGGTATCTTGTATTTCTAGAGTGCTAGAGAGACAACAGGGTGGTTTTTAACCCCAGAAACAGAACTGCATGGAGACTGAACTGCCCCGTCCCTCCCTGGCAACCTCGGCAAAGCAAGTGAGCTCAGAGCATTGCCTTAGCGTGCATTGAGTGCAGAAGGGGTGAAAGAGCTGAGTTACGGCAGGTAAAGCCACAAAAAGATTGTTTCAGAGGCTGGAGTCTCTTCAAAAAGCACAGGCTGCCTGTGTGTCTTCTGTCTGACTGCATCTTTCCTGAGATACCCAGCAGAGATAAAAGTGAGGGTTGTCGAGGCAGTTGGGCCCTCGGCGAGCGCTGTTGTGGCATTGGGGCTGTTGAAGCTCTAATGACAGGAGGTAAGATTTGCTGTCGGGTGGGCTGTTACTGGTTGTGTTGGGAAAGCTGCTGGATGTGGTGGCTCTTTCAGGTCTAACAAAGAAGCCGTAAACACCAAGCTGGAGAATGGGCTTAGAAACAACAGCTCTTTGTATAATAACTGCAGGTAATTATCATTAGGCAGCTCAAGAGAAAAAGCTGGAGTGGTGCCTGTGGAGAACGCAACTGGGAGGGAATATGTGGGTTTAGTCCTGGTGGAATGGAGGAGCACGTGGCTTTGCTGACAGAAGGTTGGGGAGTCATTCCCAGCCCTTGGAAGTGTCGGCTCTGCGGTGCAGTTCCTCCCACAGCGACCCCGGCGTGAGGGGGTCCTGTCTGCACACCCCTCCGTGTCCCCCGGCATTACCTTTCCCTTGTGTCCGTGCAGCTGTCTTTGGCGGCTGCATTTATAATGCAGCACTACTAAAAATAAGGTAAAAATTGGACTTTTGGAGAAGTTTATATTGGATTTGCTGAGTGATCTTGTTGAGGACATTGCTCTGGAACCAGTTGAAGTGGAGTAACTGTTGTGGGGTTAATGATGGGGAAAATGGGAGACTGGGAGCAGGAAACGGAGCATCGCAGCATCTTAAACAAGCTGTCCTGAGAGAATCCTAGTCCTGGTCCAGCAAAGACCTTTCCATTAGTCTGTTCTCCAGTTTGTTTTCCAGATGTTTGTGGTCTTAGGGTAATTAATTTGTGTAGCACTATAAGGAGTTTAGCCCTTGCAGTTAATTACCTCCTGAGTACGGTCACAAGCGAGCTGGCACCTACTGTGTTTAAATGTGCTTAGTAGTGTGGAAGGATGTTTTGAGAGAATTCCGTATTTTCTAAACTAGGTGTGTTCTCAGTAATACATCACAGAATAAAAATGAACTTTGAGCACAGCTTATTCTTAGGTGTGATCTCAAAGCTCCTCATTTTCCCACTGGCTCATGCAGCTTTGGTTGAAGCCTCCCACCAGTTCAGCCCGCCCGGCTCAGAACCTGCAAAATACTGGTTCCTCCTCGGATGAAGGACACGGTTCTGTCCCATCAGTTGTTTTGATGTGGACACCAGAAGTACCAGTTTCCAGTTCCTGTTTATTTTGTATCTTTCCTCATTGGTCTGGGCAGAGCTCATGGTCTTGGCTGCCTCTGATGAGGCTCACCTCATGTGTGTGGTGTGTACCCCGACAGTGCGAGGTGTTTCTTTGCCTGTATCGCAACACAGGTTTTCACTGTGGGTTTTTTATTACTGCATATACCTAATTTGGAGCCTGTTTATTGTAGAGGAAGACCGAGACCCTCTGGACATACTTCCGAGAATTAAAATTCCTGGGTTTCTTCTTCTCCTGAATCACAATATGCAAATTTGAGTTCTGATGATAGTCAGAGAACCAGGAGGAAAGAAGAGCTTGAAGTGAGAGATTTCCTGAGGCAGCATCCCCGTGAGGGCAGTCATATTTGATCCGTTGTTTCCTTTAAAGTTGTACATAATCGCTGTGGAAGATCCATAAACTGCAGCTCATCCTCTTCCTGAAGGGTCTGTTCTGCGCCTGCTTCTGATCTTGTCTGTACCTGAGGCTTGTCCAATCTTGATCCTTCATTTCTGTCTTAACAGCGTGATTGTGTGGGGAGTCCCGAAAGCTGGATGATGACCCAAAACTTCTAGTGCTGTAGTCAATAAACTCTTTTCAGTAGCTTTAGTCTCTCCTGGCAGGCGTTACAGACCCTCTGAACTTAGTTGGCAAAAACTGGATTGGTATTATTTTCAGAGAGCTGTTGATGCTGGTGAGTAGCTCAGAGCTCGTGAGATGCTTCATTTCATTTCCCTTCTCCCTGTTCTCTCCACAGGAAGTCTGTGAAGTCCAGAAGCCGAAGCCCTGGCTATTCAAGACACTCATCATCTCACAGTAAAAAGCAGAGGTCTGGGTCCCGCAGTCGCCATTCCAGTATATCCCCGACGAGGCTGCCGCTGAACTCCAGTCTGGGGGCAGAGCTCAGCAGGAAGAAAAAGGAGCGAGCGGCAGCGGCAGCTGCTGCGGCCAAGGTGGATGGGAAGGAGGCAAAGGGCTCGCCCGTCTTCCTGTCCAGGAAGGAGAACAGCTTGGCTGAACTTAAGGAGTCTGGAACAGAACCGAAAAAGGTCACCAAAACTGTTAAATCTGAAAAATCATCTTCAGATACAGAATTAGTGAATTTACTGTATGTGAATGCAGAGACTAAAGCCCCTGCAGAGACAACAAAACTCAAGGCAGAGGAGAACTCTGAGAGGAAACACCCTGTTCCAGTTAGAGAGTCGAAACCGACGGGAACAAAAGACTTGAAGCCTGTAGCAGTGGCAGAGGACCTCCTGTCTCCAAAAGAGACGGACACGGCGGAGAAGGAGATTCCGCCCCCACTACCCTCAATAAAATCACCCCCTCCACCTCTGCCGACAGCCACGCCGCCACCTCCGACCCCGCCGCTGCCGCCTTTGCCGCCGTCACCTGCTGTTCCGCCTTTGCCGCCTTCCCAACCGACCCCCGTCCAGGTCCCTACTTCAGCCCCTATGTCTTTGCCATCCTCTTCCCACCCAAGGACGTCTACTTTATCCTCTCAGGTGAACTCCCAGTCCTCTGTCCAGGTCGCTACAAAAACACAAGTGTCTGTGACGGCTGCTATCCCACACCTGAAAACTTCAACGTTGCCTCCGCTTCCGCTCCCCCCTATTTTAGTTGGGGAAGATGACCTGGATAGGTAAGGTCACACCAGAGCACTCTGTGTGTGTTTAAAAGCAAACTGTTGAGATAATCGGATTGTGTCGGTTAGTTTGACAGTTGCAGAGTGCCCTGAGGACGTCCCTGGGTTTGGCCCTGGCAGGGTTATGTGGAGAGGTTTCTCGTGCTGTGCAGGTAGTTACTTCGTACCCTGCTGAGGGAGATTTGGCTGCTGGTTCTGTGTTGGTCAGTAAAGGTTTCACCTCGCTCTTTGTTCATATTTCTTGCAGTAACGAAACATGGGTCTGGAGTTCTGCCCCACTTCGTGTGGCAGGCAGTTGCTCAGGCTCATTTTGAAATTGCTTTTTTTGTTTAATTCCTCCAAAACCTGTACTTGAGTTACAGGAAAGAGCTTAACAATTCCCATAGGAGAAACAAACCAGAGCTGCCGCTATTCCGAGTCCATCACACCTGCAGCCCTGCCCGCACACAAAAAATGTCATTGGCTTAACTTACATATTGTCTTAATTATTGAATAATTAATACAGCCCTTATTGCTTGAGTAGAAGGTATTGTTTGTTCGAAAGAGTGAAACTGCACCTACTCCACCTTTCTGTTTCCTCTCATTTCTGTCAAACCATGCAGGCTGGTTCTGTCCTGTCGCTGCAGCTCTCGCTGCTCTGGCTCTTGTCTTCTGTTCTGAACTTGTCTGAAAAACCTTATTGGGGGGGTGAGGGGAGCGGAACAGAACACCTCAGATGGAGGGAAAAGAAGAAAATTTCTTCTTTTTTTTCCCTTTTGTAGCTGTTGGTGTCTAGTGCTGTTAACAAGATCCTCACAGATATGTTTACTTTTATTCTACTTGATCTGCTTAGCCTGTAGCTCCATGACACCTTCCCTGTCTTTCCAGCTGTCGCTGAAGCTGCACTGGGTATCTCACCGGTAGTAAAGCCTGTTTGTTAATGACTAGGACCTTACACAATAGTTACCACTTGATATAATGACCCTGAGGTTGATGTGATCGCGGTGTGTTACATTTTCCGGTTCATTTCATTGATTTTCATGGTTTGTGCTGGTATCGAGGTGAGGTCGGGTAACGCTGTCGCTGTGATTGAGGAAATGGTTAGGCTGGTGCATGTTTACGGTGCCCTCCTAAGCTGCGCAAGGTTGTTCAGCCAATACCAGTTCAGTTTAAATGTAGCTGGGACAGACAGGAGCTTTTAACAGGTTGCAGGTTTTCCCAGCTCAAACGCTGGTCTAAGCAGATTCTGCTGCTGTGATCCCGTATGTCCAAACACAGAAACGTGCTGCACACACTGTGGTTTATTTTTGAGCCGCTCACACCCAGAGCTCTTTCCTTACCACCCAGGCCTGGTTTAGTTTGGTGGAAGTGTGTTTTGTCTCTGCTGTCACCGTGAACTCATGGGTGATGGCACAGCTGGCGGGAGCTCAGGGAACGGCTCTTCCCCAATAAAAGGACAGGAATTCCCGCTCAATGGCCTGAGTCTGGTGGTGGTTCCCTATGGCACTGCCTCCGTGGAAGCTCCCTCTTCATCAGCTGCCTTTGAATTTATGAGCAGAACTTTTTTAGACAGAATCATGGTTTTGTATGCTGAGAACGCGCCAGCTCTGAGGCCGCGGTACGTGTAGGGGTTGGAAACATGCTGCCAAGTGTCCATGTACAAAACATGCCCCAGTCCATTAGAGACTCTCGTAGCCTTTCTTGGTGCTCACCGAGCTCGCAGGACACTTCATCTGTCTATAGCCTTTGAGGCTTCACCTGACAGGAGTAGCAGGAGGAGGGGAAGAGCTGTTCAGAAGCAAGTGGTGCAAACTCTGTGTGTTGCTGCTGCTCTCAGAAGCTGCTGAGCTTGACCAGGTTCCTGGGAACATCTGGCTGCTGGTTTGCAGCACTAACACAGTTAAAAATGCAGACCTGGCTGGTCACATTCCTGCTATTTTAGGGGAGGGGAAGGAGGGAGGTGGCTTTGAGGAGTCTTTGTTTGGCAGTTGGTGTTTCCACTGTGTCCTCCTTCTGCTTGGGCAGCTCTGAAGGGTCTCTTTGATTTTCTCACTTTGCTGGTGGAACACCTGAATGTTGGGGGGTAATTAAAGTTACAGAAACCTTCCGGCAGTGCTAGTGCTGATGTGCAAATAGATGAACTAGCACAGATAACAGTGAGTCGGGAAATGGTTCAGTAAGAGGGAGAGAAGGGACCTCCTAGGAGGTCAAACCACCTGCAGGTTCAATCTACAAACACACCTTGGCCCTCCCCAAAGAGTTGGTTTTGGTGTGGGTCTGGAAAAAGGCTGAACCTTTTAGATAAGGTCAGAGAGCCCAAGCTTAGCATATGCTGTTAGATATTTAAATACTACCAGGAGTAGACGAGTTGTTAGGAGTAGATTGAACACAAAGTCAAACAGCTGCTCTTTTGTTCCTGTGACCATTCAAGCTGTAAGAACTGGACGTTGATCAGTGCTCCAGGTACACACAGAAAGCCCTAAGAAAGCAGCACAGAGTTGATCTGCTCTGTTAGAACAAAGTCTGTTGCCTCCCACATGCGGCTGGAGGCCCTGGCTGTCTAGACCCTGCCTTGAAGAACCTCCACTGAGGTTGAACGTGGGTTCTGCCACGGTGGAGTGACCCAGCTGGGGGTTGTGGTACACGTGAAGGATTGGCGGTTGATGGGGATGAGCTTCAGTCTGTGCGGCTCTCCCACTTCTGGTATTTCTGGGATAGGCAGTGCTGGCGGTCCTGCCCTCAGTGGGTGCTTCCCCCCGGAGGTCTCTCCACAGGAGATTGTCGTGCGGATTAGGCAGTGTCTAATAAAGGAATTGGGGGAACAACCTACTTCATCAGGTAGTTTATGCGGAGTTCTCCGTGCTGGAGCAGGAGATCTGGTGATGCTGGCAACCAGCAAACCTCCCATGGGCTGCCCTCAGAACGGAGCTGCAGAAGTTGTTCCTATCTCCTAATCTTTTCCTGGTGAAGATTTGCGTGGAGAATTCCTGACTGTTCAGACCCAGGAGTTCTCCCCATCACATACATGAGAGAAACGAGGTTCTGCTGATGAGACTCTTGCCAGTCAAAGCTGAACTTCAACACCGTTGGTAATGTGATTGTTTTACAAAGTCAGCTGTCTGTTTCTCGACAGTTTGGACAAGCTAGAGCTATGTATCAGTCCTTGCAAAGAAGTTGGAAGTTACTTATGTAGCGGGATTTATTTCTGAGTTCACGTTTATAGTGGTCCTTAAGTCACGCGTTGAATTTCGTGACGATAAATGGTCTAAATAGAGGAAGTTAAGGGTCGGAAAGTGGGGCTGGATGATACCCTGAACCGTCTTACTGGGACCTCAGAGTAACTCCTGATTTGCGCAGGTTCTAGCTGCAAGAGCTGTGTGTTTGCTTGAAGACAGTTGTTCCAACCTAATGCTTTCCTTGTGTATTATCTCTGTAAAGTTTAAGGCTCTTTTGGTTTGCATTGGCTGTGCTGATTTTGGCACTTAAGCTCGGGCTCCTTAACTTCACGTTCTCGTCCAGAGAGTGGCTGGCCTACAGTGGGCTTTTTGTTTGGTCTTTGGCTGTTGAGTCTGACTTGTGTATTGTATTAACTTTTCGGAGTTTAGTCCAAAAGAGATTCTTCCTCCAAAACCTGTGAAGAAAGACAGAGAGCAGAGACCACGACACTTACTCACGGACCTCCCGCTCCCTCCAGAGCTCCCTGGAGGGGACCCATCTCCTCCCGACTCCCCAGAACCAAAGGCAGCCACACCACCTCAGCAACCGTTCAAAAAGAGACCAAAGTAAGGCTCGTTTTCTGGCTTTTTGTGTGCTTCTCACAGTCTACCTTTCCAAAGCTTTAGGGGTCAGTGTGGGCTGCAGCACTCCTGGAAGAGCTGACCGCATGCCCTGTGCTGTGTGGGGATGGTGCTACTGAAAGTGCAGCAAAATGGAATCTGGCAGCTGCTTGGCCAGCTCTCGGCAGCCTCTCCACCCCTAACTGGATGGGGAGGACACTTAATGTGTGCTTACTTACAGGTTTGTGGCCAGACTTAGTTCAGTTGTATGGAAATTCTGTTGTCCCAGACTCATTTCAGTGTACAGTCAAAGGCCACTCATCCCATCCATGGAGAATTAGCAGGGAGTTGGGAGGGCGAGGAGGTTCTGTAAATGATGCCCCAGTGGAGACCACAGTCGAGACATTGTGCTGAAGCTGGGTGGATGCTGTTGCCCTCCTCTTTGACCCTTTCAATGACAGCAGTAGCTGGAGTGTGTCATACCCAATCTCCAGGCACATCCACCCCGCAAGCTTGCTCAGCTTGTGATGTAGCTGTGCCTGCAGGCCACACCACCTCCTGAGGAGCATCCCCCTGTGACACTGGTGGTGCTGCTGGGATCTGGTTGTTGTGAGTAGGAGACACACACCTTTTCTTCAGGCACAGTTGAAGTGCTGCTCGTACACAACCTCCTGATAGCAAAACACGTGGCTGTCAGGGACAAGCTCCCTGGGCGTTCTGTACGCACAGCGCTGGCTACGCATTCTTTTAATAAAAATCAAATGTCCAGTTTCTCCAGAAGATTCCAAACGCCCATTTTTGTCCTGCTGTAGCATAATTGTTTGGTATTTTTTTAGATAAAGGTCCTGGTTTGGTTCTCCTTCAAGTTAAGGAGGAGTTAAAAGTATGTCATAGACCTGTGCAGAAATGGGTGCAGGTAAACCCATGCCCCAGGTAGGCTGTAGCAAAATGCTTCTGCCACCTCAATACGTGGAAATGAGGGGGCATAATACCCATTGGGCTTATCATCCCCTCTCTGCACTCCTGACTTCCCCAGGAGGAGCAGCATGACCGAGAGGGGTGGCAGGGTGACATCCCTATCTGGCAGTACCTACGCCTGGAGTGCTTGAGGTCCTACAGCGTAAAGCATTAAACTCCCCTGAACACTCAGCTGCTGGAAGTGGAACAGGTTGCCTGACCTCTGCTGCTTGTTTTTAGGGTGCAGCTTAAAGCGGTTTAAGTTTTTTACCAGTTTGTGGGGTGGTGGGTGAGGAGGAGCACTCGGTGTCTAACAGTCCTCTTCCCTCTCCCAGAATCTGTTGTCCTCGATATGGGGAAAGGAGACAGACGGAAAGCGACTGGGGCAAGCGTTGCGTGGACAAGTTTGATATCATCGGGATTATTGGAGAAGGGACATATGGGCAGGTGTACAAAGCCAAGGACAAGGACACAGGTAAGGACATCAAGTGCCTTCTGGATGACTCTGCTTCCTTAAGGCCTCATACCGTGGGTGTGCTAAAACCAACCTTAGCGGTGTTCTGGTTAATGACAAACCCTGTCGAACTTGACGTGGCTCCAGCCCTGGAATAACCATTTACACCAGTGTTTCCCAAAGGGGCAAAAGAACAGGAGCCCTGAAATCCTGCCAGTTAGTGCCCAGCTGCCTGCCCTGCCCATGGGATCTCATGGTGCCCCTTGTGCGGTTTGACCCGTGGTCATGGTGGGTAGAGCTGGGGCAGCTGTAGGTGCCAGCTGAGCCCCCTGCTTTTTAAACAGGCCTTTGTCAGGCTGAGGTGTAGCTCGTGAAAGGGGCTGGCGTGGTTTCCGGGGTAAATTTACGTTCACCCGTGGCGCTTCCCGCTGAACCAGATCAGGAGGAGCGCTGGTGTCATCCGTCTGGAGTTGCTGGTGTGGTAACTTCTGACAGGGCCATTTCACAAAGACAAGCAGGGTGGTAACTAAAGCTGCCTCTGCTCTTCCTGGCTGGATGTTGACTGGGTTCACAGCTGCTTTCTGCTTCCCCCTGGAAACCTCCAGAGCTGTCAGCAGTGATGTGGCAGCGGCTTTGACACTGATGTGTCCGGCAGGTGAGTTGGTGGCTCTCAAGAAGGTGCGACTGGACAATGAGAAGGAAGGTTTCCCCATCACAGCCATCCGCGAGATCAAAATCCTTCGGCAGCTGATCCACCGCAGTGTTGTTAACATGAAGGAAATCGTCACGGACAAACAAGATGCACTGGATTTCAAGAAGGACAAAGGTAGTATTTGCTGCAGGGTGTGGTTTTGATTAGCCAAAGAGGTGATGTAACTCCCTTTGTTTAATTTTAGTGTAAAACTAAAAATCTAAACTGGTGTAGAGTTTCTTTTTTTGTGTTCCTCTGCGATTTGTAGTTCCAGCAAGTTGGTGACTGGATTTGCCCTTGCACCGAAGGGCAGATCCCAGCTAAAATGAGCTGAACGGGCCTGAAAGGATGCGCTGGGTTCCTGCAGTCACAAAACAGCAGTCTTTAAAACAACAACAAAAAAAAGCCTTTACAGGGTCACTTTTAACAGTGATTAGTGGCAACAGACTTACTAAAGCCTGAAGAGTTGTCTGTCCTGTGGAAGAAGGGGGCTCCAGCATCCCACCAGCTTTTGTCTGGGGCCTTCCCTTCCATGAGAGAGGACGCCACAAACCCCAGTGGGAGCCGTGCAGAGCAGTTCTCTCTTTGACAAACTGACTTGAAAGAAAAACAAAACCAATAGGGAAATGGGACTGAGACTTCACAGGAATTTATTTTGAGGCCTGTTTTGGTGTCGGGTGTCAGCTGGATGCATTAGGGGGGCTGCTTAGGTGATTTGGAGGAAAAAAAAGGTTCTGTGATGCCCAGTAAATATCACAAGACCATGTTAAAGAAAACACCAACAGAACACACTCACAGTGCCTAAAAAAGAATATTCCAACAAGTGGATGTCCTTTCATTCCTCCTTTGTCTTTGTCTCCCCTCTCATGTCTTAAATCGTTTCTCTCTTTATTCTACCAGGTGCCTTTTACCTTGTGTTTGAGTACATGGACCATGACCTAATGGGGCTGCTAGAATCTGGCTTGGTACATTTCTCAGAGGACCATATCAAGTCATTCATGAAACAGTTAATGGAGGGTCTGGATTATTGTCACAAAAAGAATTTCCTTCATCGAGATATTAAGTGCTCCAACATCTTACTGAACAACAGGTAACCTGGGAGTAGAGACGCTTCTGTCCAGGCTCTTCCTTGCACTCTGTCTGGGCTCAGCTGAGCACTCCGTGGTCCTCACCTCACGCTCACTCAGGAGCAAGGCATGATGATCTGCTGCAGGACACAGCCCCACGGGTTTTCACCTGTGGGGTGATGGGTGATTAGGCAGTGGCTTTCCTGGGTGCTGCTGCCAGCCAAGAGCCCAGCTCCTGCTGCCAGGGTGAGCAGCCCTCACAACCTTCTGCTCCTCGGGCAGCAGCCTCGCCATGGGAGTCCTCTGCTCACCCTTTTGCATCTCCTTACAGTTAACTTTCCTTCGTGTTGACTTGAAGTACATGGGTATCTGTGTACTTGGTCTCCGTGGCATTTTGGCAAAAATACTGTTTATTGGAAGTGCTTGTGTGCAGAAAAACCATTGAGGGTTAAGGTACGAAGCAGCAGTACTCCGTGAATGCTCCCTCTTCCCTGGTTAGCAGGGTTTGGCAGTCAGTATCATGGAATACATCACAATTATCCATTCGCTGTTAATTCTCGAGTCATTACCTGGACATGAACACTTTGAGAGAATAATACTGTGTAATCACACCCACTGTCTGGGTACCCACCTACCGCATTTCCCTGGGACATTGACCTGTTGGGAAGGGCTTGTGCTGGAGATGAGACTGAACTGTTGCTTTTTTTTCCCCTTTTTGTTTCTTTGAAGCATTATATGGGATCTGGAGAATTAAGACCGGCCTGGCCAAAAGTAATGCCTGCAGACATTGCTTTGTTCTGCTGCACCGGGGTTCCCTTCACCTCTTCCTGCTTGCAGTAGGAACCCAGCTGTGATTCAGACCAGTGACTGGGCTTTTTTTTTTGTCTTTCAGTGGGCAAATCAAACTTGCAGATTTTGGACTCGCCCGACTCTACAGCTCAGAGGAGAGGTGAGGCACAGCAGGCTGAAGGAAGGGGGAGATGGCTTGCGGGGGTGGGATGAGCTCCTTTTCTCTAACACCCACCACAGTCCCTTCACTTGGAAGTCCTGGCAGTGCCAGAGAAGTGATTTCCAGTGTGAGTGGCATAATGCAGCTCCAGCTGTAGGAAAAATATACCCCTGGCTGGTATTAACAGCTTTTCATTAGACAAACCAGCTGATAAGGGACTGACGCACCCTCTCGGCTTGACCTACTGTGGACCACATCCTGCTCTGCCATCACTGTTCAGTCATGGCAGCCTGCAGCTGCCTGTGGCAGAGCAGGATTTATCAGTCTTGGGAACCTACAACTCACTGTCGTGTGTGCACAGGCAGACCTGTAAAAGCTGTGATATCCCACCAGCTTTAACTCAGGCAGCTGAAGTCGAGGCACTTGAAGCCCACAGCTTCTACTTACCTAACTCTGCAGTTTGGAAGTAAAAATTAAGTTTGTAAGGGAGTTTGAGGCTCTTTTCATCAGTCTGTGTTTGTATCTTGCCTTCCAGCCGTCCGTACACAAATAAAGTCATTACATTATGGTATCGACCTCCGGAGTTGCTGCTAGGTGAGGAGCGTTACACACCAGCCATAGATGTGTGGAGCTGTGGGTAAGTGCCTGGTTTGGACCTTTTGTCCCGTTCGGGCTGTGAACATCAGCACAGGAGTCAGGTTGTTCTGACAGAAGGTGGTCTCTGGTTTGGGCTGATTCCTGAAGCTGTGTCTGTTCCAGCTGGGCAGAGGGCTGCAATACTGCAAGAAAACTTCCAAAATTCTGTGCTTTAAAGTAGAAATTTCAGGTTTCTGGTAGCGTAGGGAGCCCCGTGAGCAGGAGGAGTCTGGGCAGTTCAGCTACAGACTGAAGAAAACTTTTCCAAGTGGTTCAGAACAGGATCTCCAGGATTCAGCATTTGGAAGTGGGGCTGGGTTTCCCCAGACATGTCCTTCCCATCAAGATATTCACAGGAGACTTTCAGCAGAGCTTAGTACACAAACAACACGGGTTTGTAAAAGTTGGGCCCTGGTAACGACTTCTGGAACCTCTGTCCGTGAGGTCCAGTTGCGGATGGGAGCCCTGTGCTTGTGTCAGCCCACGGCTCCGTTCAGCACCGATCATCCTTCCAGTCAGAAGGCTCCAGGGTAGATGTTAAGGACTGAATGAAGGAGAGCTGTTCCCTCCCTCCTCCTCTTCATTCCCTTCCAGCTGTACAAGTGGTGTTGTCTGCACGAGGCAGTATCCTGTGCTCGGTGGTGACACACAGGCAGCTACTGGCTGCTGCGAGTAGTTTGGGCCAGCAGGTATCCCCCAGTAAAGCTCAGCAGATAAATGGGCTGAATCTGAAGGGAACTGAGATGCCTGGCTGGTTTTCTTGTCATGCCACCGACACATCCTCCTTTTCCTGCAAAGGGTCAAGGCGTGACGCCTGTGACACGTTAAGTGGCGAGCGGCGTTCCCCCGCTGTGGAGTGGGTGACTCCGGACACATAGGTTACTTTGTCAGTTCTCAACTACAAGCCCCAATGCAAATAACTCTCCTCAGGCAAAGCTGCTTCTGAACAGAAACGCTGCAGTGTTCAAACGATCATCCCAAGGGTTTGCTGCCATGACCTCTTGCTTTTCCTCTTTCCAGCTGTATCCTCGGGGAACTGTTTACAAAGAAGCCTATTTTTCAAGCCAATCTGGAACTGGCTCAGCTTGAATTAATCAGGTAAAGCATTGCCTGTGCATGCCTATGAGGAGAGGTTCTGCGGAGGCTGCTGGCGCACACTGCTGCTGTGTTAGGAGCCCTCGGTCCCTATAACTGCCTGTGAACGGCTGTACCTGCACGTGGGGGTAGTTGGGCGTTGAGGTGTTTGTCGAGTGTGCACCCTCAGTAACCTTCAGTGTTGTTAGAGTGCAAAAATCACATTCATTGTGTTGAGTGGTTTATAGACTCAAGAGTTCTTCCTCCTTTTTAACCTGAGGGTTATCAAATCTTCATGGAAGTGTGCCCAGACCAAGGGCGTTGGTGCAGTAAGTTGCTTAGAACGGGAAGTTTCCACTCGGGTTGGTGACTCTCCTCCCAGCTGCGTTCCGCCCGCTCATCGTACTCTGCTGTTCTGGTTCCCAGCCGGCTCTGTGGGACCCCCTGTCCAGCGGTGTGGCCGGATGTCATCAAGCTGCCCTACTTCAACACTATGAAGCCGAAGAAGCAATACCGAAGGCGCCTGCGTGAGGAGTTCTCCTTGTGAGTGTTGTTAGAAGGATGGGTGGCTGCGTGGGGGTTATGGCCTCTATTACGAGTGTGACTCTGCTCTCCTTCGGCTCAGTTGACCTGGCACGATAGAGCAGCGCTTCCCCTGCTTGCTTTCCACCCTGTGGCCAACCTGAGACCTGCTCTCTGGGGGAGAGAGTAAATGTGTGACGGTCTCATGGGATTTGTGGCAGAGTTGCTCTTCATCAGTGGCAAGAATGAGACTGAAAACATCGGGTATCCAATGCTCGTTTTGTCGATGTCTTTGAGCTGCTGCATCGCATAGTAACAAATTTTGGCTGCAGGGGTTTCTCTTAGGCCTGAGATGTGCCCGTGAACGCAGGCTCCTCCCCCCATTCAGAACAGCCCCTAACCCAGCTGTTTCCCCGTCTCTGCACAGCATTCCTTCGTCTGCGCTCGACCTGCTGGACCACATGCTGACGCTTGACCCCAACAAGCGCTGCACAGCGGAGCAGGCCCTGCAGAGTGACTTCCTTAAGGACGTTGACCTCAGCAAAATGGCCCCTCCTGAGTAAGCCTCCTCCATCCTCCCTTGTGCTGGGCTCTCTGCTAAGGAGCTTTGGAAAGGAGCCACTGGCTTGGCCCTGGGTTTCTTCAGTCAGAAGGTTATTTTCTCGACTCTGTCCTTGTCAGATGTCTGAGCAAACTCCTCCTCCTCTGATGCTGGTTTTATAAAGCTCAGTTTAATGCTTGTAAGGTGCTCTAAAACTGCTGGCAGATACACAAGAGTAGCGTGTAGCACGTCCCCGTCCTCTGCACTGCAGAGGGCCGGCCTGGCCTCCTTTTATTGCCCTGAGAGCGGCTGCTGAGCAGTGTCACACTGCAGCTCCCTCCCAGTCCAGTCCCACAGATGAAAACCTCCTCTCTGGCTGCTTTGTGTGCAAGGGCGAAGGTAGCTTTTGAGAGTCCCATTTTGTTCAACGTTACTAAAGGCAGTTTAGTAAAGATGCTATCTTAAACCACCAGACATGTGTTGAAGCTCCCTCCGTCCTTTCAGATGGTCCCAGAGCAAATTAAATGATTCCCATGCAATTACACTGCCTATCCCGGTTCTAGGACTTGCCCCGTCCTGGCTGCAGGCAGAGGAACATCGGTGCTCTCTCATGGCTCTAATAACTTTAGGTCATCTTTGGGGATTAAATGGGTTTTCTTGCCGTGATTCTTAACTGCAAAGTGTTGTTCTCTTCCAGCCTTCCCCACTGGCAGGATTGCCACGAGCTATGGAGCAAGAAACGCCGGCGACAGCGGCAAAGCGGGATTGCAGTGGAGGAGCCACCGTTATCAAAAGTTTCTCGGAAAGAAACTACCTCTGTTACAAGCACAGACACTGTGAAAAACAACAGCAGTCCTGTGCCCCCACCGCCTGCCCCGCTCAAAGCAGAGGCTGGTGCTGGAGATGCAGTAGGTCAGTGCCCCGTTTGGTCTGGAACGGCTCCTGATGCGTCACCTCCCTGGGCTGGGTGGGGGAGGCTTATGTCTGTGTTCAAGCCACTCTGGTTCTTTCATTCCAGAATCTTCCCATCCTGACCTTTTTTTTGGCCTGTTTTTCCCTCTGCTGTGAAAACTGTTGCCTGCAGAAGGTTCTGGCTGTCTTCAGAAGTCGCTCAGTGATGAGCTGACTGTGAATTTGTTCTCTGAGTTCCATTGCTGGTTCTGAAACGTGCTTTCGTGGAGGGTGATGAAGGAGCTGTGGCATCACTTAGGTCCAGCCATGTAAAGGGTGTGCACATGAGCTGGAGTTGGATCTTGTGGATCAAATTCTGTAAGGATTAGGTACAGGATGTGACAGGCTAGTGACTGGTGGGCCAAAGTGTGCAGTATTGCACTTTGCCTGTTGCAGAAAAGATGATTTGGTCATAAAGACTTGCAGGACCAGGACTTGTGTGGTTCCAAACCTGTGACCACCTTCCCGTGTCTAGAAAATAATTGGAGAGGAGGTGTTTTGTTCCTGGCAACGTAGAGGGATACAAAGCTGCCCAGACCGTGCTGGTTGTTCTGTAGAAGCCTCATAAAAACCCAGATATGGGCTAAAGCTTCCTTTGTGTCAAATGCACTGACAAGTAACGAGGAAGACAGTTCTTGCTCCAGGGAATGTACAATCCATGTGTTCAGTGGAACATGGCAGATGGACAAAAGGTGGTGGTTGGATTAATAAACAGCTGAGGAAAGTGAGTGTCACATTCTTTGCTGCCTACCAGCAAGAGGAACTGAATTTTGAGTTTCTAAAACCAAACCTTTGCACCCTTCTTCCCCAAAAGCTTGACTTGGTGTGAAGGGACACCCTTCTCCCTTGTCACTCAGGAGGTTCTGCTCCAGCACGGTGCAGAGGGAGGTGATGCTGCTCAGGGGTTGTATTTTAGGCTAACCTGGAAACTCACAGGTCAGGACAGAGTCCTGTGATCCCAGGGCAGCTTCCAGCAAGGAATTGCCTTCTGCTTGACCTGATTTATTCTGCTGCGTCAGTGGTGCACACCCTTTCTCCGTCCCCAAGAGCAGCTTAGCTCCAGCCCGGGAAACCCGCTTTCCAGGGTGGGATGAAGCACTTTTGATCCATGGAGTGTTGTTGGGGCCCTGGGAGGGGCTGAGCTGCTGGCAGAGCTGCTGCTCCAATTGCCGCTCATGCGGGCTGAGGGTTGTTGTCTTCATCACGCATCCTCAGACGTGCTGCCATCACTGGTGGTGGCCTTGCTCACCAGTCTGGCTCCCGGGATGCCCTCGGTTAGCTAACGGGGAGCTCTGGCTCCACTGAGCCAGCTTTAGCAAGTGGTTCTGTGGGTGGATTTGAGGGACAGTGAAGCCCTCGGTGGCTCCCGGAGCAGTGCCCAGCACCAGCCCTGGGTGAGCGCAGTGTGTGTGCGGTGCCACGGGGTGCTGCTGCAGCTCTGCTCAGCACAGGCTGCAGGGGCCAAGCTGAGGGGAATCAGAGCAGTCTGGCCTGCAATCCTCCTCCTGGAGCCCTCCGTGCCTTCCCCAGGCCCAGGGATGTGAAGAAGAGGTGTTCAGTGGTATGTGCAGTGTCACGATTCCAAACCGATGTGGTGTGGCTCTGCTTAACCTTCCTGTGACGCTTCCTGTGTTTCCTGCAGGCCTTGGAGACATCACCCAGCAGCTGAACCAGAGCGAACTCGCTGTTCTACTGAACTTGCTGCAGAGCCAGACTGATCTGAGCGTCCCGCAGATGGCCCAGCTGCTGAACGTGCACTCTAACCCCGAGATGCAGCAGCAGCTGGAGGCTCTCAACCAGTCCATCAACGCTCTGACGGAAGCCACAGCTCAGCAGCATGAGTCTCAGGCGGCGGCGGCAGCAGCCGTAGAGGAAGCCATAGAGGAGCCCCCCGCGGAGGCCCAGCTACCGGAGGAGCCGGCGACTCCAGACGCAGCCAGCGCTCAGGGAGATATGCAGAACGTGCTGGCCGTTCTGCTGAGTCAGCTGATGAAGAGCCAGGAGCCCGTCGTAACGCTGGAGGAGAGCAACGGGGAGAAGAGCAGGAAAACCCCGACAGTGCATCCAGAGGAGAGTGCAGGTAAATAATTACGGCCTGTTGCTGGTGCATCTCGGATGCCAGGCACTTGTCTGAAGGAGTAAAGCGTTCCATACCAACACCTCTGGTTTAACTGCAGTCAGGAGGAGCTGAGACGTTGGCGGGTTGTGGCAGGGGTAGGCAGGGGGTGTGGAGGGAGGAGGAGGAGGTGCCGAGGTTGGTCAAACCTCAGTTTTCAGACACTGACCCACTCCCTGCGGGAAGTGCTGGACTGCTCAGGAGGCTTTAACGACCGCAGAAGCCAGATCACACAAACACGAGCTGCTCCACTGCACGTCTCCAGAGCGTGTAAGGTCTAGGAGTGCTCCCTGCAAATGGGTCAGTGAGGACGAAAGGTTTGGGGGTTTTGGCCGAAAATGAAAGGGGAACTTGGCAGCTCTGTTCTTCCTCCAAATTCCCCTGGTTCACACGTGCAGGTAGTTGGTTTTTTTTTTTTTTTTTGCAGAGCACATTGAATCTCTGCAGATTTTCCCATCTTCTAGTTTGTCCCAACTCTCTTTTTTCCCCATTCCCTTCCTGCCCTCTCAAACAAAAAATAAAAATGTGCTAAAGAACATGAGAACTGGAGTTCTGGAGAGTGCTGGAAGGGAGGGAGGGACGGTGGCCATTAGGAACTCGTGTGCCTGGTGACACATTGAGTTGACTTCTACGAGTCCTGAAATTCAGTGACTTGAGAAGCTGAGCCGGACGGCTGGTTCTTGTAGAGGTGTTGAACAGAGCTGACCGTATCGGTGAAGTCCGGGGTTTCCTTTCCAAAGGTGAGTGTAAATGTCTCCATGTCTCTTGTTTCTGTTGATTTTTTGAATTATTAGCAACATCCTGTGACGACCTCACCAAATTGTAGAAGCGCCTCCTGAGCATGTCTCAGACTCTCCGGGGAGCCTCTTTTGGCCCGATACCCAACTCCTCTGCAATGTAGCTGAACGTGCTGTGTTCTCGTGCCTTCAACACACTCGCCCACCACGAGCCAGTTGTGATCGTGCTTTTTTTTTTTTTTTTCCCCGCCCTAGTACTGGAAGATAACTAGGTTATTGTAGAGCAGATGCGATTAAATCACTTTGTTCTCTGTTTATTTGAATGAAATGCTGTCCCCAAATCAGCTTGGCTTTAAAAGTACCTGAAGATTGTTTTCTGGATTTCAATACAATCTAGTTTTAAAGTGGACTGACTGATACGGGTGGAGGGGTGGTCCTGGAAGACTACTGGTTTTCACAATAAAGTTTGACCTTTTTAATAACCAGTTTTGCAAATGATTTGAGGATCTGATTCACACAAGGTGTCCGTGGCCTCTCACGTCATCGCCAGTAATCACTTTAATTACCGGGCAGCCCATCCTTTGGTGGAGGGACGAGCCGGGGTCAGTGCAGTGGTGTTGCTCTGCAGGAGTCAGGACTGGTTTTGTGAGCGGAGGTGGCACATGAGGCTCCGGGAAGCCATGGCCTCCCTTCGGCAGCGGCAGTTCCAGCCCTGCGTGGCACTGCCTCGGCTCTGCTCTTGCCTTCCCCACCGCCTCACTGGGCTGCTTTGCTCTTCCGCTGCCTCCAGCGCAGGAGTGTGGAGTCATGAGAGCGTGGCGGGGTTGCGAAGGGAGCCTGGTCCCTGCTAGGAGGGTCCTCTTGAAATGGAAAGCCCCGTGATGCCAGGGCTGATTTGGGGGGGACCGTGTGGGAGGAGGGCAAGGGGGATTTCCTCGTGCTCCAGCACTGTCCATTGGACACAAATACTTGTGGGTTGAGGTTGTTTTGGACTGTGCCCTGGAAATGTGCTTTGTAAAACAGTGGTGAAGCAGGGCCGGCTCTGGTGAGCAGAGAGGGGACACAGGAGCCGGTTCGGGGGGGTTTGGGGCTGGGTCCATCATCACGCAGTCACCTGGCACCGGTGCGGTGAGGCCCAGCATCCCTCTGCAGTGGGAGACCCAGCTTTGGGGAACACGTGCTGTCGTGTGGCTCCACGTCTGCCTCCTGCTCAGCGCCGGCCCTTGGTTGGGAGCGGGGATTCCCTCCACGGTGCCCGTGTGTCAGGACAGCTGTTGCCGCTGGCTGGGAGCGCGGGGAACGGGGAGAACCTTAACAAACACATACCTTGATCTCACACCGAATGCAGCTTTTGAACCTCTCCGCCTCTCTCCCAGAAAGGGGGCAGTCTCGTAGGGTCTTTGGTTTTGGGTTTTCGTATAAATGTGTTTATAACTGTTCGTGTGATGTTTTAAGATGGTGTTTAAAAGGAGTAACCCTTCCACAGCCTGTCCTCCTCGCATTCTCCCACCAGAGAAGAGACCCCCCGAGCCCCCCGGACCACCGCCACCGCCGCCTCTCTCCGAAGGCGACCTCTCCAGCGCAGCCCAGGAGCTGAACCCGGCCGTGACGGCCGCGCTGCTGCAGCTCTTTTCCCAGCAAGAGACGGAGCCGCTCGGCCACACGACGCATGAAGCCTCGCGAGCCGCGGACTACGGCAGGTCCCACTCCTCCAGGACTTACAGCGCCGAGGGCTCAGAGGGGGGATTTGGTGCCGAGGAGCTGAATTCAGGCCAGACACTACTAGAACCCTCTGCCCAGGCTCTGGGGAAAAGCAGGACCTTCTTGGGCTCCGTGAGCCACCTCGGGGAGACGAGCAATTACCAGGGCACGGGATCGGTCCAGTTTCCAGGGGACCAGGACCTGCGCTTCGCCAGAGTCCCCGTCACCGTCCACTCGGTCGGGCAATCTTTTACGAAAGCCGAGGGAAGCAACAACAACACGCTGGTACATCCAGAGGCCAAAATTCAGAATTACAGCGAGCTGGGCCCGGGGACAGCCGGTTCCAGTGGGGCAGGAACAGGTCACAGCTGGGGTGCCCCAACCCAGGCGACTTCTTCGTACGGGAAGACGTACCGTGGGCCCGGCCGCGTGCCTGCGCGGGGGGGACGGGGACGGGGTGTTCCCTACTGAGCGCTGCACCTTTTGCGCCAGCCCTCCCCTCCCTCGCCTCTCCACCTTTAGCCACACGACTTATTTTTGGGTTGGTTTTTTTTTTTTTTTTTTCCTTTTCCGGCCAGAGCGAGGTCTGGTCCCGCATTTCAGCTGCTGCGAAGCTCCCCGGCGTATTCCCTGCTAGGCAGCCCTGGGCGCCCCAGCGAGGGTCCCTGCTCAGGCGTCTCGCTGGCCAAAACCTCTTGCGCTTGGTTAGTGACAAAATAAAGCTGACCCGCCGTGGCGAGCTTTCTGCCCCCAGCCTGCGCGGTGGAGGGAGTCGCTGAGAAACAGGAGGAACGAAGCAAACCCATCCCCGGGGGGAGAAGGGAATTCAAAAACAAGTGGTTTGATGAGCCGGGCAGCGGCGCTGCTCGCAGGGGGAGCGCGGGTCAGAGCTCAGGTAGGGCTGGGGAGGGTCTGGCTCCCAAAGCAGGTTTGTGGTGGTGTTTTTTTTTGCAATTCCCTTAAAAAAAAAAAAAAGGAAAAAATAATAAATAAATGGGAATAAGTTGCTGCAGAGACAGCGGGGTGTGTGGTTGTGGCTGTGCAGACCCAGGATGTGGCACTGGCTTATGCTGATTGTTCCGACATCACTTTGTCTACGAAGCCTCCGGCCGCCGCTCCCCAGCTGGGCACCGTGTGCTGCCTGGGCGGCTCTGGGGCCGGCCCCCACGCAGGGTCTCGGCTGTTGTGACGGGTCTCCCTGGGTTTGTGTCTCTCCTGCTCCAACTTTGCAGGGGGAATCGCCTTTCTTTTTTTTGTTTTTTTTTCTTTTTGAAGAGCCGAAGAGAACCCCTCACTTCCAAATACGTATTTCTTGTCATTCGTAACTTCCAAAATACTTCAAGAATTAAAGAAAAAGCAAAACAACCCCAACTTGTGATGGGAATCGCCAGGGGGTAGGAGGGTCCTTTGACCCTGGCTGCCGTTGCCTGTCCTGAAGGCTCGGTCAGGCTCCCCAAGCAGCAGCTTGGGGTTGACCAGGTGTTAATGTATCGTTTCTATAAGCATCTATATTTTTGTTGTTGTCGAGGAAGTATTTACGATGAGTTTTCTCCTCCCGCAGAGCGATGTTGTCCGTTTCAATGAGACTTAAAAAGAGATGAATAAAACAAAGGTACCTATTTATGAGCTTTTTTTTTTTCCCGAGGTGGCCTTTCCTATGGAAAACAGATGGTTCTGCTGTTAGAGACGACGGTGTTCGGGGGTGTTTGACGGGCGGGAGTCCGGGTGGCCCAGAGACCTTCTCACTGCAAACGGGGTTTGATTTTGTTTCTTCTTAGACAGGGATATTTAAACAACAAAAAAATCGGTGGTGCTTCTGTAATGGGGGGAAATCTGCCTCACCCAGCCCAACTGCAGGGCGAGGAAGGACGGGAGAGAAAATAAATGTATTGGTAGGAATGTGCTGGTGCTGGGAGCAGGACCTGGCCACTCTGGGAATGTTGGGTCAGCACCGAGGAGTGGCACCGCTTGCGGAGTTCCCGGTGTGAACGTTTGGTTTGGTGCGTTGCCAGTTGGTGCCTGATGGGCAGGAAAGAAACCAAGAGGAGTTCTGTAGGATGCCGAGTGCTCGCAACGAACTGCTCACCAGTGCTCAGTCCTCTTTCTCCCTTTTCCCCGGCCGCTGCCAGCTCCGGGCTCTGCTGGCGCTGCTGCTGTTCTGGCTTTTCTTCCCCAGCCCACCCAGTTTGGAAGGGAAGGTGGGTTCCAGCGCTGCATCCTCTCAGGAAGCCGGTGCCTGTTTATTGTCTTTCTAAATTGGCAAATCCCCAGAAAAACCTGCTCTGGAGTTAAGTGTTCCTCGGTTCTGACCCCCTCCCTGGCTCTGCCCTCTCCTTGGGGACAAGGCACCCCAGCGCTGGGGTCCCAGTATAGGGCAGCGTGTCCCAGCAAAGCCAGTGCTGGTGCCGCTGCGTCCCCCCAGCCCCGCAGGGACACTTCTCCGGCACCGCTGCCTTTTGCAGCAGTGGCTGGAGAAGGTGCTGAGGCCCTCGGAGGTGCTGGTGGCTGCGAGGGGGAAGACTCCTGTCCCTCTGTCCCACCTTGAGGAAGGGACAGACATCCCAGACCTGTCCCTTGCTCTGGGGCGGCCAAAGGCATCTGCCATCTGTCCCCATGGGGCCAGGCCACACCAGGGGGTGTTTGGGCCCCTGGGTCCGAGCCCACCGGCCACCCCGGGGAGGTTTGGGCAGAGCTGTGGCGCTGGCTGGACCATCTCCAGTGGCGTTCCTGAACTGGTCCCAGCAAGAGACTTTCTATCCCTGCAAGAGCAAAGGGGGCACAGCCAGGGCACGGCCCCGGGGGCTGGGGGGCTGCTCGCCTCCTCCCCAGCCCTGCCGCAGCTCTTCCTCTTTTTGGTTCTCTGCGCTGAAGGGTCTCTGTGCAGAGAAGGCAAAGGGGTTTTCCTGCGGGGGAGCGTCTGCGTTTAGAGGGATGTCAAAGGTGCTGCAGGTTACGGACAGGCCCGGGGCGGCAGGACCCTCCTCTTCCTCCCCCCCGGCTCGGGTTGGGTTTAATGCCGATGTCGAACACGCCGTAGCCGGTTCCCCAGCAGAGAAGCGTCTGGTGAGACTCTGACTGTACCTCTCCTGAGTTTCGTTTTGAGACTGAGCGCCTTTTTTCAGTTGTACCTTTGTCTCTGTACAGATATTTTGTAATATATTAAAATTTTTTCTTTTCAGTTTATAAAAATGGAAAGTGGAGATTGGAAAATTAAATATTTCCTGTTACTGTATCCTTGCCTTTTGCTCCCTTGCTCTGAACCGTTGCGCTGCTGGCTGTAGCCTCTACACGGTTTTCCCCGCCATCCTGCCCTCCAGGGTGCTGTTGCTCAGTGCGCGGCAGTGCCCGTAAAGGAGCTTGGACCGGTGAGGGCCAGCTCGCAGCCCGGCGAGGCTGCGGCCGCTGCCAGCCCCCAGCCCTGACTCCTGCTCACTGGGAGCGGGGCTGAGCCCTCGTTAGCCCCGCGGGTGCCACCCAGTCGTGGGTGCCACAGCTCCACTGGGGGCTGGTGTCCAGCTGGGTGGGTGATGCCCGAGCTGGAGCACGGGGACTGCGTCGGGTGCGGTGGGAGTGGGATGGTGCTGAAGAGAAGCTGGGAGAGGCAGCGGTGGCGAGGGGTCGGGAAGGGAAGTGGCGCGGTTGAGGTTTGTCCCCAAACCTTCCCCCAGCTCCTGGCAGCCCCTTCGGCTCTGGAGGGGACCCCGGGGTGCTGCTGTACCCGGAGCCGTGAGGACAGGGAGCCGTGGCCATGGCAGAGGGTCTGTGTCCTGCATCCACTCTTCATGTCCCTTCCTTGGGGGTTTCTCCGGCTCCAGCCGGGCTCCCAGGAGAATTTGCCCCAGCCCTCAAGCATGGGAGGGGGCAGGATCCGGGGTGGCAGGAGCCCAGGAGGGTGCAGGACGGTGGCTGATCCTGCTCCAGAGGCTCCACTTGCTCCCCAGCAACAGCTTCATTCTGCTGGGTCGAGGCTCAGACCCTCCCTCGCTTCTTCCAGCGCCCTGGCCGGGGGCAGGAGGGCAGTGGGAGAGCAGAGGGCACTGGGCAGGGGGTGCTGGGGGTGGGGGCTGCAGTCTCGCTCTGGGGCTCCCCATGTGACGGGGGTCCCCACGCCATGCTCCTGCCTCCCGCGGCAGCACCCGGCCCTTGCCTCCCGTTCCAGCCCCGGCTTTCTTGCTCTCCTTTTGCCTGGTTTAGCATCCCCGCCGCTGACACGTCTTAAAATATATCCCTGTACAGATGGCGGTGGGGGGGGGCGGGGATGGAGGCAGCCGGGTGCTTTCCTCTGCCTTCGAAAGCGGCAGCGCGCCCGCGAGCAGCCGACGCCGGCCCTGGCCGCCCTCCTGTGATTTATGAGCGGGCAGCTGGGAGCCGTGCAGTCGGCTGGGTCGCTAATCCATCCTCCTGGTCCCTGCCCGGGGCTGGAGCGGCTGGGCTGCTCCACTCGGCCGCGGGGCATCTCCTGGACCACGGTGGACGGCACCGAAGCCGGGCACCGCGCCAGCCTGCGCCATGCCACGTCCCCGCCGTGGGCAGACAAAGCCCATGGACCATCCCGGCCACCCCGCTCGCCGCCTCCGCCCCGGCCGAAGGTGACCGGGCTGTTTAATTCCATTTAATTTCTACTTGCATCGAACTTCCCTGGCAGCAGCTGCGGTGCCAAATGCCCCGGGGGGGGGTTCGCGATGCTTGTGGTGCCGTAAATCTCCGGCGCTTTCCCAGCTTCCTCGGTGCCATCGCTGGGCTCTCCTCGCTCCCGCATCCTCATCCCGGCACGGGGGTCACGGTGGTGCCATGGTCGGGCTCCGCGTGTCCGGCACTGTGGACGTCGACCTCGGCACGTGGACTGGGAGAGGAGGAGGAGGAGGAGGAGGAGGAGGAGGAAGAGCAGGAGCTTTCCCATGAAATCCGCACTCGCACGCGTGCGCGCGTGCCCCCCAGGTGTGCGCACACGCGTGTCCACGCGTGTGCGCACACCTGGGGGCACGCGCGCACGCGTGTTCACGCGTGTCCGTGGGCGCTAGTCACCAGGTGTCGCTCTCGGCACGGCCACCACCTCCCACCGCGTCCCCATCCTCCTCCTCCTCCCCGGCTATATTTGTCCTTCCAGCTGCTCCGGCTGTCGGCACCAAAGGTTTTATTTGCGATTTAGACATTTTCTTCCCCAAAAAATCCGTTAACACTTTTCCTTGGTGGTTTGGTGAGGGGTAAAAGAAGAAAAGGATTGAAAGGGAACCTGGTGGGGGGGATAAAACCACCCCCAAAATGGGTTGGAGGCCACCAAGGAGGCTGGCGGTGGGTGTTGGGGTTGGGGTGTGGGGGCAAAGGGTGGGTACGTGAGCCCCGGCGCCTTCCGCCCCCCGGGATCCGGCGCTTCCCAGCCCACAGGACTGGGATGCCACACCGGGAACCTGTTGGTGGCACTTTGGGTGGCATCACCAAGCCATCCCTCCCATGCCCTTTGCGGTGGGCTTTGCCGCGTGTGGTGGGGTTGGGGGGTTCTTTGGGAAGGGTCCTGCTCCGTCCCTGCTCCTTGGGGGTGACGCTGTCCCTGTGCCATGGGGCCACCTGGCTCGGTGAGCCCCCTGCCCTGCACCCGCCGCACCGGCAGCTTGATTAAAACGGCAGCGCGGGCGGCGGGGCGCAGCTGGTGCCTCCTGCCAGCCCCCCCGAGCGGAAAAGCCACCGCGATTAACAGCTCCAATTAGCGGGAAAGCGAAGCCACCGCAGCCCGGGGGGTTCCCCGGCTCCCACGTACCCCCCAGTGTCACCTTGCGGGGATGCTGCGGCTGGGCTGAGCTGTGGCTGGCAGCCCCCCAGTGTCCCCAGGTCCCCACGCTGTGGTGGTGGCCGCGCTCCCGTGTCCCTGCGCCAAGCCAGTGCTGGGCACGTCTCTTTTTGGGGACATCCCCCTCCTGGCACCGTGCCCGCCACCATTGCGGTCCCCTCCTGCTGTGCTGCAGGGTGGCACAGGCAGGATGACGCCCCCACACCGCCGCACCCGGGGGACCGCCATGGGTGCCCATACGGGGACCGGGCACTCCAGTGCACCCGGTGGCAGCGGGGACAGGGCCTGGCACCGCAGCCCGACCCAGCGCATCGCCCTCCCCGCCGCCGCCGCCGCCGCAGCTGAGCCAAGGCGAGGGGGGGGCCAGGGGAGGGCCTGCGCCTGCACGCTTTCACCTGCCATTTAATTGGATGTATTTTTAATTAATGGTGCCTCTGGGACCAACATGAGACAACACGATCTCTGAATAGGGGCAGGGGAGGAATTGGGGAAGGTGGGAGGATTGGGCCGCGGGGTGCTCTTACCCGCCAAACGCTGCCATCAATCACCCCCTACTTTTCGGCTCTGGACTTTTGGCTGGGGCTCAAGGCGGGCGCCAGGGCCGTGGCCACCCCCCCGGCGCCGCCTGGCACACGTGTGATGAGCGGCACGTCCTCAGCTGCGCTCGGTGGCGATGGCAGTAGTGGTGATGGTGATGGTGATGGTGGGGATGTTGGTGATGGTGCTGGTGCTGGTGATGGTGATGATGGTGGTGGTGCCGGCGGGAGCATGCCAGCAGGCAGAGCCGCTCTCACTGCACCATCCTCCGGCAAACCCCTCTCCGAATCTGCTGCCTAGTTGCTCTTGCTGGGACCCCCAGGTCAGGGGTGGGGGCCTGGGGCGCTCCCCAGAGCAGCCCCCAGCCCTGTCCCAGGGCAGCAGCCCCTCTGCCCTCGGCATCCCCCACCCCAGGCCCTCTCTGTGCCCGCTGCCCCTGCCCCTCACCGTGCCCCCACCCTCGCTTTTATTCCTCCTGCCCAGCCTCGGCGGTTGGGGGGGGTGTTTGGCCACAGCTGGTTCAGGCGTGTCCCCCCCAACACCTTCTGCCACAGCCCCGCGGGGGGGACGGCGGGGCTGGGGCAGCTGCCCAGCCCTACAAGGGGCCAGGGGGGCCAGGGGGGTTCGCCCGTGGCAGGTGCCGCGGTGCAATGTAGGGCAGACATTAATATTTAGTGGTTCTGGGGGGGCTGCGCCGGGGCGGGGGGTGGCACAGCTGCCTCCTGCGCTGGAATGTGAACCGCAGCCTGCGGGGATGGCCGGGACCACCGCTGGACCCCCGCGGCCCCCCCGGGCACCTCCTGCCTGCCTAGAGAACTGGGGGGCCATCGCAAGGGAGGGGGCACAGCCCCGGGCACACGGTCCCTGCGCCGGGCACATGGGAGGGGTGAAATATGGTGGTGGCCAAGCCCTGGCCCCGTGAAGCCACCAGCCACGCGCGGTGGGACGGGAAGGTCCCAGGGGGGTCCCAGCCTGGCTGTGCCGCTGCGCTGGGCTGGCTAACCAGCGCTCGGGCCATTGGCCACGGTGCCACCACGGGGTGATGGGGACAGCGGTGTCGCGTGGCTGCTGGGAGCTGGCCTTTGCGTTTTGTGGGGACACGTGGCATCACCCGCCCTAGCCCTTTGCCACGCCGTGACAGCCTGGGGTGTCGGACCGTTCTGTTCCAGCATTCCAGGGTGCTTCGCTGGAGGCAGCCGGGGGCCTGCGCCAACGTCCCCTCTGCCTGGCGGGTGGCCCTGGTGGGGGGCTGGGTCCCACGGCCGGACCCTGCCCACGGCCGGACCCTGCCCATGACCATGGCATCACCTCATGGCCAGACCCTCACTCTGGAGGGATCTGCGCTCTGGCCAGACCCTCGTCCCATGGCCAGACACTCGTCCCATGGCTGAACCCTTGCCCTGGCTGGACGTTCCCCATGGCGGCAGCATCAACCTGGCTGGACCCCTCCCATGGCCAGACCCTCCCTATGGCCGGACCCTCCCTATGGCTGCAGCATCACCCTGGCCAGACCCCTCCCATGGCCAGACCCTCCCCATGGCCAGACCGTTGTCCCATGGCCGGACCCTCCCTATGGCCATAGCATCACCCTGGCTGGACCCTTGTCCCATGGCTGGACCCTTGCTCTGGCTGGATCCTCCCCATGGCTGCAGCATCACCCTGGCCGGCCCCCTCCCATGGCCGGCCCCTCGCCCCGGCCCCTCGCCCCTGCCCCTGCCCCTGCCCCTGCCCCTGCCCCTGCCCCTGCCCCTGCCGGGCGGGCGGTGGGCGCGGGGGGGTTGATTAGCGTGATTCGGGCATTGTGATGCAGAGTCAGTCGGGCACCAGCTGCTCCTGCCCGGGTGTTTATTGTTACCTAGAGACAGCCCCTGGCTCCCGCCCAGCGCCCCCCCGCCATGCAAAATTTATAGCGCGGCGGGGCCCGGCTTAACCCTCTGCCTGCCGGCCCGGGGGGGCCGGGGGGGCTGCGGCGGAGCGGGGCAGGACGGGCCGTGCCAGTCTGCCCCTGCTGGGCCAGAACGGTCCGGGCCGTGCTTGGCCGTGCCATGCCATGCCGTGCCATGGTGTGCCGTGCCGTGCCATGCCATGCTGCGCTATGCCATGCCGTGCCATCCCATGCCGTGCTATGGTGTGCCGTGCTGTGCCGTGCCGTGCCGTGCCAGGCCGTTCCGTGCCATACTGTGCCAGTCGGTGCCGCCGCAGCCCCAGGCCGGCAGCGCAGCCGCCCCCTGGGAGTCCGTATCCATGGCAGGGCTAATCCCCCTGCCGGGCAAGGTGCCAGCCCACCCCCGGCGCCCGCCTGTCGCCTGGTCCCCGCTGCCCCTCTCCGGGAGGTGCCAGCCCAGCACCGGGGGGTCCCCGGCGGGTCAGCCCTGGCCTCAGCCCCGCTGAAACCACCGGCCGAGGGGACAAGGGGGTCCCTGCCTTGTTCCGATGATCAGGTAGGCAGAGGGGCACGGCCAGGGGAGACGCTGGGTGCTGAGGGGCTGCCCAAGGGGGTCTTACCCTGGGCACCCACTTGGTGCCATGTGTCCCTCTGCTTTCTCCTGCCATGGCGTGGCACAGCACATCACAGCACAGCTCGGTTCCGCATGGCACAGCATGGAATGGCATGGCACAACATGGCATGGCTCGGCATGGCACAGCATGGCATGGCTCAGCATGGCAGGGCACAGCATGGCACAGCATGGTGTGGCACATCGTGGCATAGCTCAGCGTGGCATGGCATGGCTCAGCATGGCGTGGCATGGCACAGCATGGCACGGCTCAGCATGGCATGGCTCAGCATGGCAAGGCACAGCATGGCACAGCATGGTGTGGCACATCACAGCATAGCTCGGCTCAGTGTGGCATAGCTCAGCACGGTGTGGCGTGGCACAGCATGGCACGGCTCAGCATGGCACGGCTCAGCATGGCACGGCTCAGCATGGCACGGCGTGGCTCAGCATGGCATGGCTCAGCACGGCACGGCATGGCACAGCATGGTGTGGCACATCACAGCACAGCTCGGCTCCGCGTGGCATGGCTCAGCATGGCACGGCTCAGCATGGCACAGCTCAGCATGGCACAGCTCAGCATGGCATGGCTCAGCATGGCACGGTGTGGCTCAGCATGGCACAGCTCAGCATGGTACATGGAGGTCTCGGCAGCCCTGAGCGCAGGAACCAGCTGGCTGTGACCATCTGCCCCCGCGTGACCCTCGCCATGTCCCTCCACTGAGCCCCCGCGCACCCGGGGGACACCGGTGTCGCCGCGGTGGTGGCACGTCCAGCACCACAACTCACCGTGCCCGGCCGTAGCGGGGGGCCAGATCCTGCCCCGGCAGAGCTCCCGCTCCCCTCGCTGCTCCCTCCACCTCTCAGCAAGTTTTTTATGTGATTACAGGCACTGCATGGTAATTAGTGCTAAACTCATTTGCACAACTACAGTTAATTGGCTACAACAATTAATTAATGTGTTGGAAATTTGGCACTGGAAAAAAAAAAAAAGAAAGAAAAAAAAGTTTGTCATCAGAGGGAAAAAGGGGGAGAGCCGGGGGGGGGCCCGCACCCATCTGCACCCACCTGCACCCACCTGCAGCCCCAGCTCTTCCCCAAAGTTTCCCCCCCTGTGAAGCCGCTGCCCCGCGCTTTGTTTTCCCGATTCTTCTCCCTGTTAATTTTATTTTTTTTCCCCCATTTTCTTTTTTTCTTTCTTGCCTTTTTTTTTTTTTTTACAACTTAAGCAAACTCATTTCCCTGATAAAATATAGCATGACTAATGACTGAAGCATGTAAAAATCATTGGGAAAATGTCCTTGGAAGACGAATGCATTTTCAGCAGAATAATTAACTTAATTAACAAATTCACATGCATATTCATCAGGCTATTAATGTCTTCTCAGCTCAGCTTGACGAACATTGCGGTAATAACCATCTCATTTGCATATTGCATTCTACTGCTTCTCGCCCCCCCCCCAAAAAAAAAAAAAAAGAAAATAAGGAAAGAAAAGAAGGAGGATGCGCACGCGGGGCCGCCCCGCGGGATTGACGGTGGGTGCCGGGAGCTCCCGGTGAGGTTTCGGCGGTCCTCGTGCGTCGTTGCCCGCGTGCCGGCACCGTGCAAGGCCCGCGCCGCGACGCCCTGTCGCAGATGCCGAGGCCGGGAGTGGCGGTACCCGCCGCTCCCGGCCTCGGCATCTGCGACAGGGCGTCGCGGCGCGGGCGCGGAAAAGGGGGGAGAGGAGCCGTAGCAGCTGTCGGCCTAATTCGGCGAACGCGGTTGCTCGTGGGCGGCTTAGAAAAACAGATTAAGGCGCCTGCGACAGGCGCTGATTCCTGCCATACGCTCGGGGGCTGCGGTTTTATCGGCCTCGCTGGTCGGTGAGGGGAGGGTGAGGATGAGGAGGATGGGGGTGATGAGGGTGAAGAGGGTGATGGGGGTCAAGGGGGTGGTGGGGAGGATGGGAGTGATGGGGGTGATGGGGATGAAGCAGATTATGGGGATGAAGGGGGAAACGGGGGCGATGAGGGTGATGGGGACGATGGGGATGAAGGGGGTGATGGCGGTCAAAGGGGTGGTGGGGAGGGTCGGGGGCAATAAGGGTGCTGGGAATGAAGGGGGTGACAGGGCTGTTGGGGGAGATGGGGGTCAGGGAGGTGATGGATGTCAAGCGGGTGATGGGGAGGATGGGGTTGATGGTGGTCAAGGGGGCAACAGGGTCGATGGGGGCAATGGGGATGAAGAAGATGATGGAGGTGGTGGGGATGAAGGAGACAATGGGGATGAAGGGGGTGACGTGGGCAATGGGGATGATGAGGATGATGGGGATGAAGGGAGTGATGGGGATGATGGGGACAATGAGGATGATGAGGACGATAAGGGCAATGAGGATGATGGGGATGAAGGGAGTGACGGGTGCGATAGTGGTGAAGGGGGTGACAAAGGGGATGGGGCTGATGAGGATGATGAAGATGGTGGGGTTGGTGGGGAGGAAGAGGTTGATGAGGGTGATGGGGATGAAGGAGACAATGGGGCATCGAGTGGATCCAGCCCTCTGTGGAGATCCCACTGCCACCCCACTGGCTCCACCCATCCTTGCCACACCCAGTTTGGCCCCACCCACAGCGGGGGGGGTGCAGCCCTCTGTAAGCACATGCACATGAGTGTGCACATGCCAAGCACAAGCTGAGCACACACCGAGCACACACTGAGCACACACGGACTCCTGAGCACGTGTCAATCAAGTGAAGGTGCTCACCCCCTGTGAGTGCATGTGCTCCGTGCACACCCCCACCCTGGGTGAAGGTGTCACCCAATGGTGGGGGCACACACGGGATGACAGATCTCCCAGGGGGGGTTCTGTGTCTCCCAATGGGTGCCACACAGGGGGTCCAGCTCAGCAGTGGGGGTTCCAGGTCACAGAAGGGTTCTAGATCCCACAAAAGGGGCGTCATCAGATGGGTGGTGGATGGATGGTGGATGGATGGATGGAGGTGGATGGGTGGATGGTGGATGGACAGAGGGACAAGCAGGAGGGTGGTTGACTGGGCAGACAGATATGCAGATGGGTGGATGCAAGGACAGACACATGGACGGGGGGATGGATGGACAGGTGACGTCCAGGAGGGCAGACAGACAGCGGGACAGCCAGGTGGGCACGCAGATGGCTGGACAGACAGGCAGGTGGGTGGGTGGGTGGACAGATGGACGTGAGGGTGGGGATGACCATCAGAAGGGCCCAGCAGGGCGACTCTGTCCCTGTGTCCTCCACTCTAGAGGGGGACAGACCCCGCTGTGATCCCCCCATGGCACCCACCCCCGAGCTGGGCACCCAGAGAGGGGGCACCCAGGGTGGGTGCCCTGGGACACCGACGTCCAGCACTGGGTGCCCACCAGGGACCACCCTGGTCCCAGGGATGGAGGGCAGACCCCAACCAATCCCCACCCAGGACTCGTGCCTCCAGCCAATCCCCTGTCAGGGCTTATGCTGCCGACCAATCGCAGCCTTCCCTGCCGCTGGGCCCGCCCACCCCCAGCTATATAAGCCGCCTGCCCGGGCCCTGGCCGGCTGCATCCCCCAGGGCGCCCAGGGTCGCCCCGGGTCCCTCCCCACGGCCACCACCTTGTCCCTGCCCCCTGTGGCAGTGGATGGAGGTGGGAGGGTCCTGCATTGATTGGCCGGGGCGTGGCGGTGCCCCCAGCCCCCTTCGCCGTGCCCGGGGGTCCCCGCGGAGAGTCCCAGCCCAGTACCACTGTCGCTGGCACCGTAAATCGCGGTGGAGCCACCGGGCTACCGGGGCGTCGCCGCGGCAGGAGGGGGGTCACCGGCTGAGGTGGGGAGGGGCGACATGGGCCATAGGGCCACCCGGCCTCAGCTCCTGGCTGTGAGGTGCCACCAGTCCCTCCACTCACGGTCCCGGAGACCCCCCCGGGAGGGCAAAAGCTGAGCCCCTTTCCCATGGAGCAACGGGGAAACTGAGGCACGGGGCACCGGGGATCAGGAATCGAAGCCACCTCCCACCACAGCCCCCCAGGACACCCCCTGTGTCCCCACGGGTGAGACCCATGTGGGGGGTGTGGGCTGGACCCCGCGGCGCGGGGCCAAGGTCAGGTGAAGGGCACGGGCGGCCACCCGGGGAGGGGCGGGGTGGGGGGGACAGCGAGCCCCGTGCCAAAATACCAGCAGTAAAGTAGTTAACGGGCTCGGGCGCGGGAGCGGCTTGGGCCCCATCCAAAGAGTTAATGTCCCACAGTATGATCGATCGGGTGTCAGATGTGATTTCGAACCAATACAAGATGAATGGCATCATTTTCCTCCTCTCATTCGAGGCAGAATTAAGAAGCCATTAGCTAACACAAATTTTTGGCAACTTTAATAAAAAATTAAAAAAAAAAAATAGAAAAAGCTCCAATAGACATTTCGAGCAAACGGTCCCCAACGCAACGGCGAAATGACCCGCCGCGTCCTGCCCGGCTCCACTCGCCGCCGCTGTCGGTGCTGGTGCCAAGGCCGTGCCCTCCCGCCAGCTCTGGCACCGAGAGGATTTTCTTCTTGTCGCCGGTGCAGGTCTGGCATCACCCGTGTGATGAGCTGGGAGGTCTCGGCTGTGGTGTTGGTGGCGGTGGGGGCTTTGTGCCGGGGTGGGCAGCGCGGCCACGCCGGGGACTAGTCAAGGACAAACAGCTCACAAGCTGCTCCTGCCCGCGTGCCCGCAGGCGCGGGGCCGACGTGCCAGCCCAGCCGTGGCCATTACGGCTGCGTGCGCCAGCTGCGGCCGCCCGAACCCCCCGTCCCTGGGGAGGCCGTGGGGGGGGGGGGCCTGGGCACCGTGCCACCACCCGGGCACCGGGGCACAGCCAGGACCCACGGCGGTGCCCGGTGTGGGGTGATGGGGTCAGACGGGGTGATGGGGAGGGCGGCTTGGTGGGGGTGGTGGGCGAGGGCAGGGAGCCCCCAGGGCATCCCCGGGGGGGGACGAGCTGGAGGGCAGAGGTGGGGCACAGCCCCCCCTGCCCCAGCCCCTGCTTTCGCTGCCGGATCACCGGATTTCAGGTCCCAAATGGGGTTGAATTAGGATTATTATCACGGCTGCTCTCAACGTAATTAGTTTTGCTCTGAACTTATTTGCTTTGCTGGGATTACGGCATGATCCAGCCGCGCCGCCCGGCGCGGACCCTGGCACGGCTTTAACGACGCGGGCGCCGGGTTAACGCCGCGATCCCGAAGGTGTGGTTTTTCAATTACATTTAACAAAAAGATTTATAGTCAGGTAAAATCGAATGAGGAGCATGCCGGAGGGCTGGGCCAGCCGGGATGCTGCGCACCACCGGCGGTGTCGGGCTGGGATCCCCGTGCTGCCACCGTGCTCCCTGTCTGTCTGTCCTGCTGGGGGGCTGGATGTGTCCCGTCGGCCCCATCCCCATGGAAGGCGGGTGGAGGGGGGGTCCTGGCTGTGCCAGGGTGATGCGAAGCCACCCACGCGCTGTCCCCATCCCCTGCCCGTGTCCCCTCCAGCCCCACAGCCCCGGGTGGGTGGTTTGGGGGGGTTGGGTTCCCTCCATCCCGCTGTCACATGCCAGAGGCATCACCCGACTCAGGACCCACTCAAAGCAGATGGGATCCATCCATGAGGACCAGGCTGCCAGGGGAGCAGGGCTGGTGCTCCCACTGCCCAGCACAGACCTCCGGCAAGCCCGGCCGAGCCGGAGCTGCCAAGAGAAATGGGCAGATGATGGGATGAACACAGGCCAAGGCAGGGCTGGGATGCAGCCGCCGTAAATCAGCTTTTAAGTAGCAACAAAATGGACATTTCCCATATGAAATGAGCCACCGACTGCCACGGAGAGCGGGGAGAAGGGAGCCCGGGCGGGTGCTGGCCTGGGGGCACCGAGGTGGGCATGGGCAGGGTGGTACCCCCAGTCCAGGGAGCTCTGGGGAGGCTGCGGGGATGGGGCTGGAGCCCAGGTTGGGGATCACAGGGAAGGGAAGGGAAGGGAAGGGAAGGGAAGGGAAGGGAAGGGAAGGGAAGGGAAGGGAAGGGAAGGGAAGGGAAGGGAAGGGAAGGGAAGGGAAGGGAAGGGAAGGGAAGGGAAGGGAAGGGAAGGGAAGGGAAGGGAAGGGAAGGGAAGGGAAGGGAAGGGAAGGGAAGGGAAGGGAAGGGAAGGGAAGGGAAGGGAAGGGAAGGGAAGGGAAGGGAAGGGAAGGGAAGGGAAGGGAAGGGAAGGGAAGGGAAGGGAAGGGAAGGGAAAGGCCCGGCTGCCGCAGGGTGCTCAGGTGGGCACCACCTGCTCTCCGGAGCTCCTGGCCAGGGCCAGCCTCACGTCTCCTAGATCCAGCCTCCCTCGCTGCCCCCGCTTGGGTTTTGCCCCTTTTCACAGGTTCTCCCTTTTCCACAGGGCTTGGCTCTGTGGACCCCCCCAGCTGCTCAGCAGAACCCTGGCTGTCTAGGTTCCCCTGGCCCTGGGTGACCCCTTCCCTTGGGTGCCACCTACCCCCCCATTGCTCTCTCTGCTCCCAACCCATCCGCGCAGGCCGCCCAGTGCAGGCCGTGCCCCACCAGGGTGCAGGGGCTTCTCCTCACCCACCCGGCATCTCTCACTGCCACTGTCCCCCCACCAAGTGTGCCCCGGGTGGGGCTGGGGGACAGGCTCGGTGCTCTGCCCCATGCTGGCGGTGGGGCAGGGGGTGAATGGGTGCTGGGGGTGGACCCGACCCCAGGGAGGGCTGGAGGGGGTCCAGGATATGGCCATCCGGCAGGGCACAGGGCTGCGGCTGGCAAGGACATGATGGGGACATGATGGCAAGCGGGGACACCGCCCGGGGAGGGCACACACACCGTCGGCCCGCAGCAGCCGCCCGCCCCTGCCCAGCCGGGACAAGCCGCCCCCTCACCCCGCAGCCCCCAGGGCCGGGCCGGGCAGGGCCCTGCGGCGGGGCGGGGGTGGCCGGGGCCGGGCCCCCCGGGCCGGGCTGCAGGCGGTGCCGCATTCCGGAGTACCAGCATTTGCTGGCGGCCGGTGCCAGCAGGCGTTGGCAGGTTTGGAGCTTCGCAGCGATTCCAGGCACAGATGTCCTTGTTTTAACTCCTCTGCGATGGAGCCTGGCAGGCCGGGCGGGGGAGGGGGCGGCTCGGCAGCCCCCGGTGCGGCGGGGACCGCTGCCAGCCCGACCCGTCCCGGCCGCCGCTCCGGGGACAGCGGGGACCCCCCTGCCCATCCTCCGGGCATCATCCCGTTCATCCATCGCACAAACCGGGGAGGGGGGTGGGGGGGAGGAGAGCCCCTCCCACCATCACCCCCTTCCCGGACCCCCACCCCCGACCCCAGGGCAACCCCCGGACGGAGGCCACCGGGCCCGGTGGGGGCAGCGGGGCCGCCTCCGCAGCGCGGCGATTGCCCAGAGCCGGGAGCCTCCGGTTTTTTATGGTATCTGCAATTTTGGCAGAAATCTGTCTTTAATTTAGCTGTCCATATAAAAATCCGCACTGTATAATAATGAACAGATGCCATGAAATTTAAACTGAAGCAATGACTCCTCCTCCCCCCCCCCGGCTGGCACTCGCCGGTGGCAGCGGCGACCCGGAGCTGGCGCTCGCCCCGCGCCCCCGCCGTGCTCCGCGGGGCCGGGAGAGGGGGCACCGGGGGCACCGGGGGCACCGGGGGTACCGGGGGCGGGGTGGGGGGAAAAACCCACCCCCCATCTCATCCTGCTTTGAAATAAAAGGGCTGAGCCCGGGCCAGCAGCGACCGCGGGGTCGCACCCGGTGCTGGCCGAGCCGTGCGGAGTCTCCGGTAACACCCCCACCCGCCCCACCCCACCCCCGAGGTGACTTCGATCCCACGATCACACGAAACTCTCTCAGAGCCCCGTGGGTCGCGGCGGCAGCTCCTGACCTCCCGCCTCGGGCGCTGCCGACCGCCGCCGCTGAGCACCGCGGCCGCGGTGCGGGCACCGGGACCGGGCACCGGAGCCTTGTACCGGGGCCGTGCGCCGGATCTTTACAACGAAGCCGTGCACCGGGATGGCGCACCAAAACCTTCCACCGGAGATTTGCACCGGAGGTTTTCTCCAGAGCCTTGCACCGGGGCCGTGCACCGAGTGCGGGGCCGCATTGCGGGGCCGGTCCGTGCCGGAGCAGCCGGGCGGGTTCCCGCATCCCCTGGCTCCGCCGGGGCCGTAGATACAAAAATCCAGTGAATTGAACGTAAAATCGAAGCCCCGCCACCGGGACCGGCACCCTCTGCCATAACCGGCCCCGGGCCCTTCCCGGGAGCAGATGTCGGCGGCACCCCCGCAATCCCCGGCCCCCGCAACCCCCTCCCCTCCGCCGGGGCATCTCCGCGCCCTGGCTCCGGTGCCGCCGGTTGCTGGTGAGGACCGGACCCCGGCCCGCGCCCCATCCGGGGGCTTTTTCCCCGGAGAAACGAGGCCCTTCCCGGAAGGATGCTCTGGCCGGAGCCGTCGGAAGAGGCTTCGCTCCTCTGCGGGGAGCGGCGAGAGCCGGGGCCCGGCCGCGGGGGCTCGGGGGGTCTTCGGGTGTTCTCCCCAGGCCGGACCCGGCTCCCGGACGCCCGGCACGTCGGGGTCGCACTGGAGCCGTTCCCCATTTCCAGACGCAACCCCAAACCCACCCAGATTTTCCCCCAAAGCCACCGGGCTGCGGGGCGCGGATCCCCCCGGCCTTTCCCGGGAGGAATCCGAGGGCTCCGTACCCGCAGCCCCGGTGCTGCCCCGGCGCTCGCCGCCTCCCGCGGGGAACCGGCCCCTGCGATCCCCGTGGTCAGCGGAGCCGCACGACCGGGATCCCGGTCCCCGAGCCTGCCCGGAGCCCGGGACTGTCGGGCGGTGATGAGTCCCGGTGGCGGGGACGGTAAATAGACCGATGCCCGTTCGCTTGGAGGGGCGGCGGGGCCCGGGCGCTCTTTCAGCACCGCCGCGGCGGACAGCTCCACAGCGGGCACAGCGCCGGGCCTCCGTCGGGCACCGGGCACCGGCACTGGCACCCAGCACCGGGCACCGCGCCGAGGCTCCCGGAGCTCCATCGAGCACCGGCCCCGGGAAGAGGCATGGGCACCGGGCACCACGCCAGGAGCCGACCGGTTACCGGGGCCGCCAGCGAGGAACCCGGCCTTGGCTACCGCCACCGCGCACCCTCGCCAAGGCCACCGGCACGGCGGCCCGGTGCCAGCTCCGGGCACCAGCCTCCCGGGGGACCGGAGCGGTGCCATCGCCGCGGCTCGCCCGTGACCGCGGATCCGGGACCGAGCCGGGCCGCCGCTCCGGATCCTGGTGCCTTTATTGGCGAGGGGGGGGACACCGCCTCCCCAGTCCCGGGGGGGACACCCGTGGGGCAGAGCCGCGTTATATCAGCGCCGCCCCACCGCGAGCCGGGCACTCGGGCGGCGGGAGCGGCGGAGGCACCGGGAAGTACCGGGAGGTAGCGGAGGCGGCTTCGGTAGCGGCGTCGGGCCCGGGACGGGTGTCGGGCCGGTGCCCCTGGTGCCCCGGGGCGGAAGGAAAGCGGCGAAGGCGGCGGAGTCAACATTGAATATTTATTAATCGCCGTCGAAGGACGCTCGATAATTACAGGTTCGCCGCGAATCACACCGGCGGCGGCGGCGGCGGCGGCTCGTCACGGCGGGGACCGGGCTGCGAGCGTCCAGCGGGGCCGGGGAGCGGGGAGCCCCGGGAAGGGGGGTGGGAAAGGGGGGGGCCGGTGCATGCAGTATCGCCGGGCCCCCCGGCCCCGCGGCCCCGCGCTCCGCCAAGAGCGTCCGCGGCGGCGGGGACCGGGAGCGGGGAGCGGGGGCGGCTCCCGGCGCGGGGGGGTCTTGCATATCGTTGGCCATAAATATTTATTAATCGAAATGAAACGGAACAGAACACGAAAGCACTTCTGGTGTCGGATAGGCGGGTCCCCTTTGCTACAACGGTTTGTGGGTTTTTTCTTTTTCTTTTTTTTTGTTTTCCCGTTTTTGTTCTTTTTTTTGTTTGTTTTTTTGCAAAACTTTTTTTTTTCGTTTTGAAAACATTTCTCAGAAATCCTCCTCCTCCTCCCTGCTCTCTAAAAATGCTGGTTTCTCGGTTTCTCGAAGGTGGTGCGGGCAGGTTCCAAAAAAAAAAAAAACAACAAAAAAACCAAACCAAACCCAAACCAAAAAAAAGAACAAGAAAACAAAAAGCGCGTTTTCTGCCTTCGCGGCGTCTCCCGACCGGAGGAATGCGGCAAACCGGGGCCGGGCCGGGCGCCGCGGGGGGGGCGCAGCCCCGCCAGCCCCCCCGAGCCCCGCTTGCATAGCGCCCGGCCCCGGCTCGGGAGAACCGGGGAGGGGGTGGGCTCCGCGGGGGCTGGTTTGTTTTTTGTTTTTTGTTTTTTTAATTATTCTTTTTTTTTCCTTTTTTTTTTTCTTTTTCTTTTTGTTTTGTATTTTTTTTCCGTTTCAAGTTTTTAAAACAGGTAAAAAACGTCCTGACACACGCGCTGCGAGAGGAGCTCCCGGGGCGGGGAGCGGGGCCGGGGCCCCCCCAAAGCAAAGTGCATCTCTGAGCGTCCGCCGGGCCGGGCCCGCTTGCATAGATAGAAATGTGGGTTCCTCCCTTCGCCTCTTTATTGCTTCGGAAAGTTTCGCTCCGCGGGCTCCTCTCGCTCCCACGGGCCGGGGCAGCGGGTGTCCAATGCCGGGGGGGTCCGGGGGGAGTTGGGGTTTACGGCGGGGGAGGGGAGAAACGGCTCCAAATGGGGCGGGGAGGGGAAAAAATATATTAAAAATATTAAATTTAAACGAATTAAAAAGGAAACGACGCGGCTCGACCCAACGGGGTGGGCTCCGGGGGAGCGGCTTCGATAATTAATAATAATAATAATAATAATAATAATAATAATAACAACAGAAGAAGAAAAATAGTAGTACCAATAGTAATACGACAGTAATAAATAAAGTGGCAATAAATTATTAACTAAATTAATACTAATAATACAAAAATTAACTAACTAAATAAGAATTAATAATATTAATAATTTAAGGAAAAGGGGAAATCCTCCCAAAAAAGCACTTTGTCCCCACGGGGCGCGGGGACCCGCCGCCGGGGCCGGGTCCCCATATTGCACCAAAGCCCACGGCGGAGCCCCGGGGGCCGGTCCGCGGGTGTCCCCCTCCCCGCGGTGTGTGTGTGTGTGTGTGTGTGTGTGTGTGTGTGTGTGTGTGTCCCATCTCGGGGACGGGGCGGGGAGGGGGCTCGGGGCGGGGGGGTGGGGGTCAGTTGTGGAAGAAGGCGTTGAGCTCCTCGTACATGGGGCCCCGCTCGTGCGGGAGGTGCATGTCGTAGGGGAAGATGTTCTCGGAGTGGACCCCCCCGCGCACCCCCGCCGAGCCGAAGACCAGGTTGTGGCCGGCGGGGCGGGAACCGGGCAGCGCCGAGTAGTGCATAGAGTAGTGGTAGCTTTTCTCGTGGTCGGGGGAAGAAGAGTCCTGCTTGAGGGAGAAGTTGCCGTTGATGCAGAGCGGGGGGCTGAGCCCCCCGTCGTACTCCGAGCTGTTGTAGTCGGGGGAGGCGTTGCCGTAGAGGCTCTCGTAGGCGGAGGCGCAGTAGCTGTGTGTCCTCAGCCCGTGGGCACCGGGCCCGGCGGCGGGCGGGCACTGCGCCGCGGCCAGCCGCGAGCAGGGGTACGGGTACGGGTGCACGGCGAAGGAGGCGTTGGGGCCGTGGAAGCGACCGCCCTCCTGGCCTTGCTCCGTGAGGAAATTGCGGGAGTTGAGCTGGAGGCACCCGGCCACCAGGTTGGTGGTGGGTTGCGAGAGCCCCTTGCACAGAGTCTGCACGTAGGAAACCAGGTCGGGCCGTTTGCCCGAGCGCAGGATCTCGGAGAGAGCCCAGATGTAGTTCTTGGCCAAGCGAAGGGTCTCGATTTTGGAGAGCTTTTGGGTTTTGGAGTAGCAGGGAACCACCTTGCGCAGGTTGTCCAGGGCCGCGTTCAGGTCGTGCATGCGGTTCCTCTCCCGCGCGTTCGCCTTCTGCCGCCGCAGCTTGGACCGCTCCAGCCGCGCCTTGGTCATCTTGCGCTTCTTGGGGCCGCGCTTCTTGGGCCGCTCGCCCTCCGCCTCCTCCAGGCCTTCCTCCTCCTCCTCCTCCTCCTCCTCGTCCCCGCCTAACTCCCCTTCCTCCTTGCTCTCCCCCAGCGAACCCTCGGGCGGCTCCTCGGGGAGGGCGCAGCCCTTCCCCGCCCGCTCCTCCTTCTCGCTCCGGGCATCCTCCTCGCACTCCTCGGCCCAGCCGGCGAATTTCGGGACTTCGGGGACCAGGCTGGGCTCGCTGAAAAGTCGCGTCAACATGGTGGCTGCAGCGGGGGGCAAAGAGCCAGGCGTTACCGGCGGCCCCGCCGCGTCCCCCCCCACCCCGCCTCCCTCCTCCCCGCCAACCACCACCCTGGCAGCGGCTCCGCGGCGCCGGGGCCGCCGAAAACGAATTGAGCGCGGAGCCGCCCGCTGCCGCCGCCCGTCCCGGTCGCCCGCCCCCGGGGGCACCGGGGCTCCCTCGAGGCACGACGGTGACACCCACCCGACGCCGTACCCCCCCGCCCCGGGGCTCTCCGCTGTCGCCGCCCGCGTCCGGTTCCCCGGCCCCCGCCCCGCCTCGTGCCCCCCGCCCCTGGCCTTGGCCGGTGCGGCCCCCCACCTCCGTGCCCCGCGGGCCGGGCCCGGTGCCGCCGGCCCCTCTTTGACGCCTCCAACTTTTCCCCGCCGCGGGCGCGGAGCGGCCCCGGCCGCGGGTCCGCCACCGCCGTCCCGGGGCCAGAGGGACGAGGCGCGGTCGCCCCCCCCTCCCCGTACCCCCTCCGGCACGGTCAGCCCCGCCCAGGCCCCCTCCGCCCGCGCCCCGGGGCTCTCTCCCGGCCGCAGAAGCGCGGCCCGTAAAATGCGGCGGCATCGAACGGCGGAGCGGCGGGGGGCGGCGGGGGGCGGCGGGGGCGGCCGCGGCCGGGGCCCCTCCCGGGGGAGCGCGGGGGTCGCGGGCGGCGGCGCTGCCGGGGTCGCCCCCGGGGCCGGGCGGTGCGGAGGGTGCCGGGGCGAGGGGCACCGCCCGGGGCGGGGGTCGGAAGCGCCGCGGGGGAGCGGGGAGGCGGCTCTGCCGGGTCGGGGCCCCCGGGGGCGGCGGCGCGGCGGCTCCGCTCTGATTTCGTTGATGCCGCTCGGCCGGCGCTGCCCGCTCCGTCCCGCCGGGACCGCACCGCCCGGGGCGCGCCCAGCCGCGGTGGCGGGGGTGGGCGACCGGGTGGGGGACGAAGCCCTAACAACCCCCCAGCCCACCCAGGGTGGGGGTGGTGGGGGGGGGTGGCTCCGGGTGGGGAGGAGGGAAAACCCCATCGGTGGGGCCGGAGGAGAGCAGGAGAACCGAGGGCCGGGGGAGAACGAAAGGCGAGGGGAAAAAAGGGCGAGACGTGGCGGAGAAACAAAATCAACATGGAAGTTGCCTTTTCTCCATTCAAGTTTCCTTCGCTGCCCTCCCAGCCCTCCACTTCTTACATAACTCACCTTCGGGCGGACCGGAGGAATTCTTATTTCATTGTTCCCAGCATCTTCTGGGACCGGGACGCGGCTCCTTGAGGTGCTCCAGCCTCCTGCAGTCCTCTATCCAAAAGGAGGCGAGAGTGGCATCTCTACCCAGCAAAGGGGGTACCAGCTCTGCTGCCAGTGCCATATGGTTGGCACGTCATGCGCGAGAGCTATCACATGAGAGCTAATGATTGACATGCGCTTGCATTCAGGGAGATTTGTCTCTCTGGGGAAGGAGGACTCGCCATCTGTCACTCTGTACTCAAAAAAAAAAAAAAAGAAGAAAAAAACCTCTTCCAAATCTACAGCTCTGCCTACACGCCGCAAAATGGGACCCGGGCGAGATGCAGGCGATGGCGGGGCCGGGCTGAACAATGGAGCAAGCGGCAGGGCGGCGAAGGAGACTGGCCATCCCGACTGGGCCGAGCGTGTCGGGGGCGGCCGGCGGGCACCAGGGCGAGGGGGGAGAAGCCGTGGGGACCCTTGGCGGGAGCTGGCATCTGCGGCTCACCGCAAAATACCGTGGCGGCTTGCCTGGGTCCGTCCCCACCCTCAGCCGCCAGCCGAGCTGGGATGGCTGCGGTGTGGAGGGCCTGGCGCAGGCTGGGGGCTGTGGCCGGGCAGGGCCCAGGGGAGGCCATGGGGATGGTGGTGCCCAGTTTGGCCGCACCAGCGTAGGCAGGGGGCTGCGGGTGCCAGCAAGTGCAGGGTTGGTGGCTGCGGGGCCGTGGGTCCCCACGCAAGTGGCACGTGGCTGCTCCTGCTGCCCGCCATCCCACAGCCCCCACTGGCACCCCCTCGGCGGCACGGCCGCGCCAGCCTGTCTCTGCAGCCCCGCGGCACAGCCCGGCGCGCACAGACGCAGCCAGCCCTGGGCACCCTCCTGCCTGCACACACAAGCACACGCACACGTGTGCGCGCACACACACACACACACACACACACACGCCCCGATGCACAGAGGGTACAAGCCCCCCACGGATGCCAGTCCCACGGTGACGGTGGCGGAGGCCCGGCCGTGCCGCAGCGCAGCCAGCGAGGCCTTTGTCTGCCGGGCGCCTCCTCGCCAGCCACGGCCCCGCGCCCCGGCCCAGCAGTGTCCCGTTGCACCACGGCCTCCAAACCTGTCCCCGCCACCATGCACATGTGGCCAGAGAGCGCTGCTGCCATTTCCCTTGTCCCGCTCGCCAGCGGCGGGTGAGCCCGGAACGGGTGCATGGTGTCCCTGGGAGCTGGCTCCCGTCACCCGGTGCCCTGGTCCTGGCTGCAGCCATCAGGGCGGAGCTGCGGAATGTCCCCGTGTCCTGGATCCCATCTGTCCCCACAAGCCCCGGGGGTGCCGGGACCTGCCTGGCTCGCAGGGCGCGGGCAGGGGAAGGGGCAGCGGGTGCCGCACACGGGCACGTGCTGGCCACGCACCAAAGCGGCATGGCCGTGGCACAGTCACGGCAGGGACACGGTGGCAGTGGTGGCCGGGGCTGTGCCCACATGCGGACAAAGGGTTGGCCGTGCCTGGCCGCCGGGTCTGTGCCAGCGGTGTCGGCGTCGCCCACTCCCCTGGTGCAGGTGCCGGGGCTGGCACGTGACAGAGGGGCCTCCACCGGGCGAGCATCCCCCCCGCTCGCTCAGGCTGCTGAAGCCTCCGACTGTCACTCACGGCTGCGGCCGAGCAGATGGCACCTGGGCTGGAGCTGGCCCGCGGGGAGCCAGGGCCCACCCCAGCCCTGCCGCTGCCGGTGCTGTGCCGGGGCACCGATTCCTGGGCAGCCTCCCGGCACATTGCAGCCCTTCCCTGCAGCACCGCTCGGCTCCTTCTGTTGCTGCCATCTTCATCTGCAGGCGGGTGCCAGGCGGGCATGGCCGTGCCCCAGGAGCCCACCCTTGCCTGGTGCCTGCAGCACACTGGTGTTGCCCAATTCTGCCAGCTGCAGGTAAGTCCCCACTCCGCTGCCCGCGGTTCCCAGGCCAGGGGACCCCCAGACAAGGGCCCACGGCCCCTCTCCAGCCCGGCTGCGCCCCCAGCATTGGGGCAGCATGGCCATTGGTGCCCCAGTTCCCGGCACTGGGCTCGCAGCCCATGGGGGACCCACGAGGGCACCGGGGCTGCCCGAGGCCGAGGAGATGCCATGGCGTGAGCGGCCGGGCTGGCCCGTGTGGGGACAGGGATGGGGCCAGGGGGAAGCGGGGAGCCCCTGGCCCGGTGCATCCGTTAGAGCCTAATTAGCAGCCGCCGAGCCGCGAGGGTGGGCACGGCATGAGCCTCATCAGCATGCGCAGCGCTTGGAGGGAGAAGAAAGTGGAGACATGAAACAGGGAGAGGAGATGAAAGGGGAGTGGGGAGATGAAAACCCAAACCGCTGCATTGTGCCGGGGCCAGGGCGGTGCCGGGGGCCCCCAGCCGGCCTGTGCTGGGACATGGCCCACTGTGCGGGTAGCAGGAGGGATCCCCGTGCCACCCCCGTGTCGTCCCCTCCACCGCGGCTCGTGATGATGGCACGGGGCAGAGCGGGGCAGAGGCAGCCCCGTCCTGTGCCTCAGGCAGTGGGAGGAGGGAAGAGCAGGGGGGACCCAGAACCGGGCACAGCTGGGGGGAGCAGGGGGAAGCAGGGAGTAGCAGGGGGGTGCTGGTCCTTTGGGTGCTGGCTCTGGAGGGGGAGCTGGACCCAGTGACCCCGGGGTGCTGGTCCCCATCCCGCTGCTGTGGTCCTCGTGTGCGGGGATGGGCTTTCCCGGCACTGCCACCTCCGGTCCCTGGCCACCCCAGCCAGGTCCCTGGGGTCTCGCTGCCCGGTGGGCACCGCAGGGCCCTTGGCTGGTCCACGAAGCTCTTTCCTGCTCCAAAATCCACCCTCCACGTCCCCTCCCTCCAGCAGGAAGGTGATGGATGGGGATGGGGACCCTGAGTGGGGCCATTCCGGAGGTGGGTGCCGCAGACACGTGACATCTAGAGGGACATGGTGAGGACACAGAAGTGGGTCAGCACCAGCAGAGCCGGGGGTGGGAGCTGGGTGCTGGGTGGTGCCAGGACCCGGCTGGGAGCCAGCTGGGCCCGGGGTGGCTCCCAAGGGCCTCGCGTGGGGCTCAGCCGGCTGCCGCATCCCCAGCCGGCTGTCTCGGCGAGGCCGTCCCATCCTGGCGTGGGATGGGGGGCACCCAACCTGGCCCCCCTTCGCTGGCAGGGTCCCCATCCTCTCCCTTGGAGGGATCGAGCCACCCAGGGCCCGAGCGGAGGAGCCAGCTCCAGCGTCTCCCCGTGAGCGGTGGCGGGGGGAGGCGGGGGCCGCTCTGCCAGATGGAGCCGGCTCCGCGCTGCAATATTTCTGGGAGGTGAAGGCTGGGGAGAGATGGATGCGCTAACGGAGCCACCGCCGGGGAATGTCAGCCGAGGGGAGCAGAGCGGCGGGCGCGGGAGCTGAGCCCGTCCCTGTCCCCGTCCCCGTCCCCGCTGCCCTGGAGCCTTTCTCTCCTGTGGGACCCATCCCTGGGCATCTTCCAGTCACCGGGTGAGCAGGGCCCCATCCGTGGGTGGGGGTCTCTGGGGGGTGGGGATGTGGGTGCTCTGCCCATCCTAGTGTCCCTAAATGTCCCTGCAACGGGGATCATGGGGTCACGGGTGGGCTGGCGAGGCTGGGAGGAAAAAACGGGCAGCGAAGGGAAACTGAGGCAAACTGAGGCAGGGAGGGAGGAACGGGGCGGTGCCGACTCAGCCGGGATCGGGGTCGCGGGGTTAGCGAAGCCTCTTTTTTTGCTAGAGGAGGACGGGGAGGTGCTGTGCCAGCCCTGGTGACGAAGCCCTCATCACCGCTGGGTGGCTGCTTCACCCCTGGGGCAGCCGGACCCCCTGCCCATTCCCCCCACACCGCTGCTGACACACCAGGGCCTCCTCAGGCGGTTTTGAAGACACTCGCTGTTAATTGGGCAAATTGGGACATCCCGGGAATTGTCCGGCAGGAAAGTGCCGGAGCTGTGGCTGCACGTGGGGCCGGGGACGGAAGGTCCCGGGGTGGGGGGACGGGTGACTCCAGGGGATTTGTCCCCGTGCACCGTGCTCCTTCGTCACTGGTCATTGCTGGGTTCGACCCTGCCGGGGTCAGATGCTCTTTGGGGACAGTGGGGGTGGGGCTGGACCAGGGGGAGCCCCACCTGGGATGCGGGGCTGGAGGCGGCTGCCATCGTGCCACCAGTGGAGCTGGCTGCTGGTGAGGCCAGAGGGCCACCTTCCCGAGGACACCACAAGCTATGACATCACAACCACTGCGCTGGGAGGTCACAAGACCCCAGGAGTGGACAGGAGACCCTCTGTGGCCACAGCATCCCCCCCATGGCTGCCCTGGCCGGGTTGGGTGGGGGCACAGGGTGCCAGCATGCAGCTTGTGGTGCCAAGGGCACGGGCACGGCATAGCGCGGCTGAACGAGCACTGCTGGCACCGGCCCCCGGCCCCCCCCTGCGGCAGATGGCGTCCGCTTGGGCCCGTGTCAGGGAGCCAGTGGGGGGTGCTGGTGGGGGGACACGGCATGTGGGGGCTGCTCGCAGCCATGTCCCCCTCCATTGCCCCCCACCCCACTCGCCCATGCCCATGCCCCCCGACCAGGGGGCAGGCGGCCAATGGCCCTCCCAGAAACGCACCGAGTGGTGCTGGGCCTCAGCGGGGCAGGGGGGCACAGGGACCCCTGGGGTGGCACCGGGGACAAAGGCGAAGGGCCTGGTACGTTGCTGGGGTGGCCGGGGGTGCCAGTCCACCATCCTGGAGACTGATCCAGCCTGGTGCTGGGTGCTGCCATCGCAGGGCTCGGCCGCCCCTGCCAGCCCCAGGACATTAGGGGGGCCCTCGCCACCCCCCAGGGTACTCTGGGACCTCCCACCCCTGGGGACATCGGGGACCTCCATCCCGCACCCCAGGGCCATGGAGGTGGGGGGGGGGGCCCGGCAGGGAGTGGATTTAGGGGATGGAGGTGGGGGGGGACAGTCTCCATGGCGACAGGGCGCCGATGACGACAGTCGCCATGGCGAGGCTGCGTGGCCCGGCCCGTTGCCATGGCGATGCGCCTGGCACAGCCAGTCGCCATGGAGATGGCCGAGGGATGGAGCGGTCCCCATGGCGGGGGGACCCGAGGCCAGGCTGGGGTTTGGGTGGGGGGATCCCCGGGGCTGACCCACCCGCCCAGCCGCCCAGGCGCGGGGCCTCGCGCCCTCCCGGCGCGGCGTGGGGCCGGGGTGGCCGCGTGCCGCCGCGTGCCCGTCACCGCCGCCCAGGTTCATTTGCACGAGGCTTTTCCACTCCAGTTCACACCACCATCTGACAAGCCCAACTTCTCATTTTCAGAGTAATCACTCCACTGCACTAATTGCACATGCAAATATGCAAATTCGTATTAATTAATTACTATACTAATTAGTTCTGTGGTATTTGCGAGTAATAAATCATTCGGAGGGAGCGGGAAGCTGGAGACCTGGCCCATTTACACTTCGCATAAAATTTTAATAGGCGCTCGGGCTGATCCGGGACAGCCGCCGCGCTTAAAGGCGCAGAGCTGGCCTGGCACGGGCTGGCCGAGCTGCCTGCCTCGGGGGGCACCAGCATCCCCGGCCCCGGGCCATGGGAGGGGGTGGGGGCATGGAGGACAGGGAGTGGAAAGGGAGAATGGCAATGGGGAGGAGGGGGGGGTGGTCTGGGGACACGGGGCTGGTCCCCAGGGCGGGTGCAGAGGTTCTGTGTGCGGTGGGTGCGGCAGCGTCCTCCTGGGGAAACTGAGGCAGGGTCTTCACTGCAGCACCCTGTGCCCAGAGGCTCTCGCTTCACCTTGGGGAGGGTCTGGCCCCTCCTGGCATGGGGAGACCCCCAAGGATGTCGGGGGCTGGGACTGGGGTGGGGGGGTCACCCCTCTCTGCAGCTGCTCCGGCTCCTGCCAACCACCACTGCCACGCCACCACCGTGACCACGCCGGTACCACGATCACGCCGGCACCGCGATCATGCCAGCACCACGACACGCTGGCACCGCGCAGCCGCTCCCCGCCGCCACCTTTGGGGATTTTGCAAGCCTTTAATTGTGGTAAGCACAGATTAATTAAGCAGCGATAAACACAAACCCATGCATTATTGATGAATAAGGGTGAGTTCAGGTTGGTGCGAACGTTGTAATTAAATATAAACCTCAAGCTGCCCATTGTTAACGGACAAATTACATTACTATTGCGACACGTGTCGGGGCGCGCGCGGCCGGGAAAGGGCTCGTGCCCGGGCACCACCACCCCGCAGAAGGGGAGAGGGGCTGGGACAGGGGGACCCCCCATCCCTGGTTCTGCCGCAGCGCCGGAGCCAGGCCCGGCTCCGTCCACCTCCGTCCTGGAGCCGTGTGCTGTGAGGATGCTCCACGCCAGCCTGGCACAGGTCAAGGGACACATCACCATCCCCCAGCCCCGTGGGGGAGAGATGGGGGGTCCCCATTCCGTGCCTGGATCCGCTGAGGCAGGGGTGGGGGACACATGTATGGGGTCTGTGCACACGCATGTACATGCACCCTGCACACTCCTGCGCATGTGGACACACAACGAGACACGTGCACTCCTGTGTGCACAGGCACATCCCTGACACGCACGTGCACACATGTGCACAGCCCTGGCATGTACACACAAGCACACATGCACACACACGTACTTCTGTGCTCACGCATGCATGTGCATATGGATGCACACATGTGCACGTCCGCAGTGCACACATAAACATGCACTCGCACATGCATGTACACGTGGGTGCACACACATGTGCGTCCCTAGCACATACATGCATGAACACACACGCACACACACACACACACATACTCCTGTGCACACACACGGCATATGTGTGCCCACCCAGGCACCCCCCACCCTGGTTCCCACCACTCCAGCACCCACCCAAACCCCCATCCCGCAGCAGGGCAGCACCCCCCGCCCCGCAGGGCCCCATGTCCCCTTGTCCCCGACACCCCCCGCATGAGCAGAGTCCCCGCCCTCAGGACGGGGGGGGGACGGGACACCATCCCTCGCCCATACGTTCCCCTCCTTATGGACTTGCACCCCTGTGCCAGGCGCTGTCCCGTGCCACCCTCCCCGCTGGGTGCACCCCGCAAACCCTGCACCCCCCGGGGACCCGGGTGACACCCCCGCTGGGACAAGTGCCAATGGCACTGGTTGGCTGCGGGGAGAGTGGGCGAGGCCGGCCGGCTGCACATCCCCGGCTCCCTGCAGCCCCTCGCCCGGGTGGAGGGTGGGGGGTTGGCAGCTGATAGCTATTTATTAACCAGTCATGGTTAAATTGGTTTATAAATTAACAGATGTTTTAACTTTATTCTTTCTTCTGGGAATGGAGGCAGCAAACTGGTCTGTGCTGGCGGCTGGGCACCGGCCGGGCCTCCTCCCCAGGCAGGTCTCAACGATGGGGATGGGGTGGGGGGAGGGCGGCAGGCAGATCCCCCTGGCAGGGCACTGCGGGGGCACCGGGATGGGCTTTCAGGTCCCCTGGGCTGGCACCTCCTCGGGGAAGGGGGTGGCGGGCCTCGGGCTGTGGAGTGCATGTGTTACAGGTGGGTAAACTGAGGCACGGCTAGCACTGATGTCCCCCCCGCAAGAGGATAACCCCTGGGCTGCCTCTCCTGGCCTCACCACTGCACTCCCTCCCTCCTTGGGACCTCCAGGCTTGCACTCCCCGTAGCCACCCCCCCAAGGTTTTTAACCCCCGGGGCAGGCAGACCCCTGTCCTGGGCTCCATGTGCACAGACCCCCTGAGAGCCAGCGCTTCCCCATGGCCGGATGGGTGCCCGCTCTGGAGGTGCTGGATGGGATACCCATCTCAGGCATCTTGCCCCAGGACTCCCCCAGTGCCCCCCAGCCCACTGGTGCCACCCCAGGGCATGGGTGCGAAGCTTGGCATGGGCTGGTGGCTGGTGGCTGCCAACCACCGTGGCTTCAGCCGCGATGGCTCCAGCCGCAGCTCCGCTCCGGCTGCCCCGTGCCAAAGCCCTTGAGCCTGTGCCCAGGCCTGCGCTCACCGCACGGCTGTGCCAGCACCGGGGTGGCCGTGCCAGTTCGGCTGTGCCAATGCCGGCCACCGCCACTGCCACCGTGCTGGGGGTGGCATCTGCCGGCAGCGTGCCGCTGCGCCGATGGGCACGGCCGGGGCGAGGCCACTGGGACCAGGCCCAGCCCAGGGGACATGGTGACACGGGGACACAGCACCCTGCTGGGGTGCGGGGATGGGACCCCTCCTCATCTTCCTGGGAACACCGGCCTCCCATCCTGCCGGGGGTGTGGGGTCAAAGCCCCTGTACCCTCGGGGATCTGGGGAGATGTCCCCTCCTTGCACCAGGGTTGCAGCCCCCATCTCTCTGGGGATCCGGGGTTGCAGCCCCCCACCCCATTGTGCTGGGCTCAGAGCCCCCATCATGTCGAGGACATTGCGTTGCAGCCCCCCATCATGGTGGGGTTAGGGGGCTGCAGCCCCCCAGTCCTGCCTCAGTTTCCCCAGTGCACCGAGGGGTGCCAGCCCCCCTTCCAGCGCTGCCCAGCTGCTCGGGGCAGGGGGATCCCACCGTCCCCCCATGCAGCCCCATTTGGGGAGGGGGCCGTCCCCAGGACCCCCTTTCCCTCTGCAGCACCCCAGAATTGTTGCTGGGGGAGTTCCCAGCAGAGAAGGGGTTAAGGCCCCCGCGCCGCCCCCTCGGGCTCCCACGCGTGTTCCCACTCCCGGCACCTCCCCTGCGCTCGGGGGAGCACCGGCCGCCCCCGCGGCAGCTCCGGGGCCGGGGGGGCTGCCCCTGCGCCGGGGCCGGGGCTGCGGCTGCGGGAGAGGTCGGGGTGCACAGCCCGAGGGGGGCCCCGGGCACCGGCGAAGGTTCCCAGGAGTCCAGAGGGGGACACCCAGGGTGAGGGGCGCTGGGGGGCCCCGGCACCCACTGCCACGCCCCCGCCGGAGCTCCGCCCACCGGGTGACCACGCCCACCCCGCCTCACAGGCCACGCCTCCCGACACTCACCTTTTGGATCGGGCGAGCTGCGTCCCGGTGTCCCCTGGTCCCCACGATGCTCCGTCCCCGCCGTGCCCCGTCCCCACGGCTTCCTGTCCCACGGCTCCCTGTCCCCACCCTGCCCCGCCCCTGGTGTCCCCCATCACCGCGATGTTCCATCCTCACGATGCCCTGGCCCCATGGCACCCCGTCCCCACGGTGCCCCATCCCCTCGATGCTCTGTCCCCGCTGCCCCATCCGCCTCGACGCCCAGAGCACCCTGCCCCTCCGGCCCCGCCGTGCCCGGCCCCGCGGCCTCATCGTTGCTCCGCTGGCGGGCGAAGGCTCCCGCTCTCGCCGGTGCCCGCTGATGGGGGCCGAGGCGGCGAGCGCCGCTTCCCCGAACCCGCTGCTATTTTTACTCTCTCTGCAGGAGGATTCACTGCTGCGCGGAGCTGCAGCCCCCGCCGCATGGCACGGGGATGGGCATGGCATGACACGGGCACGGCTCTGCCCCTGCCCGCCGTGGAGCAGCCTGGGTTCCAGCAGTGCCGGGACAGGCTGACCTGGCGAGCCGAATGGCCATGTGCACCACACATGTGCCCAGAGCTGCGTTGGCACAGAGGGGGCTCGTGCACCGTGCCCTCTGCCAGCACGGTGCCGGGTGCTGGGTGCTGGGCCCGGTGCGGTACCCGCTGGCACGGGCTGCGTGGGTGCAGGCGCGGGCGGCGTGTGCCGATCCCGGGGGGCTGCGGGTGCTGCCGCAGCGCGGGGAGGGGGCCCGGCCACCCCCTCACACAGAGCTTTCGCGGGTGGGAGGAAGGGAACGGCAGCGGGAAGGAGCTTGGGAACCTGTTGCCATAACGACCTAGGTCCCACACCGGGATGGGGACAGGGACGATGCTCAGAGCCTGGCACCAGGACCCCTGGCACAGGGTGACTGAGGAACCCCTCACCCTGTCCCCCGGGCTCGGCCTCGCAGTCCCCTCCACAGGGCTCTGCTGGTGCCTGTCCCTGGGCTGTCCCCACTCAGGGTGGCCACTGCTGCGTGGCGCCACCCAGAGCCCGGCTTTGCTGTGCGGGGCCGGGCTGTGCCGTGCTTTGCCGCGCGGGGCCGGGCGGGCGGGATGCTGGTCCGTGGCACGGTGCCACTCGGGTAAATATTTTGCTGGAGCGGCGGCTGCTGGCCCACGGCCACCTGCAGCCGTTGGAGCACTGGGAGATCCGGGGGCCGGAGCCAGCTCCCGGCTCCCCCTTCCTTGTTCCTCCTCAGAGGCGGCTTCCTCAGCGCCACCGCCCTGGTCCTGTCCCCCGGCCAGGACACCCCGCGAGGGGACGGGAGCCGCTGCTCCGGCTGCCAGTGACCCCGCTGTCCCCCAGCACGGGGACCCCTTGGCTGTGCCCCCCTGGCAGGGCCAGGAGAGGTGCCCTCGACGCCCAGGTCCCTCCTGGCAGGGCTGTGGCAGAGCCCGGCATATGCAGCACCGGGCACCAGTGCCAAGAGGTGCCCGGGCTGGACTTTGTGCCCGTGGGAACCCCTGATTCCTCAGCGGGAAAACTTGGGGTTTGGTGGAGTTTTCCACCAGGAAAACCACCGAGAGCCGGAGCAGAGCCGGGGCAGCTGGGCACAGCCCTGGGCAGGGCATGGATCCCTGACCCTGGCACACCCCCGTGTCCCCGGGGCTGCGGCTGGTGGCGGTGGGTGAGCCCTGGCATGCAGGAGATGGGATGTTTTGGGGGTCCTGTGTCCCCGTGGCTGTCCCCTGGCCATGTCCCCTGGGGGGTCCCATCCCTGTCCCGTGTGGCACAGAGTCGCCGGGAGGATTTTCCTGCTACCCACCCAAGGGGGAGAGCAGCCGTCCCCCTGCCCCAGGCCCCCCAGCCTGCAGCTCTGCGGGGAAACTGAGGCACAAGGGACAGGGGCTCACATGGAGGTACCTGTTCTCATCTCTGTCCCGTCCCAACCAGCCACCACAGTGGGGGGGACACTCCCCTGGCAGGGAAGGGGTTAAAGCCCCCCCCCCCCAACCCCGGGTTGGCTGAACCCCCTCGGGGGGCTCCCCAAGGGCTCATTACCGCGGCCTCAGCCCCCCTGCCCGGGGGGATGAATAATTCAGCGCCTGGTAGGAGACGTGTCCTCCCTCCCTCTCCTTCCTCCTCCTCCTCCTCCTCCTCACCGGCTCTGCCTTCCCCACCTCCCGCCGCTCTCAGTCCTCGCCGTACCGAGCCCCGGGTGCTACCGAACTCCGCTCGGCACTGACGGCAGAGCCACCCCCCGGCTCCGGCATCAGCAGCGGGGACTCACGGTCAAGGCCATGGACCCCAAGGACCGCAAGAAGATCCAGTTCTCGGTGCCGGCTCCCCCCAGCCAGCTGGACCCCCGTGCCGTCGAGATGGTGAGGGTGGATGTCGTGGTACGGGGTCATGCTGGGGGTCCCTCATCACCCCGAGGTCACTGGCAGCGCTATGCAAGGGACGAGGGACCCTCGGTGTGACCGGGAGGGATTGGGGGGACAGGAGAGTCCCAATGTGCCCGTGTGAGCTGGGACGGGGACAGATGGGACAGGGACAGAATGGGACAGGAGGGATGGGATGAGACTGGGGGAATGGGGCCAGGGGGAGCAGAGGGGACAGGATGGGACCGGGAGGGACAGAGGGGACAGGACTGGATGGGACGGAGTCCCACAGCGGGAGAGTTGTGCAGGACAGCGCAGGGACAGGGATGGGATGGGAAGGGATGGGACAGTGGGGACAGGACACGCTGGCGGGCAAGGCAGCCACCCCCAGCCTGTTGTCCCCAGCCTGAGGGGACATCGCCAGCACACACTGGACCCGGAGCCCCCACGGAAGGGCCGGGCAGGAGCTGGAGATCTCGTGGGGCTGGGAGGGAGCGCGGACATCGCGGGGATGCTGGGATGGGGCACTGTGGCTTTCAGCAGCACTGGCTCAGCGGGACCCCCACCCCAGGGACTCCCGGCCAGAGATGGGTCCCCCTGTCCCCTGCACCCCGCCGGTGGCACCGGGCTGGGTGCTGCCCGCTGTGCCGGGTGGGTGCGAGGCCCCGCACGCTCTGTGTCTGCACCCGCACTCACACACAAACACACGCTCACACACGTGCAGGCATGTGCAGGGGCCCCGGTCCTAGGGGGCACGGGGCAGGGGATGGGGGTGTCCTCGGCCGGTGACACCCCACTGTGCCCCAGATCCGCCGGCGGAGGCCCACGCCAGCCATGCTCTTCCAGCTCTCCGAACACTCATCACCAGGTGAGCGGGACAGGGACCGGCGATGGGTCAGGGGGGACATGGGGCTGGGATGTATGTGGTGGCAGGGGACATCTGGTCCAGAGACGGGAGGTGGTGGCAGGGATGGGATGTGGTGTGACCAATAAGATGGGGTGGCAGGGAGGGGACGTGGTGGCTGGGATGGGATGAGGTGTCACCTGTGGGATGGGATGAGGTGTCACCTATGGGATGGGATGTCTGGGAGGGGATGTGGTGGCAGGATGGGATGTGGTGGCAGGATGGGATGTGGTGTCACCTGTGGTGTGGGATGTCAGGACTGGGACGTGGTGGGAGAGAGGGATCAGGGTGTCACATATGGGATGGGGTGGCAGGGATGGGACATGGCAGTGGGACAAGACGTGGTGGCAGGTCCCTGGTGGGCAGGGTAACCCCCCGGAGCAGGGGAGGCCTGGGGGTGGGCAGGGACCTGCCTGGCCCCGCTGGGTGCTAGCACCCTCCACCGCGCTCACCCCTCTCTCCCCGGCGCTGCCGACCCAGAGGACGAGTCCCTGCCCTACCAGGTGAGTGGACGCCAGGACCCTCAGGGCAGCCCTGCTCCCCCGTCCCGTGGCTCCCCGGGCACCGGGGGGGTTATTGGGGCCCAGCCCAGGTGCCCACCGCCCCGTCCCAGCCTGGCCCTGGTGCTCATCAGTTCCTGCTTGGCACAGGCACACGGGGCCAGGGCTGCGGAGCCCAGCCAGACTGTGGGGTTTGGCCATGGTGCGAACCATGACCATCACGGGGACACCACCCCGGGGACCCCAATGCTGATCCCCATGGCGGGGTCCTTCTCCTCGGGGAGGGATCAGCCTTAGGTCCCCGTTGAAGGACCCCCAGCGCAGCATCCTCATCCGGGGTCCCCGTCGCAATACCCCCGTCACATCACCCACCTCCCCACGGGGTGCCTGGCTCCCCCCGGGCCACGGTGACCCCCAGTGTGGGGGGATGCCGGGACGCCATCCCTGAGGCCGCTCCGTCCTGCAGCGCTCCGGCGAGGGCTGTCTGCTCAAACCAAAGAGGACCAACCCCTGTGCCTACACACCGCCTTCGCTCAAAGGTACCGGCTGGTGCTGTTTGAACGGGGAAACTGAGGCATGGGGGCTGTGCAGGGTGCGAACCCCAGTGCTCCCAGTGCTCCCAGTGCCTGGGGCAGGGTGTTGATGATGGCATCTCCACAGCGGTGCAGCGCATCGTGCAGTCCCACCTGGAGAGTGGCCTGTCCGGGGGTGACAGCTCCGATGGGGAGGCCGATGATGGGGAGCACGAGCTGACCCGCGCCTGCGACCCCGACAGTGCCCTCGAGCCTGGTGAGGGGGACAGGGGGACATGGGGACAGGGCTGCCGGAGCCTGGGGGACATGGGGACAGGGCTATCAGAGCCCAGGGGACATGGGGGCAGGATTGCTGGAGCCTGAGACGTGGCTACGTGGGGACGTGGGGATGGGGCTGCCAGAGCCATGACAATGTGGCGATGGGGCTGCTGGAGTCCCGGGGTGCAGGGACGGGTGCCACCATCCTTGAGGACAAGGTAGGTGCCTGGTGGGGGCACATGGGCTGGCTGCTGGCGGTGCTGCCTGGTCCTGCTGCCCACTCGCCCCAGGCCAAGTGGAGCCCGTGGGGGTCACCACGTCCCCTCGCCAGGCAATGTCCCTGTTCCCCACCGGGGCCGCGCTGACACCAGCCGGACCCCCGGCTGCTGGCTGACGTGGTGTTGCTGGCTCCGGTGGTGCCCTGGTGCCACACGTGCCTTCCTCTTCTCCCGGCTCATCACCGCCTGCCCGAGAAGCCCTGGGGAGCCAGGTCAGAGCCGAGCGGAGCTTCTTCCCTGCTGGCCCCAAGGCGCACAAGCGGAAAGGTAACGGGATGGGGATGGTGAGGGGACGGGGATGGTGGGGGGGACACAGCTGCCCATCCACCCACTGCAGCCCCCCTGCCCAGGGGTGCTGGGTGGGTGCCAGGGCTCGGTGACCTGTCCACCACTAGCGCTGCCCAGGCTGGGATGCAGGCAGCGGGGTCACCCCGGGGCTCGGGGGTCCCTGGGGGCCACCAGCCTCACATCTTGGGGGTCCTCGGGGCCACCGGCCTGGCTGCCCACAGGCGGGCAGAAGGTGTCCTTCGCCGGCGGCTTAGACGAGCGTGGGGAGGACCTGAAGTCGCTGATGGTGTCCGAGATCCCCGAGGATCCCGAGGGAGCGGAGGATGAGGAGGAGGAGCTGGGACGGGAGAAGGAGGACGGCGGCACCGGGGGTACGTGAGGTGTAACCCCTCTGGCCTCCCCGGCAGCTCCGGTGCCTGGGGGGCCCCATGCCTGATCCCACCGCCTTTCCGTCCCCAGAGCGGCGACACGTCGGCTTCGCGGAGGTGCCCTCACACCCCATCGGCACCGAGCGCCACTCGCCCACCTTCCCGCTGGGCACCAGTTAGCTGGCACTGGGCACTGGCCACCAGCCGCCCTGGCTGCCCGCGGCTGCAGCAGCTTTGCCTGCGCCCTCCCCTCCTCACCCCAACTGCCCCCTTTGCCCGCTGCCTGCCCTGCCTGCGCTTCGTGTGCCGTGCCATGCCACGCCGTGCCATGCCATGCTGTGCCGGGCAATGCTGGGCCACGGTGGGCCATGCCGTGCCGTGCCATGCTATGCCATGCCATGCCAGGCCATGCTGTGCCATGCCATGCCGTTCCGTGCCATGCCGGGCCATGCCAGGCCCCTCACGCGGCCATGGCCCCCCGTGCCCCACTTTGGTGCCGGGGGTCCCGTCCCAGGGGAGCCCCTCGGGAGGGGCCAGCGAGGTCTTACCTCCCGGGGCCGGGTCCCCCCGAGTGCTGGTAGGGTCTGGGTCCCCCACCCTGGCTCCTGCCCACACCCGCACCTCCCCGGCCCCCCATCGAGCAGAGCCCCCCGCCCACAATAAACGGCTGTACAGAGAGGCTGGTGCCTGCTTTGGGGGGGCTGCGGCCATGGCGGGGGCCTGGGGGGGTCCTGACCCCCGTGGCTGGGGGGTGGCAGCCTGAGGGTGTGGGGCAGGGGATGGGGGGAGGTCTGGTCATCGCGGGGGGCGACAGCAGGCAGCGATGGGGCAGAGCTCTGGGGTCAGACCCACGTGCCACCATGGACCCCCCACCCCCGCCACGGGTCATGGTCTCTCCCAGCCCCACGGACCCTCCCCCCGCCTCGGTGGGGAATGGTCCCTCCCCTCGTCCCCCCGTTGGGCCCATCCGTGTCCCCCCTCCCCGCGTCTGGCGATGGTCGGCGCCGGCGCAGCCTCGCTCTGGAGTTTCGCTTCCGGGGTCAGAGGCAGCAGCGGGGCCGGAAGCGCTGGGGTCTGCTTCCGGCGGGGACCGGCACGGGCACCGGACGGCGGCAGGTACCGCGGGCGGGTGGCGAGGCCCGGGGCTGACCCAGTCCCGCTCCCGGGCCGGGCCATTCCGGGCCGTGCGCGGGCGGTGGGTCCCGGTGGCTCAGCCCCGGCGGGGTGCGGGGCCACGGAGGGGACAGGGTCGGCGAGGCCTCTGTGCCGTCCCCGGGCTCGGCAAAGCGGCCGCCGGTGGGGGCTCTCCCTGGGGGCTCCCGGGTTCAATCCTGGGTGGGGGTCCAGTTACTGCGGCCCCGGGGTTCAGTCCTGGGCGTGCCCGTTACCGGTTCTCCGGAGGCTTTGGGCCCGGGGAGCTCCGGGCGTCCCGAGGTGCGGGGTCCTTCGAGAGCACCTTCCTCAGGGAAGCCCCGGGTGTGCCCCGACGCAGGCGGGGATCCTCGCGGTGCAATTTGCGCCCCGGATTCACCGGCGGGGACCGGAGCACCGGCTGTCTCCGGGAGCCCTTTGTGCAGCTGCGGCCTCACTCCAAACCCTGCCCGGCGCTGGGCCCCGAGGCCGGGGCAGGAGCAGCGGCTGGGCCCGTGTCACGTCCCCCTGAGGCCACCTCCGTGCTGACCCCTGCAGGCACCCCCGTGCCTGGGCACCGGGGGCAGGAGCTGAGTGGGGCCCTCTGGGCTGTGGCAGCAGCTCTGAGCCTGACTGATCACAGGGATAAAAGTGGGGAGCTTCTGTGGGGAGGAGGAATCTGCCCCTGCCCCAGGATGGGACTGCGGAGGGACTCCCCGGGGGGCAGAGGGGCTGTTGGGGGTGCTAGTTCTTCTCTCCCCTCAGTCCCTTGCCAAACACTGGCCTGACGGCTCCATGCGGAACACCCTGCAGTGATCCCAGCGCCGTTCGCATCGCGTGATGGCTTGGGGGGCTGCCGGGCTGCGCTGGGTTTGGAGGTTCAGGGTGGTGGTTGGGCCTGTGCTGTTATCGTGGGCACATCCTGCTGCTTTGGGCCTGGGATCTCTGCAAAGACCCCAAGTTTTATCCCCCTGCCGTGAGGGACCAATCACCCACAGGCAAGGAAGGACGATGCAGTGTAGAGCATGCCATCACTGCTCCCTGCCAGCCCTTGGGACCCTCAGGCTGTGATAAAGCCTCTCCCCGGCTGTAAACCTGGGCCATCCCGAGTGTTTCAGATCCTGTTTTGTGTCCCAGAACCTGGCAGTGGTTCCTCAGGAATGGGCGGGATGTGGCTGGGGCTTTGGTCACTACACGGGGACACTTGTCGCTGCCAGCGGGGTCCTGCAGCGGCTCTCAGGGGCAGGAGCCCTCCTAAATGTTTAGCCAGGCTGAGCCTCTCGAGCTGGTGGGGGCCAGCACCCACCAAGGGCACCCTGAGGGATGGCAGGTGAGGGGCTGGGCCCCCAGTCTCAGCTGGTGCCAGCTGGGGGTTCAGGGAACTGTGTTGCCACCAAAACCGCCTGGGAATTAGTACGGTGGTGTGAAGTGCTGACCAGGAGGTTGGGCAAGGTGGGGGGGTGGGTTAAGGGGGCTGCAGGGGTGAAACACAAGACGCTGCGGGGTTTCACAGCACTTCCAGAGGTGGTTGCAGGAGCAAGAGAGAAATGATGGCCAAGTGCCACCTGCTCCTGAGGGGCTGCCAGGCTAGAAGCCTGCTGCCTCCAGCTCCCCAGGGCAGGACCCACAGGGGAGGGACAGGGACAAAGGTCTTGCGAGCAGAAGGGCCAGGCTGTGGGGGAACGCGCTGCTCAGAAGGCTCTCTTGAGTTTTCCCTGGTGCCAAGGAGGGGTCGGGCTCCCCACAGGTCTCTGTGCCCTCACTTTGCGCCTGCTCGGATGCTGAATGGGGGCAGCGGGGGCCGTTCACAGGCAGACCGAAGCCACAGCCCCGATCCCCGTCATTGCTCTGCGTTACTGGGACCGTTGCCTGTCACTCTGTGACCTCTGCTCGCTGTCACTCATGCTGCCAGGACCCAGCACATAATGTACCTTTCCAGGCATAGTCACAGGCTTGGATGAGACCCAGAAGGTGCTTTACGGGGAGCAGGGAGAGCTGTGGGGCTCCACACTGTGCCACAGGGATTGTGGCAGCCTCTGGGGCTGCTCGAAAACCAAAAGCCCTCAGCTCTGTGGGGCCACAAATGCAACAGGGCCCATTGCAGTGTTTGCTGAAGATGCTGGATCACTTGGTATTTTTTTGAGGTTTAGTGTCTAATTTACTATTTACTTTTTTTGTTTTAAGGGCATCTCTGCTGTTGGGGTGCTCAGATGCGTGTTGGTGGCTGGCAAACACCTGCAGCCGATGTCTCTGAAGGGCCCCATGCCTCCCACGCTCCAGGCACTTTCTCCTGGAGCAGCTTTGGTGCAAAGGCTGTAACTCAGGAGAGGTGACACGAGAATTAGCTGTTGAAGCCGTCATGTGAGCTGAGAAGACGCGTTAATGGGAAGTCGGGGGCGCGGGAGGGAAGGAGAAGCGGTGTCACGAGATGGAAAGGCTCCTCGCTGTAAGACGTGTCATTAACATGCAAACGTGCGCTAACAAGAGGCTTGTGATTAGAGCCGAAAAGATGAGAGTGGAAAGGGGTGACGCTGGGGAGGGGGGTGACACTGGGGCTTCGTGGGGCCGGGACACGCCTCGGCACAGGTCCTGGGTCCGTTTTGGTGCCCAGTGTCCCCTTGGCCGGTGTTTTGCTGGGTGGAGCTGGGTGTTAGTGCTTGGTGGTGTCTCAGGATTTCACCACTTCTCCTCTGCGTTTGCTCCCCACCGGGATCCATGGGCTTGCTGCCAACAGCAGCATCACCTCTTGATTCCCCACAGCCCCTCTCACCTCCTACTATGTCCTCAAAACAGCAAAAAGAACCCAAATCTTCCCCCAGAGTCTTGAGAGCCTCTTGGTTTTTAGCCAGACCAGCTCTGTCAGGTCCCCGGTGCGGGTGCCCCTTTGGACTGTGTTGCTGTCCCCCGGGGTGCCCCCGCTGGCAGCGTGTGCGGCTCACGCTTTCCTGGCCTATCGTGTCGGCTGTCGGAGCTGTGCTGCTTGAGAGCCCCGAGCTGGTGCTGCGGAGGATGCCGGATGCATAATACAGCACCGGGGCCCTCAATAATTCATTGGTCACCCAGAAACAGGCACATTTCTACGCGCTCGGATCCAGCTCTCTCCTGCCTGAGGGAGGGGTCCTAGTGGAGGGGCCTCATCTGGGCTTAAAACATTCCTGCGAAACCCTGCTCTGTCCTGCGGTGCTCAGAAGGTAGAGCCCTTGTTGCTGGCGCTTCCCCAGAATTTGGTTATCGCTGGTTGGTTTGAGATGGGTGTGATTCTGAAGCGGTGTTAAACCTCGCCGGGAAGGCTGGGGTTTAGTGATGGGGGGATTTAGGCTGAGCTGCACGAGGGCTCGCTCTGGTCACGGTGTCCCTGTGCTCAGCCGTGGTCTCCCTGGCACCGCAGCACGGCCCCATGCTGCCTTGCTGTGGGGGGAGCGGAGCCGGCGAGTCTCGCCGGGTGATTTTAAAGCGCTGTGAAAGTTGCGGGGGGCTGCCTAAGTGCAAAGTGGTGTCGGAGGGCGGGAGGGGGAGGCCACCCGTGTGTGAGCTGATGGATTATTTAGCGCTCACAGATGTCTTTAACTTTTCCCAGTTTGAGACGGGCCCCTCGCTCGGAGCAGCGAAGGGCTGTGGTCATTGCGGCTGATCCAAAGTGACAAGGCTTCCAGCTCCTTCCAAAGCGCCTCCGAGAGACTAACAGGGACTTGACAGGAGTCCAGCTCTGTTCCTCCCCAGCCCCAGCACTCCCCCAGGGCTGGGATGCAGAAGCTGCTGGCACAGGGACCCAAAATTGCCCCAGATCAGGCTGTGCTCGAGCTCTTGCAGTTGCTCCATGTTCGGGGGGGCTTGACAGCACCGCGGGCTTCATGGGTTGCCCCTTCCTGCAGGTCTTGGGGCCTTTTTCCTCAGACATCGTATGGCTGCAGCCTCCTGGCTGTTGTGAGTGTGATCTGCTGCAGACAAACAAACCTCACTCACATCCTGGAGGACGCAGACTGCTGGGCAGTCGCTAACGCAGCAAAGAGTCTGTTTTATTGGAGGCAAAATGTCCTTGAGCAGGAGGATTTTGCAGAGAAGGAGTTTGTAGCCACACCTTTGCCACGGGTGACTCGGAGGTGACAGAGCCAGGGACTGATGGATCCTTGCCCTGACCTCATTCGGCATCTCCTTCCCTTGTTTGTCTCCAGCGTGTGCTTAGTTCCACCGTTGGTTAACAGAGAGGCCTCCTCGTGCCTTGCTGACGGAGAGGAACAATTTTCATACAATGGTTGGCACAGGCTGTGTGAAAACAGCCTTCAGCCCTCCACACCTCACTTGTGCTGGGGCCACGTGCCCGGCACTGCCTGCCGCCACAGCTGGGGCAGCTCAGGCAGCTCTTTTCCCCACGGCCTTCTGTCCGTCCCACTGCGCCGCTCGGCCGGAGTTGGGGTGAACCCCAGCATCCCGATCCTGAAGGGAGCAGGCTCCTCTCGGCCATGCGGCATGGGATCTGATGGGATCACCGGCTCGCATGGAAAATGGAGCCCCTGGGAGCTTTGGGTCCCCTCCCTGCAGAGGAGGCTGCGGTGGCTTGGGCTGGCTCGGGGATCCCAACGATCCCTTTTGGATCATGGTCCATAGAAACACCCCCAGGCCCCTTTTCCTGCTGCCGCAGCATCTCCAGCATTTGCCATCTGCTGCTCCGGCCTCTGGCTGCAGCCACCAGCTTGGCTGGCTGTGCTGCCAGCACGTTCTGGGTGGCTGCCGCTGGGTCCCAGTGACACTTGCTGGTGGCTCTGCGGACCCCCCTGCACCTCTGAGCCTTTCACAGTGAGAGGAGAAGAGAAGGAAGGAGGGTCCCAGCCTGTGCTGGAGAGCGTAGGGTGAGATGGGGCAGCCCTGGGTGTCGTCACTTCAGAGCAGGAGGCTCTTGGGCAGCCTGAAAGCCAGTATGAGCCTTTCCCTCAGAAATTGTGTCAACCAGGCAGGATCTGATCTGGTAATGGGAGTATCTGCCTGCAGAGGGGGAGAGGAAAAGGTGTTCCCCGAGGCCTGAGGGCCCCCGTTGTGTTTCCCCGCAGGTGACGCACCGGCTTGGCAGATGTTGCCCTACCTGACGTAGGACCCAAGTCTCTTGGGCTGAGGATGAGCAAACCGACAGACCTGGAACGAAGCCTCCCAGCCATAGCGTCCATCAGCACCTCGCTCTCCCAGAGCCAGGGCTTCTCCCCGTACTGCTACTTCTCTCCAGAGAAAAGGAAAGCCATCTCGGATGTGAGGAGGACCTTCTGCCTCTTCGTCACCTTCGACCTGCTCTTCATCTCTTTGCTGTGGATCATCGAACTGAATGTAAGTTGGGGAAGCGAATCCCCAGTCGTGTTTTGTTTTTTTTTTAATTCAGGTCCCTCTGTGTTAATTGCTCCGTTTCAGAAGTCTCGGGCCAAGGCTTTGTTTGCTCTTCCCAGCTCTGCTACTGAGAAGCCGCTGCGCAGCTCGTGTAAAGTCCAGCTCGTTTCCTGCAGCTGGGCTCCATGGTGGCTCTCCAAAGCTGTTAACACCGTGCAGGGTTCCCCAGTGTTGTGTAACGAGATCTAGGGCCCAAATATCTCTCCTGCTCCCCTTAAGCGAAGCTGCTCGCGGTGTCTGCTGAGCAGCTGCCAGCTTTGCTGCGTCGTCTTGTTCTCAGAGCACTGGAAGAGCAGGGTAGGAGGTGCAAACCCTCCTCTCACCCACCCAGCTGTTGGGCAGAGGCAAAAGGGGCTTTGAGCTTTGGTGCCAACAACTTGCTGCTAATCTCAGCTTCCGAAAGCCGGAGGTGCTGCCCCACCATGAAGGGGGACGCGAGGGTTTGGTCCTCTCGCTGCAGCTGTCGCAGCTCTGCAGGCCACTGTGTTTGCTCAGCGTGTTGAACTGTGACCAGGGAAATCCAGTTTATTTACCTCAGCCCATCAGGTCAAAGTTACTTCCTGGGCTGTGTTTTGTTTTGGTTTTTCCCAAACTGGTCTGGACTGGTTTCAGCCGTGGTGGCAGCAGCGGGTTTTGAGTACTACATGTCCTTCCGTGGAACAGGCGAGATGAACAGATAGACCCCAGCGCTCCTGCCGGTGTCTGGCCTTTATTTATCAGCGCTGGACCCTGCGCTCACTTAGTGGCTCTTATCTCTGCCCTCTTTATCTCCTGGGTGCCTGCACTTAACAGATTGTCCTGGCCAGCAGCTCCCTCCCTCTCCCCGCTGCAGCCCCAAGAGACCCCTGTCCCCCTCCCCGCCTAGCAAAAAGCATCCCTGGGCCAGCATTCCAGTACTGCTGATGGTGTCCCACCCGGACCCGACCTCCTGCTTCTGTCCCTGCTCCCTGGAGAGGAGCTGTCTACCAACCCAAGCCCCCAGCCCTGGGGAGATCAACCGCCAGCGCGGTCACCCGGGTGACGGAGAGCGCAGGGCTCGCTGGTAGCCATTAATGAGTGACTAACTGCTGATATTTGGGCCCCAAGCCGAGATGCTGCGTATTTAAAGCTATTAGGACAGTTTATGAAGAGCAACGATTTTATATCATGACTAATGCTTTTTTTATCAAACGGTTTCCTCCACTGCAAGATAAGCTGAGCAAATTGGCCCTCGTTAAATGTCTGTTGCCTGCAAACTGTAACTCTGCGAGCTGGCTGCTCTCGGCCACAGGGAGATGCCTCGGACGGTTCTTCTTCCTTGGTCATGGCAGTGGCCTGCGTTTAACCTGAAAACACCTCCCAGAAATCGTAATCCAAAGCCTTCCCCATGCCTCATTCCTCCTGCAGCATCTCGTGACCACAGTGCAGGGAAGGGGCTCTCGGGGGCAGCTGGTGCGAGTCCTTGGATAAAGCTTCACCCTCTTCTCCCTGAATACTCAGCCCCAGCCCTGACCCAGAGGGACCGTTTCCCGGCGGCTGCCTCTTCTGTCCTTGGACTGTCTGACGAGAGGGTGCCAGGACACCAGCCTGCCAAGAACTGGCCTGAGATCCACCAACTTGTTCCTCGCGGATCATGACACAGCTGTCAGCCTGCGCCGGGCCCCGGCCAGCTGGGCTGTGCTCAAACCAATAGCCTAAAGGTGAACCATTTGTTCCGGTTACCTGAGCCACCCAGAAACAGCCATTCCCGGCTCCTGAGCGCAGGATTTATGACGTCAAAAGAACCAGGGCTGTCAGGCCCCAGATTATCTTGGGGTGAGGCAAGAGAGCTGCTCCCTGAGCTTTTTCCACGCTGCCCTGCAATACCCCAGGAAGCAGTTCTGCCTCTTTCAGGTTTCCTTGCAGTCTCCCTCTGTCTGTGCATGTCCCTCGTCCTCCTCCCCTCCTGCTTCCCCTTTGCCAGTATGTTCAAGCCTGCCAGTTGCCTTCCTTGGTCAGGTTTCCTGGAGCTGGGCACTGCTGCGAGCTTGGGAAGCTGGCTGGCCTGGGAGGGAGGAGCAGGGACCCCTCGTTGCTTTGCACAACGGGGACGATTGCAGCTGAAATTCCACCTGGTTGCTGGTGACCCCCGAGAGCTCCTGCGAGGGAGGTGGTTTGATGGTCGGGCTGTGGGAGACGCTTTGTTCAGAGCGTTACTGCTGGTGCCAGAGAAGCAGTTTTCCTTTTTTTCACAGCTGAAGTCCGTCACCTGAAACCACACGTGGAAGCGATGGGCGCGAGTGGGAGGTGTCTGACCAAGGGCTTTAGGCTGTGGGTGCTGTGTTCTGGTGGCGCTGAGTGTGCTGAGCCAAAGGAGCGGCTCTTCCCTCTTAGAAAGCCCCACCTAGATGTGTTTATCGTACCTGCGTGCTGCTCCAGCTCTGGCTGCCTGCTGCTCGGTGCGAAACTGAGGGTGGAACGGGCCGTGGTGTCCTCCCGCAATCCTGCGGCAGGTGTTTGTGCGCCTGATGCAGAGCCTGACCCTGTGGGTCCCACTGGGCACCACTTGGCTGGCCTCTTCCTGCTGTTAGTTTCTTCTCAGTACACTTCGGTTTCCTCTCTCCCCCCCAGACCAAGGATGGCATTCAGAAGAACCTGGAGAACGAAATCATCAAATACGAGTTCAAGACCTCTTTCTTTGATATATTTGTGAGTATCCTGGACAGCTGCAGGTGAGGGAACAGCTTTGGAGCTCAGGGGGGCTGGGCAGGGAGGGTCCACGTGCCGGGGGGCTGGGGGCTCCCCGCAGCCTCTCCTGTCTCCAGGACACCGGGCAGGTCACAGCCCATGGTGGCAAGGTCCTGGGGAGCTGGCTCGTGTATGTGTCCTCCCAGCACCTGGCAGAGGGACAAGGGCAGTGACCAGTGTCGATGGCTTTTTGTTTTTAAAGGTCTTGGCTTTCTTTCGTTTTTTTGTGTTGCTGCTGGCCTACGCGCTCGTCAGGCTGCGCCACTGGTGGGTCATAGCGGTAAGGAGGCCATTGTCGCTTTCCTGTTTTCAGTTTTCTCCCTCTGCCTGGAGTCTGCAGGGATCTGAGAGACGTAAATTTATTTTTCAGGTCACTACATTGGTATCCAGTGCCTTCCTGATTGTGAAGGTCATCCTCTCCGAGGTTGGTTTCCTTGGCTCGTGAGGGATTGCTTTGTGATGGCTTGACACTGCGTTTTCCCATTGGTGTGAACTCCCTGTGGTTTCTGCTTTCTTCCACGCAGCTTCTGACCAAAGGGGCTTTCGGCTATTTACTCCCTATCGTCTCGTTTGTCATTGCTTGGCTCGAGACTTGGTTCCTGGATTTTAAAGTCCTCACTCAGGAAGCAGAAGAGGAACGATGTGAGTATTTTGCTCCTCTCTGGTAGGAGTTGGCAGATGACACTACCAGGCCTGGGGTTTCTGCTGCTTTGGCAGCACCTGGACAGATATGACATTTATGGAGAAGTGATCTCCAGGCTGGCTGCGACGGTACGTGCCTGACTCAGTTCTGTTGTGGTATATAAGTCCCTTCAGGGGAAGAAAATACCAGATTATAAAAAGCATCTTTTAATTGAGTGGAGAAAAAAACGTGCCAAATTTCCCAATGTCTGGATCCCGAAGCCAGACGTGTTGGAAACGGAGCTCACCTCCGCATTGGAGAAAGTGTTGTGAAACAGTGGGCTGAGAGCCAGGCGGGCCGTTGGACTGCCCAGCTCCGGGTGTCTGTCCTCGAGTCTGGACTGGAGACCTTTCTGAGAGGGTGGCTTCAGTCACACACACGTCACAGGGTCACAGCCTGACTTATGGTGTGTGAAATTTTACAGCCCCTGGTCGCTGAGGTCAGATGAGATGGAGATCGAGGCTGACTTAATGCTTTAGAAATCACCCCGCAGTGCCCGGGGGCAGCTGGAGCTCCCAGGGGCCCTTTGAGGGAGCGGGTGCTCAGCCTGGGCTGGTGTGGCTGCCCTGTTCCTAGAGCAGCCAAAGGAATCTGTCGCTTTCCCGGGTTTAACTGACAAAAGAGGACGGGGAAATGGCACGTAAAGGAGGAGGATTCGTCAAGCGGGGCTCGATCCGAAGTGCCTGACGGACTGGAAAACACCAGAGGATGTCTGGGTCTTGCAAGGAGGCTTTAAGATGAAAAATGATCAAGTGTTTAATGCCTCTATTGGATTAGGCTCAGGTTCCAAATTGCTTCCAGGGGAAGCTCTTATTTAATTAGGTGCTTAATCGCCTTTGGATTTGACAGGCAAAAGAGCCCATTGATCTCCATGCAGATAAAATGTCTCAAACAAAAGATGAGGCAATAGGAGCTGAAAAGCTTGTGGGCTGGCTGGTGTCAGTGTGAAAAGACCTGCTGGGCGGTTGAGTCGGGGGGGTGGGGGCGCAGGGGGGATGCCCCAGGACCCCTCGGTGTCGAAGTGCTGGATGCTGTGTAGGTAAAATCTCATGCTTTGGTTTGCAGGGTACCTGGCAGCACAGGCTGTGGCCTCCCGCGGGCCCCTGCTCTACCCCAGAGCTCTTTCCGAGGGGCAGTTCTACTCCCCGCCAGAGTCCTTTGCAGGTAAGACGTGCTCCCCTCCCCTCTCCATCATGCCCCTGGCAGCCAGGTCACCTCACTTCCCAAGTTTGTTCCCCTCACAACACTGCTCCTGGGTCTCCTCACCTCCACAATCACCTCCTCCCTGAGCTCTGTCTCATTATCCCGGCCCTTGGCAGTGGTGGACGGCAGAGCCTCCAAGAACTGACACTGCAAATCGGGCTTCACTCTCCTCACTCCGTGCCTGGGCAGGGAGGGCACAGCCATACTGTCTCCCTGCCATCTGTGGAGCAGAGTCCTGCTCAGCTCCACATGCCTGGCCTCGGCTCTGCGGGAAACCAGAGCCTTTTGTGGTCTGAGGGTGAAATGCTCTTAGCTGCAGCCAAAGTGCTTGAAAAATGCTGCCCTGGGCATGAGGGCACAGGGGCGAATTGCCACAGGCAGGTGAGGATAAGAGCTGGCAGTGGGCCACTGCCCTGTGACACTGCCACACCGCCTCGTGCCGGCTCCAGAGGCCTCCCCTGCTTGGGAGTGAGGAGATGTCAGCCGGAGCAGCTGTCTCGGTGTGGCTGACACCCGGGCTGTGCTCAGCCTTCGTGGAGCAGTGCGAGAGAGGCAGGGCCTGGGCTGCGCCGGGATCGTTCCTGTCAGATAGGGCATGGGGATCGGACGCTGTCTGTCCAAGGGAGGTTGTATGAGCGGGGTCTTCATCAGCTGTGTGTTAATTGTGCACTTCCAGGGTCGGACAACGAGTCGGATGAGGAGGGTGCAGGGAGGAAGGCGCTGACAGCTCAGGTAAGCAGAGGCAGCGTGGCCTGAGGCCGGCTCTCCCTGCCCACTGGCTTCGGGCTGATCTGGGGCTGTGGGACAATCCTGCGGCCCCTTCAGGGTGCTGTATCTGTGGAGCACCGCAGGCTGCCGTCCCTCGTTTCTGGGGATATTTGGCCGAGGAGCTCACCTGCCCCTCGGCACCAGGCTGTTCCCCCTGTGCCCCGGGACCGGTGGCATCATGTTGGGTGACACGCGATGTTAACCCCCTCCCCAGGGCTGTGTGCTCTTCCCTGCAGCACCCACAGGGATGTGGTTCCAGCTCTGCCTCCTGCCCATCCCTCCCTCCCCTTCCCTGCTCGGTCCCTGGTTGCATGGTCATGTTCCGAGAAGGGCATTGCCTCGACCATCCCTCACCTCCCTGAAGCCTGGCTGGGCACTTTGTGCTCTCTTCCAAGTGGTTCTGCCATGGTTCAGCCCTGGTTCTGGTGCCCCAGGAGGGAGCTTTGCCCATCCCATACCCCTTTCCCTGCTGGAATCCCTCACGTGAAGGCGAGAAACTCACTGGTAGACACAGCTGGTGTGTGGATATAAGCCAGGGCGAGGAGTGTGACTTGAGCTCCAAAATGAGGCCTCTGTGACCCGAGTTAAGACATTTCTGGGGTGTGGTGGTGGGACATAGCCCCTTTGCCAGCCCTGGGAGGGGGTCAGAAGCCTTGCACACACTCTCAAGGCTAACAGAACGTCCCCTCTCTCCTAGGAGAAAGAGTACATCCGGCAAGGCAAAGACGCCATGGAGGTTGTGGACCAAATCCTTGCCCAGGAGGAGAACTGGAAGTTTGAGAAGAACAATGCAAGTGTCCCCCCACCCCAGCTGCCAGCCAGTGCTGCCGGCAGCGAGCACGGATGGCTTAGCAAAAACGGGAGGACAAATGAGGCTTTTGAAACCTCCTTGCGACATGAAAAATTAACAAGCGTTACAATTACCTGATTGAATTAGGAATCTATTCCAGTTCAGTTAAATGTAAAATCCCCTCTTATTTAATTAGACGTTTAATTGCCTTCCTGTTTGACAGGAGAGAGCCCATCACTCCTCCCTGCAGACGGGCAGGGGCGGACAGCTCACCTTGGTGGGCGTGGGGGAGCAGCGGAAGCAGTGGCCACGGCAAGGTGCCTTTGAGCACCCTGAGCAGACCAAGCTGAGCCTTTCTGGCCAGCTTTGGCCCATGTGGGAGCAGGAGAGCGTGGGGCACAGGCTGCTCTCCCGCTCCCAAAGCCCTTTGTGTCCCCCCTTCCCCAGGAGAGGGGCCTTGTGGGTGCTGGGGTGTAAATCGGGGTTGGCTTTGCCTGGCTCTGGCTTTGCCAAAGGGGTCTGCGAGTGGCACCTCTTGCTTCGGGCAGCATGGAGATGCACAAAACAAAGCAGACTCTGCCCTGCCCCTTTCCTTGCCACCTTGGTTCATTCCCTGGGCTACAGCAGAGCTTTCCAGGGTACCTCGAGCTCCTTTCTCTCTCTGATGGGTGGAGGGAGAGGAGCAGCGTCTCTGCCCCCTAAAACCAACCTTCCTTTCTGCTTGTAAGCTCAGAACAGGATTGGGGCAAGAGTCCTGCAAACTGCAGTCTCATCTGGCGGTTCAAATTCCCCCGTCAAGTGATCCATTGTCTGATGCCAAACTAGCTGGGCAGATTGTTTTCTTTATCCGAAGGGGGATGGATTTAAATAGCCTCATCGGGGTTTAACACAGGGCTGATGATGAAAGGTTATCATCTGCCCATCCCTCGCCCCTCCGGGGAGTCTCTCCTCAGATGTAGGTAACAACAGCAGTGTTGGCAGACCAGCCCTGTTCTCCTGCCCCAGTGCTGGCAGCAAAGAGAATTTGACCTTGACGTGAGTTTGCAGGCTGGCACGGGGCAGATTCTTTTTCTGTCTCATCACTGCTGCCACTCTGGGTATTGTTTTGTTTATGGAAATTTGTGCGTGTGCATCTGAAACGTGCTTGGTGCTGGGCTTGCTGCGGGGGGACGTTTGAGGGCTTGGGGGGTCGTTCAGAAGGACACGGGAGGCAGGACGGCTCCTGTAGCCCCGGCGTTTGCAGGCCACCCCAGAGAGAAGTGATTTATTTCGCTAACGTAAATGCAACTTTCTTATTTCTTGCACAGGACTTTGGTGACGTTGTTTACACTTTTGAAATACCTTTCCACGGCAAGACCTTTATTTTAAAGGTAAGAACCGTCCTGGAGCACTTCCTCAGTCGCTGTGGTACATGCCAAGAGCCACAGCTCTGCTCAGAGCCACGGCTCGGCTTTCATGCCCTTTCCCGGCCCTGGCAGGACAGGTCGGGCTGCAAAGCACAGGCTGCTCGAGACAGATGAACTGCATGCTCTGGGGAATCTCTCCAGGAAAGCCCCTTGGCTGGCAAACAAACTCCCCAGCAAATATGCCGGCCCCCAGTCTCTGCTGGTAGAATTGGGAGCAGGTGACTGCAAGACTCGCTTCCAACCCCAGCATCTAGGACTAATCTGACCAAGGAGGCTAATTGGAACTAATTGCCAGCAAGACCAGGGCTGAGTGTGCGTCTGCTGCTGCCTGGCATCGAGCAGAGCTGCTCGGAAGAGCCTCGCTCTGTGCCCTCTCGCTGGAGTGGCTTGGCTGTAAACCATGCTTTAATGAAGCATCGGTGCTGCGGTGGCTTTTCTTTGTTCCAATGCATATGTTGCCTTGCTGGCAGGATCTGCCGATGGAGCAGCTCTGTGCTCGCGAGGAAGAGCTGGATGGTCCCCCTTTACTGTGTTAACCGTTTGCCTCCAAAGATCCCCCGTCCCATGGGGATGTGCATAAATGAGCGGTGTCTGTGCTGGAGCTCAGAAGAGCTTTTCAGCGACTCCCTGATGCAGAACTGCTGGTAAAAGTGGGGTGAGGGTGGGAGAGGAGCCAGCCTGAGTCAGCCCCAAGGTCTGTCTGTCACTTGTCCTCTCTTACACCATCACAGACCTCAGCAGGCAGCAGAAACCTGAGGTCTGTTCTGTCCTCCCCGACTCCGTGTGTGCCCTAGGAGCGAGAGCAGAGGGGCGACAGCCTTGGCTTTGCACTTGAGCCAGCCTCGCTGCTTTCCTCCTCTATTATCCCAGTTGTTCTTCAATCTGCCCCGTGTTCCTTAAAAAACCACCATAGCAAAGCGGGGCGGGGGTCTGGCTCACTGCTCTGGCTCTGTCCTCAGGCTTTCCTGCAGTGCTCTGCTGAAATGGTTTACCAGGAGGTTATTCTCCAGCCTGAGAAGATGATCCTGTGGAACAGAACAGTGGCAGCTTGCCAGGTGAGCGTGCCGGACAAAGATGGCTTAATCACAGGAGCTCCTTGGAGCGGAGAGTTGGAGCTTCCCTCTCCAACACCGGCTGTCGGCGGTGCCCAGGTCCTCCTGGAGCTTAGCTGGATCCGAGGCGCTGAGGCGTTAAATCTCCGCTGCTCATCCGTACGATCCGAATGCTCAGCGGTAGCCAGCTGCAGGCATGTGCCAGTCCAAAAGCCCATGAGGTGGGCAGGGAGATGGGCCAGCGCCTGAGCCACGCCGGCTTTTCCTTGGGAGGCTTTGGGCGTTCTGAGCCTGGGCCCCCCCCTGAAAGGCAGGGGACTGCTAAAGAGCTCATCCCCCTCAGCCTCAGATCCGCCACCAAGGACACGCTGGTTGCTTTGAATCCTAGTGCTGTTTTAGGGGAGGGTCCTATCGCCCTGTTGGCACGTGCAGGCCCGCAGGCACCCTCTGAGGAAATCTCTCTTCTGTTTTTTTTTCCCCTCCCAGATCTTGCAGCGGGTTGAAGACAACACGATCGTCTCGTACGACGTGGCAGCCGGTGCCGCGGGCGGTGTCGTTTCCCCCAGGTCGGTTTATTCCCCTGTCTGTTTTGTACTGAGCCCCTAAACACCTTCCTGAAATACGGAGAGAGGCGCGGGGCTGTGGTGGGAGCGCCTCACCCCAGCTCTGCCCCAGCTCTCTCTGCTGGCCGGGAGCTCCCGGTGTCAGCGTGGCAGGGCTGGCTGTGGGGCAATGCTCCCCAAGACAAGGAGCCTGTGAAATCTCCTCCAGACGTACTTGGCAGCAGCCTCGGAGCTCGAGGTCTGTCTGGGTCAGTCGGGTGGTCTCCCCAATCACATCAGTGCTGCGCTGGGCAGTGTCCTGTGGTGCCACACCTCTGGCACGGCCTTTCCCGGCAGCCTGCGGCGCTGCAGTGGCTCCTCCAAAAGCCGGAGCAGGTTTACAAGCCATCAGCACCTTTTCTTTGCTCAGGGACTTTGTGAACGTGCGCCGGATTGAGAGAAGAAGAGACAGGTACATCTCCTCAGGGATGTCGACCACGCACAGCCTGAAGCCTCCGCTCTCCAAGTATGTCAGGTGAGAGGCAGCTCCTGTTCTTTTTTAGCTGGTATCTGACACCCGCACTTCGCTGAAGCGCAGGGCAAAGAGCCGCTTGACTGAAAACCCTGCTGCCTTTTGGCAGCGTGTGCAGGAAGCTGATCTATTTGTGGAACTCAGCCTTGTTTCCCTTGTTCTTCTTCCTTTGTTGAAGAAACTCTCCGCGCTGCTCGGTGTTGCTCGGGCGTTTCCCAGCTCCCTGCTCAGGGGAGTGGAGGTGCCGACCAGTAAGAGCACGAGCCCCAGCCCAGTCCACATCCTGTTTATGTGACAGTTAATTCCCAGACAGGGCCAGCTCCCGTTTCTGAGGGCAGTAAACAGCTGACTGGGGCTCTCAGATGCCTTTTGCTCCTCGTAAGCCGGTTACTTACTGACTTTAAAGGCCGAGGACGTGGAGAGATGGTCCTGTGGGCGAAACAAGCTGCGTCAGGCCGGAGTGTCGGCGGAGCTTCGGCTTCTTCCCCTCTGCAGGGACAGCTTTGCCCAGCTGGTGACGGATCTCGGCGGGGTTCGTCTCATCAAACAAGGACTCGTTGTTACTGCCCGCTCCGGTGCCGGGGGCCCAGCTGTGCCGCTGCGCGCACTGACTTTGTTTTTCCTAATAATCTGGTTAAAGTAATTGACATTTTAACTCAGAGCTGTTGTAGCTGCCTCGGTTTATTTAAGAGCTGGGAACTGCAGGGCCTAGAAACATCTTTTTTACGAATGTACGCAGGAAAAATAGTGTGTTCCTGAGCAGGGCAGGGCTGTGTGTGAGCACAGCTCTTATCTCTGAGACGGATCAGATGGTGCAAGGAAGGATCTGGGGGCTGCAGTGACAAGGCTCCCCATGCTGAGCCTGTCCTGACCGCACAGGCTTCCCCTGGGACCTCTCCTTTGCCCCCGTTTCCACAGGGTTGTGCCTCGGAAACCTCCCCATCGTGATGAGCCGGTGTCGGCTGGGCTGGCACGGGCAGGAGGCAGAGGCTGCTCCTCAGCCGGCAGTGCTGGCACCACTGCTGCCAAGGCACCTGTGGGAAACCTGCCCCGCCGCGCTGGCTCGTGTGCCTGCAGCCAAAGCAGGCACCTTCCCGGGCTCTCTGTGCATCTGCTCACACCCCGCTGGGCCCTTGTCCTGGCTGCCAGGCGGAGGGGGCGGCTGCTGCTGCAGGAGCTCGTGCATTATCGGTGCGGAGCACCCGGGAACGGCTTTGACTCTCTGCTCTTGACTCCCTGCAGGGGTGAGAATGGGCCTGGAGGATTCATCGTGCTGAAATGTCCCAGCAACCCCAGGGTCTGCACCTTCATCTGGATTCTCAACACGGACCTGAAGGTAAAATCAGTTCCTCATCCCCAGCAGAGCTCACCAGTGGCTCCGGCATCCCCTGCGAGCGTAGGCTGCGTGCTGAGGGCCTGCTGTCTGCTCCGGCACTCGGTCCCGCCGGCTGCTGCCAAAGCTGCCCGAAGGGGACTCGAGTTTTGCAGTTGGAGGTTAAAACACCCCCTGAAAATCACCCTCTTTGCCCCTGCAGCTGCCCCAGGGGAGGTGGGGAAGCTCTTCCTTACCTGGCACCGATCCTGCTTAGGGGGTTCACATCTCTGCCTGCAGGATGGGGGAACAGGAGGTTTTGATCCTTTTTGGGGATCAAAAATAGTTGGGCATGGGAAGTGTTGTCTGGCTGCTCCCTGGAGCCCGCCAAAGCGGGGATCCCCTCACCCCCGTGTGCCCTGCACCCCAACACCCCGCCACGGCCACCCCTGCATCCACACCCGAGGAAAAGCGCTTCAGCCGCACAAGATGACCCAGATCTGGAGCTATTTGCGGAGCTGCGTGTCCAGTCCTTGCTGGGGGCCCAGACAAAAGGCAGTGCACGGGGGGAGCTGGGAGCTGGGGTCGGGCGGATGGGGGGAGCGGAGCTGGCCCCGTTTTCTTCCTCTGCTGAAGAAGGTTGACGTGGTAACGGGCGCTGCAGCAGCGAGCACAAAGGCTCCATTCATCAGCGCTCTGCTGCAAAGCTGCGGCCCCCTCCCCTCCCACGTCCCTCCCTCCCTCCCCACCGAAGAGCTCGGCTCCCGCCTGCCTTGGGAAACGCTTCCGAAGGGATTTGCAGAAGCTCCTGCCTGGGCAGCGAGAGCAGGGGCAGAGCAGAGCGCGGCCTCGTGCCCTTTAGCACTGGAGCCGTGTTTTCCTTCACGGCTCTGGCTCCACTGCCTCTTCCGCCCTGCCGGAATGAGCGGGTTGGGAGGATAATGAACCCACTTGGTTGTGCAAGATGGGGCTGGGAAGGGAAAACGTTCCTTGTGCTTCCCGGGCCGGAGAGCGTTCACCCACCACCCGCCTCCGCTGCTGGAGAAATGCCGGAGCGGCCGAGCTATTAATAACCGCCTGTCAACTGCTTCCACCATCTTCCTGAAGGGCTCTGCTGGTGCCCAGGGCCCTCTCCTGCGCTCCCTCACGATTTCCTTTGGCCCCGAAGAGGTATTTATAGTCCGTGGCTCATCCCTTCCTGCCGTGAAGGGTGAGAATTACACACGTGTGTGTGTGTGTTTGTGGCCATGACGGCACTTGGCCTCGGAGCCCGTTTCGGGGAAGTGTCTGAAATGGCCCCTGCACCGACAGCCCCGCAACCTCCTGCTCCCGTGTCGCAGAGAAGACCTGCTCCAGGGGAAGGGCTCTGCCTCTTGCCCTGCTGCAGCACCCCAGGCCAAGCCGGGGGGTCCTCCTGTGCCTGGCTGTCCCCCCAGTAGCATTCACCCTGCACTCAGACCCCCCCCTCTCTGCCCCAGGACCCCCTGCAAGCCCCCGGCGCTGCTCCAGCGCTGCCTCAGCTCCCTTCCCCCGCAGAGGCGAGGATCAGGGATTTTTTTAAGCCTCTCGCACATCAGCGCGGACCGAGGCGGGCGGGGGGTGAGTCGTGCAGGGCTTTTTTAGAGAAATTAAACCTGCGTTTCAGTTCCTCCCCCGGAGCGAGCTCCGGGGAAGCGGCAGCTCCCCGCTGCGGTGCTCGAGCAGCTCCCAGCCCGGGCTGACACCGCTGGCTCGGGCCGGGGCCTGGCGATGGCTCGGTGCTGCCCTGGTTCACGACTCAGTGCTGCCCCGCTCTCCCCCCAGGGTCGCCTGCCGCGGTACCTCATCCACCAGAGCCTGGCCGCCACCATGTTCGAGTTCGCCTTCCACCTCCGCCAGCGCGTTGGCGAGCTGTCCGGCAAGCCCTGAGCAGCGGCGACCTGCTCTCGGTGGACATTCTGTTGCCCTCTCACCTCTGGGGCTGGGGGACAACCCTGCAGCCCCCCCAGGGCCTCGCCGTGATCCCCCCAGGGAGGTCGCCCTGTACTAACAGCGCTGGGATGAGGCTAGGGGTGCTCAGCTCTGTCTCCCACCACCGTTCCCTATAACCAGGGTTCTGAAACCACTGACTGTCGCGTGCCAAACCCCTGCCCTGCCCTGCTCTGGGTCCGACCTCCCTCTGCCCCTCGCACAGGGGTCGGGGGCTCATTTTTGCCCCCCACAATCCTTTACTTGTGCCCCAGTTCGAAGGGAAAGAGGGGCTGGAGGAGAAGGGCGAGGACACAACTTTGTCCCCTCCGTTTGTGTCCAGATGAAGCGCCGTGCCAGGCTCTGCCCCTCTGCACGGGGTGGGGCAAAGGCACAGGATGTGCCCACTCACCCCCTTTTGCCCCCTACCCAGGAGGGGATGGGGGGGCTGTGCAGGGGACCCCTCCAGGGCTGTTCCCTGGTGCTGCCCCAGCCACCCTTTGGGGCTTGGCTGAGCTCGTCCCCCCTCTCCCGCGGCTCCGGGCAGAGGCAGAGCGCGATTTGCCTTAAGCAGAGACTTTTCTCCTTTTGTGGGGGGGTGCTGGGGGGGATGTTGTGGGGGCGACTGCGGTTTCTTTCTACCTGCGAGCGCCGGTGCTGTGTTCTGTGCTATAAATGGAAGCAGCGCGAAGCCGCCCGCGCACGAGTGCCCACGCTGGCAGCGCTGCGGGGAGTGGGGAGCACCCACGCTGGGACCCTGCGGGCCCTCTGCACCCCCTGTCCTGGGGATCCAGCCCCCCCAGTGCCTGCGGGGCAGGGGGGCACCAGTGACGATTAAAAGCCTTGCACTGTTTGCAGCCCCTGTGTCTTCATGTGCCCTCTGTAGCCCAGATGAATAGAAACAAGGAGGAATGTGAGTGGCCGCGGGGTTGGGAGCAGCCCGAAGCCCCCTGGGCTCCAAGGACGGGTCCCCTAGGCTCCTTTGGCCGTAGGTGTTACTGTCCACCATCCCATGGTGGCACTGACGTCTGCACCGGTCACCCCAGGCAAAGGTTTCCCCATGTCCCCCAGCCCCGGGGTTGTTTCCCTGGAGTGGGACCACCGTGACTGGAAGGGGCTGGAGCCCCGTGTCCACCCAGCCCGTGGCCACGTGCGCCCCGGCCGCTGGCACCCGGCAAGCACCCGTCTGTTCACAGCACCCATCTGTTGGCCCTACAAATAGCCCGGCCCTGGGGGGGGCCCCGCGGCCAGCACCCCCCTGCCCAGCACTGCCTGCCCCTGGGTGGGATGCACTGGGATGGGACCCAATGGCCTTTCAGGGCCACTATGGGCCGGGTGGCCCAGGGTGTTGTGGCCACTGCATTGACATTGAGCACCCACGAAGCCGTGAACGCCTCGGGGTTCCATCGTGTCCGCTGGGGCCGGGGGCTGGTGCCAGCGCCGCGGCGGGTAGGGAAAGGCCAGACGTGCCCTGGGCTGGGGCCAGGGGGTCCCACCTGCGCCATCACATTGCCGGTAAGATCTGCCCCACGTCCCCACGGGGGATGCAAGCCAGGGCCGGGGGTGCCACCGCAGGGCGGTGAGCAGCCGGCGGGCACATGGGGCCAAGTGCTGCCAGGCACACACGGGGTGACACACGTGTCCCCAGTGCCACCCCCCCTTGCCCCGAAGGAGCCCTTGGCACCCTCCAGGCCCCGCGGTGCCAGCGACGTGTCCCAAAATAGCCTCGGCGGGGGCATATAAGCGGGACGGGCGGGAGCGGGGGGGCACATCGGCATCATGCTGGTTCCCAGCACGGTGGTACGAAGCGGGGGGCTGCTCTCGGGTGCCCGCCTGGGCTGTCGCGTGCAGGAGGAGGACGTGGGGCGTCGAGAGACCTTCAGCGCCGAGTGGCTGGACCTGGAGCTCAGCACCCGGCCTGAGGAGGGGTGAGGGGCACCGCTGCCGCCAGCGGGGGTTCCCTGGGGTGCTGGGGCCATAACGGGGCACTGGAGGCTTGAGGGTCCCCAAGGGTTGTGGGGTTTCCATGGGGGTTATAGGGAGCTCCGAGGGTCCTGATGGGGCCATGGGTGATGGGGGGGCACTCTCTAGGGTCCCCAAGGGGCTATGTGGGGGTCTCCAAGGGTCCCTGTGTGGTCATGGGAACTCTGGAGAGCTGGGGGGGTGTTCATGGAGGGCTGGGAGGGTCTCGGGGGTTCCTATGGGGAGATGGGGGTCTTCATGGGGCTGGGGGAGGCTGGGCATCTGCATGGGGCCATGAGGGATGGGGGGTCTCCAGGGGTCCCCGTGGGGTGGGTGAGGTCATAGGGGGGGGTCTCCAGAGTGCCAGGGTGGGACATTGGGACCTCCAAGGAGTGGGTGGTCCCCACAGGGTGGTTTGGGACACGGGGGTCTCCGGGGTCTCCGTGGGGCGCTGGGTCCCCACTCCTAGTCTCACGAGCCCCCTGTGCCCAGGTGGTGCCGGCGGGAGGTGGACGAGCAGCACCGGGAGACGGTGGAGCATCGTGGGGAGACACGGGTGCTGGAGCAGCGCTCGCCCTGGGGAGTGCTGCGGGTGGGCTTCCTGGGGCAGCCCCTGGCCCAGCACCTCCTGCCCTACGCCCGCACCCTGCCCCTGCCCCTCTTTGCCCCCCCGGACCTCCGCGGTGCCAAGCCCGGGCTCCGGCGCACCCTCTCCCGCTCCCTCTCCCACGAAGCCCAGCGGGGCTGAGGAGGGCGATGAGGCTGGGAGGGGGTCGGGGGGGGAAACAGGAGGCTGATGCTGGGGGGCGGCGAGGGGACTGGGACGCTTGGGTCCGCTCGGCCACCCTGAAGAGGCAGCACAGGAGGGTGGGGGCAGGTGGGGGTGGGTTCCTGCTCACCTGGGACCCCACCCCGCAGCGGGCATCGAGGAGGCCGGCGGGAACGGGGTGCTCGTGGTCCGGGGGGCTCCCGGCAGCACCCGATGACTCAGTTTCCCTGGCAAAGAGAAGGGGATGAGAAGATGGGGAGCACTGGGACCCCCCCCCCCAGGGCCAAACAGGGCCCCGGGGGGGAGGTTGTTGTGGAGGGGTGGGTGGGGGGCTGCGGTGGGTCGCTCTACAGGGTTGTGCAAACGATGGTCTTTGTACAGCAATAAAAAGCCCAGCCTGGTCCAGAGGCATCATTTGGGGGAGGGAGTGGACTGGGGTGTAAGACCCCCATGAGAGAGCGTGGGGAGGGGGCAGAATTTAGGGAAAGATGGACCTTGCTGGGGAGTGGGGGAAACTGAGGCACAGAGCCTGCCCGGCATCTGGGGGATCCAGGTGTCCTGTGGGGTCTCAGGTTTTGGGGGTTGGGGGGGTGGGGTTGGGGAAAGGGGGGGACTTGCTGCTTATATAACACCAACCTCCCCCCCCCAGCCAGTCCAGCTGGTGCCAGGGACTGGGATGGCCCCAGCGCCCAGATTAGCTGTTCCCAGACGGATCCTGCTGTCCCTGGGCCACCGCCAGTCCCTGTCCCCTCCCTGTCCCCATCCCGGAGCCTTTGCCCACCTACCGCCCAGCACAGACAGGATTCGGGATGTTTAACCCCGTCCTTCTCCCCAGCTCCATAAGCAGATCCCATCCTGCCCCTTATCCTGGGACTGGGAGTACTGGGAGCTGGCAGGGCTGGCGGTGTGGGCTCCTGCCAGGGGCTGGGCTGAGGTCCAGCACGTTCAGCTCACTGGTGATGGCATCAGGGAGAGCTTAGATCCCAGCCCCATCCCAGTCCCATCCCCATCCCAGTCCCTTCCCATCCCAATCCCAATCTCCAGCCCAGCCCCATCCCATCCCCCTCCCAGTCCCTTCTCATCCCAATCCCCATTCCTCCCCCAGCCCCATCCCATGGGACACCCAGGAGCAGATCTCAGTGCCGGGGCAGCACACGGCGGGGGGGTCACGGCCACATTTCAGGGTGGGGGGGCAAAACCTTCAGGCCGTGGGAACTGGAACCAGGATTCCTGGATCCTGCCCCCACCCCCCTTCCCAGTTCGGCAGGGGCAGAAGCGTGTTATCGCTCAGCGCCGAGGCCGGATCCGGCAGCGCTGGCGCCCAGCCGCATCCCCCGGCCCTGGGGCACTGGCGCTAACCTGGTTACCCAGGATGGATGGATGGACGGATGGATGGATGGACGGACGGCGCAGGGCCATCGCTCACCATGGCCCCCCCCAGCACACCCAGCCCGGCTGGGGATATAAGGCAGCTTTCGGGGTGTGAGCAGCCACTGCCACGGCCGCAGCCCCTCGCCATGAGCAGCCTGGCCGCCCTCCGGGAGGGCTACGAGCGCTTCGACCCCCGCGCCTACCTGCAGAACAACTACCTGCCCCCCCGGGCTGACTTCTCCTCCGAGGAGTTCGTGGTGCCCTGGAAGCTGCGATGCCTGGCCGAGACCTTCGCCAGCGGTGAGGGGCCATGGGGAACCCCCTGCCCACAGCCGCAGAGTGGGGAAACTGAGGCACGGGGTGGGAGAGCACCTCGACACCCACCCTGCCTGCTCCTCACCCACCTCCCTGCCCCCCGGCCCCCTCCCAGGGTGGGACCCCCTTGGTTGTCCCAACCCCTGGCTTGGTGGGGGACCCCCCCACCCAGCCATGCCCTGCTCCCCCCACCCCTCCCCAGGTGAGATCTGCGGGCGGACGCTGATCGACGTGGGCTCAGGCCCCACCATCTACCAGCTGCTCAGCGCCTGCGACCACTTCGAGGAGATCGTGGCCACCGACTACCTGGCGGTGAACCGGGAGGAGCTGGGGCGCTGGGCGCGGGGGGAGCCAGGCACCTTCGACTGGAGCCCCTTCATCCGGCACGTCTGCAAGATCGAGGGACGCGGGTAGGGCCGCGGGGGGCCGCGGGGGGCTGCCGGGTGGTGGGTGGTGCGGGGCCGGTCCCTGCTCCTCAAACCCCATGGGGTCGCAGCCCCACGTCCCTGCAGACCCTGGGCTGGTCCCTGCACGATCCCAGCCCCATAGATGCAGGGTGGATCCCTGCGGGATCCCAGCCCTGTGTCCCCGCAAGTGCTGGGTTGAACACTCCGGGATTGTGTCCCCAGATCCCACGGGCTCCTGTCCCCATGTCCCTGTGGGTGCTGGGCTGATCCCTGTGGGCTCCTGTCCCCCCGTCCCTGCAGCCTTTGGGCTGACCCCTGCAGGACCCCATTCCTTTAGGTGGTGGGTTGATCCCTGTGGGACCCCAGCCCCACATGCCCATGGGGTCCTGTCCCTGTGTTACCGCCGAAGCTGGGCTGATCCCTGCAGGACCCCATTCCTTCAGATGTAGGGTTGACCCCTGTGGGCTCCCGTCCCCATGTCACTGCAGGCGCTGGGCTGATCCCTGCAGGATCTTGTCCCTGTGTCCCTGTGGGTGCTGGGTTGATCCCCACAAGATCCCACCCCCAGTCCCCGGGGGATCCCCGGGGGATCCCATCCCTGCCGTCACCCCCTCCACAGGGAGCCCTGGCAGAAGAAGGAGCGCCGGCTGCGAGCGCGGCTGCGCCGCATCCTCCCCATCGATGTCCACCGGCCGCACCCACTGGGAGCCCCCCTGCACCCCCCTGCTGACGCCCTCCTCTCCGCCTTCTGCCTGGAAGCCGTGAGCCCCGACCTCGACGCCTTCGCCCGGGCGCTGGCCCACGTGGGCTCACTGCTGCGCCCGGGGGGCCACGCGCTGCTGCTGGGGGCCCTGGGCGAGTCCTTCTACCTGGCAGGGGCCGCCCGCCTGCCCGTGGTGCCGCTGGCCGAGGCCGACGTCCGCCAGGCCTTGGCCAACGCCGGCTTCGCCCTCCGTGACTTCCGCGCCTACACCATGCCGGCTGCCCTCCGCACCGGCGTCGACGACGTCGATGGTGTCTTCTTTGCCCACGCGCAGAAGCCAATGGAAGCCTGAGGGGGGGCAGCGAGTGGAGCTGCCCCCCTCCCTCTCCAGCACCCCAAAAGTCAAGATTTTGGTGTCCTGGATCCCCCCCAGTGCCCCCAATAAAGCCCGAGCTGCACGGCCCAGCCTGGCATCGCCTGGGGGCTGCAGGGAGAAGGGGTGGCCCTGGGGCACCCAGTGATCTGGGGGGGGTCCTGGAGATGGGGAGGGGGGCAGAGGGGTGGCTGCCAGCACAGGGTGAGGATGGGGGGTGTAGCGGGCGGGGGGCACGGGGCACGTTGAGGTGGGTCTGGGCACAGCTGAGGGGGATTAGGGCGCGTTGAGGGCTTTTGGGACACACCGGGTGGGGCTCAGGACATATTGAGGGGGGTTTGGGGCACACCATGGGGGGAGGCACACAGGGTAGGCAGTGGGGTGCAGGACAGGGCAGATATAGGGTGCACCATGGGGTGATGAGGGGAGTAGGGCAGGGAGGGCATGGCGGGGGGGCACGGTGGGGGGGACCCAGGGAGCCCACGGGGCAGGGAGGGGGCACGGAGGGGCACAGCCAGGCACAGCACAGGTTGAGCTCAGCTTTATTCACACCCCACAACACACCCGGGTGAGACGGGGTGAGGGGGGCACATCCCCAGGCGGGGGAGGCACAGCCCCTCTGGCACAGTGCGGGGGGGGGGCACCTCCCAGCCCCAAGGCACCGCTCCAGCCCCCCACGTCACGCCCCCCACCCACTGCAAAAGCCAGCCAGCAGCCAGCAGGGCCCAGCACGCCCCCCCCCAGCAGCCCCAGCAGCCATTGCCACCTCGCGGCTACCGGGCTCCACAGCTCCCAGTCCAGCACTGGAAGCCAACGAGGCGGGGGGAGCACCGGGGGGGAGGCTCAGCGGCCCTTGGCCCCTGCACAAGGGGCAGGGGTGGTGCCTGGCCCCCCCCGCGCACACCAGGGACGGGAGATGGGGGGCAGGGGGGAGCATGGAGAGAAACAACAAACCTCAGAAGGCAACAAGGGGAAGGAGCCCGTGGCTGGGGGGCGCCGGGGGTTCACTTGGCACAGAGTAGGGCAGGACCCCGGCGGGGGGCAGGTGGGGGGCCACGCTCCCCGCCCTGCCCAGCAGCTCTAGTCCACTTTGAGGAGGTCGGAGTTGGCCTTCAGGAGGTAGAGGCTGTCGTCCACCAGGAAACTGTGGAGGGGGGCAGAAAGAGGTGGGGGGGATGTGGGTAGGCACCCGTGGACTTCAGGGAGGCCCCCCCAGCTGTCAGTGCTGGGTGGGGAGGAGGGGGATTGGGGGAGCACCCGCTGAGCGCACCCTGGGGTCTGGGGAGCAGCAGCGGGGTCCCTCCAGCACCCCCGGGCAAGAAGTACCCCAGTGCCCCCCCCAGTTTTAAGAGTGGGGGCACTGGGCATCCCATGGGCAGAGAGTGGGGAGAGGGTGGCACTGAGCGTCCCACGGCCCGAAGCCGGGCCCCCAGCATGAGTCCCAACACCCCACAGGGAACCAGAGGACCCCCAGTTCCACGTGAGGGACCCTCAGCACCCACTGGCAAAGCCCGGGGGGTCCCAGCACCCCCCTTTGAAGAGTCAGGGGTTGCTGGGGGGGGTGTCAGCACTGACCTGTAGAAGAGGACGTTGAGGGGGATGGTGCCGATGTGCCAGAGCGCGTGGGCGTCCAGCACCCAGAAGAGGGGGGGGAAGTCGAGCAGCTCCAGCAGCGCCAGCGCCTGCAGCAGCAGCACCACGGTCACGCACTTCCAGGCGTGGGGCAGGCGTGGGCGGCTCCGCAGGCACCACCGCAGCCACCATGCCACATTCAGCAGCCCTGCGGAGACGGGGGGGACACACGTGGGGCGAGGGGGGCTCAGCTGTCCCCACCTGCCCCCCTATAGCCGGCCACGGCCCCCCTGGCCCGGCCCCGGCCTCACCAAGGCCCACGTTGGCCATCATGTTGTAGCCGTAGTCAAAGCGGACGAGGGTCAGGTAGGAGATGTGGCAGGCGAGGAAGAGGAGGAGGAAGGCCCTGAGGATGCTGATTAAGGCTGGTCGCTGCAGGCCCAGCGTCCTGGAGTGGGGGGGTGAGGGGGTGGAAGGGGTTGCTCACAGCCTGCTCGTGGTCCCCAGGGACCTGGGGTGGCCCCAGGGTGTCCGCGCAGTGTCCCCGGGTGTCCCCATCCCTGCCACGGGCTCACCTGACGCCGCACAGGTACACGGAGTGCAGGACAACAGCCGAGGCGCAGAAATAGTCCAGTTTCTGTGGGGTCGGGACAGGGTAAGCCGCGACGGCAGCTCGGGGAGGGCCGGAGGCACACAGACCCCCCCACCAGCCCCGAGCAGGGTTTGGGGACAGAGGGTGACAACCGGTGGTGACCCTCAGGGGGGGCCGCTCACCTCCGTCACAGCCGTGTCCCTCGTGTGGAAGACGGTGGACCAGAACCAGGCGTTTAAGGAGACCTGCAGGAGAGACAGAAACACCCAGTTGGGGTGGGGGGCACAGGGGCACAAACTGAGCAGCCCCCACCTGGGTCACATCCCCCCCCACCCCCCAGCAGCTCGTCAGCCTCATTAGCCCCAAAAATCAGCCACAGGGGATTTATCGGCTGGTCACGGAAAAGCCCCTTGAGGCAGAGGATGCCCCCACAAAGCCTCCCCATCACCCTGGGAGCTGCCCGAAGCCCCCCCAGCCAGGGCAGCGAGTCCGGGGGGGTGCAGGGAGGGGCTCAGGGGGGCTCACCCAGGCAAAGGCGACACAGGTCGGGTACATGGGGCAGGCGGGGGGCACAGCCGCCCGGTAGCGCAGCAGCATGATGAAGCTGGCCAGGCCGTTGAGGAAGGAGGCGGCGGCGGAGGCCGGCTCCTGGAAGAAGAGGAAGCGCCGGAAGGGCCACTGCGGGGAGACGGGGGCGTCGGGGTGGGAGAAGGGGAACCCCGGCCACCCCCAGCCCTCCCAGCGCTCACCTTGCCATGGAACTGGGGCACCCGGTGGCCGCCCTGGACGTACAGCCGCACAGTCAGCCACATGCACTCGTAGCCACAGTCGTCGCGGCAGCTCCAGCCTGTGGGAGGGGGCGGCTGGAGAGACCCCTGCGCTCCCCCAGCCCCTTCCAGTCCCTCCCAGTCCAGACTATCAGGCAGCACCGTCAGATCACGATGGGTGCTGGGAGTGCCAGGACCCCGTTCGGGTGAGGGGTTTCACTGGGCATGGTTGGGGGATGCCCTCCATTGTGTTGGGTGCAGGCAGGGCACCCTGGCTCTCCCCCAGCGGCTCCCAGCAACCCCCAGTATGGCCCAGCGTCTGTCCAAATGGTCCAGCGATTCCCCCAATGGCCCAGCAGAGGCCAGCACTTCCCCCGGCAAAGTCCCAGTATGGCTTAGTGTCCCCTCCAGAATGACCCAGTGACCCCCAGCATGGCCCAGCACAGCCCAGTATCCACCTACATAGCCAGGGTCTCACAGCATGACCCCAGAATGGCCCAGTACCCACCAGCACGGCCAAGTGCTGACCAACATGGCCCGAGTGCCCCCCACCAGGGCCCAATGGCCCCCAGTCCAGCACCAGCATGGACCAGTGCCTCCCAGTTCAGCCCAGCAAACCCCCAGCCTGGCCGCAGCCCGCCCCAGGGCCTCCCAGTCCAGCCCCAGTATGGCACAGCAGCCTCCAGACAGGTGTCAGGATAGCTCGGGGCTCTGCAGACCGGCCCCAGTACGGCCCAGTGCTTCCCAGTCCGGCCCCACGCTCTGGCCCCACCCACCCCACCACCCGCCGCGGAGGCGCGGTCTGAGGAGGGCGTGGCCTGTAAGAGGGCGTGGTCTGTGACGGAGTGGCCCCTGAGAGGGGCGGGGTCTACCGGCCGCGGGGGCGCAGCCCGGCCCCAGCAGCCAATGGGCGCGGGGTGGGGGCGGTACCTGTCAGGCCCATGTAGAGCGGCTGGCGAGCGCGGAAGTGCCGCAGCGCCGCCCCCGAGCAGTTCTGCCGCTCGCAGCGGCCCAGGCACTCGCGGTACAGCGGCTCCCGGTCCCCCTGCGAGCCCCGGACCGAGCCCGGCGCTGCCGCTGCCCCCAACAGCAGCAGCAGCGCGGTCCGAGCCGCGCCGCCGGCCGCCATCGCCGCACGGCCCCACCACTTCCGGCCCGCCCCGGAAACGGGGGCGGCGCAGGGCATCATGGGCTAGAGCGCCTCCACTCTCAGCGGGGATGATGGGATACAGTCCCCCAGGGCGGGAGGCTCATGGGATATATCCCCCCTCGGGCATCCTCCGCGGAGGCTCATGGGATATATCCCCCCACCTGTGCACAGCGTGTCCCGTGGGGTGCGGGGCCACGGCGTGTGGAGGGAGTGTGCGGGGACCCCGGCGGCCCACCGGCCTCGGGCTCGGGCTCGGGCTCGGGGCCGGGGTAGGGCCCGGCGGCAGCACGGCCTGGTCTGCCTCCGCCTCGGGGTGGGCCGTGCAGGCCCCGGCCATGCGGGACCCCGCCTGGGGGCCGTGGGGACGACCGCCGTGGGGGCGAGGGGGCCGCGCTGCCCCCGGCCCTGCTGTGCCCTCCCCTGGGGCAGCCGCTGTCCTGGCTTGGAGCGGCGGTGACAGGCCACAGTCCCCGCTCCGACCCCACGGAGCCATTGCCCCGGGGCAGACGGCGGTCCGGCCCCTCCGGCGCTGGGGGCCCTTTCCCTGGCCCAGCCGGGTGCCGGCTCCTCCCTGGGGGGCTGCGGGTGCCCACGGTGGTCCGTGTGGGAGCACAGGATGGGGCAGCCCGTGGGGACGCCGTGGGAGAACCAGCCCCGTTGGGTGGGGTCCTGTTCTGGCCCCTGACTCGGCTGCTGCCAGCCACGACCCCCTGGTTCTGCCTGGCTGGGGGCTCCGGGTGGGGCTGGGGGTGTGCAGGGTCCCGGGGGACCCCACGACCCAATCCCCACCCATGCATCCAGGGCAGCTGCTGAAGGTGCAGCAGTGGCTTGTGCTGGGCTGGGGGACAAATGCCAGCTCTGGGCTGCCTCATTGGGGACCCATTGAATGCTGCCAGGCTGCCCCCATACCCCAGAACTGCCCCCATACCCCACAACTGTCCCCGTAGCCCAGAACTGTCCTCCTGTCCTCATACCCCAGGATTGTTCCCTTACCCTAGAACTGTCCCCCTGCCCCAGGACTGTCTCCATACCCCGGGACTGTCCCCGTACCCTAGAATTGTCCCCTTATCCCAGGACTGTCCCCCTGTCCCCTTACCCCAGGACTGTCTCTCGGTGCCCCTCCCACCCCCAGGGACTGTCCCCCCCCGTCCCCAGACCCGGGGGCGGTGTTCCTGTGCCCCGAGTGGGGGACAGCCACATCCCGGCTGGGGACGGGGCTCGGGAGACCCCACGGAGAAGCCTCCGCGCCCCGCTCCCTGCAGCCGGGGCACCCCCCCGGCCCCGCGGCACGACCCTGGGACAGCAGAGCACCGGGACGGGCAGCCCCCAGCCCCGGTGCTCAGGGGGGATGGGGTACGGAGGCGGGGGTCCGGGTCGGCGGGAACGCGCGGGGTCGGTGGCGAGAGCGCGCACGGGGGGGCGTGGGTGTGTTTGTGCGGCGCGCCCTCGCCCTCGCCCGCGGCCGGCTCCGGGAGCGCGGCGCGGCCCCGCGAGGCGGAGCCCGGGAGCGGCGGGAGGCGGTGGCTCCGCACCGCAAACTTTCCCGGAGCGGCCGGCGGGGGCCATGGGCCGCGGCCCGCGCTGAGCACCATGATCCCCGCCGGAGGCTGCCTCTGCGCCGGGCTCCTGCTCGCCGCCCTCTGCCCCGCCGCCGCCGCCGAAGGTGGGTCCGACCGGACCGGGACCGTGGGGGGACACTGGGCGGACAACGGGCGGCGAGAGGACAACGGGCGGCGGGAGCGTCCCCTCGGCGGCGGCGGGACTTTGCGCAAAGTTTTGCACGGGAGCGACCGGCACCGGGACGGACCGAGGAGGGGAGCGGCGGACACCGGGCTGCGGGGTCCGGGGTGCCCGGGGACTGCTCGGTTGAAAGTGACGGGACCGTCCCCCCGCCAGGCCCTCCCGGTGTCCCCTCCCGGTGCCCCCGCCGTTCTCTCCGCCGCGGGCAGCTCGTGCCCGGGGTCCCCGCGCCGCGATCGCCCCGCAGGGGTCGGGGGGGCCAAACTGGGCTGGACTGGGGGGCGCTGGGCGGGACGGGGCTGCCCTGACCGCTGCGCCGCGACCCCTGCCCCGAGCGGGACGAGCGCCGGGTCCGCTGCCCCGGCAGGAGTTTGAGGACCCGGTGACTTCTCGAGCGGGGACCCCCCGGTCGCAGCCGGTGCCAGGGCTCCGGTAACGCGTGGGGAAGCGGGAAAGGCGGCGGGGGGGTTGGGAACGGGACACCCTCAGCTTCCCGGCGTTCCCTTCCCGGAGCCGCGGCGAGGTTTCGGGTGCGGGGCAGGGAGCCGCGGGGTGCTGGGGCGGGCGCGGTGCCCCACGGAGCGGGTGGGTGGGTGGGTGGGTGCGTCCCCGTCGCTCCCATCCACATTCTCGACGTGCCGCACCCTGCCCAGCCCGGGAGAGCGGCCGGGGAGGGAGCGGGAGCAGCCTGGGTAGGAGCGCTGCCAGTCCCGGGGCCTCGGCGGGGCTGGCGGCGGCCGGGGACAACGGGGGACGGGGCTGGTGGCCCCAACGTGGGCATCAGTAGCCCCAAAAGCGACTGGCAGGATTTGACCCCGGTTCAGGGCCCGTTCAGGGTCGTGGGGGCCCCATGGGTGCTCCCCGCGCCTGGCACCCCACGCTCACCCCGCTTAGAGGGTCTGTGCCAAGGGAGCTCCTGGCTCCAGGCTGGGGTCACCACAGCATGTCCCCACAGCCCCGGCCCTGGGGCTAGATCCATGTGCTGGCTGGGAGGGGATGACCAACAGACCCAGCTCGGGGAGCACCGGAGCTGGGGCAGCCCCACGGGCACGTGGCCGATGGGCTTTGCCGGACGCCTCGGCAGTGACCCGTGGTGGCACTGCCCGCTGGAGCGAGCCGGGCAGGATGGATCATTGCCTGCCCTTCCCAGCACCTGGCTGGGGACCTGGAGGAGCAGGCAGTGCTGGAGCCCACGGGACGGAGCTGGGATCCCACCAGGATCTGGCCCTGCCGCCGCTGGCCCGTCCCGCCTGCCCTTCGCCCTGGGAAAGCCAGCGGCATCCTCTGCCCGCACCGTGGGGCAGGTGGAGGCAGACCTTGAGCTTTGGTCGCCTGCCGCCACGGCATGGCTTCCTCCCGGGGGGACCCTTGGCTGCTCAGCCGAGGCCACTGTGGTGGGGTGAGAGCTGAAGCCCGCATTCGGGGGCTTTCCCGCTCCCTCGCCCTGGAGCAGGCAGAGGAGGCGGCTGCCAGCCTCGTTCCCCAGCCATGAGGCCGTGCAGGCAGCTGCCGGCACCGGGGGCTGTCACTCAGCTGCGGCGCGGCCGGCAGCCCCCGCCAGCCGGGTACCAGGACACCAAACCCCTGCCCCGGGCTGTATCTCGGTGCCCCCCTGCCCCATGCCCGGTGAGGGAACGGTGGTGGTTCAGGGCTGGTGGCACTGGGGCTGTGCTGGTGCAGTGGCAGAGTTGGCGCTGGAGCGCTCCTGGGGTCGGTGTTGGCGCTGGGATGGGCTCTGCTGTGTTGGGGGGGCTCGTCCTGGCGTGGCGGCGGGGTGCCGGGGGCTGCGGGCGCGCCAGGGCTGGGCCATGCCCGCCAGCCCTGCGTCACCACTGCTCCCCAAACACGCCTGACCTGAAAAGGCGGTTCCTGCCGGGAGCGGGCGGCCAGGGGCCCTGTGCCACCCATGGCCGTGACTCACCTGCCCGGCCTGGGGCCCAGGGCGGGCTCCGGCACCCCCCACCCTGCACCCCTCGCCCGCCCCGACGCCCTGGGGATGGTTCCCCGGCCAGCAGCCCCCGCCCCGGGATGGGGCCGGCTGGGCTCCGGCAGCCATCGCCGCTCAACAATCGGGTCTTGTCTCGGCGTGGCCCCCCCGCCGGCGTGGGCAGAGCATTCCTGCCCATGGCCCCCTGCTCCGGCCCCCGGCACAGCATGGGTGGCTCTGCGGGTTCCAGCCTGGCCCCCAGCAGCACCCGACGCCCACCGCGGGCACGGGGCAACGTCGGCCGCCAGCTGCCCCTCGATGGGGCCAGGGCCGGGTGCCAACGCGGGAGCAGCTTTGCCGCGTGCCGGCAGCGGTGATCCAGGAAGCCCATCGGAAGCTGTTGGGAGCAGCCCCGGAGATAAACGACCCACTGCCGGATTCCTGGTGTTTCCTGTGGAGGCCGGTGCCGCCGTCGGCTTGGTTTCGCATGGGGGGCGAGAATGGGCTGGGCGAGGGTCTCCACTGAGCTCCCGCTCCATCCCCGCAGTCTGCACCGGCACTGACATGAAGCTGCTGCGTCCCTCCAGCCCCGAGAGCCACTACGAGACCCTGCGGCACCTCTACCAGGGCTGCCAGGTGGTGCAGGGCAACCTGGAGCTCACCTACCTGCCCCCCGACGCCAACACTGCCTTCCTCAAGGTGAGCAGGGTGGGGAACACCCCGGGGGGGACATGACGGGGGTCCAGCCGGCCCCTCACCCCCGTCCCCCCCATCCTCAGGACATCAAGGAGGTGCAGGGCTACGTGCTGATCGCGGAGAACCAAGTGAGCGGGCTGGAGCTGCAGAGCCTGCGCATCATCCGGGGGACGCAGCTCTTCCAGGAGCGTTACGCCCTGGCCGTGGTGGGCAATGCTGGCCCCAACGGCACGCCAGGGCTGCGCCAGCTCGGCATGAGGCACCTCACAGGTCAGGGACCCACCTCCCTGGCGTGGTCGCTCCTGGCATGGGGTGCTTGGGGCTATGGGCTGCTGCTTCTGGCATTGGGAGCTGCTGGGTCCTGCCTGGGGTGGGTGCCCAGGGCTGCTGGGTGGTGCCCAGGGCTGCTGGATGCTGCCCAGGGCTGCCAGTCCCCCCTGGAGCTGCTGGTCCCCAACAGTCCCCACCTGGAGCTCAAGGTCCCTCCCTGGGGCTGGATCCTCCCCATGGGGCTGCAGGAGCCCCCTCCCCATCCCTGTGCTGACCCTCCCTCGCTGTCACCCCACAGAGATCCTGAAGGGAGGGGTGCGCATCGAGAGGAACCCCCAGCTCTGCTTCCAGGAGACCATCCTCTGGTCCGACATCTTCCACCGGCACAACGAGCTCCGCGGCGAGATCCATGTGGAGAACACCCGCAGCCGCAGCTGTGAGCACCTGCACCCTGGCCGGGGGTTGAGGAGGGGGGTGGTTTGTACCCAGGGAAGGGGTCCGGGGGTTGCCATCCCCACCGCGGCATCGCCCGCTCACGGCTTCGCCTGGCACAGGTCCCGACTGCCGGGCGCTGTGTGCCGAGGGGCACTGCTGGGGCGAGGGGCTGCACGACTGCCAGACGCGTGAGTACGGGGCCCACAGCCAGCTCTTCCCCCCCACCCCCCCACCCACAGACCTCCTCCAGGATCAGCTGCTGCCTTCCCCAGGGACCCCCAAAGCCCCTGCCCCGTAAGCTCCTCCAGAACCCCTGGGAACCCCTCACTCCCTCCACGTGTCCTGGACACACTGACCCTCACTTGCCACCTAAATCTTGGCCCCAGAGACCCCCTGGACCTTCTGCTTGCCCCCCCCCAACTCCCTGGGGGCTGCCCAGAATTTCTGCCCCCCCTTGTCCCCTCAGTTCCCCACTCCTTTGACCCCTACTTGGCACCCAAATCCCTGTCCCAGAGACCCCTAAAATCCCTGCCCTGGGGAACCCCCCGTATCCCTACCCTGGGGACCCCCCTACCCACCAGCTCCTCATCCTGGGGACCCCCCATCCTGGTCCCCACCGTGTCCCTTTTCCCCCCCCCTGCAGTGACCAACAGCATCTGCCACGGCTGCCCGCGCTGCAAGGGCACGAAGCCGACGGACTGCTGCCACGAGCAGTGCGCTGCTGGCTGCACCGGCCCCAAGCACTCCGACTGCCTGGTGCGTACCGCGGCGGGGTCACCGGGGACTTGGGGGGGTCCTGGGGGGGTTGCCGGGCTCTCATGCCAGCCATTGTGCCCCCACTGCAGGCGTGCCTCAACTTCAACCGCAGCGGGATCTGCGAGCTGCACTGTCCCCCCCTCGTCATCTACAACTCGGACACCTTCGAGTCAGTGCCCAACCGGGACGGGCGCTATACCTTCGGTGCCAGCTGCGTCAGCCAGTGTCCCTGTGGGTACCACGCTGGCAGGGGGGTGGTGACAAGCCACCGTGACCCTGACCCCCTCCCTGACTCCCCCCAGATAACTACCTTGCAACGGAGGTGGGGTCCTGCACCCTCGTGTGTCCCCAGAACAGCCAGGAGGTCACGGTCAACAACGTCCAGAAGTGCGAGAAGTGCAGCAAGCCCTGCCCGGAGGGTGAGCAGCGCCCCCGGGGACCTGGGGCAGGGTCTGGGGACCCCAGGGGTGTGTGGAGGGGGCTGGCTGTGCCTTTGGGGGTCCCTCCATGGCCGGCGGGGCAGGAGCAGTGACTGTTTCTGGAGGGAGTGGGGGGTCCCGGCGGAGCACCTAGCCCCGCTGTGCCCCCGCAGTGTGCTATGGGCTGGGAGTAGATTTCCTGAAGGGCGTCCGCGCCGTGAACGCCTCCAACATCCAGCACTTCGCCGGCTGCACCAAGATCTTCGGCAGCCTGGCCTTCCTGCCCGAGACCTTTGATGGGTCAGTGCCTTGTCCTAGCACCCCCGCTGCCCCCCCAAGCCCATGGGAGGTCACCAGTACCCCCATCCTGACCCTCCCTCCCATCCCTGGCAGAGACCCTAGCACCAACACACCGCCCCTGGACCCCAAACTGCTGCGGATCTTCGAGAGCCTGGAGGAGCTGACGGGTGAGTGTGGGGGGATGTGGGAAGAGGGGTGGGGGGGTCTTTATCCACAGGTTTGGGGCATGGGGTGGTGACGCTCAGCTCTCCCCAGGCTTCCTCTACATCGCCGCTTGGCCGCCCGGCTGGCAGGACCTGGGCGTCTTCCAAAACCTGCGGGTCATCCGGGGCCGCGTGCTGCACAAGTGAGTGAGGACAGGGACACGGGGAGGGGGGACGTGGGGACACGGGGGGGGATGTGGGGACACGGTGTGTGTGTGTTGGGGGGGATGTCCACCCACGCTCACCCCACGGTGTCTCGGCAGCGGCGCCTACTCGCTGACGCTGCGGGATCTGGCAGTGCGGGCACTGGGGCTCCGCGCCCTGCGGGAGATCAGCAGCGGGATGGTCCTGGTCCACCACAACCCCCAGCTCTGCTTCCTCCAGAAGGTGCCGTGGGGCAACATCTTCCGCAACCCCCGCCAGCGCCTCTTCCAGACCCACAACAAGCCCCCCGAGCAGTGCGGTGAGCAGCTCCCAAGGGGGACGGGGCTGGGGGGAGCTGGTGGATGCCCCCCCGCCCCGTTGCTCATGTTATCCCCCCTGCAGAGAGCGAGGGGCTGGTCTGCTTCCACCTCTGCGCCCACGGGCACTGCTGGGGCCCCGGCCCGACCCAGTGCGTCGCCTGTGAGCGGTTCCTGCGCGGCCAGGAATGCGTCGCCTCCTGCAACCTCCTGGATGGGTAAGCACCGGGCAGACCCCCACCCCCACCCCACTGCAGCTGAGATCCAGGACCCCACAGCCACCCCACGGGTCCCTTCACCCTGCAGAGCCATCCGGGAGCACGCCAACGGGACGCGGTGCCTGCCCTGCCACCCCGAGTGCCAGCCCCAGAACGGCACCGAGACCTGCTTCGGATCGGTGAGGAGGACAAGGGGGGGACGTGGCAGAGCAGGGGGTGGCCCCAGATGCCAGGGTCCCTCATACCTCCCGCCCCGTCCCACAGGATGCCGACCAGTGCGTGGCTTGCGCCCACTACAAGGACGCGCAGCAGTGCGTGCGGCGCTGCCCCAGCGGCGTGAAGGCGGACGCGTCCTTCGTGCCCGTCTGGAAGTACCCAGACGAAGACGGTGTCTGCCAGCTCTGCCCCACCAACTGCACCCACTCGTGAGTTGGGGGTGGGAGCATGGGTCTGGTTGGGTGCAATCAGGGGGGTCACGGGGGGCTGCTGACACAGGGGGTGCCACACTCCGTGTCCCCAGGTGCACAATCCGGGACGAGGATGGCTGCCCCGTGGACCAGAAGCCGAGGTACGAGCCACCCCAACGCCCCCCCACCCCTCTGGGTGCTGGAGACACTCCTCCAGCCAGACCCCCCACCCCGTCACCATCTCCCCCCACCTCCTGCCCCACAGCCAGGTGACGTCCATCATCGCTGGCGTGGTGGGGGCTCTGCTGGTCGTCGTCCTCCTCCTCATCACCGTCATCTGCGTCAAGCGCCGGCGGCAGCAGGAGCGGAAACACACCATGAGGCGCCTGCTGCAGGAGACCGAGGTGGGGACACCGGGACCTGCTGCTCTCCTGGGAGAGGGGATGGACCCCCAGCGCTCGGGGGGGTGTGCCAGGAGCCGGGCCCCCTCCTCACCCATCTGTGCCTGTAGCTGGTGGAGCCGCTGACGCCCAGCGGGGCCCTCCCCAACCAAGCCCAGATGCGGATCCTCAAGGAGACAGAGCTCAAGAAAGTGAAAGTCTTGGGCTCCGGCGCTTTTGGCACTGTCTACAAGGTGAGAGGTAGGGGGGTGCTGCCAGCAGGCTGGGACCGTCCCCACTCTGCACCCCCTCACCTGTGTTCCCCCTCCCCAGGGCATCTGGATCCCCGACGGGGAGAGTGTGAAGATCCCGGTGGCCATCAAGGTCTTGCGAGAGAACACGTCACCCAAAGCCAACAAGGAGATCCTGGATGTGAGTGTGCCAGCAGTGCCAGGGGGAGCGGCGCCACTGGCAGCCCCCTGCCCAGCCTAACCACCTCCAACGCTGCCCGCAGGAGGCCTATGTGATGGCAGGGGTGGGCAGCCCCTACGTGTCGCGGCTGCTGGGCATCTGCCTGACCTCCACGGTGCAGCTGGTGACGCAGCTGATGCCCTATGGCTGCCTCCTGGACTACGTGCGGGAGAACAAGGACCACATCGGCTCCCAGGACCTGCTCAACTGGTGTGTGCAGATCGCCAAGGTAGGACAGGGGGTCCGGGGTGGACCTGGGAGGGCACACAGGGATGTTCTGGGGCCAGCCTGACGCGTGCCACCCCCCAGGGGATGAGTTACCTGGAGGAGGTGCGGCTGGTGCACCGGGACCTGGCCGCTCGCAACGTCCTCGTCAAGAGCCCCAACCACGTCAAGATCACCGACTTTGGGCTGGCCCGGCTGCTCGACATTGACGAGACTGAGTACCACGCCGACGGCGGCAAGGTGGGGCTTGGGGATGTGGGGACAGAGTGATGGGGACCACAATGCTCGTCCTTAGGGAAGCAAGACCCACCCCCGCCCACCCTGTCCTGCTCACCACTCCGTCCTCCCCATCCCAGGTCCCCATCAAGTGGATGGCGCTGGAGTCCATCCTCCGCCGGCGCTTCACCCACCAGAGCGACGTCTGGAGCTACGGTATGTCAAGGTGGCCCCATCCCCAGGCTCAGTGCTGGGTGGGGCCAGGGCACTGCTGACCCCTGTCCCTGTTCCTCCAGGCGTCACTGTGTGGGAGCTGATGACCTTCGGGGCGAAACCCTACGACGGGATCCCTGCCCGGGAGATCCCCGACCTGCTGGAGAAGGGCGAGCGGCTGCCGCAGCCACCCATCTGCACCATCGACGTCTACATGATCATGGTGAAATGTACGGTGAGGGGGGACGAGGACGCTGCACGGGGACAGGGCACCGTGGTGGCACCTCGATCCCGGCCCTGACGGCGCCTGGCTCTGCCCTAGGCTGGATGATTGACTCTGAGTGCCGACCCAAGTTTCGGGAGCTGGTCACCGAGTTCTCCCGCATGGCCCGGGACCCCCAGCGCTTCGTGGTCATCCAGGTAAGTGGGTCCCCAGGGGTCCTGTCCCCCACCTGCACCCCAGCGTGGGGCGCTAACCACTGCCCTCGTGCCCCAGAACGACATGGTGGGGCTGCCCAGCTCCATGGACAGCACCTTCTACCGGGCCCTGCTTGAGGAGGAGGACATGGACGATCTGGTGGACGCCGAGGAGTACCTGGTCCCCCACCAGGGCTTCTTCAGCGCCGAGACCTCCACCACCTACCGCAGCCGCATCTCCTCCACGCGGGTAGGTGGGATGGGGTGGCCAGGAGGGAGCCCCACCTTGTTTGAGGGGGACTGTGGGGTGGGGTGACCTGCTGCTGGGACAGCCCAGGGCAAGGCTGCAGCCACATCCACACCGGGGGGATGTGGGGTGCAAAGCCTGCCCTGGGGACCCTGTATGTGGGCACTGGTACAGCGTCCTTGGGGTGGACTGCAAGTGCTCGACTCCTGCCCCTTCCTGCACCCAGAGCACGGCAGAGACCCCGGCCGACCCGGAGGAGGGCGAGGACTTGGCCGCCTTCCCCTTCCCTGCCCCGGGCCTGGCAGAGGGGCCAGAGGGCCCCATGGCGGAGGCGCCGGAGGGGGACGGTGGGGCCAAGGCGGCTCTGCAGAGCCCACCGGGGCGGGAACCCAGCACCCTACCGCGGTACAGCGAGGATCCCACCGGGCTAGTGGCTGAGGACAGTGAGGGCCTAGACCCCGAGGGCTTCAATGCCCCGACTACCCGCACCGCCATGCCAGGTAAGGAGGGGACCCTGCACGCACCCTCCCACCCCGTCACCCAGCTGGTCCCTCACTTGATCCTTGTCCCTGCAGAGTACGTGAATCAGGCCGGGGAGCGGCGATCCCCACCCCGGCACCCCCACACACCCCCGTCCCCGCCAGACAAGCCCAAGGGGCACCAGGGTAAGAACGGGCTCATCAAGGAAGCCAAACACCCCTTCGCGGGGCCCTTCGGCCACGCCGTGGAGAACCCCGAGTACCTGGCACCCGCCGGCCCGCCCACCCCCTTCAGCCAGGCCTTCGACAACCCCTACTACTGGAACCAGGAACCCTCCAAGGCCGGCCGCACCGAGGGCGGCCCCGGCACGACGCCCACGGCCGAGAACCCCGAGTACCTCGGCCTGGCCGGCCCCGATGACGTGGCCGTGTAGGGCTGGGCTGTGGAGAAACCCCCCCAACTTCGCCGAGGCAGCCTGGGGAGGGGCAGCATGCGGTGCGGCCGGCGGCTGTCCCCTCTGCCCGTGACACTGGCCACGGAGGGCTGGGAGAGCCCAGGATGCTGTGGGACAGTGCAGCAGCAAAGTGTGGGGACAGAGAGGGGTCAACCCTTCGTGCCAGGTGGTGCTCTGGGCCCACCCAGAGCTGGGCACCAGCAGGGGTGACCCACAAGCCATGCTGAGGTGGACAGTGCTCGGACTGCAACCGGGAAGCATGATCCGGAGCAGCACAGCCCATCACCAACCCCCCTGCAAAGGCTTCTCCGCCACCAGGCACCAATCTGAGCTGTCCCGGTCCAGCTCGTCCTGCGGCCATCGCCACCACTGTCCCTCTTCCCACCCACCCCCCGGCGCCCCAGCCGCGCCGGGACCCACGGACTTGCACTGAGAGCGGACGGACGCTGGGCTTGTGCCCTGGCTCCTCCTGGATCCTTTTGAAGCTGACTGTATCGCACCCAGATGTATATTTGATAACTGTACATTGTTTTTTTTTTCTACTCCCCTTGTCTGTGTGGTTCTCTCTTCATTTCCCGGGGTGTCCCGTCTCCCCCAGCCTCGGCTGTCACCCCACCAGGAAGCAGTGAAGGGCAGGACCCACTTAGCTGGGGGTAAAAGCCATGACGCCCCTGGCTGGGCAGGGCAGGAGACGGGACCTGATCAGACCCCGCGTCCCACCCCCGTACTCGAGGGACACGAGAGGGGCCACGTTCTGTCCTTTATTGAGGGGGGGGGGCCTTGGGGTTTATACACAGTATAGAATAAACCGGCCCCTCCGCTGGCTCGGCTGCCCCGAGGCGAAGGGCAGAGTCATGACGTGCGGGAAGTAAGAGCCAAGGGTCTGAGAATGGGGAGGGGGGGACGCACTGGCGGCCGTGGAATGAACCTGGTGGCCGTGGGGATGGAGCCCAGCTGGGGTTCCCATGGGCAGCCTGCCCCCGCGGCCCCCCCGCTGGTTTAAACAGTGACGGGAGAGACTTTAATCATTAACGAGCAGCGCTGAGCTCACAGCAGAGTGATTTTGCCTCTGCATTTACCTGCTATGAGGGCTGGAGCTGCAAATCCCACTCCCACACCTGGCCCGGCTCCCCTGAGGGCTGGGCAGAGCATTCGGGGGGCAAAAAGACCCCCAAATCCCCAGTGGCTGAGGGAGGGAAGACCCTCCCTGTGCTGCTGGGTGTGGGGGGAGTCAAAGGCAGGCCAGGGGGCTACCCCACGGCACAGCTACGCCCCACAGCAGCTCAGGCACAGCAGGGACATGGCCCAAAGGGATGGGCCACAACGGCTCCCCCCAGTATGACCAGCCCAGTGACCCCAGTACCCCAGCTCTGCCCATCCCAGCTCACCCCCAGCACCGCGGTGCTGTTCCCCGGGAGGCTCCTTACGCTCTGGCATTCCCCCCAACGTCCTTGGTCATGCAGGAAGCTAACAAAGGCAGCGAGGAGCAAAGCGGGGGGACACCGAGGGAACTGGGAGCACTGGGAGACCCCCACTGAGCACACAGCTACAGGATGACGCAGGGGGGGCGGCTGTTGGTGATCTTCTCTAGCGGTTCCCCATTCCTCGCTCTGCGAATCGCTTCAATCAGCTGAAGAGACAGAGGGGAGGGTGTCACGCTCTGGGACAGCCTCACCACGAGGTCTGGGGCGGGGGGGTGGGACGGACGCGGCAGTTGGGAGCGCCCAGACACAGCATGTGGAGGTCGGGCAGTGCTGGTGGGGGATTAAACAGAGGGAAAAACCCATCACAGGGGAGGTGGCTGCACAAGCAAACCTCTCCACAGCCACCAGCCAGGCTGGTGCCGGGCACCGCCACACTTACGTCCTTCTCGTAGGGAAAGCCTCCGTTCTCCAGCTTGGAGAAGACCAGCTGCCCGTTGATCTCGATCTCAAAGGCACCTGCAAAGCACATGGGGCCGAGGGTAAGCTCTGCTCCCGCTCCACGCAGCGGGGCCAATCCCCCAGCCCATCCTGCCACTGTTGCTGCCACACCAAACCCTGGCACAAGCAGCCAGGAGGCAGAGGCGCCGCAGTGGTGCCCTCACACTGTACCCCCGGCGGCAGGACCAGGCTGGTAGAGCATCCAGAGCACCCCCGGAGAGCTCAGAAAGGCTCCTGGCAGACCCCCAGGCTCCAGAGTCTCTGCGCCCAACAAGTCCCCAGTGAGGGGCAGCCCCTGCAACACGCAACTGAGGCACAACCCCCTCCAGCCTCACTACGTGGTTTCAACCAGCTTAGCACCTCCCGCCCTCCCCAAAGACAGGGCTGACCCCCAGCCCCACAGCATGCCCCAGCAGTGACCCCGCAGCACGCCCCCACCGGTGCCCCCCAGCCGGGATTCAATCTCGATGTCAGGGTACTCCTCCTTCACGGCGCTTGCCAGCTCCTGGTACGTGGGCTCGAAGCCGCAGGGCTCACTGGGCGCGGGGAGAGGTGGGTGAGAGCAGGGCCTGTGGCGTGGGGACCCCCCAACAGCACCCCTTGACCAGACACCCTGCATCCAACCCCCTCCAATTAAGAAGCCCCTCAGCATCTATCTCTCCTACTACTCCCTGTACCCTGACATCCTCCTCAATAGGCTCCCTGCCTCCTGCACCCCCAAATCCCCAGAACCCCCATCCACGACCCCTCCCCAGAAACCTCCTACATCCCCACATCCCCACATCCCCTCACTCCTCCCCACGAGCCTCCCAGCTCCTCCACCTTCCTACCTCCCTCAGCCCCCCATATCCCATTACCCTCCGAGCCCACCGCCCACTCCTCATCACCCCAACTTCCCCCCGCCCTGCAGATCCCCCCAATATCCCCCTCTCAGACCCCCTTCGCCCCCCAGGCCTCCACGTGCCTGAAAGCCCCCCGCAGCACCCAACATGCCCCGTCCCAGTTCCACCAGTTTCTAGCCCCGGGACACCAGTATCCTCTTCCCCAGACTCTCCCACCCGCTCCGGGTCCCTCGCACCCCCGAAGGTTCCTCGGTTCCCCCCCATTCCCCCGGTTCTTCCCGCCGTTCTCCCCCGCAAACAGCGAAGCGGCACCAGGGAAGAAGCCGGGGCCCGCCGCGCCGCTCACCAGTACTCCACCACGATGCGGACCCGCCGCTCGGCCTCGCCCTCAGCCCCGGCAGCCACCGCCGCGCCCTCAGCCCCGCCGCTCATCGCCGCCGGTGCCGCCGCTCACCCGCCGCTTCCGGGTGTCACCACGTGACGCGGCACTTCCGGCAGCGCCGCCCACCTCCTCTCGTCTGCTCCGGGCGGGCTGCGTGGCGCCACCTGCTGGCGGGAGGAGCGCACCGACCCCACGGGAGCTCTGCGGTCCCACGGGACTCGGTGCGGGTCCCCACTGTCCCTCGTGGGACCCCCCGCTGACCCCCCCCCAGCACCACTGTGAGAGCCCTATGGGGCCTCTGGCCCCCAGAGACCCCAGGGGATCACCCACGGACCCACGGGACGCCCTCGGAGCCCCCAGCATCCTCCAAGGGGACCCCACGCACCTCCCCAGTGGGGACATTTCTGGGGACTCTGTGGCCCCATGGGACCGCAAGTATCCCGTGGGGACATCGCACCCCCGGTGGGGGCACTCGCACCTCTTATGGGGACACCCACCCACGAGGGACCCCCACACTGACCCCCACTGATCCCTCAAGGGACGCCCACAGGTCCCACTCACTGTGCCCCCCTCATCCCATGGCCCCCACCATGGGATCCCCACATCCCTCCAAACTCCAGGGGACCCCCACGAGACCCCCGCCACCCCCCAGTGTCCCCCCGCCCTGCCCCAGTCCCTGTGCTGACCCCGCGGGACCCCCACCCCACGGGACCCTTCCGACCCCCCCGAGTGGGGTCCCACAGCTCAAACCCCACAGCCTGGGACCAGGGACCCCCGGGGGGGCCCACCAGCCTCTCCCCCCCAGGCCAGCCACAGGGCCCTGTGTTCCCCTGTCCTTACCCCCCAGCTTGGTCACCCCTGGGGTCACTCCAGTGCATTGTGGGAAACTCCCCATCACCACCACGGGGTCGCGGGATGTGGGTCCGGGGGCCTCAGAGACTCCGCGCTGTCACGGGGCCAGGCGGGAGGCCCCATCCCGGGGCCGGGGGGCCGAGGGGCACCCCTGGGTGACGTGGGGGGCCGGGTGCTGGCGGCCGGCCCGGGGCGGCATGATGTCAGGCGGGGGCGGGAACTGGCGCAGGTAGATAAAACCGGGGAGAACAGGAATCCCCAGTCCGGCGGGAGGGTGGCGGGACGCGGCGGGCGCCTGCAGGTAGGAGCGGGGCTGGGGGGGTGACCCCCCACGTCGTGGGGCCACTGGCCATCCTGGGACAGTGGTCTTATCCCTCCGGCATGACCCCGGCCCCTCGTTGCACCCCTGCCCCTTCCTTCTCACCTTCCTCCCGGCTCTTCCTCCTCTGCCGCACCGGCACGGCTTACGGCTTGGCCCCATAACCCTGTCCCCTAATCCTGGTGGTCCTGGGATCCCGTCCTATAGCCCTGGTGGCCCTGAGACCCTGTCCCCTAATGCCGGTGGTCCTGGGACCCTCCGCGTAGCCCTGGTGGCCCTGGGACCCCATCCCATGGCCTCAACATTCCACCGCCGCCCCGTCACATGGTCCGGCTGGCCCTGGGACTCCATCCCTTAAACCTGGTGGCCCTGGGACCCTGTCCCTCAATGTTGGTGGCCCTGGGACCCTGTCCCCTAAACCTGGTGGCCCTGGTTCCCCTGCTCCCTGAGCCCAGTGGCCCTGGTCTCCCTGCCCCATAGTCCCAAGTCCCTGGTCCCCCCAGACCCCAGGGACACCCTGTGTGTCCCCACCATCATCGCCACCCAACCAGGACAGGGCTGGCATCAGCGTGACCTGAGGCCACAGCGATGAGCCGGGGGGTTGGTGCCGGGGCTGTGCCAGCATCCCAGGGTCCCAGGGAGTCCCCATCTGTCACATCCACCGTCTGCCCCCTCCAGTGTCCCCTACGTGGCTTGGGGTGGCCCTGCCCCATGTCCCACCGTGAGCAGCATCACCCCACGTGACCCCGGCTGTCCCCTGTGTCCCTGGGATGGAGCAGAGGATCTGTACCGGTGGGACAGCCGGGGCAGGGCTGGGGACGTGGCAGGCACGGGGATGGGATGGGGACGGTGGTGGCAGCCGCGTGATGGCATCGGTCCTGCCCGGCCATGGACTTGGACCCTAAGCTGGTCAGGAGATGGGGGACGGGACGGGATGGGCAGCGGGTGAACGATTAACCCAGCCCCGCGCAGCATCCCGGGATCGGCGGGGCCCGGCGCACGCGTGCCCGTGGCCACCGAGTGCCGCCGGCGTGGCTGTGGCCATGGCCACTCGTGTGTTACGTGTGCCGCATGCCGGACGGCCCTGCGCCAGGATGCGCCTGCTCCTGCCTGGACTGGGCAGCCGGCAGCAGGGCCAGCCATGCTGAGCTGTGCTGAGCCGTGCCGAGCCGTGGCAGGACTGGCCCATGGTGTGAATTATTTTGGGGCCAACACCGGAGAGCTGGCCGGTGCCCACGTGCCCCTCCAGCGCGGTGGCACTGTGTGGGTGCGGGGTGACGCGACAGCGTGGGGGGCTGTGCCAGCGGGTGGGCTCGGGGCAGTTCCCACGGTGGGTGCGGGTGCGGGCGCCGGCTCCCTCGCCCCCGGCCTGCCGGCGCAGCCGCCCCTGCCCGGATGCCAGCGCGGTGAGGTGGAGCTGGGAGCGGCTGCCAGAACTGGTTTGGCCGGACCCGAGGAGGTGTCTGGGCTGGGCCCCCGCCACGCTCCGCTTCCTGCTCCCGCTGGCGCCGCCACTCAGCCCGGCGCGTCTCAGCCCAGCAAAGTTCAGCCCAGTTCAGCCCAGCAAAGTTCAGCCCAGTTCAGCCCAGCAAAGCTCAGCCTGGTTTAGCCCAGTTCAGCCCAGCAAAGCTCAGCCTGGTTCAGCCTGGTTCAGCCCGGTTCAGCCCAGTTAAGCCCAGCTCAGCCCAGCAAAGCTCAGCCCAGTTCAGCCCAGCAAAGCTCAGCCTGGTTTAGCCCAGTTCAGCCCAGCAAAGCTCAGCCCGGTTCAGCCCAGTTCAGCCCAGTTCAGCCCAGTTCGGCCCAGCTCAGCCCAGCTCAGTCCAGCAAAGCTCAGCCCAGTTCAGCACAGCTCAGCCCAGCTGAGCCCAGGTCAGCCCAGCTCAGCCCAGCAGAGCTCAGCCCTGTTCAGCCCAGCCCACTTTGTCCCAGTTTGGCTCAGCCCAACTCAGCTCCATCAGTCTGGCTCAGTCGGTGCCTCCCGGTGCCACTGGCCTCCCTGTGGTGACAGTGGAGGCACTGGAGAGGGTCCTGCATGAGATATGGAGGTGCTGGGGGATTCTCAGTTGTCTCGTATAGGGTTGTTGGGCTCATGGTCCTTGTCCCCCAGCTCCTGCGCTGAGATGGGGCTGGGGGGACAGGGACACCCCAACCTTTGGCAGCCATTCAGAGCTCAGCCAAACCCCTGGGGGTGCAGGGGGCCGGGGGCAGGCGGGGGGTGCAGAGTCACGTCACCGTGCCCTGACTCACCACTTGTCTGGGCACCGGCAAAACACACCCCGGCCGGGTGCTGAGGGTGGGCAGCCCCCGGCAGCGCTGGGGCTCTGGCTGCCAGCACCAGTGCGGTGGCGGCTGGTGGCTTGCGGCCCATGTGGAGCCCGGCACGACGTCCCGTGGGGGCTGCCCACAAGAGGCTGCCTCAGGGAGGAGGACCAGGAGCCTGGTGCGGTGCAGGACTCGCTCTCTCCCCCCTAGATAATGCCATGGAGGGGGGGGCTCAGCAGAGCAGCCTCTGGGAGCCCCCCGGGCCGGGCGGCATGGAGCAGGATGGGGTCCCTGGCGAGCGGGATGGAGGTGAGGGGCCGCCCGAGGTCAAGCGCTCGCAGCCCCTCTTCATCCACAGCAGCAGGTGGGTGCTGAGGGTCCTCCACGAAGTCTGGGGGGGCTGCAGTGGGGATGGGGGCAGAGGACCTGGCAGAGTCTGCAGGAGCTCAGCCCCTCTCTGCCCGCAGCCGGCAGCCGCCAGAGGAGGAGCCGCGCGCCTCGTCGCTGCCCACCATCCCCAACCCCTTCCCCGAGCTCTGCAGCCCCTCCAACTCGCCCATCCTCAGCAGCCCAGCCCTGGGCCAGGGGTCCCCCCGTGAAGGCGTCTCCCACGTGAGTCGCGGGCAAAGGGATGGGGACAGGGGGCGGCTCGGCCCCTCGGGGACGTGGGGGGGTCCCTGACGCACGTGCCGGCAGGTGGTGAAGGTGTTCGGCGAGGACGGCGCGTGCCGGTCGCTGGAGGTGTCGGCGGGGACAACGGCGCGGCAGCTCTGTGAGACGCTGGTGCGGAGGATGCGGGCGCTGCAGGACCACAGCTGGGCCCTGGTTGAGCTGCACCAGCACCTGGCCCTGGGTGAGATGCCGGCACGGCATGGCACAGCGCGGCATGGCGCGGCTGCCCCGCTGAGCCCCGTTCCCCCGCAGAGCGGTGCCTGGAGGACCACGAGTCAGTGGTGGAGGTGCAGAGCTCCTGGCCCCCGGGCGCCGATAGCCGCTTCGTCTTCCGCAAGAACTTCGCCAAGTACGAGCTCTTCAAGAGCAACGCGGTACGTGGACACCACAGCAAAGCCCGCGGGCACCTGGGTGTCCCGTGGGGACCCTGAGGGTCTCTCCTGACGCCCCTGTCCCCCCCAGCAGTCCCTCTTCCCCGAGGTGATGGTGTCCAGCTGCCTGGAGGCAAATAAGAGCATGGCACACTCTGAGCTCATCCAGGTACGGGGCCACTGTGCCCAGGCGTGCCATGAGGACCCCCACTGTGCCCTGGAGACCCCACCATGCCCTGGGGACCCCACCGTGCCCCTCACCCCTCATCTTCCCCCAGAACTTCCTCAACTCTGGGAGCTGCCCCGAGGTCCAGGGCTTCCTGCAGCTGCGGGAGGCTGGGCGCAAGGTCTGGAAGCGTTTCCACTTCTCCCTGCGCCGCTCAGGGCTCTACTACTCCACCAAGGGCACCTCCAAGGTCAGGGAGCGGGCAGAAGCGTGGCTGGGGGGGGTGCAGCAGGGCCAGAGCTGACTCCCCCCACCCACCCCAGGACCCCCGGCACCTCCAGTACTTCGCCGACCTCACCGAGTCCAACATCTACTACGTGACGCAGGGCAAGAAGCACTACGGGACACCCACCGAGTTCGGCTTCTGCATCAAGGTGGGGATGTCCCTGCCCGGCAGGGGGACGGGGTCCCGGTCTGTCCCCTGCCAAGGGGTCTCTGCCCCCTGAGAGCCATCCTGGGCTGCCCCATGACGGCTCCAGCCTCTCCCCACAGCCCTACAAGGTGCGGAGCGGTGTGAAGGGCCTGAAGCTGCTCTGCAGCGAGGACGAACAGAGCCGGAGCTGCTGGATGGCGGCTTTCCGCCTCTTCAAGGTGAGCCCCGGGCCCGTGCCATGGGGATGCTGAGGAGATGCTGGGAAGATGCTGTGGGGATGCTGGGAGATGCTGGAGGGAAGTCCCCATCCCTGTGCTGGAAAAGATGCAGGATGGGTGTCCCTGTTCCCACGTGCGGTACATGTAGAGGTCTCCATCCCACTCTGGGTGGATGCGGAGGTCCCCAACCCCACGCCGGGTGGGTGCTCCCCCACCCTGCTGTGGGATGGAGGCCCCATGGGACCCCCCCCAGCTCATGGGTCTGTTCCCCCCAGTATGGCATGCAGCTCTACCGCAACTATCAGCAAGCGCAGGTGCGGCTGAGCCAGCCCCCCTGGATCGGCCCCACACCCCTGGTGAGTGCCATCCCCCTCCCCGCAGCCCCCGTGCCATGGGGACCCCCCAGTCACCTCCCGCTCCTCCACAGAGAAGCGTCTCGGACAACGCACTGGTGGCCATGGACTTCTCGGGGTGCACGGGCCGGGTGATTGAGAACCCCAGCGAGGTGCTGACAGTGGCCTTGGAGGAGGCACAGGCCTGGAGGGTGAGTTGGGGCACGGGGTGGGAGGGGGGACCCCCCCGAGCCCACCCTAACGCCCGCTCCTTGCTTTGCACGGCCAGAAGAAGACGACGCACCGTTACAGCCTCCCCGCAGCCTGCCAGAGCTCCCCACTCAGCGCCGGTGAGCCGGGTCGTGCCGAGGAGGGGTCCCTGCCCCGGGCAGGGGCTCCCCCCAAGTCTGACGCCCATCTCTCCCCAGCCATCCACCGCACCCAGCCCTGGTTCCACGGGCGCATCTCCCGAGAGGACACCCAGCAGCTCATTGGCCGTCAGGGCTTGGTGGACGGGTATGGGACCCCGGCGGGGTTGGGTCCCTGGGGCTCATGGCGGGGGACATGGGACTTCGGGGGGGTATGTGACCTCAGGGTTATGGGGCTCACGGGGGGATGCAGGATGCCTGCGGGAATGGGGGAGGAGATTTGCTGGGGGGGATCCAGGGGAGTTGGGGACCCCCAAGTGTTTCAGGGGATCTGCAGTCCCCAGGAGTTCAGGAGCCTGCAGTTGGGGAGGAGGGACAACAGGCCCCCAGGGCTGACAGAGGGATACAGGACCCCAGGGCTTTGAGGGGGGTACCTGGGACCCCGGGGTGACATGGGGTGGCAGAGGGGGCTCAGGGGCCAGTGGTGAACCCCCACCCTTGGGCTCACAGCGTCTTCCTGGTGCGGGAGAGCCAGCGGAACCCCAAGGGCTTCGTCCTGTCCCTGTGCCACCTGCAGCGAGTCAAACACTATCTCATCCTGCCGGTGAGTGTCAGGGGTTGCCGGAGGGTGCCACGGGGTGCCAGGGGGTGCCAGGGGTCCTGACCTGCACCCCTTGGCAGAGCGAGGAGGAGGGACGGCTCTACTTCACCATGGATGACGGGCAGACCCGCTTCGCCGACCTCATCCAGCTCGTGGAGTTCCACCAGATCAACCGCGGCATCCTGCCCTGCAAGCTGCGGCACTACTGCACCTGTGTGGCCCTCTGAGCCCTGCAGTACCAGCACCACTGGCACTGCCCGGCATGGCTGGCACGGCATGGATTGGCACCGCCTGGCACTGCCGATACAGCACAGACTGGCCTGGTCCAGCACCACTGGCATGGTCTGGCACAGCCTGGCATGGGGTGGCAGGATTTGGGCCAGCTCAGCACAGCTCACGCAGGGATGAGGATGCCCCCTCCACTGCCCGGGTGCCAGCCCTGCCTGCGGGGTCCTGGGCTGCCAGTGCCGCCGGCCCCACCTACTCAAGCACTTTCTCCCCCCCACCCCACTGCAGCATCAGCCCCGAGTGTCCCCGTGGGGCCCTGGCATCCCTCGTCCTCAGGCCAGGCAGGCTCGGGGGTCCCCAGCCCCAGGAGCAGGGTCCTGGGGTGGGGGGTGAGGGGAGCACCCACCACCGCATCCCTCACGACCCTACAAGGCCAGTTGAACTGTGACGTGTTTTATACCAGTGAGAATAAAGGTTATTTTTGCAGAGCTTCTGCCTCGCCCCCTCTGAAGGTAAAGCCGAGGTGCCGGGGGAGGGGGTCTGTCCTCACAGCCCCCCACAGCCAGCGGGCACATGGCTGGCAGCGTCCCCATGTCCTGCCGTGTCCCCGCGGTGTCCCAGGTCCAGCACAAAGGCCCCTCTGTGCACCCTGGGCACCACGTGCAGCTCAGCCACGCGGCCGCCAGCAAATCCCGGGGGGATTAACGGGGGGAGGATTAAAGGCCGGGATTTGGGGGGCCGGGGCCGGGCCAGCTGCTATTAAAGGCGGGGGGCCGGGGATCGGGGCTGCGGCCTCACCATGGCTCCCAAGACGGTGCTGATCACCGGCTGCTCCTCCGGCATCGGGCTGGCACTGGCCGTGAGGCTGGCACGGGACAAGCAGCGCCGCTTCCGAGGTGAGTGGGGTGGGGGGACCCCGCCATCCCTGGGTGATGCCCCCCACGCGGGGCTGAGCCGCCTCTGCCCCCAGTCATTGCCACCATGAGGAACGTGGGCAGGAGCGGGGCGCTGGCAGCGGCGGCGGGTCCGGCGCTGGGCCGGACACTGGAGATCAAGCAGCTGGACGTGTGCGACGAGGGCTCCATCCGCGCCTGCCTTGACAGCATCCCTGGGAGACACGTCGATGTCCTGGGTGAGCACCAGGAGCCCCCTCCCACCGCGTCCCCAAGGTGCCCCAGCGCCGAGGACCCTCCATGCCAGAGACACTTTGTGAACCAGGGGTAACCAGGCACTGGGCACTGTCCATGCCAAGCTTGTCCCATGCTGGGGACCCTCTGTGCACCCAGTGCTGGGGACCCTCCACGTCAGAGACACCTCGTGCAGCAGGGACCCTCGATGCCAGGGACATCCTGCACCAGGGACCCTCTGGGCATCGGGGATCCTCCACACAGGAGCCCCCTGCGCAGGGGACGCCCCACTGATGCCCAGTGTCCCCAGTCAGCAATGCCGGGGTGGGCATGGCGGGTCCCCTGGAGTGCCAGAGCCTGGCAGCCATGCAGAGCCTCATGGACACCAACTTCTTCGGCCTCGTCCGCCTGGTCAAGGAGGTGCTGCCCGACATGAAGCGGCGCCGCGGGGGCCACATCGTGGTCATCAGCAGCATCATGGGCTTGCAGGGTAGGGGGGGTACAGGGCACCCCAGTGGCACCAGCCCCCCATCCCAGTCCTGACTGGGACCCCCCTGCCCGTCCAGGCATTGTCTTCAATGACATCTACGCGGCCTCCAAGTTCGCGGTGGAGGGTTTCTGCGAGAGCCTGGTGGTGCAGGCGCTGCGCTTCAACGTGGCGTGAGTGCCGGGGGCTAGTGGCCACCACGGCCCCCTGGGACCAAGGGTTTGGCGGGTGCCAGGGTCCCCAGCACCCCATCCCTGGTTAGGATCAGCCTGGTGGAGCCGGGGCCAGTGACGACGGAGTTTGAGACGAAGTTGTATGAGGAAGCTGAACATGCCGACTACTCGCGGACCGACCCCGAGACAGCTGACATCTTCACCAACCTCTACCTGAGGAACTCCAAGGATGTCTTTGCCAGCCTGGGCCAGACCCCTGAGGACATCGCGGAGGTGACAGGCGGGCAGACAGTGGCCCCGCCAGCTAGGGGCTGCCATATTCCTCCCCCCTGGCTTGGCTGGGCTGTCTAGAGAAGCCTCAATTAGCCCTAATGAGGAGCAGCAACACCCAGCCAGCAGCAGGGCGGGGGTCCCATCCCAACACTACCTTCCCCCTGAGCTCCATCCTGATGGGGCTGAGCCTGGCTGGGAACAGGAATGGGAATGGAATGAGAATGGGATGGGATGGAGATGGGAATGAGAAGGAGATGGGATGTGGATGGGGAGAGGATGGGAAGGGATGTGATGGGGATGGAATGGGGATGGACTGGAGATGGGATGGGGTGGGCGAGGATGGAGATAGGGATAGGATGGGATGGGAAGGGGAAGGAGATGGGATGGGAATGGGAGTGGGGATAGGCATGAGAATGGGGCTGGGGATGGAGATGGGGATGGGAATGGGATGGGAATGGGGATGGGGTGGGGATGGGGTGGGGATGGGGACAGGAAGGGGACAGTAACACCCCCACGTACAGCATACACTGCGGGTGATCGAGGCGACCCGGCCGCCCTTCCGGCACCAGACCAACGTGGCATACACACCTATGGCTGCGCTGAAGCACGCCGACCCCAGTGGTGCCCTCATGACCGACGCCTTCTATAAGCTGGTGTTCAAGTACGACGCGGTGCTGCGGCTCAGCCTGCGTGCCATCCGCCTGCTCCGCTGGAAGGCCCAGAAGGTGAAGCAGGGCGTCCGCCTGCTGGGCTTCAAATAGCCCCCGCGGCCCCCGGCAGCTCGGGGCACGCGCTGACACAGCCGCCTGGGCACCCGGCTCACCTCGGGGGGCAGCTTGGAGGTGGGGGGTGGTGAGAGGAGCCAGGACCCGCTCGGGGTTTCGCTTCCTGCTCCCAGCCCAAAATAGCCCCCGCCGCCGCTGTATTAAAACCGGGAGTGGTATTTTTAACCAGCGCCGGGTGAAAGAGCAGAGCGGCTTCCTCTGAGAGCGCAGCGGCCGTGACGGGGCTGGGAAGGGCTGGCAGCTTCCCCCCCTGCCTGCCTCTCGCACCCTGGGGGCACCCACCCTGCACCCACGGGCATGTGGCACCCAAGGGCCCTGGCCTGGCCCCCCCCAGCTGCATCTCTTGCACGATGGACCGTGTCACCCTCCCTCCAGCACCGAGCCCCACGGCACCAGGGCAGCACAGGGGGGCTGCAGGGTCCTGCGCCAGCAGCTCGGCTGGGTGCAGGAGGTGGAGCGGGGCCGGGAACAGAGTGCAAAGGGTGCGCGGTGTGTTCAGGGGGTGCCTGGTGGGTGCAAAGGGGCTGCAGGGACCGGTGCAGAGCAGGGGTGGCTTGCGTGGTGAAGGCTGGGTGAAGGGTGCAGGGCGGGTGGGTGCGGCGTGCATGGTGGGTGCAGGAGGAGTGCAGGTTAGGCACCAGCAGCAGGCGTGTTGGGGGACCCCAGCACCCTGCACTGCGCCGGGGGCTCCCCTCCAGCTCGGGAGGGGGGTGATGGTGGTGGGGGGAGCTCAGCCTGTGTCACTCCCTGGGCTGGGCACAGGGTGCTCGCGTGTGGGTGCTTGGCGTGACTGCACCCGGGAGGTGAGAGCAGGGGAAACCGCAGCGAGGCCCGACATGATTCAACCCCGTGGGGCCGTTTCTCAGAAACCTTCCTGGCTCCCACCAAGCTTCCTGAGGAGCCAGGGACCCCCTCGGCCTCGTCAGTGCCCGTGATGGAGGGTGCACATGGGGCATCAGTCCCCCCAAGCCCTGTCAGGACCCCCAGCCCCATATGCGAGGGGTGGCTGCAGCACCGTGCACCAGCCCATGCTCTGCATGTGGGCGCCTGGGTCTGGCTGGCCCCAGGCACCCTGGATCAGGTCGGTGGGAGCGGAAATATTTTTGCATTATCCCCCCATCTCGCACGAGTTAATGGCAAAGTGGCGGTGGGGGCGATGGCAACAGCGCAGCACCTGCGGGACGTGCAGGGGTGACATCAAAGTGACGCAGCCTCCCCCCCGCTGCGGTTTCTGCAGATTTGACTAACTTTCTCCAGACTGGGGGACAGAGATGGGGGGGGCCTTGGCTGCAGCTCTGGGGAGCACCAAGGCAGGAGGACCTCAGCCCCCCAGCACAGAGCTACAGCCACGGGAAATGGGGTCCAGGGAGGCCAGGACCTCTCGGACACCCCCAGCCCCACGGTGTCCCCCGTCCCCAGGGAAGCAGCAATGGGGCAGCTGCTGGGGGAAGTGGAGGGGAGGGGTATTGTCCCCAAGACTCAGTGCAAAGCAGGGGAGCAGCGGGTGTCCGGGGGCAGCAGCCTCAGCCCCACTCACCAAAGCTCGCAGTGGGAAGGGGGTTCTGGGCAAAGCGAGGGGGAACCAGGGAGCTGCTGTGGCCTGCGCTGGGTCGGGGTGTGGGGGCCTCCATCCGTGGGGGACTCCTGGGCCGCGCTTATGGCTGAGGAGCATCACCTCCAGCCTGGGAGCATCTTCCCTGGCCATGGAGCACCATGGCAGAGCCCAGGAGCATCTTCCCCATCCCACCCGTGGCTGCAGGTGCCAGGGTGGAGGCTCTGCCCGCGGGGCCGAAGCCGCTCGAGCCAGAAGCAGCTTCTTCTAAAAACAATCGTCTGCCGGGACTTTCCTTTCCCCAGCGTGTGACACCCGTCAGCCGCTCCCCGCGCTCTCGCTCCCCCGAGGATTTCGCTGGCTGCCCAGGTGCGCCGGCTCGCTGCCATGCAAATGTGGAGCCCGATATAACCCCGCCGGAGGGAATGGCTGGGTCCCGCCGCTCCCCAGGGGCTTCACTTCCCTCTCGGCAAAGCGAGGGGGGCATCAGGCGTGACCTGAACCCGCTGCCCCCATCGCGGTGCCCTGGTGACGGCCGCAGAGCCGGCAGTGCCAGCGTTGGGCCCGCAGAGGTGGCCCCGTGCCCTGCTCACCCCGTGTCCCCCGGCTTCTGGGGGCAGTGGGAGCCTGGCAGGGCCACCCAGCCCATGCCAAGCGCTGCGGAACGCCGGCGGGTCCTCGGCGGGACGGGGCGGAGGAGCGTGACTCAGTGGCAGGCTGGAGAGGTGGGACACGGAGGAGGTGGCAGTGACTTAGTTCTCCCTCTCCCGCTCTCCCCTCCCAGCACCGCTGGTCTTGGGGCGCCGCACAGACCCTGAGGGGAGCAGGAACTGGGCAGGATGCTCGGAGGATGCAGCTGGCACCCGGCAGAGTTTCATAGGATCTTTCGTGCGTTACAAAGCATGTTTCAACACGATGGGGGAAGCGAGTTCCTCCCCGCTCTATCCTAATTACAGCGTAGCGGCAGATAAGGATCTCTGTCATAACAGCAGCCCAACGTCTGTACCAGCCTGGTGCTTCTGAGGGGTTTGGGTCCAGGCAGAAGCGCCTGCCACTCCACAGACACCAATGTGGATCGCTCCACACAACCGTGCAAAGAGTCCTGCGAGCCCTGCGTCACACAAAAACACTTTGCAAAGAGCAAACATCCACCCGGCAAAGCTGTTATCGAACCCGTATCTCCAGCACGGTGACTAATAACGTGGCCGCGGAGCAACGATTCAAAGAGCTATTTTAAAAACCAGCTTCAAAGTCACGGTAAATACTGGGTTTGCAAAGCAGCACATTACACTCGGGGACACCCCCACGGCACCCCACAGCGTGCCACGCAGCCGGCAGCTCCCACACACACGGATTCTTGTGGTCTCTGTTGCCAGGACAGGGTGACTCCCGCTCCGAGCGAGGCACCGTCTGTCCGTCTGTCCGTCCGTCCACAGGGATGCTGCGTGCCGGGGTGGCTGTGCATCAGGAACCAGGCGGGGACACAGCACACAGCGTGTCCTCGGTCCTGCACCCATCAGAAAGGACTTTCCACCCGTGGAAACCAGGATTTCCCCTGGACTGCAGGGACGAGCCCACCAGTGCCCTCACTGGGTATCCCAAAGCTGGTAAAACCCCACAATCGGTCTCCTGGCTTAATTTGCTCTTACTAAGACGCATGTGGGAGGGACTTTAAAGAAAGTGAGCAGAGGGCTAGGAAAAATGAAAGCGTGGCGGGGCCACACACTCTTTAAGGCTTAGGGGAAAACCTTTTGAGAGGAATTAACAATAATCCCTCCAAGTGGTGCCTTTTCCTTGTTTGGGCGATCGAAAACCATTGGCACCATCCCAGCGAGGAGAGCTTGTCCTACACAACGCTGGTGGTGCCCAAGCAAGAGGGGGAGCTGCCAGCGGGGCACGAAAACCTTCTGCGCTGAGTTAAAGCACACGTTACAAAACCAAATGCACGTTAAAAAATAAAAAAAATCTGAAAAGGCTCCGGATTTTCACAAAAACAGAGTTCATGTAAAAACCGATCTCTGCTCCTGGCACTCTGCTCAGTGCTGCTCCCCGCAGCAGCCCGGCCCAGGCGCTCCAGAACACTCAAATTATTTGGAAAGAAAAATGGGAAAAAGGTGTCACCTCCCTGGGACACTCATTCAAAAACTGGCGTAGAAAAATACTCAGTGAATTTCTTTATACTAATTAAAAACCCAACAAGGCTCCCCTGCGACCTCAGCCGAAGCCTTCGCCCTCGAAAGGGCAGTCCCTCACTTGAGCAGCACTCGGTGCTCGCCCCGCGCTATGTGCGAGGAAAACTCATAGCGGTCGTGGCTCCTGTACCCGCAGACGTTGCACTCGAAGGGGTCGCGGAAGCCGTGGCAGCCCATGTGGATGGTGAACATCACATAATCCAAAAAGAGGACGCGGCAGTGGTCGCACCGGTAGACCCCGATGGCTTCCCCTTCCTTGTTGATGACCTTGAAGACGTCACGCGGGCATATGGTGGGTGGCTTGATGATGTCATACACCCTTGGGAAATCCTTCAAGGGTGGGAGGCCGTTGCGGGCCTGAGCGGGGATCACCTGGCTTTGGGGGAAGGTGGGATTCTGCCGCTCCTCGTGGTTGCTGTCCGTGTCCGTGGAGTCTTGGCCACTGTTGTTGGGGGAAAGGCCTCTCTCGGAGGCCAGGCTTTTGTCCCTGAGGTGGCCGTGGCTCTTCTCGGCATCCTGCGAGGTGCCGTTGGGCACGTCGGCGCGGGTCAGCACGATGGGGTACAGGCTGCTGATGACCGGGACCATCTCGGAGGTGGGGGCTGGCGGCGTCTGCACCAGAGGGCGCAAGGCTTCAGCCCCAAGGTAGGAGATGGCATTGTTGATGGCCTGGTCCATCATGCGCCCCTGCATCATCTCGCTCTCCTTCTCGTACATGAAGCTCGAATTGTAATTAACATCAAAACTGTGTCGCTTCTCGCCTGCAAGAGAGGAGAGGGATTGAACCACTGGGGTGGGCAAAGGGCTGTTCGAAACCCGCGACGCCTTCCCTCAACAGCAGGAGACCCCGGGAAGTAGAAAGGTGTGAAATGTTCTCTGCAGGAAGAGGCGGTTCATAGACACAAGTAACTTTTGAGTGAGTTGTTTTACTTTTAGGGTTTGTAAATTTGTTTTTTAACTCTCAGGCCTGGAAGCAAAAGAATATAATAGAGGAGGTGGTGAGGACACTGTCCAGACAAATCATCAGTCAAGTATTGAAACTCTTCTGGAATTTAAGGGGAAGAATATTATCAAAGCTTCCATAGATTAACTTCTCTCACTTTTTTTTTCTAGAAAAGGTAAATAATCATTAATGAAAGTACTCAGACAAGAGCTGATGGATACTGAACCAAAACGCTCTGTTTTCAGTACCACGCCTGCAGCCTTTTGTTCTGGACCTGTCCCCCTCCAACGGAAACGCGCGGACAAGGCTGGCTGAGATCTGATGCACCTCCCGTTACTTTTCCCATCTGACAGAGCCTTCTTGGACATCGACACCCACGTTTCCCACCGCCCTCCACCAGCTGCAGCTCCCACTGCTCCATGTCTGGCTTCTCCGAGCCCTGCACAGGTTTCAGACCACCCATCACCGGCAGCTACAGCTGTTCCTACAGAACAGCACACTTGGGGCCATGGGAGGGTGAGAGAGGAGGGAAACGTGTTCCCTTCCAGGAGTGCTGGGGCTTTGGAAGCTCTCAGCTGGACAGGACAGGAAGGGAGCTGAGGGAGTGCGTACCTGGAACTCTGCTCACGCCCCGTCTAGCGAGGACCAGGGCAAGGGGAGGGCAGCTGGGCAGCACAGGGCAACGGATTTTCTTGGTGCCAGGCACAGGGAGGAAACAGAACTGCACCCCAAAAGGCCTGAGGTCACTTTTGGGGTGAACGTCTAGAAATAAGTAACTGAGGTCTGTGGTTACATAAAAAAAAATTGTTCCTTGCTTTTAAAAAACAGACCAGGCAAACGTTCGACGTGCGAGTGACCTGCTAACGCCAGATCCACCGATCTTTCCGTTACGGGAACTGGGATGGTGCAGGTGTTTATCAGCCCCTGCCAACAGCGTGACTCAACGTACATGAAACTCCTCAGGTTTCACTGCCGAGGCAGAAAAGCAGGAGCTCACGTTTCTCTCACAAACACTCAAGAAGGTGAGTGAGCTGCAGGAGCGTAACCACGTCCAGCCCTCAACAGAACGTACTCTCCAGCTTCACATGGGAGGAAAGAAAACGATGCAGCACCTTCGTGTGACTCATAAATCCAGCTCCCAGCGAGTGAGAGGTGAACAAATTTGAAATAATAAAAAAAAAGCAACAAAAGCAAAACCAGGACTCGCTGTAACCTGGGTTAGGAGTCACTACCGTGAGGGGAGACACCAAAACGCGACGTGCCCTCTCTGAGGCTCTCACCGTTCTGTTCCTCACTGTCCTGGAGGCTTTGTAAAGGCCCCACAACAGCTCGTTCTGTTGCCCTTAAATTACCAGCTCCATCGGATGAAGCACCAGCACCCAGATGCTCCCATCACCATTGACCTGTCACCTCGCTGCTGCCATTTACGAGGCCACGGCACGTCCGATGATTCCTTGCACAAGAGGGCAAGAAACCAGGATGCCAGCCAGACCCCTGGGAGGAAGATGCGTTATGCACGGAGCAGCTTCTCTCTCCCCACTCTCTCACAGACACCCCAAGGCGAGCACCTGCCTCACCGTGGCACGCTGGTCAAACGCCCCTATTTAGGGGCTGAATCTGCTCGGAAGCACCACAGAAAGTGCCAAGGGTATCTCCAGGACCGAGCTGTGGGACTGGGCCACGACCAAGCGGATGGAGGCGCCGCTCTGGCTCGGTTATTTTGATTCCCCTCAAACCTTTCCATGGAAAGAGACAAAAAAACCACTCGGAAGTAACTCGGAATCGGCAGCAATCGGCCAAGAGCAAGTTGGTATCGATTTGGAGAAAGAGAAAGGGGTACCTGGGGGCTGGCGGAGGAGCAGGGTGGGCTGTGCTGAAGGGAGCTGATGTTTTCTCTTGGTGGGACAGTGAGGGTCATTCTGAGGTAAGCTGCTGCCAGACCAAGTGCCACAGAGACACTGAGACACTCCGCATTAAAAATTCAACGTGCAGGTTCTCCAGCACTCACAAGGCAGCCGCTGGCGGGCAGAACAGCTTCCCCGCTGCTGCTGGGTCCTGGTGCCATGCAGCAGCGTTCTCCCCATGGCAGCGTGAGACCCACACTGACATGCTCCAAGAATGGAGGGAGGTTTCAGAGCCCGGAGAGGTGAGAGCACTGGGAACGGGGAGGGAGGCGGCAGCTCCTCACCCGGCACCACGTGGTGGTGGTTCCTGCTCCTGCACTTCTGCCGCTATGAGAAATGAGTTTTTACTCCTGGTCTCGGTGGGGGTTTGTTTTGAAAACAGCAGAGCTGGAAGTCTGTGGGGTAGGACGCTCCGCTGGGGTAAACCGGCAGAAATGCCCTGATTGCGCTGGCGACTTCAGCTCGTGCAGCAGGGACATGCCTCTGGCACAGGCACCTGCTCCGCCGGGCTTTTTATTTGTTATTTTTTTTTAAATATCTGTTCATTAATCAAACCAGGATGTGCCAAAGCCGGGGTTTGTATATTTGGCCCAAATACACCCAAACTAGAACTCCACTGCAGAACAGGGAACACAAAATCATCCACGTCCCTTCCAGTCCCTGTTGCTCAGTGCTAGAGGAAAAGCTGAGGGCAGAATCTGTGCAGGAGGAGCCTCTGGAGAGGGGCCGAGAGCAGAGGTCTGCTGCCCTGTCTGAGACTGGCACTCGTGCACAGGAGGGAGCGACCCAGGATGAAAATGTGAAAAAATAAAGCGGACAAGACTCCTGGTGCTTGTACGAGTCTCTGTAGAGCCCTTGAATAATAATAAAGGGTTTTTTCCCTGATCAATAGAGCTCATTCACAGAAAGGAGCCAAACAAAGACGTCTTGTTAGTACACATCCCGCTCCGCTCTTCCTGACAACATGAAAAATCAGTGCCCGCTCAGAGGCCGCCGTTTCCCAAGAGCTCATGGAGCTGCCCCAGCACATTCGCACTCCTACACGCGCCGGTCAAAAAGCCACCCCAGTCAAACCAAGGTTGCACGGGCTGCTCTTGCGAATGCACCTCCCAGGGACCAGAGGCAGCGAGTGAGTAATTTTTTCACACCTTACTGAGCACAAACGTGCCAGTCACGCAGCGCTAGAAAAAACGTGTCAGAGATCAGTTATTCTGTTCCTTTGGGGGAACTGCCCGGGGCCCTCCGAGCTCTCCACAAAAGCCCTGGCGTGACGCAGTGTCCGTTCAGGCAGCTGCGGACCATGTTACCCAGCGCGAATCAGGAAGGGTCTGCTCCACGCGGGGACCAGAAAAAAACCAACTGGGAAAATGCCCGTCCTCCGCTCGGGGCGTGCGCTGGGCGGCTGCGTCCCACTGTGGGTGCGTTTGATAAAATACCTGGAGGCTGAATTGGTGGCGGTGGCACAACAGCCAGGGTGAAGCTGATCTCAGTGCTGAAAAAAGGGAAGATGAATCTTTTCGAAGACATTTGCATTAGCATTCCTGTCTGAATCACAGCGTGACAGGTCAGGGCCCAGTCACGCAGTCACCAGTTTCAGTATGAAGAACCCCGAGCACTCGGCTGGGTGTGCTGGGTTACTTCACTCCCGTGTGAAACGTGACCTTTTTCAAGCCGTACGAAGATGTCTAAATAAAAGCCACTGATTTTCACCGGCGGAAGTCCAGCGCTACCCACCGAAACCAGCCAGGGCTCCATCACCTTCAGAACTCCAGCTGTTCTGCACACATGTGGACTCACCCTGCTGTCCCGGGGTTCCCTGCCTGTACAGCCAGCCCCACGCTTCTCCCTCCCCAGCCGTGTGGGGACACCCATCACCACACAGACCATCATTGAGGCTGAGGGGGAAGCACATGTGAAGGAGAACAAGCGCCCTGGACCTCCTATAACCATGGGGAATCGAGCAAACAGGCATGACTAGGACTAACCTTCTTAGCTGCTGACTGAGCCAGGTCGTTACTGGGACACAAGGGTTGCTTTTTATTTTCTGAAAAGGCAAGTTAATAAATAGGACTGGCCAGCGGGATCAGGTGTTCCCTGACACACACAACCTGCCAAACTCGTCTTTAGGATCCCCAGCAAGCACAACCCTGAGCATAGCAAACAAAACGCAAAGAAAATGCTATGGAAACATCTTGTTGCTTCAACTACCACAAGAAAGGGTTTGATATTTTTACATCACCCTCGAATTCAGCAGGATGACTAACAGGAACCCAGCACTGCTCTGTCTTCAGGCCTTACTCCACACACATCCTGCAAGTACCTTCAGCTCCTGCCAACCAGAAAGAGCACTCGGCTCCTACCAGCCTTAAACCTTCCTGTCCTGCTCCTGCAAAGAACCCAGCAGAGAACATTTCACACGCACAGGGACAGAAAACCACCCAGGGCAGCTCAGGGAACGCTGTTACCAACTGCCGACACAAAGCACAAGCGCAGCTTCCATCCCATTGCAGTTTCTAACAGAAGAGGTTATTTTTATTTTAATCAAAACCCTGCAACAAATCCCTGCAAACACATCGGATTAATCCAAGTCACTTTCTATTCTCTTGGATTAGGTTAGTTGAAGAGCTCGAGGAGGACATTTAACACAAGCAGAGGCATTGTCCCGCAGGTTACCAACAAACACATATTTAACCGTTGCACACGAAAAGGTTTTTCTTACCAATAAATTTCTGGGGCATTGAGCTTTTTCGCTTTGCCACGTTGCTCGCTAGCCTGTCCAGCACAAGGGCTCTTTCACTCCCCATCTCTGCCTTGATGTGCCTGGCCTCCACGCTCGCTAGTGCAGAAAATGTGAAAAGAAAAAAAAACACAAAAAAACAATAACACGTAGGTGAAAAAGAAAAAAAAAAGGAAAAAAAAGGAAGAGATGAATGGTTTAATGTGGGGGGTTTGCCACACGAACTGGGAGGAAACGGTCCGGAGCTCTGCTGTGAACTCGGTTTGCTTTTTCTGCCGTTCTTGCTCTTTGCGTCTCGGGCACCAGCTGCGGTCAGTGGAACCCAGCATAGCGCAGCCCCTGAGCTTGCAGTCCGGAGCTCGAGCAAGGAGAGCAGAAACCAGAAGCACCAGCACCTTCGTGTGCAAGAGGAAGTGCGAAATCAGCCGGCTGGAAGGTTGGTTACAGACTGTCGCTGGAGATGCAGCTCTGCCAGCTTGTCTTTTTTATTCTGAGTAAGCCTGTGACACCTGCAGAGGGACGCCACGCTGCAGGACTGTGGGGTAGGGCAGGCTGGGCTCCCGCCACGCTGGTTTAGCTCTCAGCCGTACCCAGACGCCCGCGTAAGGAACCAGTGAGAAACCTGCGTGACACAGATCAATGTTCCATTGAAATCCGAATTTAAACAACCAAAAGATATAAACAAAGGAACTAAAATATCTACCTTCAATATTGGCTTTAACCTGTGTTTTTGCCAGCTGTCATCCTCAATTCATTTTTTTCCTGAAGGCTGCAGCTAAAACTAGTTTGGCCGTTTTCCCTATGGCACACTCGTGAGCACCAGTGTTAGGTGTTTCAATGCTCAGAGCAACCTCCACAACTCACCCCATGGGGACTGCGGGCGCTCTTCACCCATCGGTGGTGCCGAGGACTGACACCTCCTATCACTGTCACCCCGCTGATACTGCCACGGCCATGGTGGCTTCCCCCACACTCGCCTGGAGCAGGGGTCTCAGCGTTAGGGACTGCTGTGGCGAGGAGCGGCTGAGCCTGCCCAGGAGCGGGTGGCTAAGCAGAGGGAAATGAGGACAGGAAAGGTAATTCACAGTCCCAGGGGTCAGATCTCACATGGAAGGCTCCTGGCTGATCTGCCACTGGACTGTTGCACTCACCTACTGAAACATATGAAGGATAATCTACGTGAGAGAGGTAATGCCGGAGGCAAAGAGTAGCAGTGCTGGGTACCACCTCAGCCCTGCTCGATGCAGTACCGGACCCCAACCGCAGTTTGCCCAGTAGAGCGAGGGCTTGAATTGCATCATCCCCTTCCCTGCTCGAGCAGCGCTGCCCTGCGCATTCCGCAGCCGCTCGCTCACTCCTGGGCTGTTCTGGCTGTTATTGACACCGTCCCAGTCCTCGTCAGCACAAACCCTGACTCACCAAACCTCTGCCAGAACCATCTGTTAGTATTTGTTCAGCATTTCAAGGGTGTAAAACGCTTCCTAAGCACTTGGTAACATGAACTTTAGCTGCAGGTGCGACTGCGGGTGGGTGGGCTCCGCCGGGCACAGCCCGTGTCCCAGCCCTGTGGCGTATGGGGTAACACGGGGGGCAGGCACAGCCCGTGCCGTGCAGGAAGCACACACGGCTGCTCTAGGCTGATCTTTATCCCAGTGCGTTTAGAGGCTTCATAAATATATTCATCAGCTGTACAATGCACTTGGTCCCAGCACCAAACACCAGGGCAGCAGCTAACAGCTCACACAGGGGACTCATGGGAAGGGCAAGTCACGCAGGCGGCACATAACCACCCCTTCGGATTTGGTCAGGAGCTCCAGTTAACTCCTGAGAATAACGCTATGGGATTGGTAAATTCGGAACCACTCTTTTAACTCTCACGCTCCAAAGACTGGAAGGTGCTTTCTGAGCTCTGAGTATTACCTCCCTGCAGCTGGAGGATTGAGCTGGCCCCAGCGCAGAGCCAGCTTGTCCTCTTGAGAGGATCATTACACAAGCCATTAATAACACTAATTTAAATAAACCCCACAACCTACCGAACAAGACAACACCACACACAGCTCTGTATATTCCAAAACATGTCGTAAAGACATACCTTTGCCCGCCCCAGAGACTCTGGAAGCTGCACATAGTACCTCAGGGACTGCTGCTCTGGACAATGCTCTTCATGTGCCACCAAGGGGCCCCTATTAAATTAGTGTCAGGAGGGCAGTCGCTTCCTGCAGAGGTAACCTGCGTCTTTCCTTAGATGAGATTGCTGAAGAGACAGTAACTACCGACTACATAACATGTTCTGGGACAGCTGTAAGCACCCACCTTCCAGCCGCTGTCTGCCCCCCGCTTTATGCTAATGCTGAGGGTCTGGAGGGTTTTGGTTGACCCAAAAGCTAACTTAGAATGACCTCCTTCTTCCACTCAAAATTCTCTGAAGACTTCTCAAACAGAGAGAAATAGTCATGGGCTGTCTCCCGCTTCAGTGACCTCACCACCGGGTGATCTCGCTGCACATCCTGACATCCGTTTGAAGAACTAATTATCTCCCTGTAACTTGTATCTAAAATAAATTCCAGGCTGCACTGACAGAAACAGCCAAGTGCTTTGCTCAAGTTACACTGAGAACAAGCAAATAGTTAGGAAGAAAATCTGGTCTTCCAAAGCGCTGAACCTATTTCAGTCTGTGGTCTTGGGACGTCCCTTATGTTAAATACTGCTGACGGTTCGACTGCACGGCCAGAGAACAGCAACAAGGGTGCTGGAGGAACCTCTGCAGACCCCATAAATCCCCTTCTTCCCCCTCGTTCAGATCTGGTCCGTGCTCTCGCATGTGCCTCTGGAAAGCCAAGCTCCCCGCCATGGAGTTTCCCCCAGCAGTAGGATGGGGTTTGGCTCCCACTGCCCGCCACTGCTAAACCGGGGTCACCATCTCCTGCTCAGCCAACACCGGCCACCGACCGCGGCCATCCCTGCTCACCACCCGAGACGGCTCCGTGGTGCTGCCGACCCCAGCGGGGCGCACGTTCCAGCTGGGATCTTGCCTTTATAAAACATCTCCAGAAGAAATTTTTGTGGACATGGGTTTGATCTGTTCCAAACGGCTCTGTGTGTTTTGTTGTGAGGGCTGGGTGAGGAGCAGCTCTCCAGACGGCGCTGTGCCTGCAGCCATCGTGGCACTGGAGGTGTGCAGAGGGCGGATACTCTTCTCCCAGCCCAGAGCGCACACACACCATCATTCAGCCTGGGCTGAACTGTTTCCATAGTGTGGTTTCTGCCACACCGTAAATGTGAGTACAATTTTTAGAACATCGTTAACAAACCCAAAGGTACAAAGCCGAGCTCAAATTAGAGCCTTTGCTTCCTGCAGCATCTCGATGTGGTCACTAAATAATGGAGAGGAGAACAGAGCAGTGGCTTATTGTGCAATGAGAACAACGTGACCAGAGATTGTTATCAGGGACCTGGCAACGCTCTGACAATACTGTGACACAAACCCTTTCTTTCAGAAATATTTCCACCCTGCTACATTCAGAACATGCAAACCTCCTAGAAAAGCAACTCCCACCGTTCCTGATGCTTCCCAATAGTTTAATTAATTATCGGATGAGGGCTCATGGAGCGTCCCTGTGCTTAATGATGGCTCTACATGAGCAGGGTGCAAGGACTTTGGGAAAGAGGGTCAAACTCAAAGAGATGCAGGTAAGCAGGGCAATGGTCAGAATTCAAAACACCGTGTTCACTAAACCCAAGTGCAAAATGCTGAACTTCAGAGGGAAAACCAGACCAAACGCCCTGAGTGGCCTCCTGAGGCCCCTTGCTGCCTCCCCTGCGACTGCCACCTACCAGAGGATCAGCTGGAGACGCCTCAGCCAGGCTGGGGGTCCGGAAAACTGCCTGCTCCACTAAACCCACGGCAACAGGGTGAAAAGCCTGGAGGTCCTCGAGGTCACCAGTTGCCCTGGGAATGGCCATTTCCCTCCCTGCCAGGAGAGCAGCAGGACAGACTCTGCTCCCGGGAAATGTCGCTCTTCTGAAATGAACATGAACCCTGAGAACCTTCTGCAGGAAGACTCGCGTTCTCCTCTTCCCGTGGTGGACACCTCGGGTGATTGCCATCATGGGAGCACGTACTGGAACACAAACCCACGGGTACAGCGTGTACGGGTTCCCACGAAAACCAAAACTTGCTGACGTCCTGATAACCTTCGCTTTTAGCAATGCTCTAAACCCATGTCATTTGCAGGAAAGAAAACCCTGTTAACTCTAGCTTCACCGGACAATGTTTCTTCATGGCTCTGCACAGGGTACCCCCAGGTACGCTCACCCGTTGGCCGTCTTCCCACTGCTTGTCAGGCCCAGCTTGTGAGGATGCCCGAAGAATCTTGGCTTGATAACCCCATCACTAAATACAATTAAACTTTTTACAATTATTAAAGGGCCTTGGTTACACCGCCATCTCTAAGGACATGCCATTTTAGTCCTCTAATTTAACATTCGGGTTTTCCTCTCTGAACTCTCAGTTCAGCCTTTCCCTTGAAAAGAAAGTGCAGTTTGAAATTCTCAGAAGTAGGAAGCGCCAGCCCTTGAGGTGAGAGTTTCTTTGTTTGTTTGTTTGTTTACGGCTGCAGAGGAGAAGAAGGGGAACCTGATTTCTGGAAATGCAGCCTCGGCTCTGCTATGGAGGAGTCGTGTCATCTTTTGGGAGGTCACCAGCCTGACTGAACGGGAAAAGCAACCTCCTCCTGCTGTATGGTGGGACTGAGACCACACCAGATCATTGAGGGCTGGAAATACTCAGCTGAAGGAGGCTCAAAGGCTACGACAGGGTTTTTTCACCCAAGTATTTTCAGACCTGCAGCACTCAGACTGTGGAAAGGAAAATAAGAAAAACTGTGTTTTGAGACATCTGACCTTCAGACTTTCCAGAGACAGCTCTGCACTCAGAGACACTCCTCACCTCCACTGCCTCCTGAGCTGATCTATCAGCGGTCCCGGGACACCACCCCATCTCCACGCCGCTAAAATTTCTGTAAACTCCCACTGATTCTGACCAACAGCTCTTACTCTAAAGAAAAGTGTCAAATGGACTGGGACATGTGAACAACGGCTGTCGACAACCACAGGCACCCGCTCACCCAGCAAAATAAGCCACATAATAGCATTAATGTCGGAATAATTCAACTTTCTGTGAGTGTCACCTACAAAATGCTGCGGACAAGGTAGTTTAGATGTTTTATTCAAAGTAACTGTGAAATAAAAAGTTATTAAAATAAAAGCATTCTGTAACCATTTTCCTGAGGGGTGTGTTAAACTAGACCCTTTTACAAGGCATTGCAGCCCCTCAGGTTATGGAAAAGGACTGTACTAAGAACCGTTCTCAGGCTGGGAATGACCAGCCCACCCAAAGTACCAAACCCCCAAACCCACCGTAACGTGATAAACTCACCGGCCTCGCACACGCCAGCATTCTGCAGGTAAGTACGGCAGCGCTCCTTGTGCTCCTCTAACGAGCTCCTCTGCTTGTAGCTCCTTCCGCAGAACTCACACTTGTAGGGCTTCTCCACTAGAAGAACGAGAGCGCAGTGTACCGTAACCACAAGAGACCACTAAAGCTCTGTCTCACTGATGGTTGAGTTCATAGCCGCTAACTGCATGTATTCGGCTCGTGGAGGACGCTTCACCTTTTAGTTAAATCGACGAACGCTGTGACCATGGAATGAAACCCCAGCAGACCCAGAGCTCCTCGTCCCCCCAGGGAAGGAGAGGACTGAAGCCGGAGCTGCTCCCAGGAGCTCAGGTTCCTGGAGCCCTGCTCTAGCTGACCACTTGCCTTGGCCTGACTTCCCTAAGGAAGCCCGACCGTGCTGCTGCTGAACTGTGACTGCAACTGTCCCAACGGCATGACCTGAATTGTTTGAGGATTTTATGGAACCAATGAAGTTAAACCAAACCAAACCCATTTGCGAGGTTCAAAGGCATTTACTGTAAAGCGAAGGATGATCCTCATCCATCTAAGCTCAAGCAAGCCAGTTTGTAGCTCCAGACGCCCACACAGCCTTTCCCAGCACCTCGTACCCAAGGACTGGGAGCCCTCGCTCAACTCTCCCGTTATAGGTTCGTGAGCAGACATCCTCTAACACACCCAGGCCAAATCTCCTCCCTGACCAGCACAAACAAAACCAACCTTCCACCGCACAAGGTGCACAAGGACCGTGTTCCCCACTGCTAACGCAACCGTTCCCCTGGTGATGTGACCCACTCGGAGAGTTTTCCCTGCGCTGTTTAACAAGCCGGCTGGTAAAAACTTCAGTCACAGTAAGCCCACGGTAAGTCTGTGAGGGTTTTAGCACTGTGCTGGTGGGAGACAGTCACCACCATCGTGCTGGGTCTGGAGTACATCAGAACCTCATTTATCCCTGTCAGATAATGTCATTTTTAACTTTGATTCTTTGTGAGGTTGAACTTTTTGTTCTGTAAAGAGCAGTGCAGAGATAACATCTATCATTTAGAATAAATGTTTTCTTTCTGGGCCCCCGTGTAACACAGGATATACACAAATCAAAGGGTAAGCACAGCCTGGCTCCTGCAGAACTGCGAGATTCATCTATTTATACACAGCTTGTTTTTCACGCCACCTCAGCTCTGTGCCTCTGTTTCCCCATCTGTAAAAGGGACACAACTCCCTGCCAGGCTCGAGGAAATCCACTGGCGCTTGTGGAGCACGTTAAGACATTCAGATGAAAGGCACTACCCAACAGCGAGGTCCTGGGTCGCGCTCCCAGAGCTGTCCTGGCAGCTCAGGACAAGAACGGGCACGGGCGGGCAGCTCAGCAATGCCCCTCAAATCTCGAACTCGGAGCCTGCGGGCACAGCCAGCTCCCCTCCCGCGCAGACCCCGCGGGGCTGTTCTGTGCAGCAGGTTTGGAGGCTGGCTGTCCCTCCTGGCACACAGCCGTGATAGCGGGTTCTGCGTCCTCTGTGCCCTCCTCCTGCGCTAAGAGCCAGTTCCATGGACGCAGGAGGCAGAGTGAGGGGTCACCGCTGGCTCTTCAGACTCGACCGGCTGCGTGAACTTTGCTGACTGACTATTTTCTGCACCAAGTGTCCTAGTGACACACATCTGAAACACATGAAGTGCCTTTGAAGTCACTTACCAGAATGTGTCCTTAAGTGCCCTGTTAGCGCATCCCTCCTTTGGCAGGCATAACTGCAAAGATGGCATTTAAAGGGTTTTTCCCCTGTGTGTAGTTTAATGTGGCGGAGGAGGTTTCCCTTCTGAGTAAAGGAAGCTCCGCACTGATTACACTGGAATGGCCGTTCACCTTAAAATGACATACAAAAAAGGACATTTAATGGTTATGTGGGTATCATGCTGTCCTCACACCCTTCCCTTTCTGGAAGAGGAAAGAATGAGATACTGGCTCCATTTCTCTCTATGGAAACCCAGACAGCCCTTCCACCGGCTGCAGTGGGAGTCCCCACAGCTCTGCTGTCAGAGCTTCTTGTTAACACAGCCATGGAAAACACTGCACGCTATCGCCATGGAAATAAGTGTGCTGGAGGAGGCTGATTCCAACAAGCTAGCAGTTTTCAGAACAGCAACAAAAATAGTGTTATCTTACTGCAGGTCGAAGCCCAGGGTGCTCGTTGGTGTGTTATCAGAGTACAGCCCAAAGAGAAATACAACGACAGGCTGGAAACAGCAGCACAAACCCAATCTGACTCGTGTTGTGTGCCTGAAATACTGAAATGACATAGTGCCTTTCATCCAAAGGTCTCAAAGAGCCTCCCAAACACGCTTTTACAAACATTCAGGCCCGATAGGAAGAAAGGTGGGTAAAGTGAGGCACAGAAAAGTGAGTAACTCACTAGAGGTCACACGTGGAGTCAAGCACAGAACAAGGAAATGCTGCTTTTGGTGTCCTTGACAAACTGAGGAGCCCAGATTACACATAACTCTCCTTTCAGGAGTCAGCTCTTACAAGAAGAAGAGAGGGATATTTACCGGTGTGGCTACGCTTATGGACCATCAAGACATTGAGGCTAATGCAGGCTAATCCACAGATATCACAGCTCATTTTCCCACTAGCTGGCCTGACGGTGTCATAGGAGCCAGCGTGTCTCTCCAGTTTAATGCTTTCATAGTCACTGTATTCTCTGGGATAGGCGTAAGGCATTTCCGACTCGTCGGGGGTTTCCACGGGCTCTGAGTTTAAAGCACTCTCCTCTCTTTCACTGTATTCACCTTTCACTTTAACCACATCATCTGCAGGTAAAACAAAGCACAAGGGTGAAAAAACGCTCGTCTGAGGCACAATGAAGCATCTTAGGAAAAAAAACCTCACCCAAAATGACATTAAATTACACAGTCCATCTTCCTAAAAGTTCTACTGAAACACCTGAGGATGAAGAAGTGCAGCCGAGACTAAATGTTCGCAGATCACGCACACTTAATGACACCCACAGTGCAATAACCTTTACAAATATTGACCTGTCTCGTAATTACCTTTGATGGATAATTTCCTTCTACAGAATGCAGGAGTATAACGCGGTACAAACCTCTCCTGCAATGACAGGGCATTCTGAAGGAAAGCCACTTCCCCACAACTCACAATTAGCTACAGGAATTAGTGTCTCCAGCTGTTCCTGTGAATTGGAAATACGGAAAGATGCAACTTCAGAAGGACACTTCTACCTTCCTGTGGAACCTCTGGTGCTGGAAACATGCTTCAGAAATACATTTGAGCCCCTGGTAGAGATTCTCATCAGTTAATCCTAATCCATAATTCTAATTTGCGCTTGGAAGTTGCTGTTTTTATCCAAAGATCTCAAATGTGTGAGGAGCTGCCGATAATCTTGCTGCCATAAGCTTACTGTGAGAGCAGGACTGGCAGAGGCAGGGTAAAGGGTTCCTGATGAGTGAACGTATCCCAGAGAAAGGCTCATCCCCAGTCATATTGTGGAAAGAATCCCCCGTTCTCAGGGAGATCAGCACCCCCGGCTCCAAATGGGTTCCTGGCCCTGCAGCCACATCCAGAGAGAACCAGAGACACTGCCTTCAGTGGGTGCAACCTCATGCCGAGAGGAGAAGGCACCAAGTCCGTAATAATTCACTAACAATCACGTAAAAATATCCCCAAATCGCTCACACTCTGCAAACAGCCAACGATGCCCAAAGCAGGCTGCTGGACTTCCTCTCCACCATCAGCTCCAGCACCAGCAGCACTTGCATGAACATCCTGATGAACTGACGGGGCAGGTTTTGCTGCTGACTATGACTGTTCTGGCCCCACCAGAGCAGGGCTACGGGTGCAAGCGGAGCTCAGCCCTGGGCTACCAAGTGAGGACAAGCACTAAGAGGTAAAACGGAGTTTCCTGTTTGAAAGCGTTGTTCTCCCAGCCACCTGCTCCTCTCAGAGCGAGGGCTGGACAGTTAAACACAGCACTTGATCGCTTGTCCTTTCTCTGAGCACAGGACATGGACTGCTGAACCAGTATTAGCTCTGGTTCTGAGTAACAAACCACATCAAATGCTGAGAACAGACAACGGGTGCCAGCGAAAATGAGGTGGCGACTTAAAAGCAGCACTGCCAAACAAAGACCTAGTGAGCAATACTTTAATGAAATCAAAATTTTCAACTACATTTTAGTGATAAAACCGCTCCTCTGTCCTGAACGCCTGCAGGAAGCCCAGCCAGTCCGTATGTGACGTGGGGCGGGTGATAAATCCTTCACCCCACGCCAGAATCCACAGCAGTGTGAAAACCCCGGGAGTCCTCCTGGTGTCTCTCCCTCGATGATGCTGCCCATGGAACGATGGCTTTTTTCCCCACATTGTGTGTTTTTACCCCCTATCCCAGCCCCTAGCCGATGCTGGGGCTGACTGCCCTGCTCCCAGGAGAGCTCACCAGGTTCGGGGCTTTGCTCAGAGGGTCACAGGGAGGTCCAGATCCACCTACAAATGGGCATTTTCCTCTGCCCCTCCCTCAGCACCGGCTCTGCCTCACGTCCCGGCAATTCCCACCGCCACTGAAACAGCTTCCTCTCGGGTACCTCCTGCTGCCATGTCTGGGGGGACCCAGGTGATGCTGCTGCCAAGACTCCTTCAGAATCAGTTGATCCATCCCTTTCCATCGCTCTAAGGAAAATTATTGCCAGGTGCTGAGAGCAGCTTTCAACAGAACCTCTTTTCCAAACAAACCCAGGTTTTTTTGGTTGGCTGGTTGTTTTTTTCCCCTCTCAGAAGGAGCCAGTTCCAAAACAAGGTGCTACATCCTGCGCGGGATGGTAAAAGGAAGCACACGCTGCAGCTGCACCTTGTTGGTACTTTCAGAAACAATTTCAATTCCCACTTTCTACTCAACGTCTCACCTTTTCGCCCGCACCAAATGCAATTTGAGCTGTGGAGGACTACAGACCTCTCGACCGTTTTCGGCTGTTTTTCACCACAAGATCATGGCTCACAGCTTTTCACTCTTCTCTGCCAGCGTTCACGTGGCGCAGCACAAGCACCAGTCTCAGCTCCCCATGGCCAGCACTTGCTGACTGGTACAAACTGGGCAAGCCATCCTGCGGTTCCACCGCGGAAAATAGGCACCTCTGCACTTTCCATATGCTGCCTGCTTGTTTTCTTCTACTAAGAGAAGGGTGCACCTGAGTTCTGAGCAAGGCTTTTCCACCACTGCCTCCCCCCAAACCCACCACCACTCCCACCAGAGCCCCGGTGCTTCTCATGCAGGCATTGGAAGAACCTCAACGGAAAAATCCACCTTCTGAGGGCCGAGAACCACAGATGGCAGCAGCCTCTTGGGAAGAGTCTTTTTTTAACCAAATAGCTGTGAAAAGGTCGGGATTTTTCTGTCCCAACACACCTGTTATTGTTGAGAGCTGCTCAGCCTCCCGGCAGCGACACGGAAGGAAGCTTCGGTACAAAACAGTCAGAGGAAAAGGCTCAGGACAGGTCAGCCTAAAATCAACTGAGTGGTTGCAGAGACCTGAAGCGCCCAAATTCCTTTTTCAGCCCCGACTTCTGCTCTGCGCACTGGCCGGCACTGGTGCGAGATGGGCAGCTGCGTGGAAAGGTTTGTATCTGCCACTTAAAAATCATATCGACGGCTTTTCACAAGATGAGGGAGTTTCCAGGCTGGGCCACCCTAACCAAGAGGAAGGCGGCTGTAACTTCGAGTAGAAAAGGGAAATTTAACTGAGGAAAAACATGCTTATCCCTGAGAACACTAACGAAGTTCCCCCAGCTGAAAGAAGAAGTGCTGTCGTCTCTTCTACACCAAGGGAGGTAAACAGGTTGTACGAGGGAAAAACCATCCACCGTGTCCAACCCAGGCAACTATTTTTCTCGAGGCAGTTGGTGAGGGCGACACACGCTGCAGAACAAAACACTGCAGATTTTACACAACAAAGTACAGTGTGATGCGTTAAGGCTGATGCACAGGGTTTCATTTCCTGGGGAGATGATTACAAGATGAAAGACATACTCCCGAGTAATATTTTTGTTTCACCTGAAACACTGCAAAAACAATGGGTTTTGGAAAAAATCCAACATAAAGCTGTGGTGGCAACTGCAGACTGAGTCACTACCTGAACGCGCTGGGGTGTGCTCGTAATGTGAAAAAAAGCCGAGGGCAGCAGAGGTGCAGGAGAAGCTGGAGCTATCTTGGCTGCTCCCACCAGCAGGGAGCCTCGGAAGATAAAAAACCCCTCACTATATTTAATCCAAGACCTTGGCATCACACACAGAGCGAAGAAGGGAAGTTGTGTCGAGCAAAGCGCTAGGAAAAGCACAAAGAATAAAAGCCAGACGCTATTAAAGACGACGGCACAAAAGGGTGATGTCGCTCAAGTGTTTTACAAGGAGCAGGGTCATAATCGTGAAATCCTCAGCACATGCAAAAAGTCAACTGGGTAACAAAGAAACTTAATCATCTTAATGTGGCACTTTAATGATGCTGCTGATTTGCTGTGCCAATTCCGAGATAATGAGCCCCTAATGCTACAGATGTTCAGCCAGACTAAAGGGGAAAAAAAGAAAAAAGAAAAGCTTTTCTTGTATGCCATTTCCTAACTATCCAATTAAACAAATTGTGAGAGCAGATAAATAGTTTACCAGGTTCTGACAGCTGTTAATAGGATTCAGACGGCAAAGAACGAGAAGGGAGTCTGTACATGTGTGTACCAGGGGGTTCTCGGGACTCCCTGGGTCCGACAGGTATTAACTGGTGATTCCTCACCAGTAGCTCCACAAACCGTCCCCGGCAATGGCAGAACAAACCCAAAGCCCAGCGCACACATGCAAGCTGTCCCCTCCCAGAACACGAGATTCCTGCGCCTAAACCGGCTGGGAATGGGATGGAGGCACGGGGGAAAGCTGAGAAAATCCGTGGAGTTTCCCAACTCAGGTCAGACCCTGCCTGCTTGTGGAAAACCTCCTCAGCAGAACTAAGAGGGGGGAAGGTCTGTTGGGAGGTAAAACCCACACACGTTCCCTAGGAACGCAGAGGGTGTGCAGCACATCCCACCAACATCAGGAACTGGGGAAAAAGAATGAAAAAAATAGAATCAATCAATGCTATAGCTAAGTATTTTTCTTCGAAGACCATGAAGAAAACAATGTCAGACGAGCGTACGCTGACAACGTGGAGGCTGTAACTCCAGGGAACTGTGAACTGGGAAGTGCCAGCGCAGCAAGGTGAGGTGGTTTGTCCGAGGCAGGGGCACTTCTCCCCACGTCTGTCTTCTCTCTACTGCAGGGGTCGGTCCGAGGGGAGGCAAAGGGGTTTGCACCTTTCTGGCCCAGCCTGGCTTCGTCCCCCCCCAACACGCTCCCTCTTCACACAGCAGCGGCGCTTTTACCCATCACTGCTCCCCGATGGAGGGAGATGCCGTCCCCAAGCAGCAGCCTCAGCTCTCGGCTGGACGGTGGTGCCACGTCAGCCATGAGGACATGGTGGCTGTGACCACGCGCTCCCCCATATGCCGCCGGCCGTGGCCCACCCGGGCTGAGGTGCCTTTTGTGTCACCGCAGCCAAAGCAGCTCCTGCTGCACCAAGAACCCCACGTCCTGCGTTCAGTACCTCCGTTCTACAATGTGTTGTATATCCACAGATTTCACTTCCTTGACTGACTGAGAATTACTTCGTGGACATGTCAGCTTTGATTTTTTCTTATCTTTGTGCCTCCCAGGATTTTCTCAGCATGGGGGTTTGCTGTCCGTGTGTGTACAAACCCCGAGCCGCTCTTTTGTCCAGACGTTGTGTAAAGACCCCTCTGGAGCGGTGATTCCTCAGTGAACCGGAGCAGCTTGCACCTGCTGGAAATTTCTCTGCTAAAAATAGGAGAGAAACTTTCATAATTCCCCTTCGTGGAGGGCACGCTCTGTGGTAATGAGTTTCCTTGTTTTTATTGTGGCTCAAAACAAAAATAGAAACAGATCAAATTGAAATGCAGCACTGAGAATTGGAAGGGGAAAAAAAAACCAACCAAACCAGGCACCGTTTTCCAAGCACTCGGGTGAGTGTTTTGTACTTCATCAATACCAGCAGCCTTCTATCGTTAACACACAGAATAATGCGTCCAGCTGTACAATTAATTACAACAACAACAAGGAAGACTCAAGCAACTCTCATCATCTCCAGCTCATGTGAGGCAGGGAACCTGAACTACACAACCAGTTCTATTCTGAACACGAGGGTTTGTCCTACGAAGCTGAACATTCCTGAGCAAATCTGCCAGTTCACAGCTGGTACTTCCCACCTAGTGCCAATTTCTGCCTAATAACAATCCAGCGGGTCTTTAGGACTTGCATTCCAAAATACGTTAGAGTTGTACTACCAGACTTAGCACTGAAGGGAGATGTCAGCCACAGCTGAGCGCTGCCAGAGCTGGAGTGGAATGGGACAAGGCAGGCGGCCCCCGGGCGTGGTTCAGGGGAGGAAATGGAAAATGCTGCATTGACCTGACTCTGCAAACACAATCTGGGAAGCAGAATGCCATTACCTGAGCCAGCGTGATGGGGGGCTGGAGGGGTGTGGTCAGTACCTTATCCTTCCAGCTCTTCATATCTTTGAAGTCTCCTTCTTACAAATAAGAACCAGGAGAAGATGAAGCTGTATGAGCGCTTCCCTTCCATCACAGCTGACATCACTCAGAGAACGTTGCTCAACCGATAGTTCCTAAAGTCCAGCACGGCACCGTCAGCACCGTTAAATCAGGCTTCAACAAGACAATGAATCAGGGAACATCTGGACCCAACAGTCAGACTGAGAAAGGCCACATGTTCCACTCCAATCATCGCCTCCGTTAGTTATATCGAGGGACTACTAATTACCATTACTAATGCGACCACTCAGGCATGGTCCTCCCCGGTCAACCGCTTTTCACACCAACTCCCAGTCAGAGGAGGTGAAAGTGCAGTTTTGTTTGGCCTTTTCTAGTTCATCTCCCTAAAGTCTTAATACTCTTGTGCTTGATACTAGAAAAATATAATACGGAGAGAAAATACAATAGAATAATATGAAGAACAGGGAAATCTGTGATAAATTGCAGTGGAATTTTAACCCCTAAAACTGAAGACAGGAGCTTGGTGAAGATGTTGGTCAAAATCCTTGAACACCGTAATCTGAATTAAGCTCTGATTGAGCTCTGAATTAAACAGAGATCAGAACAGCTCCCGCAGAGAGGGAGAAGCAACAAAACCAGGGACAAGAACTGGAGCACTTGAATGCGGCGAGATGGGAGATGGTGCTGAGATGGCAAAGCCACATGAGGTACCAGATAAATGGCAGTGCCTCCAAGACACCGCAAACTTGGCATTGTTCTGTTCAAAGACAGCCAGCAACACAAGCCGAGCCCACTGGACACCCAGCGTTACCAATTTCAACGCTCACAGAACTATTTGCTGTGCTCCTGGGGATCTGTTTCTGCTTTCTGATGCCTTTCCAGCCGCACCAACAGCCCTAAACCTGCTCCTTCCCCTCACGCAGCTCATGCCAAAGGAACAGCCTAGATTGGGGGCAAAACGTGAGTCATGTTCAGCCACCGATTTCCTTTCCACCAACTCAGACAAGTGATTTGAGCTCCCAGGGCCAGTTTCTTCATCCTCCCTGATCTCCTGCTGGGTGGGCTGGGGTGGGGAGGGAACGCACAGCTCCTCTCCCCTGGACTAGCTTTTGTGTCAGTGCCAAAGGAAGAAGTATTTCTCTCACCTTTAATTTCAAAGAATTACTTTGCATGAATCTGAGATACACATTGTAGAATGTATAGAATCGAACACAGAAGTGAAGGAAAATGCAGTTTAAAGGGTTCTGGGAGTCCGTCATCACTTGGTAACACTGCGCGTCCGTCCTCCTCCCAGCTTACACCGACAGCCGGCAGATCGCAAAAGCAGCTTCTCTTTCCCGCTAACTACCATGGGTTAGCTAGAATAAGAACTAGCCACCCTTTTTTGATTATTTCAAGGCAATCAGAGTATCTGCATTCCCGTACCAGCCCTGGGTGCTCTGGGCCACCCCGTGAGTGGGACAGTCCGAGCTGATGTTGGCCAGTTCTCGGCTGCGGTGACACGACCGGCGGTACTAATGTCTCTGGGCGCCTGGCAGCGCTCCCGCTGCCGACGGCGCGGTGCTGTCGAGCTCATACCAAGCCAAGAGGATCTTCTCTTGATAACTCAGATGCAACTTTCAGTTCACGTGCAGCCACCAAAGCAGAGAGACCCAGCGCAGCGAAGCAGCACCGAGCCCTTGCCTGGTTTTAACACTTACAGAAATCCCCTGTGAAGTGAAGTTGTGCAGCGCAGCGTGGCTGATGCTGAGAGATAACCCCTGAGTCCCATGAGCAGCAGGGCCCGATCTGGGCTTGGGAGATGTAATATTCTGATAAAAAACGGCACTTCCTTTTCAAGCAGATAAGTGCGTGTGCTCGCAGCACTGCTGGAACCTCAGTATGCGCCTCGGCGAGGGTTTGTCATCCTCTCCAGTCGCGCTCCAGCCTTTCAACCGCCCCCTTTCACACACCGAGCTGCAGCAGCAATTAGCATCCATAAACCACAAATGTGGCTTCGATTTCTTTTCATTTCACAACCATGAAAGCTGGGTGACATTCAGAACACCCAGCGAGCTGCCCGCCCCAGCAGACGAGGGGATGGAGCTGAACTGAACCCTCGTGCACGACTGGGACTCCCATAGGAGAGAACGCAGCTTTTTTTACCTTATTTTTAAATGAAGGATGCTTCGGCTTTGGCCACCGAAGGTAAGTGTGTTGGTGCATAAAGAAATGAGGGAAATCAAGCGCTTCCTCCCCTCTCTGTCTCGCTGCTCGTCTCTGTTCAGACCAGACACAGGAAGCACCATGGAACAGTGTATTTTTATGGTTGCAGGCAGGCACACACCATGTGCACCACAGCATGCAGCCTCCAGTCCCTGGAGGCAAAAAAAGGGGTTTTCTTTCTTTTTTCCCTCGTTCTCCTCCATCAAGCTTTTAATTAACACGTTACTGCAGCCTGCTGCCTGGTGCTTTGCCCTACTCTTAGCAATCATCGTAGCTGGAGCCCTTTTCGAAGGGGGGGTGTGATGGCAGCTCGGGCTGTTCTCGTGCAGTGGCCTCTCCCTGGCGCCAGCTGTGACACAGACAGAAGGACCAGCGTCAGCCAGGGTGTTCGCACGTGCTCGGAGAAGCACAAGTACAGATTCGTTTGCTGAAAAAGTGGGGTTTCTCATACCAAGAGGAGCCAGACTTGGTCTCATCCCCAGACCATCGTCAGCTGTGGGGGCGGTTCAGCCCGACACATTGGTTTGCTCCCTGCTTTAGGACGTTTCTGGAGCCTTTCAGAAGGACCACAGCACCACTTCCTGCAGACCCACCGGCAGCAGCCCAAGAAACTGAAGGTCACTGTGATGAATGGCTGACGAAACGTGCAAAAACCAGACATATACCTAAGAAAGCCGTGTTACAGGCATAGGGAGGCCGTGGAGAGGAGCCTATCAAGCGCTCGATCTCTCTCTGAGTCAGGGGCCTCCTGTTTTCACCATGGCCTTCAGCAGATGGAACAAAGCCCGCGGGCATGGATCAGGATAAAAAGGTGAGTTCTCTGTGGTGCATCATGCCCAGCAACGACTTGTGGAGGTACTGAAGTAGAATTGTTAGCTCACAAAGGAGGTGCGTCCGGATACTGGGATTAACATTTATGAGAACTACACAAACGTTTTGCATTGCTCCTCCTTAAATTTGATTTGCAATGAGGGTATTAGTGATCACCCTGGAAAAGCACCACACAGGTTTTTTTCCCCTTTAAGCAGGACTTTTCAGGTGTAGGCAGGCCATAACCCGTCTCCCCAGCGCCATCCCCCGTACTGACGATATTTCTACTCTGTGATTCTGGAGAACACTGTCTATTCATTTTTACCAGGGTGAGCGATCCCTGAACGATAACACTCCCACCAGGGGCAGCGCTGCCAGAACGCCCTCTCCCTTCTCTAGAAGACAGACAGACGGAGAGACACAGACAGACAGACGGTTGACCTGCGAGGACGGCTCAGCGACGGGCAGAGCTGCTGCTCGTACACAGGAGGCAAGACAGATGAGCTGTGAGTTTGTCTCCCACCGCAGCTGACGAGGTGCTATAGGAAGATGTTTAAATGCACCCACCAGCACCCGCACAGCCCGGAGTACTCGGGCAGTGCACTTAAATATTTAAGGTTTGTTGTGCTTCCGGTATGAGAACGATTGTAGAGAACTGGATGTGAAGTAAACACCATATATATTTTATGCCGTTTAAGACTAAGATCCTGTAGCTGTCTTTTCTGAGCCTTTAGAAGAGGCTTCTGCCAGCAATCGTGACTTTATTCCTACGGTGCGGATCAAAGAACTGAGCAGTCTGAGCCGCGTCGGTTTGTACTCGCTTTACCCTGAACGACACCCTAATGTCAGCGAGTCTCTCAGAGCAAAGTGATGGTTTATTGATATTTATAGCATTAGCTCTGAGATGTAAATTTTCAAGATTTGCATTCCATGACAAATTGTAGATACTTTAAGAGATCAGCAGCAATACAAAAAAATGAATGGTGTATCGGGGCAGCATCAACGTCAATGTTCCCTCACAAGAGTTTGCATGGAAAAGCGCCTGCGAGACGCTGGAGCTGACGGGCACCAGCCAGGCAAGGAGCGGGAGGAAGACCTGCTCAATGCCACCACGCTGTGCGTGCCCGCAGTACCGACAGGGCTTCTGCCACGGGAAGGTGGGGAGAAGCTAGAGCAGCTCCTCTGGGATGGGGAAAGAAACACTGCCCTGGCTTCCTGCGTCCCCAGCTCAGTGACCCGGAGCAGCAAGGGGCCAGGACACTGTAAAATGCACAGGAGGTGCCCAAATGGAAACCAGTTGCTCCTCCTTTAGAGCACGTTTAAACGCTCTGAACTGTACTGGTGTGGTTAGCCCTTTCACAGATAGAGCCATGAGCCCAGTAAATTTTCTAACCGCCCTCATAGCATGATCAGACGAACAAACCCCCAAAACAATTACTATTTTTCAGAATTCGGTCTCCACTTTACCTCCTGCTTCTTCATTAGGCTGATTGTGTTCCTTCACATCTTCCCCACTATCCACACTTTCCACCTCCTGGGATTTGTTCAAGTTACAGTCTGTCAGAACCTCCTGTCCCTCTGCAAGAAAAATCACCAGTCATTAACTCTTCATGGCCCAAGACTATTTGCAGGCAATCACCTCAGGGCACCTGCAGACTCCCAGCACCGCTCACAATGTCCTTCCCGCACCAGTCGCAGGCGGTGGAGCAGATCTGCTCCCCACTCTCCGATACAAGCCCTGAGCTAAGCCTGAGCTTTTGCCCAGATTGAACTATTCCGGATGTTGTTCTGACTGACCACAAACAGGAGTGACACCCAGCAGCTGTGACCCTCTCTATGGGATGTTCTGGGCACGGCTGCCAGCTGGGGAGGAAGCTCTTTGGAGCACGACAAGGGAACCACAGCTCTACCGCGTTCGTCTGGGCAAAACATTAATCGTGCCGGCCTTGGGCCAGGGATCTGCTGGAGCACGTTTAGTCGGGAGCCTCTTTGAACCCAGCCACACTCCTCTGCTCCTTTCAGGTGTCTTTAGACATCAACATCATCCGAGGGTTTTCCGCTGCTCCCAGGGCACAGGGTGTCCCACGGACCCCAGCACCTCTTCCCTGAGATAAAGCCAAACAGTCCCCTGCAGTGACACTTCTTTGGGTGCAGATTTTCAAACCAAGCCTCTCTCAACCCCCACAGTACAGACTGCCGCGCCGTTATGCCTGTTCCTGCACATCTCAGATCAGGAGTTTGTTTAACACACCAGCAGTGTTTTCCACCATCAGTCCTGTGAATTCTTAGAGTTGTGGAACTGCTGTTCAAATCATTTAGCTTAAGAACTGCTGGACGGTAAAAAGCTCAATTCTTCTGTAGCTAAATATTACATCGGATCTGAAAAAAAGGCTTGTTTTTTGATTAACAAGGCAGTGAAACACTTGCCCAACTCACGCAGGAGCTTTGCTTTCCTATTTTCACAAATGCAGTCAACCAAACAAATCACATTATTCTTGCTTCCCTAATCAAAACATCCAGCTCTCTTCTGAAGCCATTCCTCTCCTACTACATGGGCTTGTTTTCCCCTTTAGTATCATTTTCTGACATTATCTTGAACTTTCCCAGCTTTATTTCAACTCTAGAATGTCCTTTTTGCCTTTACAGCCCCTCTCTGTATTTGTGACTGGGCTGGTCGGTGTCCTGGGAGTCTGAACAAGCTGCAAATCTTTTCTTTTTCTCCACTGAAATTTAGAATTTTCAAGAGAGGGTAAAAGCATCGCTCGCAGCGCACCATACCTGCAGCCATGGGCTGTTCCTGCGAGTTGCTTAGGTCCATGCCTGCCTCTGAGCCTGCGAAAGACAAAAGAGCAACCTGAGTCTCTTAACGTTTAGAACTACTCACGACACAGTTGTTACAATCTTGGAAATTCCGGTTTTCTTGATGGAAAGAAAAACTGAAAAAGCAAAATTTTCCAAGAGATAAATACCAAATAATTGTTATGTTTCACTGTACAACTTCTTTATATCCTGAGCACTGGCACGGGCCCAGAAAAGGGATTATTGTCGAACTTAAAAGAAAATGACAGCACCGACTGACTTACACTTTCGATTGACGCTCCCTGTGCGCCCCATGAGCGCAGCGGCAGCAGCTCTGTAGGAAGCGAATCGCTGTGAAACACGAAGTACAAGACAGTTTGTACATTCCTTTTCCGATACAAAGGGAAAATCCTGTTGTCTTCCCAGGATCGACCTGGGTTTCATGGGGATGCAAATTCCCGCTTCGAAGTTCGGCGAGGGCTCAGACGTCGGGGGTCTCGGCAGCATTTCACCCTGTTCCTGGAGCGCTGGGCTCTCACCAGACCGCTCCGGGGACAACACAAGCTGTAGGGGTTTACACCTCCCGCTCCGAATTCAGGCCAGTGGGTTGAACTGGAGGCACAGACCTGCCCTGCCCCGCTCAGTCTTTACTGAACGCGTCGCTGTCCCGAGATGTCACTGATGGGAGGGTGGATTTTCTTCAAGGTGCCACAGCTACCTGCTCCTCCCTCCTTTCTTCCCTCCAGCTTTTTTCCTCCTTTTTTTTTTTTTTTTAACATACCAGAAAATCTCTTATCACCTTTGAACACCCGAGATAGTGGCTCCGGCCCCGTACAACTCATTCCTGGCAGTTACATAACAGCAGCAGGCACGCCGTGGCCGTGAGGTGTTAACCGCCGGTGACATTTACCCCAGAGTGATCTCTCTTTGCCACCGCTGCACATGGAACATTTTTGCGGTCTCTGCAACGTCAGAATACAAAGCTCTGCTCACCCCGCAGCCAAGCGGCCTCCATCAGATGAGGGTGTCCAAAAACTGCACGGAGGGTGGATGATCCAGCATAATAAAGGTAAACTCAGAGAAGGAAGAAAGCAACAATAGAACTACCCAGCAAAGGCACGTTAAGGGTTTGGGTCTGTTGCTCCCCAAGCGAAAGTGCTCAGCTCCTCTCTCTCAATAGCGGGTCTAAGAGTGACATGACGCAGGGGGTTCCCATCGCTCTTCCCTCACAATTAACAAAGAGCAAGAAAAACCCCACTGTTAACAACCCAAAGCATCCAGCGGCAGCCTGAGCTCTTTGGGGTGCAGCTCCTGAGTGGCTGTTCGGCTACCAGTGCTGGGAAACCTGTCCTAGAGCTAAAGCAGAGCTCCTGTCCTCTCCTGCAAGTTCCACACGAGCACAAGCTTGTCATTAAGCATCTTCCAGTAGAGCAAAGAGCACTGCCTTGAGTCATAAAGATGGTCACGGAATTAAATGACAAGAAGTTCAAATATTTACTACACCTGTACTTTTAAAATAAATAAATAAGATCAAGGAACTCCATCATTACAGCTCTTCATCTGTCTTTGCTTCATTTTATCGTACCAGGAAAAGCGAGGTACGAAGCAGCAAACACAGGTTTATACTGCGAGTAACGACAGGGAAACATCACTCGATAGACGGTACAGGAACAAAATTCTCTCTAGTGCCGATTTTAATTCAACATTGCAATAAAATAGATATTTAAATTGCACAAACACTCATAACTGTGCAAATAATTAAGCTTTGAGCACGATGATGAAACCCCCATCATTCTGTAATATTTGAATTATATTTTAATTGCGTTCCGGCTCCTGTGCAGTGGGTGACAAAGCCCCGCACTGGTCACAGCCCCAGGACCCAGCCCAAAGGGTGCATGCTGGGTGGGGGCGAGGTGTGGCCGGGGACCTGCAGCAATTCTGCCCTCCCTGGGTTGCCAGGTCCTGAGACGAGGAGATTGAGCCCCCGCACAGCTGCTCCAAAGCAGACAATCCTGCAGATATTCCTGTACCACCGCAATGGTTTGGGAACCACCATGACCCTGCTGAGGAGCTAAACCAGCGACGCACCGTTAACCCTTCTCTCGCCTGTGGGAAATATCCCGGACTTTGTACCACTCCCAAGCCTCCAGCTCCTCCCACTCGCGATTTCTTTAGGGTATTAGTCTCCAGCAGCTCCTTACAGCCCTAGTGGTCTCTCAATAATTAACCTCTCTTTCCCCAGTGAAGCATTTTAAGGCAGATCCTTCACCATGTCACGGAAGCGTGCCACAAGGAGACGGTCTAGGACACTCCCAGCCCCGATTCTGGACAAACACGACCATATTTCCACCTAACGCCCAAAAGAAAAGCACAACGTGGGAAATCACTTACAGAAGGTGTTTGTCTTCAGAGAGCTCCGCTCCCGGGGCGCAGGGAGAGAAGGCGCTTGTCTGTGTGCGCTGCAGCCGATGCACGAGGTTCATTTACAAAGCAGAAGTAAAATTCATGCACTTTTGAAACCAATCCTTCGCCATCCCGTGCTCTACGCCAATAGCCAAAGTGAGCAAAAATATTCAAATAACTCGCCCGAAAAGCGCTGAGGCATTGTAACAGCGGGCTGTGTTCACACTGCATCCTGGCGTGGGACCAGTTGAGAGAAGCCACCTAACAGCCGGCCTGTGTTTTAAGCCCCTAAAACAGATGGTTTTCAACTAGACACCACTGATACCCTTTGACCATCAATACAGCTGCAGGCAACAGAATGGGAGGAACGTCTTGAATTCTTCAATCTTACCTGTTTGCCTCCAAAGTGCAGAGCAGAACATCACCGTTCTGCTGCCGGCTGCAGTGCCCAGCCCCAGAGCACGGCGACAGGAACAGCTCTGTAAACCCCCTCCACTCTCAGCCCCTCTGTCCCAGCACACAGACTGGACACATCTCTTCTCCTTGTGTTTGCACCATCTCAAGAGGCATGAGAAAGCCAAAATAAACCACACACCAATCCTGGCCCCTGCCCTACAGGTCAAACCCCCCCCCACCCTCAGCCTTATGCCCAAACGCTGCAGTGGAGGCAGAGCCTTTGCTGTGTGCAGCAGTCGACCTCTTCCACCGCAACGCATTTCCACCTTCAACCCACGCAGCACCATTAAAGCAAGCCTGGCTACTTCCCCACAGCACGGCCTTCTCCAGCCTCTGCAGTCCCGGGGCCTGTCTGGAGCAGGCACCTGGACCAGATCCACCCTTTGCAGGGTCTCTCATGCGTTGCTGCTCTGAAGTGCCATGTAATAATGTTTGAGATGACCTGGGCATCATAAGAGCACGTGTTGTTCTGGGAAGGAATCCTGATCGGCACAGGGGAACTAAGGAGAACATTTTTCTCCTATCGTAGCGTATGACCTTCTAAAACCAGCAGAACATCCTCTGGTAATTCAGCATGTCCACCCCAGTGCAGCAAAAGGAATGACAGCACGAGGTCGGGTCTTGTGACAAAAACAAACCACTCACAAAGAGATGCCAACAGGGAAAGACTATGGATTTTGCCTTCCCAGAGGCAGGTCTCACTTTCTCTCACCCAGTGCCTGTCTCCCAGTCAGCAATGGGCCGTGCTGAGCCCCCTCGCACTGAGCACAGAGCATCGAGGACAGAAGTGTCACCCCTCTGTCCTCCAGCTTCCCACTGCCTCCAGGGGAACAGAGATGTTCCCAAGACACAAGGGACACCTGGCAGTTATGAATCCAGAGATAACATAACGCTTCCACATTAACTCCATCCCAGCGTAACATGCTCAGGCACTTCGACCGACCCTCATAACCCCCACGGACCGAACCACAACCCAAGGGATCATTTGCACACTGAGCGTAGAAGAAATAGGAACAAAAAAGGAGCCTTCTTAAACCACCGCAGATGTAACGGCAGAAACAGGCTCATGTTCTCACCGCTCTGCTCTGACATAAAGCGCTTTCTTCTCCCATGAGAGACGCACAGAGGACACAAATCCATTGAGAAAATGAAGCTGCATTTTAAGGGGCCAAGCTGCCACCAGATCCACTCTCTCCAAACATGAGTTACATCTCTCAAGCAGTGATAGTCTCGAATCAGTCAGATTCTACAATTATTTAAACGCAAACACTTAAAAAGCTTTTAGCAAAGGAGAACACACAGTTCAAAAGGCAACTGCATCTAATTTAAAATAGGCAAAAACCTCAAGACATTGAGACCCAGCAGAGCCTGAACTCCAGCCCTGAGCAATGAGTTGGAACACCAACATCCACCGCCGAAGTGATGCTTTGCAGTGCTGCGGTGCCGGGCTGGGTAAAAACCCTGGTAAAGGTGGCTTTTCTTCCACAGCGAATCACGCTGCAGCCCAGGACTAACTCGCCACTTGGTTTTTGGGGGCTCTGAAAGTTACCCGCACGTTTCACGAGCCAAAAGAAACCGAGACGCCCTTTAATCCGTTAAACCCCGGACTAGGAGCAGCAGAGGCAGCGGGTGCTCTACCCCAGCTCCACCACCCGAGCTGGGATGTGTCTGAAATCGAACAGACGGCGGGGGAAAGCCACGTTTATCCTGTTCCACTGCCACACGCGGTGAGATTCTCCCTCCCCAGCTGGGACCGATCCGGCCGCGCAACCCGCTCGGCAGCGACCGGGCGGTGGAGCCCCGCGCTTCGCCCCCGCCCCATCCCCGGGCAAGGAGCGGGGTCGTTCCTCACCTGCCATGCTCCGGCCGCGGCTCCGGCTCCGCCTGCCCGCCCGGGACTGCCGGAGGAGCTCACCGGGCCGGCCCGGCCTCGCCTCCCCCCCGCCGGGGCACCGCGACATCCGGCCCGGCGCTGGGCGGGCGGAGAGCGGCGCCGGGCGGCGGCGAGCGGAGCCGCCCGTTGCGGGCGGGGACCGGCCGCCTGCCTGCCCCGGAGCTCGCCGGCGGGGCCCGGCAATGGCCACTCGGCCCGAGCACCGGGAGAGTCCCGGGGAAGCGGGGAAGGAGGGAGCGAAAGCGGCCGGGGACGGGGGGCTGAGGAGAGAACCCGGGTTTGGGGGCGCTGAGGGAGCCGAATGGCATCAGACTGCAAAGGGCATCCCCAGACCTGGAGGCTGACACTGGTCCCAGCGCCTGCTCCCCTCCAGCAGCCCAGGAACCCAAAGGCGAAGACCAATGCGGAGTGGGCTGGAGGACAGCGCAGGCAGAGCTGGGAGCACCCCTGCTCTTACACAAAGGGGCCAAAAAACCCCATTGGAGACCCTGCGCTTTAGAGGAAGCGTCCCTCAGCTCCATGGGACACGAGCGCTTTCCCCACTGTCAGAGACGCGGAAGCCACGGCAGGTCCTTGGGCAGAGACTCAGGAGCGGGACCAAGGGGAGCAGCTCCAGGAGAAACAAACCAGCCTAAGGGGACTATCCCCACCCTGCGGGCTGGGACACGCTGCCATGCTCCGGGCCAAGGCAATGGCACAGATCTCCAGCCACCCACTGCACCTCGAGCTTGGTCAGCACCTCCCTCCAGCCCACGGCTCCGCTCGCCAGCGTATCCGATGAGGTGTGCTTCGCTTCCCCCAGCTCCCAGGCAGGAAACCATTCGACAGCCCCTTCTGCGGAAGGGCCACCAGCAAGACAAACGGACCCGTAACCCATTACAGGTCAAAAATACCACTTAGCGTTTCAGGGAGCCCTTCGTCTTTAAAGCCCACTGCAAGCACCAACACACAGACCAGCTTGGGAACGTCCCCCAAACCAGCATGGGAACACCATCAGCAGTGAGTTAGGTTAGGTCCCTCCATCTATTTAGAAGAAAATCAAGTTACAAAATTGTTTAATAAATGAAAGCAAATCTGAACGTCAAAGCACTCGGGGAATTGTTAAATAATGATTTTTGTGCATCAAGTATAGAGCTCTGAACGGAAACTCACCCTGCACAGGGCTGGGACAGGGCTCTGAGCAACCAGGATGTCCCAGCCCACACAGGGGGGTGGCACCAGATGACCTTTACGGGTCCCTTCCCACCCAAACCCTTCCGTGATTCACGGAGAAGCGTGAGCTGTGCCAGACACACGCAGCCTCAGCTTCACGTGCACGCTGAGCGCTAGTCACAGCATTTTGCTTCACCCAGAGCTATCTACCGAGAAACGGCCTAAAAAGGCAAGAGCTGGCCTAGATCTCAGATCAGCGCAGAACATCAGTGCGGAACGGTCTGTACCTGTCGTGCCTTGACATCAACATCCTTCGTGTTTGCAGCTTCAACCTCTGGTGAGCCAGAGCCAGCTGAGAAACAAACCACCCCACGATGCTGTGGGTGAAGATCCTCAGCACGACAAGGGCAGGAGCACCCCCAGCCCTGGGGGTATCAGGGAATCTGCTGATCGCAGTATTATATTTATTTCATTACATTGTGCTTTTGCTTTGGGGTTTTTTGGCCCTGCAACTCAGCTGTGCTTTAAACCCGAGAAAGGAATGTTTTGGAGTAAGTGACTGTTGGAGGCTTCACGCATTTTTGTTCCTTTACGACGTATGTTTTCCACAGAGGGGTCCAGAAATCAGTCACAGTTCTCAGTGACTTGAGAATAAAACGTTATCAAAGTGGCAAATGAATTTGTGAACTGACCCGATCCCTTGGCCATGAAGCCAAAGAGATCGAGGGCAAATTGCCAGAGCTCAGTGTGCGATCACAAGACAACTGAAAACGTGATTCTCCTACCTTCCAAGTGTCGTGCCCATGACTGCTTCTTAAATGGATGCTTTTCCATCACTTGGAAGACAATTCTGGAAACACAATGTGAAAAACCAATCTATATTAGGGCAACCTCTGGATTCTCTGCCATTCCAGACCATCTCTGGGTTCCCCCTTCCAGAACCATTTAACAGTGAGGCAGGTTTCTCGCTCCTCTGAGCTCTAAGGGGATGCTGGAATCTACCGTGTGACAACCAGGAGCCTCCTGGTCTCCATCCTAGAATCACTCACGGCCGTCTTCTCTCACTGCCAGATGTGTTCTCTCATTTAAATCTTTCCTCTCCCTCACGTTCACCATCAATCACTCACATCCTCTCTCTGCTTTTATTTCGAGGGTGCAAACCAAAGCCGGGGTTTGCCAGCCTATGAAAACCACCGCTGTGTTCCCCATGGCCCTGCTCTGCGTTGCCCCTGCTCTGGATCACCCACCTCAGAGACAAAACCTGTCTTCTGCGCCCCACGGAACGTCTCTCCAAGGCTCCCGTGGGTCATCCACACGGCCCCGAACTCCTGGAAATCTCTCTCTGTAGTCCCTAGGGTAAAATATTTGCCTTTTTAATATCTACTCACTACGATAGATTGTTTCCTCCTCCATCCCTTCCTGCTGACAGAGCTTCCAGCCGGTAGCACAAATATCCGGGAACTCACCAAGACGTGACTTCGCTTTCTGTCCTGTCAACCCCCGCCACTACCCTGTTCTTAAAGACAACCGGCTTTCTTCCCCTTGAGTTTACAAACCTGTAACTTAGAAATATCCCAGACTGGCGAGGGAGAAGTCTCTTAACTAAAGACGCAGACCAGCAGCCCAAGTTTATACAGATTCAAAACCGCAGACAAAGACACTATTTAATAGCTGTTACCAATGGGGACTGACGGGCCATGGGACAGTTACACCACCACGGGCTACAACCACCCCTCGGCACAGAGGATGTTCACGCTGAACTCTGGCGAGTTAGGAGCGGACGTGTTAAAAACTGAATCATTTTTGCCTGGTCGGCATGAGCGTGAAATGTTCACTGTGAGTAAAACCGAAAGTGCTGGGCGCCCAGGGCCGCCGGGTCGTGGAGGTGGTCCTGGCTACCAGCCGCTCAGCAGCTCAAGGAAATTAAAAATGAAACCCCCGACGTGGTTCTTGTACCTTAACCGACCACTGGAGAGTGAGTCGCATGGTCTGAGGAAGATGAAGGGGAGGCTGCTCCCCTGCTGAGAGAGAGAAGTGAGATAACGAGGCCCCGCACACGTTTAGTGGGTGACAAGCTCTGCGAGACGTGAAATGAGAGGGACACAACTTCAGAACACTGCAGGCCTGAGTAAAAGGATTTTCCACCAATAATTTGAAACTTCCTTTCTCACACTTTTTTCTTTATGCTTTATTACAGCAACCCCATAACTTGAGGGCTTTTTTTACGTGGAAGCATTGAATTAGAACTTTCACAGCTACCTACAAGAATAACTCTCATTCCTATGTTGGCTGGTGCCACATTTGTCACGCAAATACTCTGACGTCAGTTTTGGACACTGGCCTGCTCTGGGGCTGCGCGATAAATACGATTTAGCCCGGTACCAGAGATCTCAGGTGTCTCATGATATGCGGTCAAAGGGAAGCACTGACTGGCCCCTGCTTATCTGTTTCCCCAGTATTTGTACAACACTTGCTCTAGAAACAAAATATTTCTACTTTCAAAAGTCATAAACGAGTCTTCAAAGCAAGTAACTGACCTAAACCCCCCGAGGACTTGCAGCAATAACGTGGTGTTTTGTTTTCAAGGCAGCAGAATCTGCTCAGCTCTTATTTTCAGTCTTTCTCACAGCAAGTGGCAGGAATGGTTTTTTGGTTTTAAGCTGAAAATACGTCTCCCAGAATGACTCGCTCCAGAAACCAGCAGCTGAAGAACAGCCTGACCTGCAGAGCTTGCAGGTACCTCCAAACTGGGGAGGTCTGGAGGAGCTGGAGCCGCCATCACTTGGGCTGCGGGGCAGGTTCAGAGCGTGGGGCCAGCAGACCTGGAGAACAGGAGCCTCAGGGGAGACTCTCGACAACTCCCGGACGGGAGGTTGGAACAAGGGCAGTCGGTCTCCTCTCCCCAGGTCAAGAGGAACCGGCCTCAAGTTGCACCAGGGGAGGTTGAGGTTGGCCCTGAGGAACCATTTCTTGCCCCTTGGGGTTGTCGAGCCCTGGCCCAGGCTGCCCAGGGCAGTCGTGGAGTCCCCATCCCTGGAAGGGTTTCCCAGCTGTGTCGAGGTGGTGCTGAGGGCCGGGGCTCAGCGGGGACCCGGCGGTGCCGGGCTGGACTCGATGCTCTCAAAGGTCTTCAACCCCAAGGGCTGAGCGGTTCCCTGACCGCAGCCCCGCGCATTCCCTCCTGCCCCCGCTTCCCGCCCTTGCCCCCGCTGGAAACAGCCCCGCAGAGTCGCAAACGAGCGGCCCTACGCGCGGTGAAGGGACGCGCTGCTGCCTCACAGCCGGGGCCGAGGGAGCCGGCCCGGGGGAGCAGCGGGGCCGCCCTTCCCCGGCCCAGCGCCCCGCGGGGCCGGGGAAGGGAACAGAAAACACACAAAAACAGCCGTGTTGAAAAGCGCGGGCTGTGGGTGAGGCGGAGCGAGGCGCCGGGACGCTCCCGGCCCGGCCCGGCCCGGCCCGCCCGCAGCGGGGCCGCCCCCGCCCGCGGAGCCGCTGAGGGGCGCGTGGCGGCGGGCGGGAAGCGGCGGGCGCGGCCGGTAGCGGCGGCCGTTGGGGCGGGGGCGGCGACATGGCCGGGGGCGCTGGGGGGCCGCGCTCCGCCGCGGGGCGGCTCCTGGGGACGGGGGTGGCCATGGTGCTGCTGGCGGTGACAGCGGCGGGGTTGGGTGAGCGGGACGGAGGGACCGGGGCGGGGACGGGGCGGAGCGGGGGGTGTCCTCAGAGGGCGGCCGAGGGGCTGGCGGGGCAGCAGGCACCTCACTGCGGCCCTTCCGTCGGCAACGGGTGGTAAAGGCCCATTTAGACGGGCGGGTGGGGGTCCCAGAGGGTCCCAGAGGGTCCCAGCAGGACCATTCTCCCTCCTGGCCTGGGCCCGGGATGGCAGCAGTGAGACGGAGCTGTGCTCACCCGCCACCACGGCCCCAAAATGCACAAATTCTAACGGTTTTCACATCTCCTGGGGCGTCTTGTGACAGAAACCCTCGTGACCAGACATCTGGCCCCCCATTTCCCGAAAGGACACAGCTCACAGATGCGTGAAGACCCAACACCCACCACGCTGCACCCATCCTGGTTCTCCTTGGGCTCATGACGAAGAGCTTTAGCATCAGATTTCATAACTATTTCACTGGCTTTTTGGAAAGAGGAAGGCTCAGCTGGTTGGGAAGCATCAAGACAGCTTTTCAACCTGGGCATTAAAAACCGGCAAGGCAAGCAGGAGCCCTTGTCTATAGGAAAAGGGTGTGGGGAGAAAGAACCAGTGAGGGAAGAGGCAGAAACTGGCGAGGACAAACCAAAGGGTTAACAACCACACTCTCTCTGTTGATGTCCCAAGTCCTTTTCCCTACAGGGCAAGCGGGTCCTGAGGAGGAGCAATGCTCTGTTGGTTTAGCGGAAGAGAATTGTGTTTATGGCAGCACCAAGCATGAAGGTAAACTCGTCCTTTTTTTATATATAAGTTTTACTGGTCTTTGGCAGAGTTTTAAGCACAGTGGTCATGACATAGACACAACAACACATAGAAGCTGGAGCCTCCAGGACACGAATCCTGAGAGCACACAGTAACGAAGGGGGTGCGTTTAGAAACACCTTTGTTCCACGCTGCTACTACAAGCTCTTCTGAAAATGTAACATCTGAATGAGGATCCCACCCAGCAAGAGGCTCGAAATGTGCTGCGTTTGTGACCCCGCGAGGTGATGCGTGCAGACACGAGCATCTCCCATGCACGGTCAGCACCCACCGAGCCCCGGACAGTTCCGGGATGTTAATAAGAGCAAAGAGAGATAAAAGATTAGCTGTAACCTCTTTGAGTCCAGAGATGAAAGAATAACCTTTGCATCACACTAAATGTGTTTTTGACATGAGTGTTTTGGTGATTTCATTCACGTCATTTACCGTGTTCTCTTGGGTCGCAGTTGACGTCTATGTGAAGGTGCTCACAAACAGCCCATTTCTGGTGTGTATGGACCGGGATCAATCTCAAGAAGAACTGATAGATCCCAAGTACCTGTGGATTGGCCCAGATGGAAAGAATTTAGAAGGTGGGTCACTTTGCTCGGACTCCAAAGGATTTCCACTCTGCCCCAGCCCTTTTTCCCCGTCAGTAACAGAACTGCCTTTGTACAGGTTTGTCACCAGCTTAGAGTCAGCCTCTGCCGCAGGACTCGGGGAGGCTGTCAGGAAAATATGCTGAGTAGAGAAATAGATTCTGTTTTCTCTTTACAAGGGGAAAACTTGACCACAAAGGGCTACGTGGGTTACTGCATGTGAACTCATGTATTTCCCTTGTTTCTGCTGATGCCACCCTGCAATGGGACGGTGGGTCCAAATAGTCACTCCTCCTGTTGTCACATTTTCCCACGAGCTCTGACATGAGACTGTTTTTCTTCTCCCTCTCAAATTCTCACACATTTAGAAGCAGAAGGAAACTTGCAGCTAGTCCTAAAGGTCATGAAATTTAGGCTCTTTCAGACTAACATGAATCAGTGTCGTTACGTTCAAGAGCAAGGTCTCACCTTTGAGTGTTCACAGGGAGCGGAGCATCAGAATCCAAATGTTCCAGTGACCCAGAATGTCCTGCTTCTATTCCAGGGCAAAAGGATGTGAATCTCACCGACACGGGACAGCTGATGGTGATGGGCTTTAAGGAGTCCCTGTCCGGCACCTACACTGCACTCTTTCTCACAACATCCTGGAAACGACACCACCAGAAGAAAGAGAAACAGTTGAGGTGTATAAATTCATGCTATACGGTAAAATTGTGGACTTTACTGGTAAGGGAACCACGTGGCCTTTGGTGTTTGGGGGTTTGTGAAGTGCAGTTTTATTGCAAAGCTTGACTGAAAAAACTGTTAATATTTCATCCAAGAATATAAAATATTTTTTTATATTTATACACATGCACCCAACTCCCATTTTTGGGAAATTTTTTAAATAGCTGCTACCAAGAACATGCGGGCATCCAAAGAATAAAATGATCCCTGCCCTTAACAGAGCAAAGTGAACTACAACAACTCCAGTGACACCCAGGGTGTGAAAGGGAAGCTCTTGTCTCCTGTGAGATGTTCCCAGCCGAGCGCAGGCTGTCGTGGAAGGAGCCCATGCTCCAGCCTTCCTCCACCCGGAGCCACCACTCACCAACCTCCCCTCCCCAGCCACAAAACCACCTTGCAAAAACGCTTGAGAAACACTTTTAGAATAATTTTTAAAACCATTCACTCCTCCCCATAACTGCCTGGAATATTTTGCACAATCCTGATCCATTTCAGCTACCCAACCCTGCGGACATGCCCGTCCTGGGTTATTTTACTGCTTGCCCCTTTTTTGGTGTAATTTTTGGGCTCAGAGCCTGCTTCCCTGGACACTTCAAAACATCTCTTACTGGCTGCGTGGGCCCTGGCGAGGACACGTTGGTTCTGTTGTGGTTAATGAATAAGCTTTGTTTGTTTGTTTACTCTGGAAGAAGAGCCCGTAGCGCAGACACAGAGCGCTGATATGGGTCTCTGTAAGGTTGATGCTGCGATTCCTCCCCGGACTCTCACCCGGGCTCTCCTGCAGCATACAGGGCAGCTGACCACACGTACCTGCTGTTTGTTCGCTTCGCGACGAGGGAATGCAAGCTGGCAGCCAACGGCCACTTCTTGGAGGAGCTAAAGAAACTCTTAAACAGCATCATCGCTGATCTGACATGTCACATCGCAGAGGCGTCCTGCAAATGCCACTCGGTGCAGACCCCGCTGCGGGGCCTCCGGCGGGAACTCTTCCTCCGTTTTCAAGGTAACGGAGCTCAGTGGCGGCTGGGGAGGGATCATTTGTTTTATAAACCACACGAGAGGGCGATAAACAACGGTCGAAATATATTAAACACCTCCCAAAGTGGTTTCCCTGCCTTCTGTGGGAGTCCCTGTATTTCTTCTCACTAGCCCACAGGTGGAGCTAAACTGCAGTTTATCTGTGGAATTGGCAGGGCTGTTGCCAGCCTTACCCAGAAATGGTCTGTTCAAGGTGTGCACTTGGACCAGGTGCTGAGAGAGGCCGTGATTTATTTGTTAAAAGGAGGAAAATGGTCGAATTTGTTCGTCATTATTTGATTTTCGAGAAGCCAGTGAACTCTGTGGTTTAGTTTGATTCTAGGAAATGGCGCAAAGAATAAATCGAGAGCCCCCCAGTTCCCTTATGGTCACATTGATGTGGCCTTGCAAAATGGGTCCCATTGGCCCCGCTGGCCGCCCTCACCCAGTGGTGGTTTTCGCTGAGGAAGGGAAGTTGCCCTCGAATGCTCTGACCACGTTCTCTGCTGTTTCTGTTCTCATCACACGCCAGGAGGAACCATCCGGCAGGTCTTGGAAGAGGTTTGGGGCTGTTTTCCCCTCGGTCAAGTCAAGAACCATTCAGAACAAGCTGAGGACCCGAAGGTTTCGGGTTTATGTAAGCTCCAGCCCTGGCTGTATCCCGAGGTTGCTGTGGGAATCTGCTTCTGTTCTTCCTGTCAGGGGCATTTTTTCCCCTTTGACCTCTGACTCTTACTGGAACAAAGCGATTTAAGTAACTGGACAGACACCACCAGGCCAGAATCTGCTTTTTCCTCTTTCATCATTTTTCTTTTTTCAACATTCAAATGCAAATAACTGTTTCAAAACACGATCCCAGCTGCAGTGACAGGTGAAAGAAAAAAAAAATCACCATTCTTCACAAATCAGAGGCAAAATCCAAAGGGTGCCATGGGATGAAGGGAGCGCAGAGAGGTGCTGAAAGCAGGGACACTTTTAACTGTCGGTGTTTGCTGAAACGAACCTGAGGGGTTGAAGTTCACTGCAATATGTCCTTCGACACATGAACACGGGTGTTTTTTCTCCCCACCCACAGTCAATCCTTTCGCACCAGGATGGGAAGAAGTTTGCCACCAGGTTCCTTATGACTCTGAAGCTGTGAGGAACAGGAGAGCTCAGGAGGTTCTGTGTCAGCCACCCTTGTTTCTTTGCTGCTGAACTCACAAAGCTCTGCCTTAGCCACGGGGCTGTGCGGGCGTGATCCGGCTTCACCCGGATCTGGTGGGATTAATACCCATGAAATAATACCCATTAATACCCGTAATCCACAGCACTCGTGGATTGCAAATAATTCCGTGTAGGATGGAAAACTGGTCTTAAAAGTCAAATTGATCCAGCAGTTTGGAAAAAAAAAAACCAGGCTCATTATTTCCTTTATATTTACCTGTAAGAATAAAGAATTACTAAAATTATTATTAGTATAGTGAACTCCTGGTTCTCTAAACTAAATCTTTGATTTATGATCTGGTCAGTGAAATGCAGTTTAAAGTGAATCCTCCGTAGCCAATTTCCAAGATCTGTTCTCTCCAGCTTCGCAGCATTAACCCTCACTGGGGGTCTGACCCCAGGCACCCTGAACCCAAAGGGCAGCTCCCAGTTAAGGTGACAGGTCGGTGTGGGGGGTGGAAATCAGGACTAGGAAGTCTTTACTGACATTTTTAAATCAAGAAAAAACAATTGACTGGGTTTTATTCTTCCAATGTTTCTGGACTTTAGGCAAGAGCCCGGGTTGGGGAGTTTTTCAGGGAGCAGGCGTATGCTCTGAAGCACCAGCTCCAAACCGCTCCCACCATCCACTACGTGGACAACAGCTTCACAGCAACTCGCAGCGACAGTTGTCCTCCAGGATTTGGGAAGAATAATGTCACCCACCGGAGCTGCACGAGCTGCTGCGGTAAATAGAAAACACAGCGATTTAAACAGTTTATCAGCTCCCATCACGGGTTCCTCTGGTTAATACCAGTGTCCAAACTGATGGTATTTTCATCCAGTTCTTGGAACGACTTTCACATTAGATTTAAACCCAGTGGGAGCAGCAGCGCAGTGGCAGCCCGTGCTAGTCGTTTGTAGGGGCAACCACATTTCCAATCCGAGTACTGGGAAGCCGTGAAAGGGATTTTTCTCTTCCAGGTCACTGCTGAGCAACCGCGCTCAGGATGTGGAGCAAGAAAGAAACAATCACCTTAATGGTAGCGCTGCCAGAAAACACTCCACTTGTTTAAAAGGTCTTTTGCCAGCAGCCCCTACTGCTGGGTTTGGAGCTGGGGGTACTGGGTGAGGCAGGCTCAGGGGGGGAAGCCGAGGTGCTGCCGGAGGGTCCCAGCCCCAGCCGGGCCAAGGGGAGCTGGTTGAAACGCTGCCTGTGTTCTCTTCGCAGTGGTGTGTGAGCCTGGGACATACAGTCCTGACAACGGCGTGACCTGCCAGGTCTGTATGAGGCCTCAAGTCAAAAAGTACGGAGCAAGATCTTGCTAATAAACTGATGACAGAAACTGGAAAGCTACAGAGCAGCTGCGAAAGCACAACTGGTTTGGGGATGTTCTCCTCATTTTAGCTGCCAGATCTGGAGTCCCACATTCCTTTCTAAACCATCAGAAAACCTTCACGCACCCCTAGATCTTCTGTATGCAGGGACCGCTTAGACTGTTAAAATGATGCATGAAATGAAGTGTGAATTCAGTGAGAAAAGGGATGTTTGTCACGTGGCTGTTAGTGCAAAGCATCTGTTCATGGTGGTGACAGCAGACACGCTGCAGCTTTGTGCTGCAGTTTGCTCAGAGACCCTAAAGGAGCCGTGAACAATGCGGGGGGAGGCAGCAGATCCTCGTGATGGAATCACATGCCATAATGACATACACCAGAATCTCTGTGGGCAGTTTCTAGCAGAAGTATTTAACCTTTGTGATTTAAAAGCATTAAATGTCCTCCCCTTTGTTTTTCCCTGTGTCTTTCTGTGTCTGAAGTGTTCCAGCCTGTCGAACACCAGCTAATGGCTCCTCGTGTCGCTCCGCCAGCAGGAGCTGGGGTCTGCGAGAGGGTCAGTAACGAATTCTACAGCCCAACAGTCAGGGGAATCCAGGACCCAGCTTGTCCAGTGCTCCCCAGGAGGAAGCTGGTATGTCCGGGGGAAGAGGAGAGGCCGCCGAGCCTCCTCCACCCTCTCGCTGCTGCATGTCAGCCGCCTCAGCGCTGTGCTGGCCCCAGGTGCTGTGCAGCAGCTGAGCCTCTTACACCAGCTGCAAATCCCCGCCGAGGTCACGGGTGAGGAGCAAGTCACGATACAGATTGCCAAGGCGCTGAGATAATGGGAAAGTTTCCTTCCCCGGAAGGACTTGCCGCGATCGGCGTTTGAAGGGAAGCTGCTGGCTCTGCGGGCCGAGCGCTCTGCTCACGACGCGCTGGCAGAAAAAAAGCATTTCACTGCATGCAGGAGCTCCACAAGTGACCCTGGCTCCTCACAGCCCCTGCACGGTGCAGAGCAGGGACTGCCCAGGCAGCCTAAAGCCCCGGCCTTGGAGCTTGTTTTTAAGCTCTGTGCACTACGTAGGATTAAGTCAAGCAAAAGAGCAGCCTCTACTCAGTAACTACAACTTCTTACGGCATCCAGACATTCCTCGGTGGGTATTCATCCAAAAATCCACCAGATTCAACCCAGTTTAACTTATCCATCGTGACAGGAACACAGCAGGAGATGGTACGGGCACAGACCACGCTTCAAGCTTTTCAAAATCATTACTTATTAAATAGTGACGAATAAAATGTACAGGAACGAGCATTTAAACTGCCTGTGGGCTGATGGTCTTCGCTGCCAACTGGACACTGTGCACGGCAGATGAAGCAGACGGGCTTGGCGGAGGCTGCCTGCATCCCTGGGCCTGTTTCACCGTGGAGGAACTCCTCGTGCATCAATTATTACAGGGAAAAACCCAGCGAGTGAGTAGTAAGTGCAACGGTGAGTCACAGATGAACACGTACTCCCTCCTCCTCCTCCTGAAAACTGGAGGTGCGGGAAGCTCTTACAGTGCCTCAGCCTTTTGAGTGGCCCTTGAAAGTAGAGAAATAGGCCAAATAGTTCAGTATCTCATCACAGAGGAATTGAGTTATCAGTTTGGTGGAGAACTGAGATGGCTCCGCTCTGACCTTCCCCGCACGAGAGCTCCCTCTGTCCAGCCGGAGCCTGCGACAGCCCCAGACGCAGCCGTTATTTGGTTTGGGACATGCTGCCCTCGCCGCTCGCTCCCCTCTCCCGAGCTGCCCAGTCGCTGTCTCTCCTCAGATTGAGCCAGTCACTCTAACCGGCTCTCACCTCTCCTCACCTTCACTGCCTGTGGTCCCTCTCCACCTCCCTGAGCTGCCATAGCTCACAGGAACCACGAGACCCTTCCTTACCGCTTTAAACCCTCTTTTTTCACCTCGCTCTGGTTTTACTCACCTTCCTCTTGGAAGCATGGGCTGGAGCCGAAGCTCTCAGCGCAGCAGAGGAACACCTGGTTGCTCCTGCCAGGGTCAGCCCTTCGAAACTCCGCTTTAACCTGCCCCAGCCCATCTCGCTTTCCACAAAGGACACCACCACCACCTTAAGGGTAGCAACAGATTCTCACAGATAACAGATTCAGAGCTTAAAGCTTCCCACAAGGTCTGTGGTAACGCAGCCAACAGCCCTCAAGTGCTTTTAAACATCCACAAATGACAAAAGTAACGTCCCAACCAGAATCCCCAGCCCATTGTTTTACCACCGGAGCTACCTTTTCCCAGCTTGGAACAAACCAGCTGAGGAACCCTCCACGAGCACGTTAGAGCACGCACTGCAGAGCTGGCACGTTCCAGGACCATGTCTGCTGGGTGACGGTGACACCTCCGCTCCAAGGGAGGGGTGTAACTCTCACAGCATCTCCACTAACCCACATTCCTCTGAATTTAAGCCCATCCCAGGAACTCATCACACCCAGGACAGGGCAGGGGGGCTGCGCCAGGGAGGAATCCCCTGTCCAGGAGCCACTTCGGGGGAAAGCGGCTTGAAAAAAACCTCAGGGGTCTGGTTTGTGTCCCCAGACAACCCCAGCTGGCACCACAGGAGTTCTGGGACGTCCCAGGGTGCAGCTCTGGGCCTCGGGTGACAGGAGAGGACCCACGTGCGGCTGCGCTCTCTGCAGGCAGGAGCAGGGCTGGGACATCATGCTTGAAGCGCATTGGCTGTTGCATCAAGAGCCAGCGGTCAGAAGCCGAGGGGTTCGTGTAAAGGCAAAGTCTGTACAGCCGCAGCAGCCGCAGCGGGTTCCTCGATGGGACCCTTGGTTCTATAAAATTTGCCTGTTTTCAAGTGCTCTGCTGAACTGGAACCAGCAGTGGGAAAGGAACTTGTGCTGCTTTCTGGCACCTAAACCCTGGCGTGGAGCAAGGCCGTCAGCAGGCAGCGGGGGCTGCAGCTGCTCCCACGGGAGGATGGGATGGACACGAGCCCCGGCCCATGGACATCACTGGTCCCACGGCTCCCACCAAGGCAGAAGTGCCTGGAAAGATGGTGCTTCCCTCTGAGAGGGGAAGCTCTGCAGGTCCCCATCTTTTATTGCCGGGCACAACCTCGCCATAAAAAACCAGCAGTGAGAGGAATGACCCCAATGCCCAGTGGAGCCCAGCAGAGCCCAGCAATGCCCAGTGGAGCCCAGCGATGCCCAGTGGAGCCCAGCAATGCCCAGCGATGCCCAGTGGAGCCCAGCGATGCCCAGTGGAGCCCAGCAATGCCCAGTGGAGCCCAGAAATGCCCAGCGATGCCCAGCGATGCCCAGTGGAGCCCAGCGATGCCCAGTGGAGCCCAGCAATGCCCAGTGGAGCCCAGAAATGCCCAGCGATGCCCAGCGATGCCCAGTGGAGCCCAGCGATGCCCAGTGGAACCCAGCAATGCCCAGTGGTGCCCAGCAATGCCTAGCGATGCCCAGTGGAGCCCAGCTTGCATGAGAGATGGGAGCGAGAATAAACAGCGAGCCAGCTTCAACAACAAGCTCTCAACCGCACGCACAGGAAGACACATCGTGATTTTCAGCTCTGTTTCGGTTTCCTATCCACTGAAATTAAATTTCCTCCAGCCCGGGTCCGGTGACCACATTTTCTGCGCAGCGCTGCTCCAGTAACAAGCCACAGCGTCAGAGTAATGAGTCCTTTGCAGGCAGTGAATAAGTATGATTCATTATTGGCAGCTCCACCACTGCAAATGGATTTTTTATGGTGAAAATAAATAAATAAGGCTGCGTAACTGAAGGGCTGTTGATGAAGTGTAGACCAGCTTTAATCATGGTGTAATTGCTGCCATCAGTTCTAATTATTTATAAATATTTTTATAATTGTGGAAATTAAACAATTAGACATCCTTCCTTCCCTCCTCTAAATCTAATCAGTTAAAAGTTCAGGATGGAGTCTGGGGCCATGCTCGTGGGCTGAGGAAAACATCGCTTCACCCTCCGCCTGCACCACAGAGCCCTGCGAATGCCAACGCTCGCCCCTGGCATGGAGCAGAGCCTCTGTATGTGGCCGAAAGGATGGACCCGTGGCCAGGCTGCCCGCAGCCAGCCCCAGAGCGGTGGAATACCCAGCGGAACCGGAGGGACACAGAGCCGGGGGGACGCAGAGCCTGCCTTCCCAGCAGCTCCCGGGGGTTTCAGGGCCAGGTGAGGACCCACTGTTTAAGTGTTGCCCCAGTGACACATTTTCCTCCGCCCCGGAGAGGAAGAAGAGCCCTCCCCAGGCAGGTCAGTCACTGGAAGTTAATAACGGAGATTTACCGGCCTGCTGGGACGGTGTGGAAGGAGGTCACGCTGCTAATTCCCCCGTCGCTGATCCCAGCAGATAAATCTGCATCAGGAAATGAATTACCCAGACATGCGGCATTAAAATGGATGATTCTATTTCCTCGCTTAAGGACAAGTGGTGACTTTAACGCTGAGCCCCCCATACGCAGTGACGCCGAGCGCCAGCTCCCGGCTCCCTGCAGGATCCTGCCCACAGCAGCTGGCTGCTGGAGAGTGAAGAGTGAGACGAGAAAAATCCCTCCGTGGGATGAGAGCTGGCCAAGGCACCCGGCAGGTGCTGGCCCCAGACCGGTGCCCGGCCCCTCCAGCACCCCGGCTTCACCTCCTGGAAGTTCTCCGGCAGTGCCGTGGTTCCGCTCTTCCCCATTCCCTGCCGCACTGACAAAATTCCCAGTGTTCCTGACACATAGATCCCGTGTGGCTCAGCCCACCCCACATCACCCTCCCAAAGCTTATTGCCGATTTTTATGAGGCTTCTTATTGATTTTATCCCCCCGAACACATGCTAGCGGCTGTTCCACAACCTGCCACCTCCCTCGTGGCAAGGCTGTCACCACTACCCACCTCCTTTCCCCTGGGCTCGTTAGCGCGGGCTGTAACAAGCCCGGTGGTTTCCACCCTAGTAACTCCTCAGATAGGAGAGCAGGGCTGGCCCCTGGGGCTCGGTGTTACCCAGCCCCACGGGGGGACACTGGCAGGACCCCACGGACGAGGCAGCAGCCGGGGCCACTCGTCCTGCTGCATCCCCCAGCCCTCCCCAGCTGCTCGCGGGGGCTGCAGGAGGGTCCCTGGGGAGCGCACCGGGGCAGGGGATGGCAGCCATCTGCTCAGGCACCCGGGGTCTGCGGGCTGTCATGGCTGTGCCACGTCTGGAGACAGCCGAGTGACAAACAAGGTTAATGTCCCGCGAGCGGGAGCTGTCGCTCCGCATTAGGTCACAGGTTTCCCCTTCTGCGGCACCATGATCCGGCATCTGCCACGTGGGGAGAGGTGCTGGCAAACCAGTACAGGGCCACTGAGGATGCCATGGCCCTTGTGGGGACTGGGGGTGGCTGTAGGCATCGGGCTTGTCCCTTCCGTCGTGCCACACAACGCCTGAGTCGGTGCCGGTGGGGACAGGAGGGAAGGGAGCCGAGCAGGGCCCCAGCAAACCGCCCCGCGGGGTCCCAGTGCGAGGCTCGGTGACTGGCACTGTGCCAGCGAGACGAGCCACGGTCGAAGGAGCCGAGCCACAGGGGTTCGTTTACGGGAGGCGAAGGCAGCGTTACCGGAGGGACCGGGTATCGCATTTCCGAAAGCGCCAGCCCAGACGTGGCTCTGGGAAGCCATCGGCTGTCGCGGGCGCCCTTCATCCTTCCTTCGCTGCCAGGATGTCACCAGGCACCTGGCCCTGGCACGGGGGCATCCCACTCACCTCGGCCCCCCGCGGACACACACACCAGCACTCGCCGGGCACGGGCTCCAAAGTAAAAGCCAACTTTATTGTTGTATAAAGTAAGAACTTAAAAGGTCCCTTAAACCAAACACAGCTTGGGTCAGATGGTCCCGGGCGCCCCCGGGGGTGCTCACGGGGGAGCAGCACCCGGGGCCACGGTGCAGCCGCTCGTGGTGGTTTGGTCCGGTGTCCCCCAACCCCTTTTCTCCGCAGCCAGTGGTGTGGAGGGGGAGCTGCCATGGGGCTGCGGGCCTGCGACTAGAGCTGGGGCTGAGGCGTTTGTGCGTTGCGGAGCCCCCGGTCTGCGCTGGGGAAGTAGGCACTTGTGGAAGGGCGCGGGCGCCGCTCCCGGCCAGCTCCGTCCCGCCGGCACCGGAGCTGGAGCCCTGCCTGCGCCAGAGTGCGCCGCCCGCCCCAGGGTCTGGGGCCGGACCTGACAATAAGCCCCCGCTGCGGCGGGGCAGCTGGAGCCGGGTCTGGCCTGGCACAGAGGCTGTTCAAGCAGCTTTGGTTGGTGCTCTTGCTGAGTTAAGGCTTCAGTTGGTTTTAAAAAAGGGCAAAACCAGCAAAACCAGCTCTCTCAGGGGCCAGACACTCAGTCGGAAGATCCTGGGTCTGCTCCAGCTTTGCTCTGAGTGGCCGCTTGGACCCTGTGAGCCCAAAGGTGGGCACTGACCCCCACCCGCGCCGGTCGCCGGCGCCCCAGCCTTGCCTCTGCCTACCAACACCAGGACCCTGCAGCCCAATACTGGAAGTGTCAAAAAAGGAACGTTGGGGCATTTTGGGGGAGATTCAGGCTCCTGCCAGTGGCACGGGAGTGGGGAGAGGGCGGAGGAGCCGCGGCGGCTCCCTCCATCCCCGCGTCCCATCACAGTGACCGGTCGGCAGCTTGTGAGGCCTTGAGGGAGCGCTGCGAGCGCTGGGAGCGGGCTGGTGCTACCCTGCAAACACCCACCCGTGCGGTCCCCGGGGAGCACCGAGGGGAAACCCGCTCCCCCCGACATCCCGGCAAGGCTGGACCCACCGCCAGGACCCCTCGGTTCCCCTCCATCAGCACCCGCATCCCTTGGCGGCCCCGGAGGGCTCAGCCCCGGGGGAGCTTGTTCCCCACTTGCTGCTTATTCCCCATTTGCTTCTTACAGAGACTTGGTGCTCCGGGGTGGAAGGTGCTGGGGGTCCCCAGCAGCCACCCTGTCCCCAAGCAGGACCCCCACACTCCTCACTCCCTCTGGCCTGGGGGTGTTGGGAAGGGAGCGGGGAGCAGCGGGGGCTCGGATGAGAGATGGGGCAGCACTGTCCGGTGCGAGAGCCGGAGCAGGGCACCCCCAGACCTACCTCTTGCCTTTCCCAACCAATATGTCGCCCCATCCCACCCCGTCCTTTGGTCCTGCCAGGCCGCGGTCGCAGCACCGTGACCCCCTCAGGGCTGGTGACCCAGCAGGGCTCTGACCTCGTGGCCGTACCGCTCCTCCCCGCAGCCCAGCCCTGCCCGCTGCCCGTCCAGGCAGGGAGCCAGGCCCTGGCTGCCCCGCGCTGCCAGGAACATCCCTCGGGCAGCCGCGGGTCAGCAGGTGAGGGGTTCAGACACTGGCTCCGTTAATGCCCCATGGGATCTCTGCAAAGGAAAGAGAAAAGTTTTAAATGAAGTCTGAATGCCCAGGTCGGTCGGAGCAACGGCCGCATGCCGGGGGAATGCCGGGGGTCTCTCCGGTCCTTCGTCACACCGAGGCAGCGGGCAGCTGCCGCGGCTGCTCTGCGCTCGTTGCCGACACTCCCCACCAACTGCAGTGGCTTCGCCCCTCACTGCGCCAGAGCCAGGCACTCGCCGGCCGCGGCTCCCGCTCTGCTGCCAGACGCCACTTCCCCGGGGAGGACAGAACAAACCGGTGACTCTTCCTGTGCGGTGACGGCGGCTCGTGACAGCTCCCGCAGCCATGGCGAGCCTGCGGAGCGGCTGACTCCAGCGCCGCGGGTCCCCAAGTCCTGCGGGATGCCGGTGCCTCACACCACGGTGCTGATGGTGGACGACTCCTCTGACCTCCGCTGCTTGCTGGGCAGGGACTTGAGATACTCCAGGTGCCGCCGGGCATCCTCCTGGTTCTGCCGGACGTAGTAGACCAGATAGGAGATCACCATGGCGAACCAGCCGAACATGGTGACCAGCATGGCGATGTCCGTGGTCTTTTTGTAGACGTTGCAGAAGTCCATGTCGGCAATCACCTGCAGGAAAGCTTTGCCCACGTGCTCCTCCTGCGCCGAGGAGTCGCACACGATGCCGCCCGAGGAGCCGGCCGCCAGGTCCACCGTGCGGATCAGCTCCTGCAGCCGGCAGTCACATCGCCAGGGGTTGTCAGAGAGGTTGACCTTGGCCTTCAGGTTGCTGAAGGCGTCTTTGCTGACCGACACCAGCCTGTTGGAAGACAAATCCAGGGAGCGCAGGTGCTCTGCCAGGCCCCGGAAAGCGCCGCTCTCGACGCTGGCGATGGTGTTGTGGGACAGATCCAGCTCCAGCAGGAACGGCAGGTCCCGGAAGGCGTCGCGGGGCAGGAAGGGGATTCGGTTGGAGTCCAGGTAGAGCTTGTTGGTGTCGTTGGGTATGTCTCTGGGGACCTCGGTCAGCCGAGCGTTGCTGCAGCGGAAGGTCTTCAGCCCCTCCTCCTCCGAGGGGTAGCAGCCCTTGGGGAACGCGGCAGCCGAGCGGAGGCAGGAGGCCAGGAGGAGGCTCTGCAGGAGCAGCCACATGGCCACCGAGCACAGGAGGACCCGCTCTGCCGCAGGCATGGTGCCGTACTGCCCTGGTCACGCGGTTGCTGCCCCAGCGGCTCTCACCCGTGATGGTTTCGGCTGGACTTGGCGCATCTGAGATGGAGACAGCGAGGGGACAGCGTCAGAGCTGGGGTGCCAAGCGGCTGAACCGCCGCTGTGCCTGCTGCCAGCGTCATGCCTGCCCCGGTGAAGCCTGGCCATGGGACGGGGACCGGGATGGGGACAGGGCCTACTGGCAACAGCTCAGCCCCCGCCATCCCCTGCTGACAGCGGCCCTGCTCAGGGCTCTTGTGCGTCAAGACCAGGTCCAGCAGGACCGGCAGCTGGTCTGTAACAAACAGAGACAGCTCGGGCTGAGCCAGAGGCGGGGGTGAGCTCCCGCCTCGCCAAGGTCACCACCAGTTTGATCGCTCGCTCGCAGACGGCCGATATATCCTGCAGCAGTGGCCGGCGGGACGCACCAGCGAGCGAGCCCTGGCTCTGGGCGAGCGGCCCTGCAGCAGCCCCTGGGGAACGCGGGGGAAAACACTTGTGGGCAGCGGCTGAGCAGGTTCCCGCTCCCCGGCTCCGCTCTCTGGCAGCACCCGGGGCACACGCCAGGTTCTCCCCTTTTGAGGGGACGGGCACAGGCGGGTGGCTGGGCACCGCTGTCCCCTGCCCGGTGCCACCCCGGCCGCGGGGTCGGGCTGCCCACACCACCCTGTAACCATGGTCCCCATCCAGCCCTTTATTCCGGAGGGGAAAAACGTCAGCAGGAAAGAAACAAAAACAGCAAAAGGAAATTCACTGGAGCTGAGCACGCAGCGAGTTCCCAGGGTGGTGGCAGCAGATAAGGGCCACGTCCGAGCCCTGCGAGCGTGCTGTCCGGCTTTCCCAGCTGCGGGTCCCGCCATGGCTGGGGGCCCCAGGCCGTCCCCAGCAGGGCCGGGTGGTGGAGCCATGGAGAGAGGATGCAGGTGCTCTCCCACCATCCCAGGACTAAAGACACTGGCGTAAAAGGGCACCCAGTGGCACCCAACAGGCAAAGCTCTGTGCTGCGGAGAGCCCTGCACGGTGCCACCGGGGCACCTCCTAAGCAAGCCTGGCTGGTGGTCCCAAAGCATCGGCAAACCCACCTCTGGATGCTGAGGGGGGCTCCCCAGCCAGGGGCAGAGGTGCCCACCCAAGGGTGGCCCCAATAGCACAGCCCCGCCAGCACCCTGACTGCTGGGCTCCGCAACGCAGCCCAGCCGCGCCGAAACACCCCAAGGTCACACACCAGTGCGGAGCCCACCCCTGCGCTGCCAGCCCCCCACCCCAGGCTCCTCGGGGTCCCTGAGTGGAGCCCGGAGCTCAGAGCAGCCGAAGGGCACCGGGAACCCAGCCCCACGCTGGCGCATCAGTGTGGTGGGGGGACCAGCCCCCAAAGTCTGCCAGAAGCCACCGGGGGTGAGTGCAGCACGGGCATCACGGGGAACTCACCAGGCTGAGCCGGGAGCCGGTGACCCAGGACCTGGGGGGCTTCGACCACGGGACCCAGGGGACCCCCGCGGTGGGCTCGGATTGTGCCCGGCCACGGTGCTCTGCAGCACACACTGTAGCGAGGACGGGCACAACCATCCCCCTGCCACGGCCCCACACCGGGTATGGGGGTCCCCAGCCCGAGCCCGGGGGTCGTGCCAGCCCCGGGGAGGGCGGTTGAGGTGCCTGGGGGGCGCGGCGGTGACCGGCGGGGGAGCTGTGCGGGCTCCAGGACCCGCCGTGCAGCCGGGGATGCCCGGGGTTCCCCCCGGTCCCGCTCGGCACCGGGGGCGTTGCGGGCGAGGGAAGCCCCGGTGCTTCCCCGGGGGAAGCTCAGCTCGGCGCGGCGCTGCCGGGGACCAGCCCCCCTCCCTCCCCGCGCCGCTCCCCGCCCTGCCCGTTCCCAGTGCGGGTGTCCCGGGGGCGGGGAGGAGGAGTCCCGATGCGGACTCACCTGCCGTGCGCAGCCCCGCGGCGGCGGAGCGGCCCCGCGCCCCGGGCCGGAGCGGCCGCGCCCCGCGCAGCGCGGCGGGCCCGGAGCCGGCGGCGGCGACGGGGCCGGTGGGCGGGATCCTCCGCCCGGGCCTCCCCGGGGCTCCACGCCCCCGGCCCGCCCCGCCGGGGGGGGCCGTACAGCGCCGAGCACCCCCAGCCCGGCGCTCGGGTCCTTCGCAGCACCCCCCTGCCCCGCGGGAGAGGCTCTGCCCCGGTGCACCGGGATCCCAGCCCGGGGAGGAGGTGGGGAACCGGGGGGACCTGGCGGGCAAATGCCGGGACCCCTGAGCCCGGGGCAGCCGGTGCCAGCGGCTCCCAAGGAGTTTCCCAGCCCCCCAGGACGAGCAGGACTCCCCACCCCACGAGGTGCGGGTGTCCCCGCCCGCCCGCATCCTCCTCGCCCGGCACCGGCATCGCCTACTCGGGGAAACCCGAGCCCAGCGACGGGGAGGAACCGCGGCGGGGGGGCGCGGCGCGGGCCCCCAGCCCAGCCCGGAGCTGCCCGGGGCCGGGGCTTGCTGGGCTGGGCCGGGCCGGGGCTCCGTGCTGCGCGCGGCCCCGTCGCCCCGGGACACCGGCGGGGCCGGCTCAGGACCATGGAGAGCGGCCGCCGTTACCGGGCCCCGGGGCGCTCGGGGGTCCCCACCGCTGCTCCGAGCACCGCCGGGGCTGCAGCACCGCCGGCACCGGGGCTCGGCCCGGCGGGACTCCGGGCAGCGGGACCGAGGGCCAGGCCCTTGCCAGTCCCCGGTTCCCTCGGTGGGAGGGAGGGCCCAGCCCCACGCACCGACGTTCTCTCGCTGCTCGGGAGGATAAACCGTTTATGAAGCGCCTGGCCTGGATCTCGGCTCAATTAGGAGAACAAATCCTGACGGGAGAGGCGCAGCCAGGCAGGGCCGGAGCCAGGCGCTCCCCCGGGACCCCCGCACTCCCCGGAGAGACCCTCCTCCCGCCAGGGCCCATGGAGGGGCCGCGCCAGGGCCGAGTGGGTTCCAGTGGCACGGTGGGAGCCCAGGCTGGCTCCACGCCTCAGGGTGGAGGGTGTGAGGGGCAGCCGTGGGCCCAGAGGGGCTCTGGGGCTGCCGATGGGGCCACGCTCGGGATGGTCCAGCCAGTTCGTCCATGGCTGGGGCTGGGATCCGAGCCAGACCTGACACCGGGCTGGAGTCCCCCAGGCAGGGCTGGCCTGGGGCACAGCAACAGCTGGGGAACCACGGTCGTTGCTCCTGGGCATCTTCACTGGCATCTCCCCGTGTGGTCGGGAAGCGGAGAAGCCCTTCACTGCCCATCTCCGGTCCCAGGACCACCAGGAGCGCAGCTGGGACCAGCTCCAGCTCAGAGCCACCGGCCACAGGATGAGGCCTGTAGCAATCAAGGGGCCAAGGCGGCAGACAGGGCCTCGGGGTGCTCGAGCTTTCACCGAGTCCCAGCTGGCAGCCAGAGGGGTGGTGGGTCACCACAGCAGCAGGCAGAGACCCCAGAGCAGAAGCAGCACCAGGGTTGTGCCCCACGGTGGTCCCACGTGCTGGGACACGGCACCCAGCAGCCTGAAACCCCCGCACCTGCAGTGCAGCACGGCCCTGCGCGGACCCTTTCCCGCTGCAGCCGCGGCACCGGTACTAAAAATAGCCAGCACCGGCTTCTTGCTGCCACCGCGGTGCTAAATATAACCAGTATCGACCGGGCAGTGGGACCGGCAGCCCAGGAGAGCGGGAGGTGAGCACGGCCCCCCGGCACAGGCGGCAAGGGAGGCCTGGGGATCCGTAGGGGAACAGCCCCGCTGAGCAGGGGGTGACCCTGGGCCGGGCAGCTGGAAGCGGCTGGGTGCCCCCAGGGAACCCCTCGCCCCGGTGCCGGGGTTCCCTGGGTGGGTGAAGCCAGTGCGGGAAGCTCGAGGAGCGGGAGCTCCCCGCCCCCGCGCTTGCAGCGGCAGCAAGAGGCCATGGCTGCTGCATCACCGAGAGGGATTAATATTTATGGGGGTTTAAAAATAGCTGTCGCATTGTGCTTCCCCCTCACGTGCGGAGGCAGCGGGGTGTGGGGAAGCTGCTAAATTAGATGTCACTGCGCAGAGGGAGCCGCTCGGGCAGGCAGGAGCGGTGATAAAAATAGAGCCTGTGCGTGCGTGGTTCTCCTGCAAAGCAGGGCCGGCTCCTGCGGGGTCCCCCGCCTCGGCTCACCGGCATCCCCGCACCTCGCCCTACCGCCCAGGGCACCGGGAGAAGCCGGGCGGGGCCCCGTCGGTCACCCTGCGGCTGGTCTAACCGCGTGTGTGTGTCACACCGGGCCCAAGTTCCGGCTCCCGGGAGCGACCGCGGTGCCCCGGCAGCAGCGCAGTGCCAGCACGTGGCACCCCGGCAGCCCCGGCCCTGGCAGCCAGGGGGTCTCTGCGCCCCCGTGGCCGGTGCCGAGGCCAGAGAGATGCACAGCTCAGCCTGGGATGGAGGAGCGGGGAATCCTCAATTTCTTCCGTGCCAAGAACCCACCCGGGCCAAAACCGAAACCCCGCGGACCCGCGGGCCAGGGCGGGCTGGGGAGCTGCGAGCGGCGCTGCCCGGGAGCTCTGCTCCGGGCGGGGGGTTCCAGCACCAAGCGGCTCCGCCGTGGCTGCTGCCGCTGCCGGCACAGACGGCAGTCCCTGGCCGTCAGCTCCGATGGCGGCGCGGACAAAAGCGGAGCCCGATGGTCCCGCCGCGCTCCAGCGCAGGAACCCTCCGCTCCGGTCCCTGCCCGGGGCCGCTGTCCCTGCGCAGCACCCGCTGCCGGGGCCTCCACCGGGCAGCCCCGACCCTCCTCGGGCAGGGTGGCAGCACCCGCTGGCTCTGACCCCCCGAGCTCCCTCCCGGGGACGCTTTCTCCCGCTCGGGGCTGCAGAGGCGGGACGGAGCCACCGGCCTCGGGCACAGGACGGTGGCGGAGGGGCGGAGGACCCTCCCTCGCCCACCCCGGGGCCGCACCCCGAGGCTAAGGCGGCTCCAGCCCCGCCCCGGGGCCGGCCTCTGCCGATGCTGCCGGGACTACCGCTCCCGGCGTGCCGCGGCGGCGGGGCGGGCTGCGCCGAGGTGGCCGCCGGGAGCGCACGGGGCGGCGGGGAGCGCGACGAAGAGAGCCCCGGCCCTGCCGAGCCGAGCCGAGCCGAGCCGGGCCGGGCCGGGCACAGCCGAGCCGAGCAGCGGTGAGTGCGGGCCAGGCGCGCCGGCCCTTCCCCGGCCGCCCCCCGGGGGTAACGGGGCCGGGCCGGAGCCCTGCGGGCCCAGCCGGGAGGCCGAGTACCGCTCCGGGCCCGCGGGGGAAGGGGCCTCCTCGAAGGAACGCCGTACCCCCGTTACGGAAGAGAAGCAGCTGCTGGGAGGGAGCCAGAAACGCCGCGGGGGCGGGTTCCTGCAGGCAGCGCCAGGCCGGGGGCAGCGGGTCCTTCCCAGGGCTTTGGGTGGAGGTAGCGGGGCCCGGGACCCCGAGCACCCACGTGCGGACCCCGAGGCACAGCGTTCCCCAACTTCCCCTCGAAATTTGACAGAAAAGGCGGGGGGGGAGGCAGAGCCCCAGCTGCTCCCGCCTGGGATGGCTCACGCTTCTCGTCCCCATGTCCAGCTCTGCAGCCCCCAGGTTCTGCTCACGGAATTGTTTAGGTTAGAAAAGACCTTTAAGATCATGGAGTCCAACCACGCTCGCTGCTCTCCTGGCAGCTCCGGGCCCTCCCGGCTTCCCGGGAGCAACCTGGCAGCTCTGGGGCTCAGACCAGGTAAACTCTAACAGCGACAGGGACACGGAGCCGGGCTGCCTTGGTCTAACCTCCCGCTCGGCTCCCTCGCCTCCGGACAGCCGCGTGTGCCAACATCGCTGATGTACCCGATGCTCTGGTTCGAACGCCGATGCCATCTTGCAAAGCCGGGTTTAAAATATTTATTGGCTGGGGAGATGGTGATTGCTGCTGGTGCCAGAGATAGGGATCGTGGCTCCGCGGCAGCTCCGTGGGATCATAATCGCTTGAATTCTGGGAACGCTCAGGAAGATCGACCGAGATAAGCGCCCAAGCCCTCCCTCCCGCTGCAAAGTTCCCGCAAGGGGCCAGGGCGGAACAGACAGGGTGCTGGGCCCGGGCTGCGGGAAGGGCGACGGCGCTGCCGGGGCTGGAGCGTGGCTGGAGCGCGGGGGCCCGGGAACACTCCGGTGGTGGCTCCTCCAGCAGCTGGTGGGTGACCAAGCGAGCGATGTGGGTTTGTTTGCCCTTCGCTTAGAGGCAGGGAGATGCTGCCAGACCGGTACGAGCCCCAGGATGAAGGTCTGTCCCAGCAGGGCCATGTACAGGGAGCTGGCACAGCAGCCGGAGGGGAGGCAGCAGCAGGACATGAAGGATTGGGCAGAGGAAGGGCTCCGCGCCACCATCGCAGCCGCCCTTTGCCGCTGGCCTAAGTCTGGACTTTTCCCCTCCTTGGACGGACCCTGAGCAGCGTCAGCGCGGTCCTGACCTTCACGCTCAGCCTGGGGAAACATGAAAAGCTTTTCTGTCCCCAAAACCCACTGCACAAGTGGGAAAGCAGAGCGTGGAAGCCCGCCACGCTCCTCCCGCTGTGGGGCTCCTGCAGGTGAGCCAGCCCCCAGCGTGAAGGCAGAAAGCAAACACCAGGGCAGCCGGCATGGGGGCAGGGATGGCCGGAGCCCGGCGAGCTCCCGCTGCCTGGGCCAGCTCTTGCGACAGGGCGCAGAGCTGCCAGCGCAGCCTGACGGGAGCAGGGAGCTGGGGCAAGGGCCGCCAGCGCCGGGTCAGCCACAGGACAGACTCGCAGAAATGGTTTTAAGGTGGGGAAGGGCAGAACTCTCCTTGTCTCGGGATCGAACGCCTGACAGCTCCGTATCGCCCTTGCAAGAACGAACGGACCTCTGGTATGTCCTGGCGTTTCACCCCTTTGAATTCTCGTTTCTAGCAGAAAGGAAACGGAGGCCCAGGGAGGAGAATCGCTTCACACTGGGTTCCCCGTTTGGCCCTTCGCCCCCCAGCTTTGCCGCTGCCCTCGTGGGCAGAGGGGACCAGGGGAAGCCGCTCATTAGTGTTTGGAAATTATGCTCGGGGTTGTCCTCGAATGGAAACTCCGTGGTGGAACCGCGTGAGCAGGGACAGCCTTGGCTGGGGGCTCGTGGGGTCATTGGATAACGCATCGTTTCCAGAAAAGAGGGTCCTCAAGAGGCCCCCTGGGCAACCCCCCTGTTCCAAAGAGGAATTTCATTTTTTAACTTGATGTTAAAGCCTCCTGTGAGGCCATTGCTCACTTCCCGTGGGCATCAGCTGCTGCTCCGCATCCCCGCTGGGCTGTTCCCTCCCAGCCCAGCGTCTCCCTCCAACTGCAGCTCTGCCCGGGGTCTGAGAACGGTTCCTCAGCCTCTCTCCAGCGCCCTCCAGACTAAACAAACCCGTTTCCTTCAGGCCGTCCTTGCAGGTCATGTTTTTCCTCCACCTCTGCTCAGTCTCACTGCTCTCCCCTGGACTCCCTCCAGCTCCTCCCAGAACAGGACAGCATCTAGCAGAGGCCTCACCAGTATGGAGGAGCGTTATTCCCCCGCTCTGGCACACTGCGCTCCTGTTTACGCATTCCATGGGGCTATTTGCTTTTTCCTTCTCTTGCAACAATCTGACTTCTTTTGCCTCGCGTTGTGCTTCACCGCAACCCCCAGATTTCCGGTGAAAGCCTTTCAGAATCGCACCAGATGAAGGACGAAGCTGCTCCCCCTGCCAGGGCCGGAGCGCTGAACCCTGGCTTCAAGTCCTGCTCCCAGACCGAGCTTCGGGCTTTTCCCTGGAATATCCCGCAGCCGCTGTCCTTTGAGCCAGAAGACAAGAAAAGGAGCACTCGCAGACCTGCAGCCTCTCTTCTGACAAAATCCTTCTCCAGACGTAAGCCCTGAGTGACACTGGGGTGGCAGGGGTGGGAAGCACCAGCCCTGCCTCACCGGAGCCGCACGCGATGCCAAGTGACATCCGCTGCGCGGCCGAGAGAGGCTTGATGTTCCGGCGAGTGGCCCGGGAGCAGCAGAGTCACACGTTCGCTTTGTGTCGGGGCCCTGGGCAGGAACACGGGTGAGCACCAGCCCCTGAGACAGGCCAGGCCTGGTGTTCGGCGAGGGAGCTGGGGACAGCTGGCAGCCGTGAACACGGCGTAATGTTAGATCTGGCTCGGACTCACCTCCCGAGGCGCACAACAGAGCTAGAGAGAACAGCAACGCCGTCTTCCAGCTGTGGAACCACAAAGCCAGACACCAGGAAGCAGCCCTCGCTGCAGGGTCCTCGGTCCAAGGAGGCTCAGACTGTATTAATGAAACTCCATTTCTGTGGGACACGGACCAAGATGATTTTACGCCAGAACATCCCTGATCTCGGTGTAAAAACATTCAGCGGTTCTGTTTGTGCCGTTTCCTGTAATCCCTGGAAACCGCTAAATCAGAGCTCTCCTCTTCCCAGAAAGCCTCCCAGCTGCTGGGACCTGCCGTGGGTGCAGCCCAAAAAGCTGCTCCAGCACCTGCGCGGCCGTCGGCCCTGCTCCAGCCGCGCTCTCGAGGGAGGAGGCTGTCCTGCTTCCTCGCCTTCCTGGCATTGTTCACAGACCCAGCTCTGTCCTCTCCCCGGGGCAGCTGCCCTTCCAGGGAGGGGAAGAGCCATCTCCTCCGCCACTGAAATCCCCGCCCGATGCGCTTTTCCTCATTAACTCTGACTTTTTACGTTCCTCAAGAAGAATCTCATTCCCTCCCTATGGGGGAAGATTTTTATTGGGCTTTTTTTGCTTCAGGTATTTGAGGCTTGTCAGGCAATAGCATGATTGAACCTTGACACCTCGGTTCCGTTTCAGCAGATCACAAGCAGCTTCTGTCCCAGATGGGCTTCCCGCACGGTACTGCCCAATCTCAGCCACTCCTGGATTTAGCTTCCCCTCCAAAAGGTCAGCTCCGTGAGCGGGAATAACGAGGCGCAGGGAAGGGAGCTGACTTGAGGTTTTTATAGCAAAAGTCAGATTTCAGGTTCACTTAATGGCAAGAGGGGGCTCAATCCCCGCTGTGCTCACCCTTGTTGTTTAGATGGATAATGCCCGCAATCCCTGCCCTGACCTGACTCTGCTTTAGTTCCAGGGGCACCTGTGGGACGCAGGAGCCAAGATGAACGTGGGAACGGCACACAGTGAGGTGAACCCCAACACCCGGGTCATGAACAGCCGTGGCATCTGGCTGTCCTACATCCTTGGGATCGGCCTGCTGCACGTCGTGCTCCTCAGCATCCCCTTCTTCAGCGTTCCCGTGGTGTGGACCCTCACCAACATCATCCACAACATGGTAAGGGAAGAGCGGGGCTGCCCGGGGCACGGAGGAGGCATCTCTGGGCACCGCCCTGTGGGGATCTGTGTTCAAACATTCCTTCCTCTGTATTCCCAAAGATGTGGGGGAAATTACTCAGCCTCCACCCCTCAGGTGGCACCTTTGCCTCTGGGTCATAGATTTAAGTCCAGCCTAGGAGAGAGACAGCCACCACCTGTGGGGCTGCTCAGAGGGGACACCGAATTCGTTTGCCTGCGGAGCGAGTCCCTTTGTCACGTCTCCCTTGACAGAGGAAGAGCCGTGAGGGGCCGCGGAAGCTGGCACGGCAGCTCCCACTGCGGTGGGTACCGTCAGAACTGGCCTCAGGATAAAGAAAACCAAGATTAAAACACCAAGTAAAAGATGAGTCCAGGAATGGATCCTCCCCTTCTAGGGCTTGAGTACCCAGGAAGCGGGGTCCAGGGGTGCGCAGGTGGGCACGGCAGACAGATGGACATTCTAGGGGCAGTTCACCAGCTACCCGCTTCTCCTCCAGCTCCTTCCCCTTCTCTGGCAGCTGGGACCAGAGAGAAGTTCAAAGGCCAGCGATGGCTTTACGTAAGACACGTGGTGTAAACAGCAAGGGTCTGTTTATCTGCCCTGTGCTCTGCTCCGGGGGTTGACGCGCAATGGGGCTCTTCCAGAAAGCCTTGAGGGTTGCTGCCACACGGGAGAGCGGGTCCCCGCTAATCTCCTGAGCCCAGATCCGAGGGCTGTAATTTCACAACCACCTTCTTGGCTTTTGTCCAGGAGAGGCCTTGCGTGTCGCAGCCCAGCTGAGCTACCCCGGCTAGCGGCCTTTCTCCCCGAACTCCTCCCGAGCTCTCCAGCTCTCGCTGCTGCCTCAGCCATTCTCTGGCAGCGACCACAGCCCCTCTAGTGGGACGGCGCGCTGGTGCAGGCTCCCTCAGCCAGGCTCTTCCGTTTCTGGTGGCGAAGAGCATAGGGAACGCCTGGTGCCTCACCCCGCATTTCTGTTTCCTGCAGAGCATGTACATCTTCCTGCACACCGTGAAGGGAACGCCCTTCGAGACGCCGGACCAGGGCAAGGCCCGGCTGCTCACGCACTGGGAGCAGATGGACTACGGCGTGCAGTTCACAGCCTCCCGCAAGTTCCTGACCATCATGCCCATCGTCCTGTGAGTAGCTCGGGGCAGCCGAGCGGCCTCGCGCGCCCGCACCCAGAACCACTTCTGTCCCGGGAGGCAGAGCCACGAAGTGCTGTAATTCAGTTTCCCCTCTCTCTGTTCTGTCCCTCTCCAGGTATTTTCTAACCAGCTTTTACACCAAGTACGACCGGATACACTTCATAATCAACACCATCTCCCTCATGACAGTCCTGATCCCCAAACTGCCGCAGTTTCACGGCGTCCGGATCTTTGGGATTAACAAGTACTGAACTGCGCAGCTGGAGCGAATGGAAGAGGAGCAGGGGCAAGGGGACGTTCCTCTCTCTGGCCCTGGTTCCTTGCCCCTGCGCCTCCCTGGGATGTCATTTCGCAGCGGCTGTTCGACGCAGTATCCGACAGACACACACCGCAGGCTGGATCCTCACGCTCAATAAACCCAAACAAGCTCCAGAGTAGAGTTTAGCGTGGAGCAGGATGCGCGACGCTAGATTTTGCTTATCCTAGCATCGTAAATAGACGCAGAAACACTGAGACTTGGAGGTACAACAAGGGTGGATTCTGGGGAGATTTTCATCTACCCCAGACACCGAGCGACAAGGACAGGGACGAGGGGAAGAGCTTTGAGTGCTGGTACTATTGCTGTGGGAAATGCACTTTACAATCTCTGGCCCTTTCTGAAGGCAGGTGCTTTAAGCGATACGTGGGAAACTCTGAGGGGTGCAGCCAGACTTGCCCCATACTCGATTGTTTCGGAGGTCGAGTTCCAGTTTGGGCAGGGGAGCAGGAGGGGGAAGAGAACGACAGCCTTTTCTTTTGCAATCTTTTACACCACTGAGAAAGGAAGTTCTTTTACCCAAAATAGCACGGGAAGGAATGACCTGCAATTTGACAGCACTTTTGGTTTTCTCCGGTACCATTCGCGTGTTTCGGGGAAAAGGCCAAGAGCTCCTAACCCACACTCATTCTTTCCAGCTCGTACCGGAATCTGTTAGGGTAACTCCACTCCCCACCCCAAACTGACAATTTTCAAGTGTGCTCTGAGCACTCGGGCAGTGCAGCACTTGGACTAAGGGCTGGAGTCCAGGTCCTTTTAATGACCGACCTCAGATGCCACTGAGCTCCTGGGTACACGGAGACAGCACAAGCGCAGGAGAACCTGAAGGCTGATGGTCACGGCCAAATGAGAGAAGGGTGGCTGCTCGCTGCCATCTGGGACTGGGACTGGGATTTTTCTCCACAGTCCAGTTCCCTGGTCGCTTGCGTTCGTGTCCGTGTTCCTGGGATTTGCCAGTGGACTGAACTGTGACTCCAGGCAAGCCAGAGTTTGATTCTTGGCTTACCTGGAAGCTCAGCTCCACACACAAGCACTGCGGCAGCGTCCCCTGAGCCCTCAGTGATCCCCAGTGAGGGTGAGGCAGCCGCAGGCGAGCACTGCTGACCAGTGCCAGGCTGAACTGACTGGTGGTGCAAGGGGTCACTGACAACAGATTATTTCCTGTAGGAGCAGAATGGAGCCTTTCTCCCATGGAATTACCACCCGCATACCGCAGGTTTGCAGGGGTAGGTTTCCTGGCTGAGGCAGAACCCTTTTCTTCTGGGTTGTGCGCTGATGGAACGGGGCTTCCCTCATGCCTCCCCTGTAACCTCATCACCACTGTATTTTGGTTGTCTTAGTGCTTTTGTTGACAATGGTATAAACCTTTCCAATATGCTGGTTTCATTAGCCAGTTCTAGCTTCAGAGGTCGTGGTGGCTGTTGTGGAATTGTTGGATGGTCCGAGCAGAGGACATGGGTAGGGGAACTCCAGGGTGGTGTAGATCTGGTCCTGCTCCACGTGTCATTTCAGGGAAGCTGCTTCACTGCTCTGCCTTAGACTTGCTATCGCGCTGCTGCCGAGAGGGGAAGAGCATTCAGCATCTCTTTGAGGGCTACTGGAACGCAGAGAAAATCGTTGCCTGGTGTGTGGAAAGGGGAAGTATTTTAAGTGCAAAGGAAGTTTTCAGGAAGGCAGAAAGAGAAGTGTCTGGCGGGTGCCTGAGTGCCATTCCCAGTGAGGGAGTCTGACAGACGCGCAATTTGCTTGATGGGGGGGTTAAACCTCTCACTGCCATGACACGAGGACTCTGCTTTAGTTTAGGTACTACATGCCCTAAAGCGAAGACACTCCTTAAGCTCCTAGACAATGACTTTGGGGAAAAAAATAGATTGTTTTCAAAATAGAGCTATTTCATCAATCAGCTGAGAACCCTTGAAATGACCAAGGAATCAGCAGTGTCAGTGGGAAGGCCGCTACCCTCGGAGCTTCCGCGACTGCCCTGAGCAGGACGGCGGTTTGTACCCCAGCTCTGAACATCTGCCCACAGACACGACCAGGGTCAATCTCCAGAGGAAAGAAACTGTTTATTTATTTTGGTAGGAGGGGAAAAACATTCACTTTCTGCAATAGAAACAGTCGCTACATGCTTAAAGCCATTACTCCTGTATAGCCAGACATGGGCTGGTTATTTCTGAGTGTATGCACATTACACACAGTCAAAGTTGGTATTTTTAGCGTAAGCATAAACTGAAGGTCGGGGTCAGCCCCCCTCGATGAAGTGCAGCACTTCACGGGGTCCCCGAAGGCCTCAGCACTACAAGAGCTGAGGGTTCAAACACGTTATTTGTGCTGTTAACTGACACTGTGGACATCTGATCCTGTTTTGTTAAATTAAAGATCAGCTGTAAACCAGAACGGGATTAGGAACTGCTCCAAAAGGCACTTTTTAAAACTTCAAGTCTAAAACTTTGCATCAGGCAAAGCCTTCGTTGTCATAGTGAGTTTTTCTGACTTACCGAGTTCCCTCTGAAGTGATTAAAGCAGCCAGCCATGTTCCACGCAAATGAGGATGGCCTTTTTGCCAGGGAAGTTAAAGTGGATTCACACAGTTCATCCAATCAAGGGAAACGTAAAGGAAAACTGGAGAAATATGGAAAGAAGTGAGAGGGTTGAGGAAAGATTCCACGTGAATGATGCGGTGTGTTAAGTATCTACGTAGGATTAATAATTACTTGAGCAATTAGACAGCTGATAGCATCTTCCTTGAGATCCCGTCTTAAGGGTATGTATCAGAATTAATCAAAAATAGAAAACGTGAGTTCATGGTAATTAAACCGCAGTCACAATTGCTACTCGTTAGCTGTACCTGAGGGAGTCTTAAGTGACAGATTTGGGTGCTGCTGCTCTCAGGCGAGTTGGTGCCTCCTTCCAGCCGGTGTCACAGGGACGAGTGGTCTTGGAGGTAACGGACAGAGCGCTGGGTCTCCTGGAATGCTGCGCTGAACCACTCCTGGTTTATCTGCGTTAGTTCAATTCCTGCAGAAGTGAGTTCAGTGCCCGAAGGCTGCTCTGGCACACACTCAAGTTAAAGATCGAAGCGACCACCTAAACCTCTCATGGGGTAACATGGTTCTGAGCACAGGGTGAGCGAGGCAGTGTGGGCAGGACCAGGGTTCTCAGACACGGACTTGCAGTTGTGACCCACGGGGGACACCCACCTTGTGTGTGGGGAGCCAGGACGTGAGCACAACGACTGTCCCTTCGTTCTGGAGAATTTTCTCCAAGTACCTGCGTGAAGGAGATAATGGATCGTTATTGGTTTTAAAAGGGATTTTGATCACATCACACTTGACAGATTTTCCTCTCAAATTTGTACTGGCTTCTTGTAGCAGGACTAGGGGAAGGTTGGCAGGAGAATTGAAGGTGGGCTCTGTTCTGGGACTGAAATGCTCTTCTTTGTTCTGCCATGAATGCTGAAGGAGAAAACCACCCCTTGAACCCTTCAGAGGCACAGGCAGGAGCCATCCCTCTGCCCCACCCTGTCCCGGGCAGAGCCTCTTCCAAGGCACTGTCAGACTGGGTGAGTGTTCATGGTGTGGCAGGAGCCTCAGGACACAATCGAGCGCTGACACCCTGACGCTTCGGAACTGGGGACCCTGCCTCATGATTCCTCTACCGCAGCCAACAGGATGTCACAGAGTTCAGCCCTGTGCAGGGAAAAGCCTTTAAAAAAACAAACAAAAGCCTGAACTCTAGGGCTACTGAATCCCTGAGTACTTTTCTTTTAATCCTCGTTTGTTTTAACTGAAGCATGGTACTGGCCCTTGGGAAGGGGACAGCAGCGGGTCACCTTAAGACGTTAATTTTCTCACCCTGACTTACGTTGCTTTCTCATCGCCTATAATCTCTTTTAAGCATGCGAGTGTTTGTGTGTTCATGTTCTCCTTGGTTCCCTTTCAGTGAGCTACATTAGTTGGGTGGTTTTTTTAATGACCAGTCTGTACAAAGTTTTAGGGGTTTTTTCCAGCAGCCCTTCCTTTTGCTGTGTATACAGAAGTCTCTGTAGAGAACTTTCTAAAATAAAGTGTGAATATTTTTATTACTCCTTTGTACAGTATTCTAAGAGAAACTAATAAAGTAAGTATTCATGTAAAAATCTGTGTTTGAGTCCCTGAATTCTTACATGGTCAGGTTTTGCTTTTGAAGAACCACAGCAAATGAATTCTGTGTGGCAATTCCAAGCCCACCAAGTGAGTGACCGCAGCAAAGCCAAGAGCCCTTGGGCCACTGGGGGGTCCCTCAGCAGGTCCCACACCGGCGAGTCACCGAACCCCTCTGCTCCCAACACCGAGCCGTAAAGCACAGAAACATATGTGTGTCACTGGTCAGCAAAAGGCAGTAAAAGTGCCTCAGAAACATCACGTTGTCCTCTTGTCCACACCAGGTTTAGTGAGGTGCTCCTAAACCAGAACACACTGTTCCTCATCCCAACACCTCAGGAGCACAAACACAACCAGAACCACAGTAGAAATTAAACAGATCTTAGCAACAATACATTTGTAGAACAGGCTGCCCAGAGAGGTGGGAGAAGCCCCATCCCCGGAACCATCCCAGGTCAGGTTGGACCTTGGGGCTCTGAGCAACATGATCTGGTTGAAGATGTCCCTGCTCCCTGCAGGGGGTTGGACTGGATGAGCTTTGAAGGTCCCTCCAACCCAAACCATTCCATGATCTATGATTCTATGTTCAAGTTATCCACTGTAAGAGGCCGTGACAGGTTGGCTCAGGCCAACGACTGAATTTTTTGGAGGAAGATTTACACAAGCAACAGGCTTCTGGTGCCCTCATTTAGCAGGTGCTTCCGGATCCCTGGCCAGAAAGGCGTGGAGAGCACTTCCCCGCCTCCGGTGCTTTAAGAGGCCACATCGCCTCAGGAGCGCAGCAGAGGGCTCTGCACATTGCCCGCTGACAGCAGAGAAGTCACTCGCTCCACAAAGAGGCCTCCTGGAGTTCTGTCTCTTTTTGAAACCTCTCAGTGGAATGAGTGCTGGAGGTACTAAAATGACCCCACGTGAAACACACCAGACAGTCTCCCCTCCTCGCTCCATCGCGCACCCACAGCACCCTTTGCGACGTGACGACTCTTACTTTCTGGAAGAAGCAGACTAAGTCACTCTCTTTTTTCAGACCTCTGAGGGACATTAGGGAGAGGGAAGAGACCCCTCCAGCCGCTCATCGGAGCTGGAAACAGGGATCAGCCTCTTCTCCACCAAGACTTGATAACGGAGGGTGCACAAGGAGCTGCTTTTCTTCTCCTCAGTAAGTACAGGAGGTTTTTTTCATTTGTAGATTGAAATTCTTCTTGCACTTGGCAACTGAAGCGAGCAGCAAAACAGCAGCTCTGGAGTACAAACCAGCTGCACCAGTAAACCAACAGTGATTTCGGTTTCGCCCCTCAAAGACCCCACTCTCCTCTGGGGGGCACATGGGCAGAGCTCTGGGGCTGTGCTGTGGCGATTTTTTTAATATTTTGGGGAGATTTGCCATAGAACAAGCTCTCCAACCTCCTCCCCAACCCCTATTCTCCTCTCATTTTCACTTCCTTGCAGTAAGGCTTTGACAAAATCATTTTCCTAACACTGTGTTTCGAAACACCAAACCCCTCCTGCCTGCCAGGCAGCAAGAGGCAAAGGGAAGCGCCAGAGCAGCGAAAAACGGCTTTTGGATTTTTAAACTTACATCAGGGCAACACACTGGCTAAAGATTAAAGCATTAAGGACCACGGTAGGTCCTAGGTTAAGGAGCAACATCTGGTAATGAAAATTATTATGGTCTGTTCTGGTATCTGCAACATCTTCACTGAAAGGACAGTATCAGCCTCCCGTGCTGAAGCCCAGCACCCGCAGAATGGGCTGGCTGCATTCTCTACCCGCATGACGGGTGGGAGCTCGTTGGCAAAGGGGGATGAGTCTCAGCAAGCCTCGTCAGCCAGCCACAGTTCGTGCCCCTCTCTCCAAACACTTCCCTAGACACAGTCCTGTGAAAGTTCTGTCCTTGTGCTGATGCAGCCTTTTGGGGTTATTATCCATTTTGAAAAGTGCTTAATAATTAAAGTAACGTGTTTTGTTACAACCTTCTGCTTCTACTTCAAGTCATTTCCCTTAACCTGTCTCACCTCCTTCCTAAGGCACAAGTACCCTTCGCTTCGCTTCGCAAACTCCTCCAGTGGCAGCAGAATGTTTAAGAGAGCCGCCCAGTCCATAGCCAACCAGGTGGAATCGGGAGGAGACCTGGTCCCAGTTCACAGCATGTCAGACCAGGAGCATTTCCGACCCCTCTGCCTTGTGAGGAAAAAAAGAAAAGCTATATTCCAGCCATGCTCCCGCTACAAACAGACATGGTTAAGGCTCGATGACGTGCTGCTGCCCGGAGGAGACCATAAAAGCACAGGTAAAGCCCACATTTGTCATTCTTGAGATCACAGTTTCCATAGACAGAAGGTTTGGGTTGTTTGTGCCTGAACTCTGCCATGTTCCATCTCTCGTGTGTGCAGTAGTTGTAACGTGGAGTCTGCGTAACCAGGCTTGAGCTAACACACGCAACGCTTTCAGAGTCCTTCTCGAACCCTTTCAGAATCTCTCTCTCTCAATGGAGGTGGCCACAAGTCAACACCATTCACAGTCAAAAAAAGCGTCAGTGACAGAGTTGATGGGAGTCTAAGCCTTAGTATCGACTCTACCAACGTGGAGCTGAAAGGAGCTGCCTCCTTGGCCAAATGGTGGTCCCTCAAGCTGGAGAAGAGCTACATAGAACTCCGGCAGCTGGAGGCACTGAAAACAAAAAGGTAATGCTGACACAATGGGAGAACGTGCCCACTGGGCACCCTCCTCTACCCCACACCAGGTCACACAATGGTTTCTCATCAGCCAAAACCCAAGATTAAGACCCAGGAGCAGGCACTCCCCCTACCCACATGTTCTTCTGGGCGACAGGAAGGAGAGGCATAGAGTCCCTACACAGCTTGGTCTTTGTGATTCAGAGAGTGGGAACACCTCGACATGGAGTTGGGCCAGCACACAGGTCAGGACAGATCCCCTGTACGACCCGCCAGGCCACGGCCTTGCTGGCCCTGTCCCCCTGAGACACAGGAGGAGAACACGCTGAGGACAGCAAGAATCGCAGCCCATTTTCTGCTACCTTCTTCCCCTAGAAGCTCCTGGCATTGTAGTATTTACATGTACCCACGTAACGTGAGGTACTTGTGACTGAACTCAGGAAAACAGCCAGGACATCACATCCTTTTTCTCTTTTAGAAAAATGAACGTGAATCACTCCCTCATCCGACAGCTACAGAAAACACAACAGAATTTATACGTGGTTCATGAAACAGTAGAAGCCTCGGAGGAGGCCAGCTACGAGGAATCCATCGAGGCCAAGGGGACCTTTATGACCCAGATTTATGCCAAGTTTTGCGCCAAGGTTGGGTTTCTCTTCAGTCTTGGGTGTATCTACACACCACCCAAGCCTCCTAACCCTTTTGTTTTTCATTGTCCAGGGCAGCCAAGAGAGCAAACAAAGCATAACGATCCCCAAGGGCTGCGCCCTGGCCTTCAAGGCAATCCAGCTGGCCATTACAGACACATCATGGGGTAAGTAATTGCCAGAAGCTACAGACTCCTCCACTCAGGAAACAACACAGAAGGAGAAAGATGTTTTCTGAAGTATCATTCACGAGTAGCTCATCAGCAAGGACATGGACACATGCAATCAGTGACAGAAGTCACCCAGGAAAAGGCCATATGTGAGTTAAAAAAGCTACTTGGGCAAGAGGTGGAGTTTTGGGGGAGTTTGGCAAGGTTACGACAGAGGGGTATCGGAAGTCTCAGCTCTAAATTTGAGGAACTATGGAGTTCCTGTTGAAACACAGCACAGAGGGCAGTCTGAGGGGAGTTGTTTCCTTTTCCTACCCAGCAGAAAAGAGCCAGGGAGGAAGCAGGGTGGGTGACTCTCCAGGGGACGGCTGGCGTGAAAAGACACTTACACTGGACAGGCAGAGAAAGAGGGGGCTGAGATGCAGGATTTGGCTCGCTCCCCCATGCCCAGCGCTTCGCACACCTGCATGGATCTCATGGGCTGTAACTGCCAGTTTAATTTACTCCTGTTCTAGCACACTGATGGGCTGATGCAAACCCTGATGTAAGGCACGCGAGAACAGGGGATGAGGTCTAGGAATAACGTGTTAAATGAATGGGCAGAGACAGATGCACCAGAGAAGAGTGCAAACACCAGTGTGAGCTACCACTAACACGTGAGATTTCAGACCTGGCATCGTCAGACTGAAAAACAACCACCCTGGTAAAAAAAACACCCGTCCAGCTTTGAGGGTTTTTCTAATCAGCGATGTCCTCTTTATCCTGTTGCAGATCTTGTGTATGTCCCCACAAAAAGACCATCAGTGTTCATATCTGATGGTGAAAAAAAGGTTATGCGTTCTGCTGCTCTCACTCCTGCCACCTCTTTGGGTAAGTTGGAACCTCTCAGGACAAAGACAAAGCTCCCAAAGCGATGTGTTTACTGCTGGGCACTGCCTGTCACCTAAGACACAGCACCTGCCCAATGCCAAACTGTGTGTTGCTTTTGAGGATATTCACAGAAACACGTCAAATTCTCAATCTAGTGAAGTTTTGTGGGATTGCCTGGTGTCAAAGTGACATACTGGGACTCCTTCTGGTTTTCAGGTTTTCAGCAAGGAAAATTTGGAGCACTGGAGACAGAAGTTAAAGAGAATTGTCAAGTTCTCTCCAAGTTGTCTTCTGCTCTGTTCGCCGCATTTTTAAAAGCCCTCAAAGCTGTGATGAGAGACAGGAACCTCTTTCAAGAGCTGACTGACAAAGTAAGCAAAGTTCTTACTGCCGGGATTTGTAAATCCAGAGACATCCCTGATCTTGCCCAGGATTCGCCTCTCCTGCGCCACAACCATTAACCCAAAACCCCTCCCCTCAGCCCAAATATCTGGTCTTCAGCACCACTCAGAGAAAGATGGTCAGGGCAGAGCCAACTGCTGGACTGTGTCCTGACTGCAGCCTGGCCTGAAGGTAGCAAACCCTTTACAGGTCATGTTCTATCTTTCACTGGAGCCAGCGTGAATCCTAAAGCCTCAATCAGAGCCTCAAGGAGCTCAGGGAGGGGAGACCCCTGTTATGTGACTGCAGAGGACTCTCAGCAGCCTCTTCTCTGAAATCCTGATTTTTCCTTTTTCTTATCCCCCTAGATAGAAGCAGTGCTTGAAGCTGGTGGTTGCGAGCTGAAAACAGAAAGCCCAGACTTAAAAGACCTGTTGAGCAGGTTACAGTTTTCCTCAGAACACCTTCTCCTCAAGGTGGCACAAGCAATCACCTACGTTCTCGACGCATTCGAGGGTAAGGCTGTCCCAGCCTTCTAACGGAGAAATCTGGTAGAACATCTCAAGAGCATTCCTCCCGACAGGCTGGCAGGACAGAGAAAGCTTCCAGAGCGCAGAAGACTTGCAGAGGATTTATGTAAAATAATCTCTTAGGTTCTAGGAACGAAGGTGGTTTGTGCCAAGAGCGCAGACCTGTCCGTGTGGCGACAGTGGCAGAGCAGCGACTGCCAGGTGGCCCAGGGGCAGCATGCATGGGGGGTCCTTGAAAAGAGGGCTTGGAAAACGTGGGTAGAGATGGCAAATCACCTCAAAGAGCAGCGCAAAGCCCGGGGCTCTTTTCCCCAGGCTGCCACAAAACATGCCTTGAACCTCCGCTCAGCCCCACTGTCTCCACCCTCCACCTTATCACCATCCCCACAGCACAGCAGCTGCATTAATCCAGTTTAAAACACCTGGAGAACTTCTGACCAGAGAGGGGATGGTCACCTCTCACACCCTACCGGGCATCCCTGAAACACTGCGGGGGGAGGTTTTTTGGTACAACCCTGTTTTAATTCTGCAGAGCTAACAGAGGATCAGCTGCTGCTGCTGCTGGAATCCTGGGATGAGAAGATCGTGTCCCAACAGCTTAAGCTGGTGAGAGAACACACATCCCACTGGCCCAAAGTGAAGGGGCGGGGGGGTGGTGGGGTGGGGTGTGAGTTCAAGAAAAGCAACATTTAGAGGATGACACAGGTACCAGTATCACAATTTACACTGGGAAGAAGGGAAGGAATAATTGCTTCAAACTTGGCAGGGATCAAAACACTCACTTTGAGAGAAATCACAAACATCAAAACCTAAGATTTCTAACGACTTTCAGTAAACTGGACACAGGGGGCTACCAGGTCTCTTAGGCAAGAGTTTTCTGGCTTCTTTGGTTCCAGGTTTAAAAAAAACAAAACAGAAAAACACTCTATAATTTTAATTTCTTGGACATAATGAATCCACAAGAAGCTGGGAACTAAATACACAAGCACGATAATCTTTGAGGGTGAAAAGTCCCATATGTAAGTGTGGATTATTTAATGCACCCATAAGACAACAAAGCACCTCACAAGCCAGAGATCATTTACTTAACAACTTCCACGGACAGGAGCATTACAATCCTCATTCTGCTTTTCGTTGTTGTTGTTGCTGCAAAGGTTGAGAGCATCTTGGAACACAACATTGAACGGGGGAGGCAGCATTTCAGCATAGACACCAGCGTGCTGGCCTTCTCCCGAGAGAAGGAACAAGAATTAACCCTGACAATGGTCGAGCTGAGTGGAGTGACGCTCCAGAAAGATGGATCTGCTGTCTGCACAGAAGAAGCCTTCTCATCTGTAGCAGCCCTGTACGTGTCTCTGTACATCCTCAATCTTCGCAGTAACTCAGATTAGGCTACACGCATCCTCCCATGAGGGGTGATTTAAAGGAAATCACTTGACAATGTATTTGAAAGCCAGGTCCTCCCTCCTAACTTAACCCCAGAGAAGAGGCATTTCTTCTTAGTGCTCCCTGCTGCTTGGAAACCAGTGGGAAAAGCAGACTAAAGGCAAGAAAACTCCTTGCAGGAGCCAGAATGAGATAGCAAAACTGATTTTTCTTTATATGCATACAAACGCGGAGTGCCAGCTGAAAAATCCACCAGCCCAAATAACCACAAGCTTCTCAGCTACACCTTGTGGACCCTGATTCTAAAAAACACCAGCACACAGCGCTCGTGCTACCAGTGAGGCACAAAGGAATTAATTCCTCAGCAATAATCCCCTTACCCTGGTCACGCCTGTGAGTCACACGTGACTCAGGGAGCTGCTGAACGCGAGGCGGCTGTGGGGCCTCGGAGCGTTTTGTGACGTACGCCTTGTAAAAGAGCTGATCCTCCCCAGCCCAGCAGCGGCAGCAGGGGATGAAGCACAGCATTTCAGAACAATGGCATAAATACTTTGATGACTGCTTTATAAATAAAGAGAATAATGTTTTAGTGCACAGCTAGATGTTCTTAGAGGCAATTTTTCAGTCTGTGGGTATTTTCTGTCACCCGGTGGCGCTGCCCGCCTGGAGGCCCGGCCCCCCTCAGGCTCTGGGGGCGGGGGGGGCCCTCGGCAAGGGGCAGCGCTGCTCACCTGGGTGCTCACCGACAGCTCTAGGGACACGAGAAGCCTAGCCAAGCTCGGCTCCTCCGATGAGGGGACCCCAGATCCGGCCCTGAGCCCCTCAGCGAAGGTGCGGGGTGGGCGGGTGGCGACCGCTCCCCAGGACAGTACCGGGACCTCGCACCTCGCCTCAGCGCAGCGGCCGAGAAGCGTCTGCGCATGCGAAGCGCAACTGGCGAGAACTGCCGAGCGTTAGCCGGAAATACCCGAGGGCCCGCCGGAAACAGCCGAGAGCGCGGCGGAAATCGTCCAGCGCTCGTCAGCAAGAGCCGAGCAGAAGGAGTGGAGTGGTGTCGCTGAGCTCGGTGCTCGACTGCGCGGGCCTGGTGGCGAGGCCGGTGCGGCTGGTCGTGCCTGGCGGCTCCCGGCGTGCCCCGCGGTTGTTGCAGTGTCACGGCCGGCCCGGCGCGCCCGGCCATGAAGCAGGAGGGCGCGTCCCGCCGCCGCGGCGACAAGGCCAAGGCTCCCCCCGACGGGCCGCCGCCGGCCCCCCCCGATGTCGAGATGCAGGAGGAGGCTGCCACGGCGGCGGCCGAAACGGCTGGAGAGCGGCAGCCGCAGCGAGAGCTTGACGCCATCACGTTGGAGGGTGAGGGGGCGACACCGGAGAGGGGTTCCCGTAACGGGATCTGTGGTGGGAGGTGTCGGGTGGGGGCGCGTGGGGGAGAGAGGGACCTGGGCCGGCTCAGGAAAGCCTCTTTGAGGTGTCCCTGTAGGAGAGAGGGGCTGGGGGGGAATGGGGGTCTATAGGGAACTCTGGGGGAGGTCCCTGTGGAGGAGGGAGAGTGGAGGGGGTGTACGTGGGGGAGAGGTGTTGGAAAAGGGGAATAGGGGGTGACTGTGGGGAAAAGAAGGGGGAGCTGTGAGGGAAAACGGGGTGGGAGGAGTGTTTTGGGGGGAGCCCTCGGAGGGTCCCTGCGAGGGGCAGGGGGAGCTGCAGAAATGCTGCGATGGGACTCTGCGGGGCTGCAGAGGGTGAAGGAGGGGGCAGGGACCTCTGGAGGGGTCTTCTCCAGCGCCCTGCTCCGGGCAGGGCCGGCCGCGGGGGTGGCTCAGGTCGCTGGTGATGATGAGGCCACACAGTCCCGGTGCCACCAGCGGACAGAAGACCCTAGCAGCTGCAGGACGGGGCACCGCGTACCTGCAGGGACCTTGATGGCGCGTCCCTCGTGCTCCCGCAGATATCAAGGAGCACGTGAAGCAGCTGGAGAAGGCCGTGTCGGGGAAGGAGCCGCGCTACGTCCTGCGAGCCCTGCGGGCTCTGCCCTCCACCTCCCGCCGGCTCAACTCCAACGTGCTGCACAAAGCCATCAATGGCTTCTTCACCTCCAACAGCACTGCGCGGGACTTTCTCCTCGGCTTCCTGGAGGAGGTGCGGCAGTAGGGCGTGGGGTGAGGGGACTCTGCACCCCTGGAGTGCTGCTGTGCGGGGCGGGAGGGCGCCGGGAACAGCACGGGCTTGGGGACAGGCTGGGGACTGGCCTCTCTGCAGGCGTGAGGAGCATTGGGAGGGCCAGCCATCCAGCACGTCTCTCCTCCCCAGTCCATGGACACAGAAGCCGAGCTGCAGTTTCGCCCACGGACAGGGAAGGCAGCCTCAGCCCCTCTGCTGCCAGAAGTGGAGACCTACCTCCAACTGCTGCTCGTCATCTTCCTGATGAACAGCAAGCGATACCCGGAGGTGAGATTTCCTGAGCTGCCAGCTCTGAAGCTGAGCTCTGGCCATGGACCTCCTGCGCCAGGTGGGGGCTGGGGAGCCTCGGGGACCTGCTCTCTGCAGCCCCACACTGTCCCCTTTGCTCCAGCTGTGCTGGAGGCAGGCCCCGGGCTTGGTCTGCAGCCCTGGCTCTTTCAGCTCCTCCCGGGCAGCACTTCCCCTGCTCTGACCTCTGTCCCCGCTCCCTCAGGCTCAGAAAGTGTCCGATGACCTGATGCAGAAGATCAGCTCCCAGAACCGCCGGGCCCTGGACCTGGTGGTGGCCAAATGTTATTACTACCACTCCCGCATCTACGAATTCCTGAACAAGCTCGACGTGGTCAGGAGGTAGAGTGGCTCCCACGTGCCCCCTGAGCAGGGCTCGCTCTTTCCTCCCCCCGATGCATCTCTCCCTTCCCGGTAGCTTCCTGCATGCCCGGCTACGGACAGCCACTCTGCGGCACGACGCGGACGGACAGGCCACCCTCCTGAACCTGCTGCTGAGGAACTATCTCCACTACAACCTCTACGACCAAGCGGAAAAGCTCGTCTCTAAGTCAGTGTTTCCCGAGCAGGCCAACAACAACGAGTGGGCTCGGTACCTCTACTACACAGGTGAGGCGCGGAGGGGCCTGCGTGGCGCTGCCACCACGGGCTGCACCCAGGACCAAGGACTCTGGGTCCCTAGAGAACCCACATGAGCAGCTGGGGATGGGGCTTCCAGGCAGGATTTGAAGCCCTGTGTGGGTGGATTCACCCGCTGGCTCTTCCATACGCAGGGTGCATCAAGGCGATCCAACTGGAGTACTCGGAGGCACGGCGGACCATGACGAACGCCCTGCGGAAGGCACCGCAGCACACAGCCGTCGGCTTCAAGCAGACGGTGAGCAGGGATGGGGAGCTCGTGGGGTTCTGGCCTCCCGGCTCCCCAAAGGAAGCTCCTTGGGGTTGGGCCCTGTGGAGACTCATGGGTTTTTCTCTGCTCAAGGTGCACAAGCTGCTCATCGTGGTGGAACTGCTGCTGGGGGAGATCCCAGACAGGCTCCAGTTCAGACAGCCCTCCCTCAAGCGCTCGCTCATGCCCTACTTCCTCCTGACCCAGGGTACGACGGTCCTCGGTCCCTCGCAGCAGTCTCCTGTGCTTTGAGGGTGCAGGAAGACCTGGGTGGGGGGAGCAGCAGGGGTTTCTCTCCTCTTCCCTCGACGGGGCTCAGCTGCAGACCCACTTGGGGAGGAGGAGGAGGAGGGAGGATACCAGGCCCGGGAGCCAGCCCTGCCTCGCGGTCCCCACCGCATCCGGCCCTCGCTCCCTCCCCCATGGGCACATCTCTCCTCCAGCCGTCAGGACCGGGAACCTGGCCAAGTTCAACCAAGTCCTCGATCAGTTTGGGGACAAGTTCCAGGCCGATGGCACCTACACCCTGATCATTCGCCTGAGACACAACGTCATCAAGACGGGTAGGAGACCGGTGCAGTAGGGTCCGAGCAGCCCCTCATGCCTGATGCTATGGGCTTGGCAGGCCCGGGGCTGCCTGGCCCGGGGGGCTCCACACTCGTCCCTCTCTCATAGGGGTCCGGATGATCAGCCTCTCCTATTCCCGCATCTCCCTGGCCGATATTGCCCAGAAGCTGCAGCTGGACAGTCCAGAGGACGCAGAGTTTATCGTCGCCAAGGTGAAGTCCTGGCCCTCCGGCCCCTGGTTCTCTCCTGCCGGGCTGCCTCTGCCACCTCCCCGTGGGTTCAGGTTGAGGCCCCTCCAGGGGGTGCTGGGGCCACTCAGGGCTCCAAGTCCCCTCTCTGTTTGCTGTGTCCACTGCCCCTGTCACACAATCACCAAACCATTTGAGTGGGAAAAGACCTTTAAGCTCCTCAAGTCCCCCAGTTCCCCAGCACTGCCAGGTCCCCACTGACCCCTGTCCCTCAGCACCACCTCGAAATGGCAGGGAAACCAGTCCAAGGATGGGGACTCCACCACTGACCTGGGCAGCCTGGGCCAGGGCTCGACAACCCCAACGGGCAAGAAATGGTTCCTCAGGGCCAACCTCAACCTCCTCTGGAACAACTGGAGGCCAGTTCCTCTTGTCCTGTTGCTTCTTCCTGGGGAGAAGAGACCGACTCCCACCTCGGTCCAACCTCCTGTCAGGGAGTTGTCAGAGCCAGAAGGTCTCCCCTGAGCCTCCTGTTCTCCAGGCTCAACCCCGCCAGGTCCCTCAGCTGTTCCTCAGCACATTGTGCTCCAGACCCTGCCCCAGCTCCACTGCCCTGCTCCGGGGACACTCCAGCCCCTCAGTGTCTTTTGTTTGTGACTTATAAGGACCTCCCAGTAGCTGGGCAACGAGCTGACCATCCTGACGGTTCAAATTTAAGGTCCTGAATGCAAATATTAAAAAAAAATAATCTGGGTTCCTGCTGTTGTAGCAGCCAGCTCCTCCCTTCCCTCTGAGCTGCTGCCTCGGTGCTGGGAGGCAGCGGGTGCCCTGACCACCCACCTCCGCCTTTCAGGCCATCCGGGATGGCGTCATTGAGGCCAGCATTAACCACGAGAAGGGCTACGTCCAGTCGAAGGAAACGATCGACATCTACTCGACGCGGGAGCCGCAGCTGGCATTCCACCAGCGCATCTCCTTCTGCCTTGACATCCACAACATGTCGGTCAAGGTGAGGGCAACAGGTCCCCGTGCGAGGGGCTGGCGGGGCAGAGCCGAGGCGTTGTGCAACTCAGACCTTCTCCTCTCCTTTCTTTATTCCAGGCCATGAGGTTCCCACCCAAATCGTACAACAAGGACTTGGAATCTGCAGAGGTGAGTGAGCTCTCACCTGGCTCCGGTCATCCCAGGGAGGCCGTGGCTCCTGCCCCCCACTGCCGCCCCCCACTGCCACCCCCCTCTGCCTTTGCCTTCCAGGAGCGCCGGGAGCGCGAGCAGCAGGACCTGGAGTTCGCGAAGGAGATGGCAGAGGACGATGATGACGGTTTCCCGTGACCCTCTGGCCTGGCTGTATTTTTTTATTTGTCCCTAGGGAAGATGCTGAATGAGCAGAGCTCCCTCTGCCACCCCCCTCTGCCTTCCTTTTATAAATAAAAACCTGCATGTCTGTACCGGGGGAGGGGGATACGGGGGTTCCCTGGGCCTGCAGCCACCCCAGTCCCCCTGCGCCCACGGCGGGAGCCCTCTTCCCCCAGAAACAAACATTCTTTTAAGGTTGGTTGTGGTCACGGAGCCTGGCAGAAGCACGGACGAGTCCATGAATTGGGAGCTGCTGGGGCAGCGGGGCCAGGGCAGGCGGGGTGGGGGGAGCCGCAGGTCCCCCAGCTCTCACAACAGTAATGGGGTCAAATTTTGTTAAGCTTCAATTATGACTTTTAAAATAAAAGTTGGAAAAACACCAGCCAGAGCTGTTTGTGCCGGCATTTTGTTATTGTGACTCGGGGTGGGGGGTTAATTCTGGTACCTGCTCCCCTCCCCTGGGCCACCTCTGCCCCAGAACCCCCTGGTGCTGGAACAGGGTGCTGGGGGCTCCAGGAACCCTGGGTCAGCCTGGAGAGAGCCAGGAGCACCCAGGGAAGGGTGGAGCCTCCCCACAACCCGTTTTGTGCTATGACTGCGGAGAAGGGCCGGAGCTGGGATTACCGGGATCAACACAGGGGGAAAGGGCTGAGCCCCCCCACCCCTCACAGCCACCCCCCTGCCCCACATCCCGCCAGCGCCTGGGACCAGCTGGGCTCACTGGGGAAATCCAGACTGCAGCACGGCCAGGCCGGGCCGACAGCCAGGGGCTGACAGTCAAGTGTGGGGCTGCTGCAGAGCAATGGATGGAGCCTGTCGTCCCCCCTCACCCTGACCCAGACAGCACTGGGGAGGCCAGACCCAGCACTGCGGCTGCAGGGACCCCCTAGAAGCACTCCCTTGTTGGCCGACACCAGGAAGAGGCCGAGGGTGCCCAGTCAGGCCCCATGACCACGAGGCATAACTGCAGCAGGGTGGGTGGCTGGGACAGTCCCCGGGGCAGCTCTGGCCCTGGGGAGAGGTTGTGCTGGGCCAGATCCGCCGCCCGCACCCCAGCACCCACGGGGTTTCGGGTCCGGTCATCACTTCCTTCCTTGGAAAGCTGACGGGGGCTTTGGGCCCCACCAAGCGCTGATTCACATCCCCCCCAACCCTGATTCCTGAAAGCACCGACCTGCTGAGACGGCAGCTCCGCTCTCGGGAACAGGGCGAGCGGAACTCGGGCACAGCGTGCCAAACCCCCTCAATGGCCATGTGCTCCAGGAGGGTCCTGGCTTCCCCCAGGCTCCGGGGAGGGCACAGGCAGAGGCGGGGTGGGGGGGTTCTCCCAGGAATTCCCATGACGAGGCTCCGAGGCTCCGCTGTCCAGGTCCTCGCAGGCAGCCTGAAGGCAGGACACTGGTGCTGCCAGGCGCTGGGAAGGGCAGTCATTCGTCATTAGGTTCCAGAGTTAACACCTGCCTGGCACTGGGTGAGGCCCTGGGTGATGCTCACCAACACGCTGCAGCCACGGGGGTGCGGGGGGCCCTTCCCCAGCTCGGGGCGGGAGCAGCTCTGCTGGCTGTACCCCCTGGCTGTACCCCTGCGGCACGTGAAGACGGGGGTCCCTGTCCCCATCCCTGTCCCCACGGCCTGCAGGAAGGCAGTGATGGGACCCAGCCTGGGGGTTTGTGGTGCCCCGGGGGATACCCTGCCTGGATCCTGGGGCTGTGAGCTGAGCGGGTGCCTCCCGCGCCCTGGCCGGCCCGTGCCAGGCAGGAGCCGGCCCAGCTGGCACCGGCCCAGCAGATCATCCTGGAAGCGCTTGCAGGAACCAACACGAGCCAAAATTCCCATATCAGCGTGGCAGGGCTGTGGCGGGGCTGCGGCGGGGCAGGGAGCAGCCGGCCCCGTGCCCGGGGCTGCCCTGGCAGCCGTTTCCCCGAAGGGGCAGGCAGGGAGGGCACCTCGGCGGGGTGGGGGGTTGGGCCCCCAGTGCTGCGGGGCACTCGGTGCTGCACACAGGGACGCTGAGCATGGCCTGGCCCTGGCACCCAGCGGGACAGGATCAGGCCCATGGGTCCTGAGCTGCAGTGCCGTGGCCCTGGGCAGGGGCTTGGACGGGGTCTCACCTTGGCCACCTCCAGCCGGTCCCACCACCATGATGGTGACACGGCCAGTGCCCACCCCAACACCAGGGTGAGGGGCTCGGGCAGCTGTCAGGGCAGGCGGCCACATGGGCTGGCGATGGCTGCGATCCCAGAGGGACACCAGCCACAAAAAGCCACCGTCCCCCTCGCCCGGTCACCCATGAGTGACCCCGCAGCGCTGCGCAGTGGCCAGCCCGGCCGGCCAGCGGGTTAATGAGTCACTGAGCCACGCCAGCCCGGCACCGTCCCAGCACCCGGCACCCACCCCAGTGCCAGGGCTTCGCTGGGCGCCCGCGGCCATGCCGAGGGGCACTGCTGCCTGCCCGCCCCAGGAAAGCCCCGCGGACAACGAGGTGTGGGCAGCGACCGGAGTCCCCGGCTCTGCGATTTGCATGTTGGTGATTAAGACAATGAGGCAATCAGCACGGTTGCCACATCGGTGTGAATCCCCGAAGCCCGCTATAAATGCCCCGATCGATGGGGCCGCGCAGAGCCGGGGCAGGAACGAGCCGTGCCGTGCCGGGTCGCGCCTGCAGAGAGGAGACACCGAGCCGGGCACTATGTGCTCCCTCACCCGTGAGTACCCACAGCCCCAGCACCCAGCACAGCTCCCGCTGCACCCACAGCACCCACCGCCCCCAGCCCGCTGCCTCACAGCCCCAGCACCGTGGCACTGGGGGACCCAGGAGGTTCCTCTCCCCATTCCAGGGGGTCTCAGCCCCTTTTCCCCAGGCTGCATTGGTGCCACCATGCCCGGGGGGCAGCTGGCTGCTGAGCCCAGCGCTGGGCTGGCGACAGGAGTGTCCCCAGGGTGGGTGTCCCCGGGGCGAGTGTCCCCGGGGCGGGTGCTGAGCCGCTGTCCCCCCAGGTGTGTTGGCGCTGCTGCTGGTTGCGCTGCTGTGGGCACCATGGCGGGCGCTGCATGGGGCTCCGCTGGCCGAGCTCTCGGGGGACCAAGACTTCCAGCTCTTCCTGCACAACAACCTCGAGTTCACCCGCAAGATCAAGGGGGACGTGGCCGCGCTGCAGCGCGTGGTGGTGAGTCCCAGGTGCCGCGGTGGGGGGACGGTGGCCACGGGGCACTGCGGGGTCGCAGATAAGGTGACCTTCCCCTCCCTGGCCTTATTGGCACCATGAGGCCAGGAGCCAGCGGCGTCCCCTGCGCCTCGGCGCCTTGCCAGCACCAGGGTCCTGGGGCACCCACGGGGGCTGTGACCAGGCACAGCCCTGCGGCTCCTCAGGGACGCATGGGGATCCCCCCAGGGATGCTCTTGTGGTTTGCTCTTGTCCCATCCCCATCTCACCGGGCAGCAGGTCCACCCCATCCCTTCCCTCCCTGATGGGGGTCCCACACCCCAGGGACTGGGTGTCGGGGGGCAGCGGGGTCCTCCGGCCGCCCTGACCCCGTCCCCGTTGTCCGCAGTGTGACACGTTCCAGCTGTGCAAGGAGGAAGAGCTGCAGCTGGTGCGGGAGCACCTGGGCGTCGCGCAGGCGCCGCTGGAGCAGTGCCACCGGCGCACCTTCCAGGCGGTGAGTGCCCCGGCCCACCCCTGCCACGAGCTGGCCGCTCTCAGGCCCGCCAGCTTCGCTGCTGCTTGGGGCAGCCCGACGGCCGCCGGGGCTCGGGGCGCGGTGGCTGGGCCGTGCCGAGCCCCGCTGACCGCGCCGTGCCCGCTGCAGGAGGCCTGTTTCAGCCAGATCCGCGACGGGCTCCGCACCTACCACGACTCCCTCGCCACCGTCTTGGAGCTGCTGCCCGGGCATGCCAGCCTAGTGGAGACCCTGCAGCTGGACGCTGCCAACCTCTCCTCCAACATCCAGCAGCAGGTGAGGGGGGAACCGGGGGCTTGGAGGGGACAGGGGGGGCTGGCGCAGGGTCTGTATCCTGGGGAGATGGGGAGGGCGTGCAGGGCTCTGTGCCCCCGGCCTCGTGCCAGCTCCGCAGGCACCGCCGGGGGGCTGCCGCGCTCTGGGCGTCTCTGGGGCCGGAGCTGACCCGTTGCCTCTGTCCGGCCGCAGATGGAGGACCTGGGCCTGGCCACAGTAACGTACCCCGCGGAGGACTGGGGTCCCCTCCCCACCTTCTCCTCCAGCTTCCACCACCAAGTCGGCAGCTTCTTCATCCTGGAGAACTTCCAGCGGTTCCTGGAGACGGCGTACCGGGCGCTGCGGCACCTCGCCCACTTCTGACGCCCGGCCTCGCACCCACCACCCCACCTTATTTATTGATGTCCCAACCCAAGCGACCTTCCCTGGGAGCGCCCGCCTTTCCCACTTATTTAATACTTATCACTATTTAATATTTAAGTGGCCAGGGGTGCTCCCCCGCCCATCGGCCCCCCAGCAGGGCGGCCGGCCCTGCGCTGGCACCCGAGCGTGGGTATCCGTGCGCAGCATCACCCTTGTTTAATATTTAAACAAAAGCGTATCTCTGCTATGAGGTTTGGGAGCTAGGCTGAGCCCCCGCAGGCACCACGCGTGTGCCTCAGTTTCCCCACAGGGAGCTGTGGGTACCCCTGCAGCAGCCGCACAAGCCACGGGGGAAACCGGCTTCATCCATGGATGAAGATGCTTCAGAGGTGCATCCCCCTGCCCGGGCTGCAGCCTGCGGTGACCGACCCCAATTTCTCTTAGGCTTAGTTACACTAATTAATATTTATTAGTCAGGTACGAGGGAGGGAGGGGAGGGCGGAGGGGCCGGAGGGGTGCGGCAGCCTCCCAGGATGAGGCTTTTCCAGGGGAGCCCCAGCACCTCTGGGGGGCTGCGGCTCCGCTCTTGCCCGTCCCGCTCCCCTGCCCACCTCTGTGTATTTATTGCAGTTTAACTTATTTGCACCCACCTCCTGGCCCGGGGGAGCAGCGAGGCTGTGGTCCTATCCAGCACAGCCCTGGCACAGCCCCTGGGCTAACGGAGTGGTTCGTACTGTATTTATTGCTGAGCCCCAGAGGAACACACGCAAGTTTTTTATATGCCATAAAAATGGAAATAAACTCTATTTTTCGCTCCTGAGTCTGGGCTGTTGGCTTTTCCTGCTGCCTCCTGCCTGCGTGGCCGGGGTGAGAGGACACGGGGACAGAGAGATGGGGAACGGGCTCATTCGGGGCCGGCATGGGCTCAGCAGGGCCCAGCCCCAGTGGAAACCAGCACCCCCGGCCCTCCTGCCCCTGCTCGGTGGCACAAGCCCCCCCACCCCCGAGAGCCAGGCAGCACCCGTGGGGTGGCTGGGTGCGGCTGCCCGGGGGCAGCAGCTTCCTCCCACACCCGGCAGCGCTGCTTGGGCAAGAGCCGATTCCTAGAAAGCGCCGGAGCCTGCCCAGGCCGACAGCCCGGGGCCACGGGGAGCAGCCCTGGCACCGGCTTCGTGCCCAGACCCCCCAACAGCTGGTGTGGGGTCCCACCCCAGCCCTGGCAGCACAGAGCACCCTGACCCATCTCTGTGGTGGCAGAGCTGACCTGGGCACTGTGCCCTCACCGCGGGCCCTGGGGTGGGTGGCAGTGGAGGTGGGGGGGGTGGGGCGGCTGCCCTCGAGCCCTCCCGGAGCTGCCACGATGGGACAGGACTTCCAGCAGCAGGAAGGGCCACGTGGACGAACAAAGGGATGTGCCTGGGTAAAGCTGGCAGAGCCAGGAGCCCTGGGTATCTCCCCCCATCCCGGCAAGCCCCCACAGCCATCCCACGGCCTCTCCCCATGGGTTTTTGGCCACCACAGTCCGTCCCCGCACTCCCAGACTTGCACCAGTCCCATTTCCTCCCACTGGTCCCATGGTCGTGTCCCATGACCACCGGCATCCCCCTGCCACTCAGCCCAGTCACGGTGGAGATGGAGCCCAGCTGTGCCGGGTGCAGGGGGTCCCTGCTCACACCTTCCCCCAAGTTCCCCGCTCCGGGAAGGGGCAGGCGCAAGGCCGGAGCCCCACTGCTGCCCACGGCCCTGGGCCATCGCCGCTGCCAGCGCTTCTTCGGCCTTGCACCCAGTGTGCAGCGGCTCCTGGGAAAGTGACCGGTGAGAGCCATCGCTCCTTCTTCTCCCGGCTTATCGACGCTTACAGGAAACCCCTTTTCCCGCCCCAGCCCTTTCCTGGAAGGTGAAGCACCAGGTGCCAAGCCTGGGGCTGCCGCCGGCAAATATTGACAGAGCTGGGGAGGCCAAGAGCGCCAGGTCCTGCTCTTTGCTCCGAGCTAACGGTAAATGGCCACCCCTGGGCGAGCAGGGGCTGTCCCTGGCCTGGCGCAGAGGTCGGTGCCAGGAGGACACTTGCCTGGTGGGAAGCAGCAATGGCTGTGGCACAACATGGGCACCGCAGGCTCCACCAGCTGCTTTGCCCAGCCCTGCCGCCCGCTCGCCCTCTACCCTCATGCCGGGGGCCATGTGTGCCAGCCTGCGGCCAGGCTCCCGGGAGGCGGGGGAAGGGAGGGGATGCTCATCCTGTCACCAGCACAACACTCACTTCAGAGCCCCCCAAACAGGGGCTGTGATCCCTGCTGATGCTGAGGTGGGGAGGAGGCACAGCCCAGCCCCAGCGCTGCGGCAGGGACCGGGCTCAGAGCCCCAGCAGAAGGCTGGTGTCCGGCTCTCCCAGGACCACTTCCCCCTTCCTCCTGAGTCAAGCAGAAAACATAAATGAAAGGAGTGGAGGCGAAGCTGTCCCAGCCCTGCCACCCACTCAGGGCTGGCGTTTTGGGACAGTTACAGGTGGATTTAGCCCCGAAGCAGCTGACAGGACACCGGGACAGCCCCACGGAGGAACCTCTCCCAGCATGAGGCCAGCGTGGCACTGGCAAGGCCGCCGTTTCTCCCCGGTCGCTGGCTGCCAGGACACTGGGTGAACTCATGCTCTCATGGAAGAGTTTCCAAGATGAAATTGCTCGTGGCTTAGAGCACGGCAGGGAAGTGTCTCTGCTCCACCCAGCTGCAGGCTCCCGCTCCCAAACAGAGCATCACAGGCCACCCACTGCCCTTCCAGGACTCTCCAGGGTGAGGGTGGGCGGGTTCGGGACAGAGCGGGGGTGATTACCCTCCCCAGCCCATCACCCCACCATCAGGCTCACCCTGGGGTGAAGGTTTTGGGGAGCCCAGGGCTGCAGCCAGGAAATCGAACAGAAATGGAGCGAAGCCCGGTTCTACAAAAGGACTGAATTAATTCTAGAAAAACCAGCAGGGGAGTTGTCTCAGTCTCTGGAAGCCCATGGCGAGGAGCAAGGGGACAGCGGGGAGGCCGAACACAGAGGGCAGCAGTGACAGCATCCCAGTGCTAGCCCAGCACCCAGGTTCTCAGCGGCTGCCCCGCAGCCCTCTCCTGCCCTGCAGCCCTCTCCTGCCCGGCCCCAGGGACAGGCCCCGCTCACAGCGCAGCAATGGCCTTGGCAGCGACACGGCGGCCCAGGGGCAGACTGAGATCTGTGATGGCCAGGACGATTTTAGGACTGGACATGGTGGACACTTTCACCAGCTCCGAAACCTGCCCGGAGAGAGAAGAAACAGAGCTGGAGCCACGAGAGCTGGGCAGGGGGCCCCCAGAGCACCCCGCAACCAGGGAGAAGGACGTTGTGGCCACAGGACTCACCATGGTGAAGGGCATGAACTGGAGGATGCTGCCGCGGCTGCCCTGCTCCAGGCAGTCCACGCACTCCTCCATGAACCACTGCACAAACTGGGTGTGGGTACCAGCTGTCTTGGCCCCCAGGATGGAAGAGATGAGCAGGAAGAGGTTTGCTGTGGAGAGAGAGGAAACATCAAAAGCCAGGCCAGTTTGGGGAGGCTGGGGGGACAGGGGACAGGCCCCCACCAGTGTCTCAGCATGGCTGGATCCAGCCCCCCATTACCTAGCACCCTGTTCAGCGGGTCCCTCATGCTGACGGTGTGGAGCTGGGAGGCGGAGAGCGAGCTGCTCATCGAGCGATCTGTGGCAGAGAAGAACACGCATCAGGCTGGGGGGAGGCTGGAATGGTCTCTTGGCCCCCTCGGCCATGCCAGCGTGCCCACCCTGGCCAGCTCCGGCCATTCGAGCTCGCCCACGAGGGGCTTTGCCACGAGCTACCCCATGAGCGCAACAGGCTCGGACCGTGGCCTTGGCACCTTTCGTACACAGACGAGCGAGTCTTTGGTGCTCAGGGTCACCGGAAACACACAGCAGGCAGCCAGCACAGGCCCCAGGCATGACAGAGCCCGGGGAGGGCTTCACACGCTGCCCCTGCGGTTCTCAGAGTGTGACACTTGGCTCTTGCACAAGCCAGATCTATTCTGAGTCTGACCAAGCTTAACGACATCTCCAGAGCGTGAGCGAGGTCCTGGCTGTGACTCCCCACCCAGAATTGTGGCGGTGACTCGTCCCTGAGCTCTGCGAGGGCACGAGCAGCCTAACGCGATGTCACGATCCGGGGAGGAGAAGAGCGGGGCAAAGGGAGTTGGATGCTGCCTGCAGCACAGCTGGAGCCTGCCAGATGTTCAACAGCTGCACAGCAGCGCTCAAACCTCCCTCTCCAGGAACAGCTTAGCTACCAGAGCTGAGGCACGTCCGACGGACAGCAGACACGGCGTTTATCTGACACAAACTGTGAATCGCTGCTGGGGGCTCCCACGGGAGAGGAACTGGGCCATCACTGGGGCGGGGGTGGGACGGGAATCTCCTGGGCAGGCTGTTGGGCAGAGCCCTCAGCGCACAACTACTGCTGTGGGCAGCAGGACCCACCTCCTGCTGCCCCGAGGATGCTCACCAAAAAAAGGAAAAGCCCTCCCACGCTTCTCTCGTGGAATCACATGAGCTACGTGGCTGCTGCAGGAAGCAGCATTTCCACATCGCCACAGCAAACAGGCCAAAAAAGTCCTGAATGTCATTGGGAAGAGGTGGCAGTGCCTCCAAAGTTAAAAAAAGACAGTGAAATAAAGGGAAAAGCCCGTATTTCAAAAGGAATGAACCCAACCACAGGTCGATACACGCATCAAAAAGAGTAACTTCGGATAAGGGCTTCAGGAGAAACAATGACCAGGGAACATCCTGACTCACTGCCCAGGAGTGCAGACAGCCTGTGGGAGCCGTGACAGCCCCTGCCGCAGCAGGGGGGACACGGACCCCCCCGGCATATCCTGCCGGAGCTGTCACAATGAGCAGCGCTGCACTGGGGGGACACGGCAATGTCGTGAGCACGGAGACTCATCCGCTCCACTCGCTGCTTTGTTCACCCAAGTGGAATTTCAGGGTTTGGCCATCGGGAATGTCACCCCCGCCTCTCTTGCTGCAGCTCATCAGCTCTTCGGCCCCACGCCGGCTGGCTGCGGGTGACGAGGCTCTAACAAAACGCCCCGGAGCCCCTCGTGCATGGGTGGCAATGTCATGGAGGGAAGGTGTGACCTCACCCCCTTGCCTATGTTGTTCTGACTGAAGAAATAAGAGCTTGACCTTTTCTAAACGCTAAAGCTCCTGGGTAACCCAGCAAAACACCCAAGGGCTCTAAGTCTTCACCTGCAGCTTGGGAAGAACAGCAGTTTTGTGCCAACGTACATTTCACACCCCAAAACAAGTGGCGAGGCAGGACGGTGCCTTCCCCAGGAGCTGCCCTCCCCACTCGCACTTACTGGGGCTCGAGAGGGTATTGCCATCCTCGTCGTTGGAGCTCAGCAGGCGCATGAGCTTGGAGGGCTGCGTGTCGTCCAGCGGGAACAGGCTGATGTAATCCTGGGGGGGCAGAGAGGGGTTCAGCCCCACCAGCCCCTCTCTGAGGGAGGATCATGGCTCCCCTTCCTGGGACTGATGACCCACTCTGGGCTCCACACAGCCCCATGGCCCAGGACTACAATCTCCATTCATCCAGAGCGACTCAGCCTGGGCCAACCACAGATGGGCCATTTCATTACAGCCACTTCCCCAGAAAAGAGGAGGGAAAAAACACATTTTAAGGTCAAAAGACTTCAAACAGCCTGGAGAACCCAGGGAGGGAGCTGCCCACTCCTCCTGCCACCATCACTGTGCACAGAGACTCTCCAGCCAAACTCTGTTCCACACCGCACTCACCTCAATGTCCTCCCGGTGCCTCTTCTTCTGCCTGGCAGAGGCCTGGCTCTTGTTGTGGGAGGAGTAGGAGCTCAGGGCACACCAGACGGAGAGCCTGGGGACAGAGCAGGGACACTGCCAGGTGCTGCCAGCCCGCCTGGATGACAGCACAGAGCAAGGGAAGACGCCTCGGTGACCGGCAGCAGGGAACAGGGCTCAGGACACCAGCGTGTCCACTCCTGTCGGCGCTGTACCAGGGCCAGAGTGGGAACCGGGCAGCTGGGACCCCCGTCCCAGCACAGAGCATCTCCCCAAACAGGCCCAGCAGCCCGCAAGGAGATGGTGCCCGCGGGTCCAGGGTCTTACTTGGCCAGGGCCTTTCCCGGCGGGTCCATGAGGGTATGCCACTTGGAGGAGTCTGTGAGTAGGTTGGGCAGGATGTGGCCCAGCAGGGTCAGCGTCAGCTGCTGCATGTCCAGGCAGAAGATGGCATAAAGCAGCTCCACAGCCCGCAGTGTGTGCTCCTTCCGCGTCTCCTTCAGCAGCTCCTGCGAGGCAAAGAGCAGGGATGAGGGAGGGACAGGCACGGTTGGGCCTGCGCCACGTGCCTCCAGTGCCCGGGATGCTCCCAGCAGCCAGCCCAGGACTCCTGGGCACGTGTTGGAACCCCAGTTCTACCCTCAACACCCAGCCACCTCCCTCCTCCACCCCATACCTTGACCAGGTTGTTGCAGAACCAGTAGACACCGCCCATGTGGAGCAGGGTGTCGAAGATGTGGATGGAGCGGCTGTCGACCCAGCCCTTCTCCAGCACCTTGGTGAACACGCTTGTCAGCACCTCCTTGATGGGCTTCTTAGGAGGCAGCAGGTTCCAGTAGGGGATGGTGTCCATGCCTGTGGAGGGGAACTTGATCTGCGTGGCCGTCTGCTGCAGGACGTCCGCACACATGTGCTCCAGGATGGAGCCCATGATCACCACCCTGCGGCCAGGAGAGACAGGGTCAGGCAGGCCCCGGGAAGCAGGCGAAGGGCACAGCACAGGGCTTGGGGCACAGCAGCTCACCGCTCATTGTAGAACTGCAGCGTGTTCTCGTTGTACAGGGGGGTGGCCAGCTGCCGGATCATCTGCAAGGACTTCTCCCGCTCGTCCAAGCCCAGCATGCGGACGTGGGCCACCAGCCAGGCCACGGCACACACCGCCATGCTGCAAACCTTCCCCTTGATGTTGTCAGTGATTTTCTAGGAGAAGAGATGGGAGCAGAAGTGGCTGAGCACAGACTCATGCTCTCAGCATCACCGCCCAGAGCTGTGGGCCCCAACTGTGGGCTCCAAGCCCTTCTCTTCTCCATGGGGTGAACGCGCCCCTGCCAGCCCCACGGCCATCAACGCAGTGGTTTGGGGCAGCACCAAAGGGCTGGAGCCACATCAGTTCCCCACCCAAGGGTGAAGGAGCCAGCGAGATCCTCCACGGTGGCTGCAGGAGCTTTCAGGGCAGGAGGATGGGGCACCCCTGCCCTGCTCAAGCCTTGACTCCCTTCTCAGGACGCAGCATGGTGCTGGTGCCCCTGCTCTGCCCCACACTGTCCTCTCGCCAGGCTCACCTGGATGGACTCAAAGGTGAGGACACCGTTCTCCCAGGCGTTGAGGATCTCCAGGATGGCAGCTGAGATGCTCAGACAGGCCTCGTGCCACTTCATCTGCCTGTGGGGGACGAGAGAGGCAGGAGGGGTGTCAGGCACCCGTTCAGAGAGACCACAGGGCCAGGGAAGATGGGGTGGGTGCTCCCCTCCAGTCTGCCCTGACCAAGCTCTTACACCAGCTTCATCTCGGAAGAGTTGTTGAGGAGGGCAACGAGGGACTCCACCTTGGTGGAGTCGGGCCGAAAGCAGGGGTGCTCGGGGTTGAGGATCTTCCCCTCCTCGGGCATGCAGGTCAGCATCCAGGTCTCGAAGAATGGCACCTCGCCCGGTGGGCTTGACTCCGACAGGATCACCTGGAAGGAGACAGCCACAGGGTCTGCACTCCGCTGGGACCCCGCTGAGGACCCCCCACCCTGGGGTGCTCATGGCTGGGGGAGCAGCGCCGCCCTGTGGCCTGCCCAGAGAGACAGGTACTGGGCAGCCCCCAGTAAGGCCTGGTTCCCAGTCTGGGCTATGTGGTTTCCCCCTCCACCAGAGGGCTCCCTGGGGGACCACGGCTTCCCTCGGGCACATGCCAGGCCAGGACCAGTCCCGAGGGGCTGCAGCAGGGTCACTGCATCCTCCACCAACCAAGCCTTGCTCAGGGTCCCCAGCACCCACTGGCCCACAGCTTGGTGGGGTCAGAGCACAGGGCCTGGCTGGGACAGCTCCTGGTGGCGACACGAGCTGGGAATCCCACACACCGCTTCCCGCCGTCACCCAAGGGACACTATTTTTGTCCAAAAAAAAAAAAAAGTTTTTGCACATCTGTTGAACAGCAGCTGGGCAGGAAAGTCGCTCTGGGCTGGGCCGGGGGGATGAGAGCTCATCAGGCAGCCCCGGGCACATCCGCTCCAAGCTGCCTCCAGCCCAGCCTCCCCCTCCCTGCTCCCCAGGGCCAGCCGGGCAGGCCCCCTCCCACCCCAGCCCTCCCAGGCTTTCGGTATCGTTTCACCTCCCAACACGCACACACAGATGTCGAAAGCTGGAAAATTTTTCATGCAACCAAAGTGCTGTTTCCTGAGTGGGGCTGCAAGTTCCTCCTGTCACGGGGGGAGGGCTGATGCTCAGGCTGGCTGTATGGGGCCCCCCCAGCACCAAACCAGAGGGGCAATGCTGGGAAAAGCCTGGTGAGGTCAGAACCAGTCCAGAGAGGGCGTGGAGGCAGCGATGCCACCACAAGAGCCCAACCAGAGCCCCTGGGAAGGCTGCTGCCCCCTCTGCTCTATCACCTGGCGCTGACAGACCCTTCAGAGAGGGATTTCAGTCTGGACTGAAGTGCTTTACCCCAGCGGCTGCAGGGACATGGGGACAGTGGAGACATGGGGACAGTGGTGGGCTGGCCACTAGAGGAGGCTGGCAGGCCGAGCTGTGCCGGTGAGGTCCCAGCTCCATCCCTTACCTCCGAGCCGTAGGTCTGGGCCACGTGGCACAGCATGAGGAAAGAGATGTCGAAGAGCAGCGCCCGGACCGAGGTGCCTTTGGCTGAGGGGGGGGAAACAAAGACCTTGGGCACCTCCAGCCTCGGCACAAGGAGGCAGGCAGGAGCCCTGCGAGTGTGGGGCCAGGATCCTGCTTCCTCCAGGCAGCTTTTCTAACCCCCAAGTGCTTGTGTGTGATCGAGGGCTTCAGGGAATGTGCCAAGTGCCTCCCTCCACCCCATCTGCCTCCACTCAAGCCCCCAGAGCAGCTCTGGCCTCCTGCTCAGCAGCCCCAGCCCATCCTGGGCTCCCCCCGCTTCAGGGAAGGTCAGAGCACTCGGCAAGTTTCATCACACGCGAATGCAGTCAGAGTCCTTATCTGGGGCTCCGTGCTGACACATCACCCCTTCCCGGGAGGGAGCCAGGGCAGGGCCGGCCCGAGGGGCCCCACGGGCTGGGCTGGGGAGCAGAAGCTCTTCCCCAGCAAGCAGGGAACACCCCCCATTCGGGATGGACACGCATGTGCCATGCATGAGGGCAGTGGGTCCCCAGGAGCCCAGAACCGTACTGGCACCCAGCCATGTACTTCAGTGCCAGCCAGGCTCCCCACCAGCAGCCCCCAGCCTGGCCTGACACAGCCAGTCCCAGTTTAACGCAGTTGGGCCCTGCAGTGTCCCCCAGCACATGGCAACAGGGGGAGCACAGCTTGAACCACCCCCCCCACGGATGTGCACGCACTTACAGCCTTCTCCAGTGATATGCTTTGTGAATTCATTCAGCCTGGAGGAAGCAGAGAGAGGCGGTGAAGCATTATCATCGCCCGAATCTGGCCTTTCCCATCCTCAGACGGGTGGGGGCTGCAGGAAGACCCCTTCCCACAGCCCATCCCAGCGCCCAGCTCTGTATCCTTGTGGGCAGGGACCGAAGGGGGGCCCAGCTTCGCAGACACCCTCCAGCACAGCCGGGACAGGTGTCTTCCCCTCCCTCTGCTCCCCTGCAGCAAAACAGGTCCAGCGACGTGGCTTTTCCCCTCACCCACTCGGGGCCCGGCACTGGAGCGCGTCCCTCTTGCCACAGCTGGCTCTACCTGGCTGCGTGGGGATTATTTCTGGGGATTTGTCTCAACGCTGCAGCAGCACAAACCCCCAAACGGAGTGAGCATGGCAGGGCCACGCACCCAGAGCCACCTCAGGCCTCCCCGCTTGAGGAAGCGCATCAGGCAGCCCCCGCGTGCCGGTGCGTGGGCTTTAACCAGGGCACAGATGTCTGAGGAGCAATGGCACATAAACACAGCCAGCGCCCTGGCTCTGAGGCTGTGCCAGCGCTTTTGGTTCTCTTAATACCCTTAAACCAACCTGGCTTCGATACTCCGCCCTGTTCAGGCAGAAGCAAAGGAGATGGGTGCTGCAGGGTGCAGTCTCCCTAAGACCCCAGCCCTCCCTGGGGCTCTGCTGGATCCAGTGCTGCACAGACACTCGGGCCAGAGACACGTCCAGCCCTCTCTGGGGGAGAGTTTGGGGGGCTGCCCGCTCACCCCAGCCCCGCTGTTCACCAGGGACAGTGTCGTCCAGGGCGACACTCACTTGATGAACTTGCGAGCGAAGGATTTCAGCTTGCCTGTCGCTGCTGCCGCTGCCAGCAGCAAATCCAGGCTCTTCCCAGACAGCATGTGACCCAGGACACCCAGCAAGCCCTCAGGGGTCTTGGAGTGATCCGCATCCATGGTCTACAGGAGAAAAAAAAACATAGAGGAATGTGTGCTCAGCACAGTGTTAAAACTCTGGAGGAGATGCACGTGGGCAGCAGCTGAGAGCAGGACGGGCAGAGCTGGCTGGGCTCAGACTGCTGCCACCTGACAGCGCCTGTGGCTTCCTGGGAAGGAGGAGGGGAGCTCCTGGTCCCCACGGCAGAGCAGCGAGGCTGGGAGCAACTCCTCCATGCCTTCACCCCAGCATAGGGGGAGATCAGGCACCTCCCAACCACCCCGTCTGCCTGGCAAGATCGGTGCTGGTGGAAACAGGCTCTGGGGCTGAGACCAGTCTGCCCAGCATGGATGCAGGAGGGGACTCACCTTCAGAATGTTGGTGACAGTCGGCTCGGCCCTCAGGATGAGCCCCGGGTTTGGCTGGATGTTGGCGTTCTCTGCCGATTTCAAGTGCGGAGCCTGTTCTCTGTCTGCATCCCTGGGGGATACACAAAGAAGGGCCCATGAGCAGGAATCCGTCACCCTGCCTCACCCTTCCCACCCACCTCCACCATCAGTACCCCTCAGGCAAGGCCACCACCTCCTGCCACTCCAAGAGGACAGATTTTGACTGTCACTGGAAGCAAAGCCTCGTCCCTCCAGGCCACAGTGTCCCACTGATATCACAGTTGGTTCTTTACGCTCCCCTCCAAGAGGGACAGCAAGACAAGGTGCTCCAACCCCCCTCGGTCACCCAGCATTTGGAGGGGGCTGTACCGTTTCTCAATCAGGTTGTTCATGTTGGTCTCCGAAAGCAGCCCCTGCTTGCTGCACTCCTGCAGCAGCTGGTTCATGCAGTTGCAGCTGAAAGAGAGAGGAGAGCGCTGGCCCGAGGGACAGCAATTCCTGCTGCCCCAGGCGGGGCCGTGGGACAGGGGGACTCCTGGGCTGCCCCCCCCCGCCCTGCTCCCAGCCCTCCGAGGACACTGCAGGGCCAAAAGCAGCTCTGGATATCACACGGCATCACCACCACGGCAATCCGCTGTCAGACACTCGCTGCCTTGCTCATTTGGCAGTGTCAGCTCCTCAGGAAGGAGGAACTGGATCAGAAACTCAAGAAGCTCTGCCAGGAGCTGCCCCAGCACCCCACACCGTGGCTCCCTGTGGAGAGGACGGGGCTGGTGTGGCACAGGCTGGCCACAGGCTCGCAGCACTGCAGGTCAGCCCCGGACATGGCAAGCACTCACTTGCATCGCTGATCTACTTTGTCAAGCAGCGGGGTGAGCTTCAGCAGGTACTCGAAGGCGCAGTTCACGTCCTCGGTGAAGTCCTGCTGTGTAAGAAGCCAAGTGCTCAGCTTGGAGCCAACCCAAGCCCACACTCCTCTCCCACACCTCCCCCGGCCACCCCCACACAGCACCATGGTGACAAAAGCAGCTCACTGATGCACACAATGTGGCCAACGGCTCTGATCAAGGGCCCTCAGGACTCACCTTCTCACCTTGGGGATACTTCTTGAGTTTAACCAGGACCTGGGGGATCTGCAAGACACAGGGCATGATGTGACTGACCAAGGCAGACCCCATTCTGCAGTCAGGACCCTCCCAGGCAGGAGGGGCTTATGCCTGCAGGCAGCTGCTCTCCCAGCCCAGGGAAAGGAGCATTTCTGGAGCAGCCCAGGGGACTTTGTAGCCCTGTCTCCCCTCTGCAGGGTCCTTCCACCATCACAGAGAGCCACAGGCAAGGGACTGAGGTTGTGGAGGAGCCCAAGTTACAAGCAGATCCCTTTTGGCTGGTAAAAAGAAAGGAGAAGCAGATTGCTCCAGGACTGCCCACGACTGAGCTGTGGGTGCACAGGCCCCCAGGCCGCTGTGGCATCTTTCAAAGGCCACCATTTCCCCCACAACATCCCAGGAAAAGCCTCTCTCCAAAATGCAAGTGGGGCAGGGCTGAAAAGCACCGCTAGACAGCAGAGCTTGATGCTCTGTGGGTTGCAGGGGGCTGCCAGGCCATGGGGGGGACGGGAGAGAAGAGCTCATTGTTCTGCCAGAGTCTGATGCTCAGCAGGGGCTGGGTGGGCAGGGAAAAGGCAGCAGCAGGCGCGGGGCTGGGCCCTACCTTCAGGAAGGTGAAGGCTGTCCACTTCAGCTCCTCGGTGCCCTCTGGAGACTCGATAAGGCCCACAAAACAGGCCTTCCAGATCTCCAGCACGAAGAGCGGGGAGGGGATGCGCTGCGGGGTGCAAAGACAAAACCCCCTCAGTGCTGGAAAGGCAGTAAAGTGTCTCCCCAAAAGCACAGCCAAACCCTGAACCACCCGCGAAGGTGTCAAAGGGCTCACGTTGCTCCCTGCAGCTGCACTCAGAGCCCTGCACCAGGATCAGAGCAGGGTGGTACCCGGCACAGCAAGGCCCTGCTCCCACAGGCCACCCTGAGCAGAAGAACAAGATCCTGCTTCTGTACCTGCATCCTCTTCACCATCATCAGCTGCTCCACCAGTGGCTGGGTCTCTCCCGTAAGGTTCATGGTCCCCTCCAGCAGCACCACAGCATGCACAGTGGGGAAGCCGGTCTTGGTCAGCTGCTCAGAGTGGACCGAGAGCATGGTGGGGATGCTGGGTGGGAGGCAACAGCACAGGGTCACTGGAGCCTTGCAGGGACAGACCTTTGTTTCTCCTGTCCCAACCTCCTTTCCTGGCCAAGCTCCTGACCTCTACTGTCACCTGTAGCTCCAATGCCCTGCAGAGGAGCCCCTGGGCACATCCTGGGCCCCGGGAGCAGCTCCACAGGGTTCCAGGGCAGGGACAGCAGCTCTGGTAAGGCCAGAGCAGCAGATGGATGGCGCGGGGCCCCAGGGTGACCAGAGGAGCAACCCCTGTGTGAGACTCCTTTGCAGTAAGTCACCACTAGCCCCATCCCCACTTTCCCAGCCCAGGGCCTCCCACCAGCTCCAGCCTGCTGCCAGTGCAGGGGTCTGAGCTGGGAAGAGGCAGGAAAGCAGGGAGCCAGCGTGGAGAGAGGCAGGAGGCTCTCGGAGCCCCCAGGCAGGGCTCAGACCCGTTGTACCCCCAGAGCCCGCAGCGACAGCAGCACAACGCTACCTCTTGATGAGGGAGATGCAGTCATCGGCCTGGCTTCGCAGCGGGGAGTTGCTGAGGTTGTTCAGGCTCTCCCCCAGCTTGACGAGGGACTGCTCCACGATGCTCCAGGAGGCTGGGGAGGGAGGGCAGGCGGTCAGTGACACGCCGAGAAGCCGGGCAGGCTGGTTCCAAGGCCCACAGCAGCACAGGGGCTCGGCCAAGGCTCGGGGCTCCCCGCCGAGGCTCTGCAGTGAGCAGAAGTCGGGGCATCTCTGCAAACCCAAGGGTCTGCGTGCTGCCCAGCAGCTCCTGCTTCAGGCCTGGCACAGCCTTTTGCCCAGCCACAGGCACCGGTCGAAGGGGCAGGGCTGTGCCAGGCACTCTGGAGGAGCACAGGGCCTGCCACACACCCAGGAACAGCTCCTGCAGCCTTCACATTAATTCTGCTCCTCTTCCAAGGGCAGCATGGAGGGATGGGAGGGGGCAGAGGGTGGCACAGAGCCAGAGAGGAGACGGTTACCGCAACAGGGCTGGAAGATGGATGGGCTTGGAGCTGCAGGGACAATGCCGCAGGAGCCAGGCAGGGGGAAGGGAGAGATGGCAATGACATCTCCCCAGGGCCAGCGGTGAGGAGGAGGAAGGAAGCCCTGGCAGCAGCCACAGGCAGAGCGTGCCACGGGGCAGGGCAGGGCAGCGACATACATGTCTCTTCCAGCTTTGCGATGTGGATCAGGGCGCGGTTCTTGGTGCTGCTGAGCATCTTCTCCAGCCGCTCCAGACACATCTTCAGCTGGCTCTCAGCTGCCACCTGCTCCAGCGTCTCCTTCACCTTGTCGGCGTAGAAGGCCGCACAGCGCAGGAGCCAGTTGAGGGCACTCATCAGCGCCCGGCAGAGCCCGATGCACTCCTCTGCTTTGCCGTGGCAGCTGGGACAGGCAGAGAAACCAAACCACACTCACTGTGGGCCGGGACACTGCGCCCAGGGAAACTGAGGCAGGCCCAGGGCAGGGAATCCAAACCCCCATCCCGCCCTCCCAGCCCAGCCTGTCGCAGATCCTAGCCTCCTCAGCCCACCAACATCCCCGCTGTGCCAGAGGGAATAAAGCCTCCTCTCTGGCCACTCTACTACAGGGAAACTTTCCAAGCCTCTAATCAAATTATCTTGCTAAGAGAGGCTCAGCATTGATCACCGCGCTGCGAGAGGTGAGCGCTTTCCCCTCCCGATGCACAAATCGTCGGGGCCAGAAGTTTTGATCAAATTAAGCGGAGGATCAGATCAGGCAGGGACTGGATTAAGTGGCCAGCTCTGCAGTTGGCCAGCAACAGCTCCCTGTCAACATCTGTGACTGATGCATATTCATTGCTGCTGCTCCGTTTGATGTAATTAAGAGCTGCTACCTTCAGCCTTCCTCCTCCTCTTCCTCCCGCTGCCCCCCTGCCCACTCTCTGCTCCCAGAGGGTGTCAAGGGTTAACAGGAAGATTTCTGAGCTTTCTACAAAAGTTTTTGCGGCCTGAATTGTCAGGACTCCCCTGGGTCCAGCAACACCATCGGAAGAGCACAAAGCAAAACAAGCAAAACCAGGCAGGACTGCGAGAGGGGGATGCACAGCTGGGCCCTGGGAAGCTGCAGAGGAGAGAAACCAAACGCTCTGAGGGGACACTGGGTTCACACCCACCCCTGTCTACCTCAGCCGGGCAGGGATATCGCAGCAGAGACATTGACTCCAGAAGAAGTGGGTTTCTTGCAGCTTCCCACAGCACCCGTGGGGTTTGGGGCTCCCTCTGCTCTCCCCACGCTGGCACTCGCGTGGCAGCCAGAGCAGGATGGCAACTCGGGGAGGGACAGGAGCCAGAGGGGGATCCCGCCCCTCTCTGCCAGGCTCCACCAGCCCCTGGTGCTGCCTGCGGCACAGCCCGGGGCAGCAGGGCTGGAAGGGCCGCACCGTACCTGAGGCGGTCACAGAACATGTCCATGATCTCCAGGAGCGACTGGACACACAGGTCCCGGGAGAAGTCATCGAACTAGAGCAGGGGAACAAGGAGGGAGTTCAGATGGGGGCTGCTGGGCTCCAAAAACAAACTCAACCCCTTCCTCCAACACAGGCTGAGCCGGGCGCTGCCGCTCGCCCTGGCAGCTGCCCAGCAGCCATTCAACGAGAACTAGGTCAGGGCTGTCTGACGGCTGGGTCGTGCCCTCCCGGGGTTGCAAGAGGCAACCGGGCCATGGCAGCGGGGATGAGGATGGGTTTTCTCAGCAGCCTCCCTGAGACGATGGCGGGGCCTGAGCCTCAGTGCGGCAGTGGCTCAGCGCCAGCCCGCGTGCCCACTGCCGGCTCAGCAGGGCTGGCAACGCGCGCCAAGAGCATGGCTGGCTGCAGGGCCGGGCGAAGCGCGGCTCCCCGCCTCCTCGCAGAGCAGATGGGGCCACCCCGCCGGGCCGGAGCTAGCCCGCAGGTCTGTTCTCGGCCCATGCTGATCTGAAGGAGGAAGCCTCGGCCGTCAAGGTCAGCTCCTGCCGGAACGGGCAGCAATGCACAGCCAGGGGAACGGCAACAAGCCTGTGCCATTCAGAGCAGAGCTGCCGCTGTGCTCAGTATCAGCCGGCTGTACACTGGCTCTACCCTCCCCTGGGAGTGCGCCCACTGCCCTGGATTGGTGCTGAGGCCCGCTGGAAGGGTCCCTCCCCTCGATGGGGCTTTGTGGCATGTTTAGGGCATGGCTCCGAGCTCCACCCACGGCACCCCAAAAGAACAACAGCATTGCACGGTTACCAGTGCCTTTCTCCTTCCGTCCCCCCCCCAACCACAAGAAGAACAGAAATTCGTCTCCCATAAATCACCCTCCCTTAAATTCCTCTCCCTTAAATCACCCTCCCTTCAGATTACAGGTTGCCCTGATGAGGCCAGCACCCAAGGAGGCTGGGGGGCCTGAGGCAGCCTGCGAGTGGCAGAAGCAGCCCCAAACACTGAGGGGAGCAGCCACAGAGGGCTCGTCCCCGCTGAACGCCATGGGGACGCCCAGCACCTGTCGGCAGCCGGCCGGCTGCAGCCATGTGGCTGGGGTGCTGGCAGCCCTCCCTCGTCAGTGGCATCGCTTTCCCATCGCCAGCTCCGATGGCCACTGGCCGCAAAGGGATGTGGTTTCCAGCAGCCCAGGCGTGGTTTTACACGCAGGGCACTGCGGGGCAGGAGCCTGCCAGGCCCCACGTGAGGGAGGGACAAGGCTTCACAGCCGCGGTCGTCCCCGAAACCAGAGCAGGAGCCACCGGGCGCGGCAGCAGCCTGTCCACGGCAGGGCATGGAAGGAGCCAGGCGCTAATCCGCGCCGTCTGACCACTGCTGACTCAGCGGAGGAGGATGTCGTTTTCCACTTGACCTATATTTGGTGAGAGTTGTTGGGAGGGAAAGGGATATGTGGGTCAAAGAGAAAAACCTCTGGCAGCACCTGCCGGGGCCATACCTTGCTGATGGCTGTCAGGACCGTGGAATACGACACCATCTATGAACAAAACACAAAACCAAAACAAAGCTGGTGCAGCAGCAGCATTGGCCAGGGCGGTGTTTGCCAGCACGGTGCTGGTTGCTGAGGAACGGCAAGGTCAGGGCCCGGCCCTGCTGCCTGTCACCGCAGAGGGGGCTGGGGCACTGACCCGGCACAAATCCAGACAGACGTTTTTAGGTGATCGCTGATTTGTTTCACACAAACTTCAGGCGATATGAAACGCCGCACTGAGAAAGCGCAGAGGCTCTTGCAGGGCAAAGACTCCCACCCCGCGTGCAGCCGGGAGATGGTTTCCAGACCCATCCCTGCCTCGGGCAGGTGCTGAGCCCTCCACTGCCCGCCCAAGCCCAGGAGAGGCATAGATGGGAGATTTGGGGACTCCGTACCCCAGTTTCTTTGCCCAGCTGCTAAATGGCACTGCGAGGAGGCACCTAGCAGCATTCGCAGCGTGAGGGGAGTGCTGTTACCTGGGAGCTGATAGCATATTTCAGGTAGGACAAGATGAGGGGGTTCGGTGATGGCCCGATCATGGCCTGCTCCAGAAGAGCCTCTGCAAGCAAAGGAGAGGAGCCAGAGGTCCCAGGTCAGCGTGTACATGGTGCAGGGACATGCAAACACACACACGCTCTGCTCTCACCCCACAGGGGAGGTGACAAGGACAAACTGTGCTGACCACAGTGACTCTGTGCTGCTCTTCCCTGGAATTAACCGAATCCCACAACTTTCCAGTCCCCGACGGCAAAAGCCGGTAAATAATTCAGGCAGCCTCCTGCTAACTCAGCTCTCCCCGGGCACCCTGGCCCCGAAACAGCCCCTGCTGCTCTCCAAACACGTTGCCCTCCCTCCCACCTCCTGCCCAGGAGGCTCTCGCATCCTCCACCAACTGACTTTTGCTGTGGCACCTGGGGCTGAATGAACTCCAGGCAGACAGTCCCTCCTCAGCCCTGCGTGTCTGGCCCTCCCTGTCAGTGCCGGCTGCCTGCCAGCACTGGCTCGTGGATGCTGGAGGGGCTCTGCCCGTCCTATCTGCTCAGTCAAGCCTTTAATTGACCATTTGAACTATGGCAGAGCGCAGGAACCACCTCTCGAAAGCAGGCCCCGGGCTGCGGCACGGGATGTATGTAGGTCAAAGCACCTAGATGCAAGAGGGGGCAGGAGCCGTTTGGGAAGCCATCACCCCAAAGACAAGGAGGAGGAGGACAAGCAGCCATCACCAGATCCCGACAGCAGGAGCCTCCCTGGGTCTTGCTTGAAGGCTCAGACCTCAGCCAGAAGCATCTCAGCTCGAGGACAGAAGGCTGACGGCAGCCTCCCCCTCCCCATCTAATCGGGGAGTGTCAACTCGAGCCAGCCACACGCTGTTACCCACTGCAGACGTGTCAGCACAGACCTGCCGGGCACCGCCGCCATCCCGGCAGCTTGTGCCAGCTTCTGCTCCTTTGTGTTCAAAGCTGAAAGGCATGAGCTCGGGGAAGGACGGCACCAGGGCTGCAGCGGCTGTCGCAGCCGTGGGGGCCTCGGGAACAGCCTCCCTGCGTGTCCACAACACACGTGCTGCCCAGAATGGCAGTGTCAGCGTTATCCCCTTTCAGGCCCCTTCTGCAACACCCCCTGAGCAAATCTGTCACCCCACTGCCACAGCCAGGCCCCACAGCTCGGCTCCTCCAGCCCCACATCACACCGACCCAACAACAGGCTGGAGCAGGAGGGGGACAAACCCAGCCTGAGGGCCAGAAAAAACCCTGGTAGGATGGGAGGGGTGGAAAAAGACCCACTGGGGAAGGTCCCCACCTGGGTGGGGCTATTCCTCTTTAAAGCCCCCGGCGCTGCAATCCTCTGTTTATTTATCCAGGACCTGCAAACATGCGCTTGCTGCACAGGGGGAAAAAAAACTAGCAACAAGTTTCTATAATTGGCATAAAAACCTGGCAAATCTTTAAACCGAGGAGCTCAGCAGGTCCCAGCGTTTGGCAGGATTCATGTCAAACGCCCTTGAGTGGGGATGGGAAAAGAAGCCCTAATAACTGGGGCAGGGGGGAAGCAGCACCTGGTGCCTTCACAGAGCTTGTCACTGCCTCGGCTGGACCCGGTGACAAGGCAGATGGAGCCATTATCCCCTCTCAAGGTGGGGAAACTGAGGCAGCTACGGGAACATGTGTGGGGATGGAGCAGTGCGATCCCCTGGGAGGGCAGGCTGAGAGTTGGGGGTGTTCAGTCTGGAGAAGAGAAGGGTCTGGGGAGACCTTAGTGCGGCCCTTCAGCGCTTAAAGGGGGCTACAGGAAACCTGGGGAGGGACCTTAATCAGGGATTGTGGTGATAGGACAAGGGGTGATGGTTTCAAACTGAAATAGGGGAGATTTAGATTCGATATGAGGAAGAAGTTTTTCCCTGTGAGGGTGGTGAGGCACTGGGACAGGTTGCTCAGAGTGCTCAAGGCCGGGATGGACAGGGCTTGCAGCAACCCGATCTGGTAGAAGGTGTCTCTGCCCATGGCAGGGGGGTGGAGCTTTTCAGCAGGCCCTGTAGCACCAGGACAAGGGGTGATGGTTCAACTGAAAGAGGGAGATTCAGAAGAGAGAGAAGGGAGAAATGTTTGACGCTGGCCCAGGCTGTCCAGAGAGGTGGGAGAAACCCCATCCCCGGAACCATCCCAGGTCAGGTTGGACCTTGGGGCTCTGAGCAACATGATCCGGTTGAAGATGTCCCTGCTCCCTGTAGGGGGTTGGACTGGGTGAGCTTTAAAAGCCCCTTCCCACCCAAACCGCTCTGTGATTCTCTGACCTTTAATATCCCACCCAACCTAAATCATTCGATGATCCCGGAGCTCTACACCAGCAGCGTTTCAGCACATGTCACTGCATCCCATCCACAGGCTGACCTTTAGGCCACCTTAACCACAGGTCCAAGCCACAGACCCACTCTGGGCAGCGCCAGCCCACGTAGCCCCAGCTCAGAAAACCCACTGACCCCATTCCCGCCACCCCCCTCATCCCCTGCTCTACCCCCAGCCCCACATCCCCCACACTTCCCCCGGCCCCACAGCTCCAAACCTGCCAAGTTGAGGATGTCCCAGGTGGCTCCACGGGGGAAGAACCTCTTCATGTTGATGGCCCATTGGTAGTCGCTCCAGCGCTCCTTCCAGGCCTGCAGAATGGCCTGCTTCAGGTTCACCACCTTCATGGCCGCCTCCTGCCAGAGGAAGGGGGACAAAAATGAGGAAAGGACAGTCAGGGAAGGGCTGACAGGCTTTTCTACCCGCCCAGGGAAAGGCAGAGGAATCCAGGGGGCAGCTCCTGGGAGGCCGCAGTTGAGGCCTATGCCGGGGCGGGGTCGGGGGGGGGCGTCTCCGGGGTCGGCCCCCGCACCTCCGGTGCGGCTCCCGACCCCGGAGACCCCCGCCTCGCCTGCCCATCCCCGTCCCCCACCACCCCTCACCTTCCCCCGGCACGGCGGCCACCGGCAAACGCGCCTCTCAACGTCTAGGCACCGCCATATTGGCACCCGCAAGTAAAGCGGGCGCTGACTGGACGGTGGCGGCGTGGGCGTTGCTGGGAGTTGTAGTTTCAGGGGCTGCTGCCAAGGCGCGGGCGTGCGAACACGGGGCGTGCAAAGGCGCGAGTGTGCAAATACGGCGCGTGCAAAGGCGTGGAGGGGGAAATGCAGTGCGTGTAAAGGCGTGTGGGTGCTGGCACGGAGCGTGCAAAGGCCTGAGTGTGCAAACGTGGCGGGGGGAGAAGTGCGTTGGAGTGCAAGGATGATGTGTGCAGGGTGTGCAAACACAGTGCGTGCAAACACGTGGGTGTGCAAACACGTGGGTGTGCAAATGCACGGGGCCGCAAACACGGAGCATGCAACGGTGTGAGGGTGCAAACATGGCACGTGCAATGGCGGGGGTGCTGGCACGGGGGTGTGCACGTACAGGTGTGCGAACACGAGTGTGCTCGTGGAACACGTGTGTGCAGATGGGCGTGTGCGCAGAGGCATGTGTGTGCACGTGCATGCACACACATGCGCAAGTGTGCGTACGGACACAAGTTTGCGTGTGGAAGCGGGTGTGCACATGCATGTGCGTGTGTGCAGACGCACAGCTGTGCGTGTGCGCTTGCATGCATGTGTGCGGACACACGTGTGCTCGTGCATGTGTGCGCGGGGGCTGTGTCTGGGCAGGTGCACAGGTGGGTGGGTGCACGCGTGTGTGTGTGCGCGTGTGGGTGGGTGTGCACACATGGGTGTTCATGGGTTTGCCACACACACGCGTGTGCACGCACACGTGCAGCCATGGGGCTGGGCTCCCCCCCTCGCCCAGTGCGGTACCAGCAGCTAAAAATACCCCCACGGCCGCCAGCCATCGCCATAGCAACGGGAGGATGGGGAGCGCCCCCCCTCTAGCGCTCACATCCCCACTCGTGGGTGCGGGAGCCCCAGGGGGGGCGCAGGAGCGGGGTGAACCCCCCCGGGGTGCAGGGGTATCCTGCTGTGGGGTGGGGGGTCCCGGGGGTCGGCTGCCCCCCCCTCCCCAGCCCTCTCTGGGGGGACCCTCAGGCCTCCTAATCCCCCCCCCGTGAATCATTCATGGGGCCGGGGCGCTGCAAATCCCCCCGCAGCGGGGCCAGGATTAGGCGGGCGAGGGGCCCCGGTGCCGGGGGGGGGGCGGCCCTGTTCATCAGGAGGGATTTCCTGTGCTGGGGGGGGGGGTCCTGCTCCCCACGGCTGGAGCGGGGGGCACCCATTCCCTGTCCCCCCCCACGCAACCAGCGGAGCCCCCCTGGACACCCCCCCCCCGCCAAGGCAAAGCACCCCCTGGGCCTGGCGGGGGGGGGGGCATGGGGTGCGCTACAGGGGTCGCAGCCCCCCAGGCCAGCGCGGGGGCGGCCGGGGGGGCGGTGGGCGAAGGCGCCGCGGCCCGGCCTTGGCCTTGGCCTTGGCTGGACGCCCCAGCCCAGCTGCCTGCAGCCCCGCGGCCTGGCGGGGACCGGAAGGGGACGGGGCCGTTCCCAGCGCCGGGGGCGGGCGGGGGGCGAGCGGGGGCCGGCGCGAGGGGCTTCACCTTCCCACGGGGTAACAGGGACAGCTGGGCCCTACCGGAGGGGGGGGGGGGGCACACGGATGGTTCCCACCCCCCCCGCGACAGTGTCGGATGGGATGTGAGAGGTCGGGTTCTCCCGGCGGGATGGTGATGGGGGGGACACGGCCTGGGGGGACACACAGCCTGGGGCGGGGGGACACAGCCCTGGGCGGGGGAACACAGCCTGGGGCGGGGGGACACAGCCTGGGGGGACACACAGCCTGGGGGGAGACACAGCCTGGGGGAGACACACAGCCCTGGGGGGGGACACAGCCTGGGGGGGGACACAGCCTGGGGGGACACAGCCTGGGGGGGGATGACACCTTCATGGGGACACCCAGACCTCCATCCACTGGTGGGTGCTGCCCCACGGGGGCTCCTAATGATGGGGATGCAGGTGCCCAGCGTCACCCCCTTCCCAGGGGCCTCGGGGGGGGGTCCGGGGAGGGGTCCGGGGGGGCCCAGCTTGGCCGTGCCGCCGCGCTCGGGCTATATATAGCGGCTCGGCAGCGCAGAGCAGCGGGATGAATTTTAATGAGCTGGTTCCGGCCGAGCACGCGGAGCCCCGAGAGCCACGAGGCCCCTCCGTGACCCTCGTCAGCCCCCGGCTTGGGGGGTGCCACAGAACGGGGGGTGCCCACCCTGCCTGGGGGGGTGCAGAGAGCACTGGGGTGGCACTGGGGGCCACTCGCAGACTCGTTGTGGGGGCCGGGGGGGTTGGCCATGGGTGGGAGCAATGCCTGTCCGCGTCCCAGGGGGTTTGCAGGCAAACCCCAGCCCTGCCTCAGTTTCCCCGTTGGGATGGAGGGTGGTGGGCGGCGGCGGATGGGGGGATCTGGGGTCACAGCGTCGTGTCGTGGAGGTGGCCGAGCCCAGTGGGCCGGGGGCAGGCGAGCTCGGCCCCGGCCTTATCGCGGGCAGGCAGCGACACGGGGGTGCTGCGGACGGCCGTGTTTGCCGAGGATAAAGTGTACGGTGCAGGCTGGGGCCGGGCCGGGGGTGCCGCCACCCTGCTCCTGCCCCCGCCACGCTGGCACCCCAGCGGCAGCCAGCCCTGGGGACGGGGGTCCTGGGGGCCAGGGGGGCCATGGGGACACAGGAACTGGGACTGAGGGCGCAGGAGGCCCGGGGGCAGCACGGGGACCGGGGGGGGGGGGGGGGACCACAGGACCACCCACCATCAGCCCAGGGGGTCACGCTGCCTGCAGGGGAAGGGGTCTGCCCTGGGCACCACTGTGCCACGGGACACCCGTCCCCCGGGTACCCCCACCCCTGGGTACCCCCCTCCCGAGTAGCCCTGTCCCCTGGCTGTCCCCATGCTCCGAGCGGTCGCTGTCCCCTGGGGAACCCCTCCCCTGAAAACCCGCGTCCCCCGGGTGCCACCGCACCGCCGGGGCAGACCCGGGCGGGGCGAGGCAGCGGGGGGTGTGGAGGCTGAGCCCCCCCGGGGGTCCCAGAGCCGATCCGCGGTGCCCAGGGCGGGGGGGGCCCCGCCGTCGGCCCTTTAATCCCGGGCATGATGGGACGTGTAGTCCGGGGGGTGGGCGCGGGGGCTGCTGGGAGGGCGGGGGGGGCACGGGCGGGGGGGGTGCTGCGGGGTGGGGGGACACGCACCCCAGCCCCCGCCCCAGCGAGCCCCGCACCCCCGCTGCACGCAGCCACCCCCGGCCCCTCGGAGGGGTCCGGCCCCACGGTGGATCCCTGCCCCACGGTCCCCACAGTCGCCCCCCCCCCCAGCCCCACGCCCCCCCGGGGAGCGCAGGGGAAGAGCCCACCCGCCGTGCGGGTGCTGGGTGCCCCGTGGGGCCAGATCCCGCCCGGGGCGGTGCGGGGCCGGGAGGGGCAACCGCACCGGGGCCGAGATGTGTCCCCGCCCCGTGGGCCCCGTCCCCAGCCCCCCCTGGGCACCATCTCCACCCCCCCCGTGGGCACCGTCCCCACCTCCCCGTGGGTGCTGGCCCCAACCCCTGTGGGCACCGTCACCCTTGGCACTGTCACTTCATCCCCGTGGGCACCGTCCCCAGCCGCCCGTGGGCACCATCCCCGGGCCTCTGTGGGCACCGTCTCCAGCCCCACTCAGGTCCTGTCCCCAACCGCTGTGTCCTCAGTCCCCACTGTGACAGCGTCCCCGTGGGCACCAGACCCTGCGGGCACCGTCTCCGCCCTGCCACGGGCACCGTCCCTCGGCCTCTGCGGGCACCAGCCGCCCCTTGGGCACCGACCCCAACGCCGCGGGCACATCCCCTGACCCGCTGTCACCGACACGGCATCCCCGTGGGCACCATCCCCTGTCCCCGTTGTCACTGTCGCGGCATCCCTGCGGGCACCGTCCCCAGCTCCCCGTGGGCACCGTCCCGGGCTCTCCACGCACCATCTCCGCCCGGTCACGGGCCCCCGTCCCCACCGGGAGGGCTCCCCCCTCCCGCCCTGTCCCCGCCGCCGCCCCGTGGGTCCCCCCACGCGGGTCCGTGGGGCGGGCGCGGCGGGTGCAGGGAGCGGCAGCGACCGGCGGAGGGGGCTGCGGCCGCGGCGGAGCGGGCGGGCGGGCGGCGCGGCGGGGCCGGGGGAGGAGCCACTCGCCGTCCGCCGCCGCCGCCGCCGCTGCGCCCCGCTCCGGTCCCCGCTCCGCGCCCCGCGCCCCGCTCCGGTCCCCGCTCCGCGCCCGCCGCCGCCGCCGCCGTCGCCGCCGCCGCCCAGGTACGGCCCGAGCGGGCCCCGCCGCCGCCGCCCGCCCGGCCCCGCCGCAGCCCGGTTGTTTACCGACGACCGCGGCCCCCCCCCGTCCCCTCCCCCCGGGCGCCCCCGGGCTGAGCCCGGGCGCAGTTCGGTGCGTGCAGCGGTGGGAGGTGGCGGGTGTCGGTGCGGGGCGGGGGGGGCGCCGGGAGCGGCGGGGAGCGGGCGGGGGGGGCCCGGGCCGAGCGCGCACCGGGAGGGAAAAACACGGGTAAATATTTTTCTTGAAAAATCCGGGCGTTTGGCGGGGGGGGGGGGGGGCGCGTCCCCTCGTGGGGGCCCCCCCCCGGTGCTGCAGCGCGGGGCCCGGCCGCTACCCACCGACCGCCACGGCCCGGCCCAGCCCGGGGAGGGGACGGGCGGGGGGGGCCCGTGCACGGTGGGCAGCGCCCCCCCCCCCCCGCCCGCAGCACCGTGCCCCCCGCCCCCCCCCGCCTCCTCCCGTCCCCGCGTCGGCTGCGTGGCCGTGGCGGCGTGGCGGGGCCCGTGGGCCCGGGCCGTGGCGGCGGCGTGGCTCTGCGGTGACGGGTGCGGGGCCGAGCCGTGGGCAGGCCGTGGCCCTTGTCGCGGGGCGGGGGGGGGGGCCGTGGCCGTGCCCCGTGGCCGTCCCCGCCCGCTGCTGCTCCTGGCCGCGGCGGCAGGAATGGCTGCGATTTTCTTTTTTTTTTTTAATTTTTTTTTTTTATTATTATTTTTTCCTGCGCCGGGAGCAGAGCGCGGAGCGGGGCGGGGGGGGTTGGGGGGGAGCGGTTCGGCCGCTCCCGGTTGGGGCGGGGGCAGCGGGGGGCGCCCCCGGCGCGGGGAAAGGGGGCGGGGGGGGTGTGCTCCGGTCCCGCACCCTCGGGCTGAGCCGGGCGCGGGGCGTGGCGGGGGCTCCTTTCCCCAGGCTTCCCGCGGGGCGGGGGACCCGCGTTCCCCCGCCCCAGCCCCGAGGGGGGTCGGATCCTGCCCGGGGTGCGGCGCTCCCGGTGCCGTCGGAGGGTGCGCGGGCTGCGGTCCCGGCCGCGCTCCGGTACGAAGCGGGGAAACTGAGGCAGGGCAGCCGGGCTCCGCGGCCAAGGTCACCCCGGGACCGACCGGCCTTGCCCGGGCCTCCGGTTCGACCTCTCCGCCGGCCTGGCCGAGGCGGCGGCCCCGAGCCGACCTTCAGCCGCCGTGACCCCCCCGTCCCGCGGGGCTGACACCGCCGACACCGGCCGCGGGCACGGCGGGGGGTCGGGGCTGCGCCTCACCCCGCCTGACCCCCGCCGGCACCGAGGACCTCCGGGGCTCCGTCGGGGCTGGGGGAAGCGGGGAGCCGGGCCAAGTCCCGGTGGAACCGGTTTGGGGGGGCTCCCCCGCCCGGGGGGGGTCTTGGCGCAGGGTGGGGGCGCGGCGCATCCCTCCACCCTCCCCGGCGCTGCCGTGCGGCTGCGTGAGCACCCCCCCCCCCCGCAGCGCCGGTGCAGCCCCGCACCCCCGGGGCTGGCGGCGGGCGGGGTACCCGAGGGGGGGTCCCCCCGCCTAACACCCCCCGCCCGGCCGCGGCCGTGACCTTCGCGGGGCCCCGGCGTGGCGGTCCCGGGGCGGCTCGTGGTGGAGGCGGAGGAAGGGGCGCTAAGGGCCGCGCACCCCGGGGGCTCCGCATCCCCGGGTGCTGGCGGGGTCTGCGCCCGCGCCCCCGATCTCCGTTCCCTCCCCGGGGGGCGACGGCTGCAGGAAGCGGGCCCCCCCCCCCGCTCCGCTCCGCTCCCCGCCCCGCTGTGCACTTCCCCTGCAAAGCCTGGAGCAGGGGCCGGGCCCCCTCGGGGGTCCGAGCCCGCGGGTCCCTCCCCGCTCCCCGCCCCGGCCCCGCCGGACCCCGCGCAGCCGCCGGTGCGCGGTGGAGCGCGGGGGCGGGGCCGGACGCCTGGGTCCCCTTCCAGGCTTGGGGGGGGGGAGCAGGAGGAGGAGGAGGAGGAGGAAGGGGGGGATGCGGTGAAGGCGAAGGCGGGCGCGGGCAGGACGCCCGGGGCCCCGCGCAGGCTGGATGCGGCCGGGGGGCGCGGCGGGAACCAGGACCCCCCTCCCCGGGGCGGGCTGGCAGGGAGGTGACCCCGGTACTGCGGACCCTTGGCCGCACGGGGTCGGGTGGCCGTGGGGACCCCGCGGGGACCGTCACCCGCAACCCCCTGCCGGGGCAGGACAGGCACCCCCCAGCCAGGCTGGGTGCCGGCTCCCGTGTCCTGCCGCTGGTGCCCACCCCGGGCACCTCGTGGCGATGCGGCACCCAGGAGCTCCCCCCGCCCCGTCCTGGTGCACGTGAACCGGAGCCCCCGATTTAGAAACGTCCCCATCCCCGTGCCAAGCTCCAAGCGCTGAGAATAGCTCCCCGGCGTCGCGGCGCAGCCTCCCCGGGGACGGGGGCACCCCGCAGGGCTCGGCACCCGCGGCCGCCCCGGTGAGCTGAGGCTGTGGGCACTCGGTACACGCCAGGCCCCTGCGGGTCCCCGCTGTGTGACCTTCGTGGCCAGGAGGAGCAGAGGGCACAGCGCTCCGGCCACATCCTGCCCGGCTGGCACGAGGGGCACGGTGCTGGGGAAGTGGCACTGTGGCTCTTCCTCTGCCCAGCAGCCAGTGGCCCTGGCGGGATGGGGAAACCGAGGCACGGCCCAAAGTGACCGAGCAGGGCGGTGGGAGCGGAGCCGGGGCAGCCGCCTCGTCCCGGCTGCACGCTTGGGCAGCGTGGGAGGGAGCGGCTGGCACAGCCTCAGCTGGATGTGGCACAGGAGTCCCTGGAGCTGGCGGTGGCTGTGGGGCCGGGCAGGGGTCATGGCGCAGGTCCCCGCAGCGGTGATCCAGGACCCGTCAGAGGCGCGAGGCCGTGGCAGCCCGGGGGTGCCCGGTCAGGGCCGGGGCAGGTCACCGTCCCCGCCATCGCCTGCCCTCGCTTGCGTACCTTTCCCTGAGCTGCCGAGCCACGGGCTGGACACGGCCCCAGGCTCAGCCTGGGCCCCGCGTGTGCGGGGAGGGGGCACCACGCGGGTCCCCTGTGGCACCGGGTGGGCTGCCCTGATGTCAGGCCCATGGCATCCTCGCACTCGGGCTGCCCAGCTGCTGCACATGCCTGGGATTCCTGCAGCCTCCCCGCACGCCAACCCCACCGCCCGCTGCCATGCGTGCCCCACCACACCGGGCACCCTGCAGCACCGGGTACCCCATGGCACGAGGCACCGCGTGTCACCGGGCATAGGGTGCCATGGACCAACAGAGGTGTGGGGTAAGTGTATGGCACCGGGCAAGGACACACGTGTGGCACCGGGTGCGGTTGCACGCATGAGTACCGGCGTGTGCCGGGTGCTGCCATCCGTGCCGCGGCAGGTGACCCTGTGCCTGGCCACGCTCCCACGGCACAGTCCTGCCAGCCGGGCTTTCTCCAGCTGGGGCAGAGCGCTGCCGCTGCTCCGGTGCCTGTGATGCCGCTGCACAGCTGGGTGTCATGTCCCGGTGTCCGTGCCGGTGTCCGTGCCGGTGTCCGTGCCGGTGTCCGTGCCGGTGTCCGGTGGGTCTGCCTGCGGCGCCCTGCCCCCAGCCCGTGCTAATCGCACTAATTGGCACCCTGGCTAAAGCGCTTAGGCCCTCACCTCCCTGACCCGGCTGGCAGCTGGGCAGGGGGGAGGGGGCGCCCGGGACCCCCGGAGCCCATCTGTCCTGGGGGGCAGGGACACCAGCGGGTGTCCCCACGGGGCGTCCCCGGTCCCCAGCACCCTCGTCTGGCCGCACAGAGGCGACCGGTGACTTTGTGGAGGGCTGTCCCCTGGGTTGCGGTCCCCGTTCTGGGGGGTCCCCGGGGGTGGCGTCCCTGGGGAGTGGGGTGCTGTGTGCCCCCCGTGGGGCGACGTGGCTCCTGCCACCGGCCCAGCCCCGGACTTTGCCCCCAGGTTGTTTTCCATCGCCTGCAACCACCCGACTCAGCAGAAACGCTCCCTTGGGCGTGGGGCTGGGCTGGGGGGGGTCACAGGGTGGGGGCCCCCCCTTGGCTGCCACCTCGCTCCCACCCAGTCCCGGCTCCTGGTCCCGCAGGGCGGGGACGCGAGTGTTGAGGTGCCACCCGGCATGGGGGTGGGCTGAGACCTGACTGCACTCATCACACGTGTCCCACAGGAGGAGGAGGAGGAGGAGGAGAGCCGCCTCCCGTGTCTGTCTGTCTGTCTGTGTGGGCTGCCCCAGTGCGCCCGGGATTCCTCGAGCGACCGTTCCTGGAGCGGCACCACGGGCTCAGCTGGGCGCTGGGTGCCGGCGATCCCGAGGGTGTCGACGGGTGCTGCCGGGGACGCTCCTTGGCGCGGGCGAGCCTCGACTTAGCGGCGCTGAGCCCTGGCTTTAGCCCTAAGCCCCTCTAATTCGACACCGCTCGCCGGCCAGGCCGCCTCGGCGGGGAAACTGAGGCAGCGGTGGCCGAGCCCACCCCATGCCGGCTTTTGGAGCGCCCCGCGCCCAGGCCCGTGCCAGCTTCGCCACGGCGGTGACTCGCCCCGGCCCCACACGTGCACCGAGCGGGTCGGGGCTCTGCTGGCGCGCGGGGTCCCGGGGAAGGGCGGGTGGGGGTCGGCGGGGGGGCCGGTGCCTGGCGGGGGCCGTGCAGCGCTGGCGCGGAGCCAGTGCCTATACTTGGAAGTCTCCGCGCGCCGTTCCCATATGGAACAAACATTTGCTGCAGCCCCTGGCCGCGCCGCCCCAGCTCTATAGGTCCCGCCAGCAGCCGGCCCCGGAGCACCCCCCCACCCCGGCACCCCCTACCCCGAGCCCCCACCCCGAGCTGGGTAGAGGAGCCAGCGGTGCTGGGGTGCCCCGCGGTGCCTCAGTTTCCCCGCAGAAGCAGGGTCAGGCGATACCCCCCCCCCAGCTGGGGCGTGTTCCCGAGGGGGGGTTCTGCGGGGACCCCCGGTGCGAACCCCCCACTCCTCGCGTGTCGCCTGCCTCACAGCGGCGCGGGGTGCTGCCGCCGCCGCCGCCCCTAGACCCGCACCCGTGGGTGCTGCGTCCCACGCCCCCGTCCCGGCGCTGCCCGGGTATCCCCGGCTGGAGAGGGGCCAGGGGGCCGGCCCGGGGTGCCCCGCGGCGTGGTGGGGGGGGGAGTGCCGGGGGGGCGCAGCCGAGCCCCGGCCGCTGCGTTTTAAATCCGCCGGAGGAATTTCTGCGGCGGCCAAGACAAACGTGACCTACTTTCTGCCTGTCCCCGCACGGAGCGGAGGAGCCCGAGGCCCGGGCACGGCGCCCAGCGCAGCCCCGCGGCCCCCCCCCCCCCCCCCCCCCCGGCGCGGGCTGGGGGCCCCCGCACCCCCCCCGCCCCCCCCATGCCGGGGCGGGTCACCGGCGGTTCAGCGAGGGGGGGGGGGCGTTGTAAACAGGGCCCCCTCCCATCCTGCTGGGGTGCTGCGGGGCACCTGTGGGGACGGGAGCCTGCGAGGGCAGGGGGTGGGTCCGCAGGCATCGTGCCTCGGTTTCCCCGTCCCGGGGGTTTGCAGCTGGGGGTGGCGGGGGTGTGCTCCCAGCGCTGCCGGTGCCCTGGCCCCCACCACGCCATGTCTTTGCTGCAGGAGAGCTCGCAGAGGAGGGACCCCCCCCAACCCAGGCCACCCCGGCGCCCCCCGCCCCGTAAGTGTGTCCCCCCCGCCACCACCCAGCACGTGTCGCGAATGCATCAGGGCTCAGCCCGGCCCCCGAGCTCGGGGTCCAGGGAGGCTCCCCCGGGCAGGGGCGGCTGCCCCGTGCAACGCCCCCGGGCTCCCCCAAGCCCTGCCCTGTGGCTGGGTGCAGCGCCCGCTGCCACTGCTGCCTGCGCTTGTGCTTCCCGCACGCTCCCGCACGCCTGCGCATGCCCTTACACACCCGTGCACACCCTTAGAGACCCATGCTCGCTCCTGCATGCCCCTGCACACCCTTACACACCCCTGCACGCCCTTAGAGACCCGTGCATGCTCCCGCACGCCCCTGCACACCCTTACACACCCATGCACGCCCTTAGAGACTCGTGCACACTCCTGCACGCCCCTGCACACCCTTACACACCCATGCACGCCCTTAGAGAGCTGTGCACGCTCCTGCACGCCCCTGCACACCCTTGCACACCCGTGCACGGCCTTACAGACCCATGCACGCCCTTGGAGACCCGTGCGCGCTCTTACATACCCGTGCACACTTGTGCATGCCCTTACACAACCGTGCACACCCGCGCACACCCATGCACGCTCCCTCACGCTCTCGCCCAGCCCCATGTGCTGTTGCATGCGCCATGCGAGCCTCGGCTCACTCCACGCGTTCTCGCACATCCCTCGCACGCTCGCCCAGCCCCGCATGCCCCACGTGGCCTTGCACACCCCGCTCCCCCCTGCATGCCCTTGCCCAGCCCTGCACCATGGCGCGGCTTCCCGGGGCGGGGGTCCCCCAGGGCTGCAGCCCTCGCCCCCCCCACATCATCGGGGGTCCGGGCTGAGCCACAGTTTGTCTCGGCAGGGTCCGGCCCGGGATGCTGCGCGGAGCTGAGCACTGAGGCGGGCGCCATGGGGTGCGCGTCGTAGCCCCCCGCCGCGGCCCCCCCGCGCGTGGCACCGGTGGCAGAGCCCACTCGGTCGGTGCTGAGCGCTCCTTGATGGAATTGCGGTGAATGGAACAGAAGCCCAGCACCCTGGACCCGCTGTCGGAGCCAGAGGACACCCGGTGAGACCCCCCGCCCCGTGCCCGCGCTGGCGCTGCCACCGCAGCCCTCTCTGCCCCACACGTCCCTGCATGTCCCCATGTCCTGCGTGTCCCCATGCCCCGCGTGTCCCCATGCCCTGGGTGTCCCCATGCCCCTCATATCCCCATGCCCTGGGTGTCCCCATGCCCCGCGTGTCCTCGCGCATCCCTGTGTGGTCCTGAACGGGTCTGTGCCGCGGGTGTCCCCATGCCCCGGGTGTCCCCATGCCCCGCATGTCCCCATGCCCTGTGTGGCCCCATGCCCCAGGCGTCCCCATGCCCTGGGTGTCCCCATACCGTGGGTGTCCCTATGCCCCACGTGTCCCCGTGCATCCCAGCATTGTCCTGGACGGGTCCGTGCCCTGCGTGGCCCCATGCCCCGGGTGACCCCATGCCCCGGGTGACCCCATGCCCCGCACATCCTGATGCCTTGTGTGTGTCCCCAAGTGCCCCTGTGCGTCCCCATGCCCAGCGCGTCCCGGTGCGTCCCTGCGTGTCCATTCCCCGGGTGTCCCTGTGCCCCCCACGTCTCCCCGCGCGTCGCCGTGCCCGCCTGTCCCCCTCCCCGCTCCCTGCCACCCCCTCCCCGCCGGGGCCCCTCGGGCCGCCCCGTCCCGGGGCTATTTCGGGCGGGCCGGGTTCTCACGTGCCCAGGGGGAGCCAGCCCCGGGGTCACCTTGGGCTGGAGCCCGGGACCCCCCGCCCCGGGCCCCGCGCCGCGCCCCTGGGTGCTGGCACACACCGCCCTCCCCCGCTCCCGCAGGTGCCCATCCCCGGGCCGTCGGGCCCCCCACCCCGGGCCGGGGCGGTGCGGGCGCGGCGCGGACCCCCGCCGCCCGCTATTGGCGGCGCCGCTCTGATGTCACTTCCCCGCGGAGCCAAAAGGACATTTTGTCTTTGACTGTCAATGAGCCCCTCCCCCCCGTTCCCCGCCCCTCCCCCACCCCTTCCCTTCCCCTCCCCCACCCCGCAGCCCCGGCTCAGCGCCCCCCCCAACACCCCGGGCGGTGCGGTGTCCCCAGGACCCCCTCCTCACCCTGCACCCATGGGTGCAAGCCCTGGCACCCCCACGCTGGACCCCGCACCGCTGGGTGGGGGGTGCCCCACTGCGGGAGGGTGGGGTGCAGGGGGGGGGCTGTGGGGGGCCGGGGAGCTCCGTCCCAGCCTGGCCCCCTCCCGCAGGTGGCTGGATGGGAAGCGCAAAAGAAAGAGCAGCCAATGTTTGGTGAAGAGCAGCATGTCAGGTACGGCCACCCCTGACACCCCCGGCACCCCCCGGGCACCCCCTGGTGCCCCATGTCCCTTCCAGAGCCCCCCAAGTCCCCTGGGCACCCCGAGTCCTCCCTGTGCTCCACAGGCACAACGTGTCCTCGCTGCGTCCCGCGGGCGCCCCGTGTCCTGCTGAGTTCCCCCAGGTACCCTGGGCACCCATGTCCCTCGTGAGCGCCCCGGGGTCCCCTGGGCACCCCGTGTCCTGATGAGCACCCCAGGGTCCCCTGGCACCTGTGTCCCTCGTGGGCACCCCAGGGTCCCCTGGGCACCCCACAGCCCTGGTGGCACCCCGGGGTCCCCTGGGCACCCCACGGCTCTGGTGGCACCCTGTGTTTCTGCTGGCCACCCCATGTCCTCACCCAGTTCCGCAGGCACCCTGTGTCCTGCCTGTGTCCCACAGGCACCCCACATCCCTGCCGGGCACCCCGTGGCCTCTGCCGGGCACCCTGGGGTCCCCTGGACACACCACTCCTGCCCTCCCCGGCACCCCACGTCCCACGGGGACCCCACCGCCCCGCAGGGTGCCTGTCCCCCTCTGCGCCCCGTGGCCGTGGCTCAGGCCGGGGCGGTGCTATCGGGGCCGGCAGCACCCTGGGGTGGGAGATAAGGGGGGCCCGGGCGGGCGCTGCCCCCCAGCCCTGCCCCATTCCCCAGCGGGGAGCGGCTGGGCTGGCGGGATCCAGCCGGGCAGGAGGAGGGGCCGGGGCAGGGACTAACTAGCCTGTCCCCCTGCTCTCGGGGCCGGGGGGGGGGGAGGACCCGGGCCCCCCCCAGTATCCAGCACCCACAGGGCACTAGGGTGGGCGCTCGGGGCCGCCCACGCCTGAATTCACTCCATGCCGGGGTGGGGCGCGGGGATCCCGGGGGGCTGGGACCCCCCTGTGCATTGCACGTGTTTCGTGCCTCAGTTTCCCCACAAAGCCGGTGATGGGGGGGGGAGGGTAGGGGGTGCTGCTCCCCGCGCTGCCACGCTGGGGGACCCCAGACAATACCGGGGACAGTGGGGCCATTGTGTGGCGGGGGGGATGGGGACACCCCTCCCTGCAGCCGGCTGGATAAAGGGACCTTTATTGCTGTGGGGGGCTAGGGCAGGCCCCCCCGGCCCCCCCAGCCTTTAACCCTTCCTGTGCCAGGGAGTCCTGCAAGGGGGCGGGGGGGCAGCAGCAGAGCAGGGGCGGGGGCGGGTGGGGGTCAGATGATGCCATAGGGTGAAAATGGGGTGGGGGATGATCTGGCAGGGTGTGGCGGGGGTCCCTGACGCGCCCCCCCCCCACAGGGTACATCCCTAGTTACCTGGACAAAGATGAACAGTGCGTGGTGTGCGGGGACAAAGCCACCGGCTACCACTACCGCTGCATCACCTGCGAGGGCTGCAAGGTGAGGGGGGGCGGTGGGCAGGGAGGCAGGCGGGCGGGCAGGGGGAGCCCACCGGGGCTCACCGTGTGTGTGTGTGTGTGTGTGTGTGTCCCCCCGCCGCTGTCATCCCCAGGGTTTTTTCCGTCGGACCATCCAGAAGAACCTGCACCCCACCTACTCCTGCAAGTACGATGGCTGCTGCGTCATCGACAAGATCACCCGCAACCAGTGCCAGCTCTGCCGCTTCAAGAAGTGCATCTCCGTGGGCATGGCCATGGACCGTGAGTGCGGGGCGGGCATGGGGGGGCACCCGCTGCTGCTGCTGAGGTGACAGGCCAGGGTCCCAGCACATGGGGTGGGTCAGGGTGCCTGGTGCAGCTGGGGTGTCTGTGGGGTGCCATGCTGAGGTCATCGGGGTGGTGCCCGGCACGGTGCGGGGGGGTGCTGGGTGATGGTGTGGGGTGCTCCTGGCACAGAGCAGGGGGTACCAGCTGATGAGATGTGGGTGCTTCTGGCACAGTCTACGGGGTGCTGGCTGATGGCGTGTGTGTGCTCCTGGCACAGAGCAGGGGGTACTGGCTGATGGCATGTGGGTGCTCCCAGCACAGTCCACGGGGTGCTGGCTGATGGGATGCGGGTGATCCAGGCATGGTGCAGGGGGTACTGTCTGACAGCATGTGGGGGCTCCCAGTATGGTGCAGGGGGTACCAGCTGACAGGCGTAGGGGTGCTCCTGGCATGGTGAGGCGGGTATCGGCTGATGGGATGTGGGTGCTCCTGGCACGGTCCAGGGGTGCTGGCTGATGGGATGCGGGTGATCCCGGCACGGTGCGGGAGGTACTGGCTGATGGGGCAGGGGGGCTCCTGGCACGGTGCGGTGGGTACCAGCTGACAGGGCTGGGGGGCTCCGGCAGTGGTGCTGGATGATTCGAAGCGGGTAGCAAAGCGGAAGCTGATCGAGGAGAACCGGGAGCGGCGGCGGAAGGAGGAGATGATCAAGTCGCTGCAGCATCGCCCCAACCCCAGCGCGGAGGAGTGGGAGCTGATCCACGTGGTGACGGAAGCCCACCGCAGCACCAACGCCCAGGGCAGCCACTGGAAGCAGAAGCGGAAATTCCTGGTGAGGACGCGAGGCGAGGGGAGCCTGTCAGCACCCCCCGGGACCCCCCGCCCTGGCCGGTGTCGGCTGAGCACCCGCACGCTCGGTGCACATGTAGTGGGCAGTGCTCACGGTGCCCCTGCACTGGGGAGGGGTGGCGGTTTGGGAAGTTGCCCGGTGTCCTTGAGCTCATCCCCGCCTGGAAGGGTTGAGGGGTGACCGAAGGGGACAGCTGTGCCCTGCGCGGGGTGGCCCGGGCCCACAGCTCCCTCTGTTGGCTGCTGCCCCGCTCCCAGCCCTGCCTCGGTTTCCCCCCTCCCGCCACGTGGGGGGGTCCCGGGGAGGGGGACACAGCGTCCACGCACCCCCCAACCCCGCCGTCCGTCCCCGCAGCCCGAGGACATCGGCCAGTCGCCCATGGCCTCCATGCCCGATGGGGACAAAGTCGACCTGGAGGCATTCAGCGAGTTTACAAAAATCATCACCCCGGCCATCACCCGCGTGGTCGACTTTGCCAAAAAACTGCCCATGTTTTCGGAGGTAACGGGGGGGCCGGGGCAGGGCGGGGGCGGTCCTGGGGCTGCCGCGATCCCCCCCGTGCCGCCGCCACGCCGACGCCGTCTCCTGCCGCCCCCCCCAGCTGCCTTGCGAAGACCAGATCATCCTGCTGAAGGGCTGCTGCATGGAGATCATGTCGCTGCGGGCGGCCGTGCGCTACGACCCCGAGAGCGAGACGCTGACGCTCAGCGGGGAGATGGCCGTCAAGCGGGAGCAGCTCAAGAACGGCGGCCTCGGCGTCGTCTCCGATGCCATCTTCGACCTGGGCAAGTCCCTCTCTGCCTTCAACCTGGACGACACCGAGGTGGCCCTGCTCCAGGCCGTGCTGCTCATGTCCTCAGGTAGCGGCCGCGGCGCCCGCGCGCGGGGCTGGTGAGGGGGGAGTGGGGCGGGCACACCGGGAAACCAGAGGGTGCATGCGGGGGGCACCCCACTGCCCAGAGCCCCCAGCATCCTGAGGGTGTGCTGGGTGGGCACCCCGATGCCAGATGCTACCCAGCATCCTGGGGGTGCATGGGGTGGGTACCCGAATGCACCTCGGGAGCTGTGCCAGGCTGTACTGGGGGAATGTGGGGCGAGCACCCTCATTCCCAGTGCCTTGGGGAGCTGTGCCAGGCTGGAAGGGGTAGGCACCCCAATCCCCAGTGCCCCAGGAGCGTGGGGTGGGCACCCTAATCCCCAGTGCCACAGCAGCCTGGGAGTCCAGGGTGTGGGCACCCCAGTCCTCAGTGCGCCAGGACCATGAGGTTGGCACCCTAATCCCCGGTGCTGTAGCCCCAGGGTGCAACGGGTGGGCACCCTAATCCCTAGTGGCCAGGAGCATAGGGTGGGCATCCTCACTGCCAGTGCCGCAGCCTCCTTGAGGGTGTAAGTAGTGGGCACCCCAGTCCCCAGTGCTGCAGCATGAGGGTGCAAGGGGTGGGCACCCTAATCCCTAGTGGTGTAGCCTGGAGATGCAAGGGGTGGGCACCCTCACCGCGGTGCCCAGCAGCACGAGGTGCACGGGGTGAGCACCTCCGTGCCCTGGGCAGCTGTGTCGGGCTGAAGCGGGTCTGGCGAGGCGGGCACCCCAGCACCCAGGGTGGGGGACGCGGGGGGGGGCACGGAGGCTGAACCTCCCCCCCTCGCCCCGCCGTGGATGCCCACCGGGTTGTGCCCCGCGCAGACCGGACGGGGCTGATCTGCGTGGAGAAGATCGAGAAGTGCCAGGAGACGTACCTGCTGGCCTTCGAGCACTACATCAACTACCGCAAACACAACATTCCCCACTTCTGGCCCAAGCTGCTGATGAAGGTGACGGATCTGCGGATGATCGGCGCCTGCCACGCCAGCCGCTTCCTGCACATGAAGGTGGAGTGTCCCACCGAGCTCTTCCCCCCCCTCTTCCTCGAGGTCTTCGAGGACCAGGAGGTGTAGGGCTGACACCCCCGCCCCACGCCCCCTCCCCACTGCGCCCCCCCCCCCGCCCCACCAACCTGCCCCGATCCAAGCCCCCCCCCCCCTCAAATTTTTTTCTTATTCCTCCCCCCAGGGGCGAGGGCTTGGGCGGGGGGATGCTGCGCCCAGGGCGGGGGGGTCCCGCTGCGCCCCCCCACGGCTGCCCCCCCGCCACCCTCCCCGCGCCCCAGGACTTGACGAATTTTGTTTGTTTGCACAGGGAAGGGCCCCGACGGTCGAGCGTTTCCTTTATTGTCCTTCTCTTCGTAGATTATTATTTTTTAAGCATTTATTTCCCTCCCTGAGAGGCTAAAATATTAAACTAACTGCACTTTGGAGAGAGGAGGAGGAGGAGGAGGAGGAGGAGGAGGTGGAGGAGGAAGAGCAGAGGAGAGCAGGGGGCTCTGGGCTGCACAGGGAGAGGCTGCCCCGGCCGGGGGGGCCACGGCCACATGCACTTTTGGCCGGGCAGCGGCGCGGGGGGCACCGGGGGGGTGCCAGGACCCCCCACATAGCGGGGTAGGGGGCACAGGGGGCATAGCGGTGGTGAGGGGGACACAGGGCTGGGGGACACCTCCCCCCCAGCCTGCTGGCCTCGGGGTCTGCCCTGGCTGGTGGTGGGGGGGGTGCCCCCCCCCAGCACCCTCCCACACCCCAGATGCGGGGCCAGATTCGGGGCTTTGGGTTTTTTCTGTCTGGTTTGGGCTGAGAGGAGACGATGTTGTGCCAAGCGCCGGCGGACGGTGGGCGCTGCGGGACACCGGGTGGGGGGGGGAGCCGTGGGGACCCGCTGTGGCCGCCCCCCCCCCCCCCCCGAACCCCCACCTTCTCCATTGTCCTTTTTTTTTTTTTTATGGTTGTTTTTTTCCCCTCGTCCTCGTGGGTTTGTTTGTCGTGTCCGTCAGGAGTTGCAATGGCCCCGGAGGCGCCAGCGCGGGGCGGGGGGCAGCGGGTGCCCCCCCCGGGACCCCACACGGCCCCCACTGCACTACTGCCCCGGCCCCCCCGGCAGCAGCACTTCGGGGGGCTGCACCCCCCCAACCACCCCCCCTCGCTCCCGGAGGGGGGGTCCGGGCTGCGGTGGGGGCTGGCGGGGTCCAGGTAGGGGGCTGGGGGTCAGGGCTGCGGCGGGGGCGCCCGGGAATGGTTTTATCACCTTTCCCCCCCCCCCAGTTTAGGTTTGTGAATTTTTTCTTACCTCAGGCAGAGGCCGAGGGGGGGTGCGGGCCGGGGGGGGGCCGGCCAGGCAGGCAGCCTGCCGGGGCCCACCTAAGCTAATATATATATATATATATATAAATATATATAAAATATATAATTTTTGTAATTAAAAAAAAAATCTTTTTACGGGTCGTTTAAAAGCAGAAATCCCAACACGAGACACTCGCCCCCCCCACCCCGGGCACGGGGGGCCGGGCCAGGCTTCCCACCGCACCCCGGCCCCCCCCGCCATGGGCTTCGGGTCTGGGGGCCCCGCCGGACCCCCTGCAGCCGGGGCGGGGGGTGCAGAGGGGCCGTGGCGTGGCAGGGCCGTGGCACCTGTGGGTGCCCTCGCGGCCGGGGGGGGGGGCGGTGCCCCGGGCCCCTCCCAGCAGGGCCAGCATCGCACTTGGTGCAAAATGTCTTAAACTCACCCCAGGTGCCCGGCACGGGGGGTCCCGGCGTGGCACCGGCCGCGGGTCGTGCAATAGGAGCCGGTGCCAGGAAACACTAATGCCCGCGCTGGGGGGGCGCAGGCTTTGGGGATTGACCCCCCCCACGGCAGCACCGGCCCCCGCCGAGCCCTGCCCCGCGCACGCCGGCCTTAACACGTGCCTTCGGGCTGTGGGCAGGGGCTGCGGCCACCGCGGCACGGTGCCCGGGGGGTGCCGGTGCCACGGCCGTGGGGTGGCCACGGCCATGCTGCGGCGGGCAGCGCCAGTGCCGTGGTGGTGCCGCGGCCATGCCATACTGGTGCCGTGGCCACGCATGCGGGTGCAGTGCCTGTGCCAGTGCTGGTGCCATGGCCGCGCGATGCCCGTGTGTTCCCGTGCACGGTCCAGGCGCTGCCCGTGCGTTGCCAGCTCACTGCCCGGCCACTGCCCGGCTGTGTCTCCAGCAGCAAACATCACCCCTGCCCCCGCAGCCAGGCACGGGCCGCCCCCCCCCGCCCCAGGCGGCAGCACGGTGCCCTGGGGTGCCTCGTCCTGGGGGGACACAGCCCGGCCCCCCACCCCACGGCCAGCACGCCCTCACACTCCCCCCCCCACCCCGCGCCCCCCTGGGCCGCTCCCTCTCGTCTCCGTCTCGCGTCGCCATCGCACGTCCAGCGTCGGCCCCGGCTGCACCCGGGGGGGGGCCAGGACCGGTGCCCCCCACTCCCCACTCCACTCCCGCCGCCTCCCCCGGGCTGTCCCCACGTCCCCCGTCCCCGTGTCCCTCGTCCCCCCCAAGCACATACCTCATGGCTCCCGGAGCTGCCCCCGCCTGGGCCGCGTCGCGCCCGGCCGGCACGGCCCGGCGCGGCTCGGCACGGCCCGGCGCGGGGGTCCCCCGACTATGCATGGTGCCGCGGGGGGCGGCGGGGGCCGCGGCCGGCGTCGCTGAATGTAGGGCGCGGGACGGGGGGCGGGGGGTGCCGCTGAGCTCCGTGACAATCACAGTCTGTGACGTGCGATTTTAAACCCTTTTGTGTTTTGGTCAGGATTTTAAAGAAAGATATTTTTATGGTAATTGTTGCTGGTCTATTTTACTATATATTTATGTAATAAATATATGATGAAAAAAAAGAAACCAACCCCACCCAAACCCACCCGCACCCACCCACCCACCCAGCTCGGCTGGATCCGGCCTCTGCTTCCCACCGCTGGCTGCCGGATTGGGGGGGGGGGGGCCAGGGTGGGGGAACCCCCCCCGGCGCTGCCAGCGGAGCCGTGGGGCTGGCACCCAACTTGGGGGGGTGGGTCCTGGCATCCCGGCGCCCACCTGGGGGGTTCAGCCCCCACCCAGGAGTCCGGCGGGCGCCGCGGGGTTCGTGCTGTCCCGGGGCGGGGGCTGGCGCGTGTGTCTGCTGCGTGCGCGTCCCCCCGCGCGGTGCTATGTACAGGGGTGGCGGGTGCGCGGGGGGGTCCGCGGGGGCCCTACTGGGCGTCGATGCGGAAGGAGAGCAGCTTCTCGGAGTGGAGGTTGTTGAGGGTGCGGAGGTCCGGCAGCTTCAGCAGCAGCTTGGTGAAACGCGACGTCTCGGCCGGGTGCGTCTTGAGCACGAGGGCGCGCAGGGCGCGGATCAGCGTCTCCTGCAGCTGCTCCACCGACGCCGTGTCCTCCATGCCCGAGCGGTCTGCGGGGACGCGGCATCAGCGGGCGGGCGGATGGGGACACCCCCAGCCCCGGCGCCCCCGCCTCCGCGTCGCCCCGGCTCCCACCTGCCGAGACCAGGACGACGGCGGTGAAGAGCCCCAGCTCCTCGTCGGTGAGGTCGAGGGCGCTGAGCTTCTCGCTGAACTCGAACATGGAGCCGAGCAGGTCGCCCATGCCCATGCCCCACAGCTCCTCCAGGCTGTACTTCGTCCGGCTCATGAACGTCACCGTCTGCTCCTTCACGTCAAACAGCGAGGCGAAGCGAACCATCAGCACCTGCGGCACACGCGGCGTCAGCTGGACAGCGGCACCGTGCCGAGCCGAGGGGCACCGTGCCGCGCCGGGGGCCATCCTGCCACGCTGGGGGCTACTGCGCCACGTTGTGGGCTACCGCGCCGTGCCACGGGGCACCACGCAACACCACGCTCCGTGCCACGGCTCAGTGCTGTAGGGCACTGTGCAGTGCCGTAGGGCGCTGTGCCAGTCCGTGGGGCACCATGCGATGCCATGGGGCCCCATGCCATGCTCTGGGGCACTGTGCAGTGCCGTAGGGGCACCGTGCCCGTGCCACGGGGTTCTGTGCCGGTCCATGGGCACCATGCAATGCTGTGAGGCTCCATGCCGGTCCATGGGGCACCATGCAATGCCACGGGACTTTGTGCTGGGCCACGGGGCGCCGCACCCTCCGTTGAGCCCTCACTGTCCTGGGACGTACCTCGAAGGTGCCGGCCTTGAGCAGGGTGACCTGGTCGTGCTGGGAGAGGGCCTGGAAGCCGGGAATGTGCTTGGCGAACTCGACGACCTCGCGGACGGCGGGCGTGAAGCTGAGGGAGAAATCCTCCCAGATCTCCTGCACCGAGCGCCCGCTGCGGCCGGGCAGGTGGCTGTTCATGGGGCAGGCCTGCGGGCGACGGGCACGGCTCAGCCCGGCACCGCGGGGCTGCCCCGGCCCCGCCGCCGCGGCACGGACAAGGCGATTAGCGCGATTAGCGGCTAAAAATAACCAGGGCTGGGGAGCGGCAGCCCCCGGGCGCTCACCGGCAGGACGTCCTTGGTGCCGCGGGGCCAGGGGCAGCCCCGCGCCGGGGGCTCGGGGTAGGCAGGGGGGCAGAGCCGGGGTTCGGGGGGGCCGGGCGCCCAGGCAGGGGTCGCGTCCCAGCACAGGAGGCCGTTCTCGCAGGCCGGGGGGGGTCCCAGCTTGTCGTGGGCATAGACGAAGATCTCCTTGTGGGCCTTGGCCACCTGCGCGATGACGTCCTCGGTGCCCCCGCCGGGGCTGGGCGAGCGGGGGGGCGTCAGCTGCTGGGGGAACTGGGAGAAGCAGGCGGCGGGGGCGAGCGGCGGGGGGCCGGGGGGCGGCGGCGGAGCGCGGCCCCCGCCCGGTGCTGGACCCTCGCCGGGGCTGGGCATCCCCGGCGGGACGCTGCCCATGCTGCTCATGGCGCTCTGCATCTCCGCCAGCATCCGCTGCTTCTCCCGCTTGGGGATGCGCCCGAAGCGCACGGCTGTGGGGAAAACGGCGTCAGGGGGGAGCGCGGGCACACCGAACCCCCCCCCCCGGCCCTGCGCGACCGGGGCTGCCGGGAAGGCGGCTGCATCCCTCCTCCCGGGTTTGGAGGGGACGAACAGCCCTGAACATGGGGGGACCCATCCCTGGAGGGGACGCACAGCCCCGAGCACGGCGGAGGAGGGACCGCGTGTCACGGGCCACGTGGGGCACCCAGTGCCGGGGGACCCAGTCCTAGAGGGGACGTACAGCCCCGAGCACAGCGTGCCCATCCTAGGAGGGGACGTACAGCCCTGACCGGGGCGGCGACCCAGCTCAGGAGGAGACGTACAGCCCGGGGCATAGGGGGTCGCGCCCCCGGAGGGGCTGTTCAGCACTGAACAGGGGGTCCCCGGTGGTGGGGGGGCCCGGAGGGGCAGAGCCAAGCTCACCGTCACGGGACATGCCAACCAGCAGGCACTTCTTGAAGCGGCACTGCTGGCAGCGGTTGCGGTTGATGCGGACGATGGAGCAGTTCTCGTTCTTGAGGCACTTCTTGTACTGGATGTTCTGCTGGATGCTGCGGCGGAAGAAGCCCTGCAGGGCACAGGGGGGTGTCACTCAGGGCCGCCCCAGCACGGTGGGGGCTCCGTGCCGCCCCGTCCCCAGCCGCGGTACCTTGCAGCCCTCGCAGGCATGAACGCCATAGTGGAAGCCGGAGGCGACGTCCCCGCAGACCTTGCAGAGCAGCACCATCCCATTCAGCTCTGTGGAGGGACGAGGGTGAGCAGGGTCCCGGGGTGCCCACCACGGGGTGGGGGGAATACCCGCCCCCACCCCTGCCCACCCCACTCACTGGTGACGGTGCTGCCGGTTTTGCTGGGCGAGCTGCGCCGCCGCTCATCCGCAGGGACCTGCTGCACCCCGGGGAAGTTCACTGAGGACCCGTAGGATGACGACGACGACGACGACGACGACGACGAGGAGGATGAAGGGGAGCCATCCTCACGGGGGGCCAGCGAGCCCCCGCCGTAGGCACGGGAGTCCTGGAGGGAGCCGGTGGGCGACGGGGGAAAGTAGGTGGAGAAGGGCTGGGAGCCCGACTGGGAGCTGCCGTTGGAGCTGTCGCTGCAGAGCGAGACGGGGCTGGTGCGGTTGGGCGAGGTGCCGCTGGAGCCCACGTAGCTGATCACGCCGCCTGCAGGCAGAGCAGCGAGGCCACACATGCACCGAGCTGCACCGGGCTCAGCCTCCCCCGGCACCCCAAGAGGAGGAATCGCCACCGTGGGTGGGGTGTCCCCAGGGAAGCACCCCGGATGCATCCCGGACCCACGGGTGTCCCGCTGCACCTGTGGCCGCACCGCGCCCACCAGCTGCCACGAGTGCCAGCCCCACGTGGGACGGGGACAGCCAGGTTACCGGGGTGTGTGCCAGCCGGGGACACGGGCACGGCACCCCGGAACACCCGTGGGAGGAATGCGGGCTGGGAACCCGCCGGAGGCGTAACCGGGAGGTCACGACAGTTACACCCGCTGCCTCCAGCCCCGTGCCTGCAAGTCCAGCCCCACAAGTCCAAAGGGAGCCCCAAGGCACAGCCCCACCGTGGCACCGGGGGGGTGTCACCGCACCACCCCCTCATTTGAGGGGGGTGCAGAGCAAAGGGTAGAGGCTGGGGGAGCTCTGCGAGGGGCAACCCCCCAAAGGTGGAGACCAACCCCGGTGCCATGCCCACGGCCAGCCCTGGCAGAGGTCACAGCCCCCCCCAGTCCCCTGCCCCCCCTTAATGCACGGGGCAGTGGCACCGGGACACGTGGAAGGCGACGTTGGGGACACACGGGATCACCGGGGCCATGTGTCTCCCGCCGCACACGGTGCCGCTGGCACAGATGCCGCGCGCTGGAGCCAGCCTGCCACCGCCACCCCCCCTTCACTGAGCCACCTCCAAAGGGGGTCATCGAATTGGGGACAGTGGGTCTTATACCAGCCCCCCCCCCAAAACCGCAGCTCTTGGGACCCCCCCCCCCCCAGCTTCTGGTATATCAAAATACAGGGGGGATCCCTCACCCCCAAAGCTCCCCCCCCCCCCCCCGGTCCCGGGGCTTTGAGGGGGGGGGATCCACCCCAAAGGGTTGCACCAGGACGTGGGGGCTCTCCCCGACCCCGTAGCACCGGGACCCCTCGGGGACACCCCCCTCCCCAAACCGCCCTCCCCGCATCTCTCGCTCCTCCCCTTCCCCCCCCCCCCGCCGCCCCGCTCCAGCTCAGGCGGCCTCACGCCGCCGCCCCACGTGCTCGATCCGCACGTGGCCTCCCGTGGCCCCGCCCCTTCACGCTTTGCCCCGCCCCTCTCCCTCCCATTGGCTTTGCCGCCACGCTCCGCCCCTTCGCGTTGTCCCGGAGATAGCGCCCGCCCCCCCCCCCCCAACCCATTAGAAAGGGCGAGTGAAACGCGGCGTCCCCGCTTCCGGGTGTGACGTCACGAGGGGGGGCAGCGATGATGTCATGAGCCGACCAATGGGCGGGGGCGGGGCGGGGCTGCGGGGAAAACAAACTCCGCACGTGGCAGCGGCGGGGAGGGGGACACGTGCCGGGGGGGGGGGGAGAACCGCCTCCGTTCCGTTCACCCCACACACACCCGCCTCTCCCGGTGCGCGTCCTCGCGCGGGGCGGCCCGGTATGCGCGTCCCCACCTCCGCCGCCCCCGGAGTGCCCAGTCCCCTCTACCCCGGTCCCAGTGTTCGGGGACTCTCCGGTCCCGGGGCACGTCCCTCCGGTCCCGGTCCCCGCTGCAACCGGTCTCGGTGTCCGGGGCACCCCGCTCCCTCTGGCCAGGTCGCCCCGGTGCACCGCTCCCGGACCTCACTCATCCTGTCCCCGCGTCCAGCGAGCCCCGGTGCTCAGGACTTCCCGGTTTCCATTCCTCCTGCCCCGGCGATCGGAGCCCCCCGGTGCCGGTGTTCAGGTCGCCCCGGTGCCAACGCGCATCCCTCCTCCCTCCCGGGGACGCCCCGGCCCCGCTGCCCGGTCCTTACCCCGCTATGCAGGACCGGCCGGTCCCGGTAGGAAGGAGCCCCGTTCCGGGATGCGGTCCCGGTGCGCATCCTGCCCGGTGGGGTGTGCAGGACCCTCCGGTCCCGATGTCCGGACCCCTCCGACTCGCGGTCTCAGCGCGCAGCCCCCTCACTGCGATCCCGGTGCCCCGACCCCCCGACTCCGGTTGCTCGGGACCGCTCCCGGTGCCGCGGGCGGAGGGAGCGGGACGGGGGGTGCGCTTCGGCGGGGCACTGACCTGTGCTGCCGGTCTCGGGGGCGGCCATCCTGGGAGGGGGGGGGGGACACGGCTCCACCGAGCCTCCCGCAACCAGAGCCGGAGCCGCGCCGAGCCGTGCCGCGCCGCCGCCCGGTGAGGGCTGTTGTGCGCCCGCCGCCCGCCCCGCCGCCCGCCCGGCACCGGCCGCGGCTGCGCACTGGGCCGCACGCGGCGCCGCCGCCTCCCCCATGTGATTCCCGGGGAGAGCCTCGTGCCCCAGTGACACACTTTCCACCGGCGGAGAGCCCGGGCACAGCGGGGACCCCCGCGGCGGGGGCGCCCGCCCGCCCACGGGGACCGGTACCGGCACCCAGACCGGCACCAGCACTGGCACCGGCCAGCACCGGGGAACAGCACCGGGGAACAGCACGGGCACCCCTGTCACCCTGCATGGCACCGGGGACACCCAGTGCCCCTGTCACCCCACATGGCATCGTACCTGCATTGGCACTTCTGGCACCCAGAATGGCACCAGGGACACCCGGGTACTCCTGTCACCCAGCATGACATGGGCCCTGTGCTGGGGACACCTGAGCACGGCACTGTCCCCTGCACCAGGGGCACCTGGGCACGACACTGGCACCCAGCATGGCACTGTTCCCTGCACCGGCGACACTGGGGGACAGCTGTCACCCTGCACAGCATCATCCCTGCACTGGGGGCACCCGAGCATGGCACTGTCCCCTGCACTGGGCACACTGGGGGCCACCTGTCACCTTGCCCAGCACTGTCCCCTGCACCAGGGAGACCCAGGCACAGCACTGGCACCCCTGGCACCTTGCAGGGCACTGTGTCCTGGGGCCACCGAGGCACCCTTATCACCCAGCACAGCACAGTCCCTACACCGGGTGCACCCAGGTGCCCCTGTCACCCCACATGACACTGTCCCCTGTGCTGGTGACACCCACAGTGTGGCACCAGCCCCACAGGTCCCCCATGCTAGGGATGCCCACGCACAGCACCGCCCCGGCGTAGACCCTGGCACAGCCCACACACCACAGCATGCCACAGCTGGACCCCTGTGCCCCCACCCTGTGCCCCCTGTCCCCACTGCCACTGGGGCAACGTGCTGCCCGTGGTGGGTGCCCGGTGTGGCACGTGCCTGGCAGCCGTGGCCCAGCCTGGCCCCTCTCCCAGCTGCCGCAGGGGCCTGCGGCGACATGCTGTGCCCGGTGCTGCAGTGCCAGGGCAGAGCCAGCCAAGCAGATCTGGGTCATGGCACCGGGGCCAGCACAGCCGGGCAGCAGGGGGGGCTCCAGGGGTGCTCATGGCCCCCCAGGGGGGAGGCATTCAGAGGCACCAGCACCCTCCTGGGTGCCACGTGCCGGGTGCTGCCCTGGCTCTCAGCCAGGAGAAGGTACAGGGTGAGGACGTGCCAGCGCCGGGAAATCCTCGAAGCTAATCCCTGGGAGGGGAGGCCTCGGGGGCCCCGGCTGTGCCCGGAGCCTGCAGAGTGCCCTGGTGGGGGGGGACGCTGGAGCTCTGCACCCCCAGGAGTCAGCACCCCCGTGGGGGCGTGGAGCTGTCCTTTGGCTGGGTGCCCCTGGGGACCCCACTGGGTGCTGGGGCTGCTCCTGGCTTGTAGGGTGCCCTGCGGCACTGGGGCAGTGGGGACACCCTGTCACCCCGCAGGACGTGCCCTCGCCCTGAGTCACCAGGTGGCTGCGCGGTGCCGTGGCCGCGCTGCAGCCAACACCTCCGGCGGGGAGAAACACCGGCGGCTCCCGGAAGGATGTGTGGGGCCAGGCTGGCACCGAGTCCAGGTCACAGCGGGGGGGACAGCGGCCCCGGGAGGGGGGGGCTCGCACTGCCACATGGCCACTGCCAGCAGCGCAGCCGTGCCCAGCCATGCCCAGGGTGCCCTGGGTGTGCAGATGCCACCCACCCTGCGTGGCGCATCGTCCCCCTCGCAGCACGTTCCTGGGCTGCGGCAATTAGCCGTGACTCAGTCGCCCGGCTCGGTTCGGAAAACAACCCCGCGCACGGCTGGGTGCCGCACGGCCCCTGGCACCCGACCGGCCTGGCTCAGGGGTGCTCGTCTGCACCCGGCTGCTCAGCTCCCCCGGGGCCCCTGGGGTGGGTGCAGACGTGGGAGTGACCAGATGAAGCCCGTGGGGGCGTCCCGCCGTGGGGTCCCGCCATGGGTCTGGGGCCCTGGCACAGCAGGTTGGTGTGAGGGTGCTGGGAGCAGGGACCCCAGGCTGGGTGCAGCTGGGACATCCTGGCAGCAGGATGGGGACACCAGCTGGGGACGGTCAAGGAGCAGCACGGTTGGGGCGCAGGGGCCACCAAAGCCACCGGGAGGGCAGGGTGCCGCAGCCAGGCACGTGCCCGCTGTGCCCTGCGCCGGACCCCTGGCAGCCCCATGGCTGAGCTGTCCCGGGGACCCTCCCAGAGGCGGGGGCTGTGCCCTGGGGGGTCCCGTGCCCCCCAACACGGCAGTGCTCGTGCCAACCAGTCCGTGGTGCAGATGGGGCACCTCGACCCCTCTGAGGTCATCACAGGCCACTGTACCCAGCAGCGGCGGGGGGGACACACGTGCCCTTGTTCCCTGCCTCGTGCCATACCCCTGTGCCTGGCCCCCCACTCCATCTCCAGCCCGGGCCCCACAGAGGTGCTGGCCCCGGCCCCCTCCCCTGCAGCGGGGACCGCGGGGTCATGGAGGCAGATGAGGACTCTCCGGTGCCAGGGCGTGGGCGCGAGGGCAGGCGGCCGCGTGCCCCGGTGCCCGGGTTGCCGGCGGTGCCGTGCGGCCGTGCCACGTGACGTGCCTCCACTCGCTGCCGAACGCCTGCGTGCAGAGCAGTTATTTTTACTCGGGCTGGCCGGGTTGTTTACCTTGTTGTACCTTTTCCAGGAAAAGGGGGGTGTCTCCGCCGGGGACAGGGGTTTGTTCCTGCCCGTCACCCCCTCCCCGCGCTGGGGGTCTGGCAGGGTGCAGACACCCCCCCCAGCGCTACAGCCCCAGCACCCCCCACCCCCGTGCTCAGTCACCCTCCAAACCCGCTACGGGGCTGTGGCATCCCGGTGGGGCTGAGGACGCTGGGACTGGCTCGGTCTCTGTGCCACCCTGTGCCACTCCGTGCCTCAGTTTCCCCAGCCAGAGGCGTGATGATGCAGGCGGGCAACTAGAGACACGCCTCGGGGGTCCTGCACCCCTAGACCCCCTTTCCATCCCCACGGGGTCGCACTGATGGTAGCAGGGGGGAGAGCAGGAGCCCTGGTCCCGCCGCGGGGTGCCAGGCTGGGCTGGGGGGTTCGGAGTGTTTTCCTGATCCGTGGCTGAGGAGCCGAGAGCAGCCCTGGCACGTCCCCGCGGCGCTTGGCCGAGGCTGAGGGCTCGGCGCTGCCAGGACTCGCCTTTCCCCTCCCCGCGGAAGGGGAAAAAAAATCAGGTAAACAAGGCAGGCCCGGGCGGGGGCACCCCATGGCGGGGGGGCACCCCACGGAGGGGGGGAGGCACCCCATAGCACCCTGGCACTGCAGGATGGGGCAGACCTGAGCCGGGGGTGCAGGAACCCTGGGAGGGGCAGGGTCTGGAGGTGCAGGGACCCCGGGGCAGGGTCTGGAGGGGCAGGGGGGGCACCGACCCGTGCAGGATTTAGGGACCCACTGATGCAGGGAGGGTGCAGGCTGCAGGGTCTGGGGGCGCAGGGACCCCCGAAGGATGCAGGGACCCAGAGCTCAGGGCGATGCTGCAATCTGGGGGTGCAGAAGGGGTGCAGGGACCCCTGGAGAGGTGGGGTCCCCAGGGTGTGCACCACGCGGGGTGGTCTGGGAAGCCCCTGCAGGGGCAGCAGCTGGAGCGGGTGTGGGGGACCCCTGTGGCCCCCTTGCTGGCAGGGTGGGGCCGCGGCGGCGCTGGCCCCCCTCGCCCGCAGCCCCGCTGGCTGCGGCCCCATAAACCTCACGTGCCGGTGTTTGTGTTCCCAGTGCAGCGTCATCGCCCCGATCCCTCGATCGCCCGATCCCCCGATCCCCGCAGGCTGGGGAGGGCAGCGGCAGCGCCGGGGGCCGCGGGGGGCTCCTTCGGCCTCGCCGACCCCCCGCTGCAGGCAGGCAGGGGCGGGAGACCCACTCCCCTTCCCCACACTCCGTGCCCCCCCGTTCATCCCTCCTCTCGGTGTGGATGTGGGGCAGCCCCCCGACCTCGGCGGGGCACACGGTGACCGTGGGGCCTGGGGTCACCGGGGCGCTTGGCGTCTGTGAAAGCCCATGTGAGCAGGCGCTGCCCTCCTCCTCCTCCTCCTCCTCCTCGGGGTGCGGGGAGCCCTCTCCATCCCAGCTAGCTGGTTGCGGCGTCACGTGGCGCTGGCATGTGAGCCCTGCTCCATTTTTAGCCCCAGCAGCTCCCTACGCGGCGGCCCTGCTGCAGCGCCATGTGCGGGCAGCCGCCCGGCCGGCACGTGGGCCTGCCGCAGCGGGGACGGACGCGGCACCGGGAACCCCCCTGCCACCGGCCGCCGCCGCCGCCACCGCCACCGGGACGAGCGTGGCCCGAGCGTGCAGCCGAGCGCGGCCACGCGTGTGCGCGCGGCGTGGGGCTTGGCGTGACACGCGCCAGGGCGGCCGCGGCCGAGGGGCTTCCCCGTGGGGCGGTGGCACCGCCTGCGTGGTTTGGTCAGCGCGGCGGGCGGGGGGGACGCCGCCGCTCGCCGGGGCGTCGGGAGCAGGGGGCCCCCCCCTCCTGCGAGCGCAGACCTGCGGAGAGGCACGTCCCCCGCATGTCCCCGACGCGCCCCCGGCACGTGCCCTGCGTGTCCCCTGAGCGTCCCCGATGTCCTCATGTGCTGCGGGGGGGGTGTGGGGGGGGTGTTCAGAAGGCGTGTGTGTGGGGGGAATGCTGTGCGTGTGTGTTTGCGTGTGCTTGTGCATACGTGTGCGCCGGGGCTGCAGCACCGGGGGGGGTTGGGGGGGGCTGCAGTGCCTGCAGCGTGAGCGTGTGCCTGCGGTGGGGGCTGCAGCGCCCTGCTGCGGGGGGGTACATGCGTGTTCATGTGTGCGCGTGCATGTGTGTACATGTGCATGTGTGTATGTGTGCATACGTGTGCGTGCTGGGGCTGCAGTCTCTGCGGGGGGCGGTGCGGAGCGGGGGCTGCGTGCACTTGCACATGTACACCGGGAGCTGCGTGTGTGAACACGGGGGGGCTGCAGAGCCAGGGGGGTACGGGGGGGGCGGTACACGGGGAGGGGGGCTTCAACTCCCGCGGGATGGGAGCCTATGCACCGGGGGGGGCTGCAGCCCCGCAGGATGGGGGGGTCTGTGCACCGGGGGGGGCTGCAGCCCCGCGGGATGGGGGGGTCTGTGCACCGGGGGGGGCTGCAGCCCCGCGGGATGGGGGGGTCTGTGCACCGGGGGGTCTGCAGCCCCGCGGGATGGGGAGGTCTGTGCACCGGGGGGGGCTGCAGCCCCGCAGGAGGGGGGGGTCTGTGCACCGGGGGGGGCTGCCGCCCCGCGGGATGGGGGGGTCTGTGCACCGGGGGGGGCTGCAGCCCCGCGGGATGGGGGGGTCTGTGCACCGGGGGGTCTGCAGCCCCGCGGGATGGGGAGGTCTGTGCACCGGGGGGGGCTGCAGCCCCGCGGGATGGGGGGGTCTATGCACCGGGGGGGGCTGCAGCCCCGCGGGCGTACCGGCGGAGCGCGGCTCAGGCAGGACAGACCCGCCTGGCGGAGCGGGCCCTGCCCCGCTCCTCGCCCCTCCCGGCGCGGGGGGATGGCGGCGGTGGGTGCCCACCCCCGCCCCGGGCAGGGGCTCCCCGCGCCCCGGCGGGTCCCTCCACGGCGGGGCCGGGCCGAGATCCAACCGCCGCACGGTGGGCGGCGGGACGGGACGGGGCGCGGGGCGGGGCGGGGCGGGGGACGCGGGATCCCGGCGCGCTCCGGGCGGAGCCGCCGCGCTCGGGAGCCACCGGGCGGCCGCGCCCCGGTACTGCCGGCCCGGGACCCCGCCCGGCCCCGGCCCCGGCCCCGGCCCCACGCAGGACGGGCCTGTGAAGACCACCCCGCGTCCCGGGGAGAGGGCGGCGGGGGGCGCTACTCCCCGGCGCGTCCCGCCCGCAGACCGACCCCGCTCCTCGCCCCCTGGGTCCCGGCACCCCGTCCCCTCCCGCCGAGCCGCCGCCGGCGCATGCGCACCGAGCCCGGTTTAAAGGTAACCGGGGGCCGCCGCGCGGCCCCGGCCTCTACCCGCCCCCGGTAGCGGCCCGCGCTTTCCCCCCCCACCACCACCCGCCCCGCGTGGAGCGGTCCCGCGCGGGCCCCGCACCGGCCCCGCACCGGCTCTGGGGGGGCGGCGGCGGCGGCAGCAGCGGCGGCGGCGGGGGGGGGCAGCCCCTGCCCGTGTCCCGGGGCCGGGGGATGCGCGGCGCTGATGGCGGCGGTGCCCCGCCGCTCCCCCGCTCCGGGCCGCGCAGCCGGTGGCGGCCGCCGTTGCGGTAACGGGGCGGTGCGGAACGGCGGGCCCCGGCCATGAGGTCCACCGCCTTCCGGGCGGCCGAGCCGCCGCGGGGGGGGGGGCAGGAGGAAGAGGAGGAGGAGGAGGAGGAGGGCACCACCGCACCGCACCGCCCGCCGCCCCGCCGGCCCCGGGAACCGCCGCCGCTGGGGGCACACAAGGGCCGCGGCGGCGGCGGGGTGGTGGTTGTGGCGGCGGCGGCCCCGGCCCCGGAGCAGCAGCAGCAGCACCGGCAGCAGCAGCAGCGCTGGGCCGGGCCGGTACCGGTGCCGCTGGCCGGTGGCAAGCAGGCCGGCGCGGGGGATGCCGGCGCCCGGCCGCGCTACCAAGCGGGGCTGCCCGGGCGCGGCGCCGGGGAGGGCGCAGCGGGGCCGGGGCCCGCCGAAGCGGGGCCTTTTCCTCCTCCTCCGCCGCCGCCGCCGCCGGTGTCCGGTGAAGGCAAGTGGAAGAGCGGCCCGCGGCGCGGCGGGATGGGGGCCGGCGGGGGCTCGCCGGGGCAGGCGGCCTGTCTGCGGCAGATCCTGCTGCTCCAGCTGGACCTCATCGAGCAGCAGCAGCAGCAGCTGCAGGCCAAGGAGCGGCAGATCGAGGAGCTCAAGGCCGAACGGGACACGGTACGGCGGGGGAGGGTGGGGGTGGCCCGGGGAGGGAGGTGGGCGGGAGGGCGGCAAAGTAGGGGTTAACCCGCACGGTGACCTTCCTCCCACCCGTGGGGTTACCCCCCCGGGGTCAATGCCCCCCCCCGAGGGTTAATGTGTGTCCCCCCCCCGCCCCCAACCAGCACCTAGGGGTGTCCTGGGATTTCCACGCACCAACAGGTAAGTGCTCCCCCCCGTGGCAACCAAAGGGTTAACGCCACGCACCCTGCCGGGGTTAACGCCCTCCCCCTGTGGAACCCCAGGGGTTAATGCCCTCCCGCGTGGCACCCTGGGGGTTAATGCCCCCCCCGGGGGTTAATGCACTCCGCTATGGCACCCCAGGGGTTAATGCACTCCCCCGTGGCACCGCAGGGGTTAACGCCCCCCCTGCACCTTGCTGTAACCCCCCGGGGGGCATCAATCCCCCTCCCCGAGATACCCCGGGAGTTCACACCCCCCCGGTGTTAATGCCCCGTTAAGGGACTAACGCCCCCCGGGGGCAATAACGCCTCCCCCAAAGGCTCATTGCCCCCCCCCGGTTAATGCCCCCACAGCGGGTTATTGCCACCCCGGGGGGGTTGATCTCCCCCGGTATTGACGCTCTCTCCGCCGGGGGGTCGGGGGTCGGTGCCCCCCCCCCAGACAAAGGCCGGCGGGAGGCGGAGTGCCCGGCGGGGGCACAAAGGGCCGGGGCGGGGCGGGCCGGCGGGGGTTAACGGGCCGCCGCCCGTCGCCATGGCAGCGGGCCCGCGGGGGGGCCTTAAAGGGCCCGCGGCCCCTTCCCGCCCCGCCGCGCGGGGGTTAACTGAAAGGGGCCTTCATGGCGGGGAGGGGGGGGCACGGCCCTGCTGCCCACCCCGGGACCCCCCCACGGCCCCTAAGGCTGCCGGCCCTGCCCCACATGCGGGGGGGCCCACGCGGGGTGTGCCCCACTGCAGAGCTTTGCCCCTCCGCCCTGTGCCTGTCCGGTGCCCCACGGATGTCACCCATTGCTCCCCGGACGTGCCTTCCCCGCGCTGCACTCCCCCCCGCCCCCCCCGCCATGGGGCAGTGCCCTCCTTGCATTGCCTCCCGCCCCCCCGCGGCCGGGCATCGCGCTGGCTCGCCCCGCCGCGGCGGTGCCGCTGGCCCCGGTTATGGAGGGAAGGGCCATCGCACGTGGTGCAGCCGGCGAGGCCGCACGCTCCCCGCGGCGTGTGCCGGCGCCTGCAACATGGAGGAGCCGCTGCGGCGAGGCTCTGACCGGGCTGCACCACGGAGTGTCCGCCCGCGGCAGAGCGGGGGTGCTGCCGGGAAGACGGGGCAGGCAAACGGGGGGGTGGGGGCTGCACCCAGCTCCCCTCCCTGTGGTTGGGTCCCACCCGCAGCCGTGTCACAGAGGGTTGCCGGGACACCCCCGCTGCTTGGCCAAACAGCCCCCACCATTGCTGCAGCTGCCGGCTGGCGGGCACCGGTGAGGGACAGGGGTCTCCCAGGGCAGGCATCACCCAGCCAGGTGCTGGCTCTCCAACGAAGCCCATGGCTAATTACAAATCCCCCTCTCCCTGCCCGGGTGGCAGAGGATGACACCCCCAAATCGCTCCTGTTTGGACACTTCAGCCCCTGCCCACCGGCATGGCGGTTCAACTGCCCGGGGCACGATGCCCGCAGCACCCTGCACTGGCTGCAGGTGCTGCCCTCCGCCTCCCGGGAGCCGTGGCACTGCCGGGGAGCCCGCGGTGCCGGCGGAGCCCAAGTGGCTCCGGCCGTCTTTAGGAGCTCCTTGCGAATGTGCTCCTGCACCGCGGGCTGAGTAAATGCCAGGCAGGGCACCGTGGCGAGGTGGCACTGGTGACTCCACTGGTCCCGCTGCCTGTGCCACAAGCGGGTGATGGCTCAGCTGTGGGTGCTGCAGGCTGGCTCTTCCCTGGGGCGTTTCCCTGCTGCCGAAGGGACGTGCGGGCAGGGCACGGCACCGGTGGCTGCGCCGGGGAGCAAGGGTGTGCGCGGGGTCCACCCCCGGAGCGCACCCCGAGGTGACCCCCTCTCCCCTGTGCCGCAGCTCCTGGCACGGATCGAGCGCATGGAAAGGCGGGTGCAGCTGGTGAAGAAGGACAGCGAGCGGGAGAAGCACCGCATCTTCCAGGGCTTCGAGGTGGATGAGAAGCCGGAGGCAGAGACCTGCGAGAAGCTGCCGCTGGAGTGTCCCCAGGAGCTGCTGGAGCCCCCCCCGACCCTGCAGCCCAAGCACTTCCCCTACGGCAGGAACGGGAAGGGGCATAAAAGGTAGAGGGTGCTGGTGGGGCAGGAGGGGACCTTCCCCGTGGGGCTGGCACTACCTGGGGCATGGAGGTGCCAGCTCAGCCCAGAGACCCTCGAGCTGCTCAGAGATGCTGCCCAGTGCTGGGAGCGCATCCCACTGGGCACTGGCACTGGCTTGGGGGAACCTCCTGAAAGCTTGGGTGGGGAGGGGGTGGTCCCTGAAATGCCGGGCAAGCCCCTCTTGCCTCCAGAAACCCGCCCCAGTGTGGGTGTACTGGTAGAACCCACGGCAGCCCCACTGCGGGGCGAGGATCCACGCGCCTGGCTCAGCTTCTCTTCCTCCCGCAGGAAGCCAGCGTTTGGGAGCGCAGAGAGGAAGACGCCCGTTAAAAAACTTGTGTCTGAGTTCTCAAAAGTGAAGAGTAAAACTCCAAAGCACTCCCCGGGGAAGGAGGAGTCGGGCGGCTCCTTGTCCGAAACTGTTTGTAAACGAGAACTGCGGAGCCAAGAGACTCCAGAAAAACCCAGGTCGCTCCTAGAGACCCCGCTCCGAGCCTCGGCCCCGCCGAAGGGCCCCGGCGCCCACCCCAAGGAGAAGGGCTTCTTCAGCAGCGAGGCGGACGACCTGCCCTATCTCTCAACCACCGAAATGTACTTGTGCCGCTGGCACCAGCCGCCCCCGTCGCCGCTGCGGGAGCCCTCCCCGAAGAAGGAGGAGACTGTAGCAAGTAAGCGATGGAGAGCCTGTGGCGAGCCCCCACGGCGTGTGCCAGGCGCCGGGGCAGAGCTGGTGCCCGCAGAGGGGCTCAGCACCCTCGTCCCGAAGCCGGCAAAGGCCAGAGTCCCAACGGCGGCTGGAGAGGAGCGGCTGGTTGTGCCCGCTGGTGGCTCTTCCCGTGGCGGTGGGCAGCAGCGCTGGTGCTGGTGATGGCACATGCCGGGCTGCCGCTGTGCCAAGGCTGTGTGCTGGGCACGCTGCCGGCCTCCCTCTGCTTTAGCCGCCCAGTTTGCCCAGCAGCCCACGCGCCCGTTTGAGCGTGAGGGGTGAAGCAACTTCCTGTTCACGGTTAGGAAATGTCTCTGTGGCCTGTGCCAGCGCGGCACAGCACAGGTCACCTGCTGCGCGCCCAATCCGGTGCCTGTCCCTGCCCGGCTGCCCCTTCCCAGCCGCTTTCCTCGGGTCTCGCAGCGTGGGGAGCACTGGGCTGTGCCGCGTGGCCAAGTGCTCTGGTGTGTCTCCTCAGCGTCTCAGGTTTGCTTGGCTGGGGGGATGGCGACAGGCTCTGCCTTCCCCAGCCCCGCCGGCAGCTCCCACTGCCCTCAGCCAGCGGCATCCCCCAGCCTGGCTCAGGGTGGGGTCGGGGGGGGCCGAGCTGTGCTCCCCAAGGCAGGGATGGGCTGGAAAAGAGCAGCGGGGCTGGGGCTGGAGCGTGGGGCTGGAGTGTGGGGCTGGGGTGGTCCCAGCGTGCTATAACAGCCTGGCCTCTTGCCCTGCAGTTCCGTCTTGGAGGGACCATGTCGTGGAGCCCCTGAGAGACCCCAACCCCTCGGACATCCTGGAGGTACGTTTGGCATCCCAGCGGGTGCAGCGGCTGCTGTCAGAGCCGGCGTTGCCGCATGTGCCTTCCCAGCTGTTTCACCGCTCCAGGAGAGCGGCTCATGGTGGTCGCTACTGCTGCTGCGGGGCCAGCGGCATCTCATTCCCTTGCCCGGCGTAAACAGCGCGGCAAACCCCAGCTGCCGCAGAGGGGCTGGGGCCAAGGACCAGCCCCTCTGTGCCGCGGGGGCTCGGGGCTGTGCCGGTGCCGGGCAGCCGCGCTCATCTCTCTCTGTCGTTGCAGAACCTGGATGACAGCGTCTTTGCCAAACGGCACGCGAAGCTGGAGCTGGACGAGAAGCGAAGGAAAAGGTGGGAGCAAAGAGGGCGATGGGGGCCCGGCAGAGCAGGCGGGCTGCCCCCGCTCCCGCAGGGAAGGGCCCTGGGGTGTCACCCAGGGGGACACGGGATCCCGTCACCCAGGGCACAGGTGGCAGCTGGGATGGGAACCAGAACTGCTGCTGGCAGAGGGATGCTCTGGCATCGCTTCCAGCACGGCAGCCCCGGCACAGGGGAGGCTCCCCGGGAGGGTCCTGGGGCTGCCGGCAGGTTCTCACTGCCCGGGCACTGCATTTCCCAGGTGGGACATTCAGCGGATCAGGGAACAGAGAATTCTCCAGCGGCTGCAGCTCCGAATGTACAAAAGGAAGGGGATTCAGGAGTCGGAGCCTGAAGTTACCTCATTTTTCCCTGAGCCAGATGACGGTGAGTGTCCGGCGGCGGGGGTGGGGGGGTAGGGCAGGCAGGGGGGTGCAGGCAGGGGGTGCTGCCTGTGGCAGGGGGGTGCAGGCAGGGGGTGCGTAACACTCCGGTTCTCTCCACAGTGGAAAGCTTGCTTATCACCCCGTACCTGCCTGTTGTCGCCTTTGGCCGGCCCTTACCAAAACTGACCCCACAGTGAGTACCGGGGTCCCTGGCGGCAGGAGGGGGCGGGGCTGTGCCAGGCACCGCCACTTGGGTTGGCGCCCTTGGCATCACCCACCGGGTGGGTGCTGGTGTGTTTTGGGTGGGGGGGGACGGTGCCATGCTGAGGCTGGTTTTGCCCGCAGGAACTTCGAGCTGCCGTGGCTGGACGAGCGCAGCCGCTGCCGGCTGGAGATGCAGAAGAAGCAGACGCCACACCGGACCTGCCGGAAGTAGCAGAGCTGCCGGGAGCTCCGCACGTCGCCGGGTCACACCGCTGGCCGCTGCCCTCTTCTGCCTTCTCGTTGACGGATGGTTTTGTTCCTCCACGTCCCCGGTTTTGTTCTCTTGGGTTTTGCAACAAGTTCCCCGGACATGTCCCCCCGTGCCAGCAGCCAAACCCCCAGCGGCACGGGCCGAGGCTTCCCACCAGCGGTCACGGGGGCAGCGGGCAGCACCAGCCCCTGCCTGCTGCTCCTGCCCGTCCTTGCTGCCCGCCACAGCTCCACGTACCCCCAGTCAGCTCACTTCGGACATTCATCTTGGAGCCGCGGGCGGGAGCGCTGAGACCCCGGTGCCGGGGGGTGCCGCCATCACCCCTCGGGGAGGCTGCGTGCCCCCGGGACTCTGCCCGCCACCGCTGCCGCCGCCTTGTTACGTTGAGGAACGGCAGTTTGTGTCTGCGCGGGGTGAGAGGCGGCAGCGGGTCCCGGTGCTGCCCGCCGGTGCCCCGCTGCGGTGAGGGGAGGGAGGGGCTGGCAAGTGCCAGGAGCCTCTTTGGGGTGTTTCTCCCCCGCTTGAGCGGCTGTGACGGGGTGGAGGGGAGAGGTTAAAAACTAAACTTTTTTTTTTTTTTTTTTTTGTGAAATAGAAATCCTATACGCACAATTTTGGGTTTTTTAATTGTTTTTATAATTTAAATGTTTCGTGGGGGCGGGGATGGGGGCAGAGCTGCTGCCGCAGCCCCCCGGTGCTGGGTCTGGACCCCGGGGTGGGGAGGGGGCTCTGTGGGGTGGGGGCTGCCCCCGGCCTCCCCGCCAGCGGAGGCTGAACGGGAGCAGCACCAGCCGAGCCCCCGCTTCCATTTGCTGTTGTTTTCCATGTTCTTTTGGTTTTTATTTTAATTCCCCCCGTCCTGCTCGGTCCCTGCAGCCCCCCCGGGGGTTTCACTCCAGTGTTCCCCCACCACACCCAGCGGGGACGGGGCGGAAGGAAACTTGTTTTTTAAAAAAAAAAAAAAAAGTTAAAAAAACAACAACAAAAAAGGAAATCGTTTAAAAAACTAAAGTTAGGAAGGCGCTGGCGGCGGGTGGTGCCGGCGGGGGCGGGGGGGGGGGGCCACGGCCCCGCCCGCGCTCGTGTTCTTTGGGGTTTTTTGTTTGTTTGAGGGTTTTTTTGTATAATAAACGAGGAAAACGGACGCTGCCTGCTGGTGTCTGCCTCCCGGTGACGTCACTTCCGCCGCCGTGACGCCACCCGCGCCGTGACGTCGCGGCGCGCTCCTGCCCCCTGCCGGGGGACGCAGAAGCCGCCGCCGAGAAGCCGGCGCGGCCGCAAAGTCTGCCGGGACGGCGGCGGTGCCGCTGACGTCATTGCCGCGGGGGCCGCCGGGAGGTGTAGTCCGTCCCATGGTGCCCCGCGCCGCCGCCCGCCCCCGCGGCTGCCCAAGATGGCGGACCGGCGGCGGCAGCGCGCCTCGCAGGACAGCGAGGACGACTCGGATTCGGCCGCCTCCGACAGCGCCGGCTCGGCCGCCAGCGCCACCCGCTCCCGCTCGGGATCCGGCTCCCGCTCGGGATCCGGCTCGCCTCGGCCCCCGCACCGCCCGTCCCGGGGAGCCGCCGGCGCACTCAACGCTGGGCCGCGCGGCCGCGGGGCTGAGAGCGCGGCCGGGGGGGCGGCCAAGAGCGCGCCCGAGTCCGAGTGTGTGAGTGAAAGGGCGGGGGAGATGGAGGGTGAGGGGATGGGGGGCTCTGGTGTTAGTGAGGGGGTCCGGGGCGGGGGCTCTGGTGTTAGTGAGGGCGGTCTGGGGCGCGGTCTCTTGTGTTAGTGAGGCTATGAGGGGCGCTGGGTGGGGGCACTGGAGGGCTCAGTCGGGTGGCATTGGGACCTGGGGGGGTTGGGGTGTTGGAGAGCTGAGGGACCCCCAGGGTGGGCAGGGGGGTGAGCTGGGCTCTGCGGCCCCCCAGCACCAGGCAGAGGGTTCCCCATGTCCCCAGGGCTGGCTCCCCACTGCAGGGTCCTGTCCCCTGGCCTGGAGTCCCCGCAGTGGGGCACGGGGGGTGGGTTCACTGCCCGGTCAGGCCCCTTCTGCTCTCTCTCAGCTCTGAGCAGCCCCATTCCAGGCGAGGGCAGCGAGGGAGGTTGAGGCGCTGCTATACCCCGGCCCTGCGGGGCGGCTCTCCTCTGGCTGCAGTTCTGTCCTCCCCGGGGTTTACAGCAATGGGTGTTTCAATACAACCCCAGTGCATTCCCGAGCGGTTGTTTTGTTGTTTGCTCTTTATCTCATTAACGCATTGGCTGCTTTTAATGTTGATTGAGGATGTTTTCATGGCACAGCTCCATCAGTCTGTTCCTTTACCAGAAGCCTTCCCTGCTCTGAGCTATTCCTCGACCCTCAGTGCCTGCTGTGAGGCACGGGGCCGTGTTTTCTGTGGCTGGAGTCTCTGGCAGGTGCCTGCCTGAGCTTGGCCCTGCTCGGGGTCTGCGCCTCATTCCTGGGCTCCTGCTTTAAGGGGCCCTCTTGCCCTTTCCCGAGCGAGCTGCTGGCCCTCTGGTACTGAGGGAGGGACCTGGCTTCTTTGTCCTCATCACTTTGTTCCCCCCCCAGCAGTTAACGCAGTTTGTGCTTTTTCCCTTGAGCCATGTTCGTTCCCCCAGCTCTGGAGGGACCTTGGAGGTTCTGGGAGCCCTCAATTTGTTTCTCAGTCACCGAAGCTGCACTCCCAAGGACGGGTGCGATCGGGTTGGGGCCAAACTGTGTCATAACTGGGACTGTAGGATGCTGCAGGGAGCCAGCTGCTGGCCATCCCCTCCACTAATGCACCTTCCTCTCCCTCTTTCTGCAGGAAAGCGAGGATGGCATTGAAGGAGACGGTGAGTAACGACCCTCCGGCGCTGCTACAGCTGTTTGTGTGCAAAAACTGGACAAAACACCTTTCCAATAACTCTGTGGTCATCCCCGATATTAACTTGTAATAGCAAGCCAGGGTGGGTGTGGGCACAGCGTGCCCCGAACTCTCCCTCACTTCCTCCTGCGTGGGCTGGCAGTGGGTTGTTGGGGACGCTCTGGTGGGGTCCCTGCTCTCTCCTAGGAGGGGCCACTTGGGGTCTGTTTGCCAGCGGTGACCTGCAGCGCGTTACGCTCAGAGAGAAGCCGCGTCTCTGCTCCTGCCCTGACACCAAACTCCTTTTTCTCCCCCGCAGCTGTTCTTTCGGATTATGAAAGTGCAGAAGACTCGGAGGTGAGGCTCTGTCCTGGTGTTTGAAAGGTTCTACCGGGTGGATCTCATGTGATTTTATCACAAAACCCAGTTTGTGTCCTTCCTTCTCTTCCACTGACCCTGTCGGCTGCAATTGCTGCTGGTCTCAAGACACTAGCTCCTGCGGACTTGGGGCGAGCCACGCTGCAGCATAGCCATCGCGGCCGCAGAGCAAAGTGGCCTCTGCCAGCCTGAGCCCCACGCCAGCCGTTCCCTCACGGCACTGGGGAGAAGCCGCCTGCACTGCTGGGGTGTGGGTGTAGGGCCGGTACTGGGGGGAAATGCCAGGCTCCTCAGACACTGGGTGCTGGAGCAGGATTTGCCGTGACCAAGAAGGGTGTGGAAGGAGACACAGGGTGCTGGTTGTGTTTTAATTAATTGACATTAAAAGTGTCAAGTGCTGGGCTGGAAGCATCCCAGGCAGGGTCCCTGTCTTCTGCAGCCGAAGAGGTGAGCACTGAGAAAATCCCCCCTCACCTATGCTGAGATCCCCTGGCTGTGGCTTCCTTGGATTTCTAGTTCAGAACAAAAAGTTCAACATTTCCAGGGAGTTTAGGGAAGTTCTGGTTTCTGATGGTTACAACAAAGGTTTTCTGGTGAAACCCCTTGAGGCCGCTGGTTTGGTGATCTCAAGGGAGCAGCAGTTAGAACACAAACCGCCAAGGCACGTGAACTGGAAGCTGGTGGGGGCCGTGAATCTGAATTCATCCAAATTAGCGAGGAAGGAGCGTGGCAGGAGGAGGATGAGGGGCAGCTCCCTGTGTTCCCCATCCAGCAGCTCTTCGAGCCCGGAAAGCTGCACAGAGGCTGCCCAGAGAAGCCGAGCAGCACTGGGCTGGGCTGGGCTGGGCTGGGGGGTTACTGCATCACCAGGATGACTCTGTTCCTGTGCCTAAAAATACTGCCCCGTCTGGGCTTCCCCAGCGTAAACAAAGGGAGCAGTTGATGTGCAGATACGCCGTGTTGGAGGAGAAAAATAGAGCAGCCTTTTTGTTAATCACGCAGAGCTATTTTTAGGGCTGGTTCCAAGGCTAGCAGGCTCCTGGAGGGTGAAACGAGGTCACGCTCCTGCGAGCAGAGTGCTCCCAGTGAGTCAGCCCAGTAACTCCAGGGAATGTGGGAGCGCTACGCTGCCTGGATCCAGGCCCTTGCCGTGGGAAGGAGGGGACGGTCCGAGGGCCCTTGTTCACTGCTCTCCCTGGCTTGTGTCAGCCCTTTCCTTCTGGAACAATGAGAGGGGAGCTGGAGCTGGCCCTATTCTAGAAAACTGGACCTGGGTCCAATGGTGGGGAGAGGTTTGGGGTTTAGTCTTTGCTTTTTCCAGAAAAATACAGGGATAGGAAGGATGTTGAGAGCTGATCCTATGCTCTGAAAGAGCTGGGTCTCTAACAGCCAGAACAGGGATCTAACTCCAGATGTGGGGACTTGTGAAGGGAAATTCTGCGACTAAATGTGCGTGTTGGAATAACTGGGGCTCTTCCAGGCAGAGGAAGATGATTACAGCGAGGAAGAAAGCGCCAAAGTGGAACTGAAGCAGGATAGCAACAATTCCTGTGAGTCAGCGGCAAAAGCGGAGAAAGGGGATGAGAAACCTGACTCCAAAGGTGCTGTAACTGGCGAGAGGCAAAGTGGGGACGGGCAGGTAGGTGTTAAGCATGCGTCCTGATGCCGTGGGGGGCTCCCGGCAGTGGGATGCTGCAGTGGGGAGAGCTCGCTGGTTCCGACAGGAGAGCACCGAACCCGTGGAGAATAAAGTTGGAAAAAAAGTTCCCAAGCACTTGGATGACGACGAGGATCGGAAGAACCCCGCGTACATCCCGCGCAAAGGGCTCTTCTTCGAGCACGACCTCCGAGGGCAGACGCAGGAGGAGGAGGTCAGGTACGTGAGCATCCCCCACGGGTCCACTTCTCTCTGCGAGGGCAAGGCCAGCTCCCAGAACAGTGTTTGACAGCACCAGCTCCTTGCTGGGAAGATCTGTGCTTCGGTCGCCTGCTCGTGGTGTCCTACCAGGACATTGTAGCTCTTTGTTTTGAAGGAGAGACTGAGGGTGGTGCAAAAAAAAACCCCACAAGGAAAGGCTCTTGCCCGCAAGCAGTGACACTTCTGGCTGCTTTTCAGAGAAAGCAGAGGGTAAACCAGCTGCTGCTGGATGGGAAGAGCGGGAGGAAAAGGAGACGCCATCTCCTGTGCACACCCTGCCCTCAAAATGCTCAGTCTGGGGGTGTGGGGCTGGTTGAAGCTACCACATCTTGGCTTTACAACAACTTCTTGGTCCTCCCCATGTAACCATTCCAGGCCTAAGGGCCGTCAACGGAAGCTTTGGAAGGACGAGGGCCGCTGGGAGCACGACAAATTCCGGGAGGACGAGCAGGCCCCCAAGACCAGGCAGGAGCTGATCGCGCTTTACGGCTATGACATCAGGTCAGCTCACAGCCCCGATGATATCAAGCCAAGGAGGATGCGCAAGCCGAGGTGAGCAGCAAAGTCAAACTAGAGCCTGGCTCGTCCTGGAGGGCCTGAAGCCCCAAAGCAGGGAAGCTGTGTTAGCTTTGATCCCTGGGGTGGGACCTTGGTCCTGGGAGTTCTGGATGCTGCAGCTCGGAGCAGGGTTCCTGCTGTGTCAGCACCTCTCACCCAGGGATTTATTTCCAGTCCTTTGCACTGTTTTTCTCCCTCAGGTTTGGGAGTCCTCCTCAACGAGACCCAAACTGGTCCAACGAGAGGCCAAATAAGCCCCCAAGGCACCAAGGGGCAGAGAGCACCTCGGCCGCCCCACGAACCTTCACCAACAGGAGCTCCGCTGGCACAGGGAGGATGCCCCCGCCTAGGAGCTACCCGCGGGTGGGGGGCTACAAAGAGACCCGTCCAAGCTACCGAGCTTCAGAAGCGAGCGCCCAGCACCTGTCTCGAAATGGCGAGGCGGCGAAGCCGGAGAGCAGCTACCGAGCGAAGCGTGCAGAGCAGAGCCCACCGAGAGACCAATCACCCGAGATGGAGGCGGCGCACATCCACGGCAGCCCCGTGAAGGAGGAGGTTGCTCTGGAAAGCCAAGCCACGGCTGCTGACGCTGCCCAGCCACCGCCAGACAGGCCAGTTGAGAAGAAGTCTTATTCCCGGGCAAGAAGGACCAGAATCAAAGCTGGGGACGTGGGGAAGCTGGCGGATGAAGTGCCCGCTTCGGAAGGGCTGACTCTGGCGCCTCCGAAACCCGTGCAAGCAGAGGCATCCACCCCACCAGCCAAGAGCAGTAACTGGGAGTCGCCGGTAGAATCCAGCTTGGATGGACTCGAGCAAGAGATGACCCAAATGAACCTCGCAGAGCAGAACTGGACTCCGGGGCAGTCGCAGTTCATGCAGCCCCGGGAGCTACGGGGTAAGTGGGTGCAGCCCCAGCCGAGTGTGGGTCCTGTGTTCGTGTGGTCGGGCAGAGCTGCCTTGTCTCTGCCTGGTCCAGTCGCAGGGCTGGTGTGTGACGTGGTGCCGCTGCTGAGGAGGAGCGGTGGAGGTGCTTAGAGGGGACAAAACCGAAGAGAGAAAGGAGAAATGAATCGTTCTGGTTTAGGTTATTTGAATTAGGGCTGGGAAGGACATAAGAGTCGATCCTTTCCCGCGCTCTGCCTTGTTGTGAGGATGAGGAAGCTTCAGTGGAGCTGAAGGCCTGTGTGTGGGACAGGCAGCAGGACTTTGTGCAGTGTGAATCACGGTGAGACCAGCTGCGGGAGTTGGAGTCGGGGAGATAAAGAGCATTGTGCTCTGTTGGCGGGTGAGGGCAGTGAGTGATCAGGCTCCTGCCCTGTCCCGCGAGGAGCAGGAGGGAGCTTCCCTCTGTATCAGCTCAGTTCCTAGCGCTGTCTGCACTAGCTGAGGCCTGACGCCGCTCGTGCCTGGTCAGAGGAGGTGGCTCTGTTCACAGGAGGAGACGGGCCTGGCCTGGGGAGGGTTGTGCGGCAGAGCCAGCCCCGCCAGCGGAGGACGGTTCTGGTTGAGCATCCATGTGAGAGGTCAGTGGGGTATAATTATCTCGTTGCAGAATTAGAGTCTTTTCTGGGGAGTGTTGGAGTCCTCCCCGAGGGAAATAAAACTGGAGCAAGGAGAAGACAGTGACTTGCTGCTTTCATAAGTGTCTCTGGAGGTTTAGGTCGTGAAACCACAAGTCATCATGTTGGGATGCGAGTGGTGAAAGCTTTGTGCACAGACCCTTGGTCTCAACTGTGGATGTGTGTGGACAGGCCTTAAACGCGCCAGTGGAGCGAGGGTTCCAAAGTGCCGTGACTGGCAGCTGAGATTGTGTGCTGGTTTTTTACACTCAAAAATAAAGCACCTCACCCAGTCTACCACAAGACAGCTCTGGGCTGCAGGTAGGAGACCACTTTGTAAGAGGGACGTGTTGCTCTGCTGTCCCTTTGCCTCTTCTAGCAGAGAAGGCAGGGGTTCATTCCAGGAGGTGTTTTTCAGGGTGATCCAGCACGTATCGCTGATCCAGGGGCACTTCCAGACACAGCGTTCACTGTGTCTGCTTTTGTCCCCCTGGAACCACCCACGATCAGTTTGTCACTATGGTTTTAAATGTGCGCCGTGACTTTGTTGTCCGAGTTAAAAGGAGCCAGTGACAGAAGCGGTTACGCCCTGTGGAGGGTTTGTACCTCGTCTCGGCAGAAGCAGAATTTTGGTCAGGACCTGGATTTCAAGCAAGAATATTTTTTTTTTTAGTGAGGTTTAAAAGGCGTGGAGCAGTGTGGGTGATGGTGCAGTGGCACAACAGCTGCTGATTTGCACTGAAATCCTTGAAATTGTCACCAGGAGGTGAAGTTGTTGGATTTCTGGTACGAAAGCAGGAGCTCTGCCTGTTGGTGGTACGGTAACGTCCCCAGGCTGCGTCCCTGCGGGAGACATGGCTCTGGACTGGGAACAAATGCAAACCATAATAACCAGTTTGTTTCTTCGCAGGTATTCCCAACCATATGCACATGGGAACTGGGCCACCGCCTCAGTTTAACAGGATGGAGGAAATGGTAACGCGCGTTGCATGGCCCGTGACTCCTGCTTTAGCCCGGCATTCATTTGTTTCTGGGTTGGGGTAATTAGAGGCTGCCTGGGACTCCTCAGCCTTTCCCTTTGGGAGGGGAGTACTGTGTGACCCAGATAGAGGTTGGCAGGGGCTGGTGGGGGAGCAAGGGTGCTCCTGCTCCACGCCCTGACCCTCGCTGATCCCTTTGGACTCTTTCAGGCGGTGCAGGGGGGTCGTGTGAAACGCTACTCGTCGCAGCGGCAGAGAGCACCGGTGCCAGAGCCTGCTCCCCCCATGCACATCAGCATCATGGAAGGGCACTACTACGACCCACGTGAGTGTTTCCCTCCCACTCCAGAGGCTCCGTGTGCGCTCGGACCTGGGCCACTGGAGCATGAGGCCCCCCACTCCTCTTGGAGGGCTTTGTCTTCCCTTTTCTTTGTGAATAGTGTCGCTGTGTTGTCTCGTAAGGCTACTCTGAGCCTCCCTGGTTGGTGTTTAAACCTCCTGAAGTGAATTCAGTGGTACCACCTCCCCTCCTCGTGCTCTCTAGGACACTGCTTCCCTTACCAGAACAAGGGTTTAAAATTAACCTGAAATCAGAGCACCGTCTCTGACATTTCCGAGCGGGGAGAATGACAGAACAAGGCTGAGGACGGGTTAGGAATTTACTCCAACATTTGCATGTTGGAGAAGAAATTCCCTGAGTATTTTCCTGCTTTGTGAAGGGAGTAGGAGGCTTTTCTGTTGGGAGCTCACAGCATCTGTGAGCCTGGTAGACTGCGTGTGCCGATGGGAACGTAGCTGGCGGCGCTGCCTTTGCGTCTCCTGGCCGCGGGACTTGCTGCAGTAGAGTAAAATCTGGTGGAGCTTTTCTTTAGCAGCTGTTGTGTGTTGCAGTACAATTCCAGGGACCAATCTACACCCACAGCGAGAACCCGGCCCCGCTGCCGCCCCAGGGGATGATCGTCCAGCCAGAAATGCACCTCCCTCACCCAGGTGAGCAGGGGGCCGCTGGCACCCACGCTGTGGTTGTGCCCGGGAGCAGGTAGCCCCGGTTTCACATGGCCTCTGTCACCGGGGGAATCCATTTTCCCTGTCTCTGTGCCATGGAGGAGTCCTGCTTCCCTCACGCAGTGAGGCTGGACCAGTAGAGATTTTAAGGAAACAAACCCAGGCGTTTCTGGCCCTGGCAGCCAGCGCAGGACCGAGTGCTCTGGAGGTTTTGGCAGCTCTCGCTGGATGTCCACAGGGTCTGCCCGGACCCTCCTGGCTGAGTCACTTCCCTTGGTGGGGCGCTGGGCTCTGCCAGCTGTTGTGCCAGGCTGGCTTTGCAGCCCCTGCTGCTCGTCGAGCAGAAAAGCAAAGCAGAAACGAGAGCTGTGGAACTGGCCTTTCTCTATCCCACCCAGTAAAACCATTTCCTGAAGTGGAGGTGCTGACTGGGGCCATGTCCGGTGAATGGGGTTCCTGGCGTTGGGGCAGTGCCAAGAACCGCTTCCCTTTTTCCCTCCCCGGCACAGGAACTGAGGCCTCGTGGCTGCCGGAAAAGCCTTTGAGCAAAGTGCTTCTCCTTCTTGCTGCCGCCACTGTCGTAGCCACCCCGGCCCTCCATGGGACGCACTGGCTTTACCCATGACATCCCATTCAGCTCCTTTTTGTTGCTTCCCAGGTTTACACCCCCACCAGACGCCAGCACCCATGGCCAACCCCGGGCTGTACCCCCCGCCAGTCTCCATGCCCCCGGGCCAGCCCCCGCCGCAGCAGCTGCTCGCACCGACTTACTTCTCCCCTCCTGGAGTCATGAATTTTGGGAACCCTGGCTACCCCTACCCCCCGGGAGCACTCCCCCCTCCACCCCCGCCTCACCTCTATCCCAACACGCAGGTAAGCCGCTGTGCGTCCCCCACCCTGAGAAGGAGCTGTCGAGAGCAGAGGGGGTCCTGTGGCATGTGGATATATTCTCTCAGGCTTCCTGGGAGAGGATGTGGAGCAGCTGGACTGCTCCCCCGGGGGGAGGCTGTTTGCTGTCATCCCTCTCGCTGCTTGGGGCGGGTACCTGAGAAGAACTAGCCCCATGGCTGCTGAGCCAGCTGCCTGGGGTTTAGGGTCTGTATTTGTGGCTCTCAGCATCGAGGCCTTCACCAACAGAACAGGGATGCAGCCCACCGGCAGCCTGAGAACCGTTACATCCCCTCCAGCTCCATGCTAAGCCAAGGACACCTTGAAAATGGCTTTGGAATTCCTTTCTGTTTGAGATGGAGCCTGGAAACTGGCTGGTGCTGTTCTTTGGCACTGGCCGGGAAAGCCCACGGTGTAACCGGCACTGGGTTGGCTTTTTCCTGCTCGACATCTGACCGCTGTGTCTGCAGCAACTGCCAGGCAGCAAGGCGGGGGAGCTCTGTGGGCATCGTGATGACGAACCCGCCGCGGCACACGGCTGACACGCAGTGGCAAGCAAGAGATGTACACGCTGCCAGAGCACCACTGCCTCTCTGACCTTCCCCGTGGCCTCTTTGACCTTCCCCTCTGCTCTGGCTGATCCCAGCTGCCCTGGCAGAGAATCTTGTTGCTTTTGGTGCAGATCCCGACCCCGCAGGCAGTTGGAGGGGATCTCGCTGCGAAGGGGAGCTGTTACCTGCCTTGTCTGCCCAGAAAACCAGCAGCTGCTGCTGCTGCCAGGCGCAGACTTTCTCTGGTGGCTGGGAAACTGCGGGGTGAAGGAGGCCCATCTGCCATGGGCTTCGGTCCGGCGTGGCTGCGGGTTGCTGCCACCTGCGCCTGGGCTGGGCGAGGGTCCTCAGGGAGCTGTGGGTGCTGCTGCTCTTCGTGAGAGCACAGCACAAACCATCCCACCGTGGCTGCTCACCCTCGGTGCCGGCCACTCGCACGCAGCCCTGGAGACGCATGGTGCTCTCACCGGGGATGCAGCTCTCTGTGCGCCCCGCAGCGAAGAGCGCTGACCCCTCTGCTCTCTGGGGAACGCAGGCCCAGTCCCAGGTGTACGGAGGGGTCACGTACTACAACACTGTCCAGCAGCAAGTGCAGCCCAAGCCTTCACCGCCGCGCAGGACGTCCCAGCCCGTCACTATCAAGCCACCGCCTCCTGAGGTACCGTCCTCTCGGCGTGAGTCTGTGCGTGTGGCGTGGTACCGCCGGGGTGCGCGTGGTGTTGCAACCCTCCTCTCCCACCCCAAAACCACACTGTTCCAAGGAAATCTTAAACTGTCTGATCTCTGACATGTCCCAAACCTCAGCTTCTCGTTGCAGGTGGTAAACAGGGCTCCAGTTAATTTGAGTTTCTAAATACTTTAAATCTAAACCCACGTAAAAAGTAAGTCTGAAGTTGACTGTTGCCTTTACTTATCTTTTTAATTTGCTCAGGGTAGAAAACAGAACGCTAGAGAGAGAAAAGCGCAGTCCTGAGCCAGGGGGCAGGGACTGCCCTGGAAGGATAAATCCGAGACCTTAGCAGCTAATTGAAGCAGCAGCCTTAGAGGCTGTCCAGGGATGAGAGCTGTTCCTCTGCGCGGGAAACGCTTTCCCCCCTCCAGCACCGTGAGCGGTGCGTGTGCCCAAGTGCCACCTGTGGGTTTGGTTTCCTTTTTCATACCTCGCTCAGCGCCTGGGAGCTGAGCGAGCCTCAGCCGCAGCAAGCCTGGGCCCGCAGTGGTGCTGGTTGTTTCCTCACATGCAGGGAGGGCTGGGAAACAGGCGGTGTTTGTAAATCCACAGCGAGATTGTGCGATCGAGGTGCCCTTTGAAAGGCCTCATGATGGAGGAGCGGTGAACCACGAGGAGAGCTTGGCTGGAGGGAGCTGGTTGTGCCCGGAACGGGCCCAGAGGCGTGGGTGGGCGGTGGCTGTGTTTGGCCCCCAGGCGTGGAGGGTGTTTGCTCGCAGGACCCTGGCGATAGCACCGCAACCCCCACACAGCGATGGCGGGGGGGTGGCCTGAGCCTCTGCTTCTCTTCCCTCTTCTCCCCCCCGCCAGGACAGCAAAGGTGAAAAGCCAAAGGAGAGGAGCAACACGTAGGGACGGGGCGTGGGACTCGCAGCGCCAGAGCCGGCACCTCGGCAAGGAGGAAGCTCGGAAAAGGCTCCTTCCCTGCGCATAGGTGAGGCAGCGGGATGGAACCAGCTGCACCGTCTTGTGCTCAGGGCCGGGCACCTTCCCGCTCTGGTTTTACCGGTGCCCTCCCGAAGACCATCTCGCCACTGCTGATCTGCCTCCTTCCCCCTCCCACGCTGGGGCACAGAGGCCACCGAGGAACCAAGCCCCAGCGTCGGTCCTTGGCCACGAGTTCTCGCAACTTCTCTCTCTCACTAACCGTCTGCCCTTTCCCCTCCCCAGGGTGTTCACCCGCTTGATTGTGGTCTCTGTTTTTATTTAAGAAATGAACCAGCTCCTTCAGTAAAGCTGATTTGTTTCTTTTGGGTATTTTGGATTTGTTTGGCTAATGGGCACGTTACACCTCCTGCGCCCCGTGGGGGCCACTGAGCCGTTCGTCCTTCGTTCCAATCCTCGTTTGAAATGAGCCAGGTTATTTCTGCCGTGGTTTAAACGTGGAAGGGGCGGACGAGGAGTGACGGGCGTCCTGTCAGGAAGGTGCTGGCTCCGCGGTCACCACTTCGTTCAGCCGCTCCTCCTGTTTCCTCTTCCGGGCGAGCCCTCTTGGTAACTCCTGTCGTTGTCACTCTGTCCGTGCGTGTGCGAGCTCCCCACTCACATCAGAAGGGAAACCGGGGCGACCCCTTCCCCACTGCCGCACGCCCACCCTGCAGAGCAGGGGCAGGTTTCCACCCTCTGCCGAATCGGTGGCACAGAGAAGTTTATGGGCGTCTGGGCCCCTCGGCGCTGCCCCAGCAGCTCTGCCAGCTGCCAAACCAGCTCGACAGGGCAAGCAGAGGAGGGTTCGCTCCAAGCGTTTGGGTGTTGCTGCTGTGGAAGTGGAAGGGGGTGTTGTAACCCGCCCCGGCGTGGGCTCCATCCCCGGGAGGAAGCGCCTCAGCCTCGTGCCTGCCACCATGGCAGCTGCACTGTGCCCCGTTCGGAGACCGGTCTACCGGGGTGACTGGCACCACAGTGCCCAGCGTGCCACGGCGGGCCTGGCCAAGTCCCCTGCAGCGCTGTAGCACCAATCCTGCCGGCACCACGGCTCCCGCTCCGAGTCACGCTTCAGCTTGGCCGCCTCCTCACAGCCGTTTGCAAATTGCATTAGGAAACTTGGCGCGGCAGAGCTGCTGACTCCTGCCGCGCGCCCCGAGCACGTGCGGGGCGGCCTGGGGACGGGCCAGCTGCTGGCACCGGCCGCTGGGTGAGAGGGGGGACATCGCTGGGCCGCGCAAGCAGTGTCTTGGCCCCAGAGTCCCCACCTGGGGTGAGGGAGGGGTGCCCAGTGCCCATCTGCCCGCCCTGGTCGAGATCCTCTCGTGCCCGCCCGGCTCTTCAGCAGAAACACCTTCTTTGTCTGTTTTTTGTCACTTGTGACCGTTTGTGCCTCATTTCGGGCATCAGCAATGTTTTAAAAGCCGAAATCCCTTGTTTTCCTTGAAACCTGCTCCCTTAAGGCTGAGCTATGTAGTTGACGTATTGAAGTCCTGGACCTCCCCACCCTGTGATGGGTTTTGGGTCTGTTTGGGTTCCTGTCCCTTCAGAGCGCACCTCTGTAACCAGCCTTGTGCCCCACGCGGCTGAGAACAGTTTCAGGAAGCAGCCAGCTCTCCTGTCTCTGTCCTTGGGCCGAGCCCCCAGGGACAGCAGGGAGAACCAGCATCCCTTCCACTGCGCCTGGAGCTGCTCGCTCTGTTCCAGGAGCTCCTGGTGGGACTGGAGCTGCCCTCATCCCCAGGGAGCTGCTGAGCTGGTCCCCGAGCCCAGCTCTGCCCCGGCAGCAGGGCTCGGCACAGAAGCGAGCCCCCTCCTCTCTTCATCTCTCCCAGCAGCAGCGCTCACATGCGGTGGAAGGAACAACTGGTGTGTAGGTGGGGGGGGAGCTGCTGCCCGCACGCTTCTGTGCCGCGCTGCCTCCCTCTGCCTCGGCACCGCAGCCTCCCGCTGGCCCACGGCCCGGCTTTCCACAGCGAACTGGGGTGATGGTGGTACGAACCCCCTCCTGGGTCACCCTGATCACAGGGTTGTCCGAGAGGACCGTGGTGGGCGGGGGGGGGAAGGATGCAGGCAGGGCCCAGCAGTGGAGGGGGCTTGGGAGACGGGGACTTCAGCTACCCACCTTGCATCCTGCCCCAGCCCCTTTCCTCTGCTCCCTGCGACTCACCCCAGCTCCTCGGCAGCGGGGTCAGGGTCCCTGAGGCCACCAAGCAACAGAGTTGGGGTCCCAGAGCCCACCTGGCAGCCGAGACAGGAGCCATTGACCTCCTGCCCCTATGGCCATGCTGCCCTTTCCCTCCCTGCCTCAGTTTCCCTCCCTGGCAGAAGGCTCAGGGCTGAGCCTGGTCCTGGGAGCTACCTCAGACCATCGCAGGGACCTCATGGAGAAGCTGTCAGTCGAGAAGCCCCTCGGCTGGGGGCTCTCCCCTTCCCCCCATGCTGAGATCCCATCTCCCAGCGCTGCAGCTGGGAAGTGGGTTAAGGCACTGGCTCGGGGAGGGATTTTTCCCTCGGTGTAATTTTTCCCTCCTACACAAGGTCTGTTTTGAGCGGTGCCTGGAGGCTTCGCACCCCCCACTCGGCTGCCGGGGCGGGGGAAGGCAGCGCGGCTGCAAATGGAGGCGCAGACTTCAGGAGGGAAGCGCCTGCTCCAGATCCTAGCTCGTTAGGAGAAATAACAGCAAATTAATTAAGCTAATAGCTCGCTCTGCGCCAGCAGTGTACCCGTCCACACCGAGCTGGGGGAGCGGGGCTGGGCCCAGCCGACGGGCTGGCATCTAGGGCACGTTTCCCAGGGGCGCGGCACGATGCTCCAGGTCCCTCCTGCCCGTGCGGCCCTGCTGACACCAGCTTCTACGTGCCTCAGTTTCCCCCTCTGCCCTGCTCCAGCCGCTCCAGCGGGCACCGCTCCCACCCGCGACCAGGCATCCTCGTCCAGCCGCCCCTCCTTAAGGGACGGAGCAGCTCGGCCCGGGGGGAGCGTTCCGGAGTCTCGGGTGGGATGTAGGGGGGTCTGAGCGCTGGGGCCTGGTGGGGCAGGTGGGGGTGCCATGGGGTGGAGGAGGACCGTCGCGCGCCGTGCCACGCCGTGCCATTCCCGCCCGGCCCCGCGCAGCCGGGGATGGGGACGCGTTGTGCCGCTCTCCCGTGGCCGCACGGATGGAGTTGCCAGGCAACTGCCGGGCGGAGGCGAAGCGGGAACAAAGCGGGAGCCGCTGGGACCCCCATCCCTCCCCCCTCCCCAAAACTCGGGCACAGCGGCGGCCACAGGGTCACCGCGATCCCCCAGCCCTTGCCACCGTCCTGCCCCGGGGCTGCCGCAGGGCCGCGGGTCTGCGGGGGGCGACCCCCGGGAGATGGTGGCGCTGGGACTGGCACTTCCCGGAGGGGTGCGGAGCGGGTGCGGGCCCCGGCGCCTCCCCAGCCACCCGCGGCGGGGCCGGGGGCAGCGGGGCCGGACCGGGGCGGTGCTCGGCACACGGCGGGCAGGGGGCACGTCCCACCCTGCCCTGCCCCGGCACCTGCCCCGGCTTGCCGGCCCGGCACGGCCTGTTCCCAGCCTGGCAGGCAGCGGCGGGGGGGCGGGCAGCTGCCCCGGCCTGCCCGGCCCTGCCCGTAGGGCAGCCCCAGGGGTGCCCGCGCCGGGGTGGGGGGTCCTGCCCCCCGGCCCTTTCCCACGCCGCGATGGGGGGCGGGGAGCTGGGCTGGGGGAGGGGTCACCCCACGCCTGAGGATGGGTCACCCCACGCGGAGGGGACACCGGGGAGGGGGACACCGGGAAGGGGGACCCCGGGAGGGGGGCCGTCCGGTGTGCCCGAGGGGGCCGCGTGGGTGTGTCAGGGTGTGACACCGGCGTGAGACAGCACGGGGGGGGGACACGTGTCTGTCAGGGTGTGTGGTGGTGTGAGGATGGCGGGGGGGTGACAGGGTGCGGGCTGTGTGTGTCGTCCCCCCCCCCCCCCAGGCGACGACGGGCTGCGGGGGCTCTGCCGCTGTGTCCCGTGTGCGTGACTGATTGCGCGTGGGTGTGTGGCCGCATCCTCGGTGCTGCGGGGGGGTACGGGGGTGCGCAGCGCATCACCTGTGCGAGGCCGCTGCGGGGCGGGGGGGGACCGTGTCCCGCTGTCTGCCGGTCCCGGCTGCACCGCGCTGTCCCCGCAGCCCCGGGACGGCTCCAGGTCCGGTGCCGGTCCCGGTGCGGCGGGGCGGGGGCGGGCAGGTGCCGGCGGCGGGGCCGGGGGCGGAGGCGGGGCGGGGCGGCGGGGCGGGCGCTGGCGGCGGCTCCGCGGGCCGCGCAGCGCGGGGCGGGCGGGGAACGGCGCCGGGGCCCGAGTCCGACCGGAGCCGCCGCCGCGCCGCCGCCGCCGCCGCCGCTCATGGCCCCCTGAGCCGCCGCCGTGCCCGGGCGGCCATGAAGCCGCTGGAGAAGTTGCTGAAGAAGCCGGGCTCGCACCTGCCCGCCCGCCCCACCGCCGCACCGGGACCGGGACCGGGGCAGGGATCGGGACCGGGAGCGCGGCGGCAGAGCCTGTCGCGCCCCCCCACCTCCCCCGAAGAACCGGCGGGACCGGCGGGGCCGCAGCCGGGGGGCGAGGGCCGCTGGCTGGAGCTGCGGCCGCCCGAGCTGCCGCTCCGCTCCCCGGAGGAGCCGTCCCCGGGCGGCGACCGGGATCGGGAGCCGCCGAGTCCCGAGCCGCCGCCCGCCGCCCGGTGCTGCTGCGGCTGCGGCTGCGGCCCCGCCGCGCCCGCGCCCCCGGAGCGGCTCCTGGCCGCGCTCCTGGAGCGGCTGCCGGCGGGCGGCGGGCACGGCCGCGGCTGCAGAGCAGGTACCGGGGCTCGGGGCTGGCGGGGCCGCCGCGGCGGGACCCTCGGGAGGGCGGCCCGGGGGGGTGCGGGAGCTGTGGGCACCGGCAGGGCGGGGGGGGGGGAGCCGGTGGCCCGGAGCGCGGGGGCCACGGTGCTCGGGGGGGATGCGGCAGCGGGGGCGGGTCTGGTGGGCGCTGCCATGGGATGAGCTGGGGGATGCCGGGGTGGGGGACGACGCCGAGGTGAGAGATGCTGGGTGCCCGGTGAGGGAGGTGGCACCACGGGTGCCCGGTTGGCGTCGCAAGGTCACGGCTGGGGCTCTGCCAGGCCAGAGCAGCCACAGCAGCGGGGCGGGCAGGGGGATTGCAGGGTGGGCAGGGGTTCCAGTGGGCATCGCTGCCCGGTGCCATGCTGCGGCAGAGGGGCCTGGCAGGGGCACGGCAGGGGCTCGGCCTGGCAACGGGCTCGGTGGCAGTGCCAGGCCTGGCGGAGGTGGAAGTTGGCCGGGCACCGCACCATGCGGAGCCGCCAGCCTCCCGGTTTGTTAATCTTTAACATTTTCCCGGTGCTAAAATTAGCCCTGACGGGAGCTGCAGCACCCAGGGAGGGGGGTGGAACAGGCAGATGCCCCTTCCTGGTGCCCCAGTGCCATCCCACCACAGCTCCCCATGCTGAGGTGCCAGCGTGGTTTTGGGTGCGAGGAGCTGGGCGGGAGCCAGGCTGGGCACAGGTTGGGTGCTGTGGCCAAGTCTCCTTGGCTGCCGGGGTGAGGGGTTGGAGGGCACCCGGGGGGCAGCGGAGAGCCCCAGCCTGCTGCCAGCCCCACACCTGGGGAACACACCACCAGCCCCACTCCCGGGGACGCCCCAGCCGGGGTGGAGCTCACCTACTGACGCGAGGGAGCCCGTCGGGTAGGAGCGAGATGGGACTGGTAATGCCAGGCCCTGCCTGCACCAACACGCTGCCGGAGCTGGCGGGGAGCGGGGGGGGGCAGGAGCCAGGGCAGGGGTCTGGGGGCTCCCACCAGCCACACTGTCCTGGTGTGGGAAAGTTGGTCCCAGAGGTTGGTGTGGGTGCTTCAGAGCGATGGGGAAACTGAGGCAGGGCTGGAGGGGACTGCAGCCTGCGGGGACAGGGGTGCGTTTGAGTCCTTCTGCCACCCAGGCGGAACCCGGGTGGGGGAAACGGGGGGGCCGTGTACCTGCTCCCCCCAGGCTGCCGGTGTCCCTGCCCACCCCGGCCCCGGTGCAGGATGTGGGGGGCCAGGCTGGGGGGGGCGGTGGGTCCAGCCTGTGCCCCAGGCCACCATGTCCCACTTTTGGCAGCAGCTGGTCCCCAGTGGGTGCTGTGCCCCGGTGCGGTGGTGCCAGGGGAGCCACAGCCCCGGCTCAGCACAGATCCATGGGCGGGTTAATGGGCTGGGGGCCAGGGGACGCTCCGCACAGCCCCTCCCGCGAGGACAGTCCTTGAGCCTCAGAAGGGCCCTCTGGGGGCACTGGAGTCCCACCGTGGCACCCCTGGGGCACACGGGCACAGCCTTCTGGGCACCCCTGGCACCGGGCATCTGCTCAGGGCCCAGGGTCAAGGGTTGCTCCGGTGCTGGGCCAGGGAGCAGTGCCAGGTCCAAAGGTCGTGGCAGAGGCTGGGTGCTGGCTCTGACGGGTGCTGGCGCTGACGGGCACCGCCGCTGCTACCTGCCTCTCAGCTCCCCTGGCTGTGCCAAAACACCCTCACCAGGGCTGGCCCAAAGAACTCGGCTGAGGGCACCAGCGACCCCAGCACCGTATGCCCTGAGCACGGCTGCCGCTGCAGCCCCCTGCCCTTGCTGCCTGCCTCAGTTTCCCCCTTGCCTGCAGCCATGTCCCGGGTTGCCTGCAGCTGGGCCCTCGCTGGTGTGGTGGGCGTGCTGGGGCGTCGTGGCTCAGGTCCTGCCCTGCTGGTGCCCCTGTGCTGTGCTCCTGCCAGGACCCGGCTGCCCCGCGGGGCTGGGAGCGGGTTCGTGAGTCAGTGCCCGGCACGGGGCGGGGTGAGGGCTCGGCGTGGGGTTCGGCGTCTCCTGGTGTCACCCTGGGCATTGGCATCGCTCCCCTCGGCCGCCCGCTCTGCTGGGTGTGGGGTCTCCAGAGGGTGCTGGGGGGGGGCTGTGTGGGGTGGGGTGCCCACACCTGCCCCTTGCCCCCCCCAGAGTCGCTGCTGGATGACATCGTGCTCACCCACTCGCTCTTCCTGCCCACCGAGCGCTTCCTGCAGCAGCTGCACCAGCAATATCCTTGGGGGCACAGGGGGGAAGCAGGGGGGTGTGGGGAGGGCACTGGGGTGCAGTGAGGGTGGGCACAAGGTTGTGATGGGGAGGGGTGTGAGATTGGGCACAGGGAGGGCAGGAGGGTGGTACAAGGGTGAACATGGGGGTGCATCCAGGAGGGCATCAAGGTCAGCATGAGGGTGACAAAAGGGTAGGCATGAGGCTGCAAGGAGGAGGGGGGCACGAGGGGGGCAGCAGGGTGCCCTGGGGGGGGCACATGGGAGCAGCAAGGAGGGAACTGGGGTGCCACGAGGGTGGGCATGTGGGTTTGGGCGCAAGGTGGGCTGCAGGGTGCCACCAGGGTGGGCACAAAGATGCCGACAAGGGGTGCCTGGGGTCCCTCCATGCCGTGGCACCTCCTTGACAGTGCCACCTTCGTGCTGGCAGTGGGCAGCCCCCCGCCGCGCTGGGAGGAGGGGGCCGGGCTGCGGTGCAAGCGGGCAGTGCTGGCCGTGCTGCTGCATTTCCTCGAGACCTACAAGGGGCTGCTGCAGGAGGAAGAGAGTGCTGGGAAGGTGATAAAGGTGGGTGTCCCCACCCCGCCATGGCCCCCCCCAGCTGCCCACAGCCCCCCGCCCTGAGCCCCTCTCGCCCCCCCAGGAGCTCTACCTGCTCATCATGAAGGACACGTCCCTCTACCACGACCTGGAGGACGAGATCCTCAAGCTGCACCAGCTCGTGGAGACCGTGGAGCTCAAGTGAGCGGGGAGGGGGTCGGGATGTCCTGGGGGGTCAGGGGGACCCTAGGGGTCAGGGGGTCCCCAGGAGGGACAAGGAACTGCAGCCCTTGGGGATGCCCTGGAGCTGGGGGGGTCGTCAGCTCATTAGCAGCCCGTAGGTAATGAGCAAGGACCCAGCGGAGGCTCTGGCAGAGCACCCCGACAGGGCGCAGGGCGCAGCACCCACGGGTGCCGGAGCCCCACCTGACCCCGCACTGGTGCCGCAGGGTGGCCGATGAGACGCCCCCCCCGAACAAGCAGGTGAAGCCGCTCTTCAGGCACTTCCGCCGCATTGACTCGTGCCTGCAGACGCGGGTGGCCTTCCGGGGCTCCGACGAGAGTGAGTGACCACCCACGGGTGCCGTGGTGGGCGCTGGGTGCCGGGGTCCCCTCCCCGGCCCCCTGGCGGCTGCAAGGGGCCGTGCCTGCTCTGTGCCTCAGTTTCCCCCGCTGAGGCTCTGGGGAGGTGCAGGTGGTCCGTGGGGGTCCTGACGCCCCCCTCCCCTCTCCCCAGTCTTCTGCCGCGTGTACATGCCCGACCACTCGTACGTCACCATCCGCAGCCGGCTCTCAGCCTCGGTGCAGGACATCCTGGCCTCCGTCACCGAGAAGCTGCAGTACTCAGAGGAGCAGAGTGCCCGTGAGGACGCCCTCATCCTCGTCACCATGGCCTCGTCCGGAGGTGCCCACGGGGCCCAGGGGGTGCTGTGGGCAGGAGCAGGGGAGGTCCAGCCGGTGGTGACCCCCTGCCTGCGCTCTGCCCGCAGAGAAAGTGGTGCTGCAGCCCAGCGAGGAGTGTGTCTTCACCACCCTGGGCATCAACAGCCACCTCTTCGCCTGCACCAGGGACACCTTCGACTCCCTGGTGAGCACCGCGCTCGGACTCCCACCGCGGACCCTCCTGCGGGACCCCCCTGCTCCAACACCCGCCAACCGTCCCCGCGTCCCCTCGCAGGTGCCGCTGCCCGAGGAGATCCAGGTGGTCCCGGGGGACACGGAGATCCACCGCGCCGAGCCAGAGGAGATCGCCAACCACCTCACCGCCTTCCACTGGGAGCTCTTCCGCTGCATCCACGAGGTGCGTGAGGGCAGCTGGGGGGGTGCTGTGCCATGGCGGGGGCACCCTGACGATGCGATGTGTGTGCCCACCCCTTCCCCGGCAGCTGGAGTTCGTGGACTACGTGTTCCACGGGGAGCGGGGCCGGCGGGAGACGGCCAACCTGGAGCTGCTGCTGCAGCGCTGCAGCGAGGTGCAGCACTGGGTGGGCACCGAGCTGCTGCTCTGCGAGTCGCTGGGCAAGCGCGCCCACCTCCTCAAGAAGCTCATCAAGATTGCTGCCATGTGAGTGTGGGGTGCGGGGGGAGGTCTCCTGCTCGAGGGGGGAGTCCCTGCTTGTTCCTCACCCTCTCCCCCCCACAGATGCAAGCAAAACCAGGACATGCTCTCCTTCTACGCCATCATCATCGGGCTCAACAACGCCGCCATCAGCCGCCTGCGCCTCACCTGGGAGGTAAAGGGCTGGGGCAGCCCTGGACACCAGTCTGGGTGCTCCCAGACCCTCCCCAGGTGCTCACCAATGCCCCCCCCCCACCCGGGGGTTGTCTTGCAGAAGCTCCCAGGGAAATTCAAGAACCTGTTTCGGAAGTTCGAGAACCTGACGGTGAGAGGTGCCCGGGTACCTTGCGGCTGGCAGCAGCTAGTGTGGTGTGGGGGGGGTGTGTCCAAGGCAGATGGGCAGGGTGCTGGCACCCATGGGTGGGGAGCTGCCCCCCCATCCCTGAACCCGCCTGTGCCCTCCCAGGACCCCTGCAGGAACCACAAGACCTACCGGGAGGTGCTGGCCAAGATGAAACCCCCCCTCATCCCCTTCGTGCCACTCATCCTCAAAGGTGAGGGGGGCATGGGGGCTGCCCGCACCCTGCGTGGGCTGGGGTCCCACTGCTGCCCCACGGGGCCCCCCCTCACCCCCCGCTCGCCCCCAGATCTGACCTTCCTGCACGAAGGCAGCAAGACCCTCCTGGACGGGCTGGTCAACGTGGAGAAACTGGTGGGCGCCTCTTGCTGGAGGGGGGACGTGGCTGAAGGACCCCCAGGGTGAAGGCCAGGGGAGGGGGAGCCCAGTGAGGGGCTGGGGCCATCCTGTCCCTGCAGTGGGGTGGGGGTCCTGGGGGCGTGCAGAATAGGATCCCTGGGTGGGTCCCTGGAGGTCAGGATGCCCCAGGGTGCGCAGCAAGGTCCCAGAGTGGGGACAGTCCTCAGGGTCCTGAGGGGCTGGTGGTCCCTGGGGGGCCAGGCAGGCTCCTGTGGGGCTGGGGGCTGACTGGGGGTGCTCTGTGCCCCAGCACTGCATCGCCGAGAAAGTGAGGACCATCCGCAAGTACCGGAGCCGCCCGCTCTGTGAGTATGGAGGGGGGCTGGGACCCTCCCCCAGCCCCAGCAGGACCGGGGCGAGGGGCCAGTGCTGCGGGAGGGGCCTGACCCCACGGGGTGGGGGGACACGCGTGGCCCCACAGCCCTGGTGCTGGCCTTGAGGGACGGGGATGTGTCTGGACCCACCGCCCCATCCCTGCATCCCCCATCCCTGTCCCCACATCCCTCCACCTGTTCATCCCTGCATCCCCCTCCCCATCCCTGCAACCCCAGCCCCGCACCACCGTTTCCACACCCCTTTATCCCCAGCCCCGTACCTCTCCATCCCCACCCCTGTCCCCGCATCCCTCCATCCCTCCGTCCCTTCATCCCCCCGTCCCTTCATCCCCATCCCCACGCGCCCCTCCCGGGGGCCGGCTGCTCCGGCCCCCCCCCCGCACTGACGCCCCCTCCCAGGCCTGGAGCTGGAGGCCTCCCCCAGCCAGCTGCAGACCAAGGCCTACGTGCGGCAGCTCCGCGTCATCGACAACCAGAACCTGCTCTTCGAGCTCTCCTACAAGCTGGAGCCCGGCGGCCAGTGAGGACCGGGGGGGCCCCTGCCCCGGGGACCCCCCCACACCCCGCCCGGGGGCCCGCCCCCCCCCCCCCCCCCCCAGCACTGACGCACTTTGGCCAGGGGTCCCGGCCTCACGCGGGGCGGGGGGGCGGGTTTGGGGACCCCGGGCTCGTTCCCCCACCCATTCCCCCTGGCACCCCATTGCCCACCCCCCCCCCCCCGGCTGGGTGCAGGGACCCCCCGGGGCGCTCATCCCGCCCCTGCCCCCCCGGGGTGCCCCCTCTATTTTTGTACGTGTTCCCCCGCCCGCCCACCCCTAGACGTGTCTATTTTGTACTGAGCCGCGGTCCAGAATTGTACATTTATTTTTTAAGAAAAAGGAGGAAAAAAGGAAAAAAAAAAACAACCAAAAAACCCCAAAACCGGGGGGGGGAGGGTGCAGAGCCCCAATAAAAGCCTGTCCCGGCGCCCGTCTGCTGATGTCATGATGGGGAGTGACGTCTTAGCCGTGCTGCTGGGTGACGTCATGCCGGGAGCAGCGCGGGGCGAAGGGTCACGGGCTCCCGTTACCGACCGGGGACTCGACCTTCTCAAGGTGGCGGCAGCGCTGAGCCGCGCGGGGTGACCTCCCCAACATGGCGGCGCCGGGTTGGAGCGGGGGTGGTGGAGGGGGGTGTGGGGTGTATGTGGGGGTGTGCGTCCGTCCGACCTTCCCAACATGGCGGGCTCGCCGAGCTGGGGGCCGTATCCGGGCTCGATAGCGGCACCTCCAGCCCGCACAGGCGGCTCGGCCCGGAGCGGAGAATCACCCCACGGAGGCGTCGAGCTCTTCTCGTTCCCCTGGACACCTGCGGGGCCCGGCGGTCCAGCCGCCGCGCTGACCTTCCCAAGATGGCAGCTCTGCCCCCACCGCGCCCTTCCCGCCAAGGGACCTCTCCAACATGGCGCCACGGCGCTGCCGTTCCGCCGCGCTCCGCCCACATCCGGTCCGGGCGGCGCAGGCGCAGTAGGCGCCGCGGCCGCCATTTTGTGCGTCGGCGGTTGGAGGCCGGACGGCGCCGAGGGGCCGCGTTTCCGGGTGCGGCGGGAGGAGGCCGCGGGTGAGCGCGGGGGTCCGGGCCGGGGGCTGCGGGGCCCGTGAGGGTCTGTGGGTGCCGCAGCTGTAGCTCGCGGGGCCGCTGAGTGGGATACGGCGGCTCGGGGTGGGCGTGTGGGGCGCAGGAGGGATGCGCGGGGCCCGTAAGGAGCCCGCGGCCGGCGGGGTGAGGGGCCTGCGGGTGCGCTGGGGGCTGTGTGGGGCCTGTTTTGGGGAGAAGGGTGTGTGCTGGGCTCTTCCGGGGTGCGGGAGGGTGGCTGGGGGTGCTCTGGGCCGGCGTGGGGTGTGGTGGTGGGCCGGGAGTGGCAGTGGGTGTGCTGGGCGCTGAGAGGGGCGCAGCGGGGTCTGCAGAGCCGGAGGCACCGGGACGTGGGGAGGTTTAGGGGGAGTTTCCCAGGGGAGGCACTGGTGTCGCTGGAGATGTCTGTGCTGGAGGGGTGTTGATACTGGTGGGATCCCGGGGAGAGCTGCTCCCTGCCTCCGCTTCACCCGGTGTCACGGGAAGGTTCCTGTCACGTTCTTCTCTTCATCTCTCTCCACCGGTGCTCCCCGGGGGAGCAGGGAGAGCTCCGGGGCTGCATGTGGGATGTTTGGGTGACCAGTTGTGCGGTCCTGGGGGAGACAACACTGCCAGGGTCGGGTCAGCCCCAGGGTCCCCAGGCAGCATTGCAGTCCTCTGGGCCCGGCGCTGGCAAACTGCGGCCTGAGCAGCCTCTGCCCCTGAAAACCCCAGCGCGGGACAGCATACGGCCAGGCAGCAAAGTCCTGCGAGTGCCACGGTGGAGGCTGAGCTCTCCCTTCTGCTCTGGGTAAACACGGCTACAAGCTCCTGGGCCACCAGCCCTCCCTGCCCACATCACTGTATGGCAGTGCCTGGCCCTGCCAGACACTGCCCCGGCCTTGAGGACTGAATTCCTGCTGCGGGTGTATGTCTGGACCTCTCCAGAGCCCTGGCTGTTAGCAAACAAAATAAGTAGCTGATTGTTTTCTCCGTGTCCTTTGGGACAGAGGGAGAGTGGCAGCACGGCAGCACAAGCAGCTGCGGCCTTTCCCCCCACAAAGACTCAGCAGAATTGATGCAGCTCGCGCCTGCCCTCAAGAACGTGGCTGGTCCCGGCGAACGGCTCCAGCCACCCCAGCACCCTGTCCGCAGGGGTCCCCGTGCTCCTCGGCCGTGACGTGAGTGGGTTCAGGCTGTGGGGTATGTGTGCAGCATGGGGACGAGCCCAGCGGGCGGGTGTGCCTGGACACCGAGCTGTCTCTCCTCGGGGCTCAGCTCCTGTTGAGGTGTTGCTTGTCCTGGTGTTTGTCCTGTCATGAAGAAGCTGCAGGGAGCCCAGAGCTGGGGAGGCAGTGGCCAGGGTGGGTTTGGGGCTCTGCTGGCTGAGCCCCAGTGACCTCTAAAAGAACTTATTCTCCAAGCACTCCTCAGAGCGGGATTTCTGGGGGTTTACCTCAAGCCCCCGCTGCTGTTAACCACAGCTCCGCTCCCTGTGGTCTCCCCACACCTCCTTGGACTCGGGCAGTGTTTCTGGGGTGGGATGCAGAGGTAGGAGACGCTGGCTGCTTCCTGACTCTCAGGTGACGTGAGGAGCTGAGCACCCCATGACCACCCTGCTCTGGGTTTCCCAATCTGTCTTTCCCAGGTGAAATGTGGACTGGGGGCTGCTCCCTCTCTGGGCAGTGGGAAGGGGTTGGTGAGAAGCAGGCGCAGCAGCATCCTCAGGCCAGGCAGAGGCCGAGGTTTTGCATGACAGTCGTTCCGGTGAACCGCAGGCTGTGTGCTGGGCTGGGCAGGAGGCTTGGAGAGGCGCCACGGTCCCAAACCGGCCTTGCTTTACCTTTGGCAGACTTGGCGGCAGACGGGTGCCTGCCCAGCTTGCTCTGGCCTGGCCTGAGCTCTGGAGCGGAGTGTCGCTGCCCCGCTGGCGGCTGCCAGGGAGGATCTCATCTGACCTGACGCCTGTCGCCGCTGCTGAAGGGCTCAGGGCTCAGCTCCGTTTGCAGATTAGGTGTGAATCTGCCCTGGCTCAGACGAGTTCCTGGGGACAAAGCTACCTGACGAGCACGTCCTCTGCTCTTCACAGCTCGGCTGCCTCTGTGTCGCGTCCCCGAGGTTTCAGCGCCGGGGAGATGTCCCCTCTTCACACCTCGTTTGGTGGTGGCCGCAGGGGCTGCCACGGTGGCTCTGCCACTCAGAGCCGCGCTGGAAGGCAGAGGCAGAGCCTGTTTTCCCACGGTCACTCTGGGAGCACAGACCCCTCTTTGTGCCGTGAGGGGTGAGGGAGGGCTTGGCTTCATCCCACCATGAACAAATGGGAGCAGTTGGCTGTGGCGTGCCCGGCACTGAGACGTGAGCGTGGCAGGGAGGGGAGCGCGGCTGACTAGTGCCACCCTTACCACCACTGCCTCCCTCTGCCCCATTTTCCAGTGAACTGGGTCTGTTTGAGCGAGTTTCTGCCACTAAAGTAGGTTTGTGGTTCCGCGCCGTGGCAGGTGCCACTGACGCACAGGGCTGCCGGGCTTTTGGCCACAGGGTGTTGGAGCCCTGACGCGAGGGTCACCCTGCTGCTCCTGGATCTTCTGCTCTTGCTGAACATTTTACCTCCGGGGTGACGCACGCCACCCCTACCCCATGCCAGCGCCAAGGTGACGGGTCAGGGCTGGCTTCTCGCTTCCCTTTGCTTTCAAGCGCTGTTGTCGAGGCGCTCTGGTCCTTGTCTGACCTACTTACTTACATCTGGCTGCTTGGAAGGGAGGCAGAGCCTCTCTGCCAGAGAAGTAGCATTCTGCTGGGGAGCGAAGCGGGAGGAGGGAGGGGGGGGAAGGTGCCCTCCTGACAGGGGCTGAGCAGCTTGGGTTTCTCCTGCTGACTTTGCCAAGCAGTTCTGGAATGAGCGCAGCTCCCAGGGCTTGCTCCTCTCTCTGATGTTACAAGATTGGTTCAAAAATTAAATGGTCTTTTCCAGAGCTGAGCCAGTTTCTTCGTCGCTGGCCCAGCGGGGCGAGGGTGGCGGGGGGGCTGTCCTTCACAGTGCTGTGGAGCTCCATGTCCTGGAGTAGTGCTGGGGCTCGGGTGCCTCTCTGCTCCCCTTGGCCCATCCCCAGTCCCCTTCTGGTGTTTCCCAGATGCGATACCACAACTGTAGAGATTCCAGCTGCACCGTGGCCTGGGCACTGACTCCTCCTCTGGCAGCCCCTGCAGCGGAGGCAGCTCACAGGAAGCTCGTGGGGGAAAGGGGAGAAGCTGCTGGGAGGCTGCGGGTTGCTCAGGGCAGGTGTGTCGTTTGCAGGGAGCTCCACTTTCCCCATTCCAGCTGGAGCAAATGAGGGCAGTTGCCAGTGCTGCTCGAAGGGCTGGCTCGCAGTGTGGCCCCTGGGCAGTCTGGGCTGTGAGAAGTTGTGGACGTCATGCCAGGATAGTGTGTGCTGGGATTTGGAGCTGCCGTGCTTGAGTGTCCTTGTTGGGTCCAATGTGCTGCCATGGGGCTCCTGCAGTGATCCCACTGCGCTCGCCTGCGCCCAGGGCCTGTCTCTGCCTTTGCTGGAGCGACCAGGCACCTTCCCTGCATGCCAGCAGCATTTCCTCCTGGACATCTGGGGCTTTAAATCTTCCGTGGCCTGGGCCCCAGTCCGGGTTGGTGGCCTGGGGGTGCTCGGGGCTTTGCGCAGGAGCTGAGAGTGACGGGGGTGGCATCTGCAAGGACCGTCCGACCCCGTTGCCAAGTCTCTGTCCTACCCCATTACTTGATCACGTCTTGACGCAAACCCTCCTCTCCCTCTGCGCCGGCTGTAGATTTGCAGCGTGTTCTTGGCACCTCCCGACCTGAAAAGCAGCCGAGTGTGGATCTGACCGTGCGGCGAGCTGGCTCTGACAGGGCTTGGCTCCATTTCCCCTTGGCATGGACACCGGTGCTTCCTTTGGGCTCTGACCCCTCCCGCAGCTGCGGCTCTCACCAGGCTTCTGCCACCTCCAGCCTCGTGCCGCAGCGAGGGCTCTGCTCGCCGTACACCATTCCCCCCATCCCGCTGCGTGGATCAGCCCCGGGTGTGAGGTTTCTGTAGCTTTAGGGTCTTGCACAAGCATTGAGCGTGTCCCAGAATAACACTTAAGTGCTGGGTATTCTATGGTAGCTTGTAAATCCTCTCCTAGCAACCCTGAGTGCAGACCCGAGGAGAGGAAAGACGCCTTTCTTTAGCCAGTTAAATTTTTTTGAAGCAGTTGGTGGTGGTTTTCCGTGGCTGCTTCCCTTCCCTGAGGCCAGTGTGGCTTTGGGCTGGTTCTGGGTGACTTTGCCCTGCCACAGGGACTGCGCCCTTCCACCTCCCAACGGCACCCAGCGACTTGCCCTCTGCCTCCGTTACTTGCCCTGCGTATTCTGGATCGTGAATCCGCGCGTCTCTGCTTGGCCTTTGCCTAGGAAAACCCTGAGAATACTTGGCCGGGTTTCGTGGAACAGCAGGAGACCGACCTGGCGCTCCAGCCTGGCTCTGCTTGGCTCCTTCGAGGCTGCTTCCCGCAGCCGGGCTCGGAGCAGCTCTTGCAAAAGAGTCGGCACAGGAGGCTGGTGCCGCCGGCCTGTGGGAGAGGGGTGGCAAAAGGCACCAGAGCTGGGAGTCTCTGTGCTCAGGTCCCCTGAAAACCCCCTCACAGAGGAAGGATCCCTGGCAGGAGGTGGGAGAGACCCCGGTGTGGGGGGTGATTGTCCCTCCTGGGGGCTCCTGGATGGGGCAGTGGGGACCAACTCGATCTGGGGAGTGTTTAAGCTGGGTGTTTAAACACAGGCGGAGGCTGGTACTGAGGTTTAGGCTGGAGGAGCTGCTGCTGCGGTACTTTGAAGGCACAGTTATTCTCCGTCCATGCTCCTGAGACCAGTGTGTGTAGCTCATGGGTTTTCACCAGGGTTTTTTTTTCATGTTTATAACTGAACCCTCTGGGTGGGAGCTGGGGGGCTGGACAGACCAGTGGCTTTTCTCCTAAAACACTGCCACGGCCTGTTTGGGCTCTGTGACCTCTTGTGGAGACGCTGCTGTCGGGCCCGCGCACCGGGGCAGGGCTGTCACTCCTGGGGGGCAGAGGAGGAAGGCCCAGAAACGTCAGACCTTCATCGCTGCTGCCGAGAGGGTGGGTTGGCTTGTTGCCAACTGCTTGGATCGGGGTGAGTCTGGGTGAAAAGCTTGGAGCAGGGTTTGGTTTGAAAGCGCGGGGGCCCCCTCCAATTCATGTGCCTTTTATTGTTTTGGCAGAGTTTCACACGGGCATTTTGCTGTCCCAGCCTCGTGACTCAGAGCTGTGTCGCAGCCGCTGCGGCAGCTGACGGCGTCAACTGAGGGTGGCAGGCTGGAGCTGGAGCCTGGCTGCTGCGGGCCCTACGTTCTGTGCTGCGCAGCATCTGCTGCTGCTTTACAGATAACTTTGCGTGCTGGCAGCTTGGAGTGACGGTGGGAAGAGCTGCAGGTTCATTCGGTGCTCCTTGTGCTTCACTGGTAGTGTGTCAGCCGCAGCGACCAAAGGCTAACACTACGCTGGGTTCCCTCTGCAGAGCCTTAGACACGGCTCATCAGTGCCTGCCTCTAAACAAGCCCGGCGTGAGTGGGCCCAGGTGCTGCTGGGGTGATCTGAGAGGCTCTCGGAGGTGCCTGGAGCCCTTCTCCGCTCTCCGTCCTGCTCAGAGCAGCCTAAGGCCACCAATATTTCCCTTGCGCCTCGAGATGCTCCCAGTTTGGTTCACTCTAAATGTGCAGAGCCCACAGTGAAGGGGCCGGTGCGTCGCTGGCAGTTGATAAAAAGGCGTTTTTATCTGACTAACACCACTGGGCTCAGGAGCCGCTTTCCATTCAGTGGCGTATTGTTCCTGTTGAGGTGTGGGCCGTGCAGCGCGTTATTCCCAGCTGTGGGTCAGCATCGAAGCAGCCGGGAAGTCCATGCGTCTCCCACTGCTTCCTCCCGCTGGAGCAATCAGAGGTGTCTGTCAGAGCGCAGTGGCTCTAAGTGGTTCCTGCCCGGTCCCCTCGAGTGCCACCTCTTCCTCCCCAGCTTCCTTTCCCTCCTTGCCTGGCACATGGGATGGGGAGAGGCAGGGAAGTCCATGGGCCCTCCTGGGACCGGCTTTTCCTGCTCTTTCCTTTGCTGCAGCCCGATGTCAGGACATGATTCCTCGCTCCTGATTAAAGGTTTCCTTTGCCAAGTGAACCGAGCTCAAAGCTGCTCAAGGACACCTGACTCTGGGGCCTGCGCTCCAGGATGGGGAAGCTGCAGCTCCACCGAGGGCTGTGGAATTCAGCCCCGAGGCGTCAGAAACTTTTGTGTGGAGGGTTTTGTTAAAAACGCATTGTCAGTGACCGTGGGTTGTTAATAATTCACAACGAACATCTGAGTCCTGCGGGGCCGGAGGGTGTCTGTCTGTCTGCATGCAGAGATGCACTGGCTCTTTGAGATGCTCCAAATCAAGATGGCAGCGCGCTCTCTTAAAGCATGCTGATATGATTTTAAAAGCCTGAATGACCTTAAATCCTGCAATGGCTGTCTTTCGGGATAAATTATTTATGTCGCTTCTTCAGCGCCGCTGAAGGAGCTCCACAGGAGCGGGCAGGAATGTCAGGCTTTGGAGGACGGGCCCAGAACTGGGAAGGGCTGCGCTCAGGGTAACTGAGGCTTTGGATGGGGAGAGGTGAAAGATAAAGGTGCCCTGCGAGGCGGGGGCGGGAGGGAGGAGGGTGTTTGAGAGGTCCAGCCTTGGAAGTCGTCCCCAAACCGGTGCAGCCGCATTCTGCAGCCGACATCAGAGGGCTGGAAATTCCTCTTGATCTGCAGTTCAAAGCTGCTGCCTCCCTGAGGACGGAGCAGCTTCATCTCGGCTTTGCAAATGCGGGCAGCCAGCAGAGCTGTGAAATACAAATCTGCCACAGCGCCCAAATCCCCCTGAAAAGCAAGGAAACGCGTCTGAAGGTCACTGCTGCCCGTCCTGCTAAAAAAGCAAACCTCCCTCCCCAGGGGTGCGCAGAATCCAGGGCTGGAGAAGGCCTTTCATCTCCCTTCACGGCAAACGGGAACCTGAGAAATGCGCGGTGTAGCCCCATCCCCACCAGATAGAGCTAATTCGGCTGTTTTCTGGGAGCGAGGGGCTGCCGAGTGCCACGTTTTTTGAGTGTTTTCGGTTTTTGAACCGGGTTTGGCTGATGGGATCTGCCACAGGGCTGCCCTGCTGTCGGCGCTGCTGCGGGGTGCTGCAGTGTTGGTGAAGCAGCTCTGGAAGCAGCTTTCTGCAGGGTCACCTCGATTTCGGTGACCTCGCTCTCCTCCAAAGTGAGAGCTTTTCACACCTCATCTTCCTCCTGCTTTTCTCACAGCTTCCTTGGGGTTTGTTTTGGATTTTAAAAGGAAAGCCAACGCGCAGACCTGCCCCTCCCGGCTCAACCCAAGACGAGCTCTCCTCCGCACTTTGATCTAGCGGGTGTCTCTCTGGCTGCTCCTATTCAGGTCTTTCAAACCGCTTTCCCTGCAAGTGCTGGGAGCTGCCGCCGTGGCGGCACATGGAGCTCTCAAAGGCTCCGATCTGGCGTGGGGAAGGATCCTGGTAACGCAGAACAAAGGAGCAGCAGCGCAGCGAGTCGCGGCTGGAGCGGCATTGTTCCAAAGGGCACTGCTTCCGTCAGGCGTTTGCTGGGCGCTGAGGGCTGGGACAACCCCCCCTCCCTTTTTTTTTTTTCCTGGAGGGTTTACCTCGTGTCTCCCTAATCTTTCTCAGCCGTGTCTGTCTTCACAGCCATTAAAGATCTGGGCTGTTTTAGTCAGGCTCCGAGCACCCCAGTGTTCCCACCCGGAGGTCTCGGCTTTTCTCGTGGTATATGAAATAATCAGCTGCCATGTGCTGAGCTCGGTGCTTCTTGGGTTTGGTTTTTCAATGTGACCTTTGCTGTTAATCCACAACCCGAACAGGGCCATGTGCTGAAACGAAATGACCTGTTTCTCGGGAATTCAGCTCCAGTTTATCCTCAAGCTGCTTTTTAGCTTAAACTCTTCTCCCCCTCCTCTTGCTCTTCTGGGTCAGAGCCTTTATCTGAACGCGGGTTTCGGTGCAGCACTAGTTTTGAGGACATGTGAGATACGGGTAGATAATGACTCATGGTTTTCTTTGTAGAAATACCCCTCTCCTCCCTGGCTGTGGGAGGGGACGTTGCTGGGGCATTGTCGCTATCCATGCATGGGGGGCAGCAGGGCAAAGGGGGGGCCCTGAGCGGTGTGCTTCCCTCACAGACCTGGCACTGACTTGTCCCCCAGTGCTTCCAGGGTGGGAAGTGTCACCCCATGAGTAACCAGCTGGAGCAGGAGCGTAATGGGGAGGCGATATGGGTGTTTCTGTTCCCGTGGGTCAGGAGTGGAGGTGACAGGCCACAGCGCTGGCACCGCTCCTGTGCTGGCTCAGGCCTGTGACACACGAGAGCGAGCCGGGAGTCTCATTACCTGGCACGTTTCTCGGCTTTATCTCTGCTAATTACCTCCGCTGCTAGTGTTCAAGCGAGGCTGGGGCTCTCCTGCCCGTCCCCTCCCGCCGGTCGCTGTCACGCTGTCCCTACAACATCATGCTCAGCCCTGGCAGCAGCTTGTGCCATCCCGGTGTTGCGATGCCGCTGCGGGGTGGGAAGCAGGGCAGGGAAAAGTGCTCCTGTTGCAACACGTCCTGGCAGCACTGGCAGGTCCCAGATGAGCAGGGTTGTGAGCCGTCTCTGATCTTGCTTCAGTGGGAAAGGTACCGGCTGAAAGGCTTCGCTGGGCTTCGTTCCAGTCTGCAGAGCGTCCTGGTGTGGTGGGGCTGAAGGAGAAGTCGCTGGACATTGGCTCTTCTGCGGGAGGCCTCGAGCTCCGTCTGGACCAAAGTAGCAGCACACGTGTCAGGGCAGGGTGCGGGTGCCAGCAAAGAATGTGACATCTCAGGTGACTTAGAAAACACCAGAAGACAGAGGGGAGGAACATCTTCCCGACGAGGATGTCTGTAGTTGAGGAGTTTCTCGCTTGGTAGAAGAGCTGCTTTTAATTAAAAGGCAGTTTATTTATCTATTTTCCTGAACCACAGAGAGCTGGTGGTTTGCTCGGGGGCAGGGGAGCTGCTGGTGATGCTGCTGGTCCATTTTTCCTGTTTTCACACCTCTGCGGTGACAGGGAGTGGGAAAGTCTGACATGGGAGGATGGACCTGGTCTATCCTGGCCTCTGCATACCATGGCACCAGTAAATGGTAGTTTATCTAGCAGATGAGTCTCAGAAGGGATCTGGATTTTGATTACTGATACAAACCATTTTGGAGGTCATGGGCACGTGGGTTTCAGTGCCTGGGTGGTACAGGGCCTTTCGCTGCTGTGGTGGATGTGTTTGTGACCTCCCTGTCGCCTGCCCTGGAGGTCAGGGACAGGAAATCGGAAGCTTCAGGTGTGAAACTGTCCTGTTCTCACCTGCTCTTGGCATGGTGATCCCCTTTAATGGTTAGGGAGCAGGTTTTCCTGAGGGAAGGACATCTGTGGCCTGGAGAGGGGCATTTATCCCCTGCCCTGAGCACCCGAAACTCCTGGGGTGGCGAGCAGGGCCTCCAGTCATCACATTCCTATTCCCTGAGCCAGTGCTGCGGGACGGCCCTACCTGCACACTGCTGTCAGAGGCACGAGCTTGCCAGGGACCCGTCCTGTGATCTCCAGTGATTCAGGCTCCTCTTCCTGTCCCCGATTCCTCCAGGCTCAGTCTCTGGTGCCGACCGGAGCTGCTGGGCTCTGCGGAGCCCCGCCGGGAGCCATTCCAGGTAAACTGTGGTGCGGCACAGATTCATTTTGGGCTTGTGATGGGGTGGACTGAAATGTGATGGGAACGATGCTGGGAAAGCTGCTTTCGCTGCCTGCTTGGACAGCTCTCGGGGGACTGTGGGGACGGTGTGGGTCACAGACAGCCTGTGGAGTGCCGGGAGATCTGTCTGCATAGGATCCGAGTGGCTGGGAGAACCTGCCTTATCTGTCAGGGCTGTCTGGGGATGGGAGCAACTCTTTTTGTGCGAGCCACGGGAGAGCACCGCGGTGCCTCGTCTGCTGGGTGATCCTCCGTCTGGCAGATCAAACATGTCCGTGGCTGGAGGGGCCTGCTGGGGACGCGTGCCAGGGCTGGCCACGGTGCCTGCCGACGGGCAGGAGGCTCTGGGCTCCTGTCGCACTTCCACGTGAGCAGCCTCCGGCTGCAGATAAAGGAGCTGGATTGATGGCGCAGGATTAGCTTGGCCGGGTTTTCTCTGCTGAGCGAGGCGGTTGCGTGAAGAACGTCCTGGGTTTCAGCCGCGGGCTCTGCGCTGGGGTGGGGGCCCTGGTGATTTGGGCCAAGGGATTGTTCTGGCTCCCAGCTCTGGGACTTGCTGCTCTGGGGTGGTGGGAGAACCCGGCAGCCTGGTTGAGCCAGCCGATAGAGAAGAGCCCCAGCCTCTGCCCCGCAGGAGCTCCAGCACAGGGCACTAGCCCAGGGCCATGTTTCTCCGTGGCCAGCTGGCCACCTTTCCCCTCCAGTCCCTGACCGCTTCCTCCCTTCCTGCAGGCATGACTGACCAGGCTTGCGCCCAGCACTGAGCAGCCAGAGCCACCGGGATCCGGGCCAGGATGCCAATTCCTCCTCCCCCGCCGCCACCGCCAGGCCCCCCGCCGCCCCCCACCCTCAGCCAGGTAGGGGCTGCCTGGTGCTCTGGGCCAGTGCGGGATGGTGGGGAAGTGGCCAGTCTCCACATGGTGCTACTTGCCAGGGGCCCCCTGTTTGTCTCTGGACAAACTCAAGTCCAGCCCATGGGAGCTTCAGATGACCTGTGGGCCTCAGTTTCCCTTGCAGCAGTGTCTGTACGTGAAAGAGGCCACACTTGGCTCTTCGTCTTAGTGTCCTCTGCACCATAATGGCTCGAGGGGGAGAGCAGGGGACCCTGCACGTGGCTATAACTGAGCTGCTCCTCGCCTGTAGGTCGGACGGGGTCTCAACCTCACCCTGAATAACCTGGGGCTGCCCAGTCACTCCTCCTGAAAGAGATTCCCTGGGGAGGGGGTCCTCTGGGCTCAGCGGAGGAGAAGTGGGAGGGTGGAGTCGGGCAGTGCCTGCTCTGTGGATCAGGGTGTCTGTCTGCTCCTCCTGAGCTGCTGCTTGTCTCCAGGCGAACACGGAGCCGCCGAAACTGAGCCGAGAGGAGCAGCGGGGCCGCGGGGCCCTCCTGCAGGACATCTGTAAAGGGACCAAGCTAAAGAAAGTGACCCAGATCAATGACCGGAGTGCACCAATCCTCGAGAGTGAGTACCCACCTGGCCTGTCTCCAGGAGGCTCCCAGCCCTGCCCTGGCTGCTGCCCTGCCCTCCAGGACAGCTGCCGGGCTCTCACCCGCCTCGTTTCCAGCAGCTCCTCACTGGAGGAGCTTATAATACCAGGCTTAACCTCTCAGCCTCTCTCCTTCCAGAGCCCAAGGGCAGTGGTGGCGGCAGCTACGGCTCTAGCTCTGCTGCGATCCAGCCGAAGGGTGGCCTCTTCCAAGGTGGCGTTCCCAAGCTCAGGCCCGTGGGAGCGAAGGAGAGCTCAGGTAATGGCTGCCGGTCTGTGGTTTGCACAGGGGGGGTTCTCTGGGAAGGTCCCTGAGCAGGAGGGAGTTGAGAATCTTGCTGCGTTTGCCTGGGGGTTTCAGCTGGTTAGAGGCAGGGACCCCAAATCAATGCTCCATGTGTGGCCACAGGCAAGCTGCGCTCTCCCCATGCCACAGTGTCCCACACACAAACCTCTTGGAGGGTCTGGGAGTTGTGTGTGTTGCCGAACATTTCTCTCTGCTGTTTTCTGTGGCAGCCTGCCTTCCAGCAAGGCAGAGAGTGAATAGCAGTGGTGAGAGCGGAGCTGTGAGCGGCTGAGCACTGTGCCAGCTCCCTTCCTGTGCCAGACAGCATTCCCCGCGGCCTGGCCCTCCTCGGCCGGGTGGGCAGGCTGCCCTGCGCTCCGCGCAGGCTCAGCAACGAGGACATCGCTCTCACTGCCTCCTGGCCCATACTGTGCCATTCCTGGCCACTCACTCCACTTTCCTTCCCCACAGACGGCTCCAGTAAGCAAACCCTGCAAGTCCCTGGCTCCAGAGCAGCCGCCCCCAGGCCCCCGGTGCCGGCCAGCAACAGCCGACCTCAGGATGATGGTGACAACAGTCGTGCCTCACCGCCGGAGCTGCCGCGCACCCAGAGGCCATCCCTGCCGGACCTCTCACGGCCCAACACCGCTGGCAGCGCTGGCATGAAGCACAGCTCGTCTGCCCCGCCGCCCCCGCCACCGGGACGCCGTGCTGCCGCGCCCCCCGCCCCTCCTCCGGCGCACGGCGCCAAGGTCTCCTCCTACAACAGGGAGAAGCCCCTGCCACCCACCCCGGGACAGCGACTGCCCGTGAGCAGGGACGGACCCCCTGCTCCGCCACCCATCAAGCCCCCTCCCTCCCCAGTCAGTGTCCGAACAGGATCGGGAGCTCAGGGCCAGTCTCTCGCCCCTCCGCCGCCCCCTTATCGGCAACCCCCTGGTGTCCCCAACGGCCCTTCCAGCCCCATCAACGAGTCTGCCCCAGAGCTGCCACAGAGACACAACTCCTTGCACAGGAAGACGCAGGGCCCTTTGCGGGGGCTAGCACCGCCGCCACCCACCTCAGCCTCCCCATCTCTCCAGAGCAGCCGCCCCCCTCCGCCGGCCAGAGACCCCCCTAGCCGCGGAGCAGGTAAGAACCGTTCGCTCTGCTGGACTCAGCCCCTTTCAGGCCTGAGGTTGGCGGTGCGTTGTGGCTGCCCATGAGGTTGGTGTGTCCTCTCAGGGTGGGAGGTGAGAACATGCTGGAGCCAGAGCTGCGGACGCTGCGGCTGCTCCCCGAGCTTCCTCAGTGTCACTGGGATGGTGACAAAAAGCTGTGGCAGAGCAGGGAGAAGCCTTTCCCTTGGTGCAGCTGGACACCCTCGCTCAGCCCCCAGGAACCGTCCTGCCCTGCTCTGGGCTGGTTTCAGTGCCATGTGGCTCAGAGTGTGGCTGGCCACGAAGGCTCTGTCACCGCTGGCGCAGGGGTTTGGTGCTGGGCACCCTGCGAAGGGGCAGCTTGGTGAAAACTGCTTGCTGTCCCCCCTGTGCACACGGAGACGGACGCGAGCATGTCCCTGCTGCCAGGAGTGGTGATGGCTTCACCCCGGTGCCCTCCCTGTGTGCTCATGGGCTCCGCGTCCAGACCGCAGCTCCCGCCTGGTCCCCTGCCAAGCCGCTCTGTCCTTCCGGCCCTGCCAGAATCCCTCCTTTGAGTTACGGCTGGGGATCTGCTCGCTTAGTCTGTGTGTAATTAGCCTAATGAGGAGCACGAACTGCCGCTGTGCAGCTGTGGGAGGCTGGGCAGGAGCGAGAGGTGGGTCGGTGGAGCCGTGGATCCTGTCACTGCCTCGGTGGCAGCATGGACGTGGCTTCCCAGTCCTGGCAGTACCATCTTGGCTCCACATGGAGCTGCTGTCCTCAACCCCTCGTGTGTACACGCTTGTAGTTGCTCCTCAGATCCCCTCTTGTGCTGGGGTGGGGGTGTGGTGGGGGCTGGAGCAGCCCCACTGGGAGTGGGTGGTGGGCCGTGGGGAGCAGGAGGAATGCAGATGTCAGGAATGAGCAGGAAATCTCCTCTGGGCGTGTGTAGGCCCTGGAGCAGCTGCCCTGGCCGCTGGCGCGGTCTGGCTCAGCAGCTGGCCTGGAAAGCTCCCTCGGAGCACGTCCTTGGCCCTGCTGCCGGAGGGAGGGTTTGCCCTGGGGATGCCGGGCCTTGGCAGGCTGCGGTGGGCTGCGTTGGTGCTGATCCAGCTCTCCTTGCAGCCCCACCGCCCCCTCCACCGATGCTGCGGAATGGGGGGCGTGATGCCCCCCCACCCCCACCTCCCTACAGACTGCACCCCTCCGCCGAGCCCCCAAGCCGGGGGAAGCCGCCGCCACCGCCCACGAGGACGCCGGCCGGGCCGCCACCACCACCACCCCCCGTGCGGAACGGGCACCGGGACTCCATCTCCACCGTCAGAGCGTTCCTGGGTGAGTGGGACCCCGGGTGCAGATCTCTGCTCCTGGAGGGGGCTGGAGCTGGGGGGAGCCCTGGAGTGGCACCGAGCCCTTTGGCTGCTTCTGTGCTCATCCAGAGCCACCTGCCCTGACCTGCCCCTTTTCCCCCTTCTCTGCAGATGACTTTGAATCCAAATACTCCTTTCACCCGGTCGAAGACTTCCCAGCTCCAGAAGAATATAAATACTTCCAGAGAATCTACCCCAGCAAAACAAACAGAGGTGAGGGTGGAGGAGGAGGAGGAGGAGGTGGTGGTGGTGGTGCCGCCCCTCTGTCTGGTGTCACCTGGCTCCCGTCCTCCACAGCCACGGCCGCCTGCTGTCCTGTCTGTCCCCGCTCAGGGTGGGTCGTGGAGAGGCTGGCGTGAGCCGCCCTGAGCCCTAGGCTCCCGATCCACCTCCTTCCCGGTTGCCGAGCCCCGAAGGCAGCCTGCTGCGCTCGGGTGGGGCCCGGAGGATTTGGGCTGTGCGGATGTCGCATCCCACCCGCCCCCTCTTCCCCCTGCTGAGCCTGTGCAGAGAAACACCGCAGGGCTCGTTCCCGCCTGCGCTAAGGGCCTGCAGAGCTGGAGCAGTTAGAGAAGGACCCTGGAGCCAGCCCCACCGCTGGAGCTGGTGTGGGGCAGGGGCTGGGGGTATCGAGAGCCCGTCTGTGGGGCCCTGAGTGGCGGCACTCGGACCCAGCGCTGTCGGCGCGGCGCAAAGTGCCCTTGTTGCTGTGCGTCAGCCCTGCGGATCCCGGAGGAGACTCCGGGGAGAAGGGGATGCTCGTTTATTTTTAGCGCAATGAATGTTTAATGTGGATTTGCAAAGCCCTGAGCTTTCCGTGCCTGCTGCAGCGGCTGGTTCGAGGCGCAAATCCCAGGCTCCAGATCTCTGCGGGGAGTACAGGGGGGCAGGCAGCCGGCGCGGGGGTGTGGAGGAGGGAGAGCAGACGTGCCGGATCCTGCTCTGCGGAGCTCCGAGCCTTGGAAGCGGTGTTGGTGGCTGGGGGGTATGGGGAGCCTGGGATCTGGGTTCAATGGTCTCTCTTGTCTTGCAGCTACGCGTGGGGCCCCCCCTCTGCCCCCTATCCCCAGGTGAAAGCGGGTCGCCCAGGAGGATTGTTCCTGAGCAGAGAGACGGAGCTCCTTCTCCTTCCCCTTCCTCCGAGGGACCCTCCTCACCTCCCTGCCCCCCAGGATCCTGCATGAGAACCTCCCAGCATCTCCGGCTTCCCCAGCAGCACCAGGACGAGCAGATACCCCCGGCCTTGCTCTCTCCACCAGCCCACCCTCATCTCTGCATCTCCCCCAGGACACGGTGACCTCGCTGGGTCCTTTCCTCCTCGCGGGTCCTGGCTTGGGCCCCGGCGTCTGGCCGCAGCCTGGGAGCCGAGCACAAGGACTTGGGGCAGAGGCTGAGCCGTGTGTGGCCACTTTTGGGACCAGGGGCAGCTCTGTGCCCAAGCCCTTGGGGACAGGGCAGGAGAGGGATGTGCTGCGTGACTGGAGCAAGGGTCCGTGGGGCCGGGCGGCAGAGCCCCGTTCCCCTGGCACAGCCCATTTGCTTTTTTGCACAGGAGCCCAGCGGAGGAGGCGGGGGGCGAGTGGGACCATCTGAGGGGACCCTGATGATGCTGGGGAGGGACACTGCTCCCAGGGGGAGATGTCCCTGATGCCACATGGCAGCCACCACGATGGCTTTCGAGGGGGCGGGGAGGTGCCCGGCGGTGCCACCTGGCTTTTAATGCTGAATTACCAAACTAGAGCATTTTAACGGGAAAACACTAATTGTCCCTGGAGGAAGCAGGGGTATCATTACTGGAGGGGGTGTCATTTGTTCTGGTTCTTACATGGCTGGGGGGGGAGTGTGGGGAGGGACCTGGGGCCGCAGCCCCCATGCCGGGGTGGTCCGGTGATGTGTGGCCTTACACCACCTCGTCTGACGGTCGGTGCCGGCTGGTTTCTGCCGTCACCCACTGTTCGGTTCGGGGGGCTGGACATTAACTGTAGTTCCTGAGCTCTTTCGTACGTTGCTTGTGCTATAGGAGGCCATGGGTGTCCTGACCGCACCCTGACTCTTCGGGGTGGTTTTGGGGCAGTTTCTTTTTTTCTACCAAGGTGGAAGTTTTCCCTGTTGGAGCTGGAGTGCAGCAGCGCAGGGCGAGGGGTGCTCGGGGATGGGGCTTCTGGAGGATGAGCCTCCCCAGCGCTGCTGTTTGGTGTAAATAAAGGTGAAAAACGGTTCTCCCCGAGCGCTGGCTGCCCCCCATCCCCACCCCAGGAGCGAAGGGAGTCTGAGAGGGGTCGGTCAGACCCGAGGAGCTGGAAATCGCATTTAAATAAAATAATAAAGGAACTGGACTGGTGGAGGGGCTGTCGCGGGGGGACGGGGTACTCTGCCTCCCCAGGGACCCCTCCCTGCTTTTGGGGGGGGGTCATGGCCCATGTGCCTGCAGCGCACTGGGAGGAACTAAGAAAGTGGGATGAGGGGTGCTGGGAGCAAGGGGAGGCGGGATTGGGGGCGCTGGGAGCACTGGGGAGGCAGGACCAGGGTACTGGGGGCGCTGGGGGGGGCTCCCAGCACGCCTCCCGGCAGGCCCCGCGTGCTCCCGTCGATTGGCTGCTCGGCGGAGGCCACTCCTCCGGCCGCTGCGCTTTGGCGCGGGACCTTGCGATTGGCGGCGGCTGCGGGCGGCGCAGCCAATGAGGCAGCGGGGGCGGGGCCGGCTAGGCCAGGTGGCGGGAAGTGCGGAGCCGGGGCCGAGTTTGGCGCGAGAAGGTCGGTGGTGGCGGCGGTGGCGGTGGGGGGAGACATGGCGGGGGTGTGTGTGGGGGGTGTGGGGGGGGGGTGTGGGGGGCGGTGGAGGGGGGTGGCCTTCGGGGGGCTGTGCGGGTGTGGGGAGGAGCGGGAACGTGGGACAGGGCCGGGGGGGCAGCGCGGGGCGGTATGGGGAGTCCAAGGGGCGGCCGGGAGCCGCGGGGCTGGGGGTCTCCGCTCCTGACCGCTGTCCCCCCGCCATTCGCAGAGCCCCCCCGCCATGGCCAGCACCAGCCCGCAGCACCAGCCCACCATCGGCTTCCCCCGCAGGAGGAGCGCCCGCCGCCTTGCCGCCTCCCCGGGCAAAAGCGGCGCCGACCTCCCCCCGCCCGCGGCTCTCGCCCTGCCCCGGGGCCTCGGGTCTCGCAGAGCCCGGCCGGGCAGCCCCAGCACGCCCCCAGCCCGCACCAACCCTCCGCTCCTGAGCCCCCGCAAGCGCCTGGGTGAGTGCCCCCCCCCCCCCGCACGTTGCCACCTCCCCTGGCACCTCCCCGGGAAAGCGGGGCGGGGGGCGCCGCTCCTTGCCCAAAAGCTGCTGCGGGGCTGGAACCTCGCCTGGGGCCGGCAGCTGGACCCCGGTCCGGCCGATCCCTCGCGCAGCTGCGTTTGCAGCGTCCCCCCGGTTTTGGGAGGAAAAGCTGCTCCTGGGGGGTTTGAAGCGCGAAGCCTCCCTCACGAGAGCGACCCCACGTTACGAACGGCCTCTTGGTCACACGTGAGGATCGAGCCCCCGCGTTCAGCCGCTCCACTGACCACTGCCCATTTTCTGCAGGTGACGACAACCTCTGCAATATCCCCCATGCCCTGCCCTGCTCCCCGGCCAAGCGCAGCAAAGAGAACCAGGGGCGCCGCTTGCTCTTTGGGGACCCCTTGGAGAGCCCCGAGAAGCCCAGCAGCCCAGGGCTCTCCCCGCGGCGTGGGGGGCAGGAGACCCCCAGGCGCTCGGGGCTCGGCAGGCAGCCTGCCCGCACCCGGCTCTTCAAGCAGGAAGGTGAGCGTGTTTGGGGAGGGGGCCAAGGGATGGGGTCTTAATGGTGCCACGGCCCCCCCGAACCCTGTCTCTCCTCGGCGCAGGCTCCTGCTACCAGCAGGCGAAGCAGGTGCTGCATGCGGCCGTGCCCGACCGTCTCCATGCTAGGGAGAGGGAGACGGGCGTCATCCAGCAGTTCCTGCGGGAGCACATCTGTGGGCGCCGGCCCGGCAGCCTCTACATCTCTGGGGCCCCCGGGACGGGAAAAACGGCCTGTCTGAGCCGCGTCCTGCTCGACTGCCAGGTGCGCCACGGCTGGGGGATCCCCTTGTGGGGGTGCTGGAGGAGCAGATCAGCAGGGAGAGGTGGGGGGGACTGGCAGGGGGAGCAAGAGCTGAGCACGGCGAGAGGGGCGGTGGGCGGCCAGCGGTGTAATGCTCCTGTCCCCAGCAGGATGAGCTCGCTGGGAGCAAAACCATCGTCCTGAACTGCATGTCGCTGAGCAGCCCGGCCGGCGTCTTCCCTGCCGTGGCGCAGGAGCTGGGCCTGCCTGCGGCTGCTGGCCGCGAGGGCCTGCGGAGGCTGGAGAAGAAGCTGACAGCCCAGGGGCCCATGGTGTGAGTGCCCTGCCCAGGGAGTGGGTGGGATCCCTCCTCAACAGCCCGAGTGTGGCCAGCCGGGAGAAGTGGCCCCGACAGCAGCTGTCCCTGCTTGGGGCGCTGTGAATGGGCTGTGGGCAGAGCTGGGACTGACCCGGCTCCCCCCACCCCACAGTCTGCTGGTGCTGGACGAGCTGGACCAGCTGGAGAGCAAAGGGCAGGACGTGCTCTACACCCTCTTTGAGTGGCCCCGGCTGCCCAGCTCCAGGCTCGTCCTCGTGGGTGAGTGTGCGGCACTGGCACTGCCCATCCTGGGGGCCCTCCCTGTTTCGGGGGGCTGATGGGGTTTTCCCTTTGGACCGCTCCCTCCCGGAGTCACAGCCCTCATCCTCCCTCACCCCGCTGTGCCCACAGGATTGGCCAACGCGCTGGACCTGACGGATCGCAGCCTGGGCAGGCTGGGTGCCCACCCTGCCGGCACCCCCCGGCTGCTGCACTTCCCGCCCTACACCAGGGAGCAGCTCACCGCCATCCTCCAGCAGCGGCTGGGACAGGTGGGGACACTGGCGGACGTGCAGGGAGGGACAAGGACATGGGATGCTGTGGGGGGAACACGGGGCAGCTCTCTGCCCTCGTGGGCGGCAGCGCTGATGGTGCGCAGTGCCTCGGCAGGTGGATGGTGAACCAGTCCTGGATGCTGCCGCGCTCCAGTTCTGTGCCCGCAAGGTCTCCGCAGTCTCCGGTGATGCTCGCAAGGCCCTGGATGTCTGCAGGTCGGTGCCTGCCCCAAAACCTGGCAGTGCTGGGGCTAGTGTGGCCCCCGCTAGCCCCTCACAGCTCCCCTGCACTGGGGGTGCCCGTGCCGGGGCAGCTGCTCTGCCCGGCACTCAGAGCTTTCTCTCCCAGGCGTGCTGTGGAGGTGGTGGAGCTGGAGGTGCGGAGCCAGACCCTGCTCAAGCCGCTGCCTGGGAGTGAGTAGCGGCTGCCAGGCACCTCCAGGCCAGCCCCAATGCAGTGTCCCTTTCTGGGGCACCTGCTCTGTGCTGCCCCCAGCCCCTCTTTCTCATCCCCCCACAGTCCCCTGCAGCCATGTCTATCCTGCAGGTGACTCCCCGGTGTCCCCCGTCCCCAAACGCGTGGGGCTCCTGCACGTCTCCCGCGTCATCTCGGAGGTGTTTGGGGACCGGCTGGCAGGGGGGGGCCGGGGGGCCCAGGACACCTTCCCCCTGCAGCAGAAGTTGCTGCTCTGCTCCCTGCTCCTGCTCGCCCGGCGCTTGCGCGCCCAGGAGGTGACACTGGGGAAGGTGAGTGGCAGTAGGACCTTCTCAGGGCTGGATGGGGGAGTGGGTGGGTGTACCCGGTGTCTCCTTTGGGCGCAGTGCCACAGCATAACACCTACCCTGCCTCCCCCAGCTCCACGACACCTACAGCCAGGTCTGCCGGCAGCAGCAGCTCCCCGCTGTCGACCAGGCTGAGTGTCTGTCCCTTGTCACCCTCCTGGAGTCCCGCGGTGTCCTCGAGCTGAAGAAGGCCAAAGAGGCCCGGCTGGCCAAGGTACTGTGGAGGCAGCGGGGCAGGGGGTCTGGTGGCAGGACAGGGGGTCTGGTGGCAGGGCAGGGGTCCAGCCACCCAGTGCTGAGCATCTCTCGTCTCTTCCCAGGTCTCCCTGAAGATGGAGGAGGCGGCGGTGGAGCACGCACTGCAGGACGCAGTGCTGGTGGGCAGCATCCTGGCCCAGGGGCTGCGCTAATCGCTCCCCACCCTGGCAGCCCCCTCCCCACGGCCCCTGGGCAAGGGCTGGGCAGACACTGCCCCAGGTGGGATGTTGGTGCATGGTTTGGCCGGGCTGTGACGGGAGCAGGAGGCTCTCAGTGGTCTCAGTTTCTGTTTGTGGAATCCTGCTCTGGGGCCCTTGGACTGGGGCGATTTTTATTATTAATATATTATCATTATTATTATTATCATTATTATTATTATGTGGCTGGAGCCAAGGCAGAGGCTGGCACCCACTCCTGGCCCCACTCCCACTCTGGCACATGTGATCCTGGGACCTGACTGTTGCTCCTGCTGTCACCCACGGACACATTTTCCCCTGGCTCCTTTGGAGCCTTCTGGGGACCCCCAAGCCCCTGGCTGCAGGAGGGACGGTCCCGCTGCAGGTCCTGGTGCTGGCAGTGGCAGAGGGTGCCCGCTGCGCTCAGCTTCTGGCTGTGCCTGGCTGGAGCGTGGGGGCAGCAAGGCCCCCTTATCTCCTGGCATTAATAAAGTCATTCTGCTCCAGCGCTGGCTCCTGCCTCTTGCCCCCCTGTTCCCCAGCTCCTGGCCCTGGCTCCTCCGCTGGTGGTAAATAATAGATGCTTCGACCTAATTTTGCAGATTCCCCAGTAGGGGGGCGGGCCAGGCAGGCACAGGAGCAGGGTAGGACTGGGGCTCCATGGATGCCCTCCCACCCAGGACCCCTGGCTGTGCCCTCAGCAGTCCCCAGCCGGGGATGTGGTGCTGGCAGGGGGGAGGGCTGGTTGCCTGGGTCCCTGTTGAGCCTCAGTTTCTCCTGGCTCCATGGTGTGGCCCCAGTGTGTGCCTGGCCTTGGCGCTCTGGCTAGTGCGGGCCCCGTGGGGTGCAGGACATGGGGACACGAGCTGGGTCCTTGTCCTGAGCACCCGGTGCCAAAGCAGAGCCTGGTGAGGCTGCTGGATGCCACCACTGAACTGGGTGTCCTGGTGCTGCCCCCTGCCCCATTTTGGCACCCTCTGGGACTGCCTGTCCTTGCTGTGCCAGGGGACACCTTGGGGACAGGGCAGGGCCTGGCTACAGTGTCCTTTCCCAGCTGCCATTTGCAGTGGGGAAACTGAGGCAGGGGCAGTGTGGTGGGGGCAGCCGGTGACCCCAGCTGGGCCCCGAGCGTGGCTCAGCCGATGGCTGCCATGGGGCTATTTATAGCCGGAGCTGCCATGTGTCAGATGTGTGCGGCAGCACGGGGGGGGGGCAGCGGGTTCAAGCCAGGCTGCGCTCGCTTGCTCCACGTCCAAGCCCTCACCCTGCCAGGGGCTGTGGGACACCCTGTCCCCTCACCGCACCACGGGGCTGAGTGGGGACCATGGTCCTGCCACCCATCACCAGGCTGCAGGGCTGAGTGGGTGCTAGTGTTCCCACACCCATGGGCAGACTGGGCTGGGCACGAGCTGCCAGGGGACCCCATGGGCCACGTCGGCCGCATCCTGCCCTGTGCCAGCCCCATAGCCGTGACGCAGCCCCACAGAGCTAGGGCACACGGAAGGAAGAAGCTGGCAGCGTGTGTGACCGCAGTGACGTGTTGGTGACGTGGGCAGGCACCACGGTGCCCCTGCTCCCCACATCCCCCAAGCTGCTCCATCCTGGGCCCCCCTGTGCCCACCGTGGTGCTGGGCGAGGCCATGGCTGCGCAGGCAAGTGAAGGCAGGACACAGGGGGCACCCGCACATCTGGGCCAGACTGGCCATGCTGGGCATCCCATGGTAAGGCTGGAGGGTCCTCGGTCCTTGCATTGTCCCCAGGGGGACCAGGGACAGGGACAGCAGGGAACGTGGCCCTGTGGCTCCCCTCGCGGTGCCAGCCCGCTGGGGTGCCTGTGGCCACGCCGGCCCTGGCTCCCTTCTCTGCCGCAGTGGATGAAAAATCGATAGCGCAGATGGATTGAGCCGTGCGGGTGCCGGAGCTCCCGCCGGAGCTGTTCATCAGTGCTCAGTGAGGGGCCGGCAGTGCCGTGGTGGAAGCATCGTGGCTTGGGGACATCTCTGCTGATGGCAGGACACCCCAGGACAGCCAGGCCCTGCGCTGCAGCCAGTAGCCAGGGCAGCAGCAGCATGGGGAGACCCAGGGGCCAGCGGGGCCCTGTCCCCCACTCCGGCACACGTGTGCCCACATCCCCTTGCTCCCGCACACACGTGCCGTGCCCACAGGGCTGGGCAGTGCCCGTCTGTGCCACGAGCAGCCCTCAGTGTGCGTGTCTGGCTGCGCACCCGCCTGCGTGTGTGCGGCGGGGGCCCAGTGTCCCCTCAGCGGTGTCCCTGGTGCCCCGGCCATCTCCCTGTCCTCCCTTGCACTCTCCTTACATAAGCGGCCACGTGGCGGGCACGGCCCCCTCCCGCTGTGCCGTCACCGCCGGCACCCAGATTCCATCTGACAGCCCCATTCCGCTCGGCTGCGCTCCTGCTGGGCACCAGGGCTGGTGGTATGGGGCAGGACCCCACACAACCCCGCTGTGCCAGCACTGGGCCCCACACCGGCTGAGGGCTGCGGGGCCTCAGCAGGATGGGGACAGCGAGGATGCAGCCCTGCCCCGATGGCACCTTCTGTTCACGCCCTGGCACCCCGGTGTCCTGCCTGCTCTGCTGCCTGTGCCCTGCCAGACCTCGGCACCCTGACGCTGTGGCACAGGCTGGGTCTGGGCCCTGTGGCCAGGCAGGATCCATCCGGGGACAGGTTCGACCCTGTGGGGCGTTGCGGGGTCCCCAGTGCCCAGTGGCCACCCTGGTGGGCCACGGAGGGGGCGGTGGTCTGGCCGTCACGCACATCTGGGAGTGATTTGGCACATTCCTCTGGGCTGAGCACATGCCGGCGGCTGGGCCTCGCCGCGGCCGGCAGCCCTGGTGTGCTGGGGAGGGGGCTGGCGGCCACAGCAGGCTGTGGGTGCCCAGGCCTCGCTGTCCGCGCCTGGCCCAGTGTCCCGCCTCACCCTGCTGAGCACATAAAGGAAACTGAGGCACAGCAGCAGCCCGGGGGGCACCCAGCCCTCCTGGCATAGGTGCTGCAGTCCCCCGGGGGGGGGGGGCACAGGGGGCACGGGGTGTGCTCAGAGGCCACCCAGACTCCTCGCACATGTGTCTTCCCACAACAGCTCCCACCCCATTGCCCCCCCAGCCCAACCCTCGGGGCCGGGCGTGTGCGAGGCTCTCGGGCGCCGATGATCGGGAGGGCAGGGCCTGGCTCCCCTCCTGCCTCAGTTTCCCCCGGCAGCAGCGCGAGTAGGGGAGGGGGGAAGAGAGGCAACAAGGCTGCGCGGCCCCTTTAAGAGCCCCCCCTTCCCGCGGCGCGCGCACCCACTTTCTCCCCTTCCGCCTTCTGGAGACTTCAAAGAGTTACAATGTAGCGCCGGCCCCGCCCCCTTCGCCCCGCCCCGCGCGCCCCCGCGGCGGGCGCCTCATTGGCGGGCTGGGCGGGGCGAGGGGCGGGGCCTCCGTGGAGGGGCGGGGCGTCCTCCCTCGCCCCCGCCGCCGCCGCCGCCGCCGCCGCCGCCGCCGCCCGCCCGGCCCAGCCCCGGGTAAAGTTTCCCCGCGAGCACATGACTCGCAATGGCCGCGGCCGCCGCTCGTTAAACCAGCCCCCCCCCCCCCGCGCCGTTACCCCCCCCCTTTAGGCCGGGTCTTTCTCCCGTGCCTCCCGCCGCCGCCATGCAACCACCACCGGGCGCTTCCCGGTTTTAAGGATCTCGGTGTGAAGTCGCCGTGATCAGGTAAACGAGTGGGCCCGGTGCTCACCCGCGGTCCCGATATCGCCTTTCCCCCGGTGCGGGTTTTGGGGAGGTGTGCGGGGGGAGCAATCCGCGGTCGTGCTGGAGGCGGGGGGGGTCGCCGCGTTCGCCGGGGTGCTGGGACCGGGCGAGGGCGGTGGGCGCCGTCCCGCCGTGCATCTAGGAACTGCTCCCTCCCCACTTCGGTCGGGTGCTGTCCCCGCCCCGGGAGGGGCTGCGGAGGGTCTTGCCCTGTGAGGAGTGTCTTGGGGGTCCCGGGGCGGTGGGGGGACCACCCCCGGAAGGCGGCGCTGGAGATCCCCCTCCGGTAACGGGGGGATCCTGGGGATCCCCCTTCGTTCCGTCCCGTTCCCGCGGGGAGGGGGAGGGCCCCCGCCTGGCGGCGGCTGCCGTGAGCCCCGGAGGGGCAGCGCTGCCCCGCGCCCCTGTTCCGGGCTGGGGCTTTGCCCCCCACGGCGGGCCTGGCGGTGCTGAGCCTCCCCCGGTTACCGGTGCTGGGGTCCCCCCTCCCGGGAGGGAGCCTCCCGAGCGGCAGCGGTGCCCCCCCCCCGCCCCGCTAAGGGCTCGGGGCACCCCCGACGCGACGGACTGCTGCCCTCCCCGCTCGGGGGGGCTGGAGCACCGCCACGGAGCGCGGTGCTGGGGGAGCAGCCCCGGGATCACCGGGCCTCCCCCGAGCCGCTGGTGCGCGCAGCCCCGTTCACCCCCCCCCCCCACCCCCAGCGGGGGCGGGCGAGGGGGGAGTCGAGGCCGCTTCCCCTTTTCGGGGTACCGGGGGGGGCCGGGGCGCAGACGGCGGGGCCCGGCGGGTGAGCGGGGCCGGGGGCGCTGGGAGCGGCGGAGGCCGGGGCTGGGGTCCGGGCGGGGGGGCCGGGAGCGGCGTCTGCGCCGTTTCCTGGCCGGCGGGCGGAGGAAGCCATCGCTCTCAGCGGCTGACAGGGCGCTGGCGCGGCGGCGGGGCCGGGGGTGGGGGAGCCGGGCGGGGGGCGCCGGCCGCCCCCTCCCCCGCCGCGGCAGATGCCCGAAGCCGGCCCGGGGGCGGTGGAGCCCCCGCAGGCTCCTGGCAGCGGCAGGCGGGGGCCTGGGTTGGGGGGGCTGCGCCGCCGGGTGCTCCCTGGTGGGTAGGGGGAACCCCCCGGGGACGGGCAGCAGCGCCCCAGGCCGGGGGGGGCCAGGGCAGAGCCCTCCTGCCCACTGCAGCCGGGTTGTCCCCCAAATCTGTGCTGCTGACCTTTGACCTCGTTGGGTGGCGAGTGCTGGGGGAGGGGGCACATGGGTCCCCGCGGTCCCCACAGCGATCCCCGCAGCGGGGCGGGGGGGGCCCGTCCCACTCAGGGGTGCCGGGCAGGCGCCGGCCAGTGGCTCTGGGTGCAGCACCCTGAGCACCGGCCCCGTGCCGGGATTAGCGGGTGATGGCTCGGTGGCTTAGCAGCCCCGCAGCCGCAGGCCATATGTCACCCGTGGGCCCCGCGCCCTGCCCTTGGGGGTGACCTTGCTGGGGCTCGGGGACACGCATGGCCCCACGGGTGCTCGCACCAGGGATGCCGGTGGGTGCCCGGCTCTTTCATCCACTGCTCGTGGCCACCCAGGTGACACGACTGTCACCAGTGGGCACCAGCATGGCCCGGAGGAGGGCAGGGCGCCCCATCCCACAGTGCCCGGTGCCTGTGGGTGCTCCATGCCAGTCGGGGTGCCTGGCTTCACCCATCTGTCCTTGCGCACCTGCCGTGTCCCCGGTGCTTGGTCCCCGTGCCAGTGCCGGCAGCAGCGTGGTGGCCGCCCAGCCCGGGGAGGGCCCGTGCCGCCGCCTGCCCTGCGGCGCTGGGATTCACCAGCTCCGCGGCTCTGGCTCTATTTATAACCAGGAGGCTCTGGTGTGTCAATGTGCCACACTCGGCTGCGCCGGCCGTGGACAGAGCGTGCCCTGGGCCACCCATGCCGATGCCAGCGCTGCCACAGTGGGGGTGGCTGGGCTCTGGGGTTCCCCAGCCCTTTTTGGGGTGTTGCTGCGGCACTGCAGGGGGGTCTTTGGCCGGTGGAGCTGTGGGGCCCTCGCAGTGTGTGCCTGGAGCCCCCCCGGCACCCATAGGTCTCCTGCGCCGTGAGACACCCGTGTGCCGCAGGGCCCCCCCGGCAGTGCCAGGCTCGGAGCGGGGGGGGAAGGGCTGCGGTGCCGGCAGGCGCAGGGGGGCTGCGATCATATCTGCGGTGACACATGTGCTGATTACGGAAAATGGGTTAATCTCCCTGCGGCTGGAGGCGGCTTAGCGGGGGGTGGCTCGTGGCAGAGCCCGGCGAGGGGCCGCGTGCGCCCGCTCTGGCCTCTGCCGTCCCCGGCTGAGCCCAGGCTGCCAGGCTGTGACAGGGGACGTGGCGGTGGCACTCGGCCGCGTGCGCTCCCGCAGCCAGCCTGGGCGCGACGCCGTGGGTCGCGGCGCCCGTGGCCCAGGGTGGTTTGGCACCCCCGAGGAACGCCAGGTCTCAGTCCTCATCCTGGCCCCCGGGAGCCTGCCCAGGCTGAGGGCCGTGGTAGCACCAAATCCCGGTGTCCAGGGGCGTCGCGCGGCCGCCTGCCCACTGCATCCACCCACGCCGGCCGCGGGCGCTGTGTCCCGAGTGGCCCCGTGCCGCGGGCCGGCGGCGCAGCCAGCTGCACTTGTCTGCCGGCTGTCGCCGAGCCAGAAAGGGCTGTCTGGGGCCGCGCTGTTCCCGGCACGCCGTTCCCAGGGCGCCGGCTGTGCGCCGCATCCAGGGCTAAAAACAACCGGGGCTGCTGCGAGCGTCTGCTGTCGTGCAATCTCGCTGCGTCCTGGGAGCCCGCGGGGAACCGGGATGGGGCCCCCCGGGACCCCCGCCTTGGGCTCGTCCTGAGGGTCAGGGTGGTGTTGCAGGTTAGGGGCCAGGTTGGGCCCGGGGGTGCTCCCTCTGTGGTGTGGGTGTGGGTCCCCAGGGTGCTGCGGGGCTGTCCCACGGTGTTGGTGGGTCCCCCGGCTCCACTGGGCTGAGCTGGGCTGCCCTGCTCCTTCCAGGATTCAGCCAGCCGGCACTCGTGGGGCAGCCAGGCCAGGGGCAGTGCTGGTGCCGGTTGGCGGCATGGCACAGCCGTGCCCATCGCGGGGGCCGCGGCGGGGGCCGTGGCACCTGTTCCCCCAGAAGAATGGCGAGTCTGGCGACGGGTGCGGGAGGCGTAACTGGAGCGGCGCGTTCCCGGTGTAACCGGAGCTGGCCCGGCTGTGACAGGTGGAATTTCAGTTTGTGGCTCCCACCCGGCAGCGGGACGTGGGGGTGTTGGAGTGAGGACCCACGCTGTGGGGCTGGCGGCTGCTCCCTGGGGTGCCCGTGTGTCCCCGTGAGGTGGGGAGGCCAGCACTGATACCATCCCCACCAGCAGGGACACCATCCCCACCGGCCAGCGCGGTGTCCCTGGCCCCGTGTCGGTGCTGGGGAAGTGGCGGTGGGGGCATGGGGTGCTGCTGGCCCGCAGGATGCCAGGGCGTGGGGGCACTGGCGCTGCCCAGGGACCTGCGGTGGGGCTGAGCGAGCCCCTGGGTGTGCCACTGGCTCTTGGGAGTGGCGTGCAGGTCCTGGGGGCCGCACTGGACCCAACACCCCCAGATGCCCTTGAAGGGGGGCCGTGGGCAGCCCTGGCTCCAGCACACGCTGCCTGTGCCGAGCGTGTGCCGCCGGCGCTGGCCGTGCCGCCGGGCTGGGCCGTGATTCACGCCTGCCCGGGGACGTGAGAAACGTGACTGTGACTCACGGCTGAGATGCTTCGGGGATACAGGGAGGGGGTCTCGCTCGACGGCCCTGCCAGGGGGGCACCTCACACCCCCTGCGCCGTGCCGGCCGGCCCGGGGATGAGCCGGGGTGCCGGTGGTGGGGGGGACAGCTGGGCGCTCGGTCTCGCGTGTGAGGCTGCCCCGGGCCGGGCGCTGACAGCAGCGAGGAAACCACAGGCTGCGACCGCACGCGGCTCCGCCAGTGCTTCCTGCCTGGCCCAGGAGGCTGCCAGCCGAGCAGGGCCACCCTGCTCCCCCTGGAACAGGGGCATGGCACCCCTTCCCGCTGCCCACACAGCCTGGCATCGGGGTACGCCCACGACCTGTCCCAGGGAGGATGGGGGACGCAGGCAGCAGCCGCCCCCGTCAGATGTGGGGAGCAGAGTGGGCTGGCAGAGGGCTGGGGCAGTTGGCTCCGGGGTGGCAGCAGTGCCAGGGCAGGGAAGCAGGGTGACAGGGTCTAGGCTGGCAGGGGACCATGGCAGCGGGTCTGGGGCTGAACCGAAACCTGGCTGCCTGGGAATCGAGAGTGGCAAGGGGAAGCTGCGGTCAGGAGCGCGGTGCCCGCAGGCATGACAGGAAGGGCTCGGTCACTGCCCGCCACCCCACCAGGCACCCCAGAACAACCTCGGCCCCGATTGCCCCTGCGGTGCCGGGGGGGGGGGACAGGGCGGTGCCCCCGCTCACCGGCGTGTCACATCCGGGCGCTGGCGCTGCCATCACTGTGTGCCCTGGCAGGAAGTGTGGCTGGGTTTGGTGGTATGTCATGGGCACCGGGGCTGGGGGTGCTGCCTGCATGGGGGATTCGGGGAGCCCGCAGGGTGCTGCCTGGCCCCCTTGGCGGGCAGGGCTGGGGACAGCTGCCGGGGAGGTGGGTGTCGCGGTGCTGCCGTCCCGGTGCAATCCGTGTCACTCTGCAGTTAGCGTTGGCCATGCCAGGCGCAGGGGAGCAGGATGCAGCCCTGCCTGGGTGTGGGCAGTGAACCCAGCCTGGGGTCACAGCCTGGAGCTGTGTTTTAGGATGGGCTCTCCTGGGGGGGGGCGGTGCTGCCTAGACTATCTGGGGGTGTGTGTGGGGCTTCATGCCCCAGTTTGGGGTCACGGGTGGCTTGGGCAGCCGCGGTACCCCCAGCCGCGCTGCTGCTGGCCCTGGGAATGGCTCTGATCTCCATGTCCGTGTGTCCATCCGCTCCCGGGGGCCGCTCCCGGGGGCCACCCCCGGCCTGGGCGGGAGGTTCCTCGTGGCTGGGATTTGGCCCCGGGCCCCATGGCCGTGTTTTCTGCGGTGCTGGAACGAGGCGACGGATTCCAGGAAGCTCCAGGCCTCGTCCAGCTCCTGCTGGGGACTGGAGGAAAAGGCGTCAGGGAGTGTGAGCGCGGCCCCCACCGAGGGACTGCACGGCCCCCAGCCCCACACCGCTGGCCTGGGCTGCTCAGGGAGCAGCGCCTGCCCAGGACCCCCCGGTCTGAACCAGCACCGGGTGCCCGCGGGGGCTCTGCTGGCTGAGGCTCCTTCTGCCCACGGGCACCCACCCGTTGGAGCGTGGCTGGTTGTCCCCGGATCCTCCCGGCCACCACTGGTTCCGGGGGGCGTTGGGAAGGGGCTGGGGGGCCAGCAGCCGCCTGCCATGATCGGGGTGCTGGCCTCACTCGGTCCCAGGCCGGCGGTTTGTGGGGCGGGGGGGGGGCAGGAGCGGGTTGAGTAATTGGGCCCCGGCGCGGCTGGCGCGGTGCCCAGCGAGCACTTGGCACCGGCAAACATAAACAGTTCTTCCCGCGCCTCCCTCCCCTCCGCTCCCCCCGGCCAGCGCGGAACGGGGGCCACGGCCTAGCGGGGGGCCACGGGCAGGCCCCCGCGCCGGGGTCCCTGCGGTGCCGTGCGGGGACCCCACGTGAGGTGCGTCCCCGCCGCGGGGCTGCGCCGCTGTCTCCGTGCCCGGCTGGACGGTGACCCGCTGTCTGGCACCGCGCCCCGGCGGTGCCCGGGGGAACCCCCCGCACGCGCTGCGACGCCCGGTCGGGCACCTAGAGCCGGGGGAGGGAGGTGACCCCCACCCCAGCCTCCGCCGGGTGCCCACCCCGGGGGCGGCTGCACCACGGGGGTCCCCGTGGGGGTTCCCGCGGGTTCCCACGGGTGGGGGGCGGCTCCGGGCGCTGGTGTGAGCCGGGAGGATGGGGGTCCTGCCGCCAGCCGGGGCTAGGAGGAGCGGGCAGGGCCGTGCCCGGCCCGGCCCCTCCCCAGAGCCTCGCCGGGCGGCCCAGCCTTGTTCCTCTGGATCCCTTTCCGCCTCCGCGGGGCCGGCAGCCAGCACTCTCGGCAAATAAACAGCCCCCGCCGGGCCCCGCGCCAGCGCTTAAATAAACAGCCAGCCCGGGATTGTGAAAGCCCCGTGCCCCCCTTCCCACCGCCGCCCCCCGGCCCGCTCCGGGCCCCGGGGTCCGCGCCCCGCCGGGCTGCCGCGGGAGCCGCCGGCGCGGCTCGGGGCGGGGGCTGCGCCCCGAAGGCCAGCGCCCGGCCCTGCGGCGGGCGGCCAGGCTGAGCCCGCGGGTGCTGCTCCCGGGGGCCCGCTCCTGCCCCGGGGCGGGGGGCGCGGGCTGAGCCCCCTCGCTGTGGGTGCGGGCGCGGTGGGAGCGGAGCTCGCGGGGCCGCGCTGCTGTGGCAGCAGCGCCGGGCGGGAGCCGAGCCGCTGTCCCCAGGGGACCCCGCTGTGCCCGGCCCCCCGCCAGCTGCATCGCGGGCCCCCGGGCTGCGACAAGGGGTGCTGCTCTCCCGGGACCCCCCGCGCGGCCCTGCTCCCAGGGCAGGGCTGGGGGAGCAGGTTTGGGGCTGTCGTGCAGCCCCCGGCCCGAGCGGGTACCGCGCGGGGCCGCCGTGTCCTGCCCCCTCGCCCGTTAAGCCGGGATTAGCGGCCTGTGCCTGCCGGGCCCCGCCGGTCCCGGTGTCGTTAATCTGGGGGATTGTCGTTAATCCCGCGGGGAGCGCCGGGCCGGCCGGCTGCGCCCTCCTGGGGCCAGGAGGGGATGCAGCCCCTGGGGTAAGGGTTTCTGGGGAAACTGAGGCACGGCTGGCGGGTGCCTCATCAGGGTGGGGGCCGGGTGTCCCAGCCCCTCCGCTAACCTCCCTCTCTGCTCCCCCCCGCAGTGTCACAGGAGCCAGCGCCGCCAGCGAGGACAGCTGCCGGGCAGCGGGTCGCCCGCGGGCCCCATGCTCTGCTCGGCCCCTGCGCCCTGCACCTGAGACCCCCCCAGCCACAGCGGAGACCCCCACCATGGCCAGCAACAGCAGCTCCTGCCCCACGCCCGGAGGGGGGCACCTCAACGGCTACCCTGTGCCCCCCTACGCCTTCTTCTTCCCCCACATGCTGGGGGGGCTCTCGCCGCCCAGTACGCTGGCTGGCATCCAGCACCAGCTGCCTGTCAGCGGATACAGCACCCCATCGCCTGCCAGTGAGTACTGAGGCCCTGTGGGGGCAGGGGGGACCTCCTGCACTGGGGAGGGACCCCTCTGTGCCAGGGTTTGTGCCCAGCGTGGGACACGGGTGCTGCTGCTCTGGAACCAGTCTGTAACCTCCGCCAGGGTGGTGGCACCAATGAGGGGGGGTCTCCCTGCTCCCAGGCACTGCATCGCCCACGCGTGGGGAGCTGTGTTTGAGGGGCACTGGCTCCTTGCCCGGTGGGAAAAAAGTGCCAGCTGCTTCCCCCTGTGTGTCCCCTGGGGAAACTGAGGCACAAGGCGGGCAGTGACACCCGTCGGGTGCGTGGCTGTTAATCGCTGCTGTGTGGCTGCCCTCGTTGATAGCTGTGTTGGTACCCGGCTGTAACGGCCCAGCTGGCCCTGCTTGGGGGCCGTTGGCTGTCACCGTCCCCGGCACCCACCGAGGCCGGTGCCGCGCTGCGTCCCCGCAGCGGCTCTTTGTTCCCCGGCGGCGTGGGGGAGGCGGTGAAGGCGATGATCGCGTCTGCTCCTGATTCCATTTCCCCCTGACAGGGTCGTCCATCACGGCCCTGGTAATCACCACCCCGCCGCGCCACGCCACGCCGGCAGCTGGGAGCCGCGGGAGGTGGGCTCCCAGCCGGGGGTCCTCCCCACACCGGCACCCCCGCCCTGGCCTCGTGGCGTGCCTCAGTTTCCCCACACCCTCGCTGGGTGCTATGGGGCGGCTGCCAAACCCCCTTTTCCCGTCCCTAGCACCGCTGCGGATGGGTGGCCTTGCCAGTTCTCGCGCCGTGCTGGCATGGGTGCCCCATGGCACCCACCGCCGGGGAGGCCCCCCGTGAGTCGGGGTGTGGCGGGTCCCCCCCATCCCGTCCCTGGCCCCGGGGGACGGTGCAGGCCCGGGCAGGGCCGGCCCCGGGCGCTGTCCCTAGCTGGAGCCGCCCCGGCGGCAGTGGGACCCAGTGGGACCAGTTCAGCGACTGGGTGGTGGCGGGTGGGGCCCCTCCCCCGCGCTGGCTCTGGGGCCATTCCCGCCGCATGGTGCTGTGGGAACGGGCTGGGGGGGCCCTGTCGTGTCCCCCCCTCTTCTCCAACACTGGGGACGGGGGCCACGGGTGGGGCTGTAGGGTGCCCTGGAGCCGAGGGCTGCTGGGACTGTGCCTCAGTTTCCCCTTGCCTTCCCCAGTGGGGTGCCAAGGAATCCTGAGGGGGTACAGGGGGTGGGGCCACCATGTCTGCCCCCCCATAGCACCCGTATGGCCCGGTGGGTGCCCTGTTCATGTAGGTCCTGCGGTACTTAGTGTGTGCCTGGGGGGATGCCCCCGCTCTCGCTCCTGGTGGTGGGGCCAGCAGGGAGGTGCCAGGATCCCTGTCCCGGCTGGGGGGGCCATGGAGGGGCCTGATGCAGCCCCCCCTCCTCCGGCCCTGCCATCGGCCTGCCTTCACCAGATGTGCTGCAGCTGTGCAGCCCCAAGGACTGATCTGGGAGTGCAGATGCCCCCCTGGGGCCAGGGGTGTCCGGTTGGGGATCTGTTTCCGTGGGGCTGCAGAGTTGCTGCCGGTGCCGGATCCGGCCCCGGGATGCTGTGCGCTTTGCCCCCGGCACAGGGAAATGGGACCAGCCCTACCCTGTGCGTGGTGCTGGGGCTGCCCTGCTCATCCCGGGTGCAGGGGGGGCCCATCGCAGCCCTGGCCTGAGGCGGGCGTCCCTGGGTGCCCTGGGAGCCGCCATCACGCCAGACCCGTGTGCTGGGGACCCGCGCCATGGACCACCACTCCGATGCGAGCGCTGCGGCTTCCCCTGCGGGGTGGGGACAGGATCCGCTGCCCCACGCTGGCACCCCAGGGTGGGCAGGGGACCATGGCGGGGGGCAGCTGGGGCTGGAGCGGGGCTTCCTGATGCTCAGAGCTGCGTGTGGGCGCGTGTGCGCTCACCCGGCGGGTGTGCAAACACGTGCCCGCTGCGGGGGGGATGTGTGCGCACCCGTGCAAAGAGGTGTGCCCACCCATGTGTGCATATACCTGCCTGTGTGTGCACATCTGGGTCAGGGGGGTGGGGGGGTGTGTGTGTGCCCACCTGGGTGTGCATATCTGGGTCAGGGGGCTGTGTGTGTGCGTGTGCCCGCCCGGGTGTGCACATCTGGGTCGAGAGAGGATGTGCGTGTGCGTGTGCTCTGTGCCCAGCCCATCGTGCGTGTGCCCACGCCTGTGTGTGCACGCCGCACGCGCTGTGGGGCCACCCGTGTCCCCGTGGCGGGTGTGTGCATGCGTGTCGGTGCGTGTGGCGGTGCCTGTGCTCTCATCCCCGTTCCCAGAGGATGAGCCTGGCCATCCCTGGGGGTCCCTCTTGCCCTGCATGGAGTCTCAGGGGGGCCACAAGAGATTCCTGCTCATCGTGCCACCCCCCCCCGGGGACCCTCCCTGCACGCTGGTTCCCAGGCTGGGGGAAATGGGACCCCGGGGCGGCCCCCTCCCCCTGCCGCCGGGCCCCCTGGCCCCGCTCTCGGCTGCCGGGACGGGGGGCCCCGGCCTGTCACCCTACCCGCTGGCTCCGGTTTCCTCCGCGCCGCAGCCTCTCCCCCGCAGCGCCCCGTAATTAATTAATTTTTAAAAATTAATGAGCAAACCGTGCTCCCTGCAGGCCGGGGGCCGGGGGTGGGGGGTGGCGGGGCTGGGGGGCCCTGCTCGGGCCGGGGGCCGGGGAGCCCTGGCGGGGTGCGGTGCCGGGACCCCCCGTCCCCGTCCCCGCCCGGGGAAGATTGATGAGGCCGGGCAGAGCGCTGGGCCCCCGCGCCTGGGAAAGCCCGTTACGGCGGAGGTTTTCTATCACTGTCACGGGGGCCGGGGGGGGGCCGCCCGCGCCGGCCGGGAATGCGCCGCGCTCAAAAGCCGCTGAAGGGGATAAATGGGGTCTTTTGAAGTGGGCGGGAGGGTGGGGGGCTGCGGGGCCCCGAGGTGCTGGCGGAGGGCCGGGGGGAAGGGGCCGGGGCCGGGCACCCACCCCGTACCCTGGGCTACCGCGGGTGGGTTTGCCTGGGGGTCCCTGCCCACGTCCTGGTGTCTGCGTGTGACCCTGCGGTCCCCGAGCTGCCCGCTCTGGGCGCAGCGGGGTCCTCCGCAGGGTCCCCGTCGTGCCCGCGGAGGCACCTTGTGTTCCCCGAGCATCGGGCACCCTCACGAGCTGGTCTGGGGGTGCTGCCGAGCCGGTGGCCCCAGCCGGGTGTCCGCGGGCCGCTGGCGGGCAGCGGGGCAGGGCGCACGGCGGGGCATCTCCATCGCCCTCACACCGCGGGGCTGCGTGCGGGCTGCTCCCCTCGCCCGGTTCCTCTTGGCTTCTGCATTAAAGCTTTGGGTTTTGTTGTTCTTTTTTAATCTCCGCTTCTTCCCGTCGCCGCCGGCGCGGGCCGGGAAGCGATGCCCGACGGGCCGGCGTGCGCCAGGGCCCCGCCGTGCCACGGTCCAGCCGTGCGGTGCCACTGGCCCGTGTCCCCTCCGCCGTCCCCTCCGTGGCAGCCACATTCTTTCCAGCGCTGGTAAATGAGTCAAAGCAGACATTTGTCATGTTCGCTGCAGGAAGTTGGAGGAGCGCTGGGCTTTTGTTCAGAAACCTGCTGGCTAAGCAAAGCCTTTGACTTTCTATTATTATTTAAACAGGCGCTGCTGATCTGCTCGGCGCAGACACTCACGGACGCACGCACACGCCTCCCGGCCTTTTTCTTAGGCTTTTCTTTTTTTGGTTTTCTCCCCTTTCCCCCCTTCTCTTGGGGGGAATTAAAAGCGGGGTGGCCCTGGCTGCTCACTTCGGGGCTGGGCCGGGGGCGTCTGCTGGCATGTGTGGGGCCGGGGCCGTGGGCGTGCAGAGGGCGGCCGTACCGGTGGGTGGGTGCCCTCGGCATCGGGGTGCGTGTGTGTGCGCCGCCACGTGTGTGAACATACTACATGCGTGCCCACGCGTGCACACACGCGGCCGCTCGTACACGCTCGCTGCCGTGCAGGGCTGGCGTGTGTGGCAGCGCCTGTGTCTTCCTGCCGGTGTCCTGCCGTGCACACGCGTGAGCTTGTCGTGGCCCTGGCCTGTAGCAGGCGCAGGAAGGACGGTTCGGACGTGCCCTGCGGCGTGCTGGGCTCTCCTCCCTCTCAGTGGAGGGCAGTGCGGACCCCCCCCGGGTGTGCCCGCCGTGGCGGTGCGGGTGGTGCCACGCTGCAGTGGCATCACCGAGGCCTGTCTTGTGGCCACCGTCCTTGGCGTGGGTCTGTCCCCTGCGTGGGGTGATGCTGGTCTGCGCGGACAGCGCCGTCACTGCTTGGGTGTCCCCAGGAGGGGCCGCGGGTTTGGGGTGTCACCTCCTGTGGGGTCCTGTGTGTGTGTGTGTGTGTGTGTGGAGGGGTAGCGTGTGGTGTCCTGCCCTCCATGGCTCACACGCGAGCACACATGTGTGCAGTGGGGGTGTGCACATGCACCCACCTCTTCACATTCTCCGCTGCTGCTGTGCTCGGTGGGAACACGTCACACACGTGTACGTGTGTGCAGGAGGAATGCACACACGTGTGTGTGTACACGTGTCCCCTGTGCACACACGCACACATGCGTGTGTGTCGTCCCCCCCCCACTGTGCAGTGGTGCAGCGGGGGGCACACATGGGCCCCTCTGCAGTGGGGGTGCAACCAAGCACATAGCCCATCATGCAGCAGGAACACGCATGAACACGCATGAACACACATGCACACCCGCACACTCCCCGCCGTGCGGTGGCACCCGTATTCCCGGGGGGGCGGCCGGGGGTCAGGCCGAGGTGAGCCCTTCCTCGCCGGGTTCACCCGCAGTTCACCCGCATCCCATTAGGCAAATGAGCCCCCGAGCAGCCCCCGGCCCCGGGCGGCTCCCCCCGGCCCCGGGCAGTTCCCGTCCCGCTCCCGCCTGGCGCCGGCCCCGCGCGTTCGGGTCCCCCCGCGCCTCCGGGTCCCGGTCCCCGCTCTCGTCCGTGTCTCCCTCCCCGTGTCCGCATCCCCCGCTCCGCACCGCGTGTCATTGACCCCGCGCGTGTCCGTGGCCGGTGCCCCGTCCCGAGGAGGGGAGGGGAGGAAACGGCGGCAGCGGCGGCGGGGGAGGCCGGGGTCGGCCCCGCGGCGCGGAGCGGGTTAAGGCTGTGGGGAGGCGGCTGGTGTCGGGAGGGACCGGGGCTGCCGGAGCCGCAGAGCCGGCGGGGCTGCGCCTTCCTCCCCTCCCCCGCCGCCTCCTCCTCCTCCTCCTCCTCCTCTCCGCCTCCGCCTCCTCCCGCCGCCGCCGCCTGCCCGGGCGCGGAGCGGAGCGCCGGGGCCCCGCTCCCCGGCTGAGCCGCGGCGGGGGCCATGGCAGCGCGGCGCGGGGCGCCCCGGCGGCCCGGTTCCCGCGGGGGGGGGCACTGACCGCCCCGGGGCCGCCCCCGCTGCCGGACCCGGGGGAAGCCGCCCCCGCGGGGGCCCCGGGCCATGTACGAGGGCGCGGCGGTGGCGGGGCTTCCCCCCGGCCCCTTCCTCCGGATGGATTTCTACGGGCCGGGCCGGGGCTGCCTGCTGCCGGAGCGCGGCCCCCCTCCGCACCGCGGGGCGCCCCGCCGCCCCCCGCCCTGGAGCAGCTCCGGCCGCTGTAGGTACCTGCGCCCCGGGGGGCGGCCGGGCCGCTCGCCGCAGCCTCGGGCCGGTGCTGGAGCCCGCCCGGGCGGATGGAGCGGCCTCAGACCCCGGGGGAGGCGGGAGGGGCTGCGGGGCTGGGTGCGGAGCGGTGGGTGCCGGGTGCGGGAGTGGGCGCTGGGCTGGGTGCGGGGCGGTGGGTGCTGGGGGCTCGGCCGTGCCCGGGGCGGGGGTGTTGTTGAGCTGGGTGCTGGTCCCCGGGGGGTGCCGGGCTCGGGCCCCGGCCCCGCGCCCTCCCCGTCGGCTCCGTCTCTGCGCAGATGCCGCCGTCTCGGCCATGAACAACCCTTGTCCTATTTCGGCGAGATCCGGGCCGGGGCCGGGGCCGGGGCTGAGCCCGGCGAGGCGGGGGCCGGGCCCCGGCGGGGCACCCCCCGCACCCAGTCCTGCCAGCGGGGTCGCCGGCAGCGCCAGCTCCACCGGGAGTCGCGCTCCCTCCCGATAAGGGGCTCCGAGAAAATCCAATTAACGGCCGAGCCGCTGCGCCTGCTGCTGCTGCACGGGTGGGGGGAGCCCAGCGTGTGCCCCCCGCCACGGCCCCGCCGGGGAGCGGGGTGTCCCCCTGGAGCGGGGTGGCCCCCCTGGGATGGGGTGACCCCGGGCACACGGGGTGTGCTGGGTGCTGAGGTGGGGGTCCCGCCGGTGGGATCCTGCCCTCTGTCCCTGGGTGGGGGGTCACAGCCCGGTGTCCCCCCTGGACCCCCCCTCCTTGGGCCCCATGCTCTGTGCTGGCAGGGGGTGTGGGCACCTCCGTGCCAGGGTGGGCAGCGGGAGCAGGGGGGTGTGGGCAGCGCACCCTGAGCTGACCCCACCCAGGGGGGTGCCACCTCGCGGGGGACGTGAGGCCTCGCTCTGCTTTGTGCCCATCGTGCCAGGGGTGAGCAGGGTCTGGGTGGGCTGGAGGGGGGTCCCGTGCCCCCCCCGCCCCGCGGTGGGCAGCCGGCCAGCCTGGCCCGGTGCCCAGGGGCCGCGGGCGGTGATAACGGCCCGGGGAAAGTCCTGCCGGGCTCTCTAGGACTTTCACCTTGGTAAGGGCTGTGGGGCCCTTCTGTGCGGGGCGGGGGTGCCACCTCATCCCTGGGGGGCTAGCGAGCCCCTCTCCCTGCTGCCGGTTCACCCTTCCCGTGGTGATGCCCGCTGCGGTGCCCGTGGCTGGTGCTGTGCGGAGGGGTGTGAGGCTGTGGCCCCCACAGTCTCGCTCCCCCCATTGTCTCGGGGACGCTCGACCTTTCCGCTGGCATCGAGCGCGGGCGTGAGGGGCCTTTGTCTGCAGCTGGGGACGGCGGGGGGCTGGGGGCTGCCTTCGGAGCCCTGCAGCAGGCAGGGGCTGGCAGGGGCTGCGTGTCCCAGGCTGCAGCGCCATCCTCTTAGCGCAGGGACCCCCAGATCCCGGTGGGGCCATGCTGTCTGGAGCAGGGTGGCTGGGGGCCATCTGCATCCCCAGTCGGGTGGGAGAGGGGTCTCCTGGCTAGAGCCCCCTCCCTGCGGGCTGCAGCTCTGGGTGGATGCGCGGCTGCGGTGCCGGGATCGGGGCACCTCCAGGCTCTGGTCACAGTGACCATGACCCAGCGGGCGCGTGAGCGGCAAGTGCTGGCAGGAATCCCTGGCAGGGTGCCCCACTCCCTACGTCACGCCGAGGTGCCGTGTCTCCCCAGCCCAGGGGTGCCAGCCCACTGCATGGATCAGTGGTGCTCATGGCAGAGGTGCCGTGTGCCTCAGTTTCCCCAGAGACAGCTGTGGCTGCGGCTGGGCCATGTCTGGCGGGACTGCTCCTGAGGTGCTGGCTAGTGGCCTGGTGCTGGCGCTGCCCTGCCCAGCGGGATGTCGTCTCGCTGGCACGGGGGAAGAGCTGCTCCTTGGGGTGCAGGGAGCCTGCCTGCTGCCGCAGTGGGGACGCTCCATGCTGAAGATGGGGAAACTGAGGCACGGGGCGGTTCCCAAGGGTGGCGGAGGGCTTGCAGGACCCCACGAGTGGGCATCCCGTGCCAGCGTGGGTCCATGTGCAGCAGCGGGTTTTGCGGGGTGCTGCGGGGGTCTCGGGGGTGTGCATGGGGTTGGGTTGTGCGTGAGCACCGCCCCGTTGAGCACGAGGTGGCCTCACCGTGGCCTCACTGTCGCCTCGCGTTAGCCGCGCTCCGTCACCCCGGGCCGGCCGGTGGCGCGCAGCCAGCGCAGCGCTGCGGCACGGGGCGGCGGTGGCGGTGCGAAGCGGCAGATGGGTGAGTCGGGGTGGGGGGGACCCCAGGCAGTGGTGCTGGGGGGGATGAGCAGGACCCCCGGGTCTGCTGGGCACGGTGCCCCGTGGGGAGCAGGTGGGGTGCTGGAGCCTGACGGGCTGCGCACCGTGCCCGGCGGCACGTAGGCAGGATCGGGCACCCTGTGGCCTGGGGCACCCCACGGCTCGGGGCTCCCAGTGCGGTGGCTGCCGGGATCCTCCTTCCCACCCCTCCCTCGCTCCGCAGAGGTGCAGGAATTCAGGGCACGTGGGATCCTCATCCGCAGGAAAGCCCTGGGCGGGTGCCCACCCGCCTGCCCGCCTGTGCCGGGCCCCGTGGCGTGGGCGTGGGGCTGTCCCGCCTGGCACGACGCTGCTTGCCGCACCGGGCCCTGCGGCCAGCCCCGGCGGAGCCCCAGCTTTTCTCCTCGTCCCCCTGCTCCGCAGGCGCGGGTGCCATCCCCGGCCTGGGAGTGATGGCTGGTGGTCGGTGGGGTGCCGGCAGCCCAGACTCCTCGGTCCCCCCCCAGGTCCTGGCACGCAGCGTGGCCCTGTGGGCGCTTTCCCACGCTGGGGTGGGGGTGCCGGGTGTCGGGAGGCCCCGGGGTCCCTCGGTGCAGGCAGGAAGCGGCCGGCGGGGCCGCGGGTGGGGGCGGCGTGTTCGCCCGGGGATGCTGGCGGAGCCGCAGCATCTGGTCTGCAGCTGGGCCCCGCTTCCTCCGAACGGGGTGGGCAGGACGGGGAGCGGGGGGCAGGACACTTGGGTCCCTCCTGCTCCAGGGGGAGATGGCGCTGGCGGAGAGAGCCCGGGTCCCCCGTGTCCCCAGCTGCCCCCTCCTGTGCCCAGCCCCGCGGGAGCGGTGGAGCTTTGCACCCCTCCTGCCCGCCCAGCACCTTTGGGGGCTGCTGTGTGCCCTCCCCTTGCCCCGCAGGGGCACGAGGGGCACCCAGGCGTGATGCCACCACAAGGGAGCTGGCCAGGCGTGTGGCTGTCGCTGCGGCCCCGTGCCCTCCCTGGTGGCACGGAGGTCCCTTTGCTGGTGCCTGCGGTGGCCGGGGATTCCCATGGCACCGGCTCAGCCGTCCCTGCCCGGGGACGCGGGGGGAGCCGGGTCCACTCCCCCCGCTCCGCGCTCAGCACATCAAAATCTTGTCAAATCTGCATTTTGTGAGTGCGGCTCTCCACGAGGAAGTTCTTAAATTATATAAAAGAGGCGATAAATTATGGACGGCGTTCGCTCAGTCACTTTAATGGCTGCGCTCCCTCGAGTGGCAGCGGTGATTTATTCAGTGCCGCCCGGGAAGCTCTGCCCGGCTCGCTCGCCTGCGCTCCCCGCACGCTCACACCCCCGCCGTGCTCGTGTCCCCCCTCTCCTCCGTGCCCCGCACGCTCGCTGCCGACCCCGCGCGCTCGCCCGTCCCTGCCGTGCTGGGGGACGAGCGCTGCGGGTGGCTTTGTCCCCCCGCTGCCCCGTCTGCACCCCTGGACCTTGGGCGCGTGGCCAGCGGCACGGCCGGGTTGGGGATCCCCCACCCCTCACCGCCACCTCCCCACGCCCCACCGCCTGCCGTGGGACCCGTCCTCAGCTCAGCCCCCGGGGCGGGTGTCCCTGGCCGGGGCCTCTCCCTGCAGCACCCCGGCTCCAAGGGGGAGCAGGCGGTGGTTGGGCCCTTTTTGGGGCGCAGGGACCGGTGTGGCGGGGGGAGAGCCAGGCTCCCCTGCCGGGCCCGGCCTTTAATATCCTGTTTGACTGGTTCACTTGGCTCTGCTGCAGAAAAACATTCGCAAACATCCCGAAGGAGCCGGGGAGCGCTTAACCCCTGCCTGGCTGCACCCCGCGCCGGGGCGGGCACCCAGCTGCACCGCAACCCCCGCCGCGGCCAGGGCTGAGCCGGGGTGGGTCGACGGGGCTTGTCCTGGGGGGCTCAGGCACCTCCCAGGCAGTCCTGGGTGGGGGGCATTGGGGGACAGGGTGGTCCTGGGGGGCATGTCCCATGGGATCGAGGGGTGCAGGAGGGTGAAGGTATGGCCTGCGAGGTTTTAGGGGCTGGGGGGCACTGGCTGTGTCCCCTGCGCTGCCGGGGCCGGTGCAGCACGTGGTGGACGGGCACTGCCTGTCGCGGGGTCGAGGCCAGCGCTGCCCCCGGGGACGTCCCCTCCCGGGGGCCTTTGGGGTGCTGGCTGGGTGCTGCTGTGCCCATCCCCTCCCAGGATGGGGGCCGTGCCTTCGGCCCTGGGGTGGTGGGAGCAGCGGGCGGCCCCCGGGCCATGCACGCGTGTGTGCCCGCACGTGTGAGCGGGTACGTGGCACCAGAACCCCCCCTGCACCACAACCGGCCCCCCTGCACCGCCAGCCCCCCCCCCCCGCACCGCGGCAGCCCCGCAGATGCCATTGGCGCGGGGGGGCTCTCGGGATCCCGGCTTGTTTCTTTTCTTTTTCTGTTTTTTCTGTTGTCTGCCTGAATTCCGCGTCGTCTCTGTGGCCTGGAAATGTCAAGTCGCATCTTCCCAGCTCGCGTCCTCTCCCTGCCGGCCCCGTGTGACCTGGCCCCGTGGTCAGGCAGGGCTGGGGTGGGGAGCGAGGGGCTGCTGGGACCACCAGACCCAGGCAGCGGCCCTGGCACTGTCAGGGGGTGTGGGGCAGGGGGGTCCCTGCGGGGCCAGACCTGCCTGGGGGGTCTCCGTGCCCTGAGCGCTGCCGCTTTCCCCGCAGCCGTCGAGACGCAGAGCACCAGCTCGGAGGAGATCGTGCCCAGCCCGCCCTCGCCCCCGCCCCTGCCCCGCATCTACAAGCCCTGCTTCGTCTGCCAGGACAAGTCCTCGGGGTACCACTACGGGGTCAGCGCCTGCGAGGGCTGCAAGGTGAGAGCTGCCAGCGCCCCGCGCCGGGGCCACCATCCCCGCAGCTCCCCGGCGTCCCCGGGCCGGGCGCTGACGGGGGCGTGCGGGGTCCCCAGGGCTTCTTCCGCCGCAGCATCCAGAAGAACATGGTGTACACGTGCCACCGGGACAAGAATTGCATCATCAACAAGGTGACGCGCAACCGGTGCCAGTACTGTCGCCTGCAGAAGTGCTTCGAAGTCGGCATGTCCAAGGAGTGTGAGTGTGGACGGGGACGGGACGGTGACATGGACGGGATGGTGATGGGGACACCCTGCCCGGGTGCAGCCGGGGAGGGCCTGGGCGTGGTGGGCCATCCCGGCAGACCCCACCATGTGCTCAGCGAGGCGCTGGGGGGGATGGGAGGGTCCCCCTGGGTTTGTGTCACGGCTCCGCTGTTACCCAGGCAACGTGTGATTGATGATGTCAGAGATAAATGACACTGACGAGGCCTCCTGGCATCTCAGTGCCAGTTGTCATGGTGCCCGGTGCCGTGGCGTCACTGGGGAGTAGGTGACGGGGGACGATGGATGCTGGGGCACAGCTGCCTCCCCACGTCCTGCCCCGTCTGCCTGCCCCCATGGGGCCCATGACCCCCCGGGAAGGGGCTGGCAGATGCTGGGGGGGGCCAGGCACCGCCATGGGGGCTTCAGCGTCCTGGGGGCTGCAGCTCCCTCTGCACCCAAGGGGGGTCCTGGCCCCTCCTGGCCCGAGGAGGCTGATCCCTGTGGGGTGCGGGGCTGCACCCGACTGCTCCCCTGCTGCTGCCGCCTCGAGAGCGTCCTCCGCGTGGCCCCATGACGAGCACGCTGGCTCAGCTGCCATTTTGTCTCCCTGGCGTTTTTCTCTGCTCTGTCGGCTTCGCAGAGCAGCGCTGAGCGCTGTCCCCATGGCTGGGGTGTGGTGTCCCTACCCCGGGTGTGGTGTCCCCCCTAATTGCCTCCTAATGACTGGGGGGCTTATTCAAAGGAGAGCTGTGCGGTGCAGGCTGCTCCGGCTGATCCCGGCACTGTTGGTGGGGTCCTCATCCTGTCCTTGGCGGGGACAGAGAGCAGTGGGCCTGAGCCCCCGCACCGGGCAGGGTGACACTCACCCTGCCACCCCTACAGCCGTCCGTAACGACCGGAACAAGAAGAAGAAGGATGTGCCCAAGCCGGAGTGCTCGGAGAGCTACATCATCACGCCTGAGGTGGAGGAGCTCATCGAGAAGGTGCGCAAAGCCCACCAGGAGACCTTCCCCGCCCTCTGCCAGCTCGGCAAATACACTACGGTGAGTGTCGGGGGGTCCCGGGGGGCTGTGGGGGATGGCAGCCCCCGCCCCGCGCCCTCACCGCCCGCCTTCCGCCGCAGAACAACAGCTCGGAGCAGCGGGTCTCCCTGGACATCGACCTGTGGGACAAGTTCAGCGAGTTGTCCACCAAGTGCATCATCAAGACGGTGGAGTTTGCCAAGCAGCTCCCCGGCTTCACCACGCTCACCATCGCCGACCAGATCACCCTCCTCAAAGCCGCCTGCCTCGACATCCTGGTGAGTGGGGACTGGGATGGGGACGGGGACGGGGAGGGGACGCCTGGCTGAGCCCCCCGCTCTCGTCCCCCCCCAGATCCTGCGGATCTGCACGCGCTACACGCCGGAGCAGGACACCATGACCTTCTCGGATGGGCTGACGCTGAACCGCACGCAGATGCACAACGCCGGCTTCGGGCCCCTCACCGACCTGGTCTTCGCCTTCGCCAACCAGCTGCTGCCGCTGGAGATGGACGACGCCGAGACGGGGCTGCTCAGTGCCATCTGCCTCATCTGCGGAGGTGGGTGCCAGGGCAGGGGGTGCAGGGACGCCCACCCTGGCACCTGCCCGGCTGTTGTACCCCAACAGCTGACCCGGAAGACCTCAAATAGTGCCCTTGGTCGCGGCACAGCCGCCCCCATGGCCCATCCCGCAGGGCGTGGTATGGGGAGCTGGGCTGTAGCCGCATCCAGGGTGGGGATGACAGGACCCCCCCGGTAAACACTGTGTCCCCCCTCCCACCCCAGACCGCCAGGACCTGGAGCAGCCCGACAAAGTGGACAAGCTGCAGGAGCCGCTGCTGGAGGCACTGAAGATCTACGTGAGGAAGAGGAGGCCCAACAAGCCCCACATGTTCCCCAAGATGCTCATGAAGATCACGGATCTCCGCAGCATCAGCGCCAAGGGTGAGCTCCGGGGACGGGGCGGCCGCTCTGCGGCTCCGTGTCCCGGGGGAGCGTCCCTTGGGCTTGACATTGGTGGAGGGGGGTCCAGGTCGGTCACCCTTCCCCTGAGCACAGCATCCTCCAGTGGGATACCCACAGCACCGTGTCCTCCATGTCCCTTGTCCTCGGCCCCAGGGAGAAGCAGGGCTGGGGGTGCTGGTTTGGGGGGGGTGCCGATGTAGGGATGCTGGTTTGGGGGTGCCAGCGGTGCCCTGCCCCGCTGATCCCCACCCTTCCTGCAGGCGCCGAGCGGGTGATCACGCTGAAGATGGAGATCCCAGGGTCGATGCCACCCCTCATCCAGGAGATGCTGGAGAACTCGGAGGGCATGGACACACTAGGGGGGCAGCCGGGCAGCCCCCGCGCTGGCAGCCTCGGGCCGCCTCCGGGCAGCTGCAGCCCCAGCCTCTCGCCCAGCTCCAACCGCAGCAGCCCGGCCACGCACTCGCCGTGACCCGCGCCCGGCGCGCACCAGGACAGAGCCCGGCACGCCGGCACGGCACGGGGGGGACCCCGTGCCTCGGCCCTGGCTGCAGCCCTCGTCATGGGGGTGGACTCCTCGCAGCCCCGGGACCCCCTCCCTGCCGGAGCAGACCCCAGGGGGAGCCCCGCAGCCCCCGGCCCCCCCCCCAGCTCCGGGCGAAGCGCGTTGGTTGAGTCACATTTCAGGGGCGTGGGGGGCCCTCGGCCGCGTCCCCGGAGACACCCCGGCCCCACCAGCACCAGCACCCACGGGATCGCGACCACCGAGCCACCCCCCACCCCGTCCTGGCCGTCCGGCGGGGAGGCCCCGGCCAGACCCCGCACGCCGAGGAAGCAGAGTCATTTAAAAGAGAAAAGAAAGCAAAGTATATATATATAAATATCTATAAATATCTATAAATACGTTTTAAAACCTTTGTAAAAGTTTGGAGGGGTTTTTAGGCCTGTGCAGGTGGAGGGGGCACGGCGGGCGCTGCCGGGGAGGGGGGGGGCACACGATTTATTATTATTAATTTTTTTTTTTTTGTTGTTGTTGAGATTTTAGTGGTTTTAGAGTCGGGGGGTGCCGGGCGGGCCCTGCCCCGGCGCCCCCCAGGCGGGGTGGGGGCTGCGGGGTGCGCGGCGGTGCCAGCCCCGGCCTCGCAGGGAGCGGGGCCCAGCCCTGCGGCATGGGGCGGGGGGAACGGGGGGACGGGGGGGCTGGCTCCAGAATAAAGTTTATTTATTCTAGTGCCCGGCTCGTTCTTGCTGCAGGGGCACCGGGGAGGGAGAAGCATGGTGGGGGCTGCGGCACCCCAAGTCGTGGCGGGGGGGCGTGATTTGCTGCTGGGGCCACCCCGGAGGCCCCTCATTGTCCGTTCTTGAGGAGGGGGGTCGGGCGGGACAGAACTTTTTGGGACCCCCCCACCCCAGCACCCTGGAAGCTCAGCGCTTCCAACCCCATGCTGCCGGTCGTGTGCCGCTATGCCCGGGGCCAGCCCTGGCCCGCAGAGCCCCAGCGCACTCGTGACACCGCCGGCACAGGGTGTGGGGGCAGCCCTGGCAACCCCCCCCCGCCGTGCTGGGTTGGGGGATGGTGGGGGGTGTCAGGGGGCAGCCCGGCCGCTCTGCTGGGATGGGACATGTTTGTTTTCCTTTTGTCCATATTTTTTTCCAGCGGCTGCCGGGTGAGGCCCATCCGCCACCCACAACAGGAACTGGGAGCACTGGGACACAGCCTGGCCCTGCTTCCCCGGCATGGTGAACGCTGGGGCAGGGAGAGCCGCAGCCACCCGCTGGGCACTAGCCGGGCTGAGACCGGCCACAGCTCGTGCCGGCAATGACAGCCCGGGGCCGGCTACACGGTCAGATCCCCCCGTGGCGGGGAGGCACTGGGGTGGCCCCGCTCCTCCGCGGCCCCCGCCGGCTGCCCCGGGGCTGGTCCCCGCTCCTGCGGCCGGTGGCAGCACCCAGCGCGGGGCGGGGGCCCCTTGCGCAGGAGGTGGGTGAGCTCAGCCAGGCTGAGCAGCGCCGAGACCAGCCCCACCACGAAGTAGAAGTGGATGAAGACGGTTTTCTCGGTGGGGCGGGAGACGAAGCAGTCGACGCGGTGCGGGCAGGGCCGCCGGCGGCAGACGAAGAGCGGCTGCACCCTGAAGCCGTAGAGCAGCGCCTGCCCCAGGAGGAAGCCCAGTTCGGCCGCGATGCGCGCCACCACGCTGCCCACGTAGAAGGGCTGGAGGCGGCGGGCGCGCTGGCCGGGGGCCCCCCCGCCCCCCGGCTTGGCCGCCTGGTGCACAGCGAAGATGACGAAGAGGGCGGCGGGGGCCGAGAGCACGACGATGTGGAAGACGAGGAAGCGGTAGTGGGAGATGGGGAAGGCGGCGTCGTAGCACACCGGTTTGCAGCCCGGCTGCTGCGTGTTGCAGACGAACTCCTCCTGCTCGTCCTCGAAGACGTCGCTGCCCACCGTGGCCAGGACCAGGATGCGGAAGAGGAGCATCACCACCAGCCAGAAGCGCCCCACCATGGGCGAGTGCTCCTGCACCGCGTCCAGCAGCGAGCTCAGGAAGCCCCACTCGCCCATGGCCGCGCTGTTGGAGGGGGGGCAGTGCTGGGGGTGCCATGCTCGCAAGGATGGACCCAGCGGGCAGCACGGCCCCTCCAGCTCACCCCCTCCATGCCAACCCCAAACGCATTCATGCCAGCCCTGCTCGCAGGAGGGTGCCCGGGCAGGGTCAGCCCAGTTCACGCTGTCACAAGCATCCCCAGGCATCTGCTGTCCCCAGGACTTGCTCCCCCAGAGACGGGTCCAAGGACACCGGCTGGGGCAGGACCAGCAGGTTCCCCACCCCTTGTCCCCCCCAGATCCACCCCCCCCAGCGCCAGCCCCAGCCCCAGTCTGGGCACAGTACCTGTGGAGGCTGCGGTCCACGGTGCGCCAGCACGGCTGTCGCCGGCTGTCCAGGGCTGTCCGGGACTGTCCAGTCCCTTGTCCGGTGGGGATGGGATGACGAGCCCGCAGCCACGCCTGGAGTCCTTTTAAAGAGACAGAGCAGCCTCGGGGGCACCCAGAGGGGAGGGGAGGGCTCAGCTATGCTGGGGGGGCCTCAAGGACAAACGCAGCCCCTGCCCTGGGGCCAGTGGCTGCCCGGGGTGATGGTGGTGCAGGGGGCAGTGTCCCCCCCATAAAGCAAACCCCGGTGCCTTGGCCTCCCCGATACTCCAGGGCCACAGGGTATGGAGCCACCACCCTCAGTCCCCAAAGGCCCCCCCAGCGCTGGCATCACCTCTGCTGCATTCAAGCATGCTTCGACAGCTCCTGCCCTGCGGTCTTGCCTGGGGCCAGGCTCTACCCCGTGGGGATGCAGTGCCTGGGGGATGCTCAGGACTGGCACCAGCCCTCCCTGCTCCGTGACGCTGTGCCCGGGCTGTTGGGGCCATGGATGGTGCCATGGACCACCCTGGGCTGCCCCCGGCTCCAGCATGTGCTGGCATATGGAGCCACGCTGGTCATGCTGCCAAAGCTCCGCCAGACTCCTCCATGGCTTGGCCAGGGCTCCCACCGCTCCCTGCCTGGCCAGGACAAGAGCCGGTGGCCTTTGCCTGTACCTCAGATTCCCTTTCTGGTAACAGGAGCAGAGCTCTGCCCAACACAGGCCACCCTCAGACCCTCCTTGCCCTGTGGGGCCATGCAATGTCCATGGTGGGCTGGTGCCCGGTGTCCCACAGCTCAGCTCCCTGTCCAGCAGTGCTCAGTATCCCCACGGCCCCCTCAGAGAAATGTTCTGGTGGTGACACTCCTGGTACAGACACTGTGGTGCAGCCCGTGTTGCATGTTCCTGCACACGCAGTTCTGTATCCACATTGGGGGTGATGCCGGGGTTATGGGAGCAGCTTCGCAGCCTGCCCGGAGCAGCCCGGGCAGCACAGCCACGGCCTCACCATTTGCTGCGCGCGTCGTGACAACTGATTCTCCAGGCGTGCTTGCAGCAAGGAGAGCTGTAAATAGCTCAGCCCCTCGGCGGGGACGCGCCAGAGACGCTCTCCAGAGCCCGGCAGTGGAAAATCTGACAGTGCTTTCCACGCTTGACTGGGTTCCAGCAAAGCACCTCAGTGGCACCGATAGTGCCTGCACTCAGGACTTTGGAAACCTCAGAGCTTGTGCCAAGCCCTCTGCTCTGCCACCAGGTCGCGATGGCGGAGCAGAGGGCTTGACGCAAGCTCTGCGATGGTCATTTCCACATCAGTCCCCAAACTGGCTAAATCAGCACTGGAAATAACCTCAGAACTAACGAGCGTGGTTAGACAATGGAGATGTCCCAGTTAGACCAGTCTTGGCAGCGAGAGGGTGGGAGCTGATGGCCTTTTGCTCCTGAGAAAGTCAGAGCTTTGAGGAGCCACCGTGAACAAAGAGAATCCACGGCTCTGGAGAGGCGACGCGAGGGAAAACGGGGGGAAGAGGCAGCTGAGGACAAATCCTTTTTATTGAAGAAAGGTTGAGTAAAACCACTTTTATTCCATAAATATTAAAAAGGACAGAAAACTACGGACAAGAAGAAAAAACACAGAAAACACAAAGACAGTCAAGACAGCACTGGAAAGCAGAACACGAGATACACACTCCAGGGAAGCGATTTTGGGGGTAAGACGATGCGCTTTACTGCTGCTGAGGAACCCGAGCACTGGAAGGTTTGACCATGAGCCACACTGAGGTGACAACCAGGCTTCCCCTCGCAGGGGACCGTGGGGATGTTCTGTCCCCAGGAACAAACAGGCAGAAGCTTCGTGCAGCCGAGAAGCCACAAGCCGCCTTTTCCAGCACCAAGCAGAGAAGCTCGTCGCAGGGACCTGCTGCTTCCCAGCGCATGTTGGAATAATGAAGCCGAGCGAAGATTGCTGGATGGTGAGCGTCTGTCCCGCCTTGGCCAGCCCCGCTCAGCCGGCCCTGCAGGGCCCCCGTTCAGCTGGGACAGCAGAGGCAGTGCCAGCACCTGGCAGCTGGAGCTGCCCCCTGGGCTGAACACAGGGCTTGCTGGCAGCCAGACAGGAGATAAACCTGCCAGCACCCAGCACGAGGCAGAGACAAGTCTGCACAGCCCCCGGTACTAAACCTGAGTCTAAAAAAGCAAAGGCTAAAACTGAGCAAGAGGGACCTGGACGGACAGACAGGGAGACAGATGGACACAGGCATGGAGCCTCATCTGCAGCCATGGAGCTAAAAGCTTGTCTGTTGTGTTCCAGGTGGAGGTACCCAAAGAGGGAGGTGCCCCGGGGAGAGGGGGTCCTGGGGGATCTGGTACCTTCTAAAGTCTACTTCAACACTGAAACAACCAGAGAGCGCCAAGACTCCGGCGAGCCAACGGATGGGATGGGGGTGTGTCAGCACTAGCTGGGCACACGGCTCCTGGGAACGGGGAGCGCTCCTGCTTAAACCGATCTATGTTATTTAAAACCAAGACAAACAGAGCTGCGGTCACCTGCCACAAACACCTGGGGACCAGTCAAAGCCAGCGAGAAGATGTCCCAGTCAGATGGTCTTTGGCCAGAGCTCATCCAGAGCTCTGCTGAAGGTGTTTGTAGGTGGTTTGGACCAGCCATTTAAAATCTTCATAAAACTTCAGAACATGTCGTCCTCGTCGGACTCCTCCAGGTACTGGACAGGCTTTTTGCGACGCCCGGGCCTGGCAGGGGGCGGGCTGTCCGCACCCTCAGCTGCCTCAACAACAAAGGTAGCACTGGCTTCCAGCTTGGATTTCTGGAGGGGAAGGGCAGTCAAGAGGTGAACTAGAGAACACTCCACGAGTCTAAACGTGTCACGGGTCAGGGGGTGCTTGGGCTGACACCACCCATCTGGGGTAAGTAGGTGGCCCCGACCCCCTCCCCGCACCCGGCGGCTGTGGCGCTGGCGGTTCTACGTCCACCATGCTGCTTCTGCCGGAACAGCTGACACCGCGCCCTGCCGTACCCGCTCGGCTCTAATGAGGGCCATGGTACAAACCTTTGCGGCGACGGATTTGGAAGGTTTGGGACCAAAGTCCGAGTCTGAATCTGAATCCAAAGAGCTCGGCTGCCTTTTGGTGACCTTCCGGCCCTTGATCTGGTCAGGCTTCTTGCCACCTACTGGCCCCGCCTCCAGCTCGAGGGGTTCCTCCTTCACTGCTGTCCTGCCGGGTTTGGGCACGGGCTTTCTCTTGGCCAGGATGTCCATGATGGATGGCTGGTTACCTGGAACAGACCGCAGCCATAAACCCTCCTGTGCTGCCTCCTCCCAGCCATGGCGGGTGAATCACTCCCAACACCACCGTGGTCCGTCCCGCACCGCGAGGGCAGCGCACGGGACACCGCCTGTCGGGGTAGTTTTCTGGGAAGAGGCTCTTTACCAAGAGCAGGAGAAATGAGGTTGTTGAGCTGTTTAATTCCACTCCATGGAGAGGATCAAATTAAACTGCACCCACAGTGACTGACAGACTATTTCAGACAGGAAAGTCCTGAACTCTCCGGGCTGGGTAAACCCATCTTAGACCTTCAAAGCTTCTGCCCAGGGAAGGAACAAATTCACCATCGACACTAAATGGTTCCTTGTGGAGTTCTCACCTACCTTTAGACATTTCTAACAGCCTCTTGAAGCCTGTCCCCAAGAGCAGCTGAAACGAGCTGTTGCTGAGCGGTAACGGGCTGTCTCAGGGCAGAACGGGAAGGAACAGCTATTTTGCTGTGAACTAACGTCCTCTTTCACTGCTGGGATCAAAACCAGCAAGTGATGGAATATGCAAAACAGCTTTCAAAGTTTGACAAAGACTCTGGGCACTTGAGTTTAAAAAAACCCGAGTCGAATGCCGTAGATTTACGAGGTCGAGCTGGCACTAAACAGCTCGAGCCACCCCAGAGCAGCTTTTCTTCCTCCTGGGAAGCGAACTACTGAGGCACTTTGGTCCCAGAAAGACGCGAGGTGGAACACTGACTGCAAGACACACATTCCTCTCGGATTATTTCTGCCAAGTATTACATAGCCCTGGAGGAAGCATTCACTTTTCCTGTTCCCAAACTAAAATTCACTCCCTTCGAGCATGTCTGAGATGTACAAGAACGTGACATGTTTGGAAACAGATTTCTTTAAGCACGACAACAACCCGGCAACCTCTGCCACAACCTCGCATCTCTGCTGAAATGAGCCCCCAAGTGATCCCGGCCTCTGAACGCCCAGCACAGTCACTCAGACTGTTTCCCACAGGAGCAATATTGGTGATCAAGGTGCTCCCCAAACCTTGCCTTACCCTTAGCGGCACTGGCCTTCTTGGCTGCGGGGGGTTTTTTAGACACGGCCTTTCCGTGAGGCGCAGAGATGGAAGGAGCTGCAGGAGCTTGACTCGCATTTTCATCAGCAACTTCTTGGACTGAGTGAAGAAAGCAGAAAGTAGGTCTGAAATAGTCAGATTATCTCCCCTGGCTGTAAACGTTAGAGCAGAAGGAAATTATTTCGATCCAGTGTATAAAAAGCACCACTATTAAAACTGGATTAACGACAGACTCCAGTCCGGAGCAGGCAGATGCCTGGTGCAGGGACACCAGCTTGCAGCCCCACGTCAAAGACTCTCCACAAGATCTCGTGACTAACACCGGCCCCAGTCAGAGCTACACAGAGACCCGAACACCCAGGGCTCTCTGTGGGGCTGGAGGACAATCAGCAAGGTCTAGCAGGGATTGTACTCACCAGGGATGGTGCTTTGCACCGGCTTCTGCTTGGGAGCTTTTGCTGCTTTTTCGGTGGTTTCCCTGGAACACAAAACCCCAAGGATTTTTTCAACTTAGGATGCGCTGAACAGGTGCACGGAGGAAAGAGCTGTTGACTTCTACCTGGCACAAACAGCAGAAGCACAACTCATTTCCAGGGGCTGTGGGGAGAAACACTCACTTGGGAGCAGCTCTGGGCTCAGGAGAAGGTTTTTCCTTCAGGTTTGTGTCCGATTCAGTGTTGCCTTCACCGCTGCCCTGAAATTCTGACCCCTCGTCTGAACTGGAGAGATCTGCATCTGAGTCTGAGCTGATTATGGTCTTGACTTTGGCTGATGGAACGACACAGATGTATTATTTTACACATTTGGCAAAGGCAGCTCAGTTTCTTTTTAAATATTTTAGCTGCAGTTACTCAAAACCAAAGATCTGCATAAAAACAAGACGATAGGGAGACCGCCAGTGAGAAGACGCAGAACCCCACGTCTACGCTGTGCTTTAGCAACCCCACATTTGATTTGCCGAGACAATTGTGTAATTAAAACCAACACCCTTATTTCTCTAGTTGCCCATTCCTGCTTTTCCTTCAGCAGCATTGTGAAAATCTGCTCAAGTGTAGTAATTACAGTAAAATAAAACCGATTCCTGCCCCAGAGCTCAGACTCTGGAGCTCCGTGAAGAGCCCGTTGAACCTTCTCCTCCACAGATGGCCCCTCTTTGGCGCGCCGTTCCTCACCTGCCGCTCGGCGAACCACTCTCTCTCTTCGGGGAAGTGCCTCAAAATCAGGCTCTGAATCAGACCCCGAGTCAGACCAAGGGTTTCGCTTCTTCATTTTCTTTAATGGCTTAAACGGCAGCGTGGCCTGTCTCTTAACACCTGGAAAAGACCGGCAGGCGGATGAACCAGCGAGCGACGCGTGTACTTCAGGCACAGCCGTTTGTGCTCGACTCAAATACATTCATTCAGAGGACTCTGGGTTACACATCGAGCAGAAATAGTGATCTACCCGCCTGACTGGGTCCAGGATCACTTTCTCACCCAGTTTTTCCAAAAATACTGGTCCTAGCACCGAAACTGGCCAGATAACCAAACTTACAGCCCTTCCCCGCACTTTCCATTGGTGGAATATCACATAAAAGCATTTACCTCCCTCAGCTTTAAGCTTCCGCACTAATCTCTGCTTAAGGTCTGAAGGCTCTTTGTCTCCTGAAGTGTTTTCCTCTTGATTCTCATCGCATTCATTTTTTTCACTCTGCAGATACAAGCGGGTATCAAATAGTGAGCCAGAGTAACGCAGGAAGGTGCTGCGTGGTTTAGAGCTAGGGCAGTTAGTGCGACAAGAAACCCGAGTCTGTGAAACCAACTGCCTGTAAAACTGACCACAGCCAAGTAAACCCGACACGATCTGTCCCCAGACCAGCTGGCTTCAAATACAAAATCCAACATTAACAAAAACAGGAACTTTGTCCCCACTCCTGTGAGCGCCTGCCCCCGCCTTTGCGTGCTGATGGGAGGCTCTAGGGTGTGGGGAGGATGCGGGACTGAACAGGGTGGGTTAAAACCAACAGTGCTGGTTATTTGGAAAAACTGTCAGGTGGAACCATCTGTAGGAAAGGAGCATCATGTCTGGCTGACAGGGCAGCACAGGTCAGGGGATGTTTTCATTTTCTGTCTTGCAAATGGCTGAATGGCCTGGTTTCGACTGGCCCCATAAAAAGAGTTAAATCTTCTTTATTTCCTTCGTATCGAGAACAATGATGGCGTTAAGTGGCTGAAAGCATTGCTGGAAACGCAAAGGCTGTTCTGGAGAAGTGAGTTTACCAGCTGTGCTTCCTGCCCGCTGGAGAGAGGATTTATACAATTCCCAGGACACCTCCAACAACCTGACTTGCATCTGCCTTCTCATTTCTGAGTAGCACCCCAGCTCCAACATTGTGATATATGCTCTGCCAAGAGCCTCCCCTGGCCCTCTCCTGATACGTTAGCCAATCTGTTCTCCTTTTGACTGAGAAACACCCATTTCCAGTGTTCCCCATGTCCTGAGGTTCTGTCCCTCTCCCTGAACAGCTGCTCCACAGGACAAGAACTTGCATTTCTTTAGGAGTGTACTGAAAAGGATGTAAAGAAAGATTTGGAACATTCCTGTTTACCTTTATTTTCTTTTTGGTTCTCTTCTCTGCCTCCGCCTTCATCTCTGCAGTTATTCGAGGAACAACCCTTATGCCATGAGGTGATGGCATTACTTCTGGCAGCTGCACCTTCTTTGCCTTCAGTTTCCCCCCTTTCGCCTTTAAAGGTTTACCCACACATCCTGCAATCTCATCCTGCATTTGCTTGGCTTCCACCGCCTGCAGAGGTGAGCATAAATAACACAGCCATGAGAACACAAACCAACCCGCTGTTCTGCTGGAAACCCACCACCACGGCCCTCGCAAGTAAGGCGCTCTGTGCTTGCCGACAGATTTCCTACCATCGCTTTAAAAGAAGCTTCCCTCTCTGCTACAGAATCACATATTTTTGAGCACTGATTTAAGCCAGAGCTGTGGTTTGGTGACTTGGAGGGTAAGAGGAGACACAGGCAGTGATCAGGTACCATGGTGCAGACCCCTGCCCAAGGCTGGGGCTCAGTTCAGTAGAGTCCAGTTTGTCCCTCACCTTTTCATTGTCCAGGAAGCCCTTCAATCTACACCTCCTCTGACTACATCCCAGTACTGGTTTTCTCTCAAGCCCTCCTAAAACTACTCTTCGCTACTCAGACCAGTGACTGACCAACTTTCAATGGCCACTTGACTCCCTGGCCCAAAGCAGCGCTGCTCCTCTCCAAGCTAGGAAGGAGCAGAAAGCTCCACAATGGGTGCAAGACACAGGAGCTGTTATTTTTAGTTTCCTTGTTATGACAAAAGTCAGTAAAAAGCTGGCGGATAAGACCACGAGGGCATCAGTTATCTGCACTGAGCATTGACATACATTGAGTTCTTCAACAAAGACAGCGAGGTCTTCCTTCCACAGGTCAGTGGCACTCTTGCTCTTAAGGTTGTCCAGCTCCTTTTCCTAAAGGGAATCACAGTTGACGATCATTAGTCACATATTTTACTCCACCATCAAAACACCACACTGCATAACAACACTTTTATAAGGAAAGGAAGGAACGTACTTTGTTATCTCTCTGCTTACAGAGCTCCTCTTTCTTCTCTTTGGTCAGATACCACAGGGGCATGTTCAGCAGGTAGTTGAAGTCTGGTCCAGTAGCTGCAGCCGATTCTTTGTCACTCTCCTCTGTCTCCTCCTCCTCTTCCTGTATGTGGATTTAAAACAAACATTGTCAACAAGGACATTGACATACAAGGGCAGGGCTATTGATCAGACTTGGACTGCATCACAGGAGCTCCGCGGGCTTCGGGGGTCCCAGACTCTTCTAGAGACTGAATTTTTGTTTGTTTCCCATCACAGATGTCCCAGACACAAGCTCTTGAATCCTACAGACTGACCAGCAACTTGGGCTTCTTCATGCGAATGATGGAGCTTCAGAGATAGGGGCCAGTTCAGACCTGTTTAGGGAGAACGACTGAAGCATTACCTTGTTCTGTGATTCCTTCCAAGCCTTCACTGGATCTGATTCGTACCCTCTTTGGACAAGAACTTGAATCAACTCCTTCTTGGGTTTGTTTTCTGTAAACAGACATTTCAGGATTGTTGGTTAGTGACCACTACTGCTCACTGTTAGGAAAGACAGATGAGCTTTCAATATCGGACACCATGTTTCTAGCAGCTCAGCATCCCATCGGGCTCTAAAAGCTCTTTCCCTCATCAGAGGAGGGACATGTGGAAGAGCCTGAAATAACACCTATAAAGCTCCTGCTTAGTGGGTGGTTTGTCAGGTCAGCCCTGCTCCTGTACCCGCCAGGAACACCTGCCACAGCACCGTAAATCTTTCTCTCCCTCATTTCCATATATGCATTTCCCCTGCCCTAAGTCGTTTTTGAACTTGGAAAAAAAAAAGGTGTGAGGGTATCAAAAAGGTTTCACGGTAAAAGGCAGGTGGAGGAAAAAACCCCCGAGAGCACTCAAAGACTTCGGTACGGCTGGCACCTCGTTAGACATCGCCTAGGAGATTTATGCTCTAAGTGCCCCAACCAATGGAAACGCTCCAGCTGGAATTTGTTGCTTTTTAAGATAGCAGAAGCAATCAACCATGAGACACAAATACAAATGGAACCAGCTCTGTCAGCCTTGGAACTACTTATTACAAAACCCCAAGAAAAAGCGTTTCAAGGGAATGACTTCTCTTCCTGAGTCGAGGCAGACAGACGCAGGCTGTCGGGATCGTCGGGCTGCCTGCAGACCCAAACCACCAGGCATCTCATGACACTCTGTCTAGCTGCGTCCTCCACGGAGGCCATACAGGCTGCCTTTCAGAGAGGTAGCAGAGCTGACGGCAAAATGCGAATGCTGGGAACAAAGGTCTGTTTCTTTTTCCAGCTCATGATTCTCAGATGTTGCTAACTTGAGTATCTTCCATGTCTGAAAGCCCCATCCACTGAGAACGTGATCTGGAATATTTTTGCAGAGGTTCCCAAAGATAACAGAGAGATACGGGTTCTTAACAGCACGATTTGAACAAACCCACCACCCTTTCTAACCCCACCAGTACTTAACTCATTCCTACTGAGTCAGAAATAGGAATTATTGCTAAGCTGTTAAAAAAAAAAAAATTCTACTCTCAAAATAGTATCCAACACGCAGTTGGAAAGCTGCAGGAGCATCCCGTTTTAATTAACATGTGCATAACGCTCTACAGGCCAGGGAAGCTCTGTGCAGCATTTTCTTCTCGTATGTTACTGGAACAGAAAGATAAGCTCTGGTGCAGTTTGTTAAGAGCCAGGACGGTGCCGAGAGGGTGCTGACAGAACTCAAGGAGCACCTTGTTCTCCCCTGTTTCATAACCCCCGTCACTGGGAGCGAAGCATACCGATCACGATTTTGCCATCTATCTTCTCCAGGATGAAGCGAGCCTGGTTGCTCAGCTTTGCCGACTCGGCGCTGAGCATTCCCATCAGCCATTCCTTTCTCAAGTTGTAATATCGGAGCCTGAGCTCAAAGAACTCTTTAAGAATGTCCTGGGGAGAGTCGTACTTCTTGAGAAAGCCCACGTGGTCAAAAAGAACCTGGGTGAAAGAACACAGGCATTGTGATGATAAAACTGATTTACAAAGCCACCAAAAATTCCCTATAGTGTCGGAGTGACAGTACAACCGTACCCAACGAATTATAAAATCTTGGAGGTGTCTTAGAAATCACCTCAGTCTGCGAGCACAGCAGCAGGGACAATTTCAGAATTTTGGCGTTCTTGAAGACAGAGTAGGGTTAAGGTTACTTGAATCTTAAAGCTATTGTGGGATAAACGTCTTGCATGGAGCTTCACACCTTGTCAGAATGCAGACATTCACTGGCGGTGCTGCTGTCACAACAAAGGTCTCTCTAGACTGTGTGATTTCAGATCACTTTGACTCCTTCAGGCAAAACCATCCCACCCGGGGCCCGTTCCCAGCCAGTCTCTTGACCTTTTGCAGTATATTTATAAAGCTGATTTAAACCCAGTAACAGCGGAAAAATCAAAGTGAACAGGTTACTGAAAAAGAGTGGTTTTGTTACAGGCAGAACTGCAGCTGTCCCCAGCCTCTGAGTTAAACCAGCAACTTCCTTCAGCAAAACCTCTTACATACCATGGAGTTGCATGTTAAGCTTGTCTGGAGTTTGAAGACCTTATGCAGCCCCACTGCTTCAGCTTCAGCTAGTTTTTCTTCAGTCATCTTCACTACAAACTTCACTGTTGTGTCTGTGTGATACTCCTTATAGTCTGTGATTAGCGGGGGTGTCTTCTCAGTCCCATTTAACATCGGCTCCAGAACTTGCTCTTTGTAAGTCTGAGAAGGGAATCAAAGTCAGACCCGTGTTTTCATGGAGATGAAAAGCTCCGACACCCACTAATCACTTTTTGCCTTACAGGGCAAACTACACATTCCTCGGGCAAAGCCACTGTTTATTACCTGTGTCCATGTTCTGACAGGCAGCTCCGTGATCTCGATGGTTGTAGAATCGAGGATAGACACTTCACCACTTATCACATACTGATTAGGTCCCAGCTCATCTATGGTGCCTTTGAAGTTCTTGTAACTTGGAAGCTAGGAAAAAAGAACACTGGATTCAGCTTCACGTGGATGCTTCTGGTTCTAAGCACTAAATAGGTGCTGAATAAACTAATGAGCGAGACATTTTTGAAATACTCGATTTACCATTGGCAACGGCTCTTCTCCATCCATCAGACGGCGGATATTATTCACAACCTCCCTGATATCAAAGTTGGGGATCTTGCAGGACCAGCCGGTACCAATCCCTTCTGCCCCGTTTATCAGCACCATGGGAATGATTGGCATATACCACTCCGGCTCCACGCGTTGATTGTCATCATACAGGAACCGCAGGACATGGTCATCCGTTGGTGGGAACAGCAGCCGCGCTAGTGGGCTAGAATGGAAAGGAGAATTTAAGCCCCAATTCTTGTTCTAGGATGCAAAATTCACTTTGATTGTTGCTGCTCTGAGTAGGTGAGTAGCCCAAAGTTTTAAAGGGAAAAAATAAATTTATTTTTCATTTTAAATGTTGTCAAATTGAGCCCTGTAACATGTTAAGAAATCTTTACCACTGACCTGAGCATTGTAAAGATGTATCGAGGGCTAGCAGAGTCCTTCCCACCATGCAGCCTGGTGCCAAACTGACCAATGGGCTGTAGCAGGTTGAGGTTGTTACTACCCACAAAGTTCTGAGCTAAGTTAATAATTGTCATCATCAGCGATGCCTGTAACAAAGGAAGGTTCAGAGCTAAAAACGCACAATTCCTCACTAAATGGACAAAATCCTCACCAAGAACAGAAATTATATAGACAATAAACTCCACGAGTAAAATACTGGAGGAAACTCTCACTGAAAGTGGACCCCAAGACCCCCTTGTCTGGGTGGCTGGAGACATTTCAGTGCCCCACCATTTACTGCTGTCTGCCCGCACTGGAAACCTCCAGTGAAGGATTCTGTCAGTCTCCCAAGGGAACCTTGTTTTAGTGCTTAACATCTGGCTAAATCTATCACAAATAAAGCAGGTTTTTCCCTGTTCTACTTTCTGAATGACATATAGTCCCATAAAGCCTAGGAAGGACTGGCAGACTGACCATTACTTTAATACTGAGGCATTAATAGCAGACATATGGCCACTTTGCTTTGCCTTTTATACTCAAACAAACATCGAATCCTGCTTTAGGGGCACCTTAACTGTCAGGGCAACAGAAGGGCTCTTTTGCCTTTCATTTAACAAGCATTTTGCACAGCCAGGCCAGGTTCTTACTTCACCATGATGGTATGAGGACATCTCAGCTACAGAACCAGCCAGCTGAGCAACCTTCACCTCCCGCTTATCGTTTCGCTTGAAACATGTGAACAGAACTTTTCTTTGACCTGGCTTCAGACCTGTGTAAAAGAGGAAAGATCTTGTGATTAGAAGGCACAATGTGTTTCACTCAGAGTCTGCTCTCAAGAGACTAAGAACTACTTAATACACCTAAAGATTCCAGGAGGGTCAGGTGCTTGCCGTAATATACTACAAACTGGACGTTTAATCCAAAGATTAAAAGTCTTGGAGAGCAGAAAGCAGACTTGAGGACACTGACCCTGAAAGTTCAGCAGGTTCCCCAACTCTGGTGCTATGACATATAAACACCCATTTGTTACGTTCTGGGGAATGCACTGTGTAGAAATAACTCACCATCAACCAGCGATGGGATCGATCGCTCGTTATCGGAGTTGGAGAACAGCACTAACTCCTTGTTGATGAAGTCGTTGTACGTCAGGCAGTTAGTGTTTTTCCCATAGAGGTATTCCTAAGAAAAACAGGTCCAAGATTCCCTTAGTTTTAACAAGGCCTAACCTGTTCCTTAGCTCACACTTGGCTGCGTTCAGCAAACTGGCAGCTGCTCCTAAGACTTGCTGCCTCGCTGACACTCACCATGGCCAAAGGGAACATCACTTCCCATGACAGACCCGTTTTTTGAGAAATGCACTCTTCGGTCAGTCCTGCTTGAGTCATCATTTACACATTGATAAAGTAATTTGAAAAGAGTTAAAACCGAAACTCCCTCTTGGACAAGTGCCAGTGAAGCTACACTGATGGGAGAAGAAGCTTCTCTGCAAACCCCTGACACAAGTGAACTGTCCCATAACGTGGTGACTGACTTGCTGGCTCCGAGCTGGGTGCAGCTCTGGCGTGCCAGACTGAAGCCGAGAACAGCCCCAGGGAAAGAGAGGAAACCAGTTTCCTTCATTGACATAAACCGTTTACCTCTGGCAGGCCGTGCAGCTTCCGCTGTCTTCTATCCTCCATGAAATTAGTCAGCCACTCCTTTCGCTCTTCCACCTTCTTCTTGCTAAAGGCCTATACGTCACAAAACGAAAAGTAACTCAATTCGAGGACACTCTGTGGTGTGTGCGCCCTACTGGAGCACTCGAGAGAAAGAAAACACACAGGAAGAGTCTACCCAGGAGAACAATGTGCTAAACAGGCTGACTCAATAGCTCAAGAAGTGCAATAAAAGGCTCTTGTGGCTAAATTTATCAAGAGCACAATTTCCACCAGGCTTTAGGAGACATGGTAGTTGGGTTTAAATGTATGGATTTTTAAGACAATAATGGAAAACTAAAATAAATTTGGGGATAAATTAATATTTTGGGGAAAAACTTGGGCTTTTTGGCCTTGCCTAACAGCTCAGAATACTGGAGAGTCAATGGGTACTGAAGGTGAAGGTCACAGAGAGGAGCACTGTTTCAATCCACTGGTGAACCATTTTGCAAGGAGAAAATCCCAGGGAGAAAGGGAAGCTCTGACTTGGAGAAAACTGCAGCAGAACATGCAGAAAAATGTAAAGCAATATTTACTATTGTGTCTGAAAATGTCAATTGGTTTGTAGTGATTAGTTTGTTCTGAGCTATATTTAAACCCCATCATTAAAAGGGTACTCTTGGCCTGAGGTCCATGGATGGATTTGCTCCTACTGGTTGGACTAAAGCCGTAGCCTTGGCAACAAGGAGATTGTCTCGAGCCCAAAGGCCTCTAAGAGCATTTTAAGAGAAAATACAGCACTCCGAGCAGCAGAATACCAAAGGTAGTCAGTCAGCAATTAAATCAAGTACTAGTTACCAGGGTGATCGCAGCATCATCTTCAGGCCCAGAATATTTGAAGCCAATTCGATGTTTAGCCATATCTGCAAAGTATTCTTTGGCTTCCTTCGATGTGCTGGTACCCAGACCTGCGGAGACGGCACTACTTAATCCCAGGAACTCCTTGCTTCAGTTAAGTGGCAGCTCAAAGAGATATTTTGCTCTGCCTGGTTTTGGTGATGCATTAGAAATGTACAGCCTGAAGATGACTTACTGAAAACTCACATTACGTTAAAATAAGATGCAAGGTATCACAAAAATCACAAGAAAGTGGCACTTTTGAATTTTGTCTGTAACTCCTGTAGATATCTGAAATGTTTAACTACGACTTGGAAACGATTCCTCGTCATGCAGCCATTGTTCTGCAGCTGGCAGCTGCCTTAGTGGTATTAAGCAATTCCGGAGGAAGTACTTGGTGCTAACAGTACCCAAGGACTGTGCTATGGCAAACAGCACATAAAACTGAGCGTAACGGCCCAAAAGGGCTGCAAGAATCATTCCCCTACACTTTAGTTCCATTTTGAGAGATTTTATTGAGATTTTATCCAGTTAGGTTATTGTTTCCTTACTTCTATATTTTATGCCGTGTGCATTTGTAATCAGAATCTCTTCGGAGGGAAGGGACTTGGAGGACGTGCGGTCCAAACCCTGACTGCAGCAAGGCTCACTGAATTTAGTCATGAATGCTCTTACTTGGATCATTTCATTTCACCGAATTAAGTTTTCCACAAACCTTTATAGTACTTGATTTTCCATGAATTGTAGTTCTGGGTACTGCTTTTCCATTCTTCATATTCAGGAATACTGTAGAATGAAATTTCTTCTTTGTTTTTAAAGACCTACAAGAAACAAGTGTTTTAACTGTGAAATGAGATTTGGACCAATGGACCCTCACCCCGTCGACTTTACCATCTACCTACCCCTTACCTTTACGATGGGGGTAATAAATTCCTCCAAAAAGTTGTGTTTTAGAAGAGATGGCCAGTTGTGATGGATGAAGTTAATCAGCAAACCTTTGATATGTGATCCATCTTGATCCTGATTTTTAAAAAAAGGAAAAAAGACATTTAATCAGGGCCATGATGGAACTGACAGTCATTAGTTAAATCACAAATGGTTCTGTAATTCCAGCTAACTGACCCTATTAACTTTCACTTCTAAATAGGTGAACATGTGTTAACTACTGCAGAGGAAGAGAAACCAAAAAGGCACATTCTTAGTGAAAAAACCCATCAAGGACTGGTGAAGGACCTTGAATCAGCAGACTGGAAAGGCAGTATTTAGCTGTTTGGTGATGCTACTGCCCCTGCTACTTTATCTGGTTTGTTTTGTGGCTGAAAAGACATCATGACCCACTAAAATACAGACTGATATAAGAAACGCATACAGAGAACTGGGTACCATGATGGCAGTGGGAGAAAGGTAGCGTTGTCATCTTTGTCTTCGAGTGTTGGTTTTCGATTTCAGTGAACCTCACCTGATCTGTCATAATCATAATCTTTCCATAGCGAAGAGTCTTTAAAGATTCTTGATCTTCATAGTCCTTTTTATACTGTAAACCCACAATCTTGATGATGTTGTTGATTTCAGCATTTTCCATAATCTGGAAAAGAGCACATGGAATAAAAACTCACCTTTCAGACTTAAAATGTAACTTTATAAAGTCTAGAACTACCCATAAGTATATACCGTTGACCGAGCTTTGTCTCGTCAGAGTTTGTTTGATGTTTAGGAAGTTATCAGTTCTAAACTGAAGTCTAGCGCTTCAATTATTCTAGATCTAAAGACAAGACTAAGCTCAGACGTTTGATTCGCTGCTCCTGGCAGTTACAGCATTCCGGTGCTCAGCTGTACAGTTCAGTTCGAACACAGCACACCAAGCACACTGCGCCTTCCAACGTGCAGAATAAAACGAGTTTCCAACCAACCTGCTTATGAGAAGCTTCCCTGACGTTGAGTATTTTCCCACGAAGGGGAAATACTCCATACTTGTCTCTCCCAACCACTCCAAGACCAGAGACAGCCAGTGTTTTGGCTGAGTCCCCCTCGGTCAGGATGAGTGTACAGTCTAGAGAATTCTTGCTGCCTAAAATAAAAAATTAAAAAAGAAAATCAAGTGAATTGGATGAGAATAAATACCTTCTGATACACACAGGTTTTGCCACACTGCACATAGCAAATGGGGGTACACATGGCAAATGGGACTGGAAAAGGGGATAAACCATCATTACAGGATTTCCAATTTTCCTTAAGAGAAAATTCTTTTGTTTGTCTAACGAACAAGTTTTAACTGGTTTTGAATGAACTGTTTACAAAGGGTGTAAACCACTTACCAGCATCATTGGCATCATCCAGCTTAGGAACACCCTTAATCTTGGTGTGTTTCACAGCTGAACATTTCTTATTCAGCTGGGTCTGAGCTTTAAATTTTACCCAGTTTAGGACACTTTCCACAATGCCACAGGCAACTGCCTGCAATACAAAAATAACCCCAAATAATTAACCATGACAGAATTAAGTCACATTCTTTTTCTTTAGTTCATATCATTGCTTCAGAAGTTTGCATTTGCCACGTTAAACAGAAGATGCAGTTTTACAGACATTGTGGTTATTCGTGTACATCAATACTTACACCCTTAATAAATTTTTCACTCAGTTTACAGGTTGAGCCAAAGTTCTTGGCCTGCAGAGTCATGTTCTCCTTAGTCTGAGAGTCAAAGGTTGGGTTTTCAATTAAGGAATTAACGAAAATCCACATGTGGTTCTTCACCTGCAGCGAAACACGACACACGTCACACATTGTGCAGGCCCATCTCAGCGACAGCAGCACGTTCTGACGCTTGCCTGTCGGAACACCCGGCCAGGAAAACCTCAGTTATCACTGCGTGGCTCCGAATATTTGTGGATGCCTTGAAGGAATTCAGGACAGCTAATGAGCATCCATGAGCAACGTCACACGATTTGGGATGTTAAGGAACCGGCAGCTCTCAGTCTAAATAGGTTTTATCTAACAGATATGAGTTCCAGTGCATCAACACTGACTTATCGCATTCTGATTACAAAATCCATCGGCCAGTCTTTGGCTTAAACTGGACAATATGAGACTTCTATAATTAGCTATCGTGTATATATTGTCTGCACAATGGACATGTGTATAATTAACGAATGCAGGAATGCATTAAGCTGTAGCTCGTTTGCAATAATGTCGAGTTGTGTTTCCCACCGGGCACATTGATGCTGTACCTGAAAAGGCTTCACTCCAACTCCGTTTTTGTTCTTCTTTTTCACGACATCAAGGATTTTAGTCACAAGCTGGTCAGCTACGTAATCAACGTGCCTGCCGCCCTAAGGGAGAACGGGAGCAGAGAGCTGGTGGTGACTCCATTCGAAAACCAGGATCTATTTAACCTCTAAGCATAATTCTTGAGCCATTGAGCAACCAAGTACTTTTCACTGACATACATCTGAAAATAGCTGCAAACAATAATGCTGAAGAATATGGCATTAGCTTGACTAAATAGTCTGAAGGAGAGTTACCTTTGTGGTGGCAATGCTGTTGACAAAGCTGACTTGCTGGAAGCCTTTTTCACTCAGAGTCAAACACACTTCCCACCGAGGATTCACTTCCTCGTGGATAACCTTCAGAGCATTACCAGTTTCATCTACTTTGTCCTTCAGATAGAGGTCCACATAGCTGCGGAATCCTTTCACCTGCAAGATAGATGAAAGCAGACAGCTCGTTTAGAATAGCTCCCATAAATACTTAATTCACATCCTCCCGAAAAGTGGGTAGAGAAAGCACTCACACAAACTTCTCTATGCGTAACGACATAAATTGCTTCAACAAAATCTTGCTGTTTAATGGCAAGAGAAATACAGATATCCCGGTTCCCGTTAAATGCTCACTCACAGGCAGCCTCTGTCCATTGAGGAAAACCTTGACGTCCTTTGTGGATCCAGCAATATCGTACGCTCTTCGAGACATTAGCGCTACAATGTCCTTATCAAGACTTTTCATTTTGAATTTTGACAGATCAGGCTGGAAAGTGACACACGTGTAATCTTCTCCATCAAAAGATTTCAGTTTCATTTCACCAGCCTTTCCCATGTTGTCTGTCCAGGTCTGAGAAAAGGAGTTGCAAGTTAAACACATCCGAGCAAGTTGCTCAGTTTTTGAAAACAGTTCACTTGAGTTACAAGTTTTAAATACTTTCAATTTTAAAAACCCCTCTTGTTAAAAACCAGATTATATCTGCTCATTTCATTATTAATCTGAATTACAGTTTGTGGTACCATAACCGTGGGCCAAATTTATTCTAATCATGGTGCACTGAACACAGATAACTCCAAGGTTTTTGGAACAAAACCTGAGGGCCCTTATTCAAAATCTCGGGTATAACCTTACTGAAAACGAGGAGTCTTCATACCTGCTTGAATAACTTCTTGTATTCCCGACATGCAGTTTCCACAGTGAATTTTGTGCTGAATATGTTGCACAGTTTGGCTCCATAACCATTTCGCCCACCTGGAATTCAAAGTAAAGCAGACCGGTGTTATTACGTGTGCTTAAAACCATCTGAAAGGATTCCACGCTAACAGGACGTCAGCCGCTTCAGCACGATCCAAGTACAACCGTCAATAAGCAACAATACCCGACAAACTCAGCACGTGACTACAAACCCTTATTTGATTGGGATTAGTGTTCCAAGAGAATTTTCCCTGTTCTCCGTGATTGTACCGTTATTACTGTAAAACGGAGCCTTCTCTCTGATGGGCTCAGAATGCTGTTGTCTTGTTGCATCACGGAACCCCTTTATTTCAGTTCACCCATTTAAACCGATCCGGCTGCTCAGAAATATTACTGCACATTTGAGAATGTTACCTACCTGTGACTTTCTTTTCATTGTCGTCGTAGTTGCTGGATGTGAGCAGCTGCCCAAAGATGAGAGCAGGCACATAGACCTTCTCCACTTTGTGCTCAACCACTGGAATACCCTTCCCATTGTTCCATACACTGATGGTGTTATTCTCCCTGGAGGAGGGCAAAAAAAGTGGGTTTAAGGCTGCAAATGACGGAGCTCTGAAACAAGTGGTATATAAAAGCTCTGGGGAAAGGCCACCATTTCATCAAGAGCAAATCTCTGTGCAGCAAGTGCAGAAACTGCCGGCAGAGGGAGGACGAGCCGTAGAAAAAATGCTCAGATCTGCAGACACCGTCTATGAAACAGGCCATCACACATAAAAACCCTCCATCTGTGCTCAACAGATGAAGCACAAATAAAGAAAAGCACAAATAAATAAATAAAAAGGTTGAGAGGAACAGGAAAAGAGCGGCAACAAGAACGCTGCAGTCGTTTCAGCAGTCAGCACTCGGTAAGAGCCCAAGCAAAAAAAAAAGGCTTTCCCAAGTGGAGAGCCCTCAGAGCAGCTGAGCAGAACAGCAGCTGAGCAAGAGAATGGGAAGGCAGTGAAGAAAAATGAAATAAAACTTACACATCAATTGTAACTTTAATGCATGACATGTTTTTATCCCTCTGCTTGTTGTCTGCAGCATTGACTAGAACATAAAGATTATTGTTATTAAATTACAGTCTCAGTTGAGACCCAACTATTAACCATAACGTGACTTCAGTGGAATAAATGCAAAAATTCAACATGACGTTACTGATAATCATCTTGGTGTGCAAATATTTGGCAAGTTACAAAGATGCATCCTACAATTTAACACAAAAGGCAGAACTCGGGGTTGGATGAAATTGGTTTTGTAACAGAGCATCCCATCAACCCATGAAGGGGTCACTATTAAGGAGCACTAACGGAAGGACATTAGTATCCAGTATTTCCAAGACAAATCACATACTTTGCAACCACCATCCATTAAAATAAGCCATAAACCGGTCAACAAGGCAACTAGATACCAGCACAATCGGTAACTTCTTGCATTTATTTCCATTTTCTTAAGACATTCAGCACCTATTAATAACTCATCAATCACTGACCAACAGATGGGTCACCTTACCTAGAATCTCGTCAAAAATTTTGTACAAGCCAGGCACAAAGGTCACGTCTCTGCAGTTAAGGCCCACGTCCTCGTCAAAAACCCACATTTGCTGAAAAGAAGGCAAAACCAGGTAAGCCCCCAGGAGCACCTCCTCTTCTGTGCCATCAGTTCGTAAAGCAGATGTTAAGGACTTCTCGTCTGCTGAGCCCCTCGACCCTCCCTTGGCCCAAGCCCCCCCCGCACCTGGGTGACCTGCTCCACGGAGCCGATGTAGGTGTCGGGCCGGAGCAGGATGTGCTCCAGCTGCGTCTTCTTCTGGTAGATGTGCTCCACCGAGATCTTCTTGGAGCCATCGCCCTTGGGCCCTCGGACGTTCTGGTCCGCGAGCTGCTCGCGGGGGAGAGATAGCAGCAGTGAGGGGACCCGGGAGGGGAATCGGGGGGCCCGAAGGGGTCAAGCCGGGGGAAGGGACGGAGGATCCCGGGGAGGGAGGGGGGGAGGCGAGGAGATCGAGGGACATACCCGAAGAACGGGGGATCGGAGGAGACCGGGGGAAGGGGCCGCGAGAGGCGCCCGGGGAGACCACGAGGGGGCCCGGCGTGAGCTGAGGGAGGCCCGGGGCGCCGAGGGGAGGGGGCGGCGGGGGACCCCGAAGCCCTGCGGGGACAGGGGCCCGCGTCATGTGGGGCGGGAAGGGGTAGCGGGGCGGCACACGCACTCGGAGGGGTGACGGGGGCTCCTGGAGCTCCATGACGGCGGCGCGGGCGCTGCTGAGAGGAGGCAATGGCGGCCTCAACGGCCCGGCGCCTTTCAAACCTCCGCTCAGCCCGCCGAAATCCTCCGCCAATCACCGCCCTAGGGCTCCAGAGCTCCGCCAATCGCAGCTGGAGGGCGGGGACACGGGTCGCGCCCCGTCCATCCCTCCCGCCAGTCAGAAGGCCCTCAGGGCATTCAAACCAGCCACTCAGAAGGGGCAGTTGCGGGACGGGCAGCGAAATCGGCCAATAGAAGAGCGAAGGGGAAGGCTGTGCGGAGGGGCTCAGCGCCTGGCCGGTTGTTGGTGGTGTGATGTACTGGGGAACGCTGGGCAGGTGCCGGGGCCGCACTGGGATACACCGGGTGGCTTCTGGGGACACGCAGGGACCCACTGGGGTGGGCCTGGGGACCCACTGGGGTGGGCCTGGCGACAGACTGGGACCCGCTGGGGTGGTCCTGGGGACGCACTGGGCAGGCCCTGGGGACTCACTGGGGACCCTGGGGCACAGGACAGCCTCCTCCACGGGTGCTGGTCCCCAGCGTGCCCCCGTGTCCCTCCCCCAGAGCCACCGCCGGTGGTCTGCCGGAGCAGCAGCCGGAGACCCCAGCTGCAGCGGCTGCCCCAGCCCTGCCCGCGCCCCCTGCCTGCTGCCTCTCCAGAGAGGGTGGCCGTGCCCAGTTCCTGAACGTTCTGCCTCCGGCCGGTGCTGGCGCTCCGGGAGGGACCACCCTGCTGCCCAGCTCCGGGCGAGGCTGCTCCGTGGATGTAGTGCCCGGCAAAGCTGACATCACTGGAAACGGGAACCTGTCGCCACACCCCGCCGCTGCCCCCTGACCCCCACCGTTCGCGCTTATCCCAGTGGGGCTGAAGACCCTCTCCCCATTCTCCGGGCTGGCTGCGGCGTGCCCCGCCATGCCCCTCGCTGCAGTGGGTGATGTGCTGGGGAGGACCCCCGGAACAGAGTGCTGGGTGTCATCCAAAACACCAACTTCTTTGTGTCTTTATTTCTGGGGCAGTGAGAGCACTCGCTTCTCTGGAGGAGCAGGGAGGAGGCGGCCAGGCACAGCTGGCATCACCCTGCCGCTCGGTGCCATAGGGCTCTGCAGGGATGGCACAGCCAGGGATGAGCATGACACAAGCCGGCCACGCGGCCGGTGTCCTCTCAGCGCTCCTGCACCGCTCGGACGCTGCAGTCCTCGCCCTCACGCTGCCCACTGGGCTCTCGGAGTAGGTTCCCTGCCCTCGCAGAGCTGGAGGGGCTGCCTGGGGCACATGGCTGGGGGTCTCTGTGGTGCCGAGGTCACCACATGTGCCGGTAGGGAAAGGCCACCTCCACGCAGAGCACCGCCAGCGCCTCAGAGCAGTTGTGCCGCTGCCCAGCTAGCAGCCTGCCCTCGCCCAGGGGGGCGGCCAGGCCCTCCCCGGGGCCGGAACTGCGCCAGCCCTGGCAATCCCGCCTGCGGGCTTGGCCACCACGCGGCGTTGATCCGTGCCAGGCCAGGCGTCGGGGCCTGCAGACGGGGATGGGGGTGAGAGGTGTGGGAGACAACCTCCAGGGCACCTCTGGCTCTTTGCACCAGCTCCTGCATCCGTGCAAGAGCCAGGGTCAGGGAGGACCCACTGCAGAACCCACCATGGGTGCATTCGTTGGGGACACTGCTCATCCCCCGGCCGGACTCACCAGAGGGGATCTGTCAGGATGTTGCGCCCATTGAAGGAGTAGATGGGGCCCCGTGGGGTGGCACCAGCCTGGCCCTCAAAGAGGGAGCTCCAGGACTTGGCCAGCAGCTGGCCCTGCGGGTGCAAGCAGCAGCGCTGAGCTGGGTGCTGGGGCGATGCCATGGGTCCCATGGGGACGGGGGTACCTGCCTTCAAGTTGACAACAGGGAGGGTCCTGTCTGTCCTCTTGACGACGGAGACCAGGTCCTGGGTGGGAGCTGACAGGAACGCCCGGAAAGTGCCGTAGAGCTGAGCCTCCTGGGACTGCCGGTAGCACTGCAGGTCGGCGCCCCGGATCCCGCTCATGTCGCCGGCGAGGGGCACATTGAGGGCGGCCAGGCGGAGCTGGGGGGGGAGGCAGGGTGGCGGGGAGGCTTGGGCCAGGCACCGAGGTCTCTGCTCCCCCCTTCCCGGGAGGGTGCCAGCCTCCAGCGGTGCTGGGCCCTGGGCACCTCTCCCCTCTCTTCCATGGCTAGGCCACCCATCTGCCACCCCCGGAGCTGGGCATTGCTTACTGATGGGATCCGTGGGGCGATGGTGGTTGGCAGGATCTGGGGCAGCCCTTGTCCCTCCTCCTTCTTGACCTGGAATAATGCAACTCAGGTCAGCCCAGGGACACCCACCCCGTGCCATGGGTGCCACGGGTGCAGCACCCTCCCCATCCCAACGTGACCCCAGGCTTTGGGCTGGTGCTGCCCTGCCGACAGCCCGTCCCACAGTGGGTCCCTCCCAGCATGGCCGGAGCTGCAGCAGGGCTCACCAGTGAATCCGTTGGGGCCAGCGCAGGTGGCCCAGAGTCAGGACCTCTTGTCTGCACCCGCTTTGCCTCCTGGATGGAAAGGAGAGGACAGTCCTGTGGGGGCCTATCCGCACCCGGCAGGCAAAGCAGGGCTCTGTCCCCTTGCTGGGATGTGAGCGGACCCAGTGTCTGCCCACACCCCTCACCTGGTACCGTGGGGTGGAGGCAGAGGGGTCGTCACCGGCGAAGAGCGACTCTGAATCATCCACCTGCCCAACGCAATGAGCAAAGGGATGGGTTAGGGGGATACGGCTCCTTCCCTTGGCTCTGTTGCTCCAGGGCCAAATCCAGCCTGGTGCTGGCTGCCAGGGCTGGAGCCTGGACCCTCTGTGCTGCAAGGGACTCCGAGGGGCATCCTCGGAGCACAGTACCAAGAGGCGGCTCCAGCCAGTGGGGGTCCGGAGGAAGGCGCTGCTCCCTTCCTGCACGTAGACCAGGCTCCCCTCGGGCACAGCGCTGCCCGACTTCAGCATCACCTCCTTGGACCTGAAGACCCATGTCTGGCGCTGGAGGGGATGGAGAGGTTCACGGCCTGGCTGCGGAGCACGGGGTGGCCGGGCAGCCTGGGGGGCTCGTCCCCAGCCACAGCCAGGACGCACCCGGAGATCGGCGTGGGAGTCCGGCGGCTCCATCCGAGGGATGTCAGCATCTGGAGAGCCCGGAGAGGGTGGGGGGTCACAAGGTGCCCTGGAGTAGGGGCTAGGTGGTCCCATGGGAGCCAGCCCCACAGGGTGGCACGGCTCCGGTGCCCGGGAAGGGGTGCAAGACTTTGCAAAAGGTGTTTCTGGGGAGGCTGGAGCCCCTGAAACACCTAAGGAACAGCCTTACCTCCAGCCCAGCCGGCGTCAGTGGCTGCCTGCGAAGGCAAGTGGGGTCTGTTAGTGCTGCTGGGCACAGGGACACCCTTCCCGGGCACACGGAGGGGACAGGGTCCCTCTCGGGGACAGTGAGGCCATGGCTTACCGGCTGCTTGCAGTGCTGCTGGGCACGGACGGGGTAAACCCTCTGCAAGCAAAGACGGGCGGGTTTGTGTGGGGCCCCTTGTGCCGTGCACGCTCACACGCGCGTGTGCTCTGGCACAGGCGTGTGCACAGCCCACGCTGCTCTTACATTGAGGTAGAGGAGACCTGGTGCTCCGGGGGGGCCAGGGGGCCCAGGGGGGCCAGGGTTCCCGGGGGGACCTCGAAGACCCTGCGGTAGAGCAGTGTGGGGATTGGACTGGGCTACTTTGGCGCTGCCTTTTGGGGGCGCAGCTCTAAGACACCCCATCGCTGTCCCCAATCCCTCCCGCTCCGTTCCCCTCCCGGGGCTGAACCCCACCGGGCCGGGGCAGCGTGGGGGTGGGAGCCAGGCAGTGTCTCTCACATGGGGGAGGATCGCTCCGTAAATCTCCGACTCCTCTTTGCCACCCTGCAGAGAAAGAGAGAGATCAAGGCTGATCTTCATCCTCCTCCTCTCCATCCTTCATCCAAGCCAGGGCCACAAGTCTGGTGGAGCTGCCAGTGGGGTGACCGTGGTGTGTGGCCACACGGGGGTCCCTGGGCACCCCTGACCATGACGGAGCCCTACAAGCCCTGAGGACTCACCGTTTGGTACCCGCTGATGGGCACCCAGGAGCCGGGCTGGCTGCCGGTGCCGGGGAAGGGGAGGTGGCCTGGCTTGCACTCGTGTTCCCCGTAGCAGCACCCCTGGGTGAGCCGCAGAGAGAGGCACGATTAGAGCCCGGGCTAGGTGGTGGGGATGGGGGTGCGTGTGCACAGGTGTGTGCACGGCTGTGCAGGGGTGTGCTGCACGCTCGCATGGGTGTGCGCACTTGTGCACGCTCCATGTGTGCATTTGTGAGTGCCCCAGGGAACGTGTCCCCCCACCGTGCTCCAGCCCATTTGGGGACTCCGGTGGTACCCGCCGGGGCAGGGCTCTTGCCCTGGCACTGGCAGGGTGGTGGGAGAGCAGACGCGGCATGCGGGGATCAGGGATTCACACTCAGGGTGTGGGGAGGGACCTCCCCGGCCAGGTACCCCCACGCTGGTGCCCGTGGCTACAAACCCGCTCTCCGGGGTCGCCCTTTTCTCCCTGGAAGGAAAGCAGACAGGTCCTGTTGGTGCCCCGGCTCTGGGGTCCACTCCCAGCCCCCCAGCCCGGCACTGTGCCTCGCTCCACGGGGTAACACCCGCCATGGAGCTGTTTGGTCTTGACACCGGCACCAGGAAGCAGCCTCTGCCGGTGCCGTCCCCGTGCCCTCGCTGCCAACACCCGCCGCTCATGGTGCCCGCTGCTCCAGCTCACCTTGGGGCCCGGCGGCCCAGCCGATCCACGGTGTCCAGCCTGACATGAGTCACACTGGAAGGAGAGGACATGCCAGGGTGAGCACGGGGGCTGCCCCCTGTCCCCGAGCACCCACAGCCCCAAGACTCCCTACTCACCCTATAGTCTCCTGGTGGCCCCGGTGGCCCCATGGGACCGGGCATGCCTGGGGAGCCCGTCTCTCCGGTGCGGCCAGGGCTCCCCGGCATGCCCGGCAGTCCGCGTTCACCCTTCTCACCCTGCCGGCACACGGGATGTGGGGTGGTGAGCACAGGGTCCCAGCACCCCCTGTACCCCCAGGCTCTGCAGCGGCAGGGCTGGGGTGGCCCTGGAGCCCTCCGATGGGCTGGGTGCTGGGGGCTGCTCCTCGCTGGGGCAGAGCGAGGGGCTGGTGAGCCCGGCTGCTCCATCCCCACCCCACTAGCTCTGCTCTGGCCCTACGGCCATGGACAATCTGGGCTGAGACCCCCTTACCTGTCGTCCAGGGAATCCCGGCTCCCCTCGGAGTCCTGGTTTACCAGGGAGAGACGCAGGTCCTGCAGGACCAGGGGGTCCTTCGTGCCCAGGCACCCCGGGGGTACCCTGTGGCCCTGGAAGCCCTGGTGCCCCCGGGGGTCCATCTGGCCCAGCTGAGCCTGGAGACCCTGGAGGTCCTTCAGCCCCAGGGAAACCGGGTGGTCCCACAGCTCCAGGTGGGCCAGGGGGTCCTGGCTTCCCCTCCCGCCCAGGGACCCCCGGGGAACCTTCGTGGCCTGGGTAGCCTGGGGGTCCGGGTAGGCCAGGCAGCCCAGGGGGGCCTGGGGGTCCTGGGTTTCCTGCAGGGCTGGATGCTCCCAACTGTGTGTTTGGTTGGAGGGAGAGAGGAAAGAGGGAGCGCAGTTGGTGAACAGCCGCGTCCTATCCCCTTGACCCCCTCCCTGGGCTGCCCACTCCCACGGCCATGTGCCCCAGACCTCCCCATCCCAGACGCCACAGCCAGCACCAGCATTGCCCACCCACCCCGGCATCGCCTGCTCGTGCCCCTCACCCCGGCACTCACCTTGTTCTCTGACCTCTCAGGGAGGGCGGCGGGCATAGGTGGGCTCCTGGCTCCCCAGGTGCCTGGTGGTCCCGGGGGCCCCGGTGGTCCCGGAGGACCCGGGGGGCCCCGGGGACCCTGGTGACCTGGCTGCCCTGGGCTGCCGGACTTGCCTCTCTCCCCAGAGAACCCGGGCTGGCCTCTGTCTCCCGGGGACCCTCGGTCACCTTTCTCTCCCTGTCGAGGAAAGACAGAGCCTGGCTCCCAGCTCCCAGCGCTTTCCTCTGCAAGTGCCCAGGATGAGGACCTGCTGCCCCCCCTCACAGGGGACACCTGAGTCGTCCCCCAGCCCAGACCCCAAAGTGAGAGTTCAAATCCTTAGCAGAAAAGGTTTTGCATGGCCAAAAGAGCTGCAGGATTTCTCCCAGCAGGTCCCTGCGGGTCCCTGTGCCCCGGCGCCTCTGCCCGAAGAGGACCACTGCACCTTTGGACCAGGAGGGCCGGGAGGGCCAGGGCGCACGGGGCAGACGCAGCTGGAGCCGTTGTGCATCTGGAGAGGGAGAGAGCGGTGAGCCGCGGGCTGGGAGTCCTGGCTGCAGGGTCCGGCATGGGTGCCCTGCACCCCCCTCTCACCTGGAGAGCTGGGTCCATCTCTGGGGCTGGGGGCACCCGCCGGGGCAGCCCCTTCGCCGTTGTCTGTGCAGAGGAGAGGGGGGACTGAGCATGACATCCCTGGGCACCCTCCCTGTTCCCCGCAGCACTGTCCTTGTCTCACCCTGCCAGCCCGCATCCCCCAGAGACCCTCGGCTGGGTGCCCATCCCCAGCCGCCCCTTGCAGCCCCCCGGGGGACCAGGACCCCTCCACCACCTTGATCTGCAGGAACTCCTCTTCCTCCGCGCTCCCCTCGAAGATCTTTGGGGTGGACGTGGGTCGGTGCTGCTAGAGTGGACAGGGAGATCTCACTGTGGGGCTTGAGGGGGATCCCAGGGGGGAACATGGGACCCTCCCGCAGCCATGGCTGCCCACTGCCCGGAGTGGGAGCTGAGTCCCAGCGCTGTCGTGGGGCTGCTTCGTGTGGGGGAACTCTGGGAGCTGCTGCAGCTCCTTTCCAAGGGGGCAGAGGCGGTTGAACTGCAGCTCAGGGCCAGAGCGGAGCATGCTGCCCTGCCCAGGCAGGGCACAGATAAGGGGAAGGACGCGGCGAGGGGCCCGGCAGTGACTGGGGAGTTTTGGGAGGGCTAGGGGAGCAGCGGGGTGATGCTGCCCGGGGAAAGGCACCTGGCCTCGTGTGCGTGCTGGGGCATAGCCTGGGCCCTTCGCTGCCCCCCTGGCCAGGGGCTCCCGGCGTCGGGGGGCCGTCGCCAGTGGTGGTTTGCTCAGCAGCACCTTCCGTGTGGGCTCCACGCTGCCGGCATCTCTGTCTGCAGGAGCAAAGGGGCAATGGGGCAGGAAGCAGCAGGGCTGGAGGAGCACCACGGTGGCACAGCACTCCCAGTTCCTCGCACTTGTCATGGCCACAGCAGTGCCACCAGCAGCCCTGAACCCTGGCACCTCATTCCTCACCCTCCAGCCTTATGCCAGAGGTGCTACCTCCTTGCTGGGGTGCAGGAGCTGGGGGTGCTGAGGAAGCTGTCCCCCCATCCCACCATGCCTACCTGTTTCCTCAACCAGGACGGGTGCCGTGGGGCTGGTGCCCGGATCCGGTGTGGTATCTTCCAAGCCCAGTGAATAAAACCACTGGGCTGTGGCGGGGCACAGGCACCCGGCCAGCACCGAGAGGATGCAGAGTGCATGGAGGAGGTGCTGGGGGCTGCCGGCCCCCATGCTGCCACCTCTGGGCCAGGCTGCCCGGGATGGGGGTGCCTGGCTCATCCCTCTCGCCCGCGCCGTCTGCTCCCAGTTCCCCGGGCACAGCTCCCGCTGTTATCACGACGGCCTCCGCACCGCCCGCCACGCCCCTCGCCCGCCCCGGCACCCGCTCCCCATGGGCCGCATCCAGCAGGGGCTGAGCACCAAGTCACCCTCTGCCCCCCCGGCCAGGGGCGAGGAGGACAGCCAGGAACCGCAGGGCAGGGAGCCAGGGCCAGCAGGAGCTGCTGGACGCAAGGGAGGGCCGGGGAGGAGATGCTGCCTGGAAATGGGGAGTAAAACCAGCAAGGAGGGGAGTGGAGGAAGGGGCTGGCTGAGAGCAAGCGGCATCAGCTGTGGCAAGAGTAGCTGGGTGCTTCCTGGGGTCTGCCTGGCCATGGGTGCCTGGCACCGAGAGGGCACAGAGCCTGGGGACGGGGCTGCAAGAGCCTGGGAGGTGTCAGGGTTCTGCAGCGAGTGCAATACCTGCACCCTGCGGTGTGTGCAGTCACTGTGTCCCACCATGTCCCCATTTCCTCATCTCTGTCAGGACCACTGTTGACTGGGGGTCTCCAGCCCTCCCGGACCCCCAGCCCCACTTCTGCCCCTGCCCTCTGCTGCCCTGCAGCATCCCCCAGGGCTGGGGTCACTCCAGACCCTGCTGGGGGCAGTTCCAGGGAAGCAGCTGTGGGGGCTGTGGGGGCCTCCTCAGGAACCCCAAAGAACCACCGAGGTTGGGAAAGACATTCTGGGAGCTCAGAGGGCCCCGGGACTGGGGGGACAGGGCTGCCCCGTCACAGGAGGGGGAGCTGGGCTGCCCCGAGCATCGAGCACCGTGCACCGAGCACCCTCCTGGGCTGCAGGGCTGTGATTGGGGTGGGGGCCAGCATGGCTACAGGCTGCGCCAGCCTGGCCCCTCTCTATGTCACAGGATGGTGCTGGGACGGGGACCCAGGGCTGCGCAGCCAGAGTGTCCCTGTGCCCATCTCTGTGCCAGCCGCCAGCGCTGCCCTGCCGCCTCTGCCTGCAGACACAACAGTCTCCCCAGCGGGCGCTCGGCGCTGCCAAGGCCTGATAAGGTGCCACGGCCCCAGCGGGGCTGGGCACCTGTTTGGGTTTGGCCCCCCCTTGGACACGGTGTCAAGGCTGGTGCCTCTGTCCCAAGTCACGGCCACCACGCAGCAGTGCCAGGCAGGGCAGGGGCTGCGGAGCACGCTGGGTGCTGATGTGCTGGCTGAGAGGGGAGGAGGGGGACCAGGGAATGAGGGGGACACAGACCCTGCCTGCCCTTGGCACTGCCCAGCTGACCGGCACAGGAGAGAGAAGAGGGTCCTGGGAACCCCTGCGACCAGTGCCACCAGTGCTGGCACTCAAACCTCAAAATGCCAGTTTGTGCACTAGATGTACTCACCCATGAGATGAGTGTGGGGTTCTCAGCCCAGGCCTTGCCTTACAGGCTGGCTCCGCTCCTCTCATCCCACTCCTCCTCCAAGCCCCAGGCCAGGGCCCTGCAGCGAGCCCCAGGGTGGTTGATGACCGTTAATTGCCACATACGCAGTGCAGATCGCAGTCACAAACCCCAGCGGCTCCCGCCGCTCGGCCAGGTCCTTGGTGTGGCCAGTGCAGACCCCACGGGATGTGGTTGCTCCTTGCATGTTGTGCTCACCCCACAGTGCCTCACGGGGCCGGGCTGGCTGCCCGTGTCTCGCAGGGTGAAGGTCTCCTGAGGGGCTGCACTGTCCCCCGTCGGTGCTGGCGGTGGCGATGGTCGTGGTCATCTTGCTGGTCTTTGTGCGGCACAGGGCGGTGGTTTTGCCGGCGTTGACCAGGGCCAGCGAGGTGACACGGGCAGCACACAGGCACTGCTGTGCCCGCGTGTCGCTGGGCAGGGGGTCAAAGCTTTTTGTCCCACCGCACGGGCTCGGCAAGCCTCGGCCTTACCGCTGGCCACCGCGAGTCTGTCCCCAGGACGGGGACAGGGGCTCTCTGCCCCCCGAGCTGGGCCTGCCCGGGCACGGCAGCACCTCACACAGCGCGGGGGCACCGAGGCCCCCCCACCCCCGGCTGTGCCCGAGACCCCCCTGCCACGCTCCAGCGGGATCCCCCGGCTGCCCCGAGCCCGGCGCTGGCGGAGGTGCCCCGGGGCGCAGCTCACGGATCGCCAGGTCCCCGGGTGATGCTCGGGGACCCGTCCCCCGCCGGACACAGGGGGTGGTCCCTGCCGTCGCCCGGGGCTCCCCGCTCCCGCCGCGCTGCCGCTGCCCGGCTGCTGCGGGGACGGGCGGGGCCGGTGCCGCGGGGAGGGATGCTCGGGCTTTCGCTCGCCTCCCGATTTTCCTCAATAGCCACTAGATGCCGGCAGCTTTCAACTTATCAGGGGCCTGTGCGGGGCCGGGGGGGCGCGGGGCGCCGGCGGGTGCGGGGTCGGGGGGGGCGCGGGGAGCCGGCGGAGTCTCCCGGGGCGTCCCTGGCAGGTCGGGGCTGAGATGCCCGTAATGCTGCTGCCAGCAGCGCTTTTGCCCCCAGCGGGACCCCGGGGTCCGGAGCCCACCCCGAGCTGCCCTACGCTGGCTGTATTGGCCGCAGCCCCCGCGACGCAGCCCCGTCCGGTGCGTCCCCCCGCCCGGTTCATCCTGGTTGCTCTCAGGGCCGGGCAGGCGGCGGCGGGCAGGGTGTCGGGGCGGCTGTCGGGGGGCTGCGAGGGGGCGGCGAGTGGTCTGCGAGGGGAGCTCGGGGGCGTTCTCCGGGCTGGCTCTCCGCGCTGCCCGGCGCTGGAGCTGCCCCGCCGGTGTCCCCGGTGCTGACGCCGCCGTCGGCGGGGAGCGTCCTCTCCCCGGTGGCTTCCCGGTGGCGGCGGGGGCGGCCCCGCCGGTGGCCCCGGTGCCGGCGGCGGGAGGTGTGGCCAGGGGCCGCATAAAGCCGCCGCCGCCGCCGCCAGCCCAGCGCCGCCCGCAGCGGGCCCGGAGCGCGGGCGCGGAGCGGGGCCGCCATGCGCGGGGCCGCCGGGCGCGATCTGCCGCCGCTGCCGCTGCTGGTGCTGCTGGTGGCGGCGGCGGCGGGGCCGGCAGGCGGGGAGGAGGCGATCCAATGCCCGCCGTGCTCGGAGGAGCGGCTGGCGCGTTGCAAAGCACCGCAGGGCTGCGCGGAGCTGGTGCGGGAGCCGGGCTGCGGCTGCTGCGCGACCTGCGCCCTCGGGCGCGGCACCGCCTGCGGCGTCTACACCGCCCGCTGTGGAGCCGGGCTGCGCTGCTACCCGCCCCGCGGCGTGCCGCGGCCCCTGCACACCCTCATGCACGGCCAGGGCGTCTGCACCGACCTGGCCGACGTCGAGGCCATCCAGGAGAGCCTCCAGCACCCAGGTAAGGCCGGCCCCGGGTGGCTGGGAGGGTGCCCGGGGGGACCTCGACCCTCGCCAGGTGGGTGGCACGGCCCCTGCGTGCACCAACCTGCTCTCCGCTCGCTTGGCAAGAGCTGGGGACACAGGGTGAGAGCGGGGCGAGGGGCTCAGCAGGCACCCTGCGGCGGGACGGGACGGGGATGGGCATAGAGCGTGTTCCAGGGAGGGAGCAGTGCTGAGTTGCATGAGCTCCCACCCGCTGGTCATATTTGTGCCATCCTCCATCGCGGGCACAGCAGTGCCATGGCCAGTGGCACCACATGTGCTGGAGTGGAGTGCTTGGCAGGGACTCGTCACCCGCTGTGCCCTGGACAACAGGGCAGCCTGGGGTCCCACTAGCCCCCGTGGCCCCTGGGGACAGGTCCCAGCTGCTGGGGAAGCTCCCGTTGCACAGTGACCCCTGCACCACCCCTTCCCTGGGATGCTGCTGGCAGCTCTGCCTGCACCACCGGGAGGAAGCAGGAAAGAGGCCTCGGGGCACCTGCTTCCCGCGCAGGCAGGTCCAGCTGGGCTCTGTGCCGGGCTCTGCCAAGAGCCGGGTCCTTCCCATGGCCAGACAGGGCAGCGGGGTACAGGCAGCAGGCAGGGTCCCGCCAGAGAAGCCTGCTGCCTGTAGGCTCTGCCTCCTTGTGTCTGCCCCAGGACCTGCTGGCAGGTGTTGATCATGCCAACCCCTTCCCTGTCCTGTGGCATGTGATGGGGACCACCTAGTCTGGAGCTGGGGAGGAGCATCCTGCCATGGGACGGTCCATGAACTGGCCTGGCCCTGTGTCCCTGTGTGGGGTCACCTGGAGCTCCCCGAGAGGCAGGAGGGACTGGAGCAGTGTCTGTCCCTGTCCACCCCGAGAGCTGGATCCCAGCGCCGTTCCCTCCTCTATGGCTGGTGCCATGGCAGCTCTGCCGGTGTCCACATGGTGAGGAGGACCCTTCGTGGATGGGCCCCTCCATCCGCCCCTCTCCATGGGCAGGAGTTGGCTGTGAGTGCTCGGCATGGGGTCCTCTGCGGACACCCTCTGCCCTGCCTGTCTGTCCTCATCCCACATCCTGCAGGAGCTGTCTGGGCTCCCTGGCCTGGGGCTGCGTTGGGCTGCCAAGGCCTGTTGGTTTTGGCCGTGCCCTGCGTAACGCAGCATTTTTTCCCAGAGCCTTTAGGAAACAGACTTACAGCTTTTTCCCTTCCTTCCCACGATGTTTTGGCCTGGCTGGGGATGGGTGGGCGGCCGTGGGAGCCAGGCTCACCCGCTGGGCACTGTGTCTCCCGGCAGCATCGCAAGTGGCAGGACGGGGGAGTGGGCAGCGGTGAGCCCCTTCGTGTGGGACAGACAGCAGGACATGGGCCGGACACCCTGTCTGAGCCGCGGGTCTCTGTCATGCTCCAGCAGCCCGGAGCCAGTGGGAGTGTGGGGTTGGGGCTCCTGGCACCATCGCTCCCGCCACAGCCCAGCCTGGCACAGCGAGGGCACAGGGGGGTCTCTGATGGGTCCCCTCTGGGTAAGCAGAAGGGAAATAAATGCCCGTTCAGGAGCAGGTGCCCCGGGGCTGAGTGGGTGGTGGGCGATGGGAGGCTGCAGCCGGCGGGCGGGTGGCCGGGAAGCGGTTAAGTGCAGCTCGTACAGTAAACACTTTGTCTGGGGGCTCAGGCCGGGGGGCTCCGCATTCCAGGGAAGAGGCTGGGATCGGCGGGGGCTGGGCTGAGGGTGGCCTTTCCAGGGGACGTTCTAGGAAGCAAGGGACCGGGTGGCTGCTCTCCTGAGCCGAGACCCTCTCCCGTGGATACAGGTCTGGGCACCTTGTGCAGGACCCTGGTCTCTGCCTCCCGCTCCCAGCCCTGCCAGCTCCAAGCTGGCTCCAGGGCCAGCAGCATCCACCCCACTTGCACCCATCGCTGCCTCTTTCTGCCCGGTCAGGGGCCAGGCGAGGCTGTTGCTCAGTCCCGGCTGTCTCTCGGGAAGGGGTCCGGCCCGCATCCATGCTCAGGTTTCTCCAGGCTGGGTGCTGCTCCTTGCAAGTCTCTGGTCCCTACAGGGACCCATCTGCATCTGCATCCCTTGCTCCCTCTCCTGCATCCGGACCTCTCCTCCATCAGCACAGACCAGGAGGTGCAGATGCGCTCAGCCGTGTTTGAGCGCAGCAGGGCACAGCAGCAGCGTGTCCCCACGGGAGGGGGACGGGCCAGGCTTGCTGTCCAGCGCCCCTGGCCAAAGGGCCTGTGCCCCAGCCACCCCCGTGCCCCAGCTCCCTGCACTTTGCAGGGACGGGCACACACTTCCCCGTGCTGGCGCTTGCTGAGCCAAGAGCCCCGGCAGCCAAGAGAGCGGGGGCTGTGCCATGGCGCTGCCAGGACCACCCACAAGCAACACCAGCGGTGCCAGACGGGGAAGCGGAGGGTGCTGGGACTCACCGCAGCTCATGTGCCCTGTCGGCCACAGACACGTGGATGTGTCCCCTCTGGCCCGTGGGGTCCTTTGCGCCCGCACTGGTGGAGTCGGGGGGAGCGGGGCTGGAGCCGTGGGGCCCCTGATGCTTGTCCCTCTCCCACGGACACATGTTCAATCCCAGGCTTTGCTCGCTGCCCGGGGCTCTCCTGCCATGGGAACCGCGCGGTGGAGCCCGGAGCCTTTCCCTGCTCCCTTGGGCCCAGCGCGCTTAATCACAAGTTCAGCACATGACCAACCTCCTTTGCAGCTTCCGTTAATTGAAGGCAATGCTGAAAGACTCGTTTGTGTCTCCTGTCCGCAGGACGGGCAGAAACCCTCCTCCAGCCAGGACGGGGCGGCCGGTCTGCGTGGCCGGCGAGGGCGGCACCCGTTCCCATCCACTTGGCACCCTCTTCCATCCCAAACTGAGCAGAGGGGTTTCCCCCAGCCCCTGACCAAGCAGGGAACCCCGTCCGCTCTGCCTGTCCTCTCCAGCTGCTCGGAGACCTCTCTCTGCCGGCACAGCCCCGGGGTGGTGGTGGTGGCTGGTGCGTGGGCTGCCCTGTGCAGCCAAGGCTGCCGGACGCAGCAGGACTGGGGGAAGAGGTGGAGGAAGGCTCAGGGGCACCCTGCAGGCACCAGCGCTGCCGGGACAGCATCGAGGTGGTGCTTCCCAAGGGGACGGAGCAGGCTGCGCCGGGAGCCACGCAGAGGGCTGGCGGGTTGGGGGCCTCCAGGCTCCACAGAAGTTGCTTTTTCCATGCCTTTGTGCACCAGTGTGAGGAGTTTCCTCATCCAGCTGGTGCAGGAGGGTTGCCAAGGGAGGCCAGAGGCTCCTCGAGCTGCCGCACGTGGCTCAGTGGGTGGGAAAATGACCCTGAGGACTGCAGCGATCCCCATTGTGGGGAGGGAGCCTGGAGCTAGTGTGGGACTGTGGGTCTCAGAGCTCTGTCCCCAGAGCCAAGTGCCGTTGAGAGCCGCCTCGCTGCCCAGAGGCACCGACGTTTCATGTGACCTTAAGAAAATGTTACCGGCATCTGGTTTTATTTAAGCTGAGAGATTTGACGCTCTGAAGGCAGCTGGCGGTAGGAGGAGGGGTGGTTGTCCGTGCCGGGGCTGGGTGAGGGCTTCCCCGGGGCAGAGCAGGCAGTGGCCAGTGCCTCCCGGTCCTGCCTTTCCACGGTGTGGGAGCAGCGCAGGGAGGTGCCAAGACTTCGGCACGGTGGTCCCCACTGGTGCCAAATCTCCTGCCCGGCTCTTTCTTGGGTGTCTCCCGAGGAGGAGCAGGGGGGAGGGAAGCAGCATCCCTGCCTGAGCCACCCCAGCTCCCGGCTGGGCTCTGCTGCCAGCACCTGCGTTATGCCACGGCCCCGTGGTTGGTACTGCCAGGGCTGGCACCGCTCTGTGCAGGGTCCTGGAGACTTTAGGTTTGTATTTCAAATTTCAAGGGCATGAGCTATTTCCTGGAAAAAACGGACAGATTAAACAAAAAGCAAATAACATGAACGAGGGAGAAGGCTTTGATTGGAGCTTCGCTATGAACTTTAGCCGGGCTGCTGGGAGCAGGTCCAGGAGCTCTCCACTGCAGGGGAACCACTGTGTGAGATGCCGAAGGGAGTCCGGGGCTGGGATCCCGTGGGGATGCGGCCGGCAAGAGGCTGCAGCTCTGACCCTGCTGCCTGCCCCCTGCCTGCCCCCTGCCTGCCCCCTGCCTGCCCCCTGCCTGCCCACGGGAAGGGCCGGTGCTGGGCATCACCCCGGCAGCCTCAGCCTGGTGCTGTGAGCCCCTGGGTGCTCCCACCCCCACCTGCTTTGGGAAGGTTTTTGCCAATGCTGGCTGCAATATTGATTAGTATAAGCCCAGCTGCGGGATAAACTCGGGTGGGGGGCCCCGGCCGTGCCCCTCGCACAGCCCAGGGTGGTTGGGAGTCAAACTGCTCCTAGGGCTGCGCCTGACACGGCTCCGAGCACAGGCGGGACCCCAGGGCATCCCCCCTCCACAGAGCATTAACGGGCCCCAAATCAGAGGCTTTTTTAAAAAATAAAGCCGCACCGAGAACTTGGGTCTTATGACGCTCCGTCCAGCTGCCAGCATCTGGGATCGCAGCTTGGCTGCGCTCCTGGCGCAGGCAAGGATGCCAAGCGCCGCCTTTCGGGACTGGCCCCACGGGAGATTAACTTTCTTGTTCCAGGAATTTCTCCTTTCATGTTTCGCGGGGGCTGTGCCCTGGAGCAGAGCACAGTTCTGCTCCTGGCTACGGCACCCGGTGCCGCCCCAGGCCTGGTGGGGGCTCAGCACCACCCTGGTGCCCCCTGTTCCCACTGCGGCTCCTCAGATACAGATTTTGGGGAGCACTGGGGTCTTCCTGGGGTTCCCTGGCTGTGTGTCCCGGGGTCACCTTTCAGACTTGTGGATGAGCACCCGTCACCCGGTGGCACGTGGCTGGCTGGGGCATGGTTGGACCCTCGTGTGCTGGAGCAACTGCCCGGTGCTCTCGCACCGTGCATTTGAACCCTACAATAACAGACCCAAGCCTGTCAGTCGTGGTTAATGAGTTGTAAGAACTCGCAGAGCCTTTCCCAGTGCTGCAGGGAGAGCTCAGCCCCGCACGGTGGCAGGGGCAGGAGGGCACCCGGAGCTGGGGGTGACACACCTGTGGGAACTGGAGAGGGCTGTGTGGGGTCTGGCAGCGCTGGCTGCATGGTGTACCTGGGGTGTGAGTTGCTCCGCGGGGGCCGGGGCACCGTGGGGGGCATCGCCATCCCCAGGGCAGCCCCGTGGCACTGAGCACACCCGGTCTGTGCCCTTGCAGAGAAGGAGGAGATCGACCACCCCAACAACAGCTTCAGCCCCTGCAGCATCCATGACCGCAAGTGCCTGCAGAAGCAGCAGGCGAAGCGGGTCAACAACGGCAACAAGATGCGCAGCAGTGGGAGCCCGTACCACCGCGAGGAGACGCGGCCCATAGTGAGCACTGGGCGGCACCGCGGCGGGCAGCACCGGTCACTGGGGCGGCGCTGGGCTGCGGAGGGCAGGGTGGGTGCTGGGCATCCCATGGCTGTGCTCCCGAGTCGGGGTCCTGGGGCGCTGGGGTGGGGGCAGCCCCACTGCCAGCTCAGCGCCCCCCATTTCCCGCAGGCACAGGGCTCGTGCCAGAGCGAGCTGCACCGGGCGCTGGAGAGGCTGGCCGCCTCACAGACCCGCACCCACGAGGACCTGTACGTCATCCCCATCCCCAATTGCGACCGCAACGGCAACTTCCACCCCAAGCAGGTAGGGCGGGCTCTCGCCCATCACGGGGGGCTGCTTGCGGGGGGGCATTTTGCAGACCTGGGGTGATGCTGGGAGCGGCGAAGGATGGACCAGTGCTGGGGCACAGCAGAGCCCACCTGTGGCTCCTGGCTTCGGTGGGGATCACCCTTGGGCTGTTGTGGGGTTCTTTGCCAAAGCCCCAGGGTGGGATGTGAGTTACAGAGCCCCCCAAGAGCTCCTGGTCGCCCCAGCCAGGCAGCCGCAGGGATGGGTCCGTGGGGGCCAGGCTGGGGGTCCCTCACCAAACCCATCCTCTCAGTGTCACCCGGCGCTGGACGGGCAGCGGGGCAAGTGCTGGTGCGTGGACCGCAAGACGGGGGTGAAGCTGCCGGGTTTCCTGGAGCTGAAGGGGGACTTGGACTGTCACCAGCTGGCCGACAGCATGTGAGCGCAACTGCGGCGGCCCCGCGCCGTGCCACAGCCAGGACACCCGCCGGGACCGCGTAGGAGAGGAGGAGAGGGGACGTGACCACCGAGCAGCTCCTCGGTGCTGGGGGACCCTGGCAGGCACCCCGGATCACGCTGTGCTCTGCGCCACGGACTGCCCACGGCACAGGCGTGGCACCATGACCACTAGCCGCCACTGCCGAGGGGTCCCCGGCACACGCCAGTTGCTCCTCCATCCCGCACGGACACTTGCTCGGACAGATGCTGCCGCGGGGCTGGTGCCAGGCTTCTCCGGGAGCAGAGGTGGAGGGCACCCATGATGCCGCTGCCTGCCTGCCCCATCATGCCCCCCGGCTTTCGTCCTGACCCCTTCATGCTGCGGCGTGGCCGGGGGACCTGGAGCCCAGTGGCTGCGGCAGAGGCTCGACTGCTGCCCTGGTCCAGCCTGGTCCCGCAGGCAGCCGCGGACATGCCGGCACCCGTGGGGTGCCCAGGGGCACTCCCTGCCCGCAGCACGTTGCCGTCCATGCCAGACCTCTGTGTGCAGCAGCAGCTGAAGTGCCTCGTCCTGCCCGCCCCGGCTGCCCAGGCAAGGACCGGGGAGTCTGGAGACACCCCCTGCCACCCCCTGCCTGGGGCCCTCCCTGCCTCCACCTCACCCGAAGGGTGTGTGTGCAATGGGCATCGAGCCGCACAGAGCAGTAAGGGACCTTCCCTGCCCGCGGCAGCGCCCCAGCCCCATGGCCCAAGAGCCGTCTGCCCACAGCCCAGCTCCTGCCTGCCCCACAGCCCAGCTCCTGCCTGCCCCACAGCCCAGCTCTCGCCTGCCCCGCAGCCCCGCTCCCTGCGCAGGGACAAAGCTGGTGACCACTGCGTTTTCCTCCCATCCATCCCGTCCCCCCTGCCCCATCCCCAGCCACTGTCCCCGGGGTGCAGGGGTGCATCCCCCAGCGCTGGGTCCCAGGGGAGCGCCACGGGACACCCAGGAAACGCCTCCCAGCAGAAGGGGCTTCTCCTGGTTTGGATTTCTTTTTTCCTCTGCAAAGATTTTTAATATTTAAAAAATGCTGGTTTGATGTTAAAACTGACCGTGTGGCCCCTGAGGCTGAAATCCTCCATCTCCGCGGGACGGGGCACCGCCGGCGGCGGTTTCTGTCGTCTCTTCTCCCAACTTGGCCAACGTGACAAAACCAGGATGAATTTCTGGCACGTCTCAGTGATGAGATCTGCGGATTTCGCCAGCACAAAGTTCTCTGCTGAGAAATTGTCACTATTTTTGTAGCTGTTTTTTTCTTCTCTTTTTTTTTTTTAAAGCTGGGCCTGAAATTTTTCACCTAAATGACTTTTAGGTGAGAAATTGCCGTGCTGGCTGCCATGGCAACTGTGCCAAAGACGGAGGGCACCCAACCCACCCCCTGGCTCCATGGCTGCAGAGGCAGGTTTTGGTTTTCTGTGTGGATTTGCCCTGTCTGCGCCGGCGGGTGCCAAGGCCCCCAATGGGAACAAAATGTTTCAGTTTTAGTGAAACAACCCTCTGCCCCCACCCTGGTCCCCGGCAGCTCCCTGGCACGGCACAGCACAGGGACAGGGATAGCCAGGTCCTGCCATCCCGCTGGCCAGGGCTGGCTGGCTGGCGAGGACAGACTGAGCTGGGGTGGGGGCTGCAGCTCATCGGCACGGCTTCGCCTGGCTCCGCGTCCTGGTGACAGCATCCCTGTGTCACGTCCCATGTCCCCAGGTGCTCGTGTCCCAGCGTGGCCGCAGCACCTTCCACGGCGTGTCCCATGGGGCCGCACTCCTGCCCCTGCCCCGCTGCAAACTCGCCGTCCCGGCAGGGTCCCTGCTGGTGCCTGTCTGGGTGAGGGTCCCTGTCCCTGCCGAAGCCCCTGGCCCCCAGGGCCATCACGCAGAGGGAGGTTTCCGGGGTGCAGGGAGGTCACGGTGCTGGTCCCGTGTGGCCGTGCCAGCAGCTGTGGCGGGGTGCGGGATGCAGCCCCAGCCCACCCGGACCCTCCCCGCACACGGCCAGGGCAGCGCCGGCAGATCCAGCGGAGCCTCTCCCGGTTTTGGAGTGGTCACTGAGCGGCCGGGCAGGGGCTGGGGGTGCCCGTGCTCACCAGGACACGTTCTGTGTCCAGCTCAGAGGGCTCCAGCGTTTTGTATCGTCTCTCCTGTAGTTTAAGGCTGTATTTACACAAAATCATATACGAGCATAAGGCTCCCCACCCCCAGTGTCGTTTTTCCATGCTGATGTGATTCTGTCAGCTCCCCTGGGGCCAAGCCCGACCCTTCAGACTCCTGTGTAGCACCAACCCTCTTTTACAGTAAACTCGAACCTTTGTATCATCAAAAAGAGAAAAAGGTAATTACTGTATTTAATTTCCCCTGTTAATGCGTTTCTATCGAGTGCATTTTTATCTTTGTCCCCCCCAAACCACATCCCTGGGGACCGCCAGTGGGACCAGCGCCGGATCCTCGCCCTGGGCAGTGCTGGTGCCGGCGCTGGGAGCGGAGCACGCCGGAGCCGGCGGGTGCTCCGGGATGCGGGGTTGGCGCTGCGGAAGCCTGGCTGGGGACTGTTTGCTGTAGCTACGGGGGCTGGCGACCGAGCGGCTCCAGCTCCGAGCTGCCAGCAAAAATATTTGACGGTTTCTTTCCGCTGGCGGCCGGGGATGGGTGCTGGGGAGAGCAGCGTGGCCGCACTGACGCGACCAGGGAGGGATCCTCTGTGGCAGCGAGGGATGTCGCCCAGGACCACCCGTGGGTCCCTGCTTCCCAGAGCCCCCCCGCTCCCAGAGCTTCTCCCGGGTGCAGTTCGGTGCAGGCTGGGCCCTGGGCTGCTCCTCACACCCACCGGGCAGGGACCCCCTTTGGCCACCTCCGAAGGCACCTGCCCACCCTCTGCCAGGGGCTGTGGGCATGGCTGGCTGCGGAGCAGGGGAAGGGAGGTCAGGGCGAGGGGGCTGGGTGACAGCGGCTTGGGAGTGGAAAAAATGCCTAAGCGGCGAGTGTCTGGTTTGTAGATGCCGGGACTGGACTGCGGGAGTGGGGCCAGCTCCTGCCTGCGCTCGGCAGCATCCACAGCCCATGGGGCTGGAGGCTGCTGCTGGGCACCCCACCGGTGTGGGGAGAGGCTCGGCTGTGCCAGCCCTACCTGGGTGCATGGTCCCCCCCCAGCCTGGGGGCCATCGCGCTAGGTCAGGGTTCAGCAGCCCTTGAAACCCGGGCACACACAGCGCCTCAGGGAGAGCAGCGGTGGGGCGGGAAGCAAACGACTTCATGCCTCCTCCCGAGTCCCAGCTCAGGCTCCACTCGGTGCCACCTCAATGGAAGTGATGAGTGTCACCACCGGCCCTGCACAGTGGCGAAGAGCAGCAGCGGGGCTGGGAGATGGTGCCAGGCTGGGATGAGACACTGGACGGGCTTCAAAGTTCAGGGGAGGACAGGGACAGGCACTGGCTCACACCAGGATGACGTGCCGGTGGCCAGGCAGCACCACCGGCCTCACAGAGCTGTAGCCCGCGGCATGTGTGGGTGTGCATGCCGGTGCCGGTATGCGCTGAGCATCTCCCGCTCTGCTCAGGGTCTTGGAGGGTGTCAGGGCTGGGGAGATGCCCAGGCTTGGGAATGCCAGAGGCCACGTGCTTCCCAGCTGCCCGGTGCTCCCAGACACACTGCGGCTTTCTCACGGTGTTGACAGCAAAAGTGGTCACCGGGGCGGCTGGGAGGTGGCATCGCCCACAGTCACGTCGCGGGAGGGCGGCTGGTCCCCAACGTCGCATCTCCCCGGGGCCGGCGGTGTGGTGCGAGGCCGGTGCCAGCCCGGTGCTCCGGCTGCTGGAGCTGTGTGGCTGGTGGTGCTCGGGTTGTGCAAACACCCCCCAGCGCTGGGCCCGCAGGCGGCCGCCCGCGGCCAAGGTAGACAAGTGCTGTAATCTGCTGGCGCAGCAGATCGGCAGCCGGACCAGGGAAGACGCCAGCTCTCCTGGAGCCCGGCCCAGCACCCTGGCCCTGCACTGACGGCTGCCCAGGGCTGGGCTCTCCGGGCTCTCCTTCAGGGCCCCCCTCCAGCTGCCCCCAGCCCTGGCAGCTGCGGGGGTATCGGGCTGAGCCCGGGAACCGATTTGGCTGCAGAAACGTGTGTCTGCGTGTGCATTTGGCAGAGCTGCTGCAGGGCTGCTGGGAACGTGGGGGCTGGTGCTGCGGGACCTGGGGGGGTCATTTGCCCCTTCGACCAGGGGCACCCGCCTCCCCCCAGCTCGCCCATGTGCTGCTGCTCCTCCTCGTCGGCCGAGGGAGGGCTGTGGCCCTGTCCCCCTTTGGAGGTCTCCGGGAAGCCGGTGATGGGAGGAAACCAAACCCTCCCGCACCCTCCGCGTGTCGGGAAGCGCTGCTGGCCAGGACCCCCCGGCAGGGCTGCACGGGCAGCGGTGGCAGGACCCTGCTGTGTCGGGATGGGGCAGGCGGGTGGCGATGTGGACCCCTGGCAGGGTCCACCGGTGGGTCTGGGCCCCGGATGAGCTGGTCCACATCTCATTGGGGAGCAAAGCTCCACTGCACCAGCCAGCAGCTCCCCGTCCCTGCGCAGGGCGAGGAGGTTTGTGCTGTCACCTCAAAGCCCTGCTGGGACAGCCTGGCTGCATGCTGCAGCATCGGTGGCTTTCGGGGTCTTGCTGTGGCTGCGGACATGGGGCATCATGGGCTGCTGGGACCAAACCCATGAGCTCGGCCAGGACAGGGGCTGGGCTTGTTGCAAAAGGGCTGGAACCGGACCCAGGAACCAAACCCAAAAGCCGCGTTTCCAGGAAGCCTGGGACAAACTTTGGAAGCCATGAGGAGCTCAGAGAATTGTTTGTTTTTTCCTGATTCCAGGTGGTTTTGCATGAACTGTCCCCATGGTGTCTGGACCCGTGCTCCAGCTACGCTGCACTGGAAAAGGGTTTTCAAAGAACTAAAAATTCTGTGTGCGGAAGATGGGGCTTGTTGATGGGTCCCTCCCTGTCCCAAAGTGGTCCCGAAGTGGGGTGAAGCAGCCCCTGCCCCACTCCCCAGCAGATGAGCCCTCCTGCTGTGGCTGGAGCTCCGCAGAAGGCAGCGGGGTCTGTGGACGCAGGGGAGCAGCGTGCAGGGCTCCGGGGGCACAGCGCGATCCCCCCAAAGCGCCGTTTGGAGCCAAAGCCTTTGAACACTCCTATTCCCCTCATGCTTGTCACTGCTGTCCCCACCAGCATCGCGACAGCCACGACTGAGCACAGCAGCTGCTCCGCGGGGTCTCGGGGCCGGGTGCTGCGCTAATTAAGTGTTGGTTAATGAAACCAGCTCTGCCCGCACCAGCGGCTTCACCCTTATTTACAACTCCCAGCAGACGGGCAGGGTGCAGGGTGCAGGGTGCAGGGTGCAGGGTGCAGGCTGCAGGGTGCAGGCTGCAGGGTGCAGGGTGCAGGCAGGGTGCAGGCAGGGCTGGATGTGTCGTGCGGGGGCCCCTTGCCGGCTGCAGCCCGCACTGCAGGGGGTCGCATCCTGCACACCCCGGGGAGAGCTGGGGGAATGCACAAGGCCGGGGTGCTGGGGCTGAGCTGCCTGTGACCTTGGGGTGCGCGTTGCTCTGGGTTATGATGGGGATGGTGTCATGGTGCAGAGCCTGCGGCACGCGCCTGCTTGGCAGCTTGAGAGCAGAGTAAGGTGTTTGGGGTGCTGACACCTCTGTGGTGTTCGGGGGGGATAAACGATCCCCCGCTCTTCTGCAGAGAGCCCTCAGCAGGGTCTGTCAGCACAGGGTCCAGACTGACCACAGCGCAGAGGCACCAGGTGAGGGGGGTGACTGTGGCTGGACTCGGAGCCGCTCTGCTCCGTGCCGAGATTACGGCAAGAGCTGGATCTTCAGCTGGTGTAAATCACGGCAGCGCTGACTTCCACGAGCCTCCGCCAATTTACGTCATCTGAGGATCTGGCCCAAATTCATGCAAGTCATTTCCAAAAACCCAGCATTTTACTGTCATGAAAATGTCAACATTTATTTCTCAGCTTGCCGCGATGCCTGGAGGTTGGGCTGGCCTGTAACCCCGCTCTGCGAGAAAGGGCAGGAGAATTTACCGGCACCAGGCAAAACCACGCTGCTCTGACCTTTCTGCCTTTCGACGCCTCTTGCTCTTTGAGGGAAGCAGGATCCTGCAGCTGGCCCTAGTGATTTTATACGCTTCGATTCGCAAAACTGCCTCCCGACGCCGGTCTGTTGCCAGGGAGGTGAGTCCCCCCATGCCTGCCCCAGCCCTCCCCTCCCAGCACTGGGGGGACAGGGCTGCGTGCCCCAAGGCAGGAGCTCAGCTCCCCCGAACACAGCTCGGTCGGGCACCCCGAGCACAGGCATCCCCCGCTGCCAGTGCAAACCTCAGCCAGGGCATTCGGTCCTCCAGAGCAAAGCGAACGGGGCAGGAGGCGGCGGATCCGTACGGCGAGCACAGCTCCCATCCCGCGGCTCCGCTCCCAGCCCGGCACAGCTCCCCGGGGGCAGCCGTCCCCTCCACCGTGGTGAGCGCTGCCCCGCCATGCCCCGTGGAGGGGCTTGGGGGAACATCTCATCCCACCAGAGCATGAGATCTTTAGCTGAGCCTCTTGACGTGAAGGTACATAACAAAAAAATATAAATACGAGCTGTTGCCAAAATGCAACCCAGAAGCAGGGAGAGGTGGGTGGTAGGAGCTCGGCAGCGAGCGGGCAGCTGCCAGCCGCCAGCCCTGAGCTGTCCCGGGGTTTCTGTCCTCTATGGGCCCGGCAGGAGCTTGCAGAGAAGGTCTATGACGAGTGATGCTGGCTGCACCGTGTCGTACTCTGCAAACAGGTGACAGAGGTTCTCCGAATTCATCTGGCTTTTGGCCACAAACGCAAAGATTCTTTGAAAAAAGAGAGAGACTTATTCAGGTTGATCCAGGAATCTGAAGGAATAAGTTTAAACCACCCCCAGCCACAAAGCGAAATCCTGGTTCCAGCAATTCCACCTCGGCCCACGCCCCAGTCACGTTCACTTGGAAGCGAAGCAGCCGGGAGAAGAGTTTCTGGCCAGGCTTCTTCAGCTGGGAAAAGTTTCTTGAGCACAAGGTAGAGCCAGATATAAACTCACTTCCTGAGCCCAGAGCGAGTCCCTGGGAAGGCGGATGGGTTTGGATGGGGGTTTCTATGTGAGGGGATGCGGAGAATGGGGCTTAGCGAAGCCTCTCAGCAAAAGCTACAGAGCAAAAGCCCCCTAAAGCTTCACCTGCCTGTCCCTCATCTCATCCCGCCACCACGTGAACTGTTACCGCATCCTCTCTGCGGTTTTAAGCTCTGACTCCTTGCTGCTCCCCAAAGCTTTGCCCCCGCTGGGCTGGAGCAGCAGCTCCCCATGGGTCCCAGTGCAGGCGTCGTGCCGGCGGCTCTTACCTCGAGGCCCTGCAGTACTTCTGCCACCTGAGGGGAAAACAGAGTTGGGTTTGCTCAGAGACTGGTGTTTAACCCGCTCCGTCAGCCGCAGGGTCAGGGGTTGTGTTTAGCGAAACCCCGGCGCCTTCAGCGCAGGGCAGGGGCTGCACAGGCGCTGGTTGGGATTTGGGACTGATGCAGAGCAGAGACGGGAGCAGCGCTGGGATCCACGGGGAAGCGAGCCCCACGCGGCGGCTCCAACCGGCACTGACACCCGCAGCCCCAGAACAGCCCCTAACTCACTTTCTGTTCTCCGGATCCATCCCGCAAAACCTGATGGCAGCCAAGGGGTAGTGTCGCCTGAAAAACACCCTGCCAGAGAGCAGGAGAGCGTGGCATTAGGGCAGCAGTGCCGGCAGAACCCAGCACCTGCACGCTCCAGCCCTGCGTGAACTGGTGTGCTGCTGGGAACAGGGGGTGTGGGGGTCCCCAGGGGGCGTGGGGGTCCCAGGGGGTGTGGGGATCCCAGAGGGTGTGGGGGTCCCCAGGTGGTGTGGGGTGTCCCAGGGGGTGTGGAGGTCCCAGAGGGTGTGGGGGGTCCCCAGGTGGTGTGGGGCGTCCCAGGGGGTGTGGAGGTCCCAGAGGGTGTGGGGGGTCCCCAGGGGGTGTGGGGGTCCCCAGAGGGTGTGGGGTCCCAGGGGGTGTGGGGGTCCCCAGGGGCTGTGGGGCATCCCAGGGGGTGTGGAGGTCCCAGAGGGTGTGGGGGGTCCCCAGGGGGTGTGGGGGTCCCCAGAGGGTGTGGGGTCCCAGGGGGTGTGGGGGTCCCCAGGGGCTGTGGGGGGTCCCCAGGGCCGGCCGCTGAGCTGGCAGCTGGCAGACCGCAGGCAGCTCAGGGGCTCAGGGGGCTCCCGAGGTGTCGCCCCAGGTTCAGGTAAAGCAGCGTCACGCCCCGGGCTGTCACAGGAGGGGTGAACCCCTCCCTGGCTGGCAGCAGGGCTTGCTGCTGGCAGACCGGTTTTTCCCTGACACGCTGCTGGGAGGCGAGAGGAGAGCGGGGTGCTCCCAGCAGCTGCCTGCCCATGAGCCGCTCAGCTCTCCCCGGCTCCTCGCCACCGCTGCGGCCGCAGCCCCGTCCTGACCCTCCCCAGGCGGCTCTTACTTCCTCTGGATGTCCGTCAGCGTGACGCCCTGCTCGGTCACTCTGAAGTGCACCAGGGTGGGCGTGGGCAGGGTCTCCAGCTCGAAGGTGGAGGAGATGGCTTTCTGGATGGCCGGGGCTCCCGTCAGCGTCTCCACGTTCACCGAGGTGAGGTACAAGACGTTGCACACTGCAAGGAGAGCGCAGAGCCCGGCTCAGCAGCAGCCAGCGGTGCTGGGTCCAGGGCCGGCTCCTGGCGCCGTCCCGCAGAACCGGACACACGGCCCTGGGTCAGATTCATTATGATGAAAATTAACGGTTTAGTGACTCAGAAATTCTTCACAAATTTGTTTTGGTTTGCTTTAATTCTTTGCACTAATTGTTTTAAAAGTCAAAGTATTTGACTTCTGCTTTCTAAATGTCACATTTGGATTTTTTTACTGTTTATTACATATTTCCTTTAATGAAAAGCAGAAATACCCCGAGCCAACTGACGGCTGAAGGCCAACCTCAAACATGACATTTTGGGCTGATTGGGCTGTTTAAAGGGCTGTGCTGGGTCAAACTAAACTCTGCAGCTTGCCAACCTATTTGTCAGAATTTCCAGCTAAACGAAGCGGTTCCCGCCCCCCCGACTGCGCCGTGACCCATCGCCCTGGGCTCCTGCCCCTCTCTCCCTGCTCTCACCTGGAGCCCACCCACTGCTCAATCCTGGCACAGAAGAGAAGCACAGCCCCTTCCCCGTCCCGCGGTGCAGTTCCACAAGCCTCCCAGAAGGTCCCTCAGCAATTTAACCCCCCCCAGCTGCCTCATCCCTCTCCTAGAAACTCCAGATGTTCAAGGCCCATCAGCTCAATACCGACTGAATCAGGAGCGAGGCTTAAAAATCGGGCGTTATTTACAACCGTGGGAATTGTGGGTCTTTTAGCAGCCTCGAAACCTCAAGAACTGCCTTCTCAAGCTTTACTTCACCAGCGTGAGGACCAAAAGTCTCCTTTCTTGAGGAATACCAGGTTCCCTTGCAGGTCTGTGATCTGGGGGTGTGAAGAACACCTGCGGGTTCCTGCAGCCCAGTGACAGAGCCAGGAGGGGACATCGCACCGGCACCGGCACCGGCACCGGCACCGGCACCGGCACCGGCAGGGGTGACCTGCTGCTCTGCACAGCTCCAGAGCCTGGAGCCTCTGCCGTGAAGGGGCTCAGAGCGGAGCGCACAAAAAGCCGCTCCCTTCCTTACCAGCGGTTTTCTTCGGCAGGGACAGCGCGGGCTCCGGAGCGCAGTCAGGGCTGTCTTCTCCGTCAGCAAGATCTGCGCAAAGACAAGCAGGAGCACGGAGGAGGCCCCGGGTCAGGCTGCTCTGCGACACCACTTTGCACTGGGTGGTGATTCCTTATCTCACAGAGGCCCAAAGGCCCAGGACTGCTTAAATTGCAGGGGTTTAGAGTAGCGATTAATTTAATGGTCTCCCCCTTTGTCTCCCAGCTCTGTTCATCTCCCATCTCTGTTCATCTCCCATCTCCGCGCTCCTCCTTTCCTTGCCCACCCTTGGGGGTCCCCTGCTCCCCGCTGCTCTGCTGAGCACCCTCCAACCCCGCAGAAGACAGTCGCCACCGTCTCGTACTGCGCCAGCCCTGGCAGGTCCCTGCTCCACCCCCAGCCAGGGCAATCGGCCCCGTTGCAGGGGCACCCGGGGGGCTCAGCCCCCTCCCCACTGCAGGACCTCTCAGAGCATCAATCCTGCCCCCCACACCTACCTCGGGTGGGGATGCTGAGCTTACAGGGCAGTGCCAGGGGGGTGATGGCGTGCTGGTACACGAAGGCAGAGAGGCTTCCTGCAACACAGAACCGCAAGTCAGGGGGGTCCTGGTGCCTGAAACCGCCCACCACCCGCCTCTGGCCCCAGAGCGGTGTCCCTGGCAGCTCAGAAGGAGGGAAGGAAGGGGCTAAGCTGGACTATTTGGGTCCTCGCAGCGACAAACGTGGGTTTTCCAACCCCTGCCCCATGTTCCTGTTTTGGAGACGACTACCACGGTCTCACTGGCAGAGAAGTGTGGGCAGGGGCTGGAGGGTCCCCGCACCAAACCGCTCACTGCAGGGCCGCAGAGCAGCCCCGGTGCCAGCCGGTGCTTCGAGCGCCTTTTGGAACCAGCTCGCGGGACCGCTGTGGCACCGTCCTTACCGAAATACAGCTCCTCGCTGGCCCCTTTCAAGTGCACCCCTCTGGCAGAGGACTCGATGAGGAAGTGCCGGATGAGCTCACTGCTCTCGTCGCCTGCAAGCGGGACAAAGACGGCGTTAGTGCTGGCACAAGCGCTGTAGTTTGGCCCCTGCCCTCCCCTGCCCACCCCACAGCCCCATCCCAGGGCATCCACCGGAGCTTCTGCTCTGCGGTGCCAGTCGCGGTGCAGGGGTGGGATGGGCACGTACAGACCCCGCTGCCCGCGTCTCTCACCCAACCAGAGTCCTGCAGCTTCCCAGCTCACTTCAGGGTCAGTGAAATCCTTGAAGCAAACCCCAGCTTTCCCAGCGAGTCCCGGTACCTGGCTGGCTGCTGGATGGAGAGGTGGGAACCTTCATGGCCAGTCCAAAAGACCCCCGGTACGACGTGCTGTCCCGCACAACGAACGTGCCTGGCTCCTTGTCCCTCAGCAGCTGGATTGCTGTCAAAGCACAGGCGGAGGCTCAGCCAAGCAAAACAGGTGGAACCTCCCCGCTTCGTGCTCTGCGTCTGGCCGATGCTCTCGCGGAGAGTTGTTCCCTGGCAGCGGGAAATGCTCCGGAGCCTTTGCTGAGGGCGCGCACGTCCCTCGTGCGGGTATGACCGCAGTGGCCCTGCAGCCTGAGGGACCCCGGCTGGGTCCTGTGGGTCCCTGTGGTCCCCAGGACAGAGTCAGCCCCTGCCCGGGCCACGCGGAGCAGCAGCACAGTCAGAGGCTGGGGAAGCTTTGCTGGGCTTGAGGGGTCACAGACGGGCAGTGGACAGCCCATGTTTCGGAGCCATCCCCCTAGACCTGTGAGCGGCTCTCTCCACACCCGCCAGCCCCCGTGGACGTTGAGTTGCCACCACCAAGTCCCCACAGGACCTCAGCACAGGCAAGAGCTGGACCGAGGTGGCGGGGGGAACCGACCCGCAGCCTGGGGAAGAGGCAGCGGTCCGGCAGAGCAGCTCTGAGGTGGGCCTGTCCCAGCAGACACTCGCTGCCTTACCTTGGTCCCTGGTTATATTCGGCTTGAACCAGTATTTCGATGTGTCCATCACAAACTTCATGGTCGGCTGCCCAGTCCTGAGGGGACCTGCAAGAGACCTTACAGCGTCAAGGCCAGCGTGGGACCTGAAGGACCTTCACAGCAGACATCGCTGAGCAGACATGGCTCCTTCAGGCTGGCCAGGGTCGAAGGGCTTTCAGTCCTTCTGCACAGATCTTCCCCACTGCTCCTCAGAATAATTCATCCTCCACGTAATTACCTCTCTTGGCAGGCTGCGGTGGAGCGCAGAGAGGCAGCACGTGGAATCCCCCAGCAGTGCCAGTCTGCCCAACCCTGCCCCGGACCATGGAGACTTACACCAGCTGAGGAGCTGACCCACAAAGCCCTCCTGCTAGTCCCGTAAGAATCCCAATTAAACCCCTCTGCCCCAAGAGCTGCCTCCGCTCATCTCCAGAGAACAACAGCCCCATTGTTTATCCTTGAATGAGGGACCTTATAAACTCTGGTGTCTTTAGCTGTCCTCCAGAGCAAACTGGAACCCTAACCCCTCCTCTCCACCCCTTTGGGGCCCACAAACAAGTCTGCAATGACAGAATCACAGTTCTCATTCCCAGGTACTCTACATAAGTGTATCTGCATCTCTCTGAGGGCACCAGCGCGCTTCTCCTGCTGAGCACATGCTCCAGGACCCCGGGCAGCGAAAAGTCACCACGGCTAATGCAGGGGCAGCAGCAAAGAGCTGGAGACCACTGCAGAGCCCTGGGGAGATAGAGCATGGACCTCTGGCTCCAGCAAGGACCTCCTGTCCTCCGTGTCTAGAACCGCAGACACCAGAATAGAAAGCAGTGTTTGCTCCCCCTTTCCTGGAAGCTGTTGGGGTCCGCAGCTCCTTCCCCCCCAGACCTGCCCTCCGGCAGCGAGGTGACTTACTCTCTGAGACACAGGAGAGCGCTGGTGCCGACAGCGCGTTGTTCAGACCACCGAGCCTCAAGGCAGGGCTGCCGCTGGGAGGGGGGCTCTGCTCGACAGAGGCTGGGGAGGCTTTGGCCAGCCTGGAAGATGCATCTCCTTGTTCCAGGCACCCGTTCACCAGCAGCACTGGGATGTCGGCTGAGGAGTTGAGGATGGAGGGGGGACAGCTGCTGGCCTGTCCCTTCTGGGATGGGAGGGTGTTGTCTTTGCTGGAGCAGGCTGCCCTGGGCTGCTGGGGACTCAGGCCAAACGCTTCTCCAGAGTGAGACCTGACGCTCGGGGAAGGTGGGCAGGGGCTGCCCAGGGAGCTGGCAGGGGACGGGCAGTCAACGGAGCGGCAGGCAGCGGGGCGAGCATCCAAGTCATCGATGTGGAGAGAGTGGGTGCTGCTGCAAGAGGGAGACAGAGAGCAGAGGGAGATCAGGGGGCTGTTTATCCGGGACGTGAGGCACAGCCCACCCTAGAGACCACACCAGCCCTGTGGGCATCGACTCCCAGCCTGAGCAACGAGCTTTTGGGCAGCAGGACTCGGGGCAACCTCTCCGTGCCCCTTCCCTCCCCACCATCAGCCCGAGACTGCAACAGAAGGCGGCATTTACCTTCCAAGGATGTAACTGGTGTCCGAGCCGGGGCTGGTGGAGAGCTGGGAGACCCAGCTGCTTCTCTGCTGGGCCCTCACCACGTGCACGGGCTTCAGCAGGTTGTCGAAGCCCGGGGAGGTGCCGAGAGCCCCGGGGCCGTAGGAGATGCTGTCGGTGTGGCCAGCCGTGCGCGGCTGGGGGACAGCGATGCACTCGGACGCTTTGCTGCAGCTCGGGGAGGCAGCGCGGGGGCTCGCAGGTCTGGCCGGGCTCGAGAAAACCAGGCTGCCACCAGTGCTGTAGTTGCCTCTGAGTGCCCCTTTTTGGGGCAGGAAGCTATTGCCCTGGGGGGACCTCGAGAAGGGCGTGACCGAAGGGCTGGGGGAGCCCTGCAGCAGCTCGGGCCACCCGGCTTTGTCCGGCGTCATCTCTATGTACCTGATGTCTGCAGGGAGGAAGAGGAGGGGGTTACCGTCGCGGTGCTCGGGCCACGTTGGTTAGCTATGCTCCGTGGGGACATGCGTCCCTGTTCTTGCTGTTAACTTTGGCTCCGGTCTGCCTGCCCTGCGGGGAGGACCCTGGGCTCTGCCGGGAGACCCCATGGCCCAACACCAGCCTTTGTGAAGACCCAGCAAGGGCTGATTTCTTCACAGACACCGAGCCCCAGCGACCCACCCCAGTGCTGGCGGGCTCCCAGGGAAGAGAGTGGGGTTACATGCGGTCATGTCTGACTGCACAGAGCCCCCTCGCCAGCACTGCAGAGCTGGTGCTTGCCGAGACCTGCAGCGAGGGCCGGGTGGTTCCTCCAGCAGCCGCTCTGCTCCTCCCTGACTCAGGAGAAAAACATCTGGCTGCTCCCCCCAGGGATGACATCAGGCTCGGGGGGTGCCCACGGCAGCAGGCACGTGACCCCACGCACCCTCTGAGCTGGCTGGGCGGAAGAGCACAGGGATATCACCGGGCCCCCGGGCATGGTCAGACACCCACACCATCCACAGCACCCACACCACCCGCACCATCCACAGCACGCACACCACCCGCACCACCCACACCACCCGCACCATCCACACCACCCACGGCATCCACAGCACCCACACCATCCACACCCCCCACAACACCCGCACCATCCACAGCACCCACACCACCCGCACCATCCACACCACCCACACCATCCACAGCACCCACACCACCCGCACCATCCACACCACCCACACCACCCGCACCATCCACACCACCCACACCATCCACACCATGGCTGCAGAGCGGGAGGCAGAGGGGAACCACGCAGGACAAGGGCAGTGACAAGGCTCTGGGTGTCCACTCTAGGACCGGCTGTGCCAGCAGCCAGCGCACAGCCCAGGGCAGGGGCTGGCTGCCCTCCCTTCCTTTCTCCCACCCTGCACAAGTCTCTTTAGAGAAATAACTGCCGAGGCAGTTCTGTGCCTGTGCCCTGCTGTGGGTTTCTTCCTGCTCTTCCATTCACGCTTGGGGCCACCACGGCCTCTCCGAGCCTCTTTCATTGCCACAATCTGTATGGTGACACGTCTGACAGAGCATCGCTTGCCCCAAGACCTTCAGTGAAACCTCCTGGCCGGCACAAGGGGCTGTCTGGCTCCCAGTGCACGTCCGTCACGGGGTCCCTTGAACCCGGCCGTAACTGCTGGCTGAGCTAACAGATGCCTTTTAGCAAGAGACACTCAGACTTGATTTAAGGGCTTGCAGCAATGGTGAATGTATCACCTCCCCAGGGAAGCTGTTCCAGCGGTTAATCACCTCCACTGCCAGAAGCGTGCACCTCCTTTTCTAGCCTGAACGTGCCTAGCTTTGCTTTCAGCTCCCAGTTCTTGCCCTGCCATGGGGTTCAGAAAAGTTCCTCTTTTTAAAGGCGTTTCTTGAAGAGAGAAAAACGTTTTTGCTGCAGCAAAGAAAAACTGCTCTCAAGAGCCCTGAGCTCCCTGGCAGTTGCCGGGATGTGCCTGGTTCCTGCTCTGGGAGCTGCCGGTGAGGGTGGCTGGCCGGGGCAGAGCAGCCGGCTCGAGTGCCAAGCTCAGCAGACCCTGTTTATGGCAAGGAACAACCAGACCTCTGGGGCATAAAGCTCGATGAGCAGGAAAAGCACAAGTCTGTACAAAAGTTACTCTCTGAGCCCCTTCCCTGTGCCGCTCCCAGCGTGGGACTGGATCGGCACGGCCAGTGGAGAGCCGCCGAGGAGGCGCCGGGTAAGCCAGGGGGCTGGTCCCCGATGGGGAGGCAGCTGGACCAGGCACAGGAAGGAGCCAGAAGCGCAGCCTTCCCCTCCACAGCCTCCCCGCCACTGGCAGCCAGCAGCAGCTCCTCAAAGCCCGTCCTCAGAAAGGCTCCGGGGCCACGTGGTTCTGTATCAGTGTGCAAACCTCACAGCAAGCTCTTGGCCGGATGTCTTTTGTCAAAGTGTCCCTCAAAAGGGGAAAAGAAATGGGATTTTAGTGGTCCTGTAAAGAAATAACTGGAAAGCTTCTGCAGCTAACGAGGCCTTTTGCCTCCTACTTTCCTGCCTTTGCTCCGGCTTATCGGGTGTTGTTAAACCTCAAATATTTGCTCAAGACCTTGGCAAGGTTTTCAGCATCAAGGAGTGGCAGAAGAGCCACGAACACGGAGTCCGTCTGTCACGCAAGCGGAGCCGCTCTCCTCTGCTCCAGGAACAAGCCAGTACCGGAGGGAGTTCACGACTCTCGAGTGTGTCTCCTGTCGCTGGAGCATCTGCTCTGGTAGAAGCTCTTCTTGTGGTTTCCACTAGACAAGGACAAGCCCCTCTCGAGGACTCTGGGCACCACCAGTCTCCTGCCAGCCCGCAGATCAAGGGACTTTGCTTGCAGGGAACTCACAGCTTAGGCAAAAAGGAGGCTGCGGAATGGCTGGAGCAGGAGGAGGGGGGTGAACAGGGATGCTGCGCAGCAGCAGGAACTTTGTGTAAAAAAGAGGAGCTGTTAAGAGAAAACGAAAGCTGAAGTGAGGCTTTTCCCACTGAATTCAGGGCCAGATTTCCAGATGTTCTGTCCCAGACATGGAGCCAGGATTTCGAAACCACTAGCACGCTACCTGAGGAGCTGCTGGGGCTCCAGCCCTCAGCGGTGCCTGGAGAGGACCTGCGCGCCGCCAGCCACCGCTGCGGAGCCAGGAGCTGAACCTGCGCTGCGGTGGGGAGCAGGGATGGCGCCAGCTCCAGAACCGCCCGAGCCCCATGGCCCTCGATCTCGCACCTCTCCGGCCCCTGCGCTGCCTTGCTCCGGCTTTGCTGCTTCCCCGCTTGGGCACGGGGACCCCCAACCTGCCGGAGCTGCGCTTGGCTGCCCTCGCAGATGCACACCTTGTCCTTCTCCAGCCCTGCGTTCCTCATGCAGACGTTTGCACGCGGGCTCCAGGAGAACAGAGATTTTTTCATGCCTTTAACATCCTCTCATCTGACCTTCCTCTGCAACAAGGCCTGGGGACACGTTTTCAAGGTATTTCCGTGTCTGAAGACACAGACAGGCAACCAGCGCTTTCAGAAGCAGCGAGACTGTCTTTAGGCACCCCATCATCACAGATCTGTCCCCCGGCACACCAGAGCTGCTTGACGCGCTGTCTGCCGGCGTCACCCTGCGCACCGCACGTCGAGCAGCAAACACCCGGCAAGCGAGGCAGGGGCTGAGCCGCAGCCCCCACAGCAGAGCTCGGGCTCGAGGGATGGCAAGGAGGTGCTGCAAAAGGGTTCGCCCCAGGCACCCGGGCGGGAGCGCAGGCAGAGGGGGGCGATTTGCGCTGCTGATGTTGCGCCTTGCGTATACCGGGTATGCTGCTGGAGGTGTGCGCAAGCCCTGGAAAAAGAATTGCCCCGGGAAATTGATTTGGAACATTGAAATGGGATGGTTGTGTAACGCTCCGTGCTGCAGCCCAAGGCTTTGGAAATCTGGCTTCAAATCCTTGTGCTTCCACGGGTCAAGTATGACCCTGGGAAAGGCTCCGCTGCCCTTCGGTGGAACCGGGGCTCTGCTGCAAGGGTATGCACGGCCCAGACATCGCAGCCAGAGGTCAGGGACTGTCCCTAGTCACTAGTGCTAGTAACTGGGACTGGGCATTTTCCCACCTCTAGTGAGAAATGTTTTCTCCAAACCTGGGGAAACAAACACCCAGTTGAACTAAGGTGGTTCTCCCTGTTCTCGTTCAGGTCCTGTTAGTGGCTGGGCATGAGACCTGTCAGAAGTGGTCAGGCTGGGGTCACCTAAGCAGGCGAGTTGGGCAGAGCCTGGGTACACGGGCGGTCCTGTTCCTTTATGCGAAGCCCTGATGCCAGCAGACAATACCTCACACTGATCCCACTGGGGATGGTGGGGGATGTCACCGGTGCCCATTTCCAGCCCTCCACAGGGGCACAGGACCTCATCCTGCCCACAGAGGATGGTCTGTGGCCAATCTCTCCTCCCTGGGCTTTTCCTCTGCCCCTTGCAGATGATTTTCACGAGGTCTGAGCCGCGCTGGCTCCACTGCACCACCAGCACCTTTTACCTCACCTATTGCCTCCGGATCTTCTTTCCTGGTGGCAGCAGCATCATCCTGAGAAGCAGGTTGGACTCCACCCTTCACTGGCTTGCACATGAGCGGCTGAAAGGTTGGATCGATTTCTAGGATCAGCTGGTTGAGACTCTCTATGGATATGTCCAAGGTAGGAGACACCAGGTGAGTCTCAGGATCTGTGCCGGTGTCCTCCTCCTCCTCCTCCCTTGGCTGATAGAGGGCAGTGGGTATCTCCAAAGAGGATTCCTGCTGCCCCTTCCCCTGTGCGTGGGCAGCCACGTGCTCAAACACGGGGTGGGCTCCGTACAGCCCTCGGCTGGGAAGCAGCCGTGTGTTGGGGTGCACCATTGTGGAGGGGTCGGCCCAGCCCTCCGTTGAGTAGTAGGTGTACTTCATCGGCAGCGCAGAGCAGCCCGGGTACCCCGCCGGGTGCAAGCTCTTGCTTTCCTCCTGTGAGGAAACACACACAGTCTGTCCAACACGCAACACGTGGTTTGGTATGACCTGTGACATGGTTGGGTTTCTGGTTTGATGGCTTAGAGTCTAAGGGAAACCTCCTCCTCCTCCTCCTCCTCCTCCTCCTCCTCCTCCTCCTCCTCCTCCTCCTCCTCCTCCTCCTCCTCCTCCTTCTCCTCGCCTCCCTTTCTCCGGCAGGGACCTCAGACCCCTTCTTCAATCCAGCGTCTCCAACAGAAGAAGAATCTAAGGAATGCAGAGAGAGGAGCGGTTACACAGGCATGCCGCGGGCAGTGGAAAAGTCTGTAACAACGGGGATTTGGAGTGCGGAGCTGGAATCCGGCTCACAAGCAAACAAGTCATCCCGTACCGCCCCTCCACCCGCTCCACCCCTGCGCCCGGTGCCACAGCGCATCTGGGCAGGGGCGAGGGGGCTAATTTGCAACAGATTTGCACGATTCGAAGGCCTAAAAACCGCATTCTGCTTCCCTGGCACAGTGCTCGTTCTCTTGGGTAGGACTGAAAGGAAGCGTCACTCTATCAGCTTCTGCAGGGGACCCTTGGACGCCGTCCGGAGAGGCGACAGCAGGCAGCGCGCGCGCAGGGGACTTGCCACGGGCCAGAGGGACGTCGCTGCCTGCCAGAGCAGTGTTCTGCGGGCGGGGGTACGCCGAGTCTGAGGGTTTGCTCTGCCAGGACAGCGCGAGCTGAGCGCTGGGAGCCCGCGTAGGTGGCTGCTTTCCCAGGCGAGGCGCAGCACTGGGGATCGGGTTGCTCTTACATTTTGGACACTCTCTGGCATCCCTTTCGACAGAAGCATTCTTGAACTCGCCATTAAAAACGCCCCACGGCAGACGGCAACTGCCCTTGGGGGTTCAAGGACACCGCTGGGACGTGAGGATCAGCACACAAGCAGGTCCCCCCACTGCTGCTCTGCCTCGTGCTTGTTGGCACGGCGGGAGCTGCTGTTCAGCTGCACCAAACGTGCTGGGGGAAGCTCGCTCGTTTGTCTCGGGATGAGGGAAAAAAACCTGTCCCCACTCCGTACCCACCGCGGCAGACCAAACCCAATGTCTCGGTGCTTGGGGACGTCAGAGCCAAGGACACTCCTTATGCCCGTACTGCGCCGGCTGCACGGGAACGTGCCCGCCGTCTCCGGGCAGCGCCAGTGGGGACCATGGGCCGCCCCGAGCTGGAGCCAAAGGCTCGCTGACAGTTAACCCCACAGCTCCGGGCTCCCTCCTCCGCTCTGTGAGGGTCTGGTGGATAACACGCAGAAACTGCGGGCGACGCTTCGTGCCGTGGTTGTCCTTCCCTGCACCAGTGGCATGACCGGCTGACTGACCCACCTATCTCAGACTGATTAACTGCGGAGTCACAGGATTAAGAAAGAGACACGTTGCTCCAGGCAGCTGGTCCGTAACCCCCTGGGTGAGGGCAGGAGCGCTGGGCTGGCGGGTACGTCATGTCTGGTAAGCGGTGACTAACCGCTGTGCGGGGTGTTGAGAGCTGTGACGGTGGTGCCTCAAAAGAGGCCGAGCGTTGCCCTCGATGAATTATATAACCCTGGAGAAGCCTCTCCTCTCTGCTGGAGACACCCGTAATAGCACAGACTCCTGAAGATGAGTGAGTTAGGAGCAAAACCTCGCTGCTGTCTGCTCTGCTCACAGCGGCTGGCCCTCGGCACGGCTGCGGATCCTGAGTCACAGCCGCTAACGCGCTTGGGAGAGCCAGGAGAGGTTTTTAAGGGCTGCAGAGGGAATAAATACTTCAAACCCATGTAGCTTCCTCCAGCCTGGACCTCCCTGTGTCTCCTGAGCCTCCGACAGATTTTATTTACAGGACTGGCGGGCTGGTCCGTAAGAAAGGCTCAGGAGCCAGGACGTGTCCTGCACCAAGACCTGTGCTGAGGAAAGGAGAGCCTCCCTGGGCGGCATCTCTTGTGCCTTGAGGTGCAAACGAGACAGCCACGTGGCACCTCTGAAGTAATTAATGGATTAACAGCACAGACGGAATGCCCCACAGCCACACCTCCAGGCACCGGGGCTGTGCCCGGCAAGCCCCGTCTGTCCCAGCCCTGGTGTGAGACGGACAGAGTCCGGAGCAGGTCATCCCTGCGGAGAGTGGGTGGGAAGGGATCCATCAGGGAACGGGTGGGAAGAGCTGGGCCTCGGGGCAGCCGCTCCCCAGGCAGAACTCGCATAACCCCCCCTGCTCCGGTGGCGGCGGGATGGCCCCCGCCATGGTCAGCCCATCGCGGGCGAGCGGCCGGCCCGCTGCCGGGTTCCTGCCTCAGAGCACGTATGTACCGTGACGCCGCAGGCACCGCCGTGAGAAGCGCAGCATGGTACGAGGGTTGGAGGGAGCGTTTGTTAAATATAAAAAGAAGAGTCATTCCAGGTCAAAAGCACAAGCTAGATGGAGTGAGAATTGGATTCTCCCCTGGGGAGAAGAACTGCCTGGCTCCAGCCAGCGTCCACAAGACAAGGCTGGTTTTAATTTAAGTAGGTACAGAAATAACGTGCAGTACGCGTGCAGCGGGGCTGTCAGGGGCTCCAGGAGCATGCACGCAACAGCTTCCCTCCTCTCTTGTGCTCCTGCCCCGAGTTTTTGATCTTTCTCATGCCTGATGCTGCCAGAAGTAGCCTCCAAACCTTACCTCTCCTCCCTTCCCTCCTCTGGGTTAAAGCGAGAGGTCTCCCAGGCTCCTCACAAGAATTTCGAGCCTCGGCTCTGGCTCTCCTGCTTGGAGGAGCCGGGGGGGAGGAGGAGGGCTCGGGTGAAGGAGGTTAGTGGTGAGGTGGGTGTCAGCCACCAGCATGGTGCAGCCATCAGAAGGACAAATGCTGCCCACAGACATCAGGACTTCCCAAGAGCATTCGGAACCAGCAGCATCTCGTGCACGGCCCCGGCACAGGCTGGGCAAGGTCCAGCCGTGCTCCCCGCACAGGGAAGAGGGGCCGGGCTGAGCGCAGGGACCATGAGCGCAGGGACCGCAGGCGCAGGCAGGGAGCTCGTATCGCAGGCAAAGCCAATGGCACCTCTGTGCCCTGCCACGAGGCGCAATGTCCTTGGCCCTGGCAGTGGCAGCAGAGCCAGCTCTGCCCCAGCAGCCCCACAGCCCTGGCAGGGGGAAGGCTGCGGACGTGGCTCACGGGGCTGGGAGGGCTTACTGGGGTGCAGAAACACTGGGGGAAGGAGCGCTGCTGTTTGAGCTGCGACAAGGTGAGCACAAGGAGAAATGGAAATAAACTGGCCCCAAACGCACCTAGACTGGGAATGACACGGTTTCTGCTTCTGGAAACAGACTGTGGAACAGAACTTCCCCTAAGATGCAGGGGACGAGTCACAGATCTCGGATGCAGATGGACACTTTTATAAAGGTTCTTGGGAGGCAGCTGCCTGTTGCACCAACAGACCTGGCTCAGAGAGGCAGGCGTTACCATTCAGCCCAGTAACCCCAGTCTTCCGCTCCACCTCCAGCCCAGCTCGGCAGGCAGCCCCTGCCACGAAAACACAAAGCCCCCGATGCGAAAAGGAGCTGGGCTTGGGGTGTTGGCACCGGGACGGCAGCTGGAGCACCCGGGGCGGGGGGGGGCTGTGGACTCCTGAGGCAGGAGGTAGGGTGCTAGGTGGCGGTGAGAGGCGCAGGGTGCCCTTGGGCCAGGGCTGTGCCAGCCGCACCCCGGCTGTTAGATAACCGCCTGCACGCCCTTCCCAAAGCCGCAGGCACAGCCCGGCCCAGCCAGGCTGCCAGGGCCACGTGGACCGAGCCCATGGGTCCCGCGTGGAGCAAAGTCCCCGCGTGCAGCACCCTGCCCGGCTCCGTCTGCCGGAGCACAGTGAGCTCGCTGCGGACCCCCGCCCCACCTCTGCACGGACAAGGAACCGGCAATGCCGAGAGTGCTGCCTGGCAGCTTCACCCGGCAGCTGCCCACGCAGAGCCCCGGACGTCCCAGCGCGGTTGTCTGGAGCCAAGACATACGAGCCGGGACAGAGGCTCGCTCCCTGTCTGAGCAGAGACCCCAAAACGGCAGCGCCAGCTGCCAAGTCTGGGTTGTTTTTCCGTGCAACGTGAGCCCTGGGAGGCTGCCGATGACACCGCCGTTAGACATCCCCTCACCGGGCAGGGCAGGAGGGACTGCTGCGACTCCAGGATTTGCAGAGCTCATTACACCCAGCTTAATCATGGCGAGGCCACGGGTGACTTGTCCGGATTAGCGGGGCGTGCTGGTGAGGGTGAGGGAAGGGTTCCCGTGGTGACACTGTGTTTTGCCTGCGGAGCCGAGCGAGCAGCGGTGTCACATCACCAATATTAATACACCTCCAGCTCCGAGGGTTCCGGCACCTGCAGCACCAGGCAGCTGGTGCCTGGGGAGGATGCAGCCCCCCAGCACCTGGGGACAGACAAAGCCGCCTCCCTCCTTGCTCAAACAAGGATAATTGGGAAGTTCAGCAGCAAAAAGAAGCCCTTATGAAACCCCAGCCAGCACTGCTGGCTCTCGGTATTGGATCAGCCCCAAAGCCCCGCGACGTGTGGCCGTCACCAAAGCAGGACACTCGCTGGGGCAGCAAGAAGCTCCCCAGTGCCACCCGTCAGCTGGAGCCATCCTGCCGCAGCAACCCCCCTGCAACAGCCCCAAGCATTGCTTGTTTAGCAAGAGTTCACGCTTCTGAAAGGGTCTCCAGGGTTTGGGATGAGGAGGGTTATTAGCAATGTCGAAATCACTACTCAAACAACTCCCTCTCCCACTGCCGTGCTCGTTTTTCCTCCCCTAGGACAGCCCTTTCCCCTTTGGCAAGAGCTTCTCTGGGTGTGAGACGAGCAGCAGAGCCTGCTCCCCTGTTCCCAGGAGAGGTCCCAGCGCAGCCAGGAGGGTTTTCCCTCCAGCCCTCGGCAGGGTGAGCGGTGGACACGGGAAGCTCAGGGAGGGGGCAGCAAGGGGAGCATCTTTAGAAGAGGGGGTCTGTCCAAAACCAGACTAAATTAGCTGCTCCTAGGAATGTTGGAGAAGAGTTGCAGGAATGTGAGACTTTCTAGACACACTGAGGAGCTCCTCAGAGCACCAGCCCAGCTGTTTCCTTCTGAGACCACGGTCACGTCTCCCCTCCACCCTTTGGGGGCCTGCATGGGGCAGCATTAGGACGATGGAAGCTGCAGCATAAGAGAAGCTGTTTCTCGGCGTTCCGGAGGTGCCAAGGGAAGGGAGAGGATGGGAGCTGCCACACAGGGGGCTCTGCGGACCCCAGAAGGATGCTCTACGTCTGCATCCCCCGTGCACGTCCCCTTGAGCGTACAGCACTGCACCCCAGGGCTTGAACCCTCGTGAAGCAGCAGACCAAGCTCCATGCCCTTCTCTTGGCTCCAAGGGACAAACAGCTCCCCCTCCTCTCCCCAGACCTCCATCCTCCTGCCAATACATCTGCAAAGTGTCAGCAGGGCTCCTCCCTGCGCGGCTTCCCCGCAGTCACCCCTGCGCTTTACTCTCCGCTTACGTAAGGACGGATCCTCAGCACCTTGGTTTTGGCTTCACAGCATCTCTTGGTACTGACCTGAGTCACGATGCTCTGACCCCGCTGACTGTCAGCCGCCTGAGAAAGTACCGCGGTACCAAGCAACCGTGCCTGATGCGCAGCTCGCTGGTTTTCCTCCCCAGCCTACACAAACCGCTGCCCCCAGCCAGTCACGCTCCTGGCTACCACGTGGCATTTTTACTGCCGTGAACTCTCAACACTTCACCACACCGCAGGCTCCCGCTGAAAAGCAGGGTGCACCCACACAGCCACCCGCTCGCAGCCCCGTTGCTACGGGCCGGATTCCTTTGGGCAGAGCGAAGGAGGGATCTCACCCCATCGTCAGAGCCAGCAGCACCGCTGGAGGTCTGCAAGGGGCTTCTTCACGCTCCGGGTGAACGAGGGGGGAACTGCTGCTAAGACAAACCCCATAGACTGCTGAGGAAAACCTGAGCCGCGAGCGTAATCCCATGGCGTTTCCCCCAGAAGAGCCTTCCCCGCCCAGGACAAGCAGCGCTTGGGCGCTGCCAGCCAGCGGCATTGTTCAGGCAGGAACAACCACCTCTCACCAATCCCAGATCTCCGCAGCAGATTCCTCCCAAGGCACGAGAATAGCCACCAGCTAAAGGCAAAGCAGCAGCAGAAGACAGAGAAGTGATGGAAGAGAGGAGTGACACGAACCGCCAGTAACGTTAGCACAGCGGAGCGAAGGATAAAAGGGCTCGGAAGAGATGTGGAAGCAGCAGAGATGGCTCTTGAAACCAGCACCCGGCAGGTACCTGTGCTGCAGCTGCTCGTCCCCTCTCTGCCCTCTGCTCCTGCTGCAACACCTCCAACAGCACCTTGAGCTGGTAAAACCAGCCCAAGGGAGAGTCTGTGCAAGGACTCGGTCCCCCGGGAGCCTTGGATTTAAGGGGAGCCCAGTCCCTCCCACCTGGGCAGAGCTTCGCTCACCGCCCTCCGTGCGCAGGGCGCAGCCCCGCTCAGGCCAGGTGTGATGCAAGAGGGAAGACCCAGGCGCGGGGCTACGACCTGGAGCAGCCTTGATCTGGCGAGAGGCCAGGCTGCTCCCCAGCTCGCTGGCACAGCCCGGCTGCAGGCTGGGAGCTGCGCGGGGGCGACAGCCTCCAGCGGGTCCCAGTGAGGCGACTGGGTGCGGCGCAGCTGAGGACTCGATGCTGCGGCGGCCGAGGGCCAGGGCTGCGCTCTGCCCCCGGCCCCAGGAGCAGGACCCCCGAAGCAGCGCTCGGCCATGGCCCCCTCGCAGCTGGTGGAGGGAGAGGAGGGCAGACAGGGACCGTGCTTCAGCCTCGCGCTCCAGAGGTCGGCTGTGAAAAGAAGTGGAGAGGGAACAAAGCAGCGTCCTGCTCTCCAGCGGGGCGTCGCTCTCGTGGGTCTCCTGGCTCCTCTCCAGGGGCGCCTGCTGCTCCCTGGGGCAGCGGCACCCGCGGCTCTGCTGTGGGGAGGAGCGGTTTAGGAGGTTACAGCCCGGCCGTTGTCGCTGCGGCGGTGGCAAAGGTGCTGCGTTATCGTTATCGAGCGAGATGGGTCCGAGTCAGCGCAGAGGGGAGGAACCGATCCCCCAGCCCATCGGGCTGAAGGGTGGCTCTGGACCCCCGAGGCTGCTCCAGCCTGACCTGAAAAATAGGGCCAGGTCTGCCTACACCCTCAGCACAATTTTCTGACCGGTGCATTAAGGGAGCAGAGTAAACAATATATTTAAAGGCAACTCGTGTTTGCACAGCATCCAGCCCAGGGCAGCCAGGCCTGGCTGCTGCGTTCAGCATTCCTGCTTGGGGAATGGATGATGATAAATAATCCCCAAACATCTTTCTGGATCGCTGTGCGATTTGGCTCAAGGGTTTCTTCCAGCTTCAATGGGCACAGAGCCACGCAGAACCTTTCAAATCATACATCTGAAATAGCCCTTTCCAAGGCAACTGCCTATTCTGCTGCCCATAAATGCTTTCGGCTCACCGCAACATTGCCACAGCGCGAAGGGACGCTTTGAAAGGTCCGATTTTATCAGGAAATGCACCGTATAAACTCCCTTCCTTTAAATTCCTTGATCTCATTTTACAATCTTTCCAACGTTTTATTTGTCATCAGCGGTTGCGTTTTCCTTCCCTTACATCCCTGAGCAAACAACCCTTCCCTTCCGTAACGGCTGCGGGGCTGCCGCAGGGACCGATCTCCCGGCAGCTTCCCCTTCTGGCTGCTAGAATTCACCCTTGACGAGGTGTTTGACCAACGGCCCGTAGAACCACGCGGACCTTCGCTGTCACTGTTACTGCAGAGACATCACCAGTGCGAACCGCAGCTGGAGGAGCAGACGGCGAGTAGTGCTGGGGAACCATGATGTGCGTGAGGTCCCTCGAGCTGAGCATCTCCTCTGGTGGGACGCATGGGCAGTTGCAGAGGACCGCTTCGGTGGTGGGACAAGGGGCCTCGACGCCTCGGTCCTGTCGTTTGCAGCCTGTGCTGAGCATGGCTGGGCTCTGGTGAAGTTCTTCCATGGGTTTGCAGCCCTGGCAGGCTCAGCCCTGTGCCGGCAGGGTGAGACGTGCCGTTCAGCACCTCTTCTGGGTGCCCACGTCCAAGAGCGACCCCGTGCTGGAGCACCCTGTCCCAGCGCCCCGGCTCCAGCAGCTGGTTCGCACCTCGTTTGGCAGGAGGTGGTGATCGATCAGACCTGACTGCGGGACTGGGCCGCTTCCACCGACACCTCCCGCTAACGCGACCGTGCTCAGCAATTCGTACATAAACGCAAAGCTGTTTGCAGTGTTTTACCACCCTGTCCCAGGGAGGTGTGACTCTTCTTCGCTGGGTTTTGGATCGTTCCAGCTCTTGGCACTCAGATCTGAGGTCCCGCGCTGCTGTTTGAACCGCGCAGCACATCCATGTCTCAGCGCTTTGCCATTTGGGTTGGGTAAAGCACTCCGAGATGTCCTGGAGGGGCCAGTTGCCATAGAAAAGGGCTTGTTTGTTCAGCGCTGTCGAACTCGCCGAATGCTGAAGTAAACACGAGTGTGGAGATATCGCAAGACCCCTCAGAAAAAAACACTGTCCTTTGGCTTTGACTCTGCTGGTTCTGCGCTGAAGCCAAGACGTTCAGCGGCTCTTTGGCTGAGCCGTTACATCTTCTCTGCGCTCGCCCTAGGTCTGGAAGAGTAACGGGATGAAATGAGGGAGGGGGATGGAGGGCTTGTCCGTGCAGCAGGGTATTTTGCCCGGCCCCGGTGGATCACTAACACTCCTGTGCTGCTCAGGTTTAACAACCTGCCTGCACCGGGGCTCTGCCCTCCCAATTCCAACCTGGGTTCAGCTCCGTTCATGGAGGATGCGGGAACGCCTGTGGGAACCACAAGCCAGAGATCCATACGGGTGTACTTACACGGGAGTGAATCCCCCCGCCCCCCCCCAAGGCTCTGCATCACCCGGGAGTTCCCCACCCCGAAGGCCCCAGACATTGCTAGCAAACAACCTTTCCCCAGAGCCCGTAACGAGCCACACGGTTGTGCGGGTGGGTGAGACCACGGTAACGCGCTCTGCCGAGGTGGACTGGGAGAGGTGGTGAGGAAACGCAGCTTTTCAGTCCCCAGGAGAGCAGAGGGAAACTGGGAGGAGTGGGAGGCTGGCTGGTGGGTTGTGCTCTGGTCCCAGCTGGTACCTGGGATGGGCAAGGAAAACTTCAGCGGCCACAGGGCTGGCTGGAGGAGAGCCTTCCTCCCGCGCCCACTTCGGAGGGCGGCTGGCTGGGGTCAGGACCATTGGCAAGACGGAGCAGTGCCAGGAACAGCGAGACAGGGGCTGGGCACACCGGGGCCTGGGGGCAGCCCTTCACGCCACCACTGACCCTGTCACTGCAGGGCTCGATGCAACAGCCACGCGTGTGCCGCAGAGACCGCCCGGCTGCCGGAGCCTCCAGGAGAGTCACCCCGGAACAACACCACGCGTTTGCCCAGAAGGGTGATGAGCCTTTCGGTTCCCCCAGGGAACGTTCATCCACCTCCTTGTTCTGAAAAAGGACCTTCTGTTTTCTAGACCACACAGTTTCATGGTCTGAAAGTGCAAGTCTCTGCGGAAGCCACGCCGTGCCCGGAGCATTGGTGAGAGTCAGAGCCAGCCACGAGCCGAGCGAGGGGAAGGACCAGCTCCCACTGTCCCGCACGCTCGGTGGTGGGTGCCCCGAGCCAACAGATGTGTCTGGGCAGGAGGGAAGCGAAAAGCAACCGCTGAGGCCTGGAGCGTGCCAGGGGTGCGGGCTGGGTTGCAACAGAGCCCCACGGACCTGTCTGTACATGCTGGGTGGTGTGAGGGCTTCAGCAGCCAGCGAGGGGAAAACCACTGACGTCAATGAAGTGGGACGAGGCGCTGCTGCTGCCCTGCGTGGGCAACGCTGAGGTGGCAGCACCGGGTGGTTCCTACAGCCTCCCGCAAGGAATTACCTTGCTGGGGAGGTGGAGCACTGAGGAAAGCCCTTTTTTGGCCACTGTGACACTGGTACTTCACCAGTGCAAACAAGCTAGAGACAAGCCCCAGAACAACGCAGTGTCTAGAGGCTCCCTGTCCCGATGGGCGCTGGGGCTGTTGGATAGACGTTGTTCAGCACACACCAGAGTCTCCTGGTCTGCTGCCAGCCAGGATGCACATCTTTGATTTCTCTGGGGTGTTTTCTCAGAGCTCCAGGGCGTTGAAGCCAGCAGAATAGCACAGAACAGCTCTCCACTGCCCACACCTGCACCTTGCGTTTTGCTCTTGAAATAGCAAGTTAAGAGGCTGGATCCTTCTCAACATCAAGCCCTTCTCCTGAGTCAGCTTCTAACAGATCGTTTCCAGTGGGGAAACCTCACGTGGGGAGTAAAGGCCTCCCTGATGCTGTGGCGTGTGGTGTTGCAGGAGGGCAGCAGCGGGCAGTGCAGGTTGTCCCACGTGGCAGCACCCACCCGTCAGAAGCTGAGACGTCAGGGTCCAAAACATTCCTTGGAAAGATGTTTCCAGGACCCGCCCTGGACATAATGGTGAGCAATCTGCACTGATGTGAGCCACCGAATGACTCACAGAGCCACCTGGCTCCGCACCAGAGAGGTGTTTTAGCCTGTGCCAAGTGACACCACCACCTTGCAGCTCATCATCACGGACCGTGTTGGCCCTGGAGGCCGCCTCTGCCAGCAGAGTCCTAGGGGACGCTCGGCTGGGCTGTTTGAGGGGGTTCTGCACGCTGGAGTTCTCAGGCACCAGAGGGTCTTCCCCGTGCCAGCTGCAGCCAGAACGTGGAGGGACATCTTTGAGGAGCATGTTAGCAATGGTTCGGTCGGCACTGCCATGGTCTTTCTGTACGTGATCAGCGACACGGGGCTGAGGAGATGCTGCCTGGAAAAAAAGCCACACTTGGAGTCATTCCAGTACCTATCCCGGGGTTTTCTGAGGAGACTGTCCTGGTCACTCCCAGGCGGAGCGGCCAGGCAGCAGGGCTTAGAAGCGGTTGGGCTCCGTCAGGAGCCGTGGGTAGTCACACACGGGATTTCAGGAAAGACGGTTAGTTGGGTTGTTCACCTGGTAACTGCTGTAAAGGAGCGCAGTGTGACGGCCCTTGAACCCAGACAGCAGCGGGGGCTGCGGCTCAGGCACGCTGTGCACGGTCCTGCGGATGGTGCGGAGTGAGGGGGAGGCACCGCCGCTGCCTGCGTGCACAGCGGCGGGCGCCCCAGCAAGCTCCCAGCAGAAGCATCTGCACACCCCGACAGCTCTGCGAGAGGAGAGCGCTCGACCCCTGAGCTGTGGCTGGTGACAGCTCTCCAGTAATGATCACTGCAAAGTTTTCTGCTCCCGGCTAAGAGGAGGTTTCCTGTAGGGTGAAAGAAGAAAATGAGACAAAATCCAGCTCTAGCCCCCTGCCTGAGCAGACCGCGCCCCTTCCCACCCCAGAGCGGCATTTTAAACTAGTGCCGCCAGTCTTCCCTTTTCCAGGAAAGAGACTCCTGCAACCCCAGGGCGCGGAACCATGAAACGGCTTTTGTCTTGGAGTTGGCGTCTTCGTTATCGAGGTGAAGTCAACACGAACAACGGCTTCCCACCCTCGCTCTTCCTCCCCACAATCAGCACTGTTTGCTCAGGCTGCAATGCCCCCAGCCAGCAACGAGAGGGACTGGCAATGCGGGGAATTGCACCCGTATCTGTCCAACGGAAAAACCTGCACACCCTCCTGCCAGGAGGGCAGGGAGAGGATTCCGGGCACAGGCAGGAGCGTTAACACGGCGTGGGAGAGGAGGGATGAAAGAAGGGATGGGGCAGGAAGGGGAAAAAGCCAATGTGTGTCGAGGGCCTTCGGATGGGTGCAGCAGCAAAAGGTAGAGAAGAATAGGCTGATTATTGTGGGTTTACTGGGTTAAAGTGGGCAAGGAGGGCGAGGCAGGTGAGAATCATTCGGTGCTGGAGGGCTGCCAGGGGCAGTGAGCGGGACAGGGCAGTGTGGAGGGTGTGCGGGTTCCCCTCTACAGCTGTGCCCAGGTGGACACAGGCATGTTTCCACCTTACAACGGCTAAAATTCTCTGAAACCTGCGGCAGCCTTTGAGGGACTGAGGATCCAGCGCTCTCTCAGCTGTCCCAGATCTCTAAGGATCCACTTTCCACACTGAGCCACGCACAAAGTGCTCAGGTGTTACCTGGAAAGCAGGATCTTGCCGTTGGATGCCCCGCAGCCTGGGTGCCCTGCAGCCTGGAAGCCCCGCAGCCTGGGTGCCCCGCAGCCTGGGTGCCCCGCAGCCTGGGTGCCCCGCAGCCTGGGTGCCCCGCAGCCTGGGTGCCCCTGCACCGGGGCTCCAAGGGGCTGGCTTCGCCCCGGGTGGCAGTGGGGGTGGGCTCCTGCGGGGCTCACACCCCAGGGGACCCTGAGACAATGGAATGTGGCCTCTGCCTGGAAGCGTTGCAGAGGGCTGACTCGAAGCTGCTGACACTTGTCACGCCGAAAGCATGTCGATATTTACGGCAGGCGGTTCGGAGCACGGCAGGGCCGAATGCTCCGCATGCTTTCTCCACCGCAGCCCTGGCCTGCAGTGCCCCGGCCAGGCAGCTGCCACGGGGCTCGGGGCTGGACAGGCGCCTGCCCCCTCTGCCCACGGTCCCCAGGCTGGGCCATTCCTCAGTGAAGGAGGCATCTCTTTGTCCTGGCCAGAGCCCTCCAGACAAGTCCCGTCTGTTCCTGTCCCACACAGACCTGCAATACTTTATTTTCCAGTTCTGCCCTTGGCTCAGGGATACGAAGAGCTCCCTGGCTGGGACAGCCAGACCATGGCAGCAATACCCTGACAGCACAGACAGCTCCCAGCAAAGCTCCAGAGCCCCCAAACCCCCTTCTGCAGGGCAAGCAAGTGCCTGGCAGACACCACGTTATTAAAACCTCACGGGTTTGGTGTGGGGAAACCCGTCGCTCCTTCTCTTTCAAGTCCTCGCCTCCGCTATTGTCCAGGTCTGCCGGAAAAGGAAGCAGAAGAGGCCCCGCGGTTCCTTCCTGCAGCCAGATCTGGCCGCCCGTGGGCAGGGTGGCCTCGGGGGGCTGCTCTGCCTGCGCCTGCTTCTGAAGCTGGGCTGCGAGCAGGCTCCTGCCCCCGGAACCGCCACCACCACCCCTTGCACCAGTGCTAACCGCACTTCGAGGGTAAAGGGAGGGAAGCTGCTAATGGACGCTAATGGAGTCGTGGCGGTTCTCCTGGGAGGCCGACGAGCCATCCTGAAGAGTGAAGAGCAGCCAACAGGTCACTAGCACCTCCACTGGCTGTCACTCTCAGGCATCCCTCGGGGTCACAGCTTCCACAAACTGTAACAGAGGAAGATCCGCCGCTCCGGGCACGGCCAGGATGGGGAAGCGGTGCCACCCCTTTGGAGGGCTTTGGGCATCTCACGTTCTGCCTCGCCAGCATCCCGATTCTGCCAGGAAACGCCAGCACCTTCCCCTGCAGAGGAGCTCTCTGGGGAGGGCCCTGCTGGGGACGGGTCCTGGCAGCAGGGACAGACCTGACCCACACACCAGGCATGTCTTGTGGCCTCCGATTTTGATTTCACCAGTAGGAATCTTCAGCACTTCTCTCATGACACTGAGAACGAGCCCTGGGAAAACAGAACAAACCGAGGAGCGATGCTCTGCATTCACAGGAGCAGGACGCTTTGCCTCTGGTTGTGTTGCCCCGTGTGTTTGTGACAGCACTTCCCTGCCCGTGCTCTCCCTCTCACCCCGGCTGTGGGTGTCCCGGGAGGTGACAGCTCCAGGAAGGGAGCAGCTCTACACCTCGGCCAAGAAACGAGCGGCTCCAAACCGCGTGTCCTTCTAGTGCACTGCAGGCAGGTCACGGTCTGTTGACGGACTCGCTTTACCACCGGCGGTGTGGCATTACTGCTCCCTTCCCCGGTAACTCGAGTGCCACGGGTGTGCGCCGCAGCTCTGTGCCAGCCAAACAGGCACGGGAGCGAGCCCACGACATGGGAGCTCCGTGCCCAGCTCCAGGCTCTGCTCGCAGCCCCAGCAGCACCGCGGGCTCACTCCGCTCCCTCTAACACACACTCAGAGCTCAGGTCTCAAGCCCGGAGGGCCCCGAGGTCCTCCGAAGGTTCCAGCGAAACGCCAGGCATTCCTCTGCCAGCCCGTTCCCAGCCGGGCTTCCCCACCGCGCTGCTCAGGGTTTGCAGAAACGCGGCTCGCCGACGGGACCAGGGAGCCAGGGTTTATGCGGTGCGAGTCTGCCTTTGAAAGGGGAGACGCCAGCTGCTGCCAAGAATGTGCTGTTTCTGGATTTCTTGGGCATTATCCGAGCGGCAGCGAGAGGGGAGGTTGTAACAGCATCCGCTTGGGAGGCAGGAGGGCATCCAACATCAAGCTGAGCTTTCAGAGCCTTTAAAACAAAACAAAGGGCACCGTGCAGTTCCGCTCACTCCGGAGTAACACGACACGCAGCTCGGAGGAAGATTTAGAAACTTTGTGGGCAGTAACAGAGGGAAGAGAACGCACGGCAGGCTCCCGCGGGCTGGCTGTCCCCGGCCCTGCAGCTCCCCCAGCCCGCAGGCTCCGCTTCCCGGCACAGCTCTGCCGCAACAGCCGCCGCCTTTCCCTCGCCCTTTGTGCTCGGCTTCGCTCTGCCCAGGTCCGGAGGGGCCGGGAACGCGGTGGTCTCCGGTTGCCCCCCAGTGGCGGCGGCTCCCGGCAGACCCAGCACCCCGCGCGGCCGGGGGGAACCGCGCTCCTCGCCCGGGCAGCCGGTCGGTTCCGCCGGTGTTTAACGGGGACGCTCGGCTGAGGAACCCCGCGCAGGGGCTGACGCTCTCAGCGCCCCCCCGGTGCTCCCCGGGACGGGAGGAGGCCGCCGCCGTCCGCGATGGCACCGCTCCGCTCCCGCAGCTCCCCGCAGCCCCTGCCAGTCCCACACCGGGGTGCGGCTCCTCAGCCGGTGGATCCCTCAGCACCGACCGGCCCTTCCCGCTGCCCCCGGCACAGCTCGGCCCACCGCCTTGTTCTGTCCCCGACCGCCTCCCTCCTGGTGTCTCAGGGGTGACAAACACCTCCCAGACGAATCCTGCCCCGGCAGCCCCGCGCCCCGTGCCCGGCACGCCGGTGCCGCGATTCTACCGGGCCAGCACAGCACCCTCGCCCCCGCCGGAAGGGGGGTCCAGGGCAGCCGGGGCAGCGCTCACGGGGCCGGGCACCGGGCTGGTGTCACCCCGCAGGTGCCCCGTGTGACCCGCACCCGGCATCACCGCAGGCAGGCACTAGGCTCCCCCCGCCCGCCCCCTTTCCCCTCACACCGCTCCTGCGGAAGCGTTTCCGCAGCGCCCCCGCCCGGCGCCCCCGCTGTCGGTGGTGCCGCTCACCCCAGCCCCCCGCCAGCAGCGTCTGGGACCGTCCGTCACCCGCACGGGCCCACCCGACGCCCCGGGCGGGGAAGGCACCAGCCCCCGGCAGTGCGGGCCGCCCATGACCCGCACGGCCCCGCTGTCCCACCGGCTGCCGGCGCAGCCCCCGCGAGGGGCCGGGGCTCCCGGGGCCGCGGGACCCCCTCCCAGCCGCACCGCACCACCGCCCCCGCCGCTCGGGACCCGCCCTTTACAGCCGCCCCGTGCCCCGGCCCGGGGCAGCTCCCCGATCGCGGGGGCACGTCGCGACACTCCCCCTGTCCCCCCCGCCGGGGCGGGAGCGGCCGGACCCGGTCACGTGGCCGGGGGGCGCCGCCTGCCCCGTTCCGCGACCGGGCGGGCGCCGCCTCCCGCCAGGGGGCGCCGCGCGCCTGGTTGCACGTGCGCGGGCGCGCGCGCGCGCTCACAAGCGTGCCGCGCCGTGGGCGAGGTCGCGCGCGTGGGCGTGCACGTGCGACGGCACGCGCGCGTTGAACGCGGGGGAGGGCCGTGATGGCGCGCGTGTGCCCGCGCTTCACCGCGCGCGTGCGCGTGTGCGGTTACACGTGGCCACGCGTGTGCGGGACCGCGGGTGGCTGCAGAGCGCGCGCGGGCAGGATGCGCTGCGTGGGGTCGCGTGCGTGCGGTGTGTTCGTAAGGGGCCCTTCAGCCGCCCCCGCCCGGCCGGTGCCGCCCGCTGCCCCGCGTGGGGTCCCCGGGTGCCCGGTGGCGGGTCCCGGTAACGCACAGAGAGCCCTGGCACGGGGGAGCCCTGGCACGGGGGAGCCCTGGCGCGGCGGGGCCGGCAGCCTCTGAACCGCCGGGAGGGCCGACAGCGAGGAGAGGAGTGAAGCGTTCACGGCCCCGCTCTATAGCAGGGGAGCGGCGCCCGCCGTTCGGTGGGGTCTGGCGGAGGGTCCCGCGGGGAGCTGCGGGCAGGCTGGGCAGCGACCGGCTCCCGGGCTGCTCCTGCAGCGCCTGCGAGGAAGGGCCCGGAACTCACTGGATCGGGGGGAAGCGGTTCCCGGAGCCGCGCCAGGCACCCGGCCCAAGCTGGCGAGGCCCAGGGCTGGAGGCAGGGCAGGGGGTGGCAAAGCTGAGGAAGGCACCAAAGCGCCCGGCGAGGTGGTGCGGGGCCAGAGCTGGCTGCCGGCAGCCCTGGGGCAGCTGGGCTCCGCGCTGCTGCCCAGCGCCCCCCACCCCGGGCCCAGTGCTGTGAGCGTGTGCCGGGCGTGGGGAGCTGGCGGGTCTGTCGTGACCGGGAGCCCTGCAGCAGCGGAGAGGAGACTCCAGAAAACGGGAGCGGAACCGGTCACAGACCTTCTGCTCGAGTCCTTCAGCATCGCCGCCTTTGTGACAGCGTCGGGAGTCAGGGAAGGAGGTGAAAGCCGTGGGGAGCTTCGCTGGAAGGAAGGAGCAGAGACAACCCGGGTTGCTCCGCTGGCCGCTGCCAGCCCGCTGCCCCAGTCCTGCTGCCCCCCCTTCACCCCGCAGCAGGGCGCCTGGCTGAGGCCGGTGGTGCGATCCACCTCTCCCGAGCGGTGGTAGGACTCACGCTCCAACGTGACCCTGGCTGCTCCACGGGCAGCCCTGGGCAGACGGCGCTGGGCTGTCCCGCCGCAGCAGCAGACGAGCTGCCGTTCTGTTTATCGCTCCATCACCGAGTTTTTGGGGCTCTGCTCGGGCATTTTTCAGAAAGCGGCAGGGATCCCGCGCCTCTGGCGCGTATCCTTGTTTATAACGGTCGTTAGAAAGTGTCTGGTGGAGCACCTTTGAGGCCGAAAGGGGATGGCGGGTTCCTTATCTCACACCTTCTGGTTTGCGGGGGAGAAGCGGGTTGGCAGCATCTTGGGGAACAAAATACTGAAGTGTTTTTGTAAGGGGGTGTGGGGAAACTTTCCTTGATAACAGGTTTTATGTCACTGCGTGTTTATTTCTCGCAGGTTTGGGTGGGTGGAGTGTGGGCTGTGGGCTCGATCCCTTTCAGGTAGAAGGCGCCTGCAGAGGTGGCGCAGTCTTTGTTGTTTTGTTCGTTTAACTTCTGCAGAAAGCCACAAAGAAAGGACTTTTCTGTGCAAACAGGGGAAAGAGGCTCCGCCGGAGCCACCCGCCGTGGAGCTGGGGAGGGTTCGCTTCGCAGTGACACGTTTGACGGTCGAGTGGACGTAGCGGCTTCGCCGCCGGTTCTGGCTCAGAGCCCTGCACCCTCCTGGCTGCGGGGCTGGTGGAGCCCCTCCGCGGGTGGGGGTGGGATACACAGGGGTGGGCGCTGGGAAATGTCTGGTGGAGGGGGGTGGGAGTATGTGCTGAGAGCAGCAACCGCCCCAGTGTTGGCCTCCGTATGACAATGAAAATATACATCTCACGCGTGTTGGAGGTGTGTAGATGTGGAGCTCCACGGGCAGAGCATCTACGGGGTTTGGCCACCCCCCCCAAAGAGGTGGCTGAAATAAGCCCGTTTCTCCGCCACGTGAGAAATAGCCTAATTCCGTGAGCGTTCACGTGCGCTTTTGCTGACAAACACAGCGAGCGCTCAGTGAGATGACACCAGATTTTCAGCGTGGTGGGGTTTGAGGGAAGAGAAACGCTCCAGCAGTGAGGGTGGGCACCGGCTGCTGTGGGCATTTCTGACTTCTGCAGCTGCAGCTCCCCTACGGCGCAGAACGTGCAGCTCCCTTACGGTGCAGAACGTGCAGCTCTGCGGGGTTTGTGCACCAGCAGCACCCGAGTCACCCAGCGAGGCCGTGGCTGAAGTCACGGGGTTCACTCGGTCACTTGCTTCAGCGACAAGAGCTCGGAAGCGAAGGGTTCCACTGGGTGTCCCCAGCGCGGGGACGGATGGGTTTGGCTCGCGGTGGGGTTGGGTAGACGTTGCGGTTGTGCTCAAGCAACTGGTTTTCACGGGGCTGCTGCCGAGGTTGCGGGTTCCGGCGCAGCAGAAACTGAGCTCTCCAGGGGTTCGCTCGGGGAGTGGGTACAGCTCAGAACGAGTCCTCGTGGGGAAAAGGGCACGTTTGTAAAGATCATTTTAAAACGGGTTATTGAAACCACATGGAAAAGGTTTGGGCAGCCTGATCCAGAGGTAAAAATAATGCGAATTTTAAAATCACTCCCAGAATATTTCAGTTAAACCAAGGTAAAGTGGCTCCACTCTTCAGCCCGGTTGCCCGCAGAGGACTTTAATCTGGTTCAAGCCACACTGTTCGAACCCACGCCTTTATTTCAGGCGAAAGTTTTCCCCAGCTTTTCCCAGTCCCGGCTGGGTGGTGTGTGTGGTGGAGCATTTCTCAGCTGGTCCCACATGGTGTCAGCAGCTCTCAGCAAGAGAGGTCCTGTCTCCATGGGCTGCTCCTGCCTGCCCTGGGTTTGCCCGGTGGTCCCAGGTCCCATTGGAGCCTTCTCCCGGGAGCATTGTGCTTGAGCATCTCCTGGTGACTGAGGCAGGAGGAGAGGGCAGCAGCTCGGCCGGGAGGACGCGGCGGAGATGATGTCCCAGCTCTCGGAAGAAACCACAGCCTTCTGCCCCCTCTCTCTGCCGGTTACTGGGGCCGGGGGGTGACCGCAGCCAAAAGGGGACCGTGACCGTGGACTTGCTCTGGATGCGCCGCGGGTCACTGGGAGCCCGGCCAGGCTGTCGCGTCTCTGCAGAGGTTTTCGCCGGGGGAGGCTGTCAGCACTGTGGGAGCCCCTTCTGTCACCTGCCTTTGCACAGCACCATACGGTTTGCCTTCAGACGGCTTCCCCTTGCAGGAAGGAGAAGGAAGGGTTTTCATCTCGGTTACTGGTCACTGAAGCTTCAGTTCATAGCGTGTGCCAGGCCATGTGCCGTGACCAACAAACTCGATGCGTGTCTGCGGGAGGAAACGCCTGGTGAGGAAAGACCCCCTTTGCTTTGCTGGTTAGAAAGGGGATTACTTTCCAAGCTGAAGAACTCCGTTGGTGCTTGGCAGGGAGATACCTCCCTCCTCCCCAGAGTGCCGTACAGGGCCTGGAGGGCATGGCCAGCCCTTAGAGCCAGGAGGTGTCTCAGACACACCCAGGCTCCCCTCTGCTTCTCCTGCCTCGCTCCACCCTGTGTGTTTTGCGGGGCTGGTGTCGGTCACTGTGCGATGCCCCGCGTGCTCCCCACCGTAGCTGAGGAGCAGGTCTCTGGGCTGGGCATGTTCCAGAAGCCCCAAGTCCCCAGAGAGGAGCAGCTCTTCTGCAGAGCTGATGCCTCTCACTCGTGCCTCCTCTCCGTGCCCTCTTGTGCAGGAGCGGCAGTGGCCCCGATGCTGGGGCAGCTGCCGGGAGCGGTGGGAGAGATGTGGGCACGGCTGGGATGCTGCAGGATGATGCTCCACCAGCTCCTGGGGCGCAGGGTGAGCTGGTGTGGCGGCTGCATGTCCATGTAATGCTCCAACCAGGGTGCCCAGCTGAGGAGGCAGGCTCTGGCAGCGCTTCAGGGGTCTCTTGTGATGGCCTGGAGACCTTTTCTGTTGTTTGTCTGCAACATGCTTCAAAACAGCCTCCCGGTCTCTGGCTGCAGCATCTTGGCTGCTTGTTGGGCCGTGCAGGCGGTGCTGGCACGTGAGGGGTGGCTCATTTGTAGGCGGGCGTGGAGGCCTGCCAGGAGCTGCTGGCAATGAAGGCATTGTGATGAGGCTTGCCAGGACCTGGTTACTCGCCAGGTGTGCTGCAATCCCCCGCAAAGGCTGGTGGAAGCCACGTCTGTCGGGGTGCAGCTCGGTGACGGGCAAGTGACTCTCACCTCTGCGTGCGGTCAGGTGGGGAGGATGGAGCAGAAGCATCGTGGCTCCCTGCGACCCTCTGGTGAGGCAGTTGGGACCTGCCTGCCAGCGCGTTCACCTCTTCAAAGGAGGCTTGTGCAACTGCCAGCCGAAGCGCGGGGCTGAGCTGCCGAACGGCAGTCGCTGCCGGCGGTGTTAGTCATCCAGAGAGAGACTTGTTGTTCCTTCTGCCCCTCCCCGCCCTGGCACGGGGGCAGATTCTCACTGTGTGGTGTGGCCAAAACTTAGAAGAAGAAACGTGTTATCTCCAAGGGAATCAGTCAACTCTCCCCTAAAAACAGGAGCTTCTCTTTGTGCAGCTCCAGCGGTGAGGTTTTGCTCCGGTGGCGCTGAATTTCACTACAATAGCCCCCGGAGTCTGAAACCAGTTCTGCTGGGAGACGTATGCAAACGTGAACGCGTGTGTGCCTTCACGGCTCTTCCGCAGGAACGCTCGCTGGAGCTGGGTGATGCCCTGGCAAGAAGATGCAAAGCGGAGGGTTTGCTGTAGAATCCTGCACGGTCGCGCTGGCCGCCCGTGCCGGTTCACAGCGCACCAGTGAGAGCGGAGACCTTTGTCCCGCTGGCACCACCCGCGGGACGGTGCTGCAGGGGGGACGGTTCACTTGACTTTTCTTGCAGTTAAAACTGGTGAACCAGAATGCCGAAATTCCCGACCACAAGACGACCTGCGGGAAGACGAAGGAACCAGAAGCGACAGGAGAAGTTCTGATTTGCACGGGGTGGCGTGCACGGACTCCCAGTCCTGGAAGGCCTTTGCGACCACTCGTTTCACTGGAGATGACTGGGACTTTTCCTCTCCCACAGGACTGTAGACGTTAGAATTGTCCTTCAGCCACAGAGATTTCCCAATAAAGCACATAACCACTGGAGAATTAAGGTTTTGTGCAACAGTGCTCCTCGGTAAAGGAAGGAAAGTAAATATCTGCCGCTGTCTTATTTTAGACAATTGAGTTGAGAAAACAAAGCAGCAGGAAGGGAAGTCGGAGTTTCGGTTCCTGCAGGCTGAGCATTTGCATGGGTTCAGCCATGACAAACACATGAGCTCATGCCGGGGCTGGCTCCGCATCTGCCCCGCGTGTGGTGAAGGTGAACCGAAAGTCTCCGGTGCCTGTTGAGACCTGAGGAAGATTCTTGTAAGGAGCCGTGGCAGCGGCAGGCGATGGGTTGGGAGCAGCAGGGTCTGACCCCCTGCCTGGGTGATGCTCTGCGCTGGGTGAGGAGCCGGGCTCTTCCTGCAAGGCGCAAGAGAGCGCGAAGGTGCGTTTGCCCGCCCTGCGCCTGCGCACGCCAGAAAACCTGCGAGTTCTGCAAAGTCGGGACACGTGAAGTCGTCTTTCTGTTCCAGCGAGGCGGCGGGAAGGCTCCCAGGCGTGGTCCCAGTGACGGAGCCGGTGCCCGGTCACTGCTCCCGCAAAGGGACCTTTTGTCTCTGGTTTAGTGCTTGGGACATTCCTGTCCGCACAAGGGGTGGTCCAGCAGGGAGAGGCCTCGTAGGGAGCACGTATTGCTGGGTCATCGTGCTTTTCCCTACTCAGCCGCCTTCTTTTTCCCTCTTCTTCGCCCCGTCCCGAGCTCCCCGTTTCATGCTGTGCGTGTGGCTGTTACCCCAGACCCCCTCAGGGAGCAGACTGCCCACCACAGGAGGGACTAAGAGCAGCAAACCCTGCCAAGGTCCCGTCCCGTTGGGTTTCCTCCGTCTTTATGCTCAGCCGCATCCAAAGGCAGGGTCTGTCGCTGGGTCACACCCCCACGCGCTCTCTCTTCCCGACCCCCAGGCAGACCCTCCCCGCGGGGCTGTACATTGGTCCAGCCGTGGATTGCGCTGCCGTCGTTAAATGGAGCGTGATGCCCTTTATCTGGTCATTGCTCCTCACGTCCCAGCTGCATGTTCTTGTCCCATCCTCTATGCCAGCAGCAGGCTTGGGGCTGGTCCTGCCACCTTCCAATTCCCACAAAGTCGCTGCTTTTCCACCTGGTCAGGCCCTTCGAGCCACTCGATGTGACGATACAGCCAAGGGGCAGCTGAGCTCTCGGCTGGCTCAAGTTTCCCCGGATCCATCTTACCATGGCTGACAAACCCCCTGGAGTGGAGGGCAAACCCACCGCGGCCCCTCGGGGACGTGGCCCCAGGCAAGGCCACTCTGCTGACAAGCTGGGGAGGAAGAGAGTTGGCCAGGCAAGAAGTTCTCTCCCAAGATCTGACACCTCCACCCCCAGAACAGGAGTTTGGGTTATTTTTCCGTATAAAAGAAGATGTGGGCAGAGGAAACCATAGCCTGCTCTCAGCTCTTCGGATTGTTGCAGTGTGCCACCACCCTTCCTCATCACCCACGTGCATTATTTTTAGGGTTTGTTTGCCTCACTTAGTGCCAGCTTATTCTTTCTTCGGGTGACAAGGACTTCCCTCCCGCAGCTCCCCAGGTGGCACGGCTGAAACCACGGCCGTGCCTGGAGCAGCTTCCCCTGCACCCCTGCACTCATCTGCAGCTTCACCAGCAAGCGATGGAAGCGGCGCCTGGGACAGCCCGAGAAGGGGGAGGACAAACCAGTGCCTGCTCCGAGGTGGATGGCAGCAGCTGTGTTTAGCGAGAGCTCGGTCCCATTTACTTCCCCCTAATTCCAGTTTACCCCCTCACGTGCCAGTTTATCTCCCCCCCAGCCCAGATCCGTTTGGCACCGAGGGCTTTTAAACGGTAACTCAAACCCAGCGACTGGTACGTGTGCTTCGATAAAGGACTGCCAGGAAGGAATAGTGATGACAGGGCACCTTCGCTCGGAGCCGCAAGGAGCCCAGGGCTTCGGAGCGATGGCATTGGGGAGGGGGCTACAGGAACCCCCGCAGTCCCCGGGGCTGTGACCGGAGGTGGGTGTCTCTCCCGCTTTTGATGTAGTTTGTTGCGGACCAGTGGCCCCTTTGTGTAACGAGGGCCCCTGTCTTACTGGTGAGAGGTGCTAAAATAGGTAAATCCATCCTAGAAAGGCACATTTTTCGGTAAGAGGTTCTGCGTGATTTGGCTGCGCTATTTGTGGCCTGAGCTGTGACCTTGGGTGGCTGCTGGGTGGGCTGAGTTGTACTGGTTTAAATTAGGGTTGTAAGTTCGGGGGTCTGTTTTCCTAAAGCTCGGGACCTCTGCTGGGTGGCAGCTTGGCTCGGTCTGCTCTGAGGAGCACAGGGGGCTGTTCGCAGCACGGCGGTGGCGGTGGCTCTCTGCAGCTCCCCGTCCCGGCTGGTGTCGGGGGGCTCCAGCGCAGGGCGCCCGTTTCAGCCCCGCTGCGTCTCTTACGCCAACGAGCTCCTTGGGCTCGGGGCAGCTGAGTCTTCTGACCCATTGTGGTAAGCGAGACCTAACGTTCAGTGCAGGAGCTTTGGGTTTAGATCGCTCGTACCAGAGTTGTCTCGCGGCGCCCTGTCCCGAGATGCTCCGTGTCGCTGCGTGAACCTCTGGGCCGGATGCTGAAACTCGCCTGAACCTTTCTCTCTAGGGAGAACCCACGAGAGATGGGCAGTGCTTAGCGAAAGCAGAAACAGCCCTCAGCGTTGGTGCGCAAATGTCAAACTTCACCTCTTCTGGTTTTCTTTGAGGTTTCTTCCTCTTCAGCTGCAATTATACGACTCTTTGTAAAGGTCCCTGATCATCCCGTGTGCCTTGAGGCACGAATCAGCTGGGGAGGTCAGGAGGAAGCGTCCTGCGGGCGTCAGTCCGGCCGCGTTGTCCCGTTGGGGTCGCAGAGCTGGGTTAGACGGCTCGGCTCAGCGCGGCAAGTGCTGCCCTTCCCTCGCGCGGGTGCTCCGGTCACCAGCGCTGCGGTCGCTGCCCGCCCTGCAGCAGGTGCCGCAGGACCGGGGTATCTCACAGGGACCTTTTTAAATGTGAAATGAGCACTAAGATGTGACAGCATAAAGGCTTCTCCCACAGACACGGGTCGGCCGCCGTCAGCGACCAGCAGTGGGGTAGGGGTGAGGCAGTCGGGTCAAGAGTTAAAATAAAGACTCAGCTTAATCTGACCGTTTACTGCATCATTCATCAACAGATGATGTAAACCGACTTTTTTTCTCCTTAGTTTATTTGACACACTCTATTTCCTGCCAGGCAGTGCTGATGTAGAGCTGGGTTCATCAGCAACCGTGACGGGACCGGGAGAATACAATATGGACTGTCAGGAGAGGTAACGAGAGATGTCTACGGGGGAAATACAGTGGAGGCACAAAGGGGTGGGGTTTTTTTAAATTGCTATAATTTATTTTCCACAAATAGCAAAATACAGTCAGTTTTCAGACTTCTGTGGGGAATCTCAAGTCAGGATCTTTGGCCAACATTAACCTGGTTCCTGGGACTGCCAGGAGCTGGTTCTGGCGGTGAAATTAAACCCAAAAGCCATGTGCTCTGCAGTCACCGCCGGCTGCTGAGGAGGCACCAGACGCTGCTGTTAGCATCTCGTTTGTCTGGAGCAGCTGCAGGTTTCCCTGTCCAGGATACAATGTCACTCAAGACCTGAGGAATTCTCCACCTGCAGAAGGGAATGGCTTTTATTCAACAGGACACCAGTTCAGCTGCGTGTTCTGGTGAAGCAGTTTTCCTTGCTGGAATAAGTTAGGGGAAAGTATTTTGCATAAAAAGTTTTAGTTAAAGCAGTGTATTTTCAGGGTACATTCATGGACATGTTGAACTTTTCTGGGTAAAGCAGCTTTACATATACGAATATACACGAGACCATATTGTTCCTGTGAAGAAAGCTAAGAAGACCCTGGGTTATGGGCGTTCCTTGCTCTGGCGAAGCTCTCGTTAGCCGGGTGTCTTGCCTGAGTGAGGGCACAAGCCAAGAACAAGTGACTGGTCGGTGTCAGTCGTGACCCCCCGTTTCACACGACAGAGAAGCAGCCCTTCCGTACGCTGCACGTGGGCATTACGGAAGAAAACAGTTGCCCAGCTGGAGGGGATCGTGCTTCAGCATCCACAGGTGATGCGGAGCAGAATGCGCTTTCTGCCCGGATCCAGCTCCCGGCAAAATCTCACACCCCGGAGCCGAGGGGGTTACGAGGAAGGATGTGTTTAGTTATGATGGCAGCCAGCTATCTAACTGACAACACCGGCCCCAAACCCGCTCGCAGTCCTCTCCTCGGAAGGCTGGTTTGCGTTCGCGTGTCTCTCAAGAACCTTTTCCAGGCTGTGATCCTGAGTTCCCTGTTCCCTGCTGGCCGGTCTGCGTGTGGTGTTGAAGAAAGTACAGACGAGTGTGTTTTGCTCTGCGTGGCTCTGTCTGTCTGCCGGAACATCCTTACCCAGTGCCGCAGGGCGGGTGAGGCCACGCATCTCCGGGTCAGCCCCCGGGCAGAGCGGGGTGCGCGGGGCAGCGCAGCGGTCAGTCACAGATGCTCAGTCACAGCAGCTCCTCCGGGCTGATGTTCCCGTGTCCCGAGACAGCGGTTCCCAGGGTGCTCATCTGCCGGGAGGAATCTCCGCTCCTCTGGTGAAGGCACCGAAGGCTTTACCTTACAGGCTGCTTTTCAAGGTCTGGTTTGACACGACAACAGGCTGCTGTCCAGCTGCCGTGTTCCCTTCAAGTCCGCGACCCTGGCAGTGATCTTCCACACGTGACTGTCCTCGGCACTTGAATCAACCCCAGGGACCGGCACCCCTCGCGCTTGGCAGCGCGGGTGGAAGTCACGTCTTCAATAGCTTATAAGTGAAAGGCACACCTGGCTCACGGCCAGCTGCTGAGGTCCTTCTGGAGAGACACGTGGGCTGGGAAGGGAGAAGAAGACCCATGGCCTTGTTTACCTCTTGAGGGCAGCGAGCGATAGCACAGGAGGCCCCGTGCTGGTGTGACAACCAGCAGGTCGTGTCCGCAGCAGCCGGTGAAGCTGGGCACCAGCAAGCTGCAGGCGCTGGCAGACTGAAGGGGTTGGATGATGGGCACAACTGCATCCTGAATCCCAGTGGTTTGCCTTAAGAAATGAATATAGATTTGATCCGGGCTTGGATCGTTAGAACTCTGAGGACCAGCCCACTAAAACACATGCTTGACACCAAGTGAGCGGGGAAATGGTCCCCCCGCGCGTCAGGGGTGAGGGTGGCACTGGGACAGAGTGGGTGGCTGAGTGATAAACATGGATCTTAAGCAGCTGGCTGGATTGGTGCCGCAGTGTCTGAGTTCAGGTCTGGTCGCTCGGTGACTGGAGAGACACCGGTCACGGGGCGCCTGCGGCTAACCTGTACAAACAGCTTGGACCTGAACGGTGCCCACTCCCCCCGCACCAGCCGGGCGCAGGCAGATGCCCCTTGGGAAGCTAAAGGAGACTTTATTTCCAGAGAGGAGCAGCAGCTCTAGAGGAGTGAAGTCAGTGTGGGGATGGAATAACTCGTGCTCCCCGGCTGTGCCACAGGCATCACTTCTGCAGGCGTGGGAGAGCAGTCGGTAGTCTGGTCAAAAGCAACATTCCGAGCGAGGATGATGCCCCTGGAAGTTCAGCTCTAAAACAAGCAATTCTGTTGCACAAATGTCTGTTTTTCTTGGTATTTGGCACCTTTAGGGAAAAAGTTCTATTTTGGGCATTTCTCATTTTGACTAGGAAATACAGGTGAAATGAAGTGATACGTTCTAGGCTCACCAGGCTCCCTCTTCCTTTGCTATTAGTCACAACTTTATTGAAGGCTCTCTGTCCATGGGATATTGGCTTGTTGTGTGAAATACGGGGAGGTTCCTGGCATTCCCCCTCACAGCTGCCCTGCCTAGAGTAGTGGCAGGTCTTGCTCTACCAGTAATTCAGAACAAAGGAAGTACAAAACCACTCCAGCTTGGTCAACCCCTGCCTGGAGCTCAGCTCATGGGGAGAAGGTGGTGGTTGTCTCTGTCTCCATGGCAAAGGAGAACCTCTTGCTCTCGCGGCAGGTGGACAACTGCCAGAGGCGCTCCTGGCTCAGGCAGCCCAGCTCCTTCAGCAGCTTGAAGAGGTCATTGCGGAATTTGACGCCGATGAAGGCGTAGAGGAAAGGGTTGAGGCAGCATCGAAAGCAGGCCAGAGTGTAGGTCACATCATCTGCCACATCAAGCTTCTTGCTCTCGTCACATGAGCTGGTGTGGTTGAAGACTGAGATGGTCTTGGCCAACATGACACCATTGTAGGGCAGCTGGAAGACAACAAAGACAATTACCACGGCGATGATGACCTTGATGGCTTTATTCTTCTCAAAGTTGCGGGCCTGGAGTAATGTTTTGATGATGATGAGGTAGCAGAAAGACATGACCAGTAGGGGAACTAAGAAGCCAAAAACCATTTGGGACACTTTGATGCCCGTATTGAAGGTCTGCAAGTCATTGGCGATGATGGAACAACGGGGTTTGGTGTCTGAGTTATTTACACCACTGTGAACGAGCTCAGGGATTGAGAGGGTGAAGGCCAGGAGCCAAATGAGGATGCACGTGATCTTGCTAATGAACATCATCCGGGGACGGAAGCGGTGGGCCGAGGCAGCCTGAACGATGGCAAAGTACCTGTCGATGCTGATGGACAGGAGGAGCAGCATCCCGCTGAAGAAACTCATTTTGCAGATGCAATAGACGGCTTTGCAGGCAAACTCCCCGAAAAGCCAGTGCATGGCTGCGCTGGTGGCCCAGAAGGGGAGCGTCAGCAGGAAGAGGATGTCTGCCACGGCCAGGTTCAGCAGGTAGATGTCCGTCATGGTCTTGAGCCTCTTGAAGTAGATGTAGGTGAGCACGACCAGCCCATTGCCCAGCAGCCCCGTGAAGCAGATGAAGGAGTACATGGCTGGGAGGAAGGCAGCGCGGAAGTTACGGACTTCCTCCTTCTCGCACACGACCTCGAACATGTTGTAGTCGATGGTGGTGTTGGAGTCATAGTAATCGGTGACGTTGTCCCCGGTGCAGACCTAGAACAGGGAAGAAAAGGAGAGTGCGTCAGGAGGGGTACTGCGCCCCGCCACGGCCGTGCCAGCAGGGGAGCTGGGGCTGGGCCACGGAGCGGGCAGCAGCGCCCACCCGCAGAGAAGCCCCAGGGAGTTCCCAAGTGTTGGCTCACACCAACATCATGAACAGAGTTGGCAAGGTCTCGCGGCTAGAAACATTTCCTGTAAGCATGTGGGGTTTTTGGGGCTCAGAGTGGGAATTCCACGAGAAACGTTTAGTGCTCGGCCAAAGGAACACCTGCAAACTCTCAGATGTGTGGCTGTTTTCCAGGGACCCCCCCACAGTTCTATGTGCCCAGTCAGCTGTCGGCTGACTGGGAAAAGTAACCCATCCTCCAGCCTTTCCCTGCCCTTGCAGGGATAGCGGTTCCTCTTGACTGACTCTGCTCGTTAGGGGATTTCTAACCGCAGTGTCCCCCCACTCCCATCCCAGACACTCCTGTTGCTCCCGTCCCCTTCTCGCTTGTGCCCGTGCTAGAAGAGGGCTGGTTAGTACCCGGTGGTGAGCGCCAGCCTCCTGCCGGGCTGGCCCGTCCCCGCAGCGAGGGTGAGCCCCGAGAGCGGCAGGAGCGGGGCTGCGGGCAAAGGGCTCCGTGGGAAGACGAAGGCAGAGCCTCGCTGGGCTGTTTTCTCTGCTGAGTTCGTGGAGGCATCAACGAGAACGGGAGGAAACGCAGCGAGGGAAGCAGGAAGCTGTTACCGTGCTGGCGCGGACATGCTGCCGCCGTCTCATTCAGGCCCCTGCCCCTGATTTAAGTTCTGATTATTCTTGTTTCATCTTCCTACACTGCCATCACCTACCGGGCAGAGTGAGCTTGTGGTATCTATGCCCTGCTTTCTCATGACTTACTAGTCTCCAGAACCTTCTCTCCACTGCGCAGAGATGAAAGGTTTCCCCTGGATACCTCTGCCGGTTATCACCCCGTATCTTCGCGCTCTCTCCCTCTCAGGCAGGTTTGGCGTTCACCACATCCTGCCTGCTCTCTGGAGGCATGCCACCAGAAGTGAAAGGGAAAAGAAATGGTCGGCAGAGTCCTCCCTGCTCTGCTGAGCCTCTCGAGAGCCTGAGCCGTGGCCGTGCCGGGGTTGTGGCAGCGGGAGGGGAGCGGGTCACGGTGCTCCGGGTTACCCTGAGCAGGAACAGGCGGAGGAAGGCGCTGAACTCTTCCTCCTCGGGCATGTCAGCTCTTCAGCACAGACCCTGAGGTCACGTCCACAGCAAAGCCCAGTGCTTTGACTTTGCATCCTCGGTGCAGGACGCTCCTGTCTCTCCCAAAAATGCGCACTGTGGTGCTGGAGGGGGACTGGCTTCTGACAGCCCGGGCGTCTCGACGTGGCAGCGGCCGCTGTCGTTTCTGCTCTTGCCTTGTTTTCCTTCCTCCCGTTTGTTTTTCCTCTGGCTCCCAGCACCTCTCCGCGGTCTCACCGCCCACCCCTGGAGGAGCAGGATGCGCGGTGTGTGCAGCCCTGTCCCGCGCAGCACTGCGGTGCCGTGGGTGGCTGCTTTCTGCCCGTCAAAGTTTTCGAGATCTGTCTGTACCCACAACACAAATGCAGCTGGTTTCAACGAGGTTGTTTTTAACATCTTACCTGAAAAATTAGAGGGAGGCTGAACGCGAGGGTGACCTTTAACAGCTTGCCTGCAGAAGAAGGAGACACTCGTTAGCATTAGTGGTCGCGTGGTGGTTTCCACGTGGTGCTGGTTTTGAAAAAAGCAGGGGTAGTGTACTCGACCACGACATGTTCAGCTCTGCAAAGCTCCCCATGGTAAACTAGAGCCCGGTGAAGATGCTACGGGATAACGCAGGGTCATGTAGCAGGTTACTGCCAGAGCACGGATGAAGTCTCAGGAGCGCGGCCCCTCTGGTTCGACCTCTAAAGGCTGGCGGCTGAGGACTGAACTCTGGCACACCATACCTGCTTTATTTTAGACATTATCCACCCCCCACAGACAGCCAGCAGCCCCTCTCCTGCGCCTTGTTCTGGCGGCGGGGCTGCCGTGGGCTCGGCCATGTCAAACCGCCAGCTGTGCGCGCAGTACATCTGGCCCAGCTCTCCCAGCTGTCGGCTGCGGAGCAGGAACGCTCTGCTCCCCGCAGGGCGCCTGTGGCTGAGGCCGCCTGAAATTTATTGCTTGTCTCAGGGCTGGCTTCTGCTGCCTTCAGCTGTGGAGCTACAGGGTGCTGACAGCTGGGAGGAGAAATTAAATTCAGAGGCAGATGCGATAATGGTGAGAGCAATCTCAGACCAACAGCTCTTCCTGCTGTGGTTAGTGGAGCACAGAGGCCAGTGAAAGCTTTCTCGTCACTCTATTTAAAGCACGTCCCAGCATCTACCTCAGGCGGTTGCGACTGAAAGTTGCCCGAGCTGGAAGGTGCTCTGGCAGCTGTGGAAAAGCCCTCGGCTCTGCTGTGGCGTGAGCAGAAGATGTCCCCTTCCTCGAGGGAGCGTTGGCATCGGCTGCTTTGAGCACCATGCCGCTCACCCCAGGACGCCTCTCGATCCCCGTGCCACAGCCCCCCACCTCCCTGCCTGTCATCTACGCCGGGATCGCTGAGCAGGGCTGGGGCAGAGGCGGGAGGTGCCTTTGGCTTTCAGCTGCCTGCCTCTTGCAGGGAGTGCGGCTTCCTCCTCGTGGCCCGTTTGTTTGCGAATCTGACCCGTTCCTTTGCCCCTCCTGTCGTGCACAGCTCTGCTCTGGTCCTTTGCAGCCTCTCCTGCTCCGCCAGCCTCCTGTCGGGTACCGCACTGGGCCAGGCGGGTGAACTCCCGCTGCTGCAGGTAACGGCCACGGCTGCCGCGTTATCCTGACCCTGAGTCACACCTGACAGTGCCGTTGATAACAGAGAGAGGAGCTTCAGTGCCTGTGATCAGAGATGCTTGTTTATAGGCGAGAGGTGTCGTGTGGGTGAGACATCCTCAGCCACGTGTCAAACAGCTTGTACTTCACATTCCCCGGAGCCTGGCGGTGAGCGTCCCACCAGGTCTCGTAGCAGTTTGTGTCTCGCCTCCCCCCTGGTTTCATCTTTTGGGCTCCTGCAGCCGGCTGCTGAGTTATATTCCTGCAGCCCCCAGCACCGCTGGATCCTGCCGGGGGACCTGAGACCTCTGACAGTGCTTCGTTAGCGCCCTTTGGGGCCCGGAGTGGAGTGTGCCAGGGCTGGGTGTGGGGGGCAAGTGTGCAGCTTGGCGAAACCATCCCAGCTGCTTTTTCTGTGTGTCCGATGACTTCTGCTCCGACCAGTTCCAGCCTGCGGGGAGAGCCCTGGGGACCATCTGCTGCAGCCACCTCTCCCCTGCAGCTGCTGATCAGACCTTTGCGTATTACACACAGGAGACACACGGAAAGCCCAAGGCACTTCAACCTGCTGCGGGGTTTAAGCAAGCCTGGACTGGAGGAGCCCCCCCTGCCCGGGACACAGGTCTGGGGACCCCGACCTCCGCAGCGAGCCTGTAGTCTGCTGCGCCACCTTCGCCAGAGCCTGGTTTCCAGGGGCCTGCGGCAGCTGTGCCTTGTCTGCACGTGCCCGCGGATGGGGACATCACCTCGGCTGGGCCACCTCAGCCACAGCGGGAAGGGGCAGGAGCAGGGGCAGGGGCTGAGCCCTCACGGCTATTCCGTGTCCAGAGGCTGTGTGACAGGGCGGCAGAGGAGAAGAGCCACGCTCAGCGCACAGAGGACACGTCCCGCTCCATGGGTGCCTGGCTCTCAGCACGGCTCCGTGTGCCTTCGCCTCGCACAGAGGACGCGGTGCCACCCAGTGCCAGCGCCGCTCCACAATGGCCAGCCCCAGGCAGTCGCCCCTCGCACGGTGCCGTCTTCCCCGGCTGTTTCAGCATCTCCCCGTGAGCCCCAGCACCAGCCCAGCCCCCAGTCGGGGTGGTGGCGAGAGCTCGGCCCCTGGAGCTGCTGCGCTGTGCTTTTTATCTGAGGTGTCTAACGAAACGGGCTGAGGCAGTGACTCAACCAGTGACCCCGGAGCCGTTCAGCTCAGAGTCATTCCTTTGAACATCTTCTTTTTTTTCCCTCTCGGTTGCTATATCAAGTGTCTTAAATGTCAAATGAGTTTTCAAGACCAAAGCAGCCTGCCTTGTTTCTTCCCCTCTTTCTGTTCCCCCACCTCAGCTGACGCATTTGCCGAGCCATAACCAGAGGTGACGCAGCCCCACGGTCCCCCCGGCCGGGCTGCCAGCGAGCCCCTGCGTCAGCAGCTTCAGCCGATGGGACGAGGCTCGCTTCTCCCCGCAGCACTCGCGGGGGTGACGGGCAGCAGCGGGGGGAGCAGAAGTGAGACTTGCTCTGGAGTTTAACGGGCAGTTTTGGGTACCTGCCTTTACTTTTTCTTTCTCTCTTTGTTTTTTTTCCTCCTCTGGCAGTTCTCTGCTGTGGGTATTTTCCTAAAGTTTTGTTCCTCAAAATAGCATGAAAAAAACCCTGTCAAAAGTCCCCGCAAACAGTTGAACTAGAAACCTCCTGTCTAAAAAGAGGCCACCGGCCCATGACACGGGGTGAGTCAGGCGCAGTGCGGAGCCCCCCGTCAGCCCCACGTCCTCCCGCCAACGCTGCGCTGGCTCGCTGCGGACCTCCATGGACGGTCCTGTCCCGCAGGAGCCCAGAGAGGGTGGGAAGGAGAATCGCTCCGTGCGGATGAGAGAAGGCAGGGAGTGGGGACGGCAGCCCAGCAGCCCGGAACCCCCAAGGGCTGGGGTTCATCCCGGTGAGCTCAGGCCCTTGGCGCCTGGGTGCCCGCTCGGGGGTCCCTCACAGCAAAGGGAAGAAGCGGCTGGCTCTGAGACAGGGGCACTGCCGCGGGGTGGGTGTCCGGATGCGGCTCGGAGTGAAGACCGGCGCCGGCGCCTGCCCAAGCGGGGCCGGCGTGGAGCCGCAGCCGCCCAGCATCGCCGGCGCTGGGGGATGCGTGCGGTGGAAAGCAGGAGCTGGGCAAGCTGCTTTAGGAGCGCCGGCAGGGCCGAGCGAACTGCTCTGCCCCAGCCCTGGCGGTGCAGGAAGACTCTTGGGTTGGCCAGAACTGCAAAGCGCCGCTTTGGGCCTCGAGCCCCCGGGCACGTGTGTCGGCAGTAACGCGCTGTGTAGAGCCCTAAACAGGTACCGCTTTCTGGTGCCTCTTCCCCGCCAGCAGAGCGGGCTCTTGGGGAAAGAACCGGCTATTTCTGAGAAAAGTTAATCACGCTGAAATGATGTAACGCCTGCTGGCAGTTACCAGCTCCGCGCCTCTTCTGCCCCCTTTCCCCTCCGCTCACACCGGGCAGGGGACACACACCATCATTTCAGGAGTGATCGGCCCCTGTGAAACTCAGTCAGTTTTACTTCATGTGTTCCTCGATCTGTGGCAGAAGAAAGTTAATAATGATCTGCCTCCGCCCCTTTTAGGAACTTGTGAATCAAAAGACGAGATAAGCAGAGATAAGAAGTTAAAAAGTCCATTCTCCAGAGAGCCGGTCGCGTTTCCTCCAGAGCAGCTTTAAAGCTGCTTCTGCCTGGGGGCTCCCCGAGACCAGCCCCCCCGGCAGGCACCACCGGCGCGTTCTGCATCCCCAGCATCACTGCAGAGGCTGCAGCCCCTGAGCTCTCCTTCTGCCCTATCCTTCCTGCCATCCTTACTCCAGCTCTGACCGCGCTCCCGGGCACAGAGCGGTTGTGGCTGATCGCAAACCCGGTTTGGTTAATCTGGTTATAAACTCCCTCACCCACCTGAGCTGTTGCCTTTGTCCCTGTTCCCTGCACACCCCCCAGGCACTCTGGGATTAGCACTTGCAAATATTTGAGTGATAAAAAAATAAAAACGAGTGGAAAGAGGAATAAACCATAGAGGAAAGAGCGACATGTCTGCAACCTGCCGCGCCATTCCCCTCCCACAGCCCCCCGGCTGCTCCAGCTCCTGAAGCTGGTGCCTGCAGAGCCCAGGGTGGGAAAGAACAACAAACAATGAAAGAAAGCTTGAAGCTTTCATGGGATATCTCGCTGCAAAGAGAAGTGGCTTCTCTTGCTCGCTGGCTCTGCTCTGCGTGCTGGGGGTGTCCCTGGGAGCACAGCCCGCAGCAGGGCGCGCTCTCAGGGCTGGTCCAGTGCTGAGCAGGCACAAACCCATCGGTTCTGAAGACATTCAGCAGCAGAAGGGATTTGAACGGACTTTTGCTCAGACTTAGCCAGCATGAACTCAGATATGCTTGCTCCTAATTCCTTGATTTAGTCATGGAATTAAGATGTTGCCAAGGAGATGGCATCTCTTTAATTCATTTTTTACTAAGAACATGGAAGAAAAGGTACCACTGATGTGAGGAGAGCTCATTTGCTTTGGGATGAAATAGCCCCCAGAAAGTGCCTCTTGTTCGATGTGTTTGTTTCTGAAGTAATCGATTTGAATTTTCTGAGCATATAGAAGAGAACTTTGATTTTTCTTAAATAATTGACCTGAGGAAAACGAAAGTCTTTTATATTGCCTAAACACCATGTTAAAAGTGCTCGATACCCGTGTCATAGGGCAGGAATTGGGGCATTACTAGTAAAGCCAAAGCCAAAGCGAGGGGCTGCAGAACAGGTACTCACCACCATCCATGGTCTGGTTTCAGCAGAGACCAAGTCACCAGGTGAGCAAGAGCATCATAGGTCCCAGCGCAGCCCCAGTGTGCTACAGTTGCTTCCAGACCCCTCTGGGAAACCCTCTTTTATACTTCCTGCACCTCTGCATGAAGCTCACGACACGCCCTGGCGATGCTGACATTTAGCAGACCCTCCTCCTCCTCCTCTTCTTCCTCCTCCTCCTCCTCCTCGTGCTTTCGCCAGCGCAGGAGAGCGGTGCTGGGCACTGCGCTGCCGTCGGACGTCAGGCTGTTCAGGTGCTTCCTCGGCGGGGGCAGCCCAGGGCTGTCACACACGCTGATTAGTGGGACTCGGTAAAATAAAACGGGTTCTGCTTTTCTCCCACACAGGAGAATTTGTGTGTGGTGAGGGGAGAAGAGGGAAGAGGCTCCTCTCTTGTCCCCTCTCCTCCGCACAGCAGGTGCCAGAGCACCCGCCAGAAGCCGCTGCTGTAGGGAACAGGGAGGATCCCACCTCCTCCGCCGGACCCTGTCTGGGGAAGGTGTTCAAGTACCACGTGAAAGGTCTCAGCGTGCAGCACACCAGTGGCAGCATCCCTTTGCCCTTCTGCCCACGCTGGCAGCACCCCCTCGAGACCGTCAGTGGCTCCAGCGAGCTCGTGGACTTTCCCCTCTCCTGCTGCTGTTGTGCGGGTTTGTGTCAGCATCTGCCGAGTGCCATCACACACCATCTTCCTCAAGAAGGTTTTGGCTTTTGCAGTCCCACACCTCCCCCCCCACCACGTTACCCATTTGATTCCCTCCAGCACCGTTCAGCGCCAGGAGAGCTGAAGATCTGGTGTTGCTGAAGAGCCCAACGTTACAGTGGGATGTCGGCAGTTAGGTTATCTCAAGATACCGTCACGGGTGGCCACAGCTGGAAGAGGACTTCGGTGGGCTTTGAGAAGAGGCAAGAGGCTGATCCCAAAACTACCCATCCCTTTCTGCCCCACCTTTAACACCAACTGCTTTGACACAAAGCCAGATCTGTCACTGCCTGGCTCTCTCAAGCCCAAATTAAATATATCTCAAGTTGGGGGTCCTGCGATGGTCTCGGGTCCTGAGTAAACGCCCATCCACCGCTTCAGACCCCCCGTAGGCATCGTGCCAGCCCAGCTGTCCCCTCAAAGCCTCCTCGGTAGGCCAGTGCCACTGAGGTTCCGGTCCCATCCAGAGGTGCCTGGTGTGCAGGGCGCTGGGGCTGGGAGGCTGCCAGCAGTTTTAGGTGGCCTCGCAGAAGGTGATGACCCACATCCCCCCGTCGACCGTCCCTGGCTTCTCCCCTCACCCGCGTTTGCCTCATCTCGCAGCCCTGTGCAGCTCGCATCTCTGCGACTCCCTGCTGCTGTTGCCCTTTGCTGGTCGGTTATCCAAGCAGGGACGCTGCCTCTGGCAGTTCTACCTTTCAACCGCCTCCACCGAGCAGCACCAGAGATGAAAGACTTCTCTGGAGTGTGGGCAGAATACTCAGAAGTGGGGGGGGTAAAGCCTTCGACCGTGGTCCCGGTGCTGGCCGCGGCAGCGGCGGGGACAGGGACAGGCACAAGCGCCTCAGCGTGCTCAGACGGGAATACTTTAAAATAAGCAGGTCACTACATCTGTGGCCCCCCATCTCCTGGTGCAGTCACGTCGGGTGCCTGGGCAGGTCTCAGAGTGGTGATTCCAGCTTTGCTCACTTGGTTGGGGTCCCTCTGCAGTCCACTCCACGCCGTGGGGATCGTCCTTGGCACGGTCCCTTCTCTATGCCCCACAGAGCCACATGCTGCCACTTGCTCACCAGAACTCATTTGTTATCCTGAAGGTCAATTAACCATTAAAAAAAAAAAGCTACTGGGTATTTTCAGCCTGACAGTAGAACCCGGGTCGCTCTGCTCACCCCCACTGCCAGGAGGGAGGGCACCCGTGACCGACCCATGCTGCCCAGCGCACAGTACCAGGGCTGGGTCGGTTGTCAAAGTGGTTTCTCAAAAGAGAAGGCAGTTCCTAATGAATTCCACAGGAAGTTCTCTCGGAAAGAGAGATTTCAGTTAGGGTTGGTGCCGCTTGAACCAAAACATTGAATTTGCAGAACTGAGTTGAATCGCGGATCGTGAACTGGTCTGACGTTAAACTGCGACTCATTCAGCTGTGAAAGCCCTCGTGGGGATCGAGCTCCTGTGTCTCTCACCTGTGTCCTGTGCCTGGAACGGGATGTCTTGCAGCCTCTCCTCCAGCTCGGTCACAGGGTGCCCCGCGTCGGGGAGGACCCCAGTGCCTCCCGGGAGCTGGTGTCCGGCCAGCGTGCCCGGGCTGGTGATCTTAGAAAGCAGAACCACTCGGCGAGGGGTAATTCATTCTGAGACCAGCACAGCGCGGGGTGGTTTTATGTCCTGCATTCAAAGCCTTCCTGTGTTTTTCACTGATTTTACTTTAAGTGAACAGATGGAAACAGGCTGAAGTGTCGCTGCCTGGGCAGTGGAGCAGCCGCGCAGCTGCAGCCCGCTCTGCCTGCGGCCGACTGCAGCCCTGCTCCGCCTCAGGCACCGGCTCCCCCGGCTCCCAGCTAGCCGCATGAGGGGCTTCATCCGGACAGATGGACACCGCTTAGTCCCACCGCGGGCCGAGCGCTGAGCGGGGTGTGCGTACGAGTGAGAGCATCACAGCTCAGCTCCAGCTATCGCGGGTCCCTTGCCATCCGCTGGCCCTCCTGCTCTGTCCCTGCACCCTGCCACGGGGCAGGGCAGCCAGAGCCACCCGGACAGAAGCACCGGTGAGTTGGGGTGAATGGTCTCAGCTTCCACTTCCCAGTATCATCCCTCCTTTGCGTCAGGAGGGACCCTGACGTCTTCTCCGCTGTTCTGTTTTGCCAAACCAAGATACTGGGGATCTCCCACCCCCAGTTCTGCCCCTGCCCAAACGCCCCTCTTGGCTCCCGAGCTGCTGCGCTGGTTTTCGGAGGCATGCGGGAAAGTTCGTGTGTTGAAGTCAGTGGGTTTGCTCTGGGGGGGCTTTGGCACCCTCGTTCCTCAAGCAAACAAAATAGCAGAAGTGAGATTGTGAGTAAATTCCTGACATTAAGAGCAGTACCAAGCTGGGATTCCTCACCGAGAAGAGCTCTTAAAGCGGTTGTAGGGGATGTCCTGAAAAAAGTCTCACTGTTATGATTTTCCCATGAGGTTATGAAGAGATCTTTATCCTCCTGCGGAGGAAGCGAGTGGTCCTGCAGGCAGGCAGCTCTCAGGGACCCGCAGCTGCCCAGGCTGCCTGTTGGTCACCACAGCGGGGAAGGGCACTTGGTGTCACTGGGAATTCACCTTCCTCCTGCCTGCGTCACATCCCAGGTGATGGCCTTTTCTCCGAAAAAGGGCTGGAGAGAAAATAAGAGCAGTTTTAGCAGATTGGCACCTGCTGTGCACTAAAGCAGCTTCCTCACCCTGCAGTCCAGGAGTTGAGCTGCGGTGAGGGAAAGGACCCCAAGGCCACGGGCAGAGCTCAGGGTGGCCGGAACACAGGCTGGCTGCTTGTCACAGGCTGGGTCATCGGCCATGGACTGCACGTGCTGCTGGTTCCGCTGTCCTTCAGCCCAGGTCAGGGCTGGGTGGCCACACCACGAGACCTGCTCCCTTCTGTCTGCCCGCTCTGCTGGGACCACTCATATGAGAAGGGGCCTGTGGTGGACAAACGGATCCTTCTGGAATGATCTAATGTGAAGGAGACAGTGTCATCCTGGGATGGCAGGTGGGGAAAGGCGAGGAGACAAAAAACAGGAAGAAAAACTCCTGGGACGTTGTAGGACCCAAGCCGGGGAGGTGAGTGGCCACTAGTCATAGCTAGAGAGGGCTTTGAAGCCTTCCCTGTCCTTCGGTCCCACACAGGCGGACAAACTGCCGGCAGGTTCCCACAGGGCATCAAGCACTGGTGAGCGATGGTTTGTTGGGGGAGACGAGGAGACAGCACCACGTCTCCTAAAAAAGAGTTGAGGGCTAAAGTGTCTGCTGACCGGAGAGCCAGCACCCCTCCCGCGAGCCCTGGGACCCTCCTCAGGAGGTGGAAGGTTTATCACCAGTCCTGTGTGGTCTTTGAAACCAAACTGGCTACAGACCTGGGGAAGAGCCCTCCCAGTCCCCTCTGTCACAGACCCGCACCCTTCATCCCCGGCACACTTCATCCCTGGCACCCTTCACCCCTGGCACCCTTCATCCCCGGCACCCTTCACCCCTGGCACCCTTCATCTCCGGTACTCTTCATCCCCGGTACCCTTCATCCCCGGTACCCTTCACCCACAGCACCCTTCATCCCTGCACCGTTCATCCCTGGCACGCTTCATCCCCAGCACCCTTCACCCCCAGCACCCTTCATCCCCAGCACCCTTCATCCCTGGCACCCTTCACCCCGGGCTTACAGCCAACACTGAAAACCATCGCTTGGTGATCTTTCACTGGGTTTCTGTTGTTACGGCCACAAAAACAAACACCATCGCTTGGTGATCTTTCACTGAGTTTCTGTTGTCATTGTCACTCTTTCTGGCTTGGCCTTTCCCTCCCCTGACTCTGGAACTAGTGCCAGGATTAAAATGGCTTTTACTTGCCTTTTTAATAGAATTGAGTGAAAAAAAGTCAAATTGAAACTAGCTGTTTACCGAAATGACAGGCTTTTGTAAGTCACAAGTGAAGCTCTACGTGATAATTCACAACAAAATAAGGCACCAGCCCAATAACTGCAAAACCACTTCAAAAAAAACCCCGTGAAGACCGTGGAAAAAAAAAAGCATCAAAGTGAAAGAAGGGAACCAAGAACGAAACCAGTGAACTGAGCTGGGGCAGAGCAGGACCCGGCTTTCCAGCCTGTAGCCCAGCAGCCGGTCCCCGCTGGGGCACCAGCACAACCCCACCCCGGGCGAGATGGGCAGGAGTCGCCAGCAGCCCACGGGCGCGGCGGGATCCAGTGCAGGAATCAGAGCTCTCGATTCTGCGCTCAGAGCTGCCATTGAGCGGTGCAGGATCCTTCGAGGTGCGGAGAGTTGGGGCTACAAGTGGTCTGAGACGACACTGGGACGCGCTGGGAGCCCGCCAGGGAGAACCGGGCGCAGTTACAGCTCCTTCGTCCGTCTAACGGGACGGATCGCCCCGCTGTGCGGCCACTGCAGCGGATCCCCACGGGGCTGAGAGCTCGGGGCTGACTTCTGGCCTCTGCTGCAGCTGTACCAGCTCCTGCCAGAGACCCACACCCGCAGCTCCTGGTCCGGAACGGCAGCAGGAGTCCCTGGGAACAGGCGGCAGAGCGGAGGCTGGAATCCAGGGTTCCCGGCTCTCCGCCTCTACCCGCTCTGGAGCCCTCGCTGGCCCCTGCCCTGGCAGGGAGCCGTTCCCAAGGGGTGCCCGGTGAGTTGTGCAAGTCCTGAATTAAAGATGCAGAGCATCACACCCAGCTCAGCGGAGGAGCTGCTGCCAGCCACCGCTGACAAGCCGGGGGTGGCTTCTGCTGGAGGTGAGATCCAAAACGCCAACAAAAAAACACATTCTAGCTGACAGTGGGTTCACACAAGAGCACAAACCCCGTAACGGACTGCCGAGACCAGGTCGCAATCTCTCGCTTCCCAGGGCAGTGGGTGCCAGAGGGAGACTGCGAAGCCTGAGGGCTGCAGGAGCTTTACCTGTGGCTCTCGAGATGCTGCAGCTCCCGCACGCAGCCGCTGTCTGGCACTAACCCCCTAGAAGGACCTAGCTCCGCAGTTTTTAATGCCAAACTGTGAAGAGACAACAGACCGGGCAGTTGGTGCCATCACACCCACCTGCCTCTCCTCCGCAGCCCTGCCCGAGCAGAGCATCCCTGTCACTGCTGTGGACTCCTGCCCTTCCTCAGCAGAGGAGCCACCGTGGGACCAGCCACCGTAACAAATGGAGTGTTTCAGCGCTGGCACTCACAGATCCCCAAAACTGTTACCCGCAGACTTGGCGCTCGGGATGGGTGATTTTTTTTCTCAAAGTGTTCAAGGCTACGCTGACAATTCTCATGCACGGACTAAAGTGGGTGAGCTGAACTGCACTGAGCTCGCAGAAAGACCCTCCTGGTCAGGATCAGCGGGGTCCCAGTTCACCCCCTTACACAAAGGCAGCGTGAGAGCTGCGGCAGCCTGCAGCCCCGGGTCAGACCCGGCGAGCTCTGGCCCCGGTGCAGGAGCCTGAGAGGCGCCCGCTGGCAACTGGTGCTCCGGCTCGCCCAGCCCTGCCCGCACACAACCCGCACCGGTCCGGTTCTCCCCTCCGGCTGGTGGCTGGGAGTGTCGTTCTCCACATCGCCCAGCCAGGAGCGCTGGGAACAGCAGGCAGTTAGAGGGATGGTGGGAGAGGAGGGTGAAGGAGCGGGGCAGAGGTTGGAAGGGCCCCGTGCCAGCACGGGGTCTGGGCTGACGGCTGAGCCAATTCTGGGCATTGGCTTTCAGAAGCTTTTGAAAAATTGAGAAAAAAAAATCCCAAACAGCTTTTTTAAATAACCCGCCCTACCTAGCTGGGGTCTAGGACCAAACCCGGGAGGAAGAAGAGGAGAAATAAACCGCGAGTGACTGGTGGAGCCAGGGCGGGTGCCGAGGCTGGGCTGCGGGTGGAGGTGAGGAAACAGCCGCAGGCAGGTTAGAGACCTCCCCCCAGCTGAGAGCTGGGCAGGGGGAGGCTCTGAACCCCGTGAGCACCCTCCTCATGACACCCCTCCTCATGACACCCCTCCTCATGACGCCCCTCCTCATTGCACCCCTCCTCCCCGGAGCACCCTCCCGCCCGGCTCTGTTGCCACCCCAGTGCCACGTCTCGGGGTAATGTCCCCCGGCAGGCTCTGAGCTGCCCCCCAGGCGGAGGAGATTGGGGGCTCTCCCCTCCTGCTGCCCGCCAGGGCAACGCCACGCTCCAAGGGCAGCTGCCCCTGCTCTGCCCCGGTCCGTGCTAGGGCTGGGGTCTGCGGGGAGATTTCACCCCTCTGAAGCTCTGTGGATGTGTTTTATTTCTCCAGGCAGCGGGACAACCCCTCACACAAACACGGCCGAGCCCTTGCGTCGCGTGGAGCAGATCAGCTTCGCCAGACCAGCCCACAAGGTGCACAGGTGACTTTTTCCTTTTTAAAACCCTTATTTAGATTCTCTAGAAGCTGTTGGTTTATTTTTTATTTATTTTAAGTGGAGCTGCTGCACAAGCAGGAGCCTTTGCCTTTCAGGGAAGCCGGCGCTGAAAGGGTGTTTTGGCGCCCCGAGCTCTCCAGCATCCCAGCGCCCCGGGGTCTCGCCGGCAGAGCAGCCCTTCGCCCATGGAACTGTGTTTGGACAGGCGCACGGGGTGCCGAGTTCCCGCTCTAACGCCCAGACGCCTTCCACTGTTTACCTGGGGGGTCCGCTCCTCGCTACGGACCTGTGGTTATAGTTCAGTTTTGTGGGCCAGAAGGTTTCTGGGGTGATAAAAATCTAATAATTACCTTAACTCAAAAAAACCCAAAAAGGCAGAAACCTGCAATGGCAATTTTCTTTAACTCGGGCTTCGTAACGCCTTTTGCTAAGTGTGTTTTTGTGGTGAGATGAAAGCGCGTTTTTGAGAACCAGCCCCCCCAGGAGAGAACGTTTGCCTCCTGAACTGTACCTGCGGAACAGACCGAATGGCGGAGCCGTGGTGATGCCAGAGGTCACAAAGCATGAGTCAGACTCTCAAAAACAGCGTGTTTTCTCGTGAAGGGAAAAGCAAACCGAAGAAAACACCCCCTCAGCACCACACGGTGTTTTGGATTTGCCCCCTCACTTCCTCAGCAGTGCTCACGGGTGCGAAGGGCTCGCCAGCGCGCTGGCACCCCGCGGGAGGGGGCTCAGCCCCCCCCAGGGGGACCCCAGCCTCTGTCTCCAGCAGCGCCGGCACCCTCAGCAGACCCACGGCACCCCCAAGCAGCACCCTGCACCCACCTCCCCCCCAGGGACACCCAGCGGGGCCGGGGAAGAAGGAGCCCCAGCGTCCAGCACCCACCTGCCAAACAAAGCCCACGAGGAACTGGGGAAGCAGAAAGCCAGCTCCAGCGAGCCCAGCAGCAAAGGCACCACAAACTGCTGGGCTTTATCGGCTCCATCTGCCTGGGGGAGGGTTTCGGGCCGTGCGGAGGACCTCCGGGTGGGTGTGCTGGTTCCTGAGGAGCTCCGGTAGCCCGTCAGTGGAGGGGCCAGCAGCAGGGCTGGGGCAGGAGCACGGCAAAGAGCCACGTTCTGGCAAGGCTGGTCCCTCGAGGAGGTCCCTCTCCTGCAGCTGGTCCCTGATGCTCACGTCCCTGGTGGGCACCTCTGCCAGGCACTGCTGGGCTGGTCAGCGTTCAAACATGACCCACTGGGCATCTGCCCGGGAGGTTTTCATATGCCCAGAGAAGGCGGTTGACCCTTGAAGACACCTACTCGCTCGGGTACACACCCCGAGCTGCAACACTCCCCCATTGCCAGTAATTACTGTTGTTTACATACTCCTTGAGGACGGGCAGCAGAACCCAGGGCTGCGGCACGAGCAGCGTTTGCAGCTCCTGAGCTGAGGAGCTACCTTCTCCCCAGCCCTGCCCAGCCTGTGTGCTCCTGCCCTGCTCCAGGCAGCGGGTTAAGAAATCAAAGCTCCACGTTGGTGGCCACAATCTTTGCAGAAAATGGTTTTTCAGAAGGGCAAGATGCAGTAAATAAACCTTCAGAGGTGCAGCAGCGTAAAGCGATCTCTGCAGTCGAGGTGCTTGTGAAAGGGGCTCAGCTGGTGGGAACACGCTGCCAGGAGCTTCTGCACGAACAGATCCCAGGATGGAACTAAGGGAACCGCAGGAACGAGTGATCCCCTTTGTTCTTTTAAATCCAAATTAAATCCAAACCACCTTCTGAAAATGCACCACGGTCAATAGAACTTCAGCTTCAAACACGAGGGCAACAGCCTTGTCTTTTTAGGGGCTTCTGTGGACAGAGCAGCGCTGTTTTCTCAGAGAACTCCTCACAACCGCAGCACAAGGCGCTCTGGTTGCCAACGAGTTGTTTGAGCAACTGAACAGGTTGAAATTAAAGGAAAATAAAATCCATTCAGTCTCTGCAGGGTGAACAGTTGGACTTGATGATCTTAAAGGTCTCTTCCAACCAGATGATCCTGTGATTCTGTGACTGGGGTGACTGGAGGCATGTGAGAGGCCAGACCACGGCACAGATTAACGAGCACACGCAGGTTTTAGGGATAAGCATCCGTGCTCCAGGAGAAATCAGAGCATCCAGCCAGGCCTCTGCCGCACTGGTTACTCCCTGACCCAGGTGAAACCCCCGTGTACCTGGGGAGAGGCTTCAGCACAAGCGCTCACTCAGGTCCTTTGGGGACGGATGGGCTATACAACCTGCTCCAAGTTCTGCCTTTGGGTTTGAGAATCCAGAAGAGTTAAATTACCATCCAGACCTGCCTTATGCCATGAAACAAGTACGTGACGTCTGCTGAACTGGTTTAGTTTTGACCCAGAGACTCTCCAGCTGCAGGCACACACATATCTGAATTTTCACACCAATGCCAGCGTTCTAACAGACCAGAACCCTGGAAGCTTAAAAAAACCAAACATGTTGGATTTTATTACTTTTAGGCCACTTAAAATAAAGACCAAAAGGATTTAAACCCCATTACCATCCGGTACCGGCCAGTCTGTAAAACCTCACTAGTTAACTGAAGCACATGCACCGCGTTCTCCCAGAGCCGTGCTCACAAACAGCTCGTACGTGTTGCTGCAGTTCCGTGTACTTTTTCCTTCAGCTGGGCGTCTGCTTACATGGGGCAGAACGCGGCATTTTCAGTCCACTTGTGGAGTTCCCAGGGGCTGTGAAAGCTCATGGCAAGTGAAACTATTTTTTAGCATTTGTGCCGCATCAGTGCCCGCCTGCTCAGAGAACACAGCCCTGTTTAGCGCCCTCCTGCCCTGTCACTCTGCCCCGCCTCTGGCTGAGGTCACACCAGAGCAAATCAAGGAGTTAAATGGTAAAGAAAAGCAAAGTCTGTTATTGAAAAAAATCCTGTCTCACAGCAAAAAGCCCCATAGATACGTGATTTACTTCAAGACTACCCTGTTCTTTGGGAACAGATCTCCTGAAATGCAGAGCATGAGCAAGTTTCCATCACTGCAGAGCAGCTGCTCTATGACACACCACAAAGATTACACCAAAAACCCCCAAGTCCGAGTCTCTGAGCCTCATTCAGGAGCACTGCTCAAGTACCGCGTGCCTTTTGTGAAAGCAATGACCTGCAGCTGCGGCAGGCGCCGAGGGGGTGGTGGTACTATGTGCTGGATGCTGGGGGGTTTTTGGTCTGTACTGGCAGCACAGCTTTGCTCAACGTGTAAAGTTCTGGATGCTCTTAACCACATCCACCAGCCTGCAGCACTGCAGCACTGGTGATGCAATGCTGCATGAACCAGGCGTGCTGGGGCAGAGCCAGTCGCCCAGTACAGCCAGGTCAGGGGGGTTACAGCAGAGTGGGGACACTCACCTGCACTGCACCGCAGCCACCCATGGACAAGGGCCTTCCAGAAAACCACACTGTCACGGTGCTCCTGGGACTGAGGGGACGGAGGCAGCCTGGTTCTAACATACAACCCCAAAGCAGTGGTGTCTTTCTAGGGAAGACATCCCATGCAATCCTAGTACCTCTCTGTACTGCCACAGATACTGTTCAGACACACGAGGCTTCCTTCTCTGTTCTAAGATGCTCTTTGCTGCTAAAGGCCCCTTGAAGTTGCTCTGCTGATAACCTGACATGTTACTAAACCCCAGGATCCTCTGGAGACAAGTGAGACAGGCAAGGAAGGTACAAAAGCCACGCAGCACATTTTGAAATCAAAACGGTACTTCATTAAAAAGAGACACACGAAATGAGTCAGTATTTATTCCTTCTTCTCGCTCTCCTCAGCGATAGGGTCTGCGGGAGGCTCTTCAACAGTCGCGCTATTGCTCTCTGAACCAGTGTTGCTGTCACTGGTTCCCTCCTCTGCAGTGCTATCGACCCCTTCTTGGCCGCTCTCCTTGTCATCTGGGGTAGATGTTCCTTCTTCACCATTCTGCTGGTTTTCTGTGCTCTCTTCTGGGTGAGGCTCTTCTGTAACGAGATATTTCTCAGTGTCATTTACAGGCCAATACATTTAAATTGTGCAATTACAATTTAGGAAGAAACAGAATCCGAGTAGTCCACAGCAGTTATTTCTGTCACAGAACGTGCAGTAACAGGTACAGCTCTGAAAGCCCTCACGGTGCTTAAGGACGCACAAGGTCCTGCCACAGCATGTCCTGAAAGTCACCTGCAGCTGCCTGACCTCAGAGCCTGGCCACAAGCAACGTGCAGCCTTAAGCCAGACGCACTAGAGCGCAGATAGTCCCTTTCCCTTACGCTCATGTTGTTACGGCAACGACTCACTGAGGTATCAGCCACCGACACTCTTCAATACAAGGGTATTTTCTACTGCTCTTGTACTGAACACTAAAATAGTGCCTGCAAATCAGCTTGTCCGAGCAGCATGGAAAGAAGAGCTGTTCTGCCACCCTTGCTCGACACTGACATCGGGACAAGGATGCACGCAGCTGCTTCTCCCTACCCCATGTCTAAGAGGAGAGTTAGGTTTAGAAAGTTTTAGGTTTTTTTTCGCTTGGGTACTTTCCACAGGGCTTCGTGGTATCTCACCCTCTCCCCTTTTAAAAGGGAGCAACTGAGCGAGAAGAAAGCAAATGCCTGCATTCACCAAGACGAAGTTAACGGTTCTGAACGTCGTTCTGCTGAAGCCCTCCCTCCACTAACAGCAAGAGCACAGAGTACTGCTGGCTAAGCCAAGCCTCTGCGGAGACAGGGCAGCGCTGATCCTCCCAGGATGCTGCAGTTACCTGTCTCCATTGGAGCACTCTCCTCCTCTTTCTTCTCCTCTGTCTTGTCGGCTGCCGGCTCCTCCTCAGCCGCCATGGTATTCTGGCTGCGTTCGGCTTGCTCGGCTGCTTCCTTCTCCCTTTCCTCCTGCCTCTTGCGAGCCTGTTCCTCAGCTTGAGCAATTTCAGCTGCAATTTTTTCCATATCCACTTCCACCTTCAAACTGCATAACTAGCAATTAAAAAAACAACAACAGGAAAGCTCTAAAGCTCTTTTGCTACCTCAGTTACACTGAAAAAACATCAGTAAAACCCAGTTACGAGTTCTGTATTTCCACACGCAGCATCATTCTTTTGATTTGGCAAAGCTTCTATTAAAAGCTTCAGTAACTTGGGTGGGAGATTGAAGCATATTAACAAAAAAAAAGGGGGGGAGAATAAACAAACAAACCTAAACCTTGTTATTTACTGCAGCTCCACAGTGGCTGTGGGCCACGTTCCTGGGGCTGAGCCAGTCAAGCTGGAGGCTCTTTGAAACTGTACTGGCTGAATGTCACCACTAAAGGTCACTGAAGGAGCATGAAACAAGACAAACGCTGCGTGGGGCTTCCAACAGCCCCACGCTGGGACACTGCAGCCAGCACTGTGTCACTGTACCTAACAGCATTCAGAACCACACTGGGCGGGTAGAGCACTGGTACAAAGGGTTAACTAGCAGGTTCCTCAGAGAAAGTGGAGTAGAGTGAGAGTTGTACCCTTTTCAGCTCGTTGTTAAAGGACTCTGTGCTTTCCAAAAACTTCCTCTTCTTTTCCTGGTGACGCTCTTCAATCTGCAGCAGCTCAGCCTCCAGTTTACGCTGGAAATGAAATAAATGGTCAGACCCTTACTGGGTGGTCATCTGGAGAACCGGACAAAGTTTACAGCTACGTACAAAAATAGTTAGACCAGTATTTGAAAATATACCCATATGTGACATAAAGAGCCTTATACCTTCCTTGATCTAACAGCCAGTAGCTAAGTTCATACTGGAAAGTACAAACAACAAACAGGTCTGTGCAGCAATACAGGACTGGACAGGCATATTATAAATGACAACCAGTATGTACTTGAGGTGAACCCCTTTTACAATACACACACTCCACATCAATTACATCCTCTAATGCAGAAAGACCACGATTCAAAGCCAAGAAGGGATACCACTCTCCTCCACCCTATGAATCTTCTCTTGTTAATTAAAAAAAGCAACAAATCTCTCTTTAAGTCTGGTGTCTCAGTTTTCTTCATCTACACGTACGCGGACTGTGCTGACAGGGTGCTTTTGTTAACGTGCACGTTTGGAAAATACAGGCACGTGCCCAAAGCCAGGGAAAGGTGCAAGTGTGGCCTCCTCAGACTTCTTTGTATGCATTTACCTTTCAATGAAAAAATGCTACGGTTGGGAGGATTTACTGTAATAAAGCATCGTTACAAACAAGACGATGAGTCAGAAGCTACCCCAAAGTCACAGCTCCACCGGTACCCGTTAAACTGAAGACTCGCACTACATACAAAGGGTTATGCATAGTAATGAAGAGCTGTGGAATTAAGATATCCTGAGGAACAAACCACAGTTTAACACGACTCTTAGTAACAAAACAGCACAGAAGGTGAAGTCTCACATCGTGCAACTGCCAAGACAACCCAGAGATTAGCTATTGGAGCACACACAACATTGACACCCAACAAGAAGAGTCATGCAGATGATCCAAGACTTGGAGTACAGCCCAACACCATTATATTTCAGCTGCCTTTGTATCATTTCTCTTTACCTGATGAACCATTAAGGACTGAACCTGGCGTTTAAGAACTTGCATTCGAGCTGTAGTGACAACAGAGCGGACGTCAGGCACCACGCTTTCACTCAGAATCTCACTGATGAGACGATGGTTTCTTTGGAACCGAGCTGTGGCTGTGTGCTTCATGGAAAACCCATCATCATAGTCTGAAACAAGAGGTTTAAGTGTAACCGCTTTACTTCCACGAATGGACTACCGAGTCTAATGACACAGTACCCACACTACCACTCATTAAAAACAAATTAAAAACCCCAACACCAGTTGCTGTCGTGTCACAAAGTTCACACTAACAAATACAGAACATCAGGTAATCAGAAAAAAAGGCAATGAGGACAAACACCATTTCCCCTAGCCCAGTTCTAACAGCTTTACACCCGTTTCCCACCGGTCTGAAATTTGCACTAACCCAGTTACTTACTGCGTTGCTTTCCACATTTCCAGAGTAAGAGGGACTATTAATACATCAAATAAACCCCCCCCCAAACACTCCTGATTACTCATGTTACCAGAACAATATCCAGTGCAAAATACCAACTGGAGAGTGACTCCTCTACAACTAAGCTGTGTAGCACAGGTCAAAAACTCTTCTGAAACGGGAAAGGGAGGAAAGCCTGAAGCAGTGATACAGGTTGGTTCATCACTGAAATTCACAGTGAAGCATTAGAAGTATTCAAATAATTATTTCTTTTTAGTAAATGCTGTTCTCAGTTACTGAAAAATACACGTCAGGAGAAAAAGCACACGGGTCAAGTGCTGGTCTCCTTGTAAGCTTCTCGCAGAGAAAGGAAACTAAAGGATACCCAACAGGAACTCAACTGTCCTGCCTGACAGGCACCTGGAGGACTGACTACAAAGACCAAAGAATATTTCAGGTCAAGGATTTTTTTAACTCCGATTGAATTAAAAGAGCTTCCAATTTATGGCAAGATACTGAACTTCGACAATATTAATCTAGTCACAGAATTTAACATGAACGACGGCATGGTGGACTGTGCTAGGTACTCATTTTGAAAGTAAAATTCAGTTTGATGCTACAAAGCAGAACAAAGTCACCTCCTTTCCTGCATCTAGCAGCACTCGTGCCCATAGAAGACAGAAATCTTCCTATTTTGTCTCCTTTATTTCAAAGTGTAACGTTCAGTTTCTCATTGCTGTCTGATTAATGAAACAAAAAGAGAAAAATAGTGGGGAGATGATTTGCAGGAGACAAAGGAGTATTAAGCAAATTGGTCTCCTTAAGTTGTACCTTTGTCCTCTTAGTAAGATTCCTTCTATGCTCAAAGTTCTTGATCCTCGTGACACGCAGGGTCAGACAGAAGCAACATTTCTGTCACACAAAATAACCGACTTCTTTGCCCCAGACGTAAATGGGTGCAGTCTGAGGCCCAGTGCAGCTGGTTCTGTCCCAGCATATCTGGCCCAGGCAGCGCAGAACAGATGTGAAGACCCCAGACACCAGCTACTCCAACACCAAGTATCTTCACATACATTTTGCACTACCTCCCACTGGGGCGAGTGCTGCTTGTCACGAGCTTTATCTCAAGGGTGTGCTTTTACAAGGGAGAAGAAAAAAAACAGGGTGTAACTGAGCACATTTTTCACCCTCAGGTTTCAACAAGTACTTGGTCATGAATTTCAAAGCAGCCATCAGGTGTACGAGGGAGTTTTCCCACTGGGTGGGGTGCCTTTCCTTGCAGTCAAATAAACTTTCAGGATTTTCTCATCAACCTGTCAACAGCAAAGGGAACTTGTTTGCTAAACAATCTCAAATGACAGCTGTTGAACACGTCCAAAGCTCAGGTGCTGTTACCGTACCAGAGCTCTGCCTGTCAGAATTACCTGCTTCTAGTAACAAGGCACAAAATTCCATTCATGCTGCATTAAGCTGGGCACCTAAGCCTTTTACAACGTGGATGTCACAGCCATTTCAGAGCTTTAAGCAGACACTTATTTGTTTTGACCTGTAAGCATGACTTCACACGTAATTATGGGTTGGAGTCACTTTTGCCACTGGCTTGTCACCTCGGTTCTTGGAAACAAGACAAAGTCAGCTGTCAGCTGCATGAAATAAAACGTGATAATGAGAATCGCTATTAAAGGTACCACACCAGAAAGGAAGTCAGGGTGAGCTTGTGAAAGTCACGCACAGGTAGTTTTCTGTATCTGGGGTCCATTTCTCTGCGCTCTTGGTCTTGCAATGAGACTGTCCCACTGGACAGGCACACAAATCCCTGCCGCTTACCGTCGGGATCTTCTGCTGGCTGGATACTCATGTAAGGTTCACCCTTCTCCATGCGCGACTGTCTCTGCCGGCTTTCTTCTTCCAGCGCAGCCTCAGCGCGACTTTTAGCGTTGATGTAGGCGAGGTACGCAGGAGAGTTATGGTAGGCCTTCATGGACTCATTGTACTCTATCTGAAACGTGATCAATATGGTTTGATTGCACCACTGGACATTTCGGACCTGACACACCTGCAGCCTGTCCCTCGACTGCTCGTGTACAGACAGAGCTGCCATCAATCATCTGGCTGACACACAAATGACCGTATTCTCTCCATCTTTCTTTTACAAATTAGAGCTTCTTCCACAGTCATTCATGTTCTACAACACTGGCTGGGCCTTTAGGTACGTTTCAGTGTTAGTATCTGACAAGTCTTACAGTAGCTTTGTCTTCTGAGATTTAAAAACCTCAGAACAAGGCATTTATGATCAGACAAACTGCTAAGACAAAAAAAATGAGTTAACTTAAAATATTCTCAGTAAGTCTGTGGAGTTCTAACTAGATCATTGGTTCTGATTTCTCCTCTTTCCTTAGTCCAGTACGTCATGAACCAGTTTTCAGAATAACTTATGATTTTTCCGTTCTTTGATCCATCCCTGCACTGGGATGATACAGAATGCTGCAGCCAGACTACTGTCTCCTGCTGGTACCAGGACTGCACCACTACTTACACCTTCTTTGAAGTATTTTTCTCTTTGAATTGCTTCTTTAATCTTACTGTCAAAAATTTGCATTTTGTGCAGTGATTTGAGATATTTCAAATGAAAACCAAGAGATAATCTACAATACTGTTAAAAGTACCTAAATGTCTTGTTTTCTTTATGATTAGGACTGGAATCCTTCTACCTGCACTGGAAAAATAGAAACCAGATGGCCCCTGCCCCAAGGAGCTTACAATCTAAACACCGTTACCAAGTTAAAAAATAGAATTCCTTGATTTTTTTTTTTTCCCCGAACTAAGAGCATCTGGGTTGAAGCACTTCTCTATTGACTTGGAATAGAAGCAGCTCAGATTGGACCAGGTTATACGCAGCCTCAGATGCCCACCAGGTTTAAGCACAACACAGCAGCTGGACAATTCTCTTTGTACCTCAGGATCACAGTCACAGTCTTGTAAAGGTCCTCAGCACTTACCGGCCTGGACACACGAGGCAGCTGTCACCTTTTGTCATCAAGAGCAATAAAACCAAAACCAAACCACAAGAAAACCCTAGAAGTGGTAGCATTGTTCTATTAAGAAATAAAACACTATGTCATAGCGTGGAGTTACACCAGATCACACCACAAACACCAAACCCCACATGACTGGAAGTCTTTTACGAACCCGTTCACGACAACGGCGGTAGTTGCAGAGCACCAGTTTTGAAAGAGGGTTTTGGTGTTGAGACAATCTTTTCAATACTGATGTTGTACAATCAAATCCATTCATTAAACAGTTTAAATCGACACTCAATTATAAATACTTCATTTTGAATTAGGTCTAAAAACTGACCAGTCACAGTTGATGTACAGTTATTTTAAAAAAAATCTAAAAGGCGTGTCAGGACATACTTCCATTTAAGTTACATACAGGGGTCTCGTGAGTGCCTCAGACACCACTGCATGGGGAAGATGAATTTTTCTTCTCAGACCAGTTCCTAGAAGAATCAGCTGTAATAAACATCCCAGATTTCTTCCATTTACCTTTTCAGCTTCATATTCATTCAAATACTCTTGCTTCTCTTCATCAGTGAGATCTCGCCACATTCCTCCAATAATCTTGCCAATTTCCCATAACTTCAAATCAGGATTGGACGCCTTCACTTGGTCCCAGACCTTAACAGAAACAGCTGGAGCTTTACTAATGATATCTAAATACTTCCAAATTACACATTTTATATTGTCATCTCAGTGTTCTTTCTGGAATCACCACGAAAAACAGGACTAAGTTAGGAACGAGTCTGGCTAAACTATCTCGAATATTTTCTGGGGCAGGAAGTCAGTAGGAAGCCATCTACTGAAACAGGCAATTGCGGAAATGGCTTTGGTTTCATGAGAATAGTGCCTTTAACCCTCTTAATGCTCTTCTTAAATGCACATCGCTGCATCTCTGGGAAAAAAAATGCTACTGAGTAAACACATCCAGCAGTAGATTATGATAAAGAGCACTGAGCTTTTCAGATCAGAATGTTACATTTCAAAATACTTTTCAGTCTTGCTGATCAATTTGAGTTCCAACAAGTTCTGACTCCACCAAAAAAGTTTCTAACTTTATAGGGAAAAAAAAAGGAGAGCTGCCAGTGTTATTTCTTGCTGCGTGACTTGACTTTTTTTTTGTTGATGGTTTTTTGCCTAAGACAGACAAGCTGGTAAAGATACTTTACCAGAAGCGGAAGAAACTCCTTCTGGCTCACCCGCTTCAGACAGGCTGACTTGCCCTCCCCATGCCCCATCAGATTTCAGACTCCACAAGAGTCTCTCTCCTACTTTCTGTCAAACAGTTCATAGAAAAGCGAAGTAAACGTTGCCACAGGCTAGGATGGTGAAGGAGAACATGCAAAGTCCACTCATTGCTACTCTTCCGTCCAGCTACGGCACTGTACCAAGCCCAGTATACCGCAAGGAATACTTCCTTTATATAAAAAAGTTCTGTCAGTAAGTCACAGGAACTTCTGAATGTGGCAGGGTGGATCCTGGTCAGCAGAGACAGTGGTAGTAATTATCATTTTAGAGAAACCTCTTCCCCCCAGAAATTGGCAACTGTATGAACAGGCTAGTGCTGCCTGTATTCTGAAGGGCAACGCATCTGTACTTTACAGTTCCCTTAAAGGAATGTGCAGGCTGTTAGAAGTCAAAGTTTAGAAGCTGAAACTAAGATAATAGCAATTAATTGTTAGCATATACGAACACTAACTTTTATTGTTACTGTTTGGCACTGTATACCCACCTTCCGGCTGTACCTCATGTAGGGCATCAGGGGCTTGTCTGGGGGTTTGGGGGGCTTTGGAATGGTAATGCCAGAGGAAGCCTATAAAAGAACCAACAAATCCATTCATTAACATGATCACTGGGCAGTTGCTACACACACTAGCTCTGGAAAACACTCATTCTTCTGCAGTTAACACAAAGCAACCACACCCCCCACCCGGAGAAACAAGCAACATCACCAAAAAAATTCCCCAAACTGTGAACAAGGACCACCTAGACCTGGTCCTCACAGTAATATTTTTAGGGTTTAAGTTTGTCCCTTTATCTGTAAGTTACAGAGTATAACTAGGTAACTCTTCAAAAGGGCTCCACATTCTTAAAACTGAAATAGGCAGCTCAGAAATGTACATGGAAACACCAATTAAAGCACTCCCCGTGGAAACGACCCTATGCAACTGAGCTGCACCCCACTGTCCAGATTAGCCTGCAACCCCCTCCTGGGCTCCCCTCGTCCTTCGGGTTGACACACGGCGAAGCACATCGCTTGCACTCAACCGGGGACGCTGAGCACCGACTGCTGCTGATGGAAGATGCTGCATCCCCTTTTGTCCTCTCCATCTACAAAGCACCGACCAGGGTTTTCTCCTAAAACAGTGTAGTAACATCACAGTCCCTGAGAACTGCAGGCTCTGAACAGCCCCACTCTCAAGCGCTTACACAAGGAGTTCTGTTACATTAAGTGGGAGCATTTCCATATAAATGTAAAACAGTTCCAAGACTTTTCAGGCTTATGGCCACAGAGGAGCAAATACTTGTTTGGCCAGGAAGGCTCATGCTCTTAGGATTCAGCTTTCCCATTTTTCCTCTTGGTATTTTTTGGGTGTTTTGCTGAATTTATGGAGCTCTATGGAACAATGCATACAGAACTGTGTATAAATAATGTACATGAGGTATATGCATTACCAAAATGTATACACAGATACACATACAGATGGATCGGAAAAACATTAACGGAAATTGTTTAATGCTTGTAAATTAAGAGGTGTTTAAAGACACCATACATATACCGATATATGCATGGCCGAGAGGGCTGCATATGCTTGTGACATACAGAAACGATGGACGTTCTTAGACAAAACCTGACTCCTTGTACAGGGAAAAAAGTGCATGTTTAGACAGTGCACTCAGCCGAGTTCCAGCTCATACAGGGAAACGTTTTCACAAACCAGATGAACTTCGTACATGAAGTTTGAAAGAAGGTTTATAGAAGACAAGCATAAAAAGAGTAAACTTCATTAAAAGCACCATATATTTGTTCCTTGAGAAATCCTTCTATCACGTTCTAAACTAATCGGATGTTTTGAGGTAAAAAGTTTTACGTGAAAAACTGTGAAGTTACGAGAATTACAGACACTTTAAAAAAAATCAGGGATTTGCTCTATTTCTGTGGTGTTAGTTACAAAAATGTTATACTTGGACAGTCTGCTCCTGTTTCCTGACTGTGTCCAACGCTCAGGACTTTGTATTTGGAAGAAGCTGTCACCTCTCTCATCACCTGACTCCATCTCACTTGGTTCCATGAAAAATGAACGTAACAGCCATTTTCCACACACTGACAGAGTACACAAGACCTGAAAGGATTCTACTTATTATCATCACACTCTTGTTGAAAAAATCATCTCTGAACTTGGGGCTCCGCAGCAGGTATTACCAGACTAACGTTGGAAAGAAAAATAAAAGCTTGTGTCTCTTGTGTGGCTCAACGTTTGACGCAACTACTATCAACCATCTCCAGTTTGCAAAATGTTCTTCCTTATTTTTGTGCCAATAAACCTCAATAAAATGAGCAGTTCCCTCCCTCCAAGAATTGGCACCCATGCTACAGAACTCCCTGAGCGTGGTCACTGAAGACCACAGTCTCTTTGTGGAGTTCCGCATCACACACGATTACCATGGTTTTTTCTCTGCTGAGTAGGTCCGTTTTCCTGCGAAAGGTTTCAGAGCAGAAGGGAAAAGGGGGTAGGGGTGGGGAAGAAGAACCAGAAGTACTGTTTTGTTTCTCTAAAGAAGCGGCAGCAGGCGAGACTCGTAAGAACCTAACTCTAAAGCCATTTCTGGTCAATCCTGGTGTTTGCCGGATGATGTAATAGTTGATTCTCCTACCGTGACCCGGCTGTTGGTGCCCGGGTTCCCTCCCAGCCTGTAGTTGTTGTAGGCCAGATGGCTGTATGGATTGTATCCCACAAACCCTGGTGTGCTGGGCATTTGCTGATGGAAACAAATGAGACAAAAACACGAATGAGAAATGAGCTCAAACGAGGAAAACACAGAAATGAAAATGAACTGCAATATGGCATGCAAAAGCAACCAGAGTTTAAACAAGCAAATGAGGTGTAGCAGTTGGTATCTTCTCAACACACACCTTACGCCAGTACAAACCTATTAAGGAAACAGGATTTTTAAGCAATGTGTCACTACCAATTTCTGTCTGAAGCTGGTGATTTTATTTCTCTTAAGTGAGTGTGTATCTCATTTAAACAAGTATTCTGTAAACCCAGCTCATGGCTAATAAAATTGTCCAGGAAGCCACCAGGTACTTCGGAAAGGCTCTTATATCCAAAGGGTTAAGCTTAAAAGGCAACACAGTAAGGGGGCAGAAATCCCCAGTACCAACATTTACTACACCAGTGAAAATCCCTGTCTGCTTTTCTTTCCATCATTCTGCCTGTCCAACAAACATTATACTGTCAATAAACAGGAAAAAAAACATCTCTCAAAGCACCACCCGTGCACCACTAGCAGTATCTGAGGACTCTCCTGGTGGTTTTCAAAATTTCAATATGCTGGGTCGCTGGGAGCGGTCAGTTCAGAGACACTCTCCTGTCACAGGCAGGCTGCCGACCAACAGCTGATGAACCGCTGCAGAAGATCTGCAGGTTGGAAACTATGAACTAGTCTTAACAGATCACAGAATCCAAGGCAGTTTAAGAAGTTAATCAACACATCTTCATTCATTCCTGGAAGTGGCTCGATTCGTTCTCACCTGAGTACTGTAGAGAAGAAGATGCAGCTTCTTTACAAGCCCTTACCTGCCATCTACACACTGCACTATGTTCCCTTCCTCCTGTAAAACTGGCTCCTGGCTTTTTCCATTATCCCCCACTTCCCAATTAAATTTTGTTGGAAAAAAATGGATCAACTATTTAGTAGTAATCATGATGAAGTGCTGACTGTGGTGGTTCTGTCATTCCCCTGGGATTCACAATATCCTGTAGTGTTTCTAGACAGTGTCATCCACAGCGTCCCACTCCTCAGTAGCGCTTTGGCCCTAGTAAGAAACGCATGTTCCAATGGTCTTTTAAAGCGACCTGTAGCCTGGACCCACTCTGGATTACAGTTAAAAAATTCTAGAAGGAGGTTCAGGACTCCAAGAACCCAGGTATGACAGGTACAAACACGGAATAAAAATAACCCACAAGCTGAACTACATTAAAAAGTACATGTAAACCCACTGTAGTTCATTTCTAAACAGAGGAAGTAAAACTATCCTTTAACAGCCAGCCTTCAAAAACATATTTTAGTGCCAAACACTTTAAACTCCATCACAGCCACTGACGTTTGCTCTGTCTGTGTGCCTGTGAGCAGCACACACACCTCCACCACTTCATAATACTGACACCATCTTACTCTGTATTACCATAACAACAGGTTTGACTGTTAACTACTCCTCTTCAGTAAAATCGGGTGACAATTGTAACCTCCGTCTGCTTAATTCTTTATTTCTGCAAGACAGGATTTAGCGTTACAAGGGAACTACCTTGCACAACACAGAGCGTTTTTAGTTCAGCTCTAATACTGCAGTTACCGGTATTTTGTGACGGTAGGAACTGGCTGTGGAAGAACAGGCAGGTTATTTGTCTACTTTTATGACCTGCATTCACGGAGCACAGATCATCATCTCCTGGATGTATCAAACACAACTAACACGGGAGATGCTGGAGAACAGGTAATACATGGCACTGGTCGTGGTTTGAAATCTGTTTTGTATCCCCTGCTGAAGACCAAAGAATGAACCGTGCCAACACATGCCATTTAACACCACCCGCATCCAAGCTGCTCCCAGAGGAACCCCACAGCTCCCGATACAGGAATCCAGCTCTCCAAGCAGGTGCCATCATGATCCTTCTAACATGGGCACAAGTCTCTTAAGTTGTGTGCAAAACAGAAACTGAACAAACCATGCAAATGAAGTTTTATTTATGTAACTTCTTGTCACTTCTGTTCATACGTGACAGCATTTCCAAGCATCTTCCAGTGTGACGCATGGCACAGTAGATGCGAAGGATTACATTTCACCTCAATCCCATCCTGTGGATTTCACCCCAGAGGGAGATCAAGGACACCCCACTGGGTAACGGTTCTCAAATTTTCCCTGGTAAAAAAACTTCCCGACAGCATCTTTGCTCATTCCTCTGCACAAGACCTGTATTTCCTCAGGGGAGCACGTTACCCCTAAAAGGCGTTAGAAACAGGGAGGCTGCAGAGCTGCATTTGCTTTCAAACGCTCCCCTGACCACGGCGTGCTGGTATTTCAGTTCCTTTCTGTACACACACCAGTGCAACTGGACACGATTCAAAGCTGCTGCCCATGTTCTCCTCAGGGTCACTCCACACTGGAAGTTAAATATTTCTCATGCCAGACTCCACAATACCAGTGATTTCAAGAAATTTTAGTGAGACTGGCATCAGGACTGTGTCACTATCCTGACCCAAGAGAACAGAGTTTTGCATACTCCTGCATCCCACTGCAAACCAGCTGGGTACGACAGGAACGTGAAAAAATGCACCGTTTGCCTGTGATCTGGGCACCAGCTGAGTGTGAAGTTTTGGAATTAAATATACCACTTTGTACTTAAATATTCCAGTATACTGTTACAACCCTCTGTAAATAATTTTAGACCAACTGACTGCTCACAGAAAATTAAGTGTCTGCAGGGTCTCGCCTTAAAGGTGAAACAAGTTTATTTAGCTTCTTTCATAAGCTGTTTAAAAAAAGAAGATTAATTTAAACAATGCAGATCACATGAATGATGAAATACAGCTAGTTTGTGTTTCCGGTACAGGAAGGTGATGTAACTCCGTAATTTGTGCTCTGGGAAGTTACTACAGTCTGCATCACCAGCTCTGTGTTAATGAGAAAAATCACTATACTTACGGTTGCAGGAGCTGGGGTAGGAGGTGGGGCATAAGACGGCCTTTCTGTTAAGATATAAACGTAAGCAAGTTTTTTTGTGTGTGAAAATTTGATTGAATTCTTTATAAGGCATCTGCTGTGGCAAACATTTTTAATCGATTTACAAGAACAACTCAGAAATCCTACTCTCAAAGACTTCACATTTTGCCACTGAAGAGCATAAAGCAAAGGACACGAGAGAAAAAATTAAGACCACACCACTGCTATATCACTAGCCTTTTATTTAGGCCTAAGACTGAAGAATATCAAATCCATTTACATGCACATCAGTTAAAAAGCGGGTAAGCAAAACCGGAGTGAAACAGGAGGAGGAGAAGCTGTGATACTGTGCTATTTGGATTGCCTACCAAAACAATACACCAGAAGTCAGCCACAGCAGGATTTAAGGCCAAGAGTTTGGTCAGAAATGACCACACTTTGTATCATTCTCTTAAAGCAGGGAGAAACAGGACTAGCCCACAAACAGGTTCTGCTGAACCAGATCTTTAATTTAGCACGTTAAAGGAAGAAAAATCTGAAAACTTACTTGACATTTTGAAAGGCAAATTTTCAGCCACCTGACATTATATTTGTACTTCTGAAAGACAAAAGAATATCACGCTATTAAGTGTTACGTCTTTGCTTCCCCAAATCTTTGAAACTTCATTATATTTAATATTGATTACCAAAAAGTTTGCCAATTTTGAAATAAAGACAAAATTGAGTTTCTAAAAACTAAGGCATTCTCTCTTTGAAAAATGAGTGTACTTTCCAAGGAATCTGGCCTTAAATAGCTGTGAAATAAACACGCACGTTTGTGTCATCTTCACTGAAAGCTTTAAGTCTCTCTATATTTTTTCCACTTAATAAATAAAAAGAACATACCCCACTACTTTACACTTGACTGTTTCAGGGAATTGGTATTGATGTATAAATGACCAAATTACATGGTACCAAGATGATCACAGCAGCAGTTCCCCAGGCAAGGGTGTGAGCACATTTAACCTTTTTGAACAAAGCAGGATTTTTTTCGGCCTTTGTCTTCCAGCACCTCCACCGAAGCGGCCGAGCAGTCGGACATCCTTTAGCAACACCCGAGTACAACGTGCGCGGCTTTGGGCTCACACAAACTCTTCACCACGGCACTGCGCGCCAAGTTCAAGGGGAGCCTGACCGGGAGCGGCAGAGCGGCAGCTCCAGCCCCGCTGCTCCCCCCACGCCTCCGCCGCCCGCTCTGGAGGTCCCTCAGCCCCACCGCCCCCCTCCCCGGCCACACAGCGGGGCCGGGCGCACCGCGCTCCTGACGCTGGGAATCATCGGAGCACCCACACCTGAGCCCGGAGGCCGCAGCAGCTCTGAACCGGCTGCCAAAGACACCCCACCACCACCGCCTCCCCATCCCTCCCCGTACGCGGCAGCTCCTCGCTCCGCCGTGACCGGCCGTGGCAGGGGCAGCCCCAACGGCCCCTACCAGGGAGGGGACCAAGGCCTGCCCTGGCACCCCGCCTCCAGCGAGGCTGCCCCTTGGGCCGCGGCGCGCCCCTAGACCTGCCCGCCCCGCAGCTGCCGGACCAGGCCGAACCAAGCAGGCCGCCCCAACTCACCCGCTCCAGTGCCGGCCGCGCTCCCTTTGTTCCCCACCAGGCCGGGGCGGCGCCGGGGAGGGCGCCTGCGCGTTCGGCTCCGCACTTTCGACACGCCGCCCCCGCCCGCCTCCGGCCTGCCGGCGGCTACTCTGGTTTTTACGGGTGAAGCGGTTTGCCGGCCCCGCTCGCTTCGGAGCCCCCGCTGGGCCGAGGCATTCCCGCACCCCTCCGAGGACGGCGGAGGCCAGGAAGGTTGTGGCGAATCTGCGGGACGCAGAGGGCAAAGGTGATCCGCGGCGCGGCGCCGCCCCGCCATTACCGGGAAGGACGCGCCTCCTCGCCCAGCGCGGGTGTTACCGGCGCTTCCGAAGCATCGTGCGGGCCGGGCTGTCCCCACCCCAGACTCGCAGTCTCCAGCACCAGGCTCGTCCCTTTCGCCCCGCCACAGCAAGGGGAAGCTGCGGGCGGGAACCTGCCGGCTTTCACGTTCCCGTTAGCACTTTCCATGGGGAGACTAACCCGCTTCCCGCCCTTCCGTCGAGCCGGCTCTCCGGCAGGCAGACCCGGCCGTTGTTTGCCTGCTCGCAGCGGTCCGGCGGGAGGGGCGGCAGCGGCGGCAGCCCGGTCTCCCGGTGGCGAATCTGCGGCGGAGAACGGGCGGTCGGGGGAGGCCGATGGCGCCTCGCGCCCGCCGCCATTTGGCGCCTTTTCCCTCTCAGAGGGAGCGCGCGCGGCCCCCTGAGGCGGCTGGGAAAGGCGGCAGCGTCGTGCCCGGGCCCCAGCAAATCCGTAAAGGCAGGAACAGCCCCAGCAGTGCCGGGGAACCCTTTGTCGGCGAAAAGAGCACTGGAACGATGGTTTGGGAATGGCAGGAGCGGGATGGGGCCCTAGGCCTGGCTGCGCTCACCACGGCGTGAGGGAAGGTGCCGGGGTGCTGGTGAGAGGGCGGCGCAGGAGAAGGCCCGGGCCGGCGGGACAGCCTGCAGAGTGTCGTGAAGCCCCTCGGTTATAAATGAGCGCGTAGTAGTTCTGAACTCAGCCTGACCAACTGAAACCCTCCATCCCCGAGGATCAGGAATTGCAGAGTATGGTGGGAGCAGTGGAGTTGTCTAGAACAGTTTCTTGCAGAAATTTCTGAAGGTATCCCAGGGAGGTAAAACTCTTACAAATTCAAAACACAGTTCACCGTGTGGCTCTGTCTGAGGAAGATGAAGATTTTTCAGACTTCAGCATTCAGCATAGGAGTCTTTGTGCAGTGAAGATGGTTAAAGTGAGTGAATTAAAAATGAAATGCTGCCATATGGCTCATAAGATTAATTTCTAGACATCCATAAAGGAGGATTTTGGTGGATCTGGTGAAAGTGGCAGCTGAAGGAGAGCAAACAGTGAACATTCGTAACAAGATAGCGGAAATATCTTCTAGCTTTTTTAATAGAAAAAGAGAGATGATATCTGCCTAACCCCGAAGGACGGTAGAAAGGGAAAAGAAAAAAATAACTGAATATGATACTGTGTTGCTGCAAGTTAGACCCTTTTCTTCTTGGTGCCTGCAGTTTGTCTAGCCCAGTTTGCTTTCGTTCTTAAATAAGCACATTTTTATGAACAAATAAAAGGAACAAGAACTCTGCCCTCGTCTGCCCACAGTGTGCTGTGGCCACAGTGGAAATTTGATGACATGCAGCATGATTCTGTGTGACTTTGATTTGATAACTACAGGAACATAAGAACAGAAAAGATTCCTCAGTCAGCAGACAAACACACGTCTCTTTGATCTACAGTGTCACCTGGGCAGAACATGTGTAAAGAAAAGGTGAGAGAACACGTGTTACGAGGTGAAAAATAACCTGTTTTTCCCCCTGGTTTTGACTGCTTCACACATTCATCTCTAGTTTATTAAGTGGTTTTGTTGATAGTGCTAAAATGCATTTAATGTTGATAACGTTAAAATAAATGCTAAATTTGCACAGCTTATTGAAATATTTATTACAGTGTTCAAGTACGTTTACTGACGCTCTGTGCTAATAGTTCTGAGTCATTGCAGGAGTTCTCAAAGCCAGCGATATATTCCTTGACTTTGTTTTATGTTGGATCTTTTTTTTTTTTTTACTTTCCTATTTGCCTAATTTCCATGTTGTGGTAGTGAAAGGTTTTGTCTGTGTGCACTTTTTAATGCACTGTATGACATAAGTAGTCATTCATCATCATGGCTTGGCTTCGCGGACGAAGATTTGGGAAGGGCTTTGCCCACGCTTATTGCAAGCGCGTTGATGGCTGAAAAGGCCAATGCGCGATAGGCAAGACCGGTTGCAAAGAGCACACCGGAGGGTCTCCTTGGGTGGTATAGTCGAGGCACGGTTCTTTCTGCGCTGTCTTTTCTCCTCGAGCTTGATTCTACGCGTGCTCTCAAAGGAGACAGCAGCGTTATGTATGGTGTGTCTCCAAATCTCCCGATTGGAGGCCAGGGTGGACCACTGATGGTGGTCAATATGGCCTAGGCTGAGGTGTTGTTTCAGGGAGTCCTTATATCTCCTCTTTGGAGCTCTTCTCTTGCGGCAGCCGGTGGCAAGTTCACCATAGAGCACGATCTTAGGGAGGCGGTGATCCGCCATCCTGGAGACGTGCCCTGCCCAACGCAGCTGCGTTTTCAGCAACATGGCCTCAATACTGGTGACGTCTGCCTGTTCAAGGACAGCAACGTTAGTCACGTAGTCAGTCCAGTGGATGTTTAGGATTGTGCGGAGGCAGCGCTGATGGAAGCGTTCGAGGAGTCGCAGATGGTGGCGGTAGATGACCCATGATTCAGACCCGTACAGAAGAGTAGGCAGTACCACGGCTCTGTAGACACTGATCTTTGTACTTTTCTTCAGGTGTTTATTGCACCAGACTCTTTTATGGAGTTTTCCGAAAGCTCTGTTTGCCTTTGCTATTCTGTTGTCGATCTCTTTGTCGACCGTGGCATCTGAGGAGATGATGCTACCCAGATAGCTGAACTGCTGGACTGGCTGAAGCTCTGACTCGCCAATGGTGATGTGGGGATGATGGTAATCATCTTGTGGTGCTGGTTGGTAGAGAACTACTGTCTTCTTCAAGCTGACTTCCAGCCCAAAAAGCTCAGCCGCCTCTGCAAAGCAGGATGTTAAGCGCTGCAGAGCTGCTTCTGTGTGGGCAACAAGGGCGGCATCGTCAGCAAAAAGCAGCTCGCGGACAAAGTGATTCAGGGTCTTGGTGTGGGCCTTCAGTCGCCTTAGGTTGAAAAGGCTCCCATCGGTACGATATCGGATATAAATGCCGTCTTGTTCGTCGAGGTCTGCCGTGGCCCTTTGGAGCATCATGCTGAAGAAAATTGTGAATAAAGTTGGTGCGAGAACGCAACCTTGTTTCACACCATTGGCTATTGGGAAGGGCTCAGAGAGTGCATCGCCATATCTGACTTGGCCGCGCTGCCCCTCATGTAACAGGATTATCATTTTGAGGAACTTGGGGGGACATCCTAATCGTTCCAAGATCTGCCACAGACCTTTTCTGCTCACAGTGTCAAAGGCTTTGGTGAGATCAACGAAAGTTACATAGAGACCCTTGTTCTGTTCCCTACACTTCTCTTGCAGTTGTCTGAGAACGAATACCATGTCTGTGGTACTTCTGTTGGCTCTGAAACCACACTGACTTTCAGGTAGAAGTTCTTCTGCGATAGCGGGTACCAATCTGTTCAATAATATTCTTGCGAGAATTTTTCCAGCAATGGAGAGCAGAGTTATGCCTCGGTAGTTTGAGCAGTCTGACTTTACTCCTTTTTTCTTGTACAGGGTGATGATGATTGCATCACGGAGATCTGGTGGTAGTTCGCTTTGTTCCCAACAGCGCAGAACTAGCTCGTGAAATTTAGCATGGAGCGTTTGGCCTCCATGTTTCCAGATTTCAGGTGGGATTCCGTCGACCCCAGCTGCCTTGCCGGTTTTCATCTGCTGTATGGCCTTAAGGGTCTTTCCCATAGTAGGGGCTATATCCAATTCATTTTTCACCGTTTGTTTTGGGATGAGCTGGATTCCTGAGTCTTGGACTACACGGTTGGCACTGAAGAGAGTTTGAAAGTGTTCAGACCATCGATTCAGGATGGAGGTTTTACCTGTGAGAAGCGTTTGGCCATCTGCGCTGAGTAGGGGGCTTTGAACTTGGTGTGTGGGTCCGTACGCTGCTTTCAGAGCCTCATAGAATCCTCTGTGGTCACCCAAATCTGCGCATAGTTGAGTCTTTTTTGCTAGGTTGAGCCACCACTTGTTCTGGATGTCTCGAAGTTTCTGTTGGAGTTTACTGCATGCAAGACAAAAGGCTGCTTTTCTTACATGGCAAGATGGTTGAGCGAGGTGTGCTTGGTGAGCAGATCTCTTCTTTGCCAGAAATTCCTGGATCTCTGGATTGTTTTCATCAAACCAGTCTTTGTTCTTCTTTGTGGAGAACCCTAAAAATTCTTCGGAGGACTGCAGGATGCTATTTTTAATATGTTGCCAAAGCGCTTCAGGAGAAGAGTCTAAGGGACAGTCTTCAAGCCTAGTTTGAAGGTTTGCCTGGAAGCTGTCTCTCACTGCAGCTGTTTGAAGATTGTTAACTTGGAGCCTCCTCCTCAGAATGCCGCCCCTCTTAGGTTTGGGCTTAAAATGGAGGTTAAGTTTGCAGCGCACAAGGCGGTGGTCTGTTTGACATTCTGCACTAGGCATCACTCGGGTGTGACAGACATCGCGAACATTTCTCTGGCGCACTAAGATATAGTCAATGAGGTGCCAGTGTTTAGATCGAGGATGCATCCAGGTTGTCTTCAGGCTGTCTTTCTGCTGGAAGATAGTGTTGGTGATGGTAAGCTGCTGCTCAGCACAAAACTCTAGCAAGAGGCGACCGTTGTCATTGCAGTTTCCAACTCCATGCTTGCCTAGTACTCCTTTCCAGGCTTCAGAGTTCTTACCTACTCGGGCGTTGAAGTCACCAAGGATTATGATCTTATCATCTGCAGGAACCTTTTGAGTAAGGCGGCGCAGATCGGTGTAGAATTTGTCTTTTTCTGTAGGGTCAGCTTGGAGAGTTGGGGCATATACGCTGAAGAGAACAACATGTTGCTTGTTGTGTAGCGGGAGGCGTAAGGAGATAATGCGATCAGAATGACCTGTTGGCAAATTTTCAAGTTTAGAGGCGATGGAGTTTTTAATCATGAAGCCAACTCCGGAATGATGACTTTCGGTTTTGGGTTTGCCTGACCAATACAGTGTGTAGCCGGCACCATGTTCTTTAAGGCTGCCTTCCTCATGAAGGCGAACTTCACTGAGAGCAGCAATGTCGATGTTGAGTCGTGACAGTTCGTGAGCAATTATAGCAGAACGGCGTTCAGGACGCCCACTGTCTGCTGTATCGAGCATGGTTCTGATGTTCCAACATGCGAGTGTCAATCTGGACACACCTTTGGAGGCAGGTGTATGCCTTTGTCTCTTTGTCTTTGGTTGACCGCAGAAGAAGATGTCCGTTGGCCGCGGCTAGCCAACCGGATTGGAAGGGAGATGAGCTTTGGTTAGGCCACCTTTTCTAGGCCCCTCTCCATGTGGAGCAAGCAGTGCTCTCCTTGAAAAAGGCTGCTTGGTCATTCAGGATGCTGCCGAACGAGACTGTCATCTCCCGGGTCAGTCTCAAGCGACCAATGTCCTGAACCGCCTGCATGCAGGGTTGGGTCTGCGGCTTCCAGTGACATCTTTCCACCTGCCGTTTCGTCCCTTGCCTGACGCTACAGGGCTTTGCAAACGTGAGTACACCCTTCAAGCCTGCGCGGTGGATTTTTTAGGTGAGGCGCAGCGTGCGCAAGACTGGCCCCACCCTTTACACCTGAGGTTCATCTGCCAGGGCCGAGCGAGCTTGGACGGTGACAGCGAAGTCCTCAGGTCGTAGGTTTGGTTAGAGTATCCTTCTCTTAGATGGATGGCCTTACAGGGCTAAACGAGCTCCATCTGCCCGGGTTTGGAGTTAGAGTTGTCCTTCTCCTAGGATGGTTGCCCGAAGGCTAGTGAGCCCATCCTGCCCGTGGACACACTTTGTCTGACCCTTCAGTTGAGACCTGTCAGGCTTGGGAGACCCTACCGGAGGCATATGCCACCACCAGCATAGCTCTCAACTTCGCAAGGGCACGCAAGCTCTTTCCCCACGGCAAGGGGGTGCCCATGAAAGAGAAGTAGTCATTACAACTCACAAAATAGGCATGGGCAAACGCAATTTTAATACTTTTTTATTGTAGTACTATCCTTTACTTTGGTAAGTCTGTATCCCTGTTTAAAGTGCCTTAAAGCAATTAAAACTTAGTTTAAGTTCAAGTATTGTAAAATGTACAGATTATAAGCACAAAAAAAAGCTGCATAGTGAAAATACTAGAGCAGGCTGATACATTCAGGATGCCAAATACTCAAGTATTAACCTCACCAGATCAGTATTAAGGTTAATGATAATTAGCCAGCTTCACACAGTAGGTACAGGACTGTGGGCAATATAAATGCATCGATCTTACCATTAACGGAAGAGAGAAGCATAAATCAGCACTGGAAGAATTTGTAGTATCTGTTTCTGTAACACATGCCGCAAGTCATAAGGCAAATACTGACACTTAAATTAATCTTTCACATGCTGCTGTGAATCCAGTGCACCTGGTATGTGGTTTTCGAGGTCCTGAGCCGCTGCAATCCCCGCGATTTCCATGCGAGTTTGTGACATCCTGGATTCTTAAAATCCTCATAAACCATCAGTCTTGGCTTAATACAATTTTGTTTGAATTTTTGTTTGAAATCTGTCTCACAAGGTCATCAAGAAGCAAGTCTGAGTTTGTGTTTTTGTTTTTTCCTGTGTACAGAGGCAAGATCATCTACTGTACTTTGTATTTGCCCAGAGCTACTTCACGTAGTAGTGAGGGGTACTTCATGGGCATGGTAGACATGTACTTCCCATACGTAGCCCTTATTTTGTCCACTTCATTTGAAGGAATAATACTTGTACTCTGGTGTCATAGCGACTTCTTAGGTGAAATAGATCAAGAGTGTAACTCACCTGAAATACTTGTCAGAAGAGGAATTTTTTGAAGATATTTTAATTCATATTGTTCTAATAAAGTTAATTAAACACCAGCATTGAAATGGTTGACTCCTTTCATTTGAACAGCTCCAGAGTACAACCTTATTTGCTGTGGCTAAGAAAGCTGGGCCCAGGTATGTGTGGGCATGTGAGAGAATGGTTGATTTTCAGCGGAAATTACTGCTTCAAAGTCAGTGAACAATATGGCTAAAATATTACTGGTTTGTAACAAGAATTTTAAAATGTGTAAGGGAAAGACATTTTTGCTCAGTTGTTGCCTAAAAAAATTAATTTAAAAATACCAGCCACTTTTAAAAGAAAATTCTTTGTTAACCGTTCATGTATTTTAAAAGCATCTTTTCATGTAACTTTTGCTGTTAGAAAGAGTTATTTTAAAATGTATTTCCAGAAGTGTGACAGTTGTGATATAAATTATTACAAGGATTCATCAGTTGTTACACGTTTGCAATACTGAATAATGAAGAGAGTGAACTACGCATTTCCCATTTCCAGAAAGAGAAAACATGTTCTCTTTACAAAGGCAGAATATGTCAAAGTATAAAGTTACAGTTTAATTATTGTAATATTTGGTGAAATTCTACAAAACAACAACAATAATGAGAAAATTAAAGGGCGCACCCAGAGTATAAAACTAGTAGGAGTTCGATTTCTTGGAATCTGGACTCCCTTGTTCTTCTCCCTTTCTTTTAAAAGCTCGTGGGTTTTTATCGTATTCTCTGAAGTGCTCGGTAAGATTCTGCAGTTGAAGCCAGACACACAGCAGGCTGGGGAGTCCCTTTGCAGTTTATTTCCAGAGCCTGCTGGAGATGAACTTTGGGTGGGTTTGCTGGAAGTTAAGGTTTGATAGACGGAATGCTGCAAGATCTCCTCATTACCAGCCTGACTTCGATGTCGGGAATTTTCTTTTTAGTGTGCAAACAGCCTTCATCCGTCACTGCCAGGTGGAGATCAAAGCGCAATGAAACAGATTTTTTCCTTAAGCGGGGGTTGTCCTTAAAAAAAGAACCTTCCCATTCTTTAATGACTTCATCCACTTTTTCTGTCCTGAAACAGTAAAGCAAATGGATTTATAATGTGGATTACCGCTCCGCAGGACTGCTTTTAAACTACAGAGAGAAACTGCATAAAAAAATGTCACGTTATTTTAGATAGCTACTGAGACACTAGAATTTTTCTTTTATTTCACAGGTTCATTCTCCAGAAAAGCTAAATAAAGGGTGAGGGTTCATTTTATTCTTGGTTTTCTACTTTTAAGTAGACATGGATAAAACCCCACTGCTCCAAACACATCAGGCCATTTGTTTCCAAGGAGAAAGTTTGGAATCCAAGCTCAAAAACTTTGCAAGAAACCTCTGTACTGTAGCAGGCGGGAGAGAATTCTGGCATCTGAAAGCCTTCAGAACAAGGAGGAGGAAAAGCTAGTTCAGATCCAGACCTCAGAATGTAGATCGACATTAAGTTAAACAAGAAAAAAGGGCAGAAGCAGGATGTGAATTGAAAACCCAGCTGAGTGAGTGACATTTATGCACCCAAATCCTATTGATTTAATCCTCTACGTGTGTTGGGATCCAGATCTACAAGTCTGTCTCTGGGGCCTTACTCAGGTGGAGTAACTGCTCCCAGCTGAGCAGCCCTGTGCGGATCTGACAGACTGTGTGAGGTGAACAAAGCTCAGGGGTAAGAATAAGTGTCAGGTATGGGGGGTGTATGGTGGCCCATACGGTGGCAGTAATTTTTGTCTGAATTTCTACATTTTCCCCAGCTGACTGCAGGTCGGTGCCAGTGACATGGTACACCACAGGCTGGTTGAAATGTAATGCTAGTGGACAAAAGAGAGCGAGGCCGTCCAACGCTACTAAAGTAATGTAAGGTGAACAGTTCATACTAACAGACTTTCACATGTCCACTGAGGCGCCAGGCTCTCCGTGCCCTGATTGCAACTGGTGGAATGAAGGAGCTGCCAACAGCAAGTTAGAGCAGCCAGGCCTGAATTTATGTGCATAAATCTGCCCCAGAGGGCCGCTGCAAACACGGTGTGGGCTCTTCTGCTTTCAGCCTTAACCAGATGAATTATTCATAGTCTTATTCTCAACAGAAGTAGAAATTACAAATCCGAAGCATCAGCATGATATCATTAGCTTCTGAAGTAAGTACTAATAAAAAGAACTTTAAAATTTAATGTGTTGTTCAGACATGTCTTTCAATACACTGTCAAGAACTATCACTGTTCATCTGGAGCTTCTTGGCTGTGTGGGCATGGTACAACAGATACTAGAGAAGGGGAAACTCAAAGCCATTGAAATGTAAGGCACATGATTTAACTTTCAGTCGTTATTTTGTTAAATTCATGTTTGTCTTACTGTACAGTGCCATGAGCTTCAGCACTTTCCTTCATAACGTGTCCATCTAGGATTGCTTGTCTTGTCATCAGCTCCACCTTCGCAGGTTCACGCTTCTTTCCACCACCTGTAAAAGAAAATGCAGATACAGTGGGCACGTGGAAGAGGAAGGTCAGGACACGGGACCTAGAGGTCTTTTTTCCTCCTGCTGCGCTGGAAGAAGATCCTTTCATAGTATCCAGTGATTTGTCAGTAGATGGAAACCTCCTTTGGAGCCATTACACCCTAAGGGGAAGCTGTCTAAAAACTCACGGGAAGGTGGCGTAAGGGCAATCTTGCTAGTGGCTGGCTTTTTGTCATCCTTCTGGTCAGGCTGAGAGCAACGAAACCTGCAAAAATAAAAATCATTACAGTAATCTTAAAATATTTAATTACTTTAATCCAAAACTTTTCTTATTAGTAGCTATGAACAATTTAAAAAGTATGGGAACCAGGAGAAGTTCTGTTTGGTTGTAGTGTTGTGAGGATTTCTCATTCTGCCTATGGAACTGAAGAGAGATACTGAAAATAGCTGTGTGATTTCTTTGTTGGTTTTGGACAGTTTTTAGCCAGTTTGTTGTGCACCAGGAAGACCTACGTAATTTCATTAATACTGAAGTTACAATGAAACCATTTCTAAGGGTTTTATCCTGTAGTTTTTTAATGATTGGTTCATGTGTTTATGATTCTGATGATGGTTTCAATGACAAGTCCTGAACTGGAAGATAACTTTGGGTTCTTTAAACAACAAGTACCTGTTCTCTTCTTGCTCAAGCAGGCTGCGGTATGTTGCGATCTCCTCCTCCAGTTTCATCCTGGTGTTCAGCAGAATTTCGTGCTCTTGAAGCTGTTTCTCAATACCTCTTCTCACGTCCAGCAGCTCTTTCTCTAAGCATTCAATCTCCCCTTCTAGATTTTGTAGCTGCATGTGGTACTGCTGCTCTGTGGCACGCAACGAGCGTTCCAAACCCTTTTCCTGTGAAATTTAACTCATATTGTAAGATTTGGGAAGTGTATGTATAAAGATGTTAGATGTACTTCTCATTAACAATCTGTGTATTTTTACATCGGTTCTTTTAAGAATATTTGTTAGGAACAGGAGTAAAGCTTTGCTGAGAAATTTTCCAGTAAAATCTCTAGTAATTTGAAATAGGATTAAAAAAATGTAGTTTTCTGTTCTACCAGCAATCAACTACCATTGATTTTACAATCTCTGATTTTCCCTGTGTGGTTAAAACAATCTCCAGCTCAGGACTGTATGAAACCTGAGTGGAATGTGTGCTCTTATAACTTATCTGTATTAGTCAAGTCAGTAAATTCCTAATGTATTTTATCAAGCATAAATTGATAAATTTGGTCCACACATTCAAAAAAAAGTCATAAACCTGATGTGAACTGGTTAGGCAGAATGACCAGGAACTTGGTGACGGAGTGTCATGCAAATAGATGTTTGGCAGGTGAGGAAGCCTGCAAAGCTGAGTGTGTCATGAGTGGCCGCTCCTGAATCCAGACGTGAGAACTCTCAACTGTGAGCAAATGGCTCGTGGGTTCGAGCAGCATGACGAGCTGGCAGCCTCCGTCAAGCTCTGCGTTCCTGTGTGTGCGCATTTCTGCTGCACAGTGGATCTAAAGCTGAATTGTGGAGTAGTTTATATCAAGAAAAAGGTTCATTTTTTCCAGGAGATTTCAAGTTTCATTTTACGATGCTTACCACAGCATGGAGAGATTCAATTTCCATCTGCATGTGGTGCCACTGCCGCCGCGCTTCACAGAGTTCTGCTCGGGCTGCCTTTAGTGCTTCCGCATCTTTGTCCATTCTTTTAATTGTAGCTTCTTCTCGCTACGGGGGGTATAAAAAAGATAAAATCATAAAAAAAATATTCAAATGACAAAAATAAAAGAAATATATCGAAGTATCTAGTTGGCATTTTTTAGAATCATATAAATTTGTTCAAGCTTATGGCGAGGAGTTAATACTTTATGTGCTGTGAAGATGGGAAGCCCTTAACCTGCTGTGTTGGATGGGAGGTGGCTGTCCGCATCTTTCTCCCTCCCACATTTGTTGTAGAGGAATTCCCACACAAATTAACCAGTTGTATTGAGACCTTGCTCACCTCTGGAGTCAGCGGGCGTAGCTTCATGGAACTCAGGAATTGAGTCAAGTTCAAGCTGCCAGGTTTGAATAAGGTCCTTTGGTTTTAATGTATTTTTGACTTCTAAGACCAGCTTTATCAAGAGGGACCCCTTTTGAGTGGTTGCATGAATATCTCACAATGGACAAGTGCTGGAGTTATGTTTTCTCCTGGCCTGGTCATTGACTAGGTTTCAGGTTGTACCTCCATCCGCTGAGGTACGGGCAGCATCTTTGTCCAAACCTCAGCTTGCCCTTGTCGGTGAAGGACGGGTTAGTTAAGATTTACCTATCACAGGAGGGAAAACAGTGGCACGTTCTGAGTATGTGCTGTCACCCATGTTAAATGTGACCGTTCAGAGATGAAGTGCCTCATCTAAGCTTAATCCTGATCTAAAATATTATCTGAGATAATTTAACTTCCAGAATGATTGTTTTGCTTATGGAAGTTATTTTTCCTTTCTGATTCTGAGTTTTACTGGCAGTGGTAAGATGCCAGAAGCACTTGAACAATACATGCTCATTTGCATGTTTTCCTGCTCTATGTAGGTTGTAAGGATGCCATCAACTCTAAGAAAATAACTCTTTCATTCAGGTTTTGTGAAGCAAGTAAAGTAAGTTTCTCCCCACCTCTGCCCTAACTTACTGATCTATTGTAATTTCATCATGCCATCGTTTGGGTGAAAAGCCTACATCTGGCTAATCTAGAAGTGAACACTCAATATTCTTTGCTTGCCCTTTTTTCCTGGGTACTGCAGAATGTATGTGACAAGATTATATCAATGTACGCTGGCTGCTTTGTGCCAAACACAAATCTCAGCTTGACTTAACTGTGTGGGTGCGAGCTGCTGAGTGTCGTTGGGTTACTGTGAGATCAGCCCGACTGCAGCAGGCGTCTGGCCTGGGGTAAAATAGACCTCCAGAATTTCTGCAGTACCCAAGAACTACAGCAAGGTGATAACATCTCTAATTTTCACCCTGAATTTCTTGATGTGTGATGGCCCAAAAGTGTTTTGCCATTTTATTTCAGAGTTCGGTTGGGTTTCAGGGATGTTTTCTATGTCAATCTCTAACAGTAGCACTGGGTGTTGATAACATTTAATCAGTCTGTGTGAAAGAACAAATCACATTTGCTGACGAGTATAAGATAGTTATACTGTGAACAACAGAAAATAGCTCCTGAAGAGGTACAGGTCTCTTTAAAATCGGTGCTAACAATGGTAAAGCTTTCTGCGGCTACATGGATTCCTCACATTGCCTTTGATTTTGAGATTGTCTTTTCCTGCGGGAGAACTGATCGGAGCTAGAGGTTCCCACGCTACAGCATTATGTTGTCCTCTCTTAAAACACACAGTATCACTGTTGCAGGTACAGAAAAACATCCTGATGAATTACACAGCGTTCCCTTAGCGTGAACCTCATGCCCTAAACCGGATCTATTGCCGTTGTTTCTAGTTCACATCTTACTGCAGTACAATCCAAATCCCTTCCCCAGAAAATGCTGCATTGAAAAGGCTATACTGTACCTCGGAGAGGCTGAGGGAGGAGCTGTGCGGGCAGGGCTCGTCTCCTCGCTCGGGAAGGTGCGTGGCTGTGTGCGGTCATTACCTAGGTCCTTGCTGAGATGAGGGTCTTGATCTGATTGCCGGTGAGGAGCGTTTCATACTTTGCCCGGCTCTCTCCGAGGAGCTGGGACGGTCCCGTTCTCCTCCCATCCTCCACCTTGGCTCGCCCCGCCGTGGCGATGGGATGAGCCGGCTGCGGCAGAGCCGTCAGAGCAGCGAGAGCAGCCAGAGCGCGGCCGCGTTTTAAAGCTGCAGGGCGGTATTTCAGAGGAGGCGCCGGAAGGTCAGGCGGCGGTCCTGAAAGGCACTTTAGTGAAGCGAAGGTCTGTCCCTTTTCACTGAACCACCGAATCCTTTGGGTTGAAAAAGAACTTTAAGCCCATAGAGTCCCAGCGTTCCCCCAGCTCTGCCAGGTCCCCACTGACCCCTGTCCCTCAGCACCACCCCGAGTCCCCCCGTTTCCCCAGCTCTGCCAGCTCCCCACTGACCCCTGTCCCTCAGCACCACCTCAGCACGGCTAGGGAACCCCTCCAGGGATGGGGACTCCACCACTGCCCTGGGCAGCCTGGGCCAGGTTGGGACAACCCCAGCGGGGAAGAAATTGTTCTCCTTGTCTAACCTCAACCTCCCCTGGTGCAACTTTTTCAGCGGTTAAAATAATGATTCCTAAATTATGTGCTGAAATGAACATATACAATGTCTTGATGGTTTTGTTACACTATAGCTGGGCTTTTTTATAATCTCGGAAATGTGGGGTTAAGAGATACAAAGCAAAGGACAGAATGACAGCTCCACATCAGGAGAGAGCAGTCACCAAGGGGAAGGGAAGGGAGCAGCTTCCCAGCAGTACACCCGTACTGGTGGTGGAGCTGCTGCAATGTGCCTTCATCAGGCAGTTGTGCAGCACTGGAGCAGGTTATTGAGGGATATTATGGAATTTCCATCCCTGAAGGTTTTTGAGACTCAGCAAGTGAGGCCTCAGGTGGCTGACGTGATCTAGTGTTGGGGACTGTCCCGTGTGGGTAGAAGAGCCAGGCTCCTGGACATCCCCGCAGCCAGCATGTCGGGGTTTTTATGGGCAGGATCACAAAAGAGGGAGAGAAGCCAGCACCGCTAGTGGTAATGAGTGTGTATGTACCTCCTGCACGGGGTTTGGCTCCTCTTCTGCAGAATGCCAAGTTCTGGTGAATCAACCCTTCAGACACAGCCAGCTGCTGTCAGAAACAGCGTCTGGTTTGTCTCTGGAGGGGTTTGTGGCTCCTCCGCCATGGGTCACTGTGTTCGGCTCACAGAATGCGCAGGTCACACAAGATTCTGACAGCGTTCCTGACAGCTGCCGGGGAGGTGGAACATACAGGTTGTCTGCTGTGCTGTGTTTTCTGCAAATAATTCTTCATTTCCTGGGTCACTGTAGCTGCTGTATGATCCTAATGATCTTGTCTGCTAAGGGCAGCTCTTACCTCTTTTTCAAAGTTTTTTCAGTGATGCACAACACGAGAAATTTAGTAAAAAAATACACGTCAGTAAAAAATAAAAATTCAATAGATAGAATGAATTTTCAGACTCCAAATAAGAATATACATCAGTAAAAAAAGGCAGAGGAAAAAAGGCAGTAACTTGTACAAGAAGCTGGTCTTTTTAGAAGTCCAAGTATTGTACCACTTGAAAGTCTCCTTGTGTCCGTAAGGCTTCCTCATCCTTGGCTCTGTCTGCTGGCACATCTGAAAGGATCCTGTGTTATGAGTTTATTTTTCTTAGCTGGCTGCTTTTCAGCTGACCTGGACTGAGATGAGAATGTTTTGTTGTCCACTATCTTTTCTACAAGTGTCTTAATTAATCTAGTTTTATGTAGTTCTAAAACCAAAATATTGATGCTGTTTTTCATGGATGGTACTAGAACAGTCACATAATAAAACCATCAGGAATCCATCACACAAACGTAAGATATGAAACCTTAGGACAGGATAGACATTAATAGGGAGAGCCTGTTGTGTACAGGCAAATAAGAACCTGCCATGTAATTGAAAATCTTCCTTTGTCTTTGCATTGCTGTACCGCTTGTTTGCAGTTCACTTTCAGTTCCCTGGGACTCGGGATGTCTGTTTACATCAGGCGAAGTAGAGGCTGTTGAGTGTCCAGAAAAGGAATCCAGAACTGTCTACGTTTGAAATACAGTATAGAGCTCTGCACGGTCCCACAAACCGAACTTCATGCCTCAACAAGCATCTATGGATGAAGCTTCAGATTACCAGAAGCTGAACATTTGTCAGCTGATACAATTTCTAAAAGCTTTAAAAAAAATTAGCACTAATGCTTTCTTGTTTCGTCTTTTTTTCAGGTGTAAAGGGGACATCTGGCTGCGAGATCCCTGAAGGTTAAAGGTAGGTGGCTGTAAGCAATTGTTTCTTTACGGGGATGTATGTAATTTTGAATTGTAGCTACTTTCAATGTTCATATTTTAGATGGATGTTGGATTTTCATTATTTTTGTAGTTTGGATACTGTGCAGCCGTTGTTTGGGTTCTGTGGTACAGCGTGATGGTGCTGTGGGGATTGCAAACCTCGCTGGTTTCCCACAAGGCGGGAGCTAGAGCAGCTTCTAGGTTTTACATACACCAAAACTGCACTCTAGGCAATTCAAAGTCACCTTTTACATCATGATGTTAAATTAATTCAGGATTAATGTGTAGGTAATTGATGTGATATGCAGCAGAAATCTACATCGAATGATGTAGGGAATGGTGATGGCTTTCATTGGTTCGAAGCTGGAAGCAGGAATAATGCTAGTAGTGGGTTTTATAAAGAGCAGAATGGAAACGTATGAAATCTGTGCTCCCATTAAACTTCCAGTTTGCATCAAGCAGTTACAGGATGTGATAGAACGTGCGGAACGTTTGTATTCTAGAGACACAGTAATACACGGGTAAGGGGCGCAGTAACTTCCTTGTCTTACCTGAGCATCACACACAAATCGTCGAGGATTTGGCTCAAGAGCAAAGGCTTAGGAGTAAAGTGTCAGGGAGTTGTATTTTGGTTCATAGTTTTGCTTTGGATGAGATTCTTTCCATAGTGCGTTGAAGTTGTCCATCCGGAAGCCAGAGTTAAGGTTTGAAGGCTAATGTCGTGCTCCCACCAGATGGCATCCGGGACACGAGCCACCGCGCCATGGCGGGGGTTGGCTTTTCGCTTCCTTCCCACTCCTGCAATCCCTACAAGGGGTTCTGTTTGTGAAAACCCCTCTCTTCAATGGATGGCTTTAAATGCTACGTTAACGAGTGTTCCTGCCATCCCACACCTCAACCGTTTTTAACATGTTTGTGTTCTAGCACTGGGGTGGTTTCCTTAAATGACTGGGGAGTGCTATACCACACACATTGTACATGGTGCAGCAAGATACCCCTCCAAATGGCAAGTGTGGGTCAGGAGCTGCAGTCCTAGATGAGGAATGAAGGGAGACTGATACCTCAAAGCTTGTTGAATCCTTTTTATTAGTCAAGAAAACTGGAAAATGAGGTTAGAACAGCAAAATTATTCTATCTATTAATTACTAAACATTATAACAAAGCATATCTAAGTAAATGCCTAATGTGAGCACCATATTTCTAGTGATTGAACAAAGAATTAATGATATATTTAAAGAGTGCCATGAAAATAATGCAGGTAATACCAATAGACAGAAGCAGAAAGTATATTGTGTGCTGCTAAGAATGGCAATGCAGGCTTTGTTTCATGTGAAAGAACCTCAGTAAAAGGGCAATCTGTTTTTATCACTTCATACAACAGAACAGCAGTATTTATCCATTTTGGCTTTGACAAAGCATGAGTGACCGGATCCTTTCCAGTGTCAGATTGTGCCTTATATCTTCTCTTCCACTTCCTTAACATGGGATGCCACAATTTTTCCATCTACCACTTCTTCAACAATTGTCTTGATCTTTCTGGTTTTGGTAGGATCTGAATATCATAAACAAAATAAAAAACATTTATCAAAATGTTAAAAATTACAAAACAGAGCAGCATGCACACAGGAACAGCTACATCCTTTTCCTTTCAAATTGGCTTCTTGTTACAATGAACTCGGCGGTGTAGTTAAACAGAAGAGTATGTGAGGGTTTATTGAGAAGAAAGACTTTAGAAACAAAATTTTATTCAAGTTCTACCTACCCTGAGAAGAATCCAGTGATTGTGTTTGTGATTTGGACCCTGTCAAGGATGAGCTTTCAAGTGTAACTCCCTGTCCTGCGCTCCTGAAAGAGAACCAGAGACACGCAGTACTGCAGGGTGTGCGGCAGGATCCGGAGGAGTTCCTGTTCCGGGCTGGCATTGACCCGTGGTTGGAAATGCTGAGCAGAATGGCTCATTCTCCTCAGCCCGGGTGTATCTGTGTTATTTCAGAATCATCGGATGAGCCTCACTGTCTTCTGGTGAACGTACACTTGTTTTACCTCTTTTTTCCAGGGAAGGATATTGCTAGGGAAAACAGATCAGAGATGTTTTATATAAATGAGTTACGTACACAAGCTCGCCATCCAGCAAGCGACGATAGGTTTCAATCTCCATTTCCAGGCGAGTCTTGATGTCTAGAAGTTGCTGATACTCTGCATTCTGGCGCTCCATGTCAGCCCTGACCTGGAAGAGCTGAGACTCTAGGTTCCCGATCTGCAGCTGCATTTGAGAGAGCTGAGCGCAGTAACCTCCTTCCGTTTCTGCTAAAGTGTCTTCAAGGGATTTTTTCTGTGTAAGAAGGATATTAAATAATCTCTGATTGAGGAATAAAAATTCTTGACAGAGACAAACCCATCTGAAATAGTTTAATGGCGGGAGTAAATGTAGCCTCATTACTTAGAGATTTTTGCTCTTTTCTTGAAATGCCAGTTTGAAAACTGCCCTTTGCAGCTTCACTGACTGTGAACGTAAAAGTTCATCTGCTTTACAACTTGCAATGCAAATATATCTGTTACTGCTATTTAGGGACAAAAGAATGCAGGGTTTAATAGGAAGTAATTGCAAATCTTAAATCCTATAGAATAGGGTAAGATTTAACAACACTTCTCAAGTTGGAAGATTTATTCTGACCAGTCAGCAGCTTCCTCAGAACGTACCATGGCGAGCTGCGATTGCAGTTCAATTTCCAGGCTCTGGAGAGTCCGTTTTAAATCTGTGATCTCACTCTTTCCTGACTGGAGCTGCTCAGTATTGGTGGAGATTTCCCTTTTCAGCTCCCCGCTCTGAAATGACAGGGCAGAATACAGTGTAATTTTACTGTTCCAAAGATTTAGCTCATTTTTACATGACTTTTACATTTTTCCGCTGAATTTGCTGTCTCTGGGCGTTACCTTTTCATTGAACCATGCTTCCGCCTCCTTACGGTTTTGCTCAGCGATGACTTCGTACTGTCCCCTCATGTCGTTCAAAACCTTGGTCAGGTCAGTTCCTGGAGCAGCATCCATTTCAACGCTGACTTGTCCAAACGTGCTGCTTTGGAGGCTCTGAAGCTCCTGGAGAGTTTTAAAAGAAAGAACAGTTTCTGTTAATAAAAGGCAAAATAGTTCCACCAAAAATATATATAAAGAAATATAAGTGGTATAAATTCTGTTTCAATCAGAATCTGTAGCATGTGTGCGTATTTCTTTCACTCTTTCACTTAGTGAACTCAAAAAAGAACAGCAAACAAAACTTAAAATGAAACCAAGGAGCTCCTACTGCTATAAATAAGGGAATAATTTGATATTTTTCAATTCCATCTGCCTTGTTATGAATTCACACACACAAAAAAAGAACTACCTCTTCATGGTTCTTCTTGAGATAAGCCAGTTCTTCATTCAGGCTTTCAATCTGCATCTCCAGATCAGCTCTTGTCAGGGTCAGCTCATCAAGAACTCGGCGCAGACCGTTGATGTCAGCTTCCACGCTCTGGTGAAGAGCCACTTCATTCTCATATCTGTAAATGAAGTAATTCAGTATGATTTTTTACCTGATGAATGAGATCAAATGCAAACTGTCACTATGTACTTATATAACTTTTAATGTTAAATCTTAATACATGTAATTATTGTAATATTCTTTAATAATTATGATATTCTACAAGGAAAGATATTTTTACATGCAAAAGAATTTTTTCCTTAAAATATTAGTTAGAGGTTTTGTACTATTAAGTTAGACTTACTTCAGTCGGAAATCATCAGCAGCCAGTCTGGCATTATCGACCTGCAGAATGATTCTGGCATTGTCGATAGTGGCATTAATGATCTGGAATACAAACAGTGTTCAGAGAATGGTTTTATAGCCCCATGGCTTTGCAGCTCATAACTGTTATCCTAAATACGATTATAATGTTAAATGGCATTTGTTAGTCTCTTGTACAATTTACTATGAAAATACATAGGAGAGATGTTCGTCTTCTGCAGCTCAGCGGGCTTCACCGAAAGCTCGAACACCGCTTTGCATCCTGTGACCAGCTCGTTTCCAACCCTGCAGCCCTTGCTGGGCAGTCTATTTCAGGAACTGAATTCGTGATGGACGAGATATGAAACTGAGTAGAATTTAAACTTGGTGATCTACAAGAGTTTGAGGCACTAGATTCCATCACCGCCTTCTTCAGTTAGCCCAAGGCACAGGGTGCTGTGGGGTGTAGCTACGGAACTGCCGATAATATACAAGAAAAATCCTCCCCCCAATACCCGTGCTGCCTGACAGGTCACTGCAGGCATTGGTGCTGGAGAATACATTTGCTGTTGGTTTCTGAAAAGGAATTTGTTAGCTTTATCCAGACTATTATTTGGTGATTTGCAAATGCAAATCTCCATGAAGTACAGTGCTTGGCTACCTTGTTTCGAAGCTCTTCAATTATAGGACAGTATTTACTATAGTCATTCCCAGATCCAGGGACGCCAGCGCCAGGGCCGTTTTTCTCATACCACTCGCGGATTTTGCGCTCCAACTCAGTATTGGAGTCCTCCAGAGATCGTACTTTGTCCAGATAAGCAGCCAGACGGTCATTGAGGTTCTGCATAGTTTCTTTTTCTGAGCCAGAAAGAAGGCCACCATCCCCAGCTCCAGCAGTGCCAAAACCACCTCCAAAAACAGATCCCGAGCCACCACCAAAGCCGCCTCCAAAGCCAGCGCCTGAGCTGCTGCCGAGACCACTTCCTAAACCTCCACCAAAAGCACTGCTTCCATAACTCCCACTGAAGGCACTACCAAAGCCTCCACCAAAGCCACTGCTTAAGCTGCTCCCAAAGCCTCCAGCTGAGCCACTCCCAAACCCCCCACTGAAGCCAGAGCCTGAACCCACCATAGAAGCAGCACCAAAACCTCCACCAGCTCCACCACCAAACCCCAGCGCACTGCCACCAAAGCCTCCACCACTAGAACTAGCCATCCTCAGAGGTCCCCCGGCCAGGCTGCTCCGGGACGAGAATTGCCGGGATCCTCCGCTCGGGCGCACAGAGAGGGCCATGGTGCTCCGGTGCCACGAGCTGTGCCTCGAAGTGAACAGCACAGAGCCGGGCAGTGCAGAGAGTGGGTCAGCCTCTTATAGCGATGGCAGTGGGTGTCGCAGCAGCAGTCCCCACCTCCTGGGAACATCTCCAATGCTTTCTCTCTCTCTCAGTTGGAGGGAACGTATGTCATACATTCAGTATGTCCCGACCAAACCACGTGATATGTGCCCATCTCAGTGCCAGTGGGAGTGGAAATCTGGTGCCCTCCGGGTATTTGCTGTGTGAGGGAAAATGGGTGGAGTAGAGCCAAGAGGACGATAATGTTTTGCCATGTGCAATGGAGCGCAAAAACTTCTCCTCGCATTTCAATGCTTCCTAAATAATTTTTTTGTCATTCTGTATTCATTCGTTCTTGGTTCGAGGCTATTACAGGAGGCTATCACAAGTCAGCGGAGTGATCCCGTTCATGTGGTACTTCCCAGCGTGCGTGTCAAAAATGGGTTTTTTTCATAGCACTGCTCTAGCTTCAACCTCTGCCAGGTTGGAGCTCCCTGGGCGTTTAATAAGAAGTAAGAAAAGTGATCCACGAAAGGGTGCGCAGAGGCATATGGATGTTCAGTCATCTGCAGGCTGGTCACTAATATGAAAACATAAATACACTTGATTATATCCAATATAATTTGTAACTGTGTTTTCTGCCCTCAGCCTTTCCTCACTGAAACGTCTTAGGGTAATACACACAGCCTGTCCCAACAGTTTATAATAACCACTGGCTCCTCTCAATAGTTTGCTGTCATCTCAAAATAAGGAAAATTATTGCTGTGTAATACAAATCTAAAGATCAAATGATGCTCTTCTGGGGCAGGTTTAGGCATGGAAACCCTTCAAAACCAATCTACTTTTCTTTTGAACTTATTTTGGTAAGCAGAAAATTGTTTTTTCTTTGTCCTGGCTTAATTATATCATTGGATTTGTCAACTGGGATGTGTTCATTTTAATTTATCTCCCTCCAGGAGCATGGGTGCTTTTTGGGGCAGAAATGTGTTATGAGATCGGAGGTTTAAGTGAAGCGTTTCTGTCACAGTGGATTGATAGCCTGGTATCAGTGACTCGTGACAGTGAAAGCGAAGGATTATTTGCTTTGGCAGCTGTTTGTGTACAGTAAATAACTCACCAGACAGGTGAGACTGCAAAAGGAAAAGTTTTTTGTGTTTATGTTGTCGAGAGGAAAATGAGGAGTCCTTGGGCTGAGGCCTGGGTGTGGCAGAGGAGTGGTGCGCTGTCCGGGAAGGGGATGGGCACTGCCTGCTGGGCAGTGCTATACTAGAGGTGGTGGTTCTTCATTTCTGAACGGAGAGGCAAAATACCTTCTTAGTGATAAATGATCTTTGCTTGCTATAGTGCCTGGTCATAGAAACATTCACAGAGAGGGCAAAACAATAAATAGGCTTCTTTTATTTATTTGTTTTCATTTACTATGAAATGCAAATTGACACTTCTTATTTATTTGAAAATCAGTTCTTACTGAAGCGAAGCTGAATTACATTTGAATGATAGTTCAGATTCAGAAAGGTGCACGGAGTCAACATTTTAATACATTTATAAAAACAGATCTACTCTAGATGTGCTAGTACAGGAGAGAAAAAATGGATTGCTGACCTTAGGATGGCATTAAAAAGCATATTCATAGTGTATCATCTGTCCCCGGGAAATTCTTCTCTGTGAAGTTCTGATGGGGAGTCCAGCAAGGTTTCAGAAATAGCAGCTCTCTTCCAAAAACTTTTCATTTATTGAAAACACTTAAGGCACCAGATGCTGAACTATCTGAAGAAATTCTGGTGCTTTCAGCAGAGTCCGTGGCTCCCCAGAGCTTGTTAAGCCCATGAGCAAATTGTCGTGTGTCTCCAGCCCAGTGCTTTGAAACTTCAACAGTGAACATCGCCTCGGTATTTCTCTGAGTTTAATACAGATTATTTTAAAAGCTGTAGGAAATTCATGGCAGGAGTCATTTGACTTTCCCATTTTTATTGAGCAAGTTTTTAAATGAAGTCTTAAGACTCTGATGTAAGTAAAACCTAATGCTTTAGTTTTTATCTGTCTTGGAAACAATTATACATTTGTGACAGACTGATTTGGTTTCTTTTCATGAAGATATTTAATCACTCTGTAAGCAAACCTGAAATCTTGTACTTTGTAACTTACTGATTTTTATTAATGCTTCTACACACACCAAAAAAAAAAAAAAAGGGAAAGAAAGAAAAAGATGCTTTGAGATTTGACAGTTTGGCATTTTTCTGCGATTCTAGGTCTTGGGGAGAGTTAAACTGGACTCTTTATAAGGCTTAATCTCTCAGTTCTGGCATCAGCCCCAGGACACTTGGAGGCCGGCTCCTCTCTGCCCGGGCCATTTAGAGCTTCTCTTCAATCTCTTTGACCTGGGAGGAGACAACCTTGCCATCGACCACCTCTTCAACGATTGTCTTGATCTTCTTAATTTTACTTGATTCTGGGGATGGAATGGAAGAGAGAACCCGTTAAAGCAGCGTATATTGACAGTGCAATGTTGCTGTGGTCCTAGCGGCAATTCCAGCGTGGCGAGAACAGATCGAGGCCTCACTTCGGTGCACAGTCACCGCGAAGTGAACTTCTGGACTGTGCAGGGAGTGGTGTCGCTTCCTTTGAGCATCCTGGATGTTACCCATAATGCTACAGTGGACATTGTGTTCAATAACTCTGTCTAGTTTTGCTTCAGTTTAGCACAGACTTGCGGACCTAAAGCCCAGGAACAGTCTGACCTCGAAATAGGTGTTTTGCTGTTAAACCAGGGACTCTGTTTAGGAGCCTCATCTCCCTGGGTAGTCAGCAGAGAGCAGCAGATACTTCTGAGCTCTCCAGAGGGTAATTTAGAGGGTCGTTCTCTTGGCTCTTTGAAGAGTCAGTGGTTTTACTTTGGGCACCTGAATTATACACACAAGCCCAGGCGCTGTCTCATGCCTGTGGGTTATCTGTTCCCACAGGGGATTGCTTGCTTGATGGAAGAGTCCATTGTTGGCTATTTGCTCTGAAACTGGTGTTTTATATCAGTCTACTTAGTTCCATAACATTTCAACAGGCAGGCATCTAAAAAGAAGGAGGTTGGTGTGACATACCTTGTTCAAGCTCTTCTGTAGCTACATTCACTTGGAAATGTCTGTTCAAATTATAAATGAAAAAATATAAATATCTGGCACCGACATACTGAAGAAACACCCTTGTGCGTTTCCTGCACTTCTAAAACAAAGTTGTCCCACTTCACAGCAGCTTCTGAAACCGAGCACAAGCTGCAGCCTGCTCTGAATCAACAGTTGAGAACTAGGCAATAGACTTCCCACCCCACCCCAAACCAGCTGGAAAGTGGCAGGTTTTACGCTTTGACCTCCCATGAACGTAGACAGTATTTGCAGTGTTGTTTGCTGTCGCACAGAACTAAACCGGCAAGTAAAGTGTGTTTCCTCACCCGCTGTCCTCTCCTTCCAGCAGGCGACGGTACGTGGTGATCTCCATTTCCAGGCGAGTCTGATGTCCAGCAGCAGACTGTACTCCTGGTTCTGACCCTCCATGTCAGCACGGAGCTGCTTCAGCTGAGCCTCTAAATTGGCAACAGCTTCCTGTAGCTGGGTCAGCTGGAAACGGTACCGTGCCTCGGTTTCAGCCAGAGTGTCTTCCAAAGACTGTCTCTGCAGCGACAGAAAGAACAGGGCTGTGTTATTCAGGAGGATACATTTTTGTGTCAAAAGAAGACTTTGATTGAAAAGCCCCTCAGTTTCTATATTTATCTATATTTATCCGTGTAACTGTCTACTAAGCACAGTCCCTTATTTCAGGTGCTCTTCATTATTTACCATGCTGAAGTGGGACTGCAGTTCCAGCTCCAGAGCCTGGATGGTCCGTCTCCGTTCAGTGATCTCGCTCTTTGGACTTGTAGCTGTTCCACGTTGATCGCTACTTCCTGGTTCAGTTCTGCTGTCTGAAATGGGAAGTGGAGGGGCTGTAAACTGCAGCTAGACATGACTGAGGTTCTTGCTAATGTTTAAGTATCTGACCTTACCTGCTTTTCAAAGTGTTCTTTGGCTTCTTGGAGGTTCTTTTCTGCCATTTCTTCATATTGCTGTCTCATTTTTTCCATGATAGTTGCAAGGTCAATACTTGGAGCAGCATCCACCTCACTTAACTGAGCCGCCCACCTGCTTGTGCAGTCTCTCCACCTCCTGCAGCAATGAGGATCTGAATAGCATCAGCTACAGGGGACTTTAATCCTGGGGGTTGGAGGCAAATCAAAATCCACAGACATAGAAGGTAATTCTTAAATAGCACCTTAGGGTAAGGTAACTTAATCAGCTTGTGAATGCTGCTTAGTGCACCTCATGTTAGAACATTTTACTTGTTTTGTCGCAATAAAGCTGTATCATAGATAACATACTATAAAAAGATGATTCCTCATACGTGCAGATCTACGGAATGGTGTAGAGGTCACGGTTCCCTTTTGTGTACTTTTGTGGGGTAGCAACTCCTAAACCACAAATTCCTCCTACAGCAAACCTTCACTCCTTAGTTTCAGGAGCTGTTCAGGCTTTGATGCCTCATGGCTTGGATGTCAGTTAGTGCCATGCACAGCTGCGCTGCTTTCAGAAATGGTCCGAATGCTTCGGTGCTGCCCAGCACGGTTGTAAGCGGGTGGCCAGGCCAGCTGCGCTTCTGGGCTGGATCTTTCTAATACAGTGCTTAAAAAGCGTACTTTCTGCAATGTGACGAGGAACTTCCACTTTTGAAGTGGTAGTATGACACTGAGAGGAAACGCTTGGGCATATGCCCATAATGGAGAGTTTGTTAACAGTCATTTTGAATTTAGGGTTACAGTTTGTGTCTGTAAATAACACCTGGTGGTGTAACATTCCTGCCTGTGCAGGGCTTTGAAACTCTCTAACTGTAATGCTGAGGGTGAGGTTCAGTATGAGCTTAGGCTCTGAGAAGATGCTGAGTACATGTATCTAACTTGAGGGTATCTCTGCATGAACCAGAGGTCCTGTTAGAACCAGTAGAGACCAAAGAGTGCCCCAGCTGAGGGTCAATAGGCGTTTGCTTTACAGTGAGCTGAATCACTCTCAGGGCGATGTCTGTCCTATCGACTGTCTCGCAGTTGGTTATAACCAGAACCATAGGTGTGGTCACATAGATAATAGATGAACGGGTACCTCGATTTTGATGTGCTAATCTGGAGTTGAATCCCACCATAAATGTAACATTCCTTCAGATTAACCATGAACATTTCATTCTTCTAGTGAGGCTGAGTTTGTGTAAAAACTCTCTCTCCCTGGCAGTGTTCGACCTGCTCTCACCTCCTCATGGTTCTCTTAAGGAAAGCCAGTTCTTCATTCACACTTTCAATCTGGGACTCCAAATCACATTTCGTCAAAGTCAAGTTATCACGAACTCGGAGAAGTCCATTAGTGTCACTCTCGACACTCTGCCTGAGCAGGAGTTCATTCTCATACCTGCAAAATAAGGCTTATATTGTCATCATGAAATGTACCTGTTTGTAACTGTTAGAGTCAGGAACCACTACAGCCTTGGGTTTAAATTTTTCTTTGTATTAAACTTTGTTAGAAAATGTTTACTTCTCAGCTCTGATCTCTGATCACTAGAAGCTTTCATGAATAAGAGGAGCATGAAAAAGAATTTATGAAACGATCACGGAACTTACTTCAGTCTAAAATCGTCAGCAGCCAGTTTGGCGTTGTCAATCTGCAGGACAAGCTGCGCGGTTTTCCAGCTGGTGCAGCACCAATCTAAGAGGATATGGTTGAAGAGCGATGATCTTTGCACATAAATGACCCATCTCTGGAGATCAATACTGCATGTGGGCTTCACCTCACTTAACTTCAGCTGCCTGACCGTCATCTAGGTTTAAGCTAAGTCCCCTTTGACGTGCACAGAAGGAATTAGGGTTCTTCAAAGGCAAATTATCCTGTCATAGAATAGGTATATGAAATGGTTGGGCACGAACAGCACTCGGGAAGGGATCTGCTTCCAAGGGCTGGGAAATAGAACTGGTGAGAAGTGGGGAAAGATTTAAGGAAGTTCATTGGAACAATATTGTGGCAGGTCTGGTCAGCCGATGGCTGTGGGAATGTTTTATTGTGCTTAGCAGTGTTTCAAGTAGTGATCTAGTAATTTTTCTGAGCATTTGTCATTCTTTCCTAAAGAACCACTTTGAAATCAACAGATGCTGAACTATATTTAATATGTAAATTGCCCATCAGTACTCTTATTAAAATGACCTAAGGCAAATACAATAGATTTAATTGATTTTGGTTCAAAGGTTTGTGAGATATGAGACTACCCACATGTGCAGATGCGTATCCAGCATCACAAACCATGTAAAATCTGTCACTAATTTGTATCCGATCAAAACAAGGCTTTTATTTTTCTTAGCTGAGACAACTGCGATTTGGGGAAAAGCTACAGTTCGACAGTCGAGTGCTGTCTGTCTCCCTGATAGCTGCAATTTGTATGTTTGTAAATGGCTACATGATATCTTACCTTCCTTTTGGAGGTCCTCCATTGTTTTAAAGTACGAGCTATAGTCATGCCTTACGTTATGGTATTCTTCTTACACCATTCCATGATCTGCTCTTCAATCAGGGAGTTTTGTCTTTTTCCAGAGAACGCACCCTCTCCAGGTAGGAAGCCAAGCGCTCATTTAGATTCTGCATGGTCGACTTTTCATTGCCAGTAAGCAGCACATCACCTCCAGTAACACTAAGCTGCAAGTTCCCGCGGAAGCCTTGTCCATAGCTGCTGCTGGTCGATATGCGGGTGCCGTAGCCACCAGCTCCCCCGTAGACGCTGGGTGTCTGGGTCTTCTGGATGGCCACTTTCCTGGAGGTTAAGCTGCTGACACTGGGTGCACTAGTTTGGAAGCGGGTGCTTGCGCCCCACTGGAAGCTTTGGTTAGAGAACGCCATTTGTGTTCTTTCTCTTCTGAAGTGAAAGCTCAATCTGCACAGGTGGAGAGCGGCTGAAGACAAGAGCAGTGTGTGCTCTGTAAACCTTTATACTGGGTTTCAGAGAGGAAGCACCCAGTTACAAACCCCACCTCTGTTGACACATCATTTCTCTGGTGTCAGCACAAAGAGCACACACCATATTGCCCCCACGTTCCGCGTAGTGTGGAGGGGTTTTCCTCTGCTCTTCTGGGTTTGAGAAAAACTCCCCAGGTAGTTTGGTTTGCTTTGTTATTATTTTGCATAAAGGATAAACCACAAAGTGCTGAATCATTTATAGCAATATACCTGCAGCCATACTCGCTATAGTCCTTCTGAACAAACGAGTAGATTCTTGCTCCCATGTGCAGCGTATGAAATTAAAATGAGAGTCGACTCTATGTGACAAGAGACTTTAAATATTTATATTTGCAATCAAGTGTATGTTGGTGTTGAGTAAGCAACTGTTTCGGCCTCAGCACAGGCTAGACCAGGGCAGGCGTTGTTAGGAAGGAGGCAGCTGTAACTGCCACCTGAACTCCCACGACAATGCTCAGCCTGAAATCGGAAGGTGACTGTTGCAGTTAGCTCAATCTGGGATTAGAAAACCGGTACAGGTTGATCTCCACTATGGTTGAAATTAAGCAGAAAGAGTATTGCTTTGTCCATGAATGAAGTAATAAGAACAGGAATATTGGAAATCTTCGTTGCCCATGTTATGTCATGTATGAGATGCTGAGGTCCACAGTGACAGGAGGTGTTGAGATCAAGCTTCCAGCCTAACTGGCTTCCAGCCCTCCTGTGTGGCTGGGGTTAAGGCAGACAAGTATTGCTCCTGCCTTGTCCATATTCTGGTCAAAGAGACCATGGCTAACGAGTTCCACTCTTTGACTTCTGTCATGAACACACGTTAACATTAACAGGAAATCAGCTGCCTTTATTCAGTGCATGAGGAAACCCAACAGTCCTACTTCTGGTTGTTCTAAGGTTCCTAAACTGACTGCTGGGTAGTTTTGATACAGAAAACGCAGCGATGAAATGGAAATTAAGGGAAGAAGCTGGTTGTGCAGGGGCTGTTGGTGCTGCGGGGGAGCAGGCAGCTGGTGAGCCCTGGGGCAGTGCGGAGGTGCAGCCCCTCGAGGTGCTGCACTGCCAGAGCTCCAGCTCATGGTTAAGGAACAGCTCCTCAGGTAGTGCCATTAGCCCATATTGCTGTATTAGCGGAAGCAAATGCTGTACATACTGACCTTTGGCCTCGGGGCAGGGGCTTCAGCGAGGCTCTAGGCTTTGGAGGCATGAACTGTGTTGGAAGCATGGTGAGGTTTCTAAGAACACCTAACCTGGGCCATTAGGGGGTCAGCACTGCTCAGCTTCTTCGTTACTGAGCTGTGGGTGAGTCTGAGCGGTACAGGGTCAAGGCAAAGGGACGAGCCTTCGTACTCAGCTATTCTGCACATACATGTCTTCCAAACCAAGGTGGTCAGCATTCAGGGCAGACCTTTTTTTGCAGGAGGATGCTGTGAATTATCTTTGGACCTTGAACTTCTTTGGGTGTAACTGGTAATGAAAAACATTTATGACAGTTGCAACCAAAGTCCACTAGCCATATTACTTGGCCTGTCACTGTAGGAACTCGGGGTGGGTCAGCTTTTGATCATTAAAATACTCAGACAGAGGAAGAATGGATCGAGTTAGTAGGGCAGAGCTTGCACCGTCAAAGCTGTAAGAGGGACACAGCAGGAGTCCTGCTGCAGTCACAGCTCCCGGCTGTATATTTCCCTGCCCACAGCTCTGACAGTATTTTGTCATTGTCTGTTTAGGAGTAAACATTCTGCTTTGTCTTCTTAGTATTATTAAAATCAGTTTCCGTGTTACCTTGATGTTATTTTTTCTAAACATCGCTTGAAGGTTCCGTTTTTCTTTTATTGAGCAAATGACGAAGGTTATTTGTTAGCTTTCATGTTTGCCTGTAACTGCAACAAGATGGCATCAAAGATCAAGCCTGGTGTGCTACAGAGCATTGTCGATAAGTCGTGCAGGTTATGATAACTAGTGGATGCCATTTAGTATTACTCACCTTTACTAACCACCATGGGGAACCAGACTTGAGAGTTCAAGGGAAAAAGATGCACCCAGCTTTGGGTCTGTGTTTATGCTGCCTTTAGGGGAACATCAGCTTTTCTTTGGGCTGACTTAACGATTTAAATCAAGAAAAATCTTTTAGTTCAGTCTTCAGTGATGATCCATTCCAGGAGTGAAAACCGGTGCCTGTTTGTTTGCTGATCTCAGACTGGATTTGGGGTCATAGGGATTTGAACCTGAAAGATTTCTTACAGTTCAGTCCTGAAAGGACTTTGCTGTCCACAGTGCATCCCAGGAGGAGGAATTCCTTGCTCAGTATTCCAGTATTCAGTACTTTGTGTCTGGGAAATTCCCCTCCTTCTCTTCTCAGCTGACGTGGGAGAAGTTCCTTCCTGATTTATGCCATACAGCTGGTTTGCAACCAAGGCAACAGTTGTGAGGTGAGCTTTCAGAGGAGAATCAGAGTCAGTTTTTAATGGAGTAGATTTTAAAGAGACATTTTTCTGAATGAGTGAAAAAAGGTACATAAGGCAATTCTCCACCCTGAAAACAAACTGTCTTTGCACCGTTCGTTAATGCAAATGCCTCCCCCGTGAAGGCTGCTCTGTCCAGAGAGTAAAGAAAGACGGTTTGTGTTTTGCTGAATGTGGTGAGACCAAAGAAAGGCCCAGGTGACGGCACTAACTCAACTGGATTCACTTAAGCCCTGAACATCTCCAGCACAAGATCTTACACCTCTTCCTCACATACATCTTTTTGACCCATTTCCCCCTCCTTTTCATCTTGTGTCCAATGAAATATCTTAATCATCACATCATGCCTTTTTTCTTTCTTCTCTGAGCTTTTGATGGGAGAGGTACATTTAAACATCACTTTAAATTGTATGATCCTAAAGAAGTGCTCCAGATCTTGAAGTGGTGTGTAAGACAATGTGTTGGTTACCTCCTTCCCCAACCACAGGTTGAAGATGAAAGTCAGCGGCTGCCTTTCCTGCCTAGCTGCTCTCCTCGAGTAGAACCCCATTTCAGTGCCAGCAATAACAGCTCCAGGCCGTACGAGTGAACCTTCTCTTTTTTCTACCCTACAAGTATCATCACTATCAGCTCTCCAAAATCTAAAGACTTCCAGGCAGAGCTTTTCCCTCCTAGAACTTCTGTGCAGCTGAGGTGTCAGTGGAACGAGAAAACTGGAAAGCTGGAGGATATTTCAGCTTCCTGGTTTTCTCAGCTCCATAATGCTGTGACAGTGGAGGACCAGGAGACTGTCGGACGTACCCGTATGATTCAGTAAGCAAACACCATTTTCCTGGCCCTGTGCAAACGCACACACTGATAATGCGCCATAAAGGAGACGTGCAAACACTCTGAGCTGCAGGGCGTCGCCTTGGTGTGGGCAGTCTCACTAGCCTGAAAAAAAATAACAGTTGTGGTTTCAGGGGCCTGACTTGTATCAGCCTGGAACCCCCAGAGCAGGAGAACAGCGAATTGTTTTTCGAGGGCAAAATTGCACTGCAGGCCGTCAGGAGTGGCCGGGGCAGTTGCTGCAGCATTTTGCTTGGGACCACTCTGGTAAATCATCCTTGCGGTACATTCCAGGGACCACACGCCCCCCCTCCCCTGTACTTGTATAACCAGAACTGTGGGTTTTTCGCTCCGTAAAGAGAAGGATCCTCAGATAGGATCCCAGCTTCAGGATCTGTCAGGAAAAAAAAAAAAGAATGCACACTGGCCGAAGACCCGTGTGAGAAACCCCGCAGAAAGCTGTGCGTTACACCAGCTCTTCATCAGACAGCTCCAGCTGAAAACGCTTTCACCAGCCTTAAGCGGGGGTTCCGCCGGTGGGGCTAGGTCCCGGCTCCGCCCGTGCCGCGCCGCGGGGCGCCGCAGCGCCCGGTGCCTGTGCCGGGCTGGCGCTAGGGGGACACTCGCGCCTTCGGACGGCAGCTGCCGACACCGGCGCGGCGGCGGGAGGAGCCCTGCGGAGCCGGCACGGCGTGAAGGGAGTTCGCACGTTGCATACAAAATGTCACTTATTGCCCTCTTTTTTGGTCCTGTATCCAGAGGAGATTTTTAAACATAACTTCGGTGTCCAAACAGGTAAAGCCCTGTCTCTGTGCACAGCCCCCGGCTGTGATTGCAGGCGTTCAGTGCTGCGTACTGCAGCGAGTCTGTACGCCATGGCCATGCATCCTGCTGCGTCCTGAGAGGTGATTTTTGAGGACGAAAATGTTCCTTGTCCCTTGGAATTGCGCCCCTTTCTTTACTGATTCCTGAGTATCTTCATTTTTTGACAGCAGTAACTGTAGGCATTAAAGAAGAGGTTTCCTTGGGTTTGTTTTTATGTTTTTTTTTCATAGCAGCAATGTTATTTCCAGTGGAATGTGTCCATTCACAAAATGTCCTGGTAACTGGCTCGAGACTGTTTGGTGGTGCGATTAAGGTTAAAACCACAGTTTCTGTCTACCTGCGGCAGCATTACGTGTTTCCTTCTTTGAGGCCGCTCTGGCAAGAGGTGCTTCCAGAGCATTTGGCTTATGCAGTTCATGCTTTAGTTTCTTGTTTGTGTGGTTGGGGGCTGCACGGCTGAGCCAGAGCTGCCCTGGGTCCTCTGAGAGCAGCGTGGGATGGTTTGTCACTTCACCTGGTTAGTTTCTCCTCGTTTTCCCTGCCTGCTCCAAATAATTGTTCCTCTAAATTGAATTACAATTTTCTCTAATTATATTCCTCAGTTTTGTTGCTCTCTACAGGGCCTAATAACAGCCTATCAAATTAACTCCTTTTGCCTTGTCCTTAGGATGTTGGGAAGACAAAAAAATGACCCCTGAAGTGTAGATGGTTATTGGAAGTGTCTTTACTGCAGCTGATGTTGGGATTTCGTGCCTTTAAGCTTCTGATGCATATTCAGACTCTCAAAAGGCAAATGACTACTGCACCCGCCTCTCCGTTAGGTCTAGCACCTCGTCAGCAATGAGCTCCTGCTGTAAGGACAGGCCAGACAGGAGTAATTGTGGTGTCTTGCAACCAGCTCTTTTATGCCAACCCCAGGATGTGTGGCTCAAGTGGGTCATTTCAGTATAGTCATACAATTAAAAATGTCTTAAAAATACAACTCGAAAAGAAATGAAAAATTTTACTGAGGAAGATATTATGAGGAAGCAATACCTGGTAAAGAATTACTGTGCTTTATGAGGCCAAATGTATGGCTAGAGTCAATAATTAGATGCTTTTGGTGTGTAATTCAAGTCAGGGGTGGATGGGGGGTGCAGGCTCTCGTGCACTATTCTTTCCTTGCTTCCCTGTTTATAGATCCTTCCTTTTTCTATGTGATTCATACACAGAAACAGGCATCTCCCAGCAAAACTTTAGAAAACTTTATAGATCAGGGTGTGGACATTGTGAAATGTTTTACCAGCTCCTGTGCCTATTTTCTCGGCTTCAATAACAGAGTGTGACGAGTGGTGGTAGCAGCAAAGGCCTGGCTTGCTTTTCCCCTCTTGCTGAAGTGACTTCATTCGGTTTGCATCTCTACTAAATCATGCAGGCAGAAAGCAAGATTTTTGCATTCCACAGAAATGTCTTGTTCATAAATAAGGAGGAAACCTGCCAAGTGCAGCCACATCCCCTGAAAGAATGTGTGATGAGCAGCAGAGACCATGACTGCATTACCTCCCTGCCAGCTCTCCCAGGGCAGCAGCCAGTCACTAACCAAAGCTCCTGTTGTAATAGACCTTAGCAAGTTCAACATTCTGCAGGTGAAATGAGCTGTGACTCACACACGTTCCGGAGCGCATTCAAGCCTGTTCGAAATCACGGTGGAGGATTATTTAGTGCAGGACTTCCTTAAATGGCAGGTGAAACTGTGAGGAGTGATTGTGAATGCTGATGGTTTCAGCCTCCTTTTATAGACTGAGTTCCTGTGCCGTGGTAGTTTGCAGAAGTGGTGTTACATCATTCACTCAGGCTTTTTTGATATTTTTTCTATCCTATTCCATTTATGGGAAATGGAATATATGCACTTTAGCGTGTTCTTTTTATGATACTTCCAATTTTAAAAATTGCAGTTTCTTTGGGTTCGGGTCAGTCACTTCCTTGATGTAGAAACAGCACTTCTGTGTATTTTTAATACTGAAATAAGAATAAACTCCACCTAGCAGAGCCCAATCAGTTTTAATACAATGAATTAATGAAATCATTTTTCAAGCAATCCGATGTCGCACCCCTGAAGGTTTCCTTTCCTTTCCTTGAAGACACTAAGAAGCACCTACGCCATCTCTTTTTTAGGGTTTCCCAAGTACTGCAAAATGCCAGAGATGCCCAGGCAGAGGGTTCTGTGCAGTACTCATTTTGGTGGGGCGGTTGGCACATGCAAGTTGAAGAATATCATCAAAGTGTGGGCAGGGTCTTGTCCAGCAGAACATGCTGGAAACAAGGCGAGCAAATGATCTACTCAGTGGGATCAGATACAGAGGATTGCTGTCACCAAAGAATGGCTCGTTGCGGAAGTCGTATTATCTAATAGCTGGAGTAAGTAGAAGCTGTGAAGTGATGAATTCTAATTTAGTTGCTATCGGTGACTTTCTCTGCACCTTGAGCAAGTTGTGTCATCTCTTTTTCCAAGTTCTCAAGCAATAAAATGGGAATGATAATACTCCCCCTGTTTGTTATCTCCCTAGCTTCATCTCTCAGTGTTTGAGAGCGTGATGGGAACGGTGCATGCAGTGGAAAACACCAGTGTCATTAGTGATTATTCAGGATGCAGAGCTACCCTAAATACGGTTAGTAATGCGTGGCTTTTCTGTGCAGAGTGAGCAGCCATTAGATAGAGGGCAACACACGGCCCAGGACAAGTGTCGTAAGCTGCTCAGCAGAAAGGAACTCTGCAGTTACACCCAGGGTTCTGAGGCCAGGAAGCATTCTCCAGAAATAAGCTCTTTTTGCCATTTGAACACTTGCTTTCATTTAGAAAAGATAATTAATGTAATTAATATTTATATGTTTAAGGACTAACAGGTTACTTCACTTGTTAAAAGCCAGCAGCTTATTGGAGGTGTTAGAGCCGTCAGTGAGTGCTGATGTTAGTAAACAGGGTGAACTCTGAGGTCGGTACTGGGGCTGCACTGGTCTGACCATTGCAGGATACGACGACACAGCTGTAAGGTTAAAATCCTGGGAGCAGTGGAGTGGAATGGGGATTCTGCTGTGTCTCAGCCAGTACCATTTGGGCTGTAGCTGAGTGTAACTCGGGGCTGCAGGGGCTGCATCGCTCTCCAGCAGGACACGAGTAGAGCCAATGCATTGCTCCAGGGTGCGCAGTGAGGACAGGCGTGTTCTAGAAAGCGCTGCAATTACTGGCTTTTCCTTCTTCTACCTTGTAGTTCAGCACAATCAAAACCGAGCGCAAAGCATAGATACTTCACTTTGATGTAGAAATAAGGAGCTACTTAGAAGGTTTTATGATTATTTGGATCACAGCAATGCAGTTGCACTCTGTAAATTTGATAAATGAATATAGCTTTAAATAACACGGAATATTATCCAAGGAAAAACCTAGGCACAAATTGTCCAGGTGCTGCAAACACCAGCTCTGGCCTGTTGGATCTGGTGAGCTGTAAGAAAGGCCACTGTTAATTAGCCAAGAGTTACTCATCCTGTAGTACAAGTTCTACCCAATTTAAAGAAACCATTAGGTAATCCATTCGATGCTTTTGGGATCCCTTTGTGCAACAAGGGTGGAGAGTTGGGGGGTGGGGGGCGAAGGGGAATCCTGAACTGGCCCTAACACGCCGGTAAGAGAACATGGTATTGTGGGGATGGACTTTGTTTATGTTATATCTGCATTTGCTTTGAAATTTCTCTGTGTTTTGTGAGCCTTGTTTCAAAGCAGAGCAGGTAACAGGAATCCTTTCTGAAAGTCCCGTGTGAGCAGGTGTGAGGGTGTACAATGGCAATTTAGCTCATGAATATGAGACTGCCCTGAACGCACGGGTTTATACGCAGACGTCGACTTTGGAATGCAAATCCCTGCAGACACTCATTACGCTCCATTTTGTCTCTCATCGTTCTGCTTTACAGTCTTCCTTGTCTAAACAGTCCTGGTAATATTTCTCTTTTTCTAGCTCAGTTTTGGCTTTACATATCACTGGAAATTTTCCTGTTGCTGTTGGGGTCTCTGGCTGAGTCAGCTGGTGTGAGAAAGGGGAAGAAGCTTGGATTTGGCTAAAGAACTGGGGCCTCTCCCCTCGAGGTGGTTTGCATGGATAGACAGGTATGTCTGTCCGGACTCCAGAACCCATCAACAACAACTGTGAGCACTGCTGGGAAAGCGCATAACTGAAACGGCTTTTTGAATTAAATGGGTCACTGAGAAGGAATGAGAATATCTGGAAAAGTCCTTATAACTTTGGCAGGAAAGTGTGTAAAGGCAGTTCAAGAAATTTCTCTCAAGCTGAAGAATGAAGAAGTGTTTGCAAGGTGACTACTGCAGTGAAGCGTCCTTACAGCACTCCTGCTAAGAACGCTGCCGTGAATGGTGACTTTGAAAATTTTATGTGGGGAAGTCTAATGGTTTTGTTTATGTAAATGTTACTGTAACTCGTGTCACCTCCTTTCTTCTTTTGTGTGTCCTTCCGCTTTTATACCTCCTGCAACAAGGAGGCTTTTGCAGTCTGGACCAGTGTCGGTCACACTGGCCCCTCGGCTGGTGTGGGTGTGAGAAAAAGCAACATCAGAAATTCCAACAACCGGAACAAGTAATGGAAACGAATTTATTGGCTGTAGTGAGGTATATGATGAGAAACATAAGACCAAGAGAAAAGTGGAGAGATTATTCACTTTAAATTATAGTTAATTTGCAGAGCAATAAATGAATCACAGGTGGAGGTTCGTGCCCCCGTGAGATGTGCATAATCCATATATTACCAGTTCAGCCAGTCATTTCATGGAATAGCTTTTCTTCGGTGTTCTGATGACTAAAAGCTCTTTAAACTAACAATATCAGTTGTACCCAGCTCTGTATGGCACTTTTCATTGTTAGGCTGCAGATCTCGTTAGGAGAGAGTTCACTAGAGTTTCACACGGGGAGGCCAACACCCAGCACGTCATTACGCAGAGGGTTCTTAGAGCTTAGCCCGCTGGACAGCTCGTGCTTAGCAGAGCTCCCGGCTTCATGCTTGCTGCTGGATCTCGTTGATGGTGGAGGACACGACCTGCCCATTCACACTGTCATGGACGATTGCTTTGATCTTTCGACTGCTCAGCCCAGTGTGTTCTGAGAAAAAAGGAAAGGTTAATTAGACAAGAAGCCCTGCTGAGACAAGATGGTGCGTTGGCAGTAATTTACCAGCCACCTCCTCAGCTGATTTCTCTTTACAGGTTTCCCTTTAAGTTGATAGTTATTACTGCTCTTTGTGAGATGCACTGCCAGAAAGTCACCCCAAGTCCTGCCCAGGTCAGGACCAATGAGTAACAGCCTCATCCCAGCCGATGAAATCCCACTGCAGAGCGGGTCATCTCAAATGTCTGCAGGTCGTGCTTGTGCCAGAAGAGCCGTTTGCAGACATGCAGATCTTGTGTTTGCTCTCGAGCCCTGACACTGTTTAGTCACCAGACGGAGTCTCTGTGCCTCCTCCTGTACTGTGACAGCTTTAGTCTCAAGGCCGAGCTTTGGACACTGTGTCTTACTCACAGAGGTCAGGCTGAAGACAGGCCAGGCACGGGCCGACACAGCAGCATGTGCTCTCTGGTGCAGCCCTTCACGAGACTGATGAATCACTGAAATGACTCTTGAATGCGGCCCACACGAGAACTGACTGCCACCCAAACCCTTCATAGCTCATGCGTGTAAGGTTAGAATTATTCTGAGTAAAATTTGATTGGAAATGGCAATAATTAGAGAACAAAATAAGGGACTTCTACCTTAGCTTTGGATTTGGATTTTCTTGCTATCCTGTAAAGACAGTAAAACAGAGAGAGTAATTATTATACAAAAGACAAGAAGTTACTCATCCCCTTCTTCTTACTGTTCTAAGGAGACCTCATACCACTATGAAAAGAGATAAAACAAAAATTAGAAAGAATGATGCTTTTATACCACAAGAACTCCTCTTTGGCACTTCTGTACGGGTGCCCTCACCTGGGACTGTCCCGGAGTACGTTCGGTCCTGCTCCTGCTCTGGGCAGTTGCATTGCTGCTCAGATGTTCTGAGTTACTCGAGTTGTTCCCATTTGGCTTCTGTCAAGTAACGCCGTACCTGGTGCCATACTGTCCTGCCTCCCTGAGATCTTCTGTTATAAAGGTGCTAATCTTCCTTCTGACTTTGTATAAATAAGGATCCTCTGTCTAGAAGATGAGAGAGTAAAGAGAAGGGGCCCAAAGATGTCTGGCTGCAGAGAGCTCCGACAAGGCAGAGCCGGGGAAACCAACAGCCCATCCGTGGAGGGGCCCACTGACCGGACAGGTTCCGTGTGCTGGTATTAGAACTGCCGAGGGCCGACCAGGAAAGGTCTAAACTTGTCTCCAGGCTTCTGTTTGATCTAGAACTTGTTTTGAAGGTAGGAGCTGACTATGAATTTTACAGAAATTGGCATTTTTTCCTGTGCCGAGATGGGCATGCTGCAGGCATGTAGAATGGTTTTTTTAATAAAAAGTTGTATTAATTTAGGTAATCCAAATTACATGGATACAAGTTTCTCTCTATACTAAGTAGCTCAAGCTTTTTATTATGACCCATCACATTAAAATACCAACCCTTGATGTAGTCTGGAACTCAGAAGCTTTGATTAAGCATAAACAAACAAATAAATAACCCGAATATGAGAACTCTCATCTATTCCAGTCAGGGCGGCTTTGCCTTACCCGTCAACATTCCCTTCCAGCAGCAGGCGGTAAGTGGAAATTTCCTTCTCCAGGCGGGTTTTGATCCCAAGAAGAACCTTGTATTGGTTATTTTGCTGCTTAATGTCATGACGAACCTGGCTTAGCTCTTCCTCACGTTTGGAGATGATCTGCTGCATATTTTGAAGCGCAGCAGCGTAGTAGTTCCGTGTGTCAGCCAAAGTGTCTTCCAGCATGCGTTTCTGACAGAGCAGATAACACCAGTGCTAGGATTATTATTGGTGTGGTTGATACAGTGCAGAAATGCCAGCAAACTCACTCTAGTGAGTTTAGAGAGGCTAGAGGGTTTAGAGAGGCTAGAGAGGCTAGAGAGGCTAGAACATTGCAAAATGAACACTGTGGTAGTTGAAACCCTTACGCATTTGCAGAACTATTCACGTGAAGTCACAGACTGGTGAAGCTCTGTCGTGTGTGCATAGTGAGAGGCAAAACCTGAGCATTCATCCTGCCATATTTCTTCTGCTCAAAGGCCGTGCCGCCCTAACTGCGGCTCTGCTGTCAGCTCTGCTTTTACCAACCAGAATTGCTCTGATTTTGTACAAAGTTTTCACTTCTTGCTGATGGTTTCACTGACACTTTACCAACTACACTGAAGGTATGCCAGGCTGGGGATTTACATGAAGAATTGCTCCACCACACTTTCTGAGAATGTATGAAGTAACTGTGACCAGCCAGAGATGTCTGTGTGAGGTACCTTACTCATCTGTGCCTGCAGCTCGATGTCCAGGGACTGTAAAGTCCGTGTTAGGTCCTTGATCTCGTGCTCGTTGCGCTGTATCTGTTCTGGATTCGAGGTTGCTGCCAGAGTCATAGCTGCACTCTGCGGAGGAAAAGCCAGAGATCAGCTCGTTGCATCTGCTCAGTCACGTGGAGCAGCCAAGACCTTTGAACGAGCAGAGAATAATTGTTACCTGTTCTTTGTACCAACTGTCCAGGCTTTGACGATTCTTTTCTATTACGGCTTCATAATCTTCCCTTATTTCTGCTAGGATCTTGGCTAAGTCTTCAGGAGGTGCTGCTTTTACTTTGACATCGACTTTCACGTCTTGCGATGAGCGATTGGCTTCCATGTCCTGTTCATATATTAGCGGAGGAAACAAGCAAACTTCTTTATGGACATGTTTTGTGTTTGCATCCCTGCCTGGCCCCGAGTGTTTGTTTTGTTATGGAAGGTTAATTGTTATATATATTCAATTAACACTATTTGGAATATTTATACAAGGGTAATACTACAATGTGACTTAAACCGGTGACTTGTTCTGCTTCTGTGGCAGACCTGTGCTAGAGAACTCCATAAACACATGTGGGAAGATCTTTTCATGGCATGTTTCTGGAAGGTACCTGCTTAATGAAGAAGCACTGACATTTTTTTATTTATTTATCTAGTAGGAACCCAAACCTTTGATGAAAATCTAACAGTAATTTCATCTTTCTTACCCTGCATGTTAATATTTATGGAACTATAACTAAGTTTACAGGAGAGTAATGTAAAAGATCTATGTAATTGTTAAAGGAGTAATTGGATTAAAGCATATAATTACTGTGTAAACAACATAATTACAGGACAAGTCAAACAGGTCTGGTAACATTCCTGCTGGTGTAGCACAAGGTATGTGCTAGGTACCATTTTCAGCAGCGCCCAGGCAAAGCAGCATTTCGGGGTATGACATCACGGCCTCCCAGGAGCAGGTCGGCCGGCCAGACCGATGTCTCTGCTGGTTGCCCTGCTTCCAAGAAAGGATCTGTTCAGCCGTTCAGCAGTGGCCCTGGCTGGGAGGGGGTCAGCCCAGGACAGCTTCACCCGCTGCGCTGCAACCCATGGGTTTCTATTCTCCATTTTCATAGTCTGCAGACACTGAGCAGGGTGTTTGATTCTGTGCTAGGTAACAGCTGGAAACAGCCCCAGACCCCACAAAAAGAGAACAGTGTGTTGTCAAGCAGAGGTGTAACATCTGTGGGAACAGCAGAGCCCACTGAGGTGTCGCTCTGGAGGAAGGCAGAGCAGCAGGGCGTTGTGACAATTACTGTCCAATTATTGTGCTTAGGATTTTGCAAGAATAAGTAATTTTACTTGACTTCACCAACTGTTCTTTTTAATTTTGATTCTTCAAGAATTCAAGGTCTCTTTTGTTCAGCTCAGCCTGCTCTGGGTGACCCTGCTTGAGCTGGGGGGGTGGACAAGTGACCTTGAGAGGTGCCGTCCAACCTCAACCTCTCTGTGCTTCTGTGAATCTGTGAGATATATCTCCAGACCTGAGAGAAAACTCTGTGATGAGTAAAACTCAGCAACCATCAACATTTCCTATTTACTTGAAAACTCCATGTATTTATCGCTAAGTATTTCTGAGAATGTTCCTGTCGAATCCGTCAGTTATTATTAGCGACGTGTGATGGATGGGCAGGTGACTTGAAAAGAGTGGGAGAAAATACAGCCATTTGTTATCCTTTCTGAAATCCCAATTTAATTGCTAAGGTAGCAGACACACTTAGTGCCTCATCCGACTCCCCTCGGCTTCTTTAGAAACAGGACTGGGTTCTGAATCATCAATCCCACTTATAGATTGTGGCTCTTACGCAAAGTTAATTACATGGAAGCAAAGATTCTTGTGATAGGATTTTACCAAGTGTATTCCGTATACATATTTCTACCTGCTCATGGTCTTTCCTCCTGAGGATGTGCTCTTCTCTCAGGCCTTCAATTTCCATTTCCAGATCTGTGGTAACAATGGTCAGGCCGTCGAGCTCCTTGCGCAGGTCCTCAACGTCTTGCTGCACGCCCTGCCTGCGAGCCTTCTCGGCCTCGTACCTGTGAGAGGAAAGAGCAGACAGCCGACTTGTCTGAGCAGACGCTTCCAGCCTCTTGAGCCAGAAGGGTCGAAGAGGAATAGACTTGCTTAAGTCCTCTATGCAGGGAACCAGAGACAACAAAAAAACAAGGAAACAAATTCTGTTTCTAAAATATGTGCTCTGAAAATTCTTGAATAGCCTGAAAGATTGTTTCATTATTGGTTTTCTTTCTTCCTCACAACCCCTCCTGTATGGTATGAAATAATTGCTCTTTCTTTCCTTTCCCGTTTTGCACTTTAACATCCACAAGGTTGGGAAAGCTTTGAGAATATGATTGCTGGTAAAGATGTGAGAACAGTATCAGGCAATGCTCTCTGCTGCTCTTTGGAAACGACAGCTCTTCAGCCCTTCAGAAAACTGTCGTGGAAGCCAGTTCCCAAGCTTGGGCACAGGGAACATTTTGCTCCTCAGAATCTCTTCCTCGACTGCATTGCTTGTGGCCTCTGCTGATGTTTCTGCTATCAGTCCATCAGACTCCTTCCCTGACCCCAGTCTCTCCGGGAAGTTCCACCGTTTCCCCTTTGCGACACCACAGAAGGGGGCAGCAGGGGGGCGAGGCTGGGTAAGACCTGCCCTGTTCAGAGCCTTTCCCTTTGTTACAGTCCTTCCAAAACTGGAGGGATTTTTGTGATAGCTGATCATCAGCTGTTGAAGATAAGACAAATCTTCGTGACTCCTGCCAAGCCTAACTGACAGCAATGTAAACCCTTTCCTTTGCAGCCACCTGAGGGAAGTTTTCTGTCTGAACAGTTTGGCTTTTTGGTTGGTCTAAGAACTATCTTTCAGCAACGGGCTGAAAACCCAGAGTGCGCTGGTAGCCAAGGAAGCACCCGGCCATTCATGGTGGCAAAACTTAGGAGCCTCCAGAGCAGAAGGTACTGAGGGACGGGTGTTTCCTGGACTGAGGTGGCAGTAAGTACAGGAAATAGGTTTGGGCTGGACTGGGGAAGCAATGCAGGAAGGGTTAATTTGTATTCCCAGATGACAGTTTTAAGTGTCTTTTGTCACAAGTATCAAGTGTCTGCTGTAAAACCTGCTCTTCAGGCCCTCAGTTAAGTATCATAAACAGGGTGACTCAAGATTGTTCACCAATCATTTCTGGTTTTTACATCCTTTTTATCCTTTCTGGGTTTTTTTTTTTTCTGTCCTACATTGGTTTTATTTATCCAGTATCTCCAGAAAACCTCAGTAAAATGAGTTTTTCATATGGGATTATCAAGAAAAAGCAATATTTTGCTTAATCCTCATTCAAACTTAATGAGGAAACTAAAGAAGAGCTTACTTGAGCCTGAAGTCTTCAGATGCCATGTTAGCGTTATCAATTTGTAACAGGATGCTGGCATTGGTGATCTTCCCGTCCTCAATCTGGAAAACAGAGAACCCAAAGGAGCCTCAGAGGTGCCATGTGGGGATGGGGGATCGCCTGCGCTGGTTCGGGCTCCCTGCTGCTTGTTGGGAGCACCGAGATAGTAGAATTCCTGGTTTAAGCAGAGTACACGGACAAAAACAGTTAGTTTCCTGATTCCTGTAGATGGTTCTGCAATTTTTGTCCATAATCTTACTTTGCTCTTGTCTTACTTTCCTGGGTTTGAAGCAGAAGGAGTCATCTTACTCCTGGCCAGGTAGAGAATATGAATAATCTTACATGAACTTTGTGGTCATTTACAGAATAACAATCACTGTCTTCCTCTTTTTTTGTGAACCGGTTTTGATTCTGTTTAGCACTGCTGGCAAAGTGGCCTTGGTCATCTTTAGGGCAAATTTCTGTAAGAACTATTAAGCTGTGTCTGAGTCCGATCAAAACGCTGGAGTTAATCCTATGCTAAAAAGTAAGCTGTGCATAACCACCCTGCGGAGTCAGGGTGGGGACACAGAGGTGTAACAATGGTGATAGCAGCAGCTCCTGAGCCAGACCCCTCATACCCACCACGTGCTGCAGGCTGGGGTTGTGTGGATTGTCATCTTGGGCATAACACTGTCCTGCAGTTATACACCTGCAGCTATACTGAATTGTCCAGCAGCACAGAGCGATTAATTCCTGTTTCTGATTTTGCTTTGGGATGTTGAAAATTGCCCTAAAAGGTTCAGGAGAAAGTGCAGCTCATCATTCGTGTGCTTGGCGTGCACCGAAAAGTCTTCTAAGTCTCTGATACCGTGAGATGGCTTTGCACTGGAGATCAGAGTATGAAAAGCTCAGTATTCCATTCCAAACCTGTGAAGGAATTCTAGCAGGGCCTCATACACGATTAGCAGGAACTAATAATTGTGGGACCTCGTGTCCCTTCCTAACAAAGAGGAACTAGGAGCCAGGTGGCAGTTCCAACAGCTGCCTTCACTCAACACTTACAAGGCAAAACAAGGCCCATTCTGGCTCTGCAGAAATCATTAGCCATTTCCAGAGCTCTCAGCACCTTGAAGTAAAACTTCCCACACCTACATGAATCACAAAGGAACAAGGAAATGACAAAATCATCCTGAAGTGTCAAAAGTTTAAGTCTCACAGAGAAAAAGAAGGTGCCTGTGGAATGTTTTAACTAATCTGTTAATGGACGGTACATTCTTGAGCAATTACAGCACACCTCGGATACTGCCCTGAGACCTGATGGAGGCAGCTGGTGAGGTGGAACAATGCCCTGAATGTGTCGCTGCCTGGAGTTTGGAGTCAGAGAGGAGGCAATTCTTGAATCTGTCCTGAGAGAGTGGTAAATGAGACTGCGGAAGGTAACAGGGCAGTGAGAAAGTAACGTGTGAGTTCTCCAGCTTTGTGCCATTTCATAATCAGGCAACACAGCCACATGTTTATACAAATGCTTCGTGTCTCTGTCTGTGCAATCTGAACAAGTGCCAGTGTTTTGCCAGCTGCAGTACAACACCGGTTGCTGTCCCAGTTAGCCTGGCATTTCAAATGTGGACAGTTACTGGTTATAAATAGAGAATTCTTCACCACATCCAGCACGGGTATGGAGGCATCACTAGTACCTATCTGCAAACCTACAGTTAAATTCATTAAGAACAAACTCATTATCTATACGAAATACACTCAATTCCTTCTCAAACCAGATTTTTGGCAAGAAGGCTTCCTGTGCTGACTTCTCCTCAGCACCTCTCTGTCCTTTGTCCAGCCACGCTCGTCCTGTCTCCTTAGATGCTCTGTGGTCCATTTGCTTGTTTAGCGGTCCAAGATGTTCGAATGAGACATTTACCTGAAGAACTGGTGCTGTTTACATTGTGCCTGGGTTAGAATGGAGTCGGGCTGGAGCAAGGCAAAGTGTTGCTCCGTCTGTCGTGTTCATCCAGAATTCAGGTGTCCAGGGAGGAGCGTGGTCCAAAATGTAGGACCCACATGATTATATGCCTCCAAGTGTGGACAGTCAGTATGTCGTAGACTTGCTGGGTTATTGGATATAGGATCCTAAATTTTGTCTAAATTTCATTTCAGGTGCTAAATTAGTTTCACTTTTTAAATTTATGGTTAATTAATTTAATTATGGTTAACAATTAGATGCTATATTTTCACTCATTTTGCTGGCAGTCATGGTGCTAATTACAATAATTTATAGAGAAGGTAAAAATTCTGGGTTAAATGACTGAATGTCACCTGTAAATAATCCGCCAGCACCCTCCCAGCCCGGTGTGAGCCCCGTGGCCAGCATACCCTGCTGGGGCTGCCAGCAGCCTGGCAGGTCCCTGTGCCACTGACAGCTGACGTGGGGAGTGTTAAAAATACATTTCAGGGACAACTGCTTCAAGGGTGAGGGCTCTGCCCCAATCAGCATTCTGCTTTTAGTCTTGTTGTCTTTCTAAATCTTTCTGATTTATTAATTCCAAAGGTGACACATTTATGTTCTTGATGAACAAGTTTTATCTCTGGGTCAGTTAAAAAGAAGTGCTCAAGTGACAGGTCTGGAGACAGACGACCTTTCCTTATCCTTAAAACAGAACTCGGCGCTGACAATTCTGGCTCTCCTTCAACACTGTCTGTGGTCGGAGCGCCTCATCTTCTGCCTGGAGGCAATGCATTTACCGGGAAGCGGGGAGTTTGATTAAGTCCCTGGCCTCCATCAGCAAAGTTGGGGGATAATGCCATTTCCAAGCTCTTTTGAAAAAGGTTCCTCAGGGTCTGGAGAATGCCAGGTGACCCTGTTATAGAAAGTGGAGGGAAAGCTCCAGCACCGGTTGGGAACAGCTCTGGGTTTTGCCCTGTATGGCTGCGTGAAGTGGATTCCTCTGCTGAGTCACCCGGCGGGTTACAGTGCTAAGTCGCTCGTTATGAATACAGATTAGAATTATGCACACGTGAGTTTGGGAGATTGAAAGACTTACTGCTGAACGTTAGTATTAACTACTGGCAGGAACCAGAAATTCTCCTTTTAATTATAGTGAAAACATCCACAAGGAATTTGTCACTGCTATTTTCTTAATTACAATGAAGTATTTTTCCATCTGATTACATAAGCTCGTTGGACCCAAACCCCTGTAGTTTCATTGTCTGCTGCCACAGGAATCAAAGAAGTGAGATGAACAGTACGTCTGAAAGCAGGCGGCCCTGCAGTTTGCCTGCTCTGTAATTTGCTTCAATACCTGTGCAGTCAAAATGACCAAATTCTGCCAGACGTCGTTTCCCAAACCACAGTTTCACGTACAGGAGCGCGCACTTGGCAGCACACACACCTCTGTACACCAGCAGGCTGCAGGATCCCCCTCGTCGCCTCCAGCCTTTCCTCCTGGTACCCCATTCTCCTCCTCGTGAGCCCAGAGAATGTTTGTGCCCGGGCCCTGTAACCACCTGTGTTAGTAGTTCTAACATTTGCAAGGTTTTCGTTCAGCTTCTCTAAAGGAAAGCCATCCCATAAAGGAGTACCCAGGTGCCTTAAAAGAGCCCGGAGTCCACAGTCACTGGGAGCTCTGACTTACCTGTCTTTGCATGTCAGTGACGTCTTGCTCGTACTGGTTGAAGTCATGCCTCTTGCCGTAAGACTTTGTCTTGTGCCACTCTAGGATGCAGCTCTCTAGCTGAGCGTTAGCTGCTTCCAAGGCGCGGACCTTGTCCAGATAGGCGGCCAAACGGTCATTCAGATTTTGCATGGTCTGTTTCTCATTCCCACCCAGGAAGATTCTTTCCCATGGTGCTCGCCGAAGCCTCCCCAAGGTGCCCCTCCTCCAGGAGCCAGCCAGAGGGGTCTGCCAGAGGAGAAGGAGCTATGTGTGCGGCTGCACCACCGTCTGCACTTGGAGGTCTGTAAGAAGGTCCTTGCTGGGCCAAACCACACCCTGAACTACCCCCTGAGGGACCCAGAAAAAAACGGAGAAGGGCCTTGGCTGCTGCTCATGCTTAGCTCTGTTGTGAATCTACCCCCGGTTACTGCCTAGCACTGAGCAGCTTCTTAGCCTTCCCTGAGCAGGCTTTATGCCTTTTCCTGTGGGAGTTTCCCTTCGATGAATGACTACAGCAACAAGATTGTGTCATCATGAAACGTGCTTCCTCTTGGTCAATCCAGCAGTAGCATTTATGAGCCTGCACCAACTGTTGTTGTTATTTGGAAGCACAGCCACATACCGGGTTGCTTTCCTTCGGGTTGGTTTGGGTTCTGTTTTTTTTCTTTGTCTTTTCATATTATAATAGCGAGGTGTGGCCTAGAATCAGGAGGTGTGGAGCACGATCAGCTCTGCCTCAGACTTCTTCCTAACCCTGTAGTTCATATGTTACATTTTCCTGCCTGTGAATGGTCCTTTACAGAGTAAACGGGGAGCTGGGGCAGGGCTAGCTCTCTCGGGACTCTGCCTCCCTGTTGTAAGTCTCAGGCTGTAGAACTCCAGCAGCGTGTGAACGCTCGAGCACAGCGTGTCCTACTGAGCCGTCACTAACGTACTGAGCCATCACTAACATACCGAGCTGTCACTGACGTACTGAGCCGTCACTCACATACAGAGCTGTCACTACGTACCGAGCCATCACTAATGTACCCAACAGCTTCAGCCTGGAGGAGCCAGGAGGCTTCACTGAGGTGATCCACCCTCTGCCATTTGACTACAGCTCCAGACTGAAGGGAGGAAGGCCAGCTCTTCCCTCAGCTGCCCATTTCTAGTGAAATACCTGAGGAGAATTAGGTACTTCACAAACTTTTCTGCTGATTTTTTCACACTTTGAGGGTGCAGTTGTATTTCCATAGTCCTCTTGACATAGAGAGTAATGCAGGAATCCTGTGCTGTTCCTAGCAGTAATACTATGAAGATATTTATATGTTTAGTGATAGAAAAGGAGTAGAATATGAGCTTGTAACAACACTCAAAAAATCTGGGTGATTATTTAAAGCTTCCAGCCCCAAATCGACCTGGCAGTCATGCTGAAATAGTCTTCCTCAGGAGTTTTGGTAACTTGCTGTGGAAGTTCTTCCATCAAATACAGAACGGGCAAGTCTGGCTTCTGTGCAGGTTTTGCTGTTCCTCTTGCTGATAAAGAGGTGGTAATCGTGCAGCATTCCCATGGCAACAGCTGGGTTCCTTTGGCTTCCAGAGTCGTTCTAGACCTGAAGGAGGGGTAGGACAGAGGAGATTCGGGGAGCGGTGGAGAGCCCAGTGGCCATGGCTCTGCAATGGGGTGGCTGGTTTCCCCTCTGGCAGCCTCCAGCTCAGCTCGTTACTGCATCTTCCTTGGCACCGCTACTCATCCTGAGCGGTGGGGTTGGGGAGACTGGGAGAACCGGAGTTACAGCATCCGGGAAGAAAACCTGCGGGAATCTTTTTTTCCTCTATTTGAAGTTTTTCAGTAATGAAGAGCTGCTGCACTCATCGTTGGTGGCCTCCTCCTGGCTCCCTTGCTGCACAGGGCAGGTTTCGGGCTCCTCCTCGTGGCTCCGCTGAGCTCTGCTCAGCACCTGCTGAGTTTCTTTCTCTCAGCTAGCTTTCCCGTTGGGTACCTGTTCCTCCTGATTCCTCCTGCACTTTGTTGGTCAGAAACGCCGACAGTCGTGATTGTTTGGGGAGATGAGTGGCTGGCGATGGGGTTTTCCAGGAGGTACCCGGTATGGCTGTCACCAGACAGCCTGACAACAGCTACTGGTGACAGCTCCTGCTCGGTGTCAGCTCTGCTGCTTGGGAGGGATGGGAGCTTGGGGCACCAGACAAAACCAAAGGCCTAACATGAAAAAACCCCAAATTATGACAGAAGCCAGGATACCTGCTGTGCAGTTCATCCCCCCAGGGGTTCATTTCAGGCTGAATTTCCCAGCCTGGTGGTTCAGCAAGCTAAAGTCCTAGAAACGGTACATCGCATATAACCACGTGCGAGTGTACCTAACATCGTGTGAGCTGAAACGCAGCTTTGTTTCACATGGAATTGCTCAGTGAGGTCACAACGTGCCTGGCAGCGAGGCCGACAGTTTGGGAGACAGGACAGCTGCTGTCTTCCTCCCCGTCAGCTTCATGGAATATCATGCCATCAGGAAATCAGAATTGTACTTTTTCTGGCAAACCGAAGGGGGTCTGGCATAGCGGAAGTGTTTCCTCTGGAGCTTGGCCTTTCCCAGCTGGAAATGATGCCATGCAGTTTTCATCCAGGACAGGATCTGCGGAGGAGACCAGCAGTCCTTCTCCAGGAGCAGAGGCTCTGCAGGGGCAGGCCGGCCCCGGGGACCCCGGCTCAGCCCCGCTCGGATGCGGCTGCGGGAAGCCGGCGACGGCCGGAGAGAGGCAGGAGGAGCTGGGCAGCAGGTGGCAGCACCAGACGGTGACTCCTCCGGGCTGGGGACGAACGCTCTCCAGGCAGGGGAGCTGCGGAGCTGCCGGGCAGGCCCTGGCTAGCGGGCGCTGAGGAGTGCGGTCCCGAGTCGCTTCATCTGGGAACCGAACTCGTTTTACTGAACTGGAACGTGAAAAGCAAACTGGACTGAATTTATAGGCTGGTCCTACAGTGGGGCTGATGCTGCCACCTCCTTCATGCTGGACTTTGTGCTGGTGCCAGCAGCACAGGGATTTTTTCTTCAATTGTCAGAAATAGAAGTCAGAAAAATAGTGGTTCTAAGGAGTTTTACCATTTTGTAGGCACTGCCCTGTGGATTGAAATACCCAGCAGTAAGGCTAACGACAAATTTTCCAAGCAGGTTCTGTTAGCAAAACCCAGCATTTCTGTAAATGTTTATATATGTCTGAAGTTGGGATTTACTGGCCTCTTCAGTCTCTGTCAGCGTCTCTCCTCAGTCACTCCGGGGTGGATCTACAGGCTGGTACCACAGCCATGGAAATCACCCAGGCTGGGCAGTTTCTTCCCTGTGTGTGAAAACCAGAGCAGTCACAGCAAGTTCTGCACAGCTCATTTCACCCAGCCTTGCCTAGCGCTTCCTCGAGGGCTGAGGGAATTGGCCTTTTTGTGAGGAAAGTGCAGGAACATAAACACATCTGGAAAAATACTAATTTCTTTCAGAGGTGCATTTTATTCGTGCATGAGTTGTAGTCATGGTGGGCACTTTGCACTCAGAGCAAAGAGCTTAAGGATTGTTTGTGTTTCCTTCTGTTTTGTATCAATATTAGCTTCAGATTCCTGGGAGAATCTGGTGGCCCTTCGTATCTGTCTGTTCACCATCATCTTTGCTATCCGTGTTCAAGGCATTAATGGTGGTGGTGATGGTGGTACCCATGGAGCATCTCTCGGTTTGGTCCGGGAAGCACTGTGTTAGGGAGGGGGTGGGCTCATGTTATGGCCATGCCATACTCTACCAAAAACCACCAGGAGACTGGGTGTATGCACACAAGCAGAACAGAGACTTTATTATGTAGGTTCTTTCGCAAGGAACTGTATAGTACTGCCAGAAAAGAAGCTTGTCACCTCTGACCCCTGGAGCCACATGGCGGTGGAAAAGGGAGAGCAAGTGTAAGGGAAGCCATCGAACTGTTGCATGTTCCTGGGTTACAATCTGGGGATAAGTAAAGTAAAAGGATCTTTCTCTTAGCATTAGCCAACGTGTAGGCTGCACTGGTTTTATATGGGGTCATATGCAAGAGGGGATTCAGTATTTATTAGAATCTCCTGTCACGAGAGGAAGCAGATTTCCCATCATCTTCCGTGCCCAAGCGAAGTCTTCCACTGCTCACTGGAGGAGAAAAAAGACAAAACAATTCAGCTAGGGCTAAACCAAAGCCCTGCCACCCCCTGAAGAGCCGAGCTGTGCCATGGGGTTTGCTCTGTGTCCTCACAAGATCTTTTTCCCATATCAAAGGGGGAACTGCCTTTACATCTCATCTGCTGGCCCTGCTGGTCCCCATCCAGGAAATCTCAAGCTGTCGGATTTGGATGTGGCTATTGTGTGCATCACCAGAGGAACTTAGGAACCTCGGGGAGATTTCAGTATTTTGGAATCCTGTGAGGAGTTCATGCAATCATTTTGGCAAGCTACTGGTTTCCAAAGGGCACATGAAATAAGAGAAAGTATTGTGTGTTTGTCTCTAACTGGTAATGTGGCCATTGCAGAGCGAGTGTAAGCTGTGTTAGTAAGAAATCCTAAGCAGAAGAGGTAGGTTCAGTTAGTCCCATTTTGTCAGTTCCTTTCAGCCCCTCTTTACATAAAGATTTTCCTTACCGTCTTTAGGGATCACTCCTGACAACCTGTAGAAAAGAAGAAATATTTGATTAATGACCGTCACCAGCCCTGTCCACTGAAACCATTGTAGAGAAGTAGATCAGCACAACTGATCTGGAGATTTAGCGTGAGGTACAGCAACGCCTGGGATTTTGCCGGGCGTTTGCCAGTACTCAAAAGGCTGCGTTAGCAGTGGCTGTAATGCAGTACTCTGGAGTCAGTTTAGCAACCCCAGATGACTGCTGTGCAGTGTGTCATGTCATTGACCTTATCTAACCATCTCAGCGGTTGTGTCTAGTAACGTACTGAGAGTCCTGGCCCTCCAGCAGCTGGCGGTACGTGGCGATCTCCTGCTCCAGGCGGCTTTTGATGTCCATGAGCATTCTGTACTCCTGGTTCTGGCGCTCCATGTCGCAGCGCAGCTCGCTCAGTTGCTCCTCGACGCTGGTGATGAGGGCCTGAATCTGTGCCAGCTGCGCGCAGTATCGTCCCTCCGTGTCCCGCAAGTTGGCTTCCAGCCCAGCTTTCTACAGCGGAGTGTCGGCAGAACAGGTTAGCGCGGGTTTGTCCCAGACCTCTGGGGGAGTCTAAGGAGAGGGAAGGCAGAGGGGGGGAATGGGAGAGAGTGCTAGCAGTGACTTGTGCTGTGCTTGGGACCGCTCCCTACCATGCTGAGCTGCGACTGGAGCTCAATCTCCAGGCTCTGCAGTGTGCGCCTCAGTTCCGTGATCTCCGATTTGCCGGACTTTATCTCCTGTGTATGGGTGGCTACTTCACGGTTAAGCTCATCTGTCTGAAAGGAAAAACCAGCTGTAGAATCACGTACATGTTGTCTAAAGAAGCTTTCAAGTATTTGGAGAAAGGGAGGGCCCATCCCATCTGCTGGGGCAATGTGTGGGTTTGCTGCTTACTGGTGTAACTGTACCTGAGAGAAGAACCAGGCCTCAGCGTCTTTGCGGTTCTTCTCAGCCAGAGCTTCATACTCTTCCCTCATCTGAGCGAGAATTCTGGTCAGGTCGATGCCAGGAGCCGCATCCACTTCCACGTTGACTGTTCCACTTAGCTGGTTTGAAAACTCTTTCATTTCCTGCGTGGGCAGACGCAGAGGACACGAAAGGCGTTAGGCTCTCTCCTCTTGCGTCCTTGCTGCCATCAGCAATCTGTGCCGTGCCGTGTCAAGTACCGTATAGAACACACCTGAAAACCTTTATCGATGGTCTCTCATTGCTGTTCTGCTCTCTGTACACTCACACACAACACACACAGATTCACGTGTAACTTGTATGTACATTCCTTTCACCCAGCTTAACCACCTCTGTGACCTGTGCTGTGCTTACGAATGTCAATCTGAGACTGACGGGTCTGAACCGTCTGGAATCAGAGAAAGGCTTGTCAGGAGACACTTTGGATTCCGTCAAAGTTACAGGGTTTTCTTGCTAAGCTGTAATGCTGTCATTCTGGTTTTTCTGATTGCATTTCCCCCTCCCCACCCGAGAGGCATGAATTCCAGAGGGAGGTAATTTCCTCTGCACTGTTACAGACTCTCACCTCCTCATGGTTCTTCTTGAGGTAGGCCAGCTCCTCCTTCAGCGTCTCGATCTGCAGCTCCAGATCAGCTCTGGCCAGGGTGAGCTCATCCAGGACTCTGCGCAGCCCGTTGATGTCGGCCTCCACGCTCTGGCGCAGGAACAACTCGTTCTCGTATCTGCAGTTTAAAAGAGAGACAAGCACTGGAATATGTACGAGTCTGTACTCAGTAGAGCTGTAAAACTAGGAAATTTTATTGGAATGGAGGAGGAACAGTGGGCTGGAAATGAACACAGACGTGCTGAAAAGAAGCAGAAAGGGAGTAAAGCTGATTTTCGAACACCCAGCTCTGACATGAGAGCACAGGCATCGCCATCTGATTTTATTCCTGAGGAGACATTTTACTTGGCAGAACTAATAGTGATTAGCAGCATCGATAGCCAAGTTGTCACCCAGGACAGCCCATTTGCAGTGTCCTCTGGGGTTTGGTGTGAAGGGAAGCACAGGTTGTCCCATTCTGCCTGGGACACTAGAGGAGAAAATAGAAACCTGCAGGTCCATCCCTGCAAGGTACGCCAGTTGCTCAAGTATCTCTACCATCTCTTGAGCAGTGTCTGAAGAAGCGTTCATCAGAAGTTACCAAGGAAAAATACCTATCCACAATTCGAAATGTCTCCTGCCGTGACTGAAGAACTCTATTTCCTCTATAAAAAGTAGTACTGAACTTCAGAAAACTGTTTTGAGGCAGAGAGAGACAAGGAGAGAGCAGGCAAATGTGCTCCAGGTGAACTTACTTCAGTCTGAAGTCATCTGCTGCCAGCCTGGCATTGTCAATCTCCAGAATGACCCTGGAATTGTCGACAGTAGCTGCAAGGATCTGGCAATTGAGAAACCCAGAAAAAGGTGCCTGTGAATACTGGTGAAATATCCCAATCCTGAGTGCACGGTCCGTGGTTACTGAGGCTGTAAAGATCAGCGAAGGGAGAAGGAAATGGACCCCTGTGGTGATGCACCGGTTAAACACGCTTTGGACCCCAGTGGCCAGTTCAGTGCATTGGGTTGCTCCTTGGTCACAGTGCAGTTCTTACAGCTTTCTAGAGAACCCCCGAAACAAAAAAAAAGCTCTTTTCCATGCTCCGTTTGCAAACCAGAGTGCTGAGATACCTTTGCGTAGCGCAGATTAGAAACGTAATTAGAAAATCCCTTTGTACAACACCTGATCTTATCTGTAGCTGGGAGAGCTGCATGTTCAGCCTCTGGGGCCTGCCTGTCACATTCTTCATTGCTGAGTGAATGGGATCATTCTAAACACTTGGCCATGCTTTGCTAACTTTCAGTGCAATCATTTTAATTTCGACAAATGTCACATGTTCGGGGTAACATATTTGGGTTTGAAATAGAGACATAGCGGCTCTTTTCTGCTAGAATGCTCCTAACCGCAATACGTTTGGTTGGGGAATTCAATATTTATTTTGTAATTATTTTAGCTTGTTCTCAAGAAGTGGAATATGCCGTTCCACGATTCTAATGCATTTTTAGAACCCCTCTACACATGCATGTCATACCTTGTCTCGGAGATCTTCAATTGTCTTGTAATAGTGACTGTAGTCGCGGGCTGGGCTGCTGGGAGCTTGCTTCTGATACCAGTCTCGGATTTTAACTTCTAAATCTGAATTGGCCTCTTCCAACGCTCGTACCTTGTCCAGGTACGAAGCCAGACGGTCATTCAGGTTCTGCATAGTTATCTTCTCATTTCCTTGGAGAAGGCCATCACCACCACCAAAGCCACCACCGAGTTCAAAGCCTCCCCCAAAGCCAGCCCCTCCACCAAAGCCACATGCTGCTCCCCCACCAAAGCCACTGTAGCCTCCTCCATAACCGCTACCAAAGCCCGAAGACAAGCCACCACCATATCCACCTCCGATGGAGGAGACATACCTAGCTGAAGAGATGGAGACGCCCCTGCCCCCAGATCCCCCATGTATGCTCGGGGCTCGGCAGGTTCCTCCTGCGCGCACCGAGGAAAGGCGAGAGCTGCTGCTTCCACCACCCCCAAAGCCAGCCCCATAGGTGGAAGAAGAGCTCTGCAGGAAGGAAGTAGCCATGGCTGCAGCCCAGGAAGGTGCTAAGGTCAGTTATTCAGCTTGCGTAGAAGAGGAGAGCATGTGCCTTCACTGCCCTGTTGCTTCTTTTATACCCTCAGGATGGGCGTTGGGAGACAAACCCAACCTGCAGCCCTCCTCCAAAATTTCTCCTCCCTAGAGGAGAGGCCAGTGGTGATGCCATTGCTCACAGCCAGAGCTGGCTGCACTGCGCAGGGGCTTGGGCTCTCTGCTTTGCTTAAACAAAGGGGGTGAGTCACAGGAGTGTTTTTCTTCAGGCTATAGTTCTGAAACTTGGAGTTTACTCCTCTGATATTTAAGAATGGAAAAACAAAGTGAGTTCAGCCACACCCACAGATCCGTTTCCAGTGTTCTCTGCAGCTATTTTAAGAAAATCAACTTTTTCTAAAAACTAAGTTTCAGTAAAGTTCTCCTTTCACTGAAAAACATACAATCATCAGTTCATCTCACCACTAGTTCTGCTTTTCTATCCATATTCTTCCCTATTAAAATTTTGGAATGGAATTTGATATGTTCTTATTCCTGTTCTTTGCTTGGAACTAATATTTACTTTTTGGTACCCAAAGTGCATAGTCACAGCCTGGCGTGAGCAGCAAGAGCATCTCCTGGTGCCCGAGGAGGAGTGGGCACAGCTGGTCGACTGATGCCTGGGAAATGCCAGAGAAGGGTGATAGCAGATTGAAATAACTCACTTAAAAGAAGAAATGTGGGAGGATGAAGTTCCTCTTACTTTTGGAAAACGTAAACAAATTGCTTTTAAGATGCAGACAGGCTTGGGAGGTTTTTTAAGGCAGCATTAACTGCTTGTTCGCCTGCAGGGCTGTGTCACTGGGGACAGCGTGGGTGGCAGCGTGGCAATAGTGCGGTGTCTGGAGGGTGAGCCCCGTGTTCCCCTTGCACAAGGTGTTGTTCCTGAGGCGGAGCTGCAGCTTGAAGAGGGGGCATGGCGAGACCAACCACTGGTACTGAGGCACAGAATGGTTTAAGAGAACTGGGGCTGAGGGGAGGGAGAAAAGCAGGGATGAAGGAAAGATGGGGGGAACGTTCTCTGGTCTCTCATTTGGAACCACCGAAATTATTTTAAAATAAAACTTTGAAATAAAGAAGAAAAATGGTGTTTGCTCACAGCATGATAAGGAGAGCGCTGGTTTAGCACAGGTTCTGACAGCACAGAGCAGCAGAAAATGAGCTTAGAATTCAGGATGGGTGATTTCAGGTAAACTGAAGCTCAAACCAGTTGTTGGAGTAAACTGAGAGTTTCTGACATTTACAGCTAAGACTTTAACGCAGCCTCAGGGCAACGCGCAGCCGTTTTACTAGGAGAAGATGTGGGCTTGGGAGGACAGAAGCATCCCCAGTCCCGCCGTGATATGCAGCCTTGCAGCCTGAGTCTGAGCCTGACCACTTGTCTTCAGCCGAGGGGCAGGACAGGGTGTTTCCCAGCTGTGGAAACATGTTTCAAACCGAAGCTGGATCTTTGCCACCGCAGTTCAGTTTTGCTCTGGGGCAGATTAATGGTTCTGCGTAACCTGCCAAATCTGTCTGTCTCCAGGAGCTTGTATCTCAGGAAACAAGTTCAGACAAACTTCCTAAAGAGAGAAGTTTCTTTAAGACCCCTGCGCTGTAAATACCCAGAGGTGTGCGTGCTGCTGGGATCGGTTTAGCTCCGAGTGATCCCACAATAAGCAAGATCAAATTCCATTAAAAACCCCCAAAACTCTTCTAGAGAACAGCATAAACTTTACCAGGAAGCTTTGGGGGTTTTTCATTCGGTCGTCTTCACTCCGCCTTTCTAACTTCTTGGAAGCTGCTGGAGAAATACCCTGGGCTGCTTTTTAAAGTGCCCTGTGCCTCATTCTAGGTCGTTATCAGATCAGGGAGCAGATGTAAAGCAGTTTCTTTCCTGTACAACACTTACCATTGGGAAAAATAAAGATCAGTTAAGCAGCCAATACCGATTATGTGCTATAACATAATTCAGAAAATCAGAGTGCTAGAGGTTCTGTGGCTTTTTCAATTTTCTGTTCACTCTCAAGCTTGGATCCTTTGGGTGTGTCGCCTGTGATCAAAAGCTCGTAAATGCGGAGCGCAGCACCTGCAGACCCGAGGCTCATCCCTGCCTGCATCAGCTGCGCTATTTGATCCTTCATACAAAACAACTACTTCTAAATAGTTCCTCATATTGACTGGGAACTGTCGGTATTGTCCCACCAAAGGAGAGTCCACGGGCAGGTGCCTCAACGAAGCGCTGTGGTGTTTGGAAGTGGTCAGTGGTGGATCATTTCTGGGCAGTGTGCTTCAGCCGCTGTGCCTCGATAACCAGCCTGCCCCAGAGCTCACTGGTGAACTCAGGCTCTCTGTGGGGGGAGAAGTGAAGTGGGGGCTCTCTCTGTACCCCTGCGGGGCGAGCAGCCTGCTGGCGAGTGCCTGCGTGCCCAACTCGCACACTCAGGGTATTGATTTCGGTTTCGCGGGTTTACTGCTGTCTCCAGGTTGAAGACATCTGGATCCAAACCCGCACACATTATAGCAGCTTAGAACAGACTCTGTGAGGCAAAGCCTGCTTTGGAGGAAAACCAGATAAACTTAGGAAAAGTTTAGAAATCAGAAGTGTGTTGATGCATCTGACTTTATACCTGAATTTGACCATGTGACAGAATCTGTCTTTAGCTCCGCTCTAGATCTAGGTGTAATTCTATGTACAGTCATATTCTGCCTTTCAAGTATTATTTCTGCACTTCAGCTATGTTCTCTCTGTCATTAAAAACCAGCAATTACATTTCTCTAAATTCCTGAGGTGTGGAATTCTTCCAGATCCACAGCCTCTGAGCACCTCCAGGAACATCTCCAGCCGGTGCTGTTTCTGTGCTGCAGAGATCTGGGCTGCTCTGTTCTTCCTTTAGCTCTTTTCTGCAGCTGGAACATGCACTTCCATCTGCAGAATTTCTCCTTATAGCTGCGCAAGGAGATTGAAGCCGATCACCTGCTGGAGGAAAAAACCACAAAAGCTGTTTCAAGCTCCTGCCTTTATTCTGCTCTCACTGTCTGCACTCCGAGGTGGCTGGTCCAATGTCTCCACAGACCGTTTCTCCTTCGCACAGTGCTCAGCTTTGTGGCACACAAGCTCCTTGGTCTGTCGTGCCTCCACAGAGCTTTCCTGGAAGACATTCCCTGACATGTCTGTGCTGGGCAAACTCTTTTCTCTCTTCTCTGAGGGATTAATGAGCTGACACACTGGAGCCCCTCCTGTCAGAGGACACAGAGTTCCATTCAAGAAGCAGCTTGTTCCTTCTCTCGGTCCTTGCTGACAAAACCATCACTCAGACCTTACATGCCTTTACAATACACCTTTTTTTCTGAACCAAACTCTAAAATTACACTCTCTAAGTAATTTTATATGAAACATTTCACCAGAAATCCTTCCTTACTCTTCAAATATGGGACAAAAGCAATAAAATTTTAAAGTAAAATTAATGTTAGGCTGCAAACCCAGAACTGTAGCCTCTGCAAGATTCTTTCAAGTCTCCAAAGGCCCCAGTTTCTTTAGCAGAGTTTATGAACTCACTGGATGCTTGGCACTTTTAACATCTTAAACACTTTTGGGCTGTTGACCTTTTAAACATCTGTTTGTTCTAAACATACCTTTAATTCAGTCTTTGAAGATAAAACTTTCTGGTCAAAACATGCATTTGCAAGGTGTCCTGGTAAGTTACAGTTTGCATTCTTGGAGCACGAGAATTTCTTGTCAGACTTTCATGTTTGCAGCTGAACAACACAGGAATCCTGCACCAGTGATCCCATACTCTGACTGGTTTTGCCACAGGAACTTGCTCTCAGGAAATGGCATTTGTTAAGATTAAAAAACTGACCTGGAGTTGTTTGTTCTCTCATCTGGGAGGATTTCAGGTCTAACTGTTGTAGGGAATAAATTTGGTATGAAGTGTTTATCAGAAAGCGAACAGTGCAGGAGCAGCCGGTGCTGAAGCAGTAGGAGCACAAGAGCTCTCCTCTCCTGCTCCCAGGGCGGACGCCCCATCAGCTGGTGAGCTGCTGAAGAGCCGCCCGCAGCTCGTGTGGGCCAGTGCTTCTCCCACCACCGCTCCCTTCTGGTTCTCCAGCACAGCACCTTGGTTCCCCGGTTCTTCCCATCAGCCTCTCCTCTGACTCTTTGCTGATTCATACTTTTTGTGACTGTTTTTCTCCCTGTCAGTTTTCCCCTGTCACAGTGAACGCTGCCTCATGCCATCATGTGAGATTTGCAGAGGCTAAGCTGGGGTTGTCGGTGTCAATACTTGACAAGCGATGGTGACGGATCACCTGAGTCACTGCTGAGCCAAACCCAAGCGCCAGCACCTCTCGATGGAGAGGATAGCCCAGCCTTGGGAGAGGAGGGCATGGCTTTGGGATGCTCCTTGCTAACGAATGCTCCAATAACCTGTTAGGAACATCTAGCTGTGAACAAGGGTAAAGTAATTCTTCCCTCCCAAGTCCAGGGAGAGAAGCGCCAAAGGATTTGGTAATGTCTTCCTGAACCCAGGCTGGAGGCTGTGGGGAGTGCAGGGTTGGGGTGCAGTTAGTCTGGGTTTAATTTCACCCCCCGCTGACGAGCTCACTACGGGCCCTTTGTCATGGTGGGCGTGGGCATGTGGTAGTTAGTCTGTAGTCAAACCCTGAGCAGTTTCGTGGCTGTAAGCTTCAGGGGATGGCTGGCAGTGAACTTACTGATCTCAGGGGGCTGAACTGAAAGTGGTTTCATGTAGAATTCGAGCTGGGATAATCCTTCCAATGGCAGGAGAATGAAGGAGGCTAAAAGTGGTGCTAAAGGTTTGTTACCTCTGTATGATCTGGGAGAGCAAGTGAAGAAATGCCACCACTGCTCCTCACTCCAGTTGGTTGCTGTCACCTTCCAGCCACTTTAACCGCTTTACAGCTTGCCCTAACAGAACATCTCCCAGCTCTTGGTTCGTACAGAACCGTGTCACGTCTCACTGCCCGGCTCCTTAAAGCGCACTGCCGCTGTACTTAGCAACATGGGTCACTCCTGTGTGCCCCGCTCGGAGGGGCTGAGGATGCTGTTGCCTCCCCATTCAGAGCTCCTGCCAGCTCTGAGGGAGTAGGGGGGATCAGAGAGGGAGCCTAGCCACCCGCTGGCACGGTGAGCATTAACCTGCCGGGGAGGCTGGCCATTTCCTGCCTGGCCAAAGCCAAACTTCGGGAACAATATTAGTCACCCAAAAGAAGTCAGGACTGCAAGAAGCAGATGACCTTTATTAGAGTAGATACAGCGATTCCATATGTGAAAGAACAAGAACTAAGTGCGAAGCTAACCCAGTCCGCAAGCTGATCACTAAATGGATGAATCTACCGAAACTGTGTGTGGCCAAGAATTTCCGGTGCTTTAAGATAGGCATTTCCAGCAGTTTAGAGCGATTCCTCTCCAATTCAACTCCTGCATGTCGTCTGCTTTTTCTCACGTTGAGGAGGACATCGGGAGGACTTCGGCACTATTTGCCATCTGCTAGCTTCTCTCTTTTGTCTGCAAGAGCAGGGAGAGAAAGAACAGCCATTACTGCAGCCTGACACACACGGGCCCACGCTGCGGTGGGCACGGAGCTCAGCTCGGGTCTCCTCTCTCATTCCCTCTCAGGTTTTCTTCTTGGTAGCATTGCTCTGTGTCACCCACCACTGTTAAAATTCTGCTAACCTTTAAAAGCTCCAGCAAGTCTGACTTGCATGTTCATACGATTCCCCGGAGCTGGCCAAGTTAAATTTCTGGTATCCTTTCACCTGGGGCAGTGATTTAGTGTTTTGTGCTTTACTTAGCCTTTACTGTAGCATAGTCTGAGATTTTTTCAGATGTTTAACATCTTTTAATGACTGAAATTTGTTAAATTCAGAGTCTTCATTTGTTACTCCTAAGATTTTTTCTGCGACACAAATCAGTGCAGCAGCCCAGTCTCCAGAATGGACACAAGTATCACGGTGTAAGTGTATTCCCTTCTAGAAAATTAAACTTCTTGACTCCTAAAGGTTTCCTGAAAGAGGAGGAATTCTTACCGGCAGTTCCGGGAGCGGAGCCGAAAATCCTGTAGAACAGAGAGATACCAGTTAAAAGGAGAGGGAACACATCAAATGCTGTGAGAGACGAGGGGTATGAAAGCAAATTCTCTGTCCATCAGGTATGTTTTGGATCACACAGACAGCTCTGCTCCTGGAGGGGGGCACTGCCTGGCCCTCTGAGCTCTGCAGAGGATCCTCTCCTGCACTGACTCCTGCGAGGCCAGAGCTGTTTCACTGGCAGCAGGAAGTTTATAGTGTTAACCCCTGTGTTCTGTACAACTTCCCTGACCGCACTCTGAACGCTGAGCAGCCAGTGATGAGTTACCACTTGAGCTGTGAGCGGCATTTCATCTCTTGCACTGCTCCTCGGTTTGCTGTCGTGTTCAGAGGTGCTCGCTTAACATACATGGGAATTGTAACATTCCTAGTTCCGCCATGGTCCAGAAAAATGAGTTTGCTAAAACTGTAGAACCTCAGGGATATTTGGAGTTGTGTTTACTGTGGTGCTGTGGCAAATGAGCACCATGGCATGGCCAGACTTTACAGGGCAAAGCAAGAAGGTTTTCTGCAGCAAGCAGAATGCCTTACTGGGACTCCTGGCCTTCCAGGAGCTGTCGGTACGTAGCGATCTCTTGCTCCAGTCGAGTCTTGATATCCATGAGGATCTTGTATTCGCTGTTCTGGCGCTCCATGTCAGCTCGCAGCTCTGCCAGCTGCCCCTCGATACTGCCGATGAGGCCCTGGATCTGCACCAGCTGGGCTCCGTATCGCGCTTCCGTGTCTGCCAAGGTGTTTTCCAGCGCCACTTTCTAGAGAGGGGAACCCCAGAGAGGTTGCTGCTGGATGCAGGGCTCCGTGCAGGGAGTGGAATATGGACCTCTTTTGCTGGGGGGGAGTGGCAGGGGGGGAGTCATGCAGAGCAAGTTTTGACATACCATGCTGAGCTGGGACTGAAGTTCTATTTCCAGCCCTTGGAGGCTACGTCTCAGGTCGGTGACTTCGGACTTGCTGCTCTGCAGTTGTTCGGTGTTGACAGCCACTTCGCGGTTCAGCTCCTCAGTCTAAAATAGGGAACACAGGACATGAGAAATATGGGGCCTCTCAGTAGAGGCCCTGAGGCTTCCACAGCAGTTTTCTGTGTGTTTTAATAATTATTTTATTTCTTTCGTGGATTTTTTTGGTTGATATTTGTATAGTATGGAGTTTTTTCTACCTTGTTGTGGAACCAGGCCTCAGCATCCTTCCTGTTCTTCTCAGCCATGTGTTCATACTGGTCTCTCATATCAGCCAGGATCTTGGTCAGGTCTATGCCTGGAGCAGAGTCCAGTTCAACGTTGACTTGGCCAGCTACCTGTCCGCCCAGGGCACTCATTTCCTGTGAGGGCAGGGCAGAGGAAGACAAAAGAAGGTACGATCATAAACTGAAAACGTGATGAACCTTCTGTTCTTCCTTCAGGGGCTGAGGTCTGCCTGACTCCCCTTCAATACTTGCAGGGCACTCTTCAGTTTCCCAGTCTACACAGAATGTTGGAGAGCCCAGGGTGTTCCCGGAGGATGCCACGCTCCCACATGCTCTTTCTAATGCCACTGGCAAACCTGTTTCTTGGGGATTTTTTACCTCCTCATGGTTCTTCTTGAGGTAGGCCAGCTCCTCCTTCAGGTTCTCAATCTGCAGCTCCAGGTCCGTCCTCCCCAGGGTCAGCTCATCCAGGACCTTGCGCAGGCCGTTGATGTCAGCCTCCACGCTCAGGCGCAGCCCCTGCTCTGTCTCAAACCTTAAAGGAGAAAAGCAAAGCCATCAAGGTTAGCTGATTAACCCAGCCCACCACTGTTTGCTATAAGCATGTCTGGGTTTAGGATTTATGATGCAGCATTAAACTTCTCTCCGCATATTTTACATGACACACCATTTTCTGTGGTGCAGATGGTGCTCTTGGCAAATACATAAAGGGCTGCACTGCGATGACGGGATCACACCGGTGTTCATACCGAGGTTTTGCAGGCATCCCTTGCTTTTTGCACAGCCACTGCCCTTTGGCTCACCAAGGATCTTTGCCTGCTCAGGAGGCCTTTTTCCTTTCAGGAGTTACTCACTTGGTTTTGAAGTCGTCAGCAGCCAGCCTGGCATTGTCGATCTGCAAGACAATCCTCGAGTTGTCGATGGTGGCATCCAGGATCTACAAAGTAATAATTATTTGAAATCAGTAGAGAATGGGAATGTGTTGAAGCAAGGAGACAGTGAACTGCGTGGGAGCGGGCATGAACTCCAGGCTGAACCGGGAAAACTAAACCTCAAGTTTTCTTTCATTTATTTACATAGTTTAATCAGCTGCTGCCTGTGTTTTCTGGGTGTGTATCACCTCCGAGCAACCTGTTATCAGGTACCCAGGGGCTATTGGGGCGAATCCTGCATTTATATATGGGATTGATTACTTCACCTCTGCTACTTCCTTCTTCCACAAGCCAAGTGTTTCGGCACTCTATTACAATTCCGAGGGTAAGTGAAATGTGAGAGAAAAATCAGCGCGTGGTGATGAGCTGTTGAGCTGCTGTCTTTGAGGGCATGAAACTCCACCAAACCCCCATTTCTTTCTCCCGTTGAAGCAGTGTGTGCCTCTGAAATCTGCCCAGCTACACAGCAGATAACAGATGACAGCGAAAGGAGGGTGCTGGCATTGTGCTGCTCTTTTTATATTGATCATGTGTTTATGGTCATATATCTATTAACTGGTGGTTTATGTGTATATGACCAGCACGTGTGTACATATGTGTGTGTATCTGCTTTGTTTAGAGCAGAGCATTAGGGACTGAGGCGTCTCAGACTGCCTGGTTTGTACCTTCTCTCAGCTAACATTTAAAAAGGAGGTCACTCCATGCTGATCATTTTCTGTATCCACCCCGCCCAGTCGCTGCATATTCATTTCACCTTCCCCTCCTGCCCATGAACTGCGGTGCCTTCTGGGTGTTCTCCTAGGGAAGCTTTTCTCTCTGGGTTTTTAGTCTTCCTTCTTAAGTGCAAACCGAAGGTGATTTTTAATAAGCAGTAACACCTACCTTGTCTCGAAGGTCCTCAATAGTCTTGTAATACGCACTGTAGTCCCGAGCTGGGCCCGGTCCTTGCTTTTGGTACCAGTCTCGGATTTTCGTTTCAAGATCAGTGTTTGCTTCTTCCAGTGCTCGCACTTTCTCCAGGTAGGACGCGAGGCGTTCGTTCAGGCTCTGCATAGTTGCCTTTTCGTTTCCCGAGAGGAGGCCATCACCGCCTCCCAAACCGCCACTGTAACCACCACTAAAGCTGCTGCTAAAGCTACTCCCATATCCACCACCCAGGCCGCTTCCCAGGCCAGAAGAGACAAATCTCGCGGAAGAGACGGACACACCCCTGCCACCAGATCCCCCATGGATGCTTGGAGCCCTAAAGAAACCTCCACCAAAACGGACCGAGGAGCCAGCAGGCCCCCCAGCCACAGAAGAGGTTGTTTGCCTGAAGCTGTAACTGGCCATGGCAAGGAATGCTGAGGACCTAACCCAAGCTGCAGCTCACCCTGTCTGTGATCCTGTGGCAGGAGTGTGTGCGTGTTCCCCCACCCCACCTCTTTTATGCCTGTGACAATGGGAGTTGTCTCCAGAGCATGTTATCTGAGACCCGAGGAATTTATCAGCCCAAAGCCTTCTGCCAACACGGCCGTCCCTCCTATTGGTCAGTGCCGCGCCAGGGGCTGTGTTTCGGCCCCAAATGCCTTCACAAAGGGCTGATTCCCTCCCCCTGACTGCAGCCTCTTGAAGCAGAAGGTGGGATTCAGAGGAGGCGTCACCCACTGAGGGGAATGTTCATTCCTGAGTCGAGTTACAGTTTACCTCGACGACGGAAACAAAAGGGCTGGGAGCGCCCAGCCCTGCTGCAGCCAACGCTGCGGCCACAGCGGAGTCACACACCGACTTCCTCCGTGTCATGTCAGGAAAGGGTTTTAACAGAGTGGTTGAGTTAGTAGTTGGTAGACTGATAACAGAGCTTGGAAGGAGCCCAAGTGGTGAACGCTGTGTGTGGACCTGCACAAACCAGGCTCCTGCTCCTCTGTTCCCTTATTTCCCTTGAGAAAGAGTCTTCTTTCGGAAGTGGCATTTTTCATTGTTTCTTTCTTTGCTCTTAGTTCCTTCTGGGCTGACCGTGGAGGAGAGGGTCTCACAGAGGACACGCCTGGTCTAGAGGACTCTGGTTTTCTGCAGAAAGGAGAATCCTTTCCATGGAACCATGGCTGTGTTCGAGGCAGAGATAACCACTAAACTTCCCTGCGTACCTGGGGAGTGAGCAGCAACAGAAACAGGTGCCTGATCATACATTTAGTCCTTTCATTGCTGCTGAAAGAGAGATGTAAACAGAAGAAACATAATCACTAGGGCTTCTGGTCTTTGAGACTCAGGAAAATGTTATGGCTAAAATGTTCCAGTCCTCTGTTGTCCAAGATGAATTTTCAGAAGCCTGCGAGCTCCTCCCTGAGCATCCCTAACATACGAGTGGACACTTGCATCTTTTACTTCCACTCTCTTTCCTTCACCTGCCACCCTCTCCCCCTCCAAAGCTCTGGCACTGCCCAGGAGAGCTGCTCCTCGGAAGGAGAGGGGAAGTGAGCAACAGGCCTGGGCAGGAATCCTGGTGCCTGCAAGTGGTTCCACCAAACAGACCCTTCGGAGCACCAGGTGCTGTGATGTTTGGGTGAGAAATCCGTTTAATACCATGATAAAAAACTACAGACCAGCCAAATGAAACGCATGCTCCGTGCGAGGGCTGGCTGGGCTTTCCATACCCAGAGGAACTGCATCGGGGCTTTCAGAGCACACAGCAGGGCTGCGCTCCCTGGGCAGCGAGGAGCGAACTGCCGGGCCAGTGCGGGGAGGGTGGGAGAACAAAGAGCCACACTGGCACCTCTATCAACAGCCCCATTGGCCCGGCTGTTCAGGAGGCTGTGTCAGAAAGAGGAATTCTGCAGAGACTCAGGGCCGGGAGGTCTCGCTCGCTCGGTGCAGTGCACGTGCCAGACTTAGCAGGACATCACAGCCAAGTTCTTTCCTCTCTGCAGAGGCTGCTGCATTCACACAACCTCCAGCTTGGAACGCTGTTAGTACGGCAGAGTATTTGCTCAAGAAAGAAGGTGCTTTGATCACCCTGCGTAGGCCTCCCCCCCTCCTCCCAGTAAACCTAAAGTATTATAGGGTCAGCTTTTCCCTGAAGGGAGTATAAGGAGTGGTCAACAAAGGGAATTTCCATTTTCTGCAGCTTATCTGAGGGGAAGGGAGACCCATTTACTCCAGTGAACCACCCAGCAGAGTGGTGGAAACCGTCCCCGCCCCAGCTCCGGCTCAGGGCCGGCTCTGCTCCGCCTTACTAGGTGCTCCTGCTTTAGACAATTGTCCACAGGGGTTCAGGGTATTTTTATTAATTGTCCTAGGACCCTCTGAGTGACACTGGCCTGTACTTCCCTCTTCTCACATCCTGCTACATTTGCTTCCACGGGTCGCTAATACAATTCCGATTAAATGGACCCTGCGAACATTTTGACCTATGTTACTGGTGTCTGAGTTCCATGGATGTTTGTATGGATGAATGAGCAAAGTCAGGTTATTATTCTGAATTCAAGTGTTTGTCCCTTCTGATAATTCTACCTCTGCTTCTGTCAGTCACCATGTGCTTCTAGACTCTTCCCTGTGGACATTTTTTTCTTCATCTCTTCTCTCTCTCATCAGAACGTTGGCCGCCCCACCCCACTGCTCAGCTCAAATACCCTCTTAAATCACAACCGTGAGTGCTTTTCTCACCTGTTGAAGGTCATAGACATGAATGTTTGAATCTCTTTAATTCAAACACCAATGTTTCTGGTTTTTTCTTTACACTTCCTTGTGGGAAGAACCGACGATAACAGGAGCTGGGCTGGAGCTGGTACGGAGCTGGCTGGTTTGGATGTCTGCCCTAGATACAATTCTAAGCTTTCCTGCTTTAGATCCCATCATTCATCAATTTTTTTTTAAACCCCCACAAACCTGGCGTTGCCACATATGCACCGAATGTGCCAGCGGATGCAAAGACAAGAATGTTCGTGCTGAAGAGGCAGGTCCCAGCACATGCACCACAGCTGCTCATGGGGAAGGGAAGAGCAGAGGGAGCGCCGCTGACCCACTGAGTGGGGGCTGCAGCATGGGGGAACGTGGTCTGGTGCAGAGGAGCGCACGGGGGTGCCCCCATCTCTGCACTGAAAGACAAGTAAGGTCATGTAAGGGTTCAGTTTTCAAAGCAGTGAGGAGAGTAAGACACAGGACAGCTGGGTTTTATCCAGGGGTCTAGAAAGAAGAGATGATGCTGTGATTTGAGCTGAACCTGAGGGATGCGGGTCCCTGTTCAGCTGCAGGCTTCTGCAGTCGTTTTGGGACATAGAATTTAATTTCGTAATGTTATAATTTTGGATAGATTAGTGTGAGGAAAATACATAAAAGATCATGAGGAACTCAAACACTTAAATAAGTGGGAGCAATGTAAATCCTTGAAACTGGATGTGGTGCGCACTGGAAACACCTCAGAGTTGTCTCTGTTTCCCTAGAAACAGAAATTGCTTTAAACTCTTGACCTCTCCAGCAGTCCAGAACTATACTGTATAATGCACATCAGGGAGAAAAGTACCTGAGAGAGGGAAATAAAATAGATTTTCTTATAGCAGGGTTAAAAATGGTGGGAAGAAAGGATCAGTTGGGACAGGGAGCCCTGAGGAGTGAGAGACAAGTCACTGGGCATATCTGTACACTTCCTGTAGCCTGTTATCTCGCTGGAAAATCTCAGCAAGGTGTGATGGGGCTGGGAACTATGACTCCGAGTCAAACATCCAACTGATGGGAGGCTGTTCCAGAAGTCAGGTTTCTGCAGGCAGCAGCAATAAGCAGCTGAGGGGCCACCGCCAAAACCAAATAGACGAAACCTGTCCCCGGCTGCAGAGGAGCCAAGTGCCTGTGGAACCCTTGCCCTGCCAGCCGTGGCTCTGCAGTGACTCACGAGGAGGAGGAGGAGGAGGAGGGGGAGGAGGAGGGGGAGGCCCAGAGCTGTGCAGGGACATTCTCCCATAGGCCACATGGAAAATTCCTACCCCAAAGAAATCCCAGACTTGGTAGAAATACAGTCGATGGGTTTCGTAGCACAGGGAGAGAGCTCTTCTACCCTGTGCATGTCCGTAAAACGTTTGCAGAGTATATTGCTGTTGGTATTTATCACTGGGAATTGTTTGGTACTGCCGTAATTGTTGACAGTCTGACATCAGGTTGTGGGAAAGAACTGAACCAGGATTAGAAGTGTTGTAAGAAAATGCGGATTAAAAGGGCTGGAAGTGCCTTTGGTGCCCGGTCGCGCTCCCACTGCCAGGGCTGGTGAAGTGCGGGTGCCGATGCCAGCAGAAAGGTGTTCCCTGCAGCCAGCCTGTGCAGCGCGTCTGAGCGTGGGCTCCCAGCCGGGGTAATTAGCAGTAATTGCAGCCTGCAGAACCTTCTCTTAGGCAGTGCTCGGTTGGTTGTGAAACAGCGCCAGTGCCCCTGAAATGGCGTGTTCGCTCCCCAGCCATGAGCGAGCCTTTGCCCTGCATGTCTGTCGGTGTGAGAGTCCTTACAGAAGTTTGGGGGATTTCTACTCCACGCTGGTGTGTCTGACACGAAACTTAAGAGGAATATGTCACCTGGAATGCAGAAAGGCTGACTTTCCTGCAGGAATGTTTGTATTGCTTCACTTGGCTGCTCCGATTGTTCATTGTTCTGGCAGGCTGGGGAGGGTGAGAAGTGCCACGAAGGTGCTTCCTTTCATCTGTTTTTTTATCAGAGTCACAGTGACTCACAGATTTTCTTTCCTCCTCACTTGAGACACTGGTGGGGGGGTGGCAGGAGGGAAGTCTGCCTTGCAAAGGCTGAAGGGACCAGGCCTGGCAGGGCTGCCCGCAGCAGGGGCTGCCTCAGGGACACCATTTCCTTGCAGCCAAGAGGGCAAGAGCCTGGCGAGAGCGTGCACGAAGCCGCCAGGCTGAGAAGCAAGAGGCTGCTGTACCTGTCCATACCGGACAGCCGCCTTGGCGAACAAAAACCTGTGCTGCGGGTCTCGATCCTGCCAGTACGTGGCATGAAGCCCCTCAGAATCCAGTCCACTCATTTCCAGTTCTTGTTCGGGTTTCTTCTCTCTGCAGCTGTTTCACCCTCCCATTTTCATCCGACCTCCGGCAATGTCCTATGATGAGATGATTGATTTCCAGACTTAAGAAACTCAAACACACCCAGAGATTACAGTTCACATACCTTTGGAAACAGCGACTGCACAACGCGTGGTGTCTCCACAGTCCCCCCTCCTGGCAGCACCCTTCACTGAGCCGCCTGTCACCCAGTAACACCAGCTCCCTGGCTGTCTGAGGCAGCCACTGTTGCTACGAAATAAGTGGAAAATAGAGACAAAACAACTTAAATGCTAATTAAACTCATGCAAGAACAATCCAGGAGGTTCTGACTTGATCTGAATTTGCTGATTTTGTGGAGAGTTACTCAAACCCTTCAGGCAGAATCATGTGAAACAGAGATTTCCTCTTGTTCGCTTCCCCGTCCTTCGTAATGGATTAATCTCTAACCTATTTGCCCCTTCTGTTAATTTGCTTTATCAACCCCTCTGGTATCCCAGTGCTACCCCTGTGAAAAACACATCGAGTTTTGTGCTTTCCTTGGCCTAACCCTTTCCCAGGCCTGAGGCTGGAAGGTGCTGTTGAGGCTGTACGGAGCAGCCCGTCACACACCCCACCACCTCTTGGCTGATGGGCCACTAGAGGATGCCCTGCCAGCCCCCACGCCGGGCGACTGGCAGCGGCACCCACCCGCCCGGAGCCGCAACGGAGCAGAGCACCATGTTCCCTTCCATCGGCACCAAGCAGCTCACCCTGGCTTGGTTTGGTGGCTTTGATGTGGTGATGGACAAATGCTGCTCTGGCCGGTCCTGCCTCGTGCCTCGGCGCAGCGCGGTCAAGGGGAAGCCGGAGGCGGGTGTGTTCGGCCAAGGTGTTTGAGGTGGTCAGCACTGAGATGGGAGGTCAAATGGAGCACAGGGCAGAACAGGGATCTCTGTGAGCTTGTGCAGGAGCAGTAGGGTCCTGTTGCAGCTCAGCAGAGAGGTGTCTGTGCTTCAACTTTATCCCCTTCGTTTTCTAGGGAAGGAGTTTCCCTGACTCATCTCTTATTTCTGCTGTGCTGAGAATTCGGCTTCGGATTGGGATGGGTAGACAGTTTGAGGCCTTTTTAAAGACACCTGGTTATCCTTGAAGATGATATTTTACCTGACTTGAACCTGTTTGCAAACCAAGCGCAAGTGCAAAGCCTTTGACAGAGTAAGAAATGTCCAGGGAACAACGTGGGCCCGTGAGACCCACCGGGACTGGCTGCGGGCAGTGGCGGGTCACTGCCCCGTTGTGTGACAGACCCTGTTCCGCTGCTGGCTCAGCCCCCTGAAACCAGAGACAGATATGTGGGTTTGAGCGTTCACGTGAGTGAGACCTTTTACCGATTTTTCTTTATATTCTTTTCTTAATAATGTCAGTGTGTTACGAGAAGTGGAGCAGTTCTGGAGAGGCTGAACCACCCGCCCATCCTCCGCCGGTCCCCTGACACGGTACAGCCCAGGGCTGGGCGTACGGGCTGCAAAATGAGAGAACCCACGGTCTCCATTTGGAACCGTCAGAGAGCAGAGCTGAGCCCAGGCCTTCTGCAGGGATCGCTGCCTCAGGAGGAACAGCCCCAGCAGTCTGGGCTGCAGGGAGAACTTCTGTTCACACTCCTCACCTGCCTCTCGATCCCATCCTTTGCTGTCACTGGGGAGGGCCAGTCAGAGGGGGAGGGAGGGCTGCCTGAACGGTACTCATTTCTCCTTCCGTGACTCGAAGGAAAATGCATTTGATTTGGCAAAATTTTCATGGAATTTTGGGCTTAGCTAATCTGGATTGTTTCAGTTCAGCTGCTGCCCCAGCAGACCAGCCTCTGGCCCATCCCTTGCGATGTGGGCCCTGGCAGAGGCTTTCGGCCGCCCGCCCTTCTCCCCCGCAGGTGTCACTCGTGAGTTTAATGCGAGTGTGTCAGCTCCTCTCCCCTATCTCACCCAGACATCATCGCAGTGCGTCATCACACACCGTTTTCTTTGGGCTGTGTTACGTAATACAGCCAACCCTAATTTCTCGGTGAGTTTCTCTCATTTGTTTCACCTGAATTTCCCTATGATACCAAATACCAGACGGATTGTTGGACACGTGGTTTTCCTTGCACTACAGAGATTTATTAGAAGCGTTGTTACCAGCAGAAAGCCAATCAGCACTTGCACTGCAGAGCAGTGTGTGTCGATACAGGGGTAATAAATGAAGAACAGCAGAAAAAGGAAAAAGTACATAATTTTAGGAGAGTCCTAGATGTTCTTCATCTCCACTTCATGAACAGCATTTGTAGAGGAACTCTGCACCAGGTGGGTACACAGGGCGTGTGCTGGGGTACTATCACGTTGTAAGCTGGCCTGCTTAGATGGCAGCGGGTAGTTCAGGGAAGACCAACACGTTGGTTGTATCTTAACACACTCGTGACTGCCCTGTGGAAAAGATGGAACTGTTACCCTGATGGGAAATGGAGAGTCTCTTGTAGCACGGACATTGCAGATGGATCCATGATTTAAATGTCCATCTGTCTTAGCAAAGTGAGGGAAAGGGACTGGGCCTGTTTCTGGAACCAAAGCTGAGACAACTTGAAATTAAGAGGTTTGGTTGTGAGAGCTGCAAGTGTGGAGTTCATAACACAAGGGGTGGTATTAACAGGAAAAGAGGGAACACAGAATATGAAACCCGTGGGGACAGGATAAATCAGGATCCTCTTTGGAAGATGTTTCTTACCTGTCTTGTCGCAAGACTGACCATGAGAGTAGGAGGTAGAAGAATAGGAATGGGAGGATATTCCCCCTCCTTGGAGAGCTCCTTGAGATGATCTGTGCAAGGAAAGGAGTGTTAATGAAGGGAGTGATAAATACATGGCACTGTCTGCACAGACAGGCCAAGGGGAACGGATAACCGAAAATATGCCAGTAACTGCAGGCTCTGTGTTTCCCTCTGTGTCTGATAAACACATCCCAAAGCAGAGGCTGTTGTATTTAGATTTCACCTACAGACTGGTAAAACATTCTACTCTGTTCACTGTGAGTCCCGATACAGAAAAGATTGTGATAGAACTTATGCCAGTATTTGCAAAGACAAAACATACCCAAAGTCTTGCTGTCCCTCCTGCAGCAGCGCCCGGTACTGAGCAATCTCCTGTTCCAGGCGGGTCTTGATGCCCAGGAGCATCTTGTACTCCTGGTTCTGCCCCTCCATCTCGCAGCGGATGCTGGCCAGCTCCTCCTCTACCAAGTTAATCTGCCCTTGGATTTGTTGCAGCAGGCAGCTGTAGCGAGATTCGGTTTCTGCCAAGGAGTTTTCCAGAGAGCTTTTCTGGAAGTGGAAATGCAGGAGGTTGGCACCAGGGCTCTACGCGTGCCTGCCCGTGCCAAGGAGGGAAGGGCCCCCGGCCATCCCGCCCCACGTACCGTGCTGAGCTGCGCCTGCAGTTCGATCTCCAGGTTCTGCATCTCGCGCCTCAGGTCGGTGAGCTGGTGGCTGCTGGTCTGGATGTCCTGGCTGCTAGAAGTGACCTGGCGATTGACTTCTTCGATCTGCAGGAGTCAAACCCAGACACGCTTGCTGAGAGAGAAAACCCCCTCAGGGAGCACGTCTGATGGCTGAGAACTAAGACAGCCAGGGAGCCTGTCCCTTCCGTCCCGTCTTCATCGGGGACGGCCTCGTCATTGCTCCGTAGATCCTGACGTTCCTCCCGCCTTTGCACACCAGACCCGGCCCGCTCCCCCCTACCCCTACAGCCTGGCACCGGGGCGTCTGGGGTTTCCCACAGAAGGAGCCTCCTCTTTGTGCGTTGCTGCGTACCTTGACCTCGTACCACTGCTCAACCTCCCTGCGGTTCTTCTCGATGATCTGCTCGTACTCGTTTCTCAGGTCGTTCAGTATCTTAGTCAAGTCTTGGCCGGGGGCGGCATTGACCTCCACGCTCACGTCTCCACCAGTCTGAGACTGCAGCTGCCTCATTTCCTGCAGAGCCCGAAGAGAACAGCAGAGAGCACAGGTCATCTGTTGTGCTGGGGACAGTGGGCCAAGCAGTGTGGAGGTACAAAGGCATGACAATCATAGGACATTTTGAGGGGTGACTTTGGGAACCCTGAAGAATTAAAGGACTATGTTTTGGCCATGCTCGTACCTCCTCATGGTTTCTCTTAAGAGCAATCAGCTCTTCCTTCAGGGACTCTAGCTCGGATTCCAGTGAAGACCGAGTGCTAGTGAGACCATCCAGGAGATTTCTCAAGCCATTAATGTCAGCCTCCACAGTTTGACGGATGACCAGCTCGTTCTCATACCTGTACCAAAGCAAAAAGATGCTTTACACATTCATTTCACTACAACACATGGGCTTGATCATACCAGCTGGGACTGGGTATCATTGTCTGCATTCAAGAATCTCCTAAAAGTCATGACATGGAAGGTACAAGGTTCACAGCGAGGTACTCACTTCATTCGGAAGTCATCAGCAGTCATCTTGCTGTTGTCGATGTCCAGAAGCAGTTTGTTATTGTCCACAGTGGCAGCAATGATCTGCAAAGGGCAAGTTGGAGAGGAGTCTTTCTGTGGTTTAGCCACACAGAACAAGAAGAAAGGAGACCCAAAGCTTTGGCAGGGTGTTGTTGGGGGTCTTTGGAACTGTGACCTGCAGTAACGCAGGGACCACAGAACGTTCTTGACGTGCCGGAAGAACTGGTGTGTGCAAGATTATGGCTTCCCCAAACATTCTGATGAAAGAATATATTGATGGGGGATAGAAGAACATTAATTCTGGGAGATCACCAACACCTTTGGTTTCTTATTCACCTCTGGGAGTGTAAGAAAGCCTTTGTCCCTAACACCGTATTTCATCTCTTTGTAACAAAAAGCCAATTGTTATGGAAGACCTCGGTCCTTCCATCTGGTTATGTAGGAGTGTGCAGAGACAAAGGCAGCTCAGATTGTGCAGTCCACGTGCTGTGGCTTTGTGCTCCATCCAGCTGAACTGGGTGGGAGCGGGGAGAAGGACTGGAAGCCACACGTGCCAGGTTTGGAGCCACCTGCACAACGTGGGATTTCGGTTACATGCGCCAGCATGTTTGGGGCTGGTGGAGCACTCCTTGGTGTCCCAGGCTGTGCCCCCAGAGCTCATCCCTTTTGCTTGCAAGCTGGTGCGGGGGTTTGCTCCCCCCAGAGGTGGGAAGTGCTGCTCAGCAGGTTTCTGCCTGCAGTAGCACCAGCGGGGTTGTCCAGCAGCTCCCTGCCACCTCTTCAGAGCCAGCACCAAAGGAGAAGAGTGTGCGGGAGATGGAGCCACGTTAGCCGGATCTGTCCTACCTGGTTTTGGAGTTGTTCGATGGTCTGGTAGTAGGGGGTGTAGTCCTTTGAGGTACTGGGAGCTTGTTTGCGGTACCACTCCCGGATGTTGTGCTCGAGCTGAGCGTTTTCTTCCTCCAGCCTTCGCACTTTGTCCAGGTAAGCCGCCAGGCGGTCGTTGAGGTTCTGCATGGTGACCTTCTCATTGCCGCTCAGAAGGATGTCCCCCCCAACACCAAAGCCTCCACCAAAGCCACCACCAATGCCTCCTCCCAAGCCTCCACCAAAGCCACCAGTGAGGCTGCCAGCGCTCATGCCCCCTCCGTAGCCGATGCTGCATGCTCCCCCGCCATAGCTTCCACCGCCCATCACCGAGGAGGCGTATCGCCTGCAGGAGACGGAGGAACTCCTGCCACTGCCACCACCACAGACACCTCCACCTCCACCGCTCCTGTACGAGGTGCTAGATGTTCTCTTGATGCTGCAGCTCATGGTGGAAGCGATCCGATATCCAGCCCCAACTGCAAAGCCCACAGCACAGCTTGACAGAGCAAATCAGACTGCAGCCTCCTGTCCTCGCTGGTGGCTCTTTATACCCGTTGGGTGGGTGTCACCTCTGAGGCAGTCCAGCTTCCCAGGGAGTTTGCCAGCGGTAGTGCTCACGCCAAAAGTGATGTGCTAAGGGGAATTTCTTTTGGGGCTTGGGACAGCCCTCCCCACAGGTACTGTGTCTGCGTGCTGATTCACACAAAGCATGCATGGTAATTTCAGGTGGGTGGCTGGGTGTTAGATGTTGTTTCAGATAGTTTGCTGCTGGCTACTTAGTGAGTGAGACTCATTTTAATAGTCCCTCTTTGTTCTCTATAGTCATTTTTTGTCCTGAAAAGAGGTGGTGAAAGAACCACCTAGTTACTCTGTTTTAATTTCAGAGTTGGAGAAATATGAACTCAGGCACCCTGTGCGTGAGCCTTGTCTCTTTTTGCCTGCAGAACTGCCAGTAAGTGACACTTTTGGAGACAGAATCTCTAAGACTTTGGATCCTTCTCTCCAAAGAATGCTAATCATGGGTGCTGCCTTCCAGAATGCTTAGTGGTAAATCTCAGTGGAGTGACCTGTGAAGAAGTGGTGGTATCTCTGTGTTCACCGGACTCTGGCAGTATCACTTCCAGGAGACAATCCTATACCTTCCACAGGGCAATGGACATGCAACGATGACATTCTAAAGTTGTGATTCTTTAAAAATTTTGTGCAAATTTCTGGTCACTCAAAGGTTATTTTACACTGAAATAGGTGTGTAGAATCTATAAGGCATCGCTGACTCTGTCTTGGGAGAGGAGAGCAAAAGGATTCCACTTTTCAGCTTAGCAAGATGGAGGCTGAGTATTGGGTTGCTCTTGAGGAAGGAAACACCAGAGCTAATTCAAATAAGGGACAGTCCTGTTGTCCACCCAGGAAAGGCCATAATCTGGTTTGGCATGTATTTGGGCTGGAAACCAAGGGGAGTGCTTCATCTCTGGGAGGTGTAAGGGTCTGGAAGTGGCTTCCATTGAGGGAGCTTTGGATGGAGAAGAGAAACAGCTTTGAGATTGACCTTGCTCAACTGCCGGTAGGGGTTTTATCCTCATGGAGTGGAGACAGTGTGGTGACCCTTTAGAACCCCCCTTGCCTTCTATCTTTTGTCTCTCCAACACTGCAGAGGTCTCTAACCCTGCTGCCCAATTGCAGCCTTGCTGTAGGAGAACAGGATGGGATGAACCCTGCTTTGGAAATGAAATTTTGCCTTTAAATGACTTCTGGAAAACATACATTTTAAGCCTGAAAGACAAGGGTCTTCTTTATGCGAGAGTTAAACTTTGGTGGGAATTCATCTCTGGAGTTAAAAATCACCAGATCACTTTGTTGGTTTCTTTGTTGATGGTGTTGCTCACAAACAGCTTTTTCTCTCTTAGCCACAAGGATTATGAGACCCATGAAGTTACTGATGTGTCTTGTGGCTGACTGAAGAATCATGGAAAGCCGGTTACGCTCTTGCTCGATACCCTAACACACATTTCCACAGATACGCTGAAGATAGTGTAATACTTTGATCTTCATGGCTATGATTGTACTTTTATTGGTAACCCTCTAATTAGCTGCACGTCAGAACCAGTTGCTTTGCATATGTTACTGAGCCTGAGTCATCATTATTAAAAAATAACAATTATTTTCTCACAGGGTGTGATTCCTTAGTCATATTTTCCTCATTAGATTGTTGAAATGCACCTTTATTCTTCCCTATGAGATGTTTATTGCTGATTGGCATTAATGCCAGAGGTGTGGATTTTATACCTCCTTCTCATTACTGTTGCATCAGAGCATCTGACCCAACTATTTCACGCATTTCCCAATGCTGTCATTTCATACCAGCAGCAGATGCCTTTTCTCTATCTGTCCTCGCTGATCGCTTTAGGCTTTAGGCTTTCTGTTCCGTAACTCACAGGTATCTCCTTGTCTCCATGCATTTTTGGTCCTCCATCCTGTGGACACCGCTCTTTGGCCGGAGACGGCTGTTGAGTCAATTTGGACATCCCGATTTACTTCACAAGACACAAACCCCAGGTCTCTTGAGGTGCCATAACCATCATAATCCTTGTGATGACAGGAAAAGGTCAGACATTTTCTCTTGTAGAGGGCATAAAGGCTCCTCAGCCATTTAAAAGACTGTTAGAGCTTTGAAATCACATCTTCCCCTGGAAGAGTTTTTGCTCATAGCGCACACCATGAACCTCTGTAAATGAGGAGAGTCTGTTTGAAGTAGCAGCGCTGTGAAGCCTTTCCAAGCACTGTTTACTGCCTGGGGAAATTGGCTGCAGAGCCCCAAACAGATACTCGGGGTTGGCAAAAGAACCGAAAGCTGCCAGTGGTTTTCACAGGAGCTCTGATGCCGTTACTGGGTGTGCCTTTGGTCCCACAAGAGGGTGAGGACGACCTCAGAAGCGATACTGGTAATTCGTTGTTCTACAAGACGTGAGGCAGCTGTGGTGCTGGTCAGCAGGGTGCTGCTCCCCTGGGTTTCACCAGGAGCTCCCTCTGCGCATTGCCTGTCCGTCACCCGTCGCCCTCCAGTGTCACTCACTGTGCGGGTCTTCAGTTAGTCCGCAGGTGACCGATTTCCATCGGCCATGTTCTAGTCTTGCTTTTCTCTTCTGTGGCTCCTTGGGATGGAGCTGTATACCTTGTTCCTGTGTTCTGGCTGTGTTAAGCACAGCCAAGAGGTGAGCGAATTCTGGCAGCCTTTGGAGGTGAACGTCATGTTTGCATTTGCTTTACATCACTTCCTATCCTGCTAAAACCTGAAATGAGCCTTTTCTTCTTTGGAGAGGGCTTTTGTTCATACCAATTCCTGAAACAAGACCTTTTGGAAACCCGGTTTCTCAGAGGAATGGAGTGTCTGTTCTTGGTGGACACTCGCTGCGGAGTGCAGCTGCACTATGGTGCTGTCAGAGCCCAGCCCCGGGATTTCTGAAAGGCCTGACCTGGATAATACTGTCGTGAGTTGTTCGTGGTGAGAAAACCTTTCATTTCATTCCCGAACGGAACAGCCTCAGTCTGAAACGAAACAGCAAATACTAGAGACCAGCTGTGGTGGGTGGAGAGGGGAGCAGCTCAGGACTGAATGAAGCTGGCCTGATCCTGGGCACCCAGTGAGCACAGTTACAGGCTGAAAAGCAGCTCGTGGTCATCTTCAGAAAGAAAAATATGAACAAAATAGCTGTTCTGGTTTAGTGTCACCCTCTCGTCTCCAATTTTATTTCATGTTCTATCTTCTTAAGCAGAAAATTAAGTATAGGAAGTACTTTTGGTGGATGAGATGTGTCTCTCATTCCTCTTAAGGCATATAATTATCCAGGTGAAGGGACTGACAGAAACCAGGTCCTTGGGATTATATTGGTATTGGAACTGAAATGTCTGTCATAAAACATGGGGACATTTGCGCCGCACGACACTGACAGGAACAGGCCTGTTGCCTCACCGGCTGTGTTTCCCCACAGACGTTAGTGATACGTAATCCTCTGTGGAGTCAAGGGTGTAGAAATACCAATGTCAGGAACCCCCAGGCTCTGAACAGCCCCTCCTGAGGCACACCTTCCCCAGGAGCTCAAGCTGGTATGCGCTGAGTACAGCGAGATCAGTGGGCTCAGGTGGGTCATAGCAGTGGCACTGAACGCAGTGTGGTACATGAACCGTTAATTAAAGAACCTGCCGGCAGTGACCCGTCATTGGTGTGTCCTTTCTCCTCTCACTCACATCACTCAGTGTCTCCAGTGAAAGCAGCAAGGCCTGGGGGCAGGAAACAGTCCCTTAGCGGCCATTAGAAATCAAAATGGTGAATGGTGTGTAATTCCACAGGAGGGAGAAGGATTATGTCAAGGACCACTTTCTGTTTCCAGCCTTGTCCCTCCTGCTTTTGGGCAGGGATTGCTGCCGGTGCCACCCAACCGATAGCTCCCTCGGGCAGAGCTCAGGAGATGCCACACTTCACCCAGCCACGCTCAGAGTTAGGGGCACTAACTTCTACTCTGTGATGTGACCTTGGTGTCCATTTTAGTGCAATATGGATTGTCCTGAGGCTGTTCCACGGTGTGACAGGACAACCTGCACTTCACCGGTGCCTTGATAAAGACCTGGTCAGTGGTTGTTAAATGAACTCCCCCAGACACACGTGTTTTATTTGCATTGCAGTAGAGTTTTATTAGAGGCAGTGTTACTAGCAGAGTTGAAGCCCTTAAACAAAGAATCAGTTGACAAAGACAAGCTGGGCAAGAGAACCGTTGCAGAACGGAAGGAGGGAGGTGAGGCCGAGGACCAGGCACTGCCTCCAAACCGCTCCCGGTGCATCAGCCGGGCTGCGGAGGTGCTTGGTCCCCTCTCTCGTTGGCCATGTTCAGTGCGCCGCAGCTGGGGGACGCCAGCGCCGCCGCTGCTGCTCTAGCACACCCTTGACTGTCCTGTGTAAAGACAGAGAGAATCGCTGTGATCAGGAGAACACCGACCTTTCCTGCTGAAGGCAGATCTTCACCTAACAGTCTGTCTTAGAGCAGCTCAGAGGCTCCAAGCCCAGTGATACTCCAGGTACTTCCTCAGAACTGTGTATTTTTTACTCCAATGAGTAAAAAGCATTGTGCCTTCCTGCGAGGTTTATAATTGTGTTTTATATTTAGGTAGAGGGAAGGGCAAGACTATTACTGTATTTTAACCCCAGATTTCTCTGTGACAGAGTCAATGAGGTTCTCTCACTTCTGGGCTAATGGACCTGGGGACCTTTCCCGGCCAAAACACAAAACATTTTTCTGACAAAATACATCGTAGTCATCGGGGCCGACATAACCCACTAATAAACATATCCTTAAAAAGTGTTCTCTTACCTGTCATGTCACCACACTGGGAATGAGAGACGTAAGTAGAAGAGTATGATTTTCCACCTGCTTGGAAAGCTCCTTGGGAGGCACTGTAAAAGGAGAGTGATTAATTCACCAAAAAACCCCTAACCACTGGATATCCCGTCAGAAAATGTGCTGAAATGGCTCGATGGACAGGAAGGCTCTGTTAGCAATGAAGTACACAAGGATTTCTCTTTATCCCTTGCTGCAGTATGGAATACGTACACAATATTGTGCTGCCCTTCCTCAAGCAGCGCCCGGTACTGAGCAATCTCCTGTTCCAGGCGGGTCTTGATGCCCAGGAGCATCTTGTACTCCTGGTTCTGCCCCTCCATCTCGCAGCGGATGCTGGCCAGCTCCTCCTCTACCAAGTTAATCTGCCCTTGGATTTGTTGCAGCAGGCAGCTGTAGCGAGATTCGGTTTCTGCCAAGGAGTTTTCCAGAGAGCTTTTCTGGAAGTGGAAATGCAGGAGGTTGGCACCGGGGCTCTACGCGTGCCTGCCCGTGCCAAGGAGGGAAGGGCCCCTGGCCATCCCGCCCCACGTACCGTGCTGAGCTGCGCCTGCAGTTCGATCTCCAGGTTCTGCATCTCGCGCCTCAGGTCGGTGAGCTGGTGGCTGCTGGTCTGGATGTCCTGGCTGCTAGAAGTGACCTGGCGATTGACTTCTTCGATCTGCAGGAGTCAAACCCAGACACGCTTGCTGAGAGAGAAAACCCCCTCAGGGAGCACGTCTGATGGCTGAGAACTAAGACAGCCAGGGAGCCTGTCTCTTCCGTCCCGTCTTCATCGGGGACGGCCTCGTCATTGCTCCGTAGATCCTGACGTTCCTCCCGCCTTTGCACACCAGACCCGGCCCGCTCCCCCCTACCCCTACAGCCTGGCACCGGGGCGTCTGGGGTTTCCCACAGAAGGAGCCTCCTCTTTGTGCGTTGCTGCGTACCTTGACCTCGTACCACTGCTCAACCTCCCTGCGGTTCTTCTCGATGATCTGCTCGTACTCGTTTCTCAGGTCGTTCAGTATCTTAGTCAAGTCTTGGCCGGGGGCGGCATTGACCTCCACGCTCACGTCTCCACCAGTCTGAGACTGCAGCTGCCTCATTTCCTGCAGAGCCCGAAGAGAACAGCAGAGAGCACAGGTCATCTGTTGTGCTGGGGACAGTGGGCCAAGCAGTGTGGAGGTACAAAGGCATGACAATCATAGGACATTTTGAGGGGTGACTTTGGGAACCCTGAAGAATCAAATTAAGGTCTACGTCTTGGCCAAACTATTTATCATTGTCTCGTACCTCCTCATGGTTTCTCTTAAGAGCAATCAGCTCGTCCTTCAGGGACTCTAGCTCGGACTCCAGTGAAGATCTAACCAGGGTCAGATCATCCAGGAGATTTCTCAAGCCATTAATGTCAGCCTCCACAGTTTGACGGATGACCAGCTCGTTCTCATACCTGTTCCACAGACAAGAGAGACAGAGAAATGGGGCAATGAGACCATGACAGTCAATAGTGGACATCTTTCCGAGGTCAGAATGCAAATAAAAAATGAAGGCTCGGTAACACCACTCGGGCAGGGATGCCATGTCTCCTGAGATTTGAGTGGGCTTTGAAAGACCTGCAGTGTTCACAGTGAGGTACTCACTTCATTCGGAAGTCATCAGCAGTCATCTTGCTGTTGTCGATGTCCAGAAGCAGTTTGTTATTGTCCACAGTGGCAGCAATGATCTGCAAAAGGGGAAGTTGGAGAGGAGTCTTTCTGTGTGCAAGAACAATACAGGACAAGAAGAAAGAAGACCCAAAGCTTTGGCAGGGTGATGTTGTGTGTCTTGGAACGGTGTCCTGCAGTAACGCAGGGACCATACAAGAGGGTAACAGTCCAGATTTACTTTTCAAGGAAACTCAGGCTATCACAGTGTCCTCCCACATGCCTACTCTTTGCTTCTCTTTCTCAAGTTGGTGAGGGTTCCCCATGTGTACCAAGGAATTTATTCAGGCCTTTTCCTGCAAGGTGCTTCGTCGTGGCCTGTTCATGCTATTTTCTTGGTACCAATGTAAGCTGGTTCTAAGGGAAGCCATTGGTCCAGGTGCTGTGGCTTTGTGCTCCATCCAGCTGAACTGGGTAGGAGCAGGGAGAAGGACTGGAAGCCACACGTGCCAGGTTTGGAGCCACCTGCACAACGTGGGATTTCGGTTACATGCGCCAGCATGTTTGGGGCTGGTGGAGCACTCCTTGGTGTCCCAGGCTGTGCCCCCAGAGCTCATCCCTTTTGCTTGCAAGCTGGTGCGGGGGTTTGCTCCCCCCAGAGGTGGGAAGTGCTGCTCAGCAGGTTTCTGCCTGCTGTAGCACCAGCGGGGCTGTCCAGCAGCTCCCTGCCACCTCTTCAGAGCCAGCACCAAAGGAGAAGAGTGTGCGGGAGATGGAGCCACATTAGCCGGATCTGTCCTACCTGGTTTTGGAGTTGTTCGATGGTCTGGTAGTAGGGGGTGTAGTCCTTTGAGGTACTGGGAGCTTGTTTGCGGTACCACTCCCGGATGTTGTGCTCGAGCTGAGCGTTTTCTTCCTCCAGCCTTCGCACTTTGTCCAGGTAAGCCGCCAGGCGGTCGTTGAGGTTCTGCATGGTGACCTTCTCATTGCCGCTCAGAAGGATGTCCCCCCCAACACCAAAGCCTCCACCAAAGCCACCACCAATGCCTCCTCCCAAGCCTCCACCAAAGCCACCAGTGAGGCTGCCAGCGCTCATGCCCCCTCCGTAGCCGATGCTGCATGCTCCCCCGCCATAGCTTCCACCGCCCATCACCGAGGAGGCGTATCGCCTGCAGGAGACGGAGGAACTCCTGCCACTGCCACCACCACAGACACCTCCACCTCCACCGCTCCTGTACGAGGTGCTAGATGTTCTCTTGATGCTGCAGCTCATGGTGGAAGCGATCCGATATCCAGCCCCAACTGCAAAGCCCACAGCACAGCTTGACAGAGCAAATCAGACTGCAGCCTCCTGTCCTCGCTGGTGGCTCTTTATACCCGTTGGGTGGGTGTCACCTCTGAGGCAGTCCAGCTTCCCAGGGAGTTTGCCAGCGGTAGTGCTCACGCCAAAAGTGATGTGCTAAGGGAATTTTGTCTGAGGTAAGTGGAACCATTACCATTCTGCTCAAGTATGTCTGTGTTGATTCACACAAGGCAGGCACTGTAATTTCAGGTGGGTGGCTCTATGTCGGATATTTTTTTGGATAATAGTACTTCTCATAGCTTCTATTAATCTGGCAATATATCACTTGTAACAGGAGTTAATGACGGCTCCACCTTGCTTGTCTGTCTCCTCCAGTCTTCAGTGTGGCGAAACTCAGTATTTCAGCTGTTTTCCTCGTGTGATCACAGCCCATGAGCTGGAGGAGCAGCAGCCTCCAAGGGACTCTTCCACCGTTGGTTTATTCACACTTTACATGAGCTATTTAGAAATCTCCTTTACTTTACTGAAATACGTTATTAACTTTTAATACTGCCTGTTTTAAAACTTGTATAACTGTCTGTTACATAAGCGAAAGTCACCCTGAACTTCTCACTCTGTTCTCACTGCTTGTGTGGAGGAGGGTCCTGCTGGTGAAAGCACAGCATGGTGACTGCAGAGAAAACTGGGTGACAGCCGCAGGAGTGCTTTGCAAGGGAACCGAATCCTTCCGATCCAACAGCCTGCACTAGAGCCACTCCCTGAGCACAGCCCTGCCCCAGCTGAGCCTGCAGGGCCTGGGCCGAGGGACAGACACCCTGCGCTCTGCAGGCCCCTTGCCTGCCTGGGGAGCTCAGGCTGCGGGGTCGCAGCATCACCAGAGCCACCCAGCCTTGGCCAAGGCCACGGCAGAGCCTCCGCGAAGAGCTGGGGGGGGCTGGACCTGCCTCAGGGGATGCTACCAGCGCGCTGGCAGGCTGGGCAGGCACCAGTGTTTTCTGATCCTCCCCAGGTTCTCCGCTGCCGGGTCCCCACGGAGCTGCACCTTGTAGTAACTGCGGTTCTTGGTGTCGCCGGGAGCTGGGCAAGGGGCTGGGACTGCCACGTGAGTCTGAGCAATTCAGGTGCTGAACTAGTGTTCAAACTGACAAAGCTGCGGCTTGCGACAGGCCTGCTTTGGCCCCTCTCCTCCGACGTATCATGCAGGAAGTCCTGCGACTCTGCCGATAGCGGGCGGGTGCTCCCCAGCTCTTTGGTCGGTGGGGTGCTCCGAGCTGCTGCAGCTGAGCCATCCGAGTTTGTGCAGACCGTGGGCAGGGCTGGTTGGAAGTTGGGTTTAGCTGAAAGGGTTTACGTTACTTTCCTTCCCAGTACAGATCTTCCTACGACCCAAAGAAAGCACTCCGGGTACTGGCAGATGGACCGCGCTTGTCAGGGCCAGGCACACCCTGCCGTTGGCGGTCACACTCTGCGGGGCAGTGTGTTCTACAGAGCCTGCCAGTCTCTTCCCTTTAACGGCTTTTCCTTGTCTGTTCAAAGGAAAGCCCTCGTTTGTGCATTTCCGGTTTGAACCCACGAGTGTCAGTTTTGTGACTCACAAACCGAAACACTCCTTTCGCTTTAGTCACGGCCCTGTTTGGTGGGGGGGGCCTGGGCGGGCTCTCAGCAGGTGCCAACCTGAGCAAGGCTCCTGCAGTGCCGCGGTTCTGCAGCCCGCCCTGGGCCGATGCACGCCTGCTTATGCGGCTCAGAGCTCAGCTCCACAGGGGCGTCTGGTGCGTTCCTGAGAACCAGAGGCACAGCCCAGACTGCTCCAAGGAGATCATGGTCTGCCCCGCGTGCTCAGGAGCTGTGCTTTGGCTCTGAATGTCACTACCAGCTATTCTAATGTGGCATCAGCTTCTGCCTGGAGGCACGCGCTGGCATGGCTGTGTGTTTTCTTTTTAAGTGTGCACACCTACAGAAGGGAAGAAAACCCCACACAGGACTCTGGTTGCATGAGAGAAGTGAAGTTTTATTAGCGACATTTTCCCGGTACAGAAGAACCCAAGTGACAAACAGGCTGAATCGGTAAAGCGAGCAGCTCAATGCCTGGGACTGCAGCCCCAAGCATTGCGGGCAGGAGGAGCGCACAGCACGCGTGGCAGGTGGGCAGGGGCCCTTGGGGGGCTCTGCTGGGCCTCGCTGGGCAGGTGGCATCAGCAGTGTCGAGGGGCAGCTAAGAGCATCTGTCTTTCTGGGAGAGCATGGGAAACGTAGAGGATTTGGGCCAGTTTCTGTCTGAAAGCTCTTGCACTGCAGGATCCTCAATGTATATTCTTAGTCAAAAGATCTTCTTCCGCAACCTGTTTGGAAATAAAGCAAGCTTTAATTTCCTCAGTACTGGCCCTGAATCTCTGAGGCACCAGTATCCACCGGAGAGAAAAGAGGCTGGGCTGTAACGAGTGATCATCAGCCCTCCAAAGCTCAAGGAACACTGCAGCACGTCAGGAGGCAGCAGAGTTTGTGGGGTTCGGCAAAGGCTGAGGGGGTGAATTAAGGCAGCTGGGGTTTAACTACGTCACCCACAAGATGGAATAGAAATGGAACGTGTGGTTCATAAGCAAAGTTGATCCTTTGCACACAAATAGGGAAGACTTCGTAGAAAATCTAACACTTCCCGGGAATGTTAGTTTCTCCTCGGAACTGTTTGCCTCTGGACAAGTGTGTTCATACGTGTAGAAATCAGCAAGGATGGGACTGAGAGCACAGTGTCCCCATACAACAGTTCTCACCTTGCATTTCGCCACCACTCTTGCAGGACTGAGACTGGGAAGATGAAGAGTACGAGTGGGAACTGCTGATGCCTCCGGAGGTTCTTCCTCCTCCTCCTCCTCCGCCAATACTGCATCCACCGCTGCTTCCCCCTCCTATTCCTCCACTTCCCCCTCCCATTCCTCCTCCTCCCATTCCTCCTCCTCCCATTCCTCCTCCTCCCATTCCTCCTCCTCCCATTCCTCCTCCTCCCATTCCTCCTCCCATTCCTCCTCCACTACCTCCATATCCACCACTCATGCTACTGCCTCCTCCTCCTCCTCCTCTTCCTCCTCCAGAGGAATAGCCACCACCTCCCCCTCTACCACCTCCCATGCCTCCTCCTGTTCCTCCTCCCATTCCTCCTGCTGGGATTCTGCAAAGAGAGAGAAAGGAGAAAACAAGTTAATCCAGTGCATTTTGGATCTCGGAGGAAATCTGTGTACAGATCCTGCCCGAAGCCTGCCCTTCTCTTGTTTGAACTTCCCCGGGTCAGAACCTGGCTCAGAGCAGCACAACCACTCATGCTGTGCCAGAGTTCAGCCTCTCTTTCCATTGCAGCCTGACTGCAAGGGGTTTTGCTTTTCCCACATTCTGCTCGGATATTTCTGGCAAGATTCAGCACTGCTGCTTTATCAGCGTAGGGTGTCTCTGCTCCACAAAATGCAGCCTTAGCTGTTTCTCCCGGTGCCGCTTGCAGGCAGAAGCAGCCTCACTGCAAAGGGGAAGCAAAGTGGCTTGAACTCTCAGAGGGCTGCACACCGAGCCTTTTCTGAAGGTTTGGGAAACTATGGTCTTGCCCAAGGTGCGTCTGTCTGCTCAGCTCCCGGCCCTTTCTGGAACCAGGGCAGAGGTGAGGCTCTGGACCGGGGTTTCCCTGTCCCGCCCCAGATGGATAGTCCAGAATTCCTGCTTTCATTTTATATCATGTGATTTATATTCTGAACAGGTTTGTCAAGAAATGTGTAGTGCCTCAAGCCTGGGAGGCGACTGGTCCAGATTGCTGAATTACCCTCATTTCAGTACAAATTCTTTTCAGTTTTTGCCAATCTAGGCAGTTCATTCGCTGTCCTTGTGACCGATCAGCTGCCCTGGGTTTTGCACAGTGCCGTGTGCTTTGGTCAGACTACGTACGCGAGGTCTTGCTGCCCTTCCTCAAGCAGTGCCCGGTACTGAGCAATCTCCTGTTCCAGGCGGGTCTTGATGCCCAGGAGCATCTTGTACTCCTCGTTCTGCCCCTCCATCTCGCAGCGGATGCTGGCCAGCTCCTCCTCCAAGGGGCTGATCATCCCCTGGATCTGCTGCAGCTGCATGCTGTAGCGACGTTCCGTGTCTTCCAGGTTGGATTGCAAAGAGTCCACCTGCAGATGGGGAGCAGGACACAGGGTTTATGGGAATGGGGCAAGTTTAATTCATTTTTGAGGAAAAATTGGAGATCTTCACAAGCCAGAAAAGAGCGTATCTTTGAAGATGGGTACTCCAGTATCCCATTCTGTATGATGGAGCTACTTTCTACATATAGCCATCCTTCCATTCTGGTGACACGTACCACCTGTGCCGCAGGCAACGCAGAGGCGAACACCTTTACCTACCATGCTGAGCTGCGACTGCAGCTCGATCTCCAGGCTCTGGTATTCACGTCTCAGCTCAGAGATCTGTTGGTTGCTTGATTGTATTTCCTGGCCACTGGAGTGGACTTGTTGATTAACTTCTTCCATCTGAAAAAGTCACATACCAAATTAAGGTATTTTTGATGATAAGCAAGCACTGGGGTTATCATTGAGCACCAAGAAAGCCGTTCGTAAGAGTGCAGAAAGGTGGAACCCAGACCGACAGCGTGTTTCCCACACCCCACTCGGCTGCCCCACTGTGTGATGCACCTCACTCCTGGGACTCAGAGATTCTACCTGCTTTGCCACACAACCCTGACTCTCCAGAACTGATCTGTTACTGCGTAAAGTCATTTCAAGTTAATGTCCCTTAAACAGTACGTGGTAAGGCGCCTTTCCTCTGCTGGGTGTAAACAGTCCAGTTCTTTGTGCAAGGTTTAGTAATCAAAAAAGCCCTGTGCTTTACCTTGGTTTCATACCAGCTTTCCACCTCTCTCCGGTTGTTCTCAATAAGCCGTTCATATTCGCAACGCATTTCATTTAATTTTTCCATCAAATTAATGCCTGGAGTAGCATTGACCTCCACATTGACATCACCACCAGACTGTGTTTGCAGTCCTCTCATTTCCTGAAGAAAAAACACAAAAAACCCCACCAGGTTCTCAGAGGGTGAAGGTAAGGAGAAACATAAGAGTTCCCAGGAAAGGAGAAGAAAGGGACACAAATGCTCACACAGCTCTATCGCTCCTGCAAAGGGGGCCTCAGCTGCCCTCCCTGTGAAAGGGACCAATTCTGCCATTCCTGAGGCAAACCTGGCAGTGAACAGCAGTGACACCACATGCACATCGACCTGACGTTTCCTCCTCGGGGTCATAAGGAATCCTGTCCAGCTCTCTATGCTCTCTGTGAAAATCTTCTTATGTATTTTTCTTCTCCGTGGGAAATACCATTGCAGACAGTATCAATATCTTCTTTTGACTCCTCCAGTTCTCCTGCCATGAGTTCAGCAGCAAAACTGGGTGTTGTGCTGAAAGCCATTCATTTCCCTGCTCTCACTTTGCCACACGCTGGCCTAGGGATCTTACCATATCACTTGTGGGCAGCTGGAGGTGCTGCACGCTCCTGAAAATCAAAGCCAGATTGTACCAAATTGGATGATCAAACCCAGTGGCCAAAATCTGGCTGCTGCTAGTGGAAGAAATGCAGAGGAGGTTCTCTGGAGCTGAGTTTTCAATAGCTGTTATTTTGAAGTGAGGGGAACCTTACCTCTTCATGGTTCTTCCTAAGATAGACCAGTTCCTCCTTTAGGGATTCAAACTGTGTCTCCAGGTCAGATCTGGCCAGAGTCAGTTGATCCAGAAGTGGACGTAATCCATTAATATCACTTGCCACGCTCTGGTGGAGAGTATATTCGGTTTCATACCTGAACGACAGACAGGGAGACAGTGAAAGTGCTGCCAGACATCTATGTTTGCTGTCCTGATTATGAACAGCTCCCACCAGTACATCTGTGGTCTTTAGTCTCATTGCTCAGATCTTAAAAGAAAGGGCCTAATTCTCTTTCCCTCTCCAATAGGTTTGTTTGGTTTCAGTAGAATGTCTCTATGCCATTCATATGATGAGGATTATGCTTAGAAATGTATGTGCAAGGATGGAGAAACAGAATGTAGTCTTTTAAATGTCACTTGTCAACAACATCTGCAGAAAAGTGATAATGAAGAGCTAAAAAGATCATTCTCAGAACGCTTTTACGGCAATTACTGATCCCATCATTGGTACGAAGCGTCTCCAGCATCTGCACTGACTGCCTGGGCCAAGGGGGAAAGGGGGAACAAGATGAGAAGAGAAAGACTCACTTCAGTCGGAAGTCATCCACAGTCATCCTGGTGTTGTCAATGTCCAGAAGGATCCTGTTAAGGTCCACATTTGCACCAGTGATCTGAAAGGGAGAGGGTGGGTGTTACTTGGTCAGTTGTGTTTTCAGTCTGACAGAGAGAGGAAAGAACTGCCTGTGCAGAAACACCTTTCAGAAGGTCTTTGAGGTCATGCCAAGCCTGACCAGTACTGCAGGAGCTACACAGAGAGAAGAGTTTATCGCTTCCAGTTAAAAGCAAGTGCCTTTGCTGTCAATTTTGGTTTACAAAGATCCATTAAAAATACTTTCTTGGAAAGAATAACCAAATAAACTCATATGCAAAAAGCAGTCGGAAAGCATTAATTCCTGTAGCATTCGTCAAAAGCATGTTCACGTAGGAGATATGGACTATTGCGTGGCCGAGAGATAGAGTTACACTAAGAGCACACGTTGGCTCATCCTGTATATTCACAAGAAGTCACAATTAATATGGCCACTAGCAGCACAACGCAGGCAATGATTCCACCTCCAGTCAGGAGAGTGGGAACAAACGAGCAGAGCACAGTGTGGAAGGGAGCGCTGTCCAGGCCCCCGATGGGGGCACCAGTAATGACCTGCCACAGCACCAAACAATGCGCCCTGTGCTGAAAGTGAATGTGCCGGAATGTGCATGTACCCCACAGCAGAGCAAAACCGGAGTTGCGCGCTGTCACCGCAGCAGCCTGCTCCCGGCTAGCACCAAGGAGGGCTGTACTGCCCCAAGCAGGGCATCGTGCTGCAGGGGGCAGGCGTTGGTCTAGAAGGATCTGTTCAAAGTCAATCAAATGACACCATACCTCGTTTTGCAGCTCCTCAATTGTCCTGTAGTATTGGCTGTAGTCCCTGGCCATAGTGGGACCGTGAGTTTTATACCACTCCCTGATCAGATGTTCAAGTTGAGTATTGTCTTCCTCCAAGCGTCGCACTTTATCCATGTAAGAAGCCAGGCGATCGTTAAGGTTCTGCATGGTCAACTTTTCATTTGTGGAGAGCAGGCCAGCATCTTCACCAAACCCCATTCCACCATAACCGCCTCCACCAAAGCTGCCACCACTAAAGCCACCACTACCCCCGAAGCCACTAAATCCACCTCCACTATATCCACCACCGCCAAAACTGCCTCCACCGAGGCCAGCTCCATAACCACCTCCCATTCCCCCAAAACCACCCCCACCTGACCCAAATCCTCCTCCGTAACTCCCACCACTCATCCTCCCACCATAGCTACCGTGGCTAATCCTCCCACAACTGCCGCTGCTAAAGCCCCCTCCATAGCTGTGCCGGGAACCTCCTCCACCAAAGCTTCTCCCAGAAAAGCCTCCACCTCCTCCAGAAGAGGTGTATCTTCTAGAGGACATTGAGGAGTATCCACCAGACTTTCGTACTCCACTTCTACACCCTCCACCGCCACCACCACCACCACCACCGCCACCACCACCACCACCACCGCCACCACCACCACCACCGCCACCACCACCACCACTGCTAATTCTAGTGGTACTAGTCGAGGACTTAGTGCCACAGCTCATAGTGACAGCAGGGGAGAGTCTAGCCACAAGCCCAGCTTTAGTGCCACAGCCTGATAAGGTTCAGGTCTGCAAACTTTGATCCCAGCTCTCTCTATTTATGCCTCTGACAGTGGGTGTCACCATCAGGGTGTTTCCTTCTCCCAGGGCATTTACCAAACTTGTTGTTTGTGCCAAGAATAATTTGCTGAACGATATTTTTGTGCTGTTATCTCAGGCAATCTGGCCCATTGCTGTGCTGAGGGGGTTTGTTTAAGGCTGATCATTTCCTTTCTTTCGGTGGCGTTTGTTTCATTTAGCTTTTCCTGGAAGCGGTGGTCGTTTGCCTCACACAGCCTGGATCTGCTTTACGATGGAAAAGCCACTTTGCACAGGACCCCGTTGGAGCTGATGTTGGGGTAATGTGGGACGGGTGGAACTATTCAGAGAGGTTTCATCCTCAGCTCTTAGACTGTGAATCTCTCCTCTTAGACTGTGGATCTGTTTGTTCCCCGATTAATAGACTTTCTGTGCTGAGATTTTTGTAGCTGCTCCTGTCAAAGACCGTTGTTCTCTTTCCTCTTTCATACTTTGTGCATTTAAGATCTTCTGCTCTGCTTATGTTCCTTTTCTCACCACACAGGACAGTGCAAGAGTGTTATTAACGGGACTGTATAACACGTCTGTTTGGATTGTCCAGCTCGTGTTGCCCTGCCGCTGCTCGGAGAATGCAGTTCCTTAGCTGAGAAGTCCCTTTCAAGCAATGCAGTGGGATTCTTCCCTAACAATGAACCCCCTTCCGCGGTGAAGGCAGGGACAGGGCAGCACTGGATGGCAAAGTCCTGGAAATCAAAGAGAAAAACCATACTGGAATTTTTCACCAAAGAGCGGTTCACCTAGAAGAGCAGGAAGGTTAAGATGCTGTAATTGAGTTATAAAATCAGTTGTGGCACAATTAGGAGCTGTATTAATGCAGACAATGACCCATAAAGTACTGCGTGGGAAGAGGCTTTGTGGTTGAGTAGAAAACAGCTCATTCTGTCGTTACTGTGTCCTGTATCCCAGGTGATCGAGTCCTCACATCTACTGCTCCTAATGCAGCGAGCCCTGGGACTCCAGAACAGCCCCCCGAGAGAAACGCCCCAGGGTTTTTTCACCAGGGGGTTGAAATCAGACTGACACCATTGTTCTGCCTTGCACCGAGCCCCGAAGTTTCCCCAAGGTGACTTGTTTCACCCCCAGCTGTCAGTGGTGCTGGAGCAGAGGGTCTGGGGACAGAACCGCCTGTTCTGTGAGGCCAGGAAGGACCTGAGCACAGTGGGCTGCTCGGCTCCCGCATTCACGGGACCCTCAGCTACAGAGACATGCTCCTGTGAAAACGCTTCATTTCCAAGCTGGGTAAAAACTCTCGTTTCCTCAGCTCTGGTCTGACACCACAAGCTGTCGTGGGAAATTTACACCTGGTTTTTAGTGCAGTAGAGACTTTGTTCAGCCAGACCCTTCTGCTTTGTTGCAAACAGCAGCAGAACCCCCAGCATTTGTGGTCGTGCTGGAGACGGACCCCATGCTGGTACTGTTTGCTTGGACGAGAGGCTGCATTGTGCCGTGGCACTTGTTCTGTCTCACTGAAAGGGCCTCATTGCCTTTCTGCTCTCTGCTGCAGATCTTCCAAGGACTGTAAGGTGTTCAGGGGCTTCAGCAATCCCCTCAAACCTCTGGAGCAGGAGCAAAGGGCCCGTTGGAGGAACTGCCCTGTAGCACCAAGGGCCAACTGGCGCTTGGGGAGGGCGATGTGGGGCAGCCCTGGCTTCCCAAAGCCTCCTCGCTTTGGACATTGACTGTGTGGTTTTTACACTCTGCTGTCAGTCTGCATGCATGCAATTCTTTTACAAAGTGCATTTTTGCCTCTTAACTGCTGGTCTTTTTGATGTTACATTATAGATTATTGAACATTTTCTGACAGAAGCCATGTGCTGTCCCTTGCCCTGCATTTTTGCCAGCGCTGCTTTATTGCTGCTTGTGCAATCTCTTTCCAAAGCTCCGATTTTATCTTGCTACTCAATGGCTCCAAGATGATGAAAGAATTCAGGTAGCTTGATGATGTGATAATTTCTCCTTGATCCACAGCTGGAGGATGGCAGTGTCACCTCCGCCGCGTAAACACCGATTCTGGGATCCTGCACGTTCTATTCTGAAAGATGTCATTTACTACGTGCAGAATGTTTTTTCTTCTCTGTGGTGTTTTGCGGTAGTGTGTCTGGGTGATGTCGTTTGGGTCAATGGGCCCTTTTCCCACAAATTCCAACACAGGAAGTAAAACTGATCATCATTCCAATTCCATCCCACTGGCGATCAGGACAGCTGAAAATTTCCCCTCCGGGGTTTTGTCCTGTCACAGTCCCACATTCTCCAAACTGCGTTGTGGCTCTTTGGACTGTAACGCTGAGCAACCTGCAAAGACCGGTGAACGATGAGTACTCCATCCTCTTGCATACATTGAATTCCCTCCTGGCATATTCTGGTTTATTGATTATTAAATATTTAACTGTGCAAATATTTACAAAGCAGAGAAGATCCATTCTGTGGGCAGGGTGAATTGTTCCTTCCTGAGCTGATTTAAAGAGCCTTCAGAAACTTGTGTTCTCTGACATTACCCACTGATGTGTGTGAAGTTTATAGTTTACAGAATTACTTAAGAGGAACCAGCACTTTTAGGACCGTTTCTCCTCTTTCCTATGTCAGATGCACAGTTTAATCATTACTGGGTGTGTTGGTGCAGCATCCAGCGGGCTGTGACATTGCTGCTCCCAACACAGCCCAAAACAGGGACGTTTCTCCGCACAACTCCCAGCACTGCGCAGCCGGCAGAGGACCCGCGGTCCTCGCCCTGGGCACCACTCACGGCTGAGCTCAGCACTTGCACGTGTCAGGTCCAGCTGACACTCTTTCACTCTCTCTTACTGTTTTCCTCCGTGGCACACACCGGAGAATTGACCGCCTGGCGTCGGGGCGCAGACAGGGGCTGTGAGCAGCCCTCGCTGCTGTCTGTCGCAGCAGAGTACTCGTGGGGATATTGTGCTGTCTGCTACCACTGCAGGAGGAGAGGTGTCCTCTCCTCCCGAGGGAGTTACGGCGAGGAGGGGGTGCTGCTGGGCTGAGCTCTGCGGAGGACTGACCCTCTTCAGGGGCAGCCTGCGTGGTCTCTGCCTGCCAGTGGGAAGCTGGTAGTTGCCCCTGAGCCTCAGCCAGGTCGGAGCAAGTGCAGAAGCAGCCAGAGAACTTGTTGGTCAAACTAAGATTTCGTAAATGAATCATTCAAGGTGGTTCAATACCCACTGAGCCAGGACTGGGGAATCAGAGCTTTGGCCTTCAGCTGGTCTAAGGGCAGCTAAATCATGTTCCTGCCTCTTGCCTGGGGGGATGCGGCCCCTGCTTGATTGTGCACATCGAGAATTATTACCACAAAGAAACCCCAACCCTTCAGACACTGACTGGACCAACAACCTGTGACACCCTCACACAAGGGAGGAAGAACCACCAGGACATCCCTGCTGGGGGGAGGCTCCAGGAAGGGCTGCTTGTTCCTTGCCCCCAGCAGCGCAGGGCACTGGAAAGGGTCTCGGTAAAGTCGTGTAGCCCGTGAGTACAGCCTGGGGAGCATTCAACAGGGAATACTAAATAAGAGAGACATCAGCAGAACTTGCACGGGCAATTCTGAAATTACACCTATGCCTTTGAAGGGACAGATGAATGCTCTGGGAGAACGGGAGTGTGCGCACACATTTAGTTTTGCCTAAGGTGGTTCTGCAGCTCTTGTTTGAGCACGTATCACAATTTTCTTCTCAGAGCGCTAATAGGAACACCAGATAAGTATCCGAATTGCAACACTTTGTGCTCATAAAATTAAGGCTTATTGTGCTGATTAGTGCCTAACCAACTGCATGCAAATAACACGTGCAAGATTCTCCTCGCTGCTCCTCACACGCCGCAGCCCCACTCGAGCGTGCCCTGAGCTTTGGCTCGTGACACGACAGCGCTGGCATGTCTCACTGCTGCTGTGCGGTGGGCTTGGGCTCTAGCTCTGTTCCACCACATGGACCTTTTTGCCTCACTGCTATTACGAGCCCACTCTCCCAGGGAGCCAGCGCCAGTGGTCCCCCACCTGCAGGTTCTGTATGTACAAACAGAAAAGGGAAGAGACTTCAGCTGGCCCTTCCTGCCAGCGTCTGGCAAAACCAGCTAAATTCAGCCTTCCTCTTGTCTGTGATGAGCACGAATGCCATGATCGAGTAGCTAGTTTTTGAAGTCTGTTGCTGGTTTGTGTCTAGTTTGTCACGTACTGTGACGTGCAGCAAATAAACTCTATCGTGAAGCTGATTTGCCTGGTAGATGGAGGGAGCACCGTGGGAGCCCCTTGCTGAGAAGGGTGCAGATTTCAGGGCAGGAAGAAGACGGTGCCATCAATGCTGAGCAGTAAAAGTGGTGGCAGTAATATTGGGTTATCCATCCTCATTGCTCAGAGGTTTTAACTTGTTTCTGTGTGTGATTGTAACGCTTCAATGTGAGCATGGGAATGGGCAGCAGAGCCGCGTTCCTGGTTACGACAGCCTGCGTGCCGGGGGCTGCCTGCCACGCTGCAGGACCGGTTTCTCACGCAGCTTGGAACGGCCCCGTGCGGGGGTTCTGCTGCCCGCACAGCGCTCAGCACGTTTCACTCGCCTTTGCTCCCATGAGGACTTGTTTCCGCAGAGTTCCTCTGCGAGGCTGGACGAGAGGTGCTGGGTAATGACCCGCCTCGCTACGGAAAGCAAGGTGTGTTCGTGGGAAGGACAGGAGCAGGGGGCAGGAGGGACCGGTGATTCCCAGAGACCAATGATCCCAGCACAGACAGACCGTTCCTCCCAGCAAATGGTGTCTGGCCGTCTCAAGAGCTTCCTGGGCGCTGCTGTCAGCCCAGGGGCCAGCTACGGCCCGTCCACCCCCTCCCCGCACCTGCAGGGACGTGGCTGAGATGGACTTGGCGGGCTCGGGGAGGAGGGCCGAGGCACAGCTCTGCTCTGCCTGGAGCATCCTTGAACTTGGGCTGTTAGTTTGGTGTCCTGAGAAAGAACCATCAGAGCCTGCGGGAGCTGCAAAACGCAGAGCACACGGGGCGCGGGGACCAGGGCGCAGTGGAGCTGGAGGGACGGGGATCACTGGGTGCTGCGAGGGGTTCAAAGATGAAGCGGGTGGATTTTGCAGCAGGAGGGAGATGGGGGTGCCTTTGCAATTGTGATCAGTGCTGGCTCTCTGCACACCAGCCCAGGGAGGTCAGTGCTGCTGACGTACACAGCGCGTGGTCCTGCGAGAGGATGGGCCGCTTCCTCTGGCCCCCACAGAGACACTGGGCAGAACACAAAATTCTTCTAGGTGTTTTTTCTTTTCCACTATTAATCACACTGGCTGAGAGCCTGGCGTAAGGCAACGCAGTGAATCACTGGCACAGATCTGCCCAGGACTCGGGCGCTGAGCAGTGCCGTTCCCACGGTCTCCCACTCCGTCTGTGTTTCTCAACCTTCTCCAGTGGGTGATGCCTGCTCAGAGCCAGAAAACAACACCCATCACTGTCAAACAGAGAGAGGAACTTCCGCAGCAATACCGTCTGTTGCCTTTGTTTGTGTTTAAGCGGATCAATGGAGACATGCGGGGGATAAAGAACGTGTGAGCGAGCGGTGGCCTGTGAGGAGCACCGAGTTCCCCTCCCGTTCCATCCTCAGCTGCGAGGGACCCGGCATGGGGGGAGTGGCGGGGAGGGGGATCCCACCCGCCCAGGGCAGAAGGAGGAAACACGGCTCTAACGAAAACCAAGAGAAAAGTCTCCTCTCCGTTGGCTGGGGCGTTTGCAGCCGCAGCGTGGTGGGTCCCTTGCCGTGTCACTGCAGGCAGCCCTGAAAAACCGTTCTGGCATTTTTCTCTTGGGTATCTTTCTGTCAGCCTGCCACCAGTTTAGCAAAACCACATCCGAAATACGGAGAGTTTTCCCATCTTCTTTGTCAAATATCTGTCTGTCCGTCCTTAGACACTGGCAGTGCCCTGAGGTGGAAGCCCCAGGAGAGGCCGGGTGCTGTGCAGCTCCCAGGGAACAGGGCTGGGCCGTTGTTGGGAAAACTGGCCCAGGAACGCCTGCTTCGTACCAGCGCCTGAGTGCTGCTCCGCTCATCCTCCAGCCCCAGGAATTCCGCGTACGGCCCGGACAGCAGAGACAGGACCACAGGGACAGGACAGCAGGGACAGGACAGCAGGGACAGGACAGCAGAGACCACAGGGACAGCAGGAACAGGACCGCAGGGACAGCAGGGACAGGACAGCAGGGACAGGACAGCAGGGACAGCAGGGACAGCAGGGACAGGACAGCAGGGACAGGACAGCAGGGACAGCAGGGACAGGACAGCAGGGACAGCAGGGACAGCCCTTTCCCGCACTGCTCCCCCCCTGTCACCCAGGCTCTGCCTGAGCTGGCAGCCCTCGACATGTGTTAATCTGGGACAGGAATTGTTCGTGGTTTGAGCTCTGCACTCAGGGGTGTTTCGGCTCTGGGAGCTGGCGATTTCCATCGTCACGTTCCAGGATAAAAACGTTCCATAACGCATTTGAGTGACTCCTTGGGAGGATTTTCTGGAGGAGCTTTCCCTGGGAACAGTCCATTCCCTCACCCACCTCGCCTTTCTGGGCAGGAGTGAAGAGCGGAGACGAGCAGCTTTGGACTGTTGGTCCTCCCCTTGCAGGGACACCTAGGCGCTGTACCTGGTAGGGAATTCTTCAAAGATTTGGCCAGTTGGTCTTAAATGGTGACCGTGTCACGGCAGGTTTGTGTGTCTAATGCACGAGCTGACGGGTTCAGGGGTACTCCGCAGCAGGGAGTGATCTTTGTACCGATTCAAACAGAAATACCCGCTAAAGGAAGTTGCTCCCAGACATGGCTTTCTGCATCAGAAAGAAGCAAAGATTTATTAGCGTTTATTTTTTTGGGTTGTTTTTTCCTGGTTTTCCACAGCAATGCCAATCACGGCAGAGATTAACTGAGGGAACAGTGATTCGGCACAGACGTGCGGCGGGCAGAGGCAGGGAGGCCATGCAGAGCGTTCCGGTGAGCCCCTCAGTGAACAGGGTTGAGTAACTTGGGCGAGGGTTTGCTCCTGCTCTTTGCAGAGGCGTGCTGGGACACGGGCGGTACCGTCTTGCTTGGTCCAAAGGCCGGTGGTGAGGTCCTGAGGGTAAGGAGCTGCTTTTGCCGGTCAGTTCTCAGACCTTCTAAAACTGCCTGCTGAGAGATGAAGGGAAGCAAGAATTTCTTTGCAGCCTGAAAGCAGGATCATTTTGCAGCTCTTGTTTTAGAGAGAACCTTTCTAAAAATTACACCTCGCTGTGCAGTTTAAGCAGTCTCAGGCATCTGTCTGGATGCTGTCAGGGCCCGCAGCCTTACCCAGCCTCATCGTTTTGATGGCTTCGGACACTTCCTCCATTGTTGCTCCTCTCTCCAGTGTTTTATTCCCTTCCAGGCAGAGCTTCATGTTTTCAGCACCTCCTGGAACCACAGCCGTGAAGTCAGACATGGAGAAGACCTTTGGGTCACTCCCTGTCTTTTGCTACTTCAGGATTTTGCAGCTAATACCCCTTGTATTTTAAATGTCTTGAGTGTTCCAACTATTTTACCCCACTTTAACCATGTTCCCCCTTACTACCAGTTCCGTTTCTAACATTTGGCTTCATTCCCAAGCCACTGACTCCTCTAGTTCCCTGCATGCTTTGGGCCGGGCATTATTTTTCCTTTCCCCCCCTTCGTTTCCTCTTCCTACACATCCTCTGATGCAGCTCCTCCCAACACCCTCTTCCCTCGAGTCGCGTGTGAAAACGCTGCTATGTCAATATGTTACTGCATGAGAACAAATGTCTGAGAGGACTTAAATTACGATTGGGAAAAAAATAGCAGAAATAGCTCCAGATTTCCAGCTGAGGAAGGAAGTTGTCATGTCCTTTCCCACCCTCCAGAGAGAAAAGTGACTGGGGGGATGTACCCTTTTATTCCAGTTTTACCTTGGCTTTCACAAGAGCTGGCAGGTTGGAACTGGGAAGATGAAGAGTGGGAGAGGCAGCATGTGCCCCCTTCTCCACCACTGCTACATCTTCCACCTGAAGATTTCCCACCTCCTGTTCCTCCTCCGCTCCCTTCTCCTCCACCTCCAGAGGAGGAAGTTCTTCTGCAGGATCCTCCAATTTTTCCTCCACTGCTTCCTCCACCTGAGGACCAACTACTTCCTCCTCCACTGTTTCCTCCTCCAGAACACCAGCCACTTCCTCCATGACCTCCTCCTCCTGAAGATGCACCGCCAGCTCCTCCCTGTGAGATGCTGTAAGGAGGACAGGACAGGTATGTGTCAGATCTATAGCAACCTGACCAGTGCCTGGCATCCTGTTGGCTGGATCGAGGCCACCTTCTGATGCCCTCTGAGCTCCTTGTGTGACTGAGAAAGAACCATTGTGTGAAACATGGTCTGGAGAGCGGGTTTTAAACTATCTTCATCAAGGACAAATTGACTGATCTGCACAGAAGAAGAAAAAGAAAGCTAATGGATGGCTTTAGAAGCCTTTCAAAATAGGTACCTTGAGTATTTATCAAATACAGTTATTTTCTGTATTTTTAGTCAATTTTCATTTTCATATATAACTGATTGGACTTAGATGAAATGGCAAATTATAACGAAATATTTTCGTTTTAGCCAGTTGATGCTGAGTCCAGAATAACACAGCTTTGTACACTGCCGGCTCGGGGTCGGGTGCTGTATGAATTGGTGTGATCATAGCAAAGATGTTGATAATTAATTAGTTGCTTTAATTCCTAGTATAAATATTGCTGCTTCTGTCTCCCCCTCCGTGCACAGATGGCACATTCATTAACGTGAGCGTACGGACCTAATACCGTGCTGCCCTTCCTCAAGCAGTGCCCGGTACTGAGCAATCTCCTGTTCCAGGCGGGTCTTGATGCCCAGGAGCATCTTGTACTGCTCGTTCTGCCCCTCCATCTCACAGCGGATGCTGGCCAGCTCCTGCTCCAAGGGGCTGATCATCCCCTGGATCTGCTGCAGCTGCATGCTGTAGCGACGTTCCGTGTCTTCCAGGTTGGATTGCAAAGACTGTAGCTGAGAAAGAGAGAGAAAATGCAGCATTTATGGGAATGGGGCAGGAAAGGATCGTTCTTATGCCTCAAGTGAGAACGATGTTACATGGTGCCAGATGCACCAAGAGTCTCCATGCAATGGAGCTCTCGCTGTAGCTGCTCTGTCATTCCAGCATCTCAGGTGTTCTCTGCATATCAGAGGACCAGAGGCAATCGTGACCTACCATGCTGAGCTGCGACTGCAGCTCGATCTCCAGGCTCTGATGGTCACGTCTCAGCTCAGAGATCTGTTGGTTGCTTGATTGTATCTCCTGGCCACTCCAGTGGACTTGTTGACTCACTTCCTCCATCTGAAAAATTCACATTCAAGGTTGGAGTTTTGGGGTTTAACTCACGGTGTCAGTGTGGGGGTTTATCATGGGAGCATCTGGCCACACGAGCTGAAGCACTGCTGGGTCACTTAACCGGGTCTGCTTAAACTGGCTTATGAGGCTCTGCCAGGGCAGGTCGAGCCCACTCATGATTTGCTTTACGTTAATAAAGGGATTTGACCATTCTGTCCTGAAAGCAGCCAATGCTGTTGTTCAACGTGTCGTTCATCTACAGGCAGTTCTTACCAACGCTGGTGTTTTTCTGTGGGAACGGGAACGTCCAAACAGTAACATTTACCTTCCCTTCATACCACTTCTCAACGTCTTCGCGGTTTTTCTGGATGATGTTTTCGTATTCTTGTCTCATATCGTTCAGTTTTTTCAGCAGATCCTCTCCTGGAGCAGCATTCACCTCCACGTTCACATCACCACTGGACTGCGTCTGCAGCGATTTCATTTGCTGCAGAGAAAGCCCAAAGAAACCGAAATGGTGCAATCACTTTGCGAAAGGGTTCTGAAGTCAGTTAACTTGCTCTGACATCAGAAACCATCCTGGATCCTTTCAACAACTTAGAGGGGTGTGTTGGCTTTCTTCTTGTCGCAATTATTTGGCCTTCCCACCTCTGCTCGTTGGGAGGGTCTGTGCTCACGGTGCCCTGGATCTGCCGGGGACCAGCCCTTGGACTGTCTTGGGAGGCCCCTTGCCGTGAGAAGAGCAGAGCAGCATGCTTAGTGCCGAGGGTGGTACCTGCAAAACCTACCCCCATTCCCACCTTCTGAGAGCTCTCGATTCCCACCGCGTTTTGCATTTCAAGGGGCCGGCTCTTACCTCCTCGTGGTTCTTCTTGAGGTCGATCATCTCTGCCCGTAGAGACTCGAACTGCATTTCCAGGTCAGACTTGCTGAGGGTCAGATTGTCCAGCAAGGGCCGCAGGCTGTTGATGTCAGCCTCCACGTTCTGCCGGAGACCGCTCTCGGTCTCATACCTGCCGGGACAGTGCAGAAAGGTCAGCTCCGGCCCCGGGTTCTCAGTCCTTCTCCTACTGACTTTATTCATGGAAAAGTTCATGTGTCTCAGTATCTCAGTGTCTGCTTTTGTCTCTGTGCTTCGCAGCGCAGAGAGCATCCCTCAACCAGCAGACTATGAAACCGGGAGCCAGTAATTAGAGTTTTATGTTAATATTAATCTTTAATATTAGCATGTATGCAGTGAAAAAGACCTTTTTGTTGTCCCTTCTTGCAGCAGATGCTTTGCAGGGTTCGTCTGTTTCATCTGACTTTCAGATGAAACATCATTTTTCTTTCCTTAGAAATAAAGCTTTTCTAAGGTTTGACGCCCCCAGGCACAGGGATTCTTCCCGTTGAAGAGCATTTTGGAAATGGAGAAGAATTTGTAAGTCTTACAAATGACTTTGGTTGTGCCGCCAGGGAACCAGGGGGCGCCCGGGCCCCTGCCCTGGTAGTGGTTTATGGAATGAATTTAGGGACCCAAGTTGAGGAGAGTAGGAGAAAGGACGTCAGTGCCTGGAAAAGAGGAATACATGTTTACTTTATCCTGAAGTCCTCCGCAGTCATCCTGGTGTTATCCACCTGCAAAAGCACCCTGTGGGTTTCCAGAGCCACAGTCACGAGCTAGAAGAGAAGACGATAGGCTGAGGTGAATCTTTCAGGTTTGCACAACGGACAGAAATACAAACATGATCGTCGTCGTGGTGTAACGCCTAGTGTCTGGGGGGAGCAGCAGTTCTTGCACTGCCTGCAGGCAGGGGGCCGGAGGGGTCCTCTGCAGCACAAAACAACGAGGCAGCTTGTGAAAAGGGCGTCAGAAAGAGAAAAACTGTCCTGTGAGTACAAGAGTCCCGTCCGGAGCCCCGGCGTCCCCACCAGAGCCCTGTCCCACCTGCCCTGCCCACAGGCCAAGGGCTGTACTCCAGTGCTAGCCACTGCACCTCGCAGAGGGTCATTGTCACCATTCTCCTGCGCTCTAAACCTCCCACAGGCATCTGGGAGCTGACAGAGGGGCTGGGGGGTGCTGGGTGGTGCTGGGGGGTGCTGGGGGTGCACTGTTTCTCTGCCTGTGGTTGGATGCAGTTGGACACGTGCACAGGCGCAGAATTTCAAGCGCAAGAAGCACTTCCAGAGAGGCTCAGAGTGAGTTCAGATGTGTCGATGCCTCGAACATTCTACTCCGTCACAAAAAGTCTGTCAATGCTTAAACTTCTCTGACAAAGAACTTCCTACCTGATTGTAAAGGTCTTCAATGGTTGCATAGTAGTGGCTGTAGTCCTTTGTGCCAGTGGGACCTTGCTTCTGGTACCACTCCCGAATTAATTGTTCGAGCTGAGCATTATCCCTTTCCAGATTTCTGACGGTGGCCAGGTAAGAGGCCAGGCGTTCGTTAAGGCTCTGCATGGTCAGCTTCTCGTCGCTGGAGAGAATTCCCACATTGCCTCCATGAAAGCCACCACTGCCGAAGCTTCCCCCGCTGAAAGCAGCACCACCTCCACCAAAGCTTCCTCCATAACCACCGCCAAACCCACCACCTCCTCCATAACTGCTGTGCCTCATCCGTCCATAGCTACCCCCGCCATAGCTGCTCCTGGAGCTTCCTCCACCACAACTGCTGCCAGAAAACCTGCCGCCTCCTCTTGTTCGGGATGTGGTTCTTCTTGAGGAGACAGAGGAGTACTTACTGCTCCCTCCACCCGCACCACTGCCCACGCTGCCACCGCCGCTCCCTTGCAGGCAGCTTTTAGAGGTGTGCTTGGAGCCACAGCTCATGGTGGTGGCGGCGAATGACTCCGGTTAAAACTCAAAGCTGGTCTCACAGTTGTTCTGGAATCATAGCTCCAGCTTCCACCCTGCCTGGGCCACATTTATAGCCCAAGCAGTGGGTGGCTCCGTCAAAGGGAGCACCTTCCTTCCAGGGGCATTCGCAAGCCGTAGGGTTTCTGCCAAGGGTAATTTGCCAAATGGAGATGTTTGACAGTGACAGGAAGCTGAGCCCATACTCAGTGTTGTGACCATTTGTTTATTAGGACAAAACATGTAATTTCTGTTGGGTGGCTCTGAGGTTGGTAGATCTTTTCTCTGATCTAGTCCACTGGCGTAGTCACCTGCGCGAGGCTCAGCCCACTCACCTCACCCTGCTCACGGCTCTTTCAGCACCACAATGAACCCACATTCCGGGGCAGCCGTGAGCGTGACCAGCTCTCTCACGCAGTCACTCCTCATGCTCTTTCCCCTTTCAGGTGATGGTTAAGGAATCCCAGCGAATTTTTTTAGACTCGAGTGCTATTTTAATAGCTTCTGGTTTGTGGTTGTCTCGCGCTCTCGCTCCCTGCGTTTGGTCCTTTACTGCTTGGTGGGCTTCAAAACACATCACGGGGGGCACCTTGTACGGGGCCGCTCTGACCTCTTCATGAGTGTCACGAGAGCTTCGCACACGTTGGCAAGTACCGTACGTGCCAGCGATTTATTCCAAACACCCATCTACAACTGTGATGTATAAATATCGATTTCATTGTGAAAAATTGTCTGACAAACTGGAAAACAGCTGCGTAAGACTGCGGGAAAGGCTGGGGGAAAGGCTGGGGGAAAGGCTGGGGGAAAGGCTGGGGGGAAAGGCTGGGGGGAAAGGCTGCGGGGAAAGGCTGGGGGGAAAGGCTAGGGGAAAAGCTGCGGGAAAGGCTGGGGGAAAGGCTGGGGGGAAAGGCTGGGGGGAAAGGCTGGGGGAAAGGCTGGGGGAAAGGCTGGGGGGAAAGGCTGCGGGGAAAGGCTGGGGGGAAAGGCTAGGGGAAAAGCTGCGGGAAAGGCTGGGGGAAAGGCTGGGGGTAAAGGCTGGGGGGAAAGGCTGGGGGAAAGGCTGCGGGGAAAGGCTGGGGGGAAAGGCTGGGGGAAAGGCTAGGGGAAAAGCTGCGGGAAAGGCTGGGGGAAAGGCTGCAGGAAAGGCTGCAGGAAAGGCTGGGGTGAAAGGCTGGGGGGAAAGGCTGGGGGGAAAGGCTGGGGGAAAGGCTGGGGGGAAAGGCTGGGGGGAAAGGCTGGGAGGAAAGGCTGGGGGGAAAGGCTGCGGGAAAGGCTGCGGGAAAGGCTGTGGGGAACAGCTCTTCATGTGCTGGCAGCAAATGCAGTTACAGGACGGTCGAGAGACCCAGGAAAGCATCCTGGTGGTGGGCAGTCTCGCTCCCGTCGGTGAATGCAGAGGTGATGTTCTCCCTCACGGGCAGTCTCACCCTTTCCATCAGGATGTTTTCCTCCTGCAGAGCAAATACATCAGACTCTACCAGGGGGACAAGGGCCGAGTTCCTGCTCTGGGGACTAAGTCAATAAGCTGCACGTAAAAATAGCATTTTCCCTTGGGTTTTGTTTTCCCTCAGGGACACAGCATGGCCAAAAAGAGGAACTATTTGCTCTCCTGCACCTTCTGCTGTTAAGACTGTGTGTGTTTCACATAGAGAGCAGGGGGCAGCCCACCGAGCGCTCACAGCCAGCTGAGCCGCGACTCCTGGGAACCCCTGTCCCCTCCTGCCCGTCTTCCTGCCCAGGCGGAGGATCGTTAGCCAGACGCCGTCCGTGGGCTGCCACCCATTGTAAGCTGGACCAGTTGTGCGGCAGCCAGCTGCCCGTATCGATTTGGAAGATTATTCCTTCCTGCGCAGGGTGCGTGGTTCTGGCTGTTGCTAGCGAGGGGGTTGTTTGTTATGGCTTATGGCAAGTGTTTGTGGAGACATCCTTTATAAACACCCCTCCTGGCACGCCCTCGCCCACGCCACAGGACACACCTGGAGTCTCGCCTCCTGCCTGGCCTCATTGCTGACATGTCCGAGGAAGCCATGAAGGTTCCTCCAGCCTTGGCCGGGCGCAGAACTGCCCGGCAGGTGTCCAGACAGAGTCCCACGTGTGTGGTATGAGCATCAGAGAGCTCTGTGGGATGTGTTCCTGCTTGAGTGGCCTCTAAAAGGCTGCTCCAGAGGAGCCGTGATCATCTGTGCCTCTCGCACTGCTGTAAAAAGAGTGTGAATTGAACGGAAGGGTGAGGTTTAAAACACGAGACCTGCTTAAAACAGACTTTTATATTTTATTTTTGCACTGGGTATAACTAACGGAGAGAGCCCAGAGTCACACCGTACCCTGGAGCTGAGCGTTCAGTGCCCTTCAGGAAACCTGCCCTTGTGCCTTGACCTGCTTCAGGTCACGGCCAAGCTAGGAGGGGTGGAGGAGGAGGAGGAGGACGACAACGAGGAGGAGGAGGAAGAGGAGGACGATGCCTTGCAGGCAGGTGGCACCATAGTTGTTTGCAGTGAGGCCTCTTCCCTTTTCCCGTGATGAAACTGTTAGGAGCTCCTGCCCAGCAGAGGAGGGAGGACTATTTAAACCCGAAAGGCTCCCCCCGTGTGGGCAGGAATTCACCCAGTGCACTGAAACAGCAGAGTTTCCTTGTGCTCTGCAGCAACACAGACATGCGTGCGTTGGCTGAAAGAGAAGGCTGGAGAGAATTATGTCCTTTTCCTTCGGGGTGTGTGGCAGCAGGAATGGGTGAGGCTGAAACAGCCACCGTGGTGGGCTGGGGGACGGCAGGGGGATGGACGTGTGGGTGAGCACACACCAGCTCCCATGAGCTCCTGAGCTCCTTTTCAGAGCTCGGAGCTTACAGCCTCCTTTGGGCTGATGTGTTGGGAGGAGCTGCTGAGGCTGCCGAGCACGTTTGTGGGGCTATGGGCGGACTGTCACCCTCCCTCCTCAGTGTTCTGGGGTGGTCGGTCCTTTTCCATCCTTGGTCAGGTCTCATCAGGAAAATTCAATTTGCTTGTGTTGCTACCCAGAGAAATCCTGTGGGAGATCCATCTGGGGAGTGTGACTCCTCCTCGTAATGACACATCCAACTAGCTCCCATTAGATAATCATTAAGCAATTTCATTAAATGAAAAGTCCCAGATAATGCCATAGAATCCCAGACAATCCCATAGAACAGTGTTTCTCCATGGTAAAGCAGAAAGCCAGTCCCAGGAGTATGACTGCTGGAGGGAGAGCACTGCTCTCGTTCTGAGGCTGTGTGCCGCTCTTCCTCCCTTTGAGGTTCAGCTGCCCAGCCCTTAGTGTGGGGCTGTTCTCCCCTCCACTGCAGTTTAAATGACGAGGCATTTTCTTACCCCAATAAAAACCTGGATGTTTGAAACCTGAAAACTGGAGAAATCTTTCTTCAGATCGTTTGAAGCATATTAGGGCTCAGTCATGTTTATTATTTGTTCTGAAGTGAGGGACTAAGTCCCCACCTCTCCTCTCTCCTCTGCAAGACGAGGCGTAAGTCTTGGCACGTGCCCAGAGCCCGAGATGTGTGGTCAGGGGAGAATCCATGGAACGGATCCTCCTTGTGGCATCTGATGGTCCTAACCCAGGACATTCACCCGCCTGTCAGTGAAACTGGGCTGCGGCCCTGGGAGGGGATCTCTGCCCTCCCACACGGGCAGTCAGGAGTGTCCTGTGCAGCAAACACCTCTCCTTCAGGAAAAAAAAAATAGTTCTCGCATGCGCTACACTCTATCTGTTACTCATTCGTTATGGCAGGGACTGGAACTGATGAAATGTTAAAGGGCACCTTCAAAGGCTCCACCGCCCAGTAGAACGATGGTGATTATGATAGGAACAGTAATTAGGTGAGTCAGAGCTGTAAGAGCCTTTGACAGCGCAAAGCCTTTGGTTGGAAACGCTGTCACCCGGGCTTGCACAGGACCCTTTGGGGTCTCAGCTAACGCTGCTTCATTGGCACGACCTTCGTCAGCAAAGAGTTGTTGTAACACACTGGAACCCCTTGGGAGAGCCGCTTCCTGGTGCTCCTGCCTAACCTCATGATGCAAAACATTCCAGTGCTGGTCACGGCACCTAAACAGGGATTGGCAAATCGGTGGGGCCAGCGTCAGCCTGGTGCCCACTCTGTGCCCTGACCCTGGCAGAGGGCAGTAGGGAAGCTGAGGTCACGCACACCATCGGGCCATGGCGACCTCACCGTGAGCATGACCGCAGGTTACTGGTGAGCGGGCTAGAGCCAACTGGAGCAAACCAGAGTGGGCTGGAGCAAACTGGAGCGGGCTGGCGAGGCTGTTCCGAGCTGCAGGCTCTCCCCAGCACGTACCGCAGCCCCGGCTTCGCCTGCTGAGCCCGAGAGGAGCCAAGCGTCAGGGCTGGGTTTGCCGCACGCCTCTCCCCGGGGCCGCCCTCGCCGTCTCGCTGAGAGCCGAGTGCCCTCTAGAGCTGCGGGCCGGGGCCGCGCTCTCCGTCTGCTTCCGCCGCTCCGAATCCTCCGTGCGGGGGACGCACCGTGTCCGAGCGGCTCAGCCCCGCGGCGGGAGCGAGGGGTTCCCGCAGAGCAGCGGGATGCCCGCGGTGCCCTGGAGTGTACGGGGGTGTACGGGGGTGACATCGCCGCACCTTGGGGGTCATTGCGTTGTAGCTAATACTATTTTAATTACGCACTTCGGTTGTGCAGTCTCCCAGCAGCTTCCCTTCCGCCGCAGACATCATGAGGCCCCCCGGGCCCCGTTAACCCCCCGGGAAGCAGCGGCTCAGGCTCGGCCCGGCGGGTGGCCGTTCCCCGGGGCTGCAGCACCACGGGCAGCCGACACCTTACGGCCAGCTCCGGGAGGTTCCGGGCCGCGGCTCCCCTCTTGGCCGGGCTCTTCCTCCTTCTCCTGCAGCACAAGCAGCATTTGCACATGACGGTAGTTCATTCCTCCAGCTCCTCCGAGGTTTTCATCGGAAATCAAGTCAGTGCTCATGGAAAACTTTTGTGTGAGGGTGGTGCGGACTGGGCGGCCACCAGCGCTGCCCTGGGCTCTCAGGCAAACACACCTGCAGCTTCTCTTTCCTCTAAAAAAAACCCCAAGCCAGCCCCGTACGAATATTTTCTCGAGTTCCTCAGGTGGGTGTTTCACCCTGGGGCGGCGGGAAGGAGCGGCCGGGGCCGCCGGCAAATCCCCGGGGTTTTGGGTTCCACCAGACCCCGGCGCTCCCCGGGGAGGGTCGGTTCCAGCAGGTCCCAGTGCTCTGTGCGGGGCTTGGCGGTGGTGGCAGCTGCTGGGCAGCAGCCAGAGCCCGGGGAGAGCCGCAAACCCGCACATAGCCGCTGCTGGCCCTGAGCCCCGCTCCCCGGGGCGCCGCGGCTGGGACCCGCCTCAGCGCAGCCGGGAGAGGCCGCCCTGGAGCCGGCTCTGTCGTCCCCACACCCCTCTGCTCCTACAGCCCTGGCCGCCAGGGAGCAGCCTGGTCGCTTCTCTGCTTCAGAGCCACGATTCCACCGCCCCTCAGCCGCGTCCCGCTTTGCTGCCGCACAAAACCCGACGGGAGCGGGCAGCGGGGCGGCTCCTCCGGCTGGGGGCGTTCAGCGCCGGGGACTGGGAAAAGCGCTTGCTTTTGTACTTCAGATATTTGACAGTTTCTCGGCAAAGGCCTCGAAAACATCTTACACGTGTTGAGGTGTGAGAAGTGTTTGTGCCCTGTTACGTGGGCTATGGGAAGGGCTGTCGGGCTCTTCCATCCCGAGGGTGTCCGTGCACAGTGATCGATGTCCAACCACCCCTTGGTGCCTCAAGAGAAGAGGAGAGCCCTGATAAAATTTGAGTGCTGCCATCTCAGCCCCTGCTCTCGACTCTGTTTACAGCCCCCGGGAGCAGAGGCACTTGCGTGGCCCAGTCCCTCTGCCCGGGCAGGGATCGGACATGGCAGCGCTGGGATTTATTCTGCAGAGACAGGCTCACCAGACAGGCTCAGTCACCGGAGTGCAGAGACAGCGGAGCTCAGAAGACATCTCCCTCCCCTAGATGTCTGCCATGCAGATCTGATGAGATGTGTGTGACTGACACCGTGCTCCCCCGCAGCCAATGCATCGCGCAGGTCAATGCCTGAAACATCTGGAGAGCAGCTGGAGGTGCGCACCAGGGATGGCTGCCAGGCCAGTGGCTGGGTCTGGCTATAGACCATCCTGAGCTGGCCTTCTCATGGCAATTCCTGTCACTGCTCCCCCTGTTCTGCTTTCACTGATGAGCTCCAGCTCCACTTACCTCCCTTCTTGTTCTGCACTGAATTTAAGCACCAGGCTCAGCGGGAAGCAGACAAACCTCTGCCTGAGCTGGCTGTTCGCCTGCATCTGGAGCAGGTCATGCAGGGACGGACGAGGGATGCTGCAGGCTTTGACAGGGAGGAGGTGGACAAGCCCTGCGAGCTCAGCGAGGCCATTGCCGGGCTCCCCCTGGCAAAGCAACTTTGCTCCCAGTGGAATATGATCCCGACCAGTTCAGGTGACCCTTGTGCATGGATCAGTCCCTGGTTTGCTAAAGGACAACTCAGACACGGGTTTCTTGATTGCATCAGGCAGAAGCAAAGTTTTATTAGAGCATTTTTTCACTAGCAGGTACATTAGTGATCCTGACTAACACAAGAACTTCTAGAGGTTACAGTGGGACAGGACGGAAGCAGCAGAACGGAGAAGAAGGTGGCCCTTGATGGACCCCCCAGATACACGGCAAAGCATCGCTGAGTTACTTCTACTTTCTCTGCATAGAGGTGTGCAGTGAACACCGTGTGTTCCTGGTTTGTCTGTGGCTTTCTCTGTGTGACACCTTCTAGTCCTTTCCTCCTTAATCACAAATTCTCCTGCAGGTCACTGGAGAAACAATGGAGCAGCGTTATTTGATCGGATCAGGGATAAAACCCTTCAAATACAAAACTTTGGTCTGTGTAGTGCCCTGTAAGCACCGTAACTCTCTGAGAAGGTCCCGGTGACGTGTCCGAGGGGAGCGTGCTCGCTCCTGGCCTTATTACAGAGGCACACGGCTCTTACCTTGTATATCTCCGGTCTTGCAGGGTGGCACTTGGGGCTGGCAGTGGGAAGCGGAGGTTGTAGTGTATGTGTGGCTTGTTCTAATGACTCCTCCTCCAGTTCCTACTCCGATTCCTCCTCCGTGACTAGTGGGATATATTTGGTGAGAGAAATAGGGAACTTTAGACCTTCACATGACACTGTTGGCTGGCGGCATGACACCAGGTCTCCAACCGTATCTTTTACAGTGGCTGGAGGATTTTACATTAATTGTTTTTTCCCTGTCAGAGTTTCTTTGTCTTTGTGCTCCCCTCTGGCATGGAAATGCAATGTGGAGCCTTGCAATTAATTCTTATTTTGACAGTTCTCGACCGTCTTACTACAGAAAAGAGGTTGTTGAAATGCAGGATTAATACTGCTAGTTACAACATTGCAACCAGCAATTAGCAGATTTGGGTGCTCTGCCCAGGAGTGACATCGAGTTCAGACTGGAATGTTCACCCCAGTAAAGTTACTCATGAGACAACCTTTTCATCTCAGAGAAAGCATTAAGATGGACTAGAGATTATGTTGGATTCCCAGTCTGTGATGGGGATCCTTTATGTTTTCATTTGTTCTCTAGTGGGTTTAGAGGTCTACGTACATAAGGTCCTGCTGTCCTCCTTCCAACAAGCACCGGTAGGTCTGAATCTCCTGCTCCAAACGACACTTGACGTCCAGTAGAGTCTTGTATTCTTGGTTCTGACACTCTATTTCCGCTCTTATTTCAGCCAATTGCTGCTCCACACATGTGATCTGGTTCTGTAGCTCCCCGAGGAGGGTGTTGTACTGGCACTCAGTCTCAGCCAGAGAAGATTCCAAATTATTTCTCTATAAACAAGAAAACCGAAAAAACAACATTCATGTAAGCGTCACTCTGGAGTTTACTAACTCCACTCAAAAAAGAAAGAGCCGTTCACCACCGTCACGCTGGCTGGTGGCTCTGGCTGTTCGGGCTAAGAAGCCTGGCAGCGACTGTGTCACCAGCTCGTCACCCACCTGGCTGAGCTGCGCCTGCAGGTCGATCTCCAGGGCTTGCAATTGGCGTCTCAGCTCCGTAACCTGGTTGTTGCACGTCTCTACCTCCTGACCGCTTGTGATAACCTCCCGATTCACCTCCTCGATCTGAAAAGCACCAACCCAGGACAAAGGGGTTCAGGGAGCATCTGGGTGAGTTGGACTTGCTTCTGCAGCAGCCGAACACAGCGGGCAGCCAGCGAAGGGCAAAGTGAGCGGGGCGGGCTCCCTGCGCACTGGGCGTTAGCTGCTTGGTCTTTTCACAACTCGCATTAACCTTGTGGCTATTGAGTCTTTTTCATCCCAGTGTGGAATATCTCAGTCCCAACAAAAAGCCACAAGGCCTCGTGGCAAATGCCGCTGTTCCAGATGGGCCATACCAAACTGGTCAGGCAGGCTTGTGTCTGCCGTGGTGTCTGGGTGTCATGAGCGCTGCTCTGGGCCTTCCTTGCACAGGAACAACAGCTCATGGTCTCCACGTCTGTTGTCTGAAACCTCCTGTCCCCCAAGATGTTTCGTGGGAGGTGTGCGGTGCTTACCTTGCACTCGTACCAATCCTCCACCTCCTTGCGGTTGCGCGCTATCAGCGTTTCGTACTGACATCTCAAATCCTCCAAGATTTGCCTGAGATCTGGTCCAGGGCAGGCATTCACCTCCACGCTCACGTCCCCAGTGGATTGTTTTCTCAGGCAGTTCATTTCCTGCAAACACAACCCAGAGCAGATGGTACCAGCTCTTGAAAGACCACGTAGAAGAGCAGAGCTTGGAGGCGCAGCGCAGCCCTCCCCGCCAGGGCTGCCTCTCAGCTATGGCTGTAACGAGCACTGGGAGGTGGCGCAACTGTTTTCCCCAACAAGTCTGTTGGGTAATTTCTTTTCTCATCCACCGGAGTCAGCAGCAACTTTCACCCCCCTCTGACACTCCTGGTGCCAGCACAGCCCCGGGAGCAGCAGCCGCCTCTGCCAGGGCTCCCGCACCTCCCACAGGTCTGAGCCCCAGGAGCGTTTGATGGGAAAGCTGTGGCGTGAGGTGGGTGAGCTCCACTTTTAAATTCAGAGCACATTTGTGTAGGCAAAGTTTGATGTCAGGGCTGTGGTGCTCCGGGGGCCAGGACAAGTCCCTACCTCCTCGTGGTTCTTTTTCAGGCAGCAGAGCTCCTCCCGCAGTGACTCCAGCTGAGCCTCCAGGTCCGACCTGCAGAGCGTCAGCTGGTCCAGGACCTGGCGCAGGCCATTGATGTCCGCCTCCACGCTCTGGCGCAGGGCCAGCTCCGTCTCATACCTGGTTGTGCGAGAAAGCAGAACGGGACAGCTCCCAGCTGCTCGGGTTGTGCAGTGATATCCCTGCCCGGCTCCTGTCTAAGCCGAACGCTCCGTGCGCATTTCTGCACTCATGTCTGTTCCATGGGAGCTTTTCTTCCTCCTCTGCTCTCTTCCTGCTCCTGCTCTATGTTTGATATCATTCACTCAGCTGCATTTCTGTTTGGCTGATCCCAGTCTGCACTGGTCTGTGATGGAAACACACCAACGCTACCCCAAGGACCCTCCCTGCAGCGTCGGTCCCCAGCTCGCACCAGCTGTTGCCCAACCTTTTACCCAAGAACACTAATTAAGGGAGGGCTGGTGACCAAGAGCAAACTCCTCTCCTCGCTCTGCCCGGGCCGAGCGCGCCACTGTGGTGAGACTCGTCTGGAGTGTCTGTAATTAGTGCCCCGAGCCTCACAGCTGAGAGGTGAAGGAGCAGGGAGGAGGCAGCAGGCTCGCCGACACGGAGGGACACTCACTTCACGCGGAAGTCGTCGGCAGCCATCCTGCTGTTATCAATGTCCAGGATGATCTTGTTGTTATCGATGGTTGCGCAGACAATCTGGAAGAGAGCAGACCACGAGAGAGGTGTCACTCCCCTCTGCTGTTACAGTCCGTAAGTCTGTCTGCAGTCAGGCAGTAACTCTGCACAGGGTGTCTTTTCTGTTACCTCCTCACTGAAGTAACCTCGTTCCTTGAGCAGAGCAGTTGCAGGAGGTGGCTTTGCCTCCTCAACTCATGGGCAGTAAAGAAAAGAGGTTAACTGTGCAGAGGTCGGGATTTGAAGAGGGGTGGGATGGGACTTCCCTGTTTCAAGATCTGAAGGCAAGTTCCAAAGATGCTTCCCAAAGCACTGAACCTATAAGACCATTCCTTAAGACATTAAATCTCCACTGATGTTCAGGCTGGCGTGATCTGGGCTTCAAGCTTAGGGATCTTCAGGGAAGATAGTTGGAAGGTGTCTCTAAGCCTGGAAATCAGCCATAACTTTCATCTTTGACATTTTAGTCTCAAGCAGGTTGTGCCAGCATGCCAATCGACTTCACACACTCCCCGTTCCTCACCTGCCCTGGGTAACGCTCCGTTCCGTGCTGCAGGAACAGGAGGGGTTTGCTCTAGTTCTACAGTTCTTGCTTTGCTTTCCCTACTGGGCTAATGCTGCTGCGCTTCCTCAGAGCACTCTCAGTAATACCATGTTTAATTTGTATGGGCAAAAGGCAGTGTAATGAAACGGCCTTTTCCTTTTCAAGAGCACGGTCCCACCAGCCCCCCTTGCAGCACCCGCCTGTGACACGCACCCAGGCTCAGCAGTGGCACAGGGCAGCTGGCCAAAGCTTGTGTTTGGAAAGACATTTAGCAGCACCCAAGTTACCTGTAGCAACTGCAGCAGGTTCTGAAGACAAATTCAGAAATGAGCTTTAAACAGGGAGGAACAACCGAGAAGGAACGTTACCTGATTCTGCAGGTCTTCGATTTCTTTGTAATAGCAGCTGTAGTCGCGGGGCTCGCAGGAGAGGCCCTGGGTAGCGTACCACTCCCTGATCCTGCACTCCAGTTCAGCATTCTCCTTCTCCAAGCACTTCACCTTGTCCAGGTAGGAAGCCAGGCGGTCGTTGAGATTTTGCATGGTGACCTTCTCATCGCAGGACGAAAGCAAACAGTCGCCACCAATGCCACCAACAACCACACCGCCTCCGAGGCCAAACCCAAGGCCATTGCCATAGCAGTTGCCACCTCCATAGCTCCCACCAGCCAAGCTACCGACACTCAGTCCCCCTCCATAATTCACTCCTCCGCAGTAACTCCTTCCAGAAAAACCTCTGCCACTGCCTATCCCGTAGGAAGAAATCCGTGCTCCACCACCACCACCAATGATACAGCTGCCACCACTGCTCCTGCCTTTGCTAGACACAGTAATAGTCTCCTTAATGTTGCAACTCATGGCGACAGCAGTTGGAAATGCAAGCAGAAGCCCAAAGCAAGATGCACAGCTTGATATGAAATCAGACTGCGAGCTGTCCGCTGCCGCCGAACTCTATTTATACCTTCCACAGTGGGTGTCACCACCGCTGCTCCTTCCCATAAGGCTGGCGACTCCAGCCATTGGTGCCAAGAATAATTTCTCAAAGGGAAGTTTCCTTTCAAGAATCTTGGTAGGCAAGGAAGATGCTTTACATGTCTCTTGCTAATTTAAAAAATACATTAGCAATAATGTTTTATGAATCATCAGCTTTTTGTTTATGATGCAAACTTTACAACATTAAGCCAGGAAAAACACTGTCCTAAATTACATACCAGGAAGAAATCATTAAAGGTTATTGCATCAAAGAGCTCTTTATCTCTCATTAATTTTTTTCATTTTATTTCGAGTTGAATAAGCAGTTTCCATGCAAGGTGCTGATGTTGGAATATGGAAGATGAAAAAGAACGAACAAATACAAAGTTTGACTCTCGAATGATGTATGAGGAGTGATGTAAGAACTTTGTGGAGAGATCGGAGACACAGAGATTAACCTTTAGATCTCTCCACTGGCAAAATAGCAACTCTAGAACACTCTGCTGCAGGACAAGTGAGACTGTGGCAAGATCTCCTTATGGTCATGGATGAAAGGTCCTTCATACGTGACCGTGGCCCTCCAGTACCTCACAAAGGGAGGGTGTAAAGCAAGGTAAAAGCACTTCAACTATTTCTTGTTGCTTAGGGAAAGGTGTTGCTGCCGTTTTCATCAGTGACCGTCACTGGGGAAGGTGGGGGTTTTGAAATGGCAAGTGGGAGAGGAAACATCCCATGGCAATTCCTCTGTCAGCATGGGTGCCTTCTAATAAGAGGTTTGGGACAAATGTCGTAGAAGATAGAGAAACAGAGCTGCTGATACAGCTGGCAGAGCGGTGGTTGCCCAACACAGTTCTACCCTGGCTTAGGGAGATGGATTAAGTACAAGGTCAGGGTTCTTCTCTATCATTAACGTCTCAAATCTTAGCTCGGCAGAGAAATTACAAGGCAAGGATCCTTTCACTCTTCTGACATCAAAATTCAGGCCAAGCTCATTTTCATGAGGTGTTTTGCTCAGACTCAAGAGCGATGGATTCTCTCTAGACACAACCTGTTTCTCCTGGCCATGGGGGAAGAGACAGGCGTTCCACAGCTCTCCAAGCCTACCCGTCCACTGGGAGAATTCTCCAAGCCTGCTTCACCAGGAACCAGTGAGCTCAAGCCCTCACAGGGTGTCAGGAATAGCTGCTATTATGGCAAGGATATGATCCCACTTGGTGAAGGGCTGGAGTATCCCAGTGTTCGTGGATTTCCCATCATTTTATTCCTCCTATTCTTCTCGATTCTGCTGAGGAGATGCCTCCCCTATCTCTACATCCCTGGATGTTACTCATCCAGTACGATAAGCACCAGCAGCATTCCAGTGGTGTCTCCAGCAGGCTGGAGACAGGGGTGTGGAGAGACTCACTCAAGGTGATTTACTCAAAGACAAAGAGCACGGCCCTGGCAGAGCGTGAGCTGAAGCCAGCTCTCCTGAATCAGACCACAGTGCCCGAATTCAGCCTGCCCGTCCCTCCAAGCTGTGCCCCACTCCATCCCCAAACACAAAGAAGCAAAGCTCAGAGCAGCTAAAAACTCCAATAAAGCAATTGTGCCACGGAAGGAATCGCTGGATTCCATCCCTAGCACTGGAGAACATAATTGGAGTCAGGGTGTGGTGGTAGGAAAGAACCGAAACTGATGTAATGCTGCACCGCTGGAAGCCTTGCCTATCCTGCCTGTGCTTCCTCAGGAGTTTCCCAAGAGCTGCGTGCAGCATCTTCCCTGAGCGAGCACGCATCCCTTCCTCCGCTCCAGTTATCGGCTCGGCACATCAGGGTAACGCAGGCAGACACACGGCATGACTTACCCTGCTGGGGGAGCGGAGCGCGTCCGTGTGCCCCGCTAATGACTGCGGGGGGCAGCGAGGAGGGTTCCTGCTTTTCTGAGACCCCTCGGTCCCACCTGGGCCTGGCTTTACCCTTTAGACCCAGGTCTTTCTGCTGCTGCCTTCAGCAGGCCCCTTCCCCGGACTCTCACATGGCACACGCTTACCCACTTTCTGGCTGTTTTTCCCTTTTGTCTTCAGGAAGTGGGTGCACTGCTTCAGCTAAGATAAAATAAGTAATTGTTTTCAAGATCTTCAAGAAATAAACTGAGCTTTCCCTCCTGTTTTCAGTCAGCTCTTTGAACTCCTGAGCTTCCTGGGCCTGTCTCATTAGCACAACGAAATATGGAAATCTCATGGAAATGCAGTTTCCAGACCAGGGTTTGCAGCTCGATAATTTGAAGCGCTTTAATGAATGGGTTGTTCCCAGGGTGTTTTCTGCTGGGCAGTTGTTTATCACAAGCCACCTCCTCATGCTTTCCAGACGCATCCCAACTTGCAGGTCCACAAACAACATCCCTGTGTCTTTGGAGCAGTGGCTGTTCACCCCGGGGACTTTGCAGGGGCATATTCATAAAGGCTGGATGGGCAGAGTCCTTCTGGCCGCGTCATTAGCTCTCTTTCACCTCTCAGGAATTTAGGACAGCTTCTTTGGGAAAGTGCGTGCTTTGCTCCTGCCAGACCTGGTGGTCAGGGTGGGAAGGCCTTTGATGGGAGCAGAGATTCAGGAGGAGCAGCTAGATGTCAGCAGCAGTTCGCAAGAGAGGACTAGCCCAGCCCTGGTGGGAAAGGGCTGGGGCTCCCCGGGGCAGAGGCAAGTCCTGCTGTACGGTAGTAGCCTGGAGTTCCCGAAGACTGAAAGCTGGAGGAGCGTCAGAGAGTGCCTTTCTAGTTTTAGAGAGGGGGTGTGAGGACTGGCGGTTTGGGAAGGACGGAGAGTGGCAAGGGTGGCACTGGGTTATCGCGCTGCCTGGCTTTGCACTGAACAAGGCAGGAGACAGTGGGAAAGGAAAAGGGAAAGGTTTGCCTTCTGACCTCCCATCCCGAGCTCTGAGAGCAGCTGGGATTTACACAGACGAGTCCGACCAGTGGGAATTTGCCACTCTAGCATGACCAGTATCTCTTGTGAAGCACTGGCCCTACACATCTACTGAGAGATTTCTGCATCAAGCCTGGGACTTTCTGTAGGGCTGGAAGTGGTTTTTAAAGAAGTCTTGGTTTAGAGCTTGATTTGGAAGCTTCTACCAGTGGCCACTCGGAATTCTGAGTCGTCATTGCAGTTGTCCTAGTGCTGCATTTTCTAGTCCCTGCATGCTATTGGCTTTAGTGTTTGGTGGATGAAACAAAAGAAATACCACTGAGACACCTTCTCTTCTACCTCCTCCCGCTCCCTGACGCACCAGTGACTGAGCTTCTTCACACCCTCGTTACCCGTGGGCCCTGGGGAGGGTGCTTTCCCACGAGGTTTCAGGCTGTGTTCGGTCCATTCCTGTAGCAGCGGAGGAACTGGTGTCTAGTAAAAGAGCTGACAGTAACACCATGAGCCATGCGGCACCGCAGATACGGCCCTGAAATGATGCTGTCTTTGGACTCTTGCTCCTCCTCCTCCCTGCTGCTCCATAACCTCCAGCTTTTGGCAGAAAAGGAGGAACTGGGAGTTTTTCTTTGCTGGGTCCATAAGCCAATGTGACTCTTTCTGTGACGGCCATGTCACCATGGACCAGGAGTAAGAGCAGCTGTACTCGGGGCTGCTGGTTTAGCTGTGGAGCTGCTGGGTGGAGCTGGCATATAAAACCAGCCACTGCCTGGGTCCATGGACCAACAGACAACTTCATCCTCAAAACCCCCTCCAGCTCCTAATGGCTTTTAACTGAAAACTCTCCAAACCCAGGACGGCTCTGGGAGCTCAGCGTGGCCGCACCCACCAGAGGAGCTCCGCGGCTGCGAGTTACCGAGCTGCTGCCCTCGCTCCCCGGGCTGGTCAGTGGCAGGGCACAGCACTACACCGGCCTGTGCCGACTCAGCATCAGCGCCGTGGCTGCCGGTGGAGGCCCAAAGCAGGGAGCGATCCCCACCCTGCTCTGAGGTGTATGGCACGATGGCTCTGGGCATCTTTTCTCCATTGTGTTCTCTGCTGAGCTGCGCTTTTCCAGCCCCCGTCCTGCCCTCTCCAGTTCTCCAGAGAAGGTGTGTTTGGTGTAAAGCTGATCTTTCAGCTGTAACTGATGTTCAGGCTGAGACTGAGCACTGTGTGAAAAGAGATGGGAAACAAACCTCCTGCCTCCCGTCCTTTTCCCAATGGGAAGATTCCTATAAAATGAAGGGGTAGGTTGGGACATGAGCCGGGTCAGCAGGAATGGAATCAGTCATGGAGATCAAGATTCCCTCTTCGACCTAGTCACAGTCCGCAGGCTGGATGATGAAGTGTGAGAGGGCCCAGCCCAGATGTGTCAGCGCTAAACTGGGGCTGAGGGAACCTGCCTCCAGATGTTCCATCGCTGACTTCCAAATCTTGTCTATATCTGTATTTTAGCACCAGGCTCAGCAGGAAGCAGGCAAACCTCTGCCTGAGCTGGCTGTTCGCCTGCATCTGGAGCAGGTCATGCAGGGACAGACAAGGGATGCTGCAGGCTTTGACAGGGAGGAGGTGGACAAGCCCTGCGAGCTCAGCGAGGCCATTGCCGGGCTCCCCCTGGCAAAGCAGCTTTGCTCCCAGTGGAATATAATCCCGACCAGTTCAGGTGACCCTTGTGCATGCATCAGTCCCCGGCTTGCTAAAGGACAACCCAGACACGGGTTTCTTGATTGCATCAGGCAGAAGCAAAGTTTTATTAGAGCATTTGGTCACCATTAGTGATCATGCTGCTGGTGAGCTCCAGCAACAGTCGTGGTGGTTGGGCGCACATGGGGTACAGACGGGAAAAGGCAAATAGCAGAACAAAGCAGAACGTGGCCCAAGGCTCTGCGTGTCCCTCTGACACGTCGCTTAGTGGTGCTGCAGAATGCAGGAGAGCACGCTTTGCTCTCCCTTGTCATCGTGGCTCTGCTTCAGGCTTCTCTGTTTACGTATTCTCATTTCTCTGCTTAATCACAAATCCTCCTGCAAGGCACTGGAGAGAGCAAAGGAAACATCACTTTGTTTAGAGCAAAACCGGGTTCTTTCCCACCCTGTCATTGGACACACGTGACTACTCCACAAGCTGTTCATTCGGGTTTCAGATCAATACTGTCCCTCCCGGGGGAGCCTGGCTGCTGCCTGCCAGCGGGACGGCCAGGCTGCGTGCCCAGCTGGAGCGTGGAGCGTCCACTGCCCTCCTACTTAGGAACGCCAGATGGTGGGAGCTGCAGCCACTGCCCCAGCAGCAACCTGGGTGAGGCAGCGGCAGCCTGGCGCTGCCAGCGCAGCCTCCTGCCCGCACTCATTCCCCTGGACCAGCTGCCACCGCGTTTCTTTCCTTCTCAGTTTGGCTGCAAGTTTCCCCTTGAAATAGCACTGGTCCTTTCCTGCCACTACACTCACGAGTCCCGCTTGGGTTCTTCTGGTGTCTGGGCACTCTGCTTTTCCTGCCCTTGCCTTTGTCCCAGCTTTCACGGCAGTCCCTCTCCAGGCTCTCTGTGCCTCACTGCCTGCTGACCCTGTCCTTCTGCCTTCCAGCCCTCTTCCCCTCCTCCCTTTTGGCAGTTCTCGTCCTTCCTGGCAGAGTCCCAGCCCCACAGTCAAACTTCCAAGCAGCCCCAGTAACCTCCGTGGGGGGTTCTCTGGAGCTGCTGGTCCTTGGTGCGTGTGCGCAGCGCGCTGCAGCTCTTACCTTGTATCTCCGCAGCTGCACAGGACGGCATCTGGGAAGACGAAGTGTAAGTGTGGCTCGTTCGAATGATACCTCCTCCTCCTATTCCGCTTGTTCTTGCAACTCCTCCTCCTAGCCCCGAGGACTGACTGATTCCTCCCTGCTGACTGAGGTGGCAGGGAAATAACACGTTAGAGAAGGAAAGAACAGATAAACGAGAACGGCAGTTTTTCGTTGTTGGGTTTTTTTTTTTTTTTTGGCAGAAAATTGGCAGAATGTTGGAGTGAGCATTTGTCCTGGGGCAGTGGCTGGCCCAGGGTGAGGAGGCAGATTGTCACCGTCGGGTACCAGGCAGCCCAAATAGGCCAGTGAGGGTGAAGGAGCTGGGCAGTGCCTCCACCTATTGCTCACCTCGCCATTATGTTAAAATACCCAGAGACGGGTGGTTTATTGCCCCTCGAGCGTACTCACATGAGGTCCTGCTGTCCCCCCTCCAGCAGGCAGCGGTACGTGTGGATCTCCTGCTCCAGGCGGCATTTGACATCCAGCAGGATCTTGTACTCCTGATTCTGGCACTCCATCTCCGCCCGCAGGTCAGCCAGCTGCTGCTCCACGCAGGAGATCTGCCCTTGCAGCTCAGCCAGGTGGTTGTTGTAGCGGCATTCTGTCTCAGCCAGCGAGGACTCCAGGTTGTCCCTCTGAAGAGTGACGTGTGGCACAATGCAAACACAGGTGTGAGGAACCCTGCACGCACTGCGAATTCTCACACCTAAGCATAACCGTGAGGGAGCCGAGCTGTCACCAGCTCATCACCCACCTGGCTGAGCTGCGCCTGCAGGTCGATCTCCAGGGCTTGCAATTGGCGTCTCAGCTCCGTAACCTGGTTGTTGCACGTCTCTACCTCCTGACCGCTTGTGATAACCTCCCGATTCACCTCCTCGATCTGAAAAGCGCCAACCCAGGACAAAGGGATTCAGGAAATGTTTAACAGAAGTCACTATTAGGGAAAGAGCAGAGAAGCTTGAGAAAACATGAAATAAGAAAGGTTTGGGTGAACTCTCATCCTAACAGAGCGTAAACCCTGCTCGTCGTCCATCTCGTGCTTCTAACAGTGCTGCTGTCCGGTTCTCACTGCTTACTGCTCTGAGAGAGCTCCTGCCTCAAGAGTCCCTACAGGTAGCACTCGCTGTCACCCCATGACAAGGACACAGCATGGCAGCGTCCCCTGTGGCACTCGGTCCATTTAAACCAGTGCAAAACTCTGCTGCAGTGAGTCATGTGGTTTCACCATCCAGTAAGTCCCTGTGGAGCCGTTCCCTGGGTGTTAGCTGGGCAAAGGCAGAGATGCCTAAGTGTCCTCACCTTGCACTCGTACCAATCCTCCACTTCTTTGCGGTTGCGCTCAATCAGCGTTTCATACTGGCACCTCATCTCCTCCAGGATCTTCCTCAGGTCTGGGCCGGGGCAGGCGTTGACCTCCACGCTCACATCTCCAGTCGATTGTTTCCTCAGGCAGCTCATTTCCTGGGAACACCACCCAGACCACATCACTTTTTAAACAGGAGAAAACGGAGGGAGCCAAGCTCCCCTGCAGGGAAGGGCAGAGCCCCTCTCTGCCGGACGTTCACAGCTCCTGGGTCACGTGCATCGTCTCCATCAAGCAATTGCCCCTCCGCAGCTGGTACCCCGGGGCTGGGGACCCTGCAGAGGGAGGGTGATGGATCCTGCACGACTTCACGCTTGTGCCACGGGCGGGGCGAGTCCCTACCTCCTCGTGGTTCTTCTTCAGGCAGCAGAGCTCCTCCCGCAGTGACTCCAGCTGAGCCTCCAGGTCCGACCTGCAGAGCGTCAGCTGGTCCAGGACCTGGCGCAGGCCGTTGATGTCCGCCTCCACGCTCTGGCGCAGGGCCAGCTCCGTCTCGTACCTGGGAGTGGGCGAGAACGCAAGAAAGAGCAGTCGGTGCCTGACACCAGCCTTTGCTCTTCTCCTGCCACTTGACCGTCCATCTCTTGACAGTGTTCTCCTAACCAGCTCCATGGGACGCTGAGAAAAGCAGTGTGAGGCTGGCTCTGTCACACCTGCCCCCCCGTCCACCTCCTCTGGAGCTTCCTCACCGGGCAGAGGTGTCACTCACCGCCCTTCTGCACTCCAACAGGAAAACCCAACACCTTCCCCTTTGAAAGACACCACGTGCCAGAACGGCAGCTCAGGTGAGCCCACACTGCTCCCATCTGCAGAGCCCATCTGCTTTCTGGAGAGCTCTTATCTCCACTCAAACCCATCTTGTGGTCCCAACCTCCGTCCTAGAACCGCCACTAACTAGAGCAGCTGTAGAGGCAGTGGACGGAAGGGCTTTTCAGCACAGCCTCCGGCCTGTCCTCAGCAGAGGGGCACAGGAGACCCGGCTGAGAGGTCCTCACCAGCTCCACGAGCGGGAGCGCAGTGGCAGGGGAGGGCACAGCCACGAGGCACTCACTTCACGCGGAAGTCGTCGGCGGTCATCCTGCTGTTATCGATGTTCAGAATGATCTTGTTGTTGTCGATGGTTGCACAGACAATCTGGAAGAAGAACGGTCACTGAAGTCTCTTCCCAGTACCCTCCAGCTCAGGTGCACCCATCGGCCAAATCTAACCGCTGCCTCCCTCCTTCTTGAACAGTGGGCGGCAGGCACAGGGGACCCAGGAGTGCAGCGGTCACAGGGGTGCGTGCTCAGCGCAGGAAGGCATTAAAACAACAGAGCACGTCGTGGTTTGGATGCAGTCAGGGAGGAGCAGGGAGCGCTGTCCCACACCTGCCTCAGCCCACCTCCCCTCTTACAGCTACATCTTACTATTGTGAATAAGAGACTTCAAAGCTTTGTTTCAAGACTTAATTATAAGTCTGTCTCATCCTGTTGCCTGGATTCTTTTCACTTCATTCTCCTTTGTGTGTTGATCCTAGAATTTTTGCCAAACACCCTTTGCAAACATTTTTTCATTTTAAATTGCCTACCCGGAGTACGTTAGGGCAGCACTCTCTTTGTTCTTGTTTTTAATTAGACATCCTGTACTTCCCAATTCTGTATGAAAGAGGAAACTTGTGAAGAAGGGAAGTAACGTTTAACTGGAATTCTGGAAGGCTGGTGACAGAATAAGATAAATTCGGGTAAATGAATGCGACCCATTAGTTATTTCCCTGGTAGCCGCTCTCTTGGCATGTGTCTGTTTAACCACCTTGGCACAAAGCTAACGCAGAAAGGCTACGGAGCCAGCCCAGCTGTACTCCATGGAGAGAACGTTCTCCCCTTCAATTACACCGGTGAATAAAAGCAATGGAAACGGTCCAGACACTTGTGGTTTTTACCCTGGAGCTCCGGGGGTTTCTACGGGCCGTTCTCTTATCGGCTGCTTACAAACAGTGTGTTACAGCAGTGGAAGGTTACTCCGGGGAGCTGCGTTAAGCTGTGAGCCAGCACCGTGGGAGAGGCTTACAAGGGAGAGAGCAGCCGAGAAACGACGTTACCTGATTCTGCAGGTCTTCGATTTCTTTGTAATAGCAGCTGTAGTCACGGGGCTCGCAGAAGGGGCCCTGCTTGGCGTACCACTCCCTGATCCTGCACTCCAGGTCAGCGTTCTCTTGTTCCAGGCACCTCACCTTGTCCAGGTAAGAAGCCAGGCGGTCGTTAAGGTTCTGCATGGTGACCTTCTCGTCACCAGAAAGAAGAATGCCATCACCAGCAAAACCACCTCCAACTACCCCTCCACCAAGACCGATACCAAGGCCACCTCCAATGCCACCGCCAAAGCGAGCGCTGCCACCGCTGAATCCAATGCCTGAACATCCTCCGAGGACAGCGGCTCCTAAGCCACCTCCGTAGTTTCCACCAACCAAACTGCCAGTGCTCAGTCCTCCTCCATAATTCACAGCACCACAGTAGCTCCTACCAGAAAACCCTCGGCTACCACCTATCCCACAAGTGGTGTATCTTCCAGAAGAGACCGAGGAGATCCGCGCTCCACCACCACCACCACCGCCACCAATAACACAGCTGCCTCCACTGGTCCTGCCCCTCAGAGAGCCAGTTGTCTGCTTAACACTACAACTCATTTTGAGGACAGCTGCAGCTCCAACCCAAAGCCCAAAGCGAGATGCACAGCGTGATACTGAATCAGACTGCGGGCGGCTGCTGCCGCACAGCCCTCTTTATACCGTCCGCAGGGGTGTCACCTACGGCGTGGTTCTGCTTCCCACGGGGCTGGCTAGTCTCGCTGTTTATGCCAAGAATAAATAGCCCATAGGCAGTTTCCCTCTAGAAATCCCAGTTCACAAGGAAGATACTTTACATGTCAGCAGCTTAGTCCAAAAAGTAAAATAATGTTTTATGAGTCATCGGCTTTTTGTATGATGCAAACTATACAAGTCAAGAAAAAAAGTTGCCCTCGATTATGTACAAAGCAGAAACATTGGTATTTATAACATCAAAGTGCCTTTTATCTTTTATTAATTTGTATTTATTTAATTCTTCGTCCAATAAACATTTTCTATCACATGCTGTGGTAGAGTACATGGAACAAAAGTGGGAAATTAATATAAATTCTCTCTTCGGAAAAGTGTGAATGGCAGTGTCGGTCTTAGTGAAAGGGCCAGGGCTGTCGCGTGTAGACCCCTGTCACCCAGCACAGTGACGGGTCCGTACGTGCGTTACTGGCAGATTTCTCTGCTGATTCCCCTGCGGGTTTAGTTCCCTGCCTCTGGTCACACAAACACAAGTCAGGTTGGCCACAGCCTGCGCAGATCCAGCTGCTGAACGGTGGCAGCCCTCCGTGCCTGGCTGTCACAGGTGTGGTGAAGCCCGAGAGCAGGAAGTAGCTCTGGAGTTATTTTACAATTACTTTAATTGCTGTCCGTGGTGCCTTGGATTGCGGTGGTTGTAGATAAAGCGGTGACAGGGAAGGAGCACCATGGGCAAGCTAAGCAGCTCCCTGGACAGACTGAGATGTGATCCCGCAGCTCTTTGCCATTGCGAAGATGGTGCTGAGCACAAAATAAGGAGAAAACTTTCGGCTGTCTTAGCTGAGTCTGCCAGAGCAGCAGCTGTCAGCAGTCCAGCCTGGCTGGTCATGGGAGCACCATCTCCAAAACCAGCAGGCAGTAGCCAGAGGAGCACTGGGAGAACTGGCTCCACCAGCGCAAGCACCTTTCTCCAGCAGACTGCTGCGACGAGGGGAGATTCTGCTCTCCAGGGGACAGAGGCTTCTGGTCCCCACAGGGTGGAGTTTCCAAGCAGCTCTTACGCACAAGTAACCTTTGACTCAGGTATGTCCACACTTGCAGGAGCCGTTGTGATAGATCCTCTGTGGTGGTGAGTGTGACACCTGACAGGGAGCCCTGGGAGCAGCCTTCTCCTCCGGGCAGAGGGCAGAGAACCTGCACTCAGGCTCAGCCACCCCTCATTTACTGCTGGGCAGCTGGGTGGTAGGAGAGTGTCCCCAAGCACGTGTAGCTGTGGTCATCTTCTCACCATCATATGTGAGGACTCTCCAGTGAGATAATTTATTTCTTCCTTTAGATCAGAGATGATAAAAGACACCTGCTCTGGGCTGGCAGCATCCTCGAATATTCATGGGGTGCAGTGAAATAACCCACTCAGGGACAGAGCCGCAGTCTGTCGGAGCTCAGATCCAGGCTGGGACTGCAGTGCCTGAAATACAAGTCCATCCTCTCCAGAAACACATCCCCTATGCTGCCCCCACAGCCTGGGCTCACAGCAGTGAAAATCATCAGCTAAAAGGAGTTCAGGGAGTAAATCTGGCTTTCATCTGCCTTTTTGAGGAATATAATTGAAGGCAGGGTGTGGCTGCAAGAGCCAACAGAAATGACTGTAATGTCTACGCCGCTCGGAGCTCCACTTCTGCTGGGCAGGTTTTCCGAAGTCACCTCACAGCAATCCCAGCGAGCAGCGCCTGCCGTCCCCTCTCGGGGGCTAGGGTTTAGGAGGAGACGCTGCAGATGTGGGACATTTCTCCATGGGTGGCCGAGGAGCCTCTACACCTCCTGAGAGGAGGAGGGAACCGGCCCTGCTCCGCACAACGAGCTGGTCTGCAACATCGCTCAACCTTTTACAGATGTCCCTGTGGAAAGGTCCGCGGGCTGCCGGGTGACCTGGTACCGGAGATCAGAAACCGTCCCTGTCCATCTGAGATTTAACCATGCTCTTTGGAGCTCACTGGGCTCCTGCCAGTTTCCCTGGGACGTGGAACAGGGGACATCAGCAAACGCACCCCTGAGCCGGTGGCTGCTCCCCAGCCCAAACGGTACGCACAGCGGGACCTTCCTCTCACCCGGTGCCGGGCAGTGGCCACTGTCTCTGGGGCAGGTGGGCGGCTTGCAGGGCCGGCCCTGGTTTCGCTCCCCGCAGCGCGGTGTCAGGGCGGTGTCAGGGCTCCGAGGCTCGGCACCAAGCCCCGCGCAGATCGGCTGTGGGCTGCGGTGGGCAGTGGAGACGGGGCTGGGGGAACCGCAGCTGGCCCTGCGCATGGCAGCCTGTCCCCTCCACGCTCCTCCTGTCCCCTCCACGCTCCTCCTTGTCCCCTTCCTGCTCCTCCTGTCCCCTCCACACTCCTCCTGTCCCCTCCACGCTCCTCCTGTCCCCTCCACGCTCCTCCTTGTCCCCTCCCTGCTCCTCCTGTCCCCTCCACGCTCCTCCTGTCCCCTCCACGCTCCTCCTGTCCCCTCCACGCTCCTCCTGTCCCCTCCACGCTCCTGTCCCCTCCACGCTCTCTCACTTCACTTATCAAAGCTGATAATGTTTCCTTGTGTCAACTACAAGAAGGGTGTGCCTACTTCGACAGAACTTCGCTTTCATAAGCATTGCTGCAGTGGTGTTTGTGCAACCACACCGGAGTATGATTTTATCTTGTCACTTGTAATTACCAGTAATAATTTGCATAACAGCCATCAGGCATCAGTTATTAAGCAGTTCTTTGATGTGATACTGCGCCGGCTCCAGACCTCGTGCTCCATCTTTCCAAAGCAGCCCATGACTTTTTCCTGGCTAATGACTCATTGGTTTATACCACCATGTTTAGCAAAATTCCTGTAAGGCAAGTGAAATAATTGCAGCTGTGAGTTTGGTAACAGCGTGATGCCAGGTCTGACTACGCCTCAGAGACCAAGGGCATTGCTGTCTCCGTTCCTTTCTTGCTGACTATTCACATCCTCGGACTACCTCTGAACATCTGCTAGCGGCGGAGTGGAAGCTCAGCAGAGCACGGAGGTGGACACAGCCACATTTCCTCCTACTGACGCTCACAGTCTTCCCTGATCAGATTTGGGAAGGGTTTTCATTTCCTTCTAGCGCCTACCAGACGATGGTGGTGCAGCCAGACTTCCCCTTCACCTCTGGATTATGATGGCAAAGGAGAGGCCCAGAGTGTGTATACTGGGACAGATGGGACATGGATGGCTGGACGAAACGGCAGCGATTTCGCTCCCGTAGCCCGTGGTCCTACCAGCAGAGCCGCACAGGTCAGATCAGTGCCTGGCCAGCGGAGCTGGAGCATTCGGGTGCCTCCTGCGCTCAGGTACCACACAGTGGTACAGGAGCCAGGAGCCAAGATGGGGGCCAGCCAGAGCCTCCCCAGGGCATCTGCTTTTTGTCTTTATTTCGTACCGGTACTAAAGAGTCTCTTCATTCCAACGCACTTTCAATGTGTGGTTCATGCTGGCAGTTTAAATTATCTTATCCAGGGAACCGAGCTGAGAAATCTCCTGCCTGACGACAGCGGTAGTTTCCTCCTCTGTGTAATTCCTTGTAAATGTCACCCAAGCCAGTGAACAGAGCTGGAAACCCCACCGGTGGTTGCTGTGGGTGTGGGTGAGCCGGGGACCTGTCCGCGTGCTCTGGGAAAGGGACGTTATGGAGCAGCGGCGGTTCACAGGCACACCAGCGCCCGGGCTGCTCTTGGACCTGCCCCGCGCCTCTCGTCAGCGGGAATGGCACAGTCCCGGGCTTGGGGCTCATTTTCAGCATCGGCAAGTTGCAGAACTAGCTGTTTCCCATCTGTTTCTTCCCTGATGTCTTAAACCTCCGGCACGTTCCCTCCGCAGGGCGTTGTCCTGATGGCGTCATTCGGATGTGTCTGCGCTCTCTGCAAGGCAGAGACCAGATCTGCTGGAGCAGCCCCCGTGCCCTTCATCTGCAGCCACTGGGCATGATGCTGAGAGCTCCCGCTGACCAGCCCAGCGCCACGGGCACTCCCCCGCTCTCGCCGGGCATCTGCCCCTGCTCCTTTTGTCCCTCCGTTCCCCACCCAGTCTCATGCCTTTGGCCTGAGCTCTGCCTGTCTGTGAGAGCCCCGTTGGTCCTTGCTCCGCAGGATTTGCAGCCAAAGGAGGGCGGACGGGGCTCGGACAGTCCTCCCTCTCTGGGCATGGGGTCCCTGCCTGCTCCCCTGCGGTCAGTTCCCGGGTCACTCCGTGTCCCCTTGGCCCGGCACTGTGGCTCTGCTTTCCACATATCCTCTCACCCCGGCTCTGCCTGGGCTGTTCGATCGTTCCCGTCTCTCTCCGGGCTGTAAGGCAGGGAAGGCAGCTCTTCCTGCCCACATTGCATGTCATCCGGTGGCCGCGGCGGTGCTGCGTAAACCCCGCGGCAGGTCAATAACCCTGGAACGCCCAGTATAACCAGTGCAGAGAAAGTGTTCAACGCAGAGCCTTGTCCAGGAGCTGGCTGGAGTGATTACTGCCGTGGAGGTACAAGTGTCTGTCACCTGGGCAGAGGCCAGGCAGAGGCACCCCCGAAGGCACAGCTGGAGCTGGAGCCTGGGTGGCTTTGCCCCGGCCCTCCGCACTGGCACAGACAGACAGACGTGATGTGTGACTGGGAAGCTTGGAGCAGGAGTGGTGACACATGAGCAGAGGAGGCTTTCTGCAGAGCAGAGCCCCAGCAAAAGCCCACCTTTGCTGTGACTTTTGCCAGGAGCGCTACTGGCCGTGGTCAAGCTTCCTTCTGTCCCATGTCGTCACCCCAGAAAGCTCTGAGCTGTTTCTTTCCTGAGAAAGGAAGCCTAAGTCAGACTAAGCCAGACTCGTCATGTCCCCTGAAGCCTTCACGTTAGGCGCTGTTTGAGGCTCGTCACCCAACCCCGACGGGTGTTTGGCTACAGAAGGCGGCTGAGGGAGCCACGCAGGGACTGCAAGCACCGCTCCCAGCCCACCGCGGTCATTATCGGATGCTGGGGCTGGGCCAGGGGCAGGCTGGGCGCTGAGCCCTTGCCTGCAGAGCAGACAAATGCAGTTGTGTCCCTGATGAGCACGGATTTCTTTCTTTGCAGTAATATAACACCAGCATCTTTTTTTCCTGGCTGTTTATTGTAGGTTACTCTCGAAAAACTTCGCTCCCACATGTTAATTTGTCTCACCCTTTTATCTTCCCACATGTTGCCAGCTGGTTCTTCCTGTCTCCCTTTCTTCTAAAGCCGTTTAGAGGTTCTTCATTTAGCATTTTCTCTGGGAATTGTTCTCCTCCAGCAGGAGGGTGTGTCTGGTCCAGCAGAGCCTGGCTTCCCAAATTACCCCTTCAGCATTATTTGGGAAAACTCGTTCTTCTTGATTTTATCCTGCTACTGCACATTCATAATAACTCAAAGGCGTTCTATATTATATTACATTATATTGTATTATATTATATTATATTGTGTTATATAGCACACACCTACTTTAATGAAAACTCGGTTTGCTCTCAGAAGTCTCTTTCAACAGAAGGTTGTCAGCCAGACTGCCCTGGAACTCCTTCCCTGCAGCCTCTCCAGCCTCCCTGGCTGTTTCTTTCCTCATCACCTTCTGCTTCATCTCTTAGCTTATGCTTCCTCCTCTGGTAGCAAGTGTCCCTTTCCACCGCAGCAGCTGGTCCCTCCCCTCCACCCCCCTCCATCACAGCCTCGGGACGCAGCAGGAGCGCTGCGGTGGATGAGACGCCCCTTGGTTTTCTTTTTCCCATGTGATGATGGCTTTGTGGGTGGAGGTCCACGGGCCGTTTCTAACCAAAGGTGGATCATAAATATAACTGTCTGCGTAACGATTTTTTAAAGGTTTGTATGTTAATTTACCTGTAGAAATCATTTTTCAGGTCCAAGGCTGTGCCAGTAGTAGCAAAGTTTATTAGAGACAAGCTTTGGTAACCGTAAACAACTGACCGCAGGCCAGCTCGCCCGAGCGGTAGAAGCAGCAGCAGAGATGAAGACAGCGGGCAGCGCGGGTGCTGGGAGGGCAGCGGGTCCCCAAAGTCCTTCCGACTGGTGCTGGAAGCAGAACTGAGAACTGCCAGGTTATTTCTGCCTTGCTTTTTCCAAACGGTTTGCTCTTCGAGACACCAGCTCCGGGGATGCGCAGCGGGGCCAGCCAGGCAGCTCCCTGGTCTGCGGGGACCTGCCAAGGGCAAGCGGAGAACACTCCATCAGGGCTTTCACCGCACACCATGCCTTTCTCCTACATCCCCCTCGCTCCTGGCCTGCCCTTCCCTTCCCTTCTCCTATTCCCCTGGCTTGCTTAATTTCATATACTGTTGAAAGACTCGTGGCTGACTGATTCTGCCTGCCAGTTCCTCATTTTCCTGCTCTGCTAGAAGTCCTGTTTCAACCCATTTACTACCAGTAACCCCCAGCGCCAAACACATCTGCTGTGCATGTTTACGGGTGTCCCGTAGCTGCATCCGTCCCCACTGCTTCCTGCCAGAGCCCAATTCAACCCCGTGCTCCACCACCAGCGGTCCCAGCCGTGCTGCCGCGTCCGGCTCCCTGCACTGCCTCTCTCCAGGAAAAAGAAACATCCTCCAGCCCTTCTTCAGCTCCCAGAAGAGCCTGGGCACCTCATCCTTCTCTCCCCCAGGTACACAACAGGGTCAGAGCAGCAGCTCACAGCCACACTCAGAGGCTGCTGGAGGACCCTCACCTTGCTCGTCCACGCCCCGCACACAGGCTCAGGGCAGGCACGGCTGGCACAGGCCGGCTTTGAGCCCACCGCTTCTTCCAGCCGGTGTCGCAGGGACTCCTCTTGCCACGGGCCCTCTGTGGAGAGGAGACAGCTCTGGTAACCAGACCCCGCCATCCCCCCAGAGACCTGCCCTGGAGCTGGAGCGGCCCCCAGCAGCGCCTTTAGCTTCTCTCCTCAGTCACTGCGGGCCGTTTCTCCGCCAAACCCTGAAGGACATCAACAGCGGTCAGCACATCATCCTCCTCCTGCCTGGGCACAGCCATTGCTCTTCCTTCTTGGCACGCTCAGGAGTACCCGAGGCCACGAGACAGGCTCCGGCAGTGTCACTTCACCCATCACAATCGGCATTTTGGAGCAAGAACTGACCTTTCACATCACTAGTTCAGGACTGGAGAGCCCAGCAGAGTCCACCTCTGGGCACCACCATGAAATGCCTCTCTCCAGACCGGTGGAGCAGGTGGGTGCTGGGGCTGGTTAGGTGGGTACGCAGCCGGATTAGCATCGCGCCTCGCTGCCTCAGGATCTCCAGCCATGGGAGGCAGGGGAGAGCCAACTGCTTTGCATACAAATTAAATTTCCCGAAACTGTAATTAAAATTGTTGTGTGGAACTGAAAATGTTTAGGTAATTTATTGTTTCAGCTAATTTCACCGCCAGTCCCTAACCCTGTCTAGCTGTGTCCAAACCAGTAAAACTCGGTTCAATGACCGTGCTCGTGCCCAGCTCAGTGACAACCGCCCTCGAAGGAGCTGCGATGCTGCTCCTGGCCCAGGCAGCTGGGGCAGCTCCGGGGGCCTCTCCCAGCCACCTTCACTGGCCCAAGGTGGGGGAATGGTCTCTGGCTTCCACTGTGGACGCTACCAGAGCCAGTTCCTCGAATGCCAATAGGCCACATCTGGCTACAGGGCAGTACTGGTTCCTCACCACAATGTTGCTTTTACCACTGGTATCGCCAATTCCCGTATCCCTGTAAGCAAAGCACAGGGGTGTTACAGTGCCCGGCTCGGGCTGTCGCCTGCGTACATGATGTCGTGCTGTCCCCCCTCCAGCAGGCAGTGGTAGGTCTGGATCTCCTGCTCCAGGCGGCATTTGACGTCCAGGAGGGTCTTGTACTCCTGGTTCTGGCACTCCATCTCCGCCCGTATTTCCGCCAGCCGCTGCTCCACGCAGGAGATCTGGGCCTGCAGCTCAGCCAGGTACTTGTTGTAGCGACATTCGGTTTCTGCCAGCGAGGATTCCAGGTTTTCTTTCTGAGAAGGGAACACAAAGGTACCTGGGTGCGCCGCAAGCTTGGCCCGTCTGCTCACAGGTACGACGCTGCTCGTGCAGCTTCTCAAGAGAGCCGAGGCGTGGATCCTGGTGGCACCACCTACCATGGTGAGCTGGGCTTGTACGTTGATCTCCAAGGCCTGCAGCTGACGTCTCAGCTCGGTGACCTGTTTGTTGCTTGACTCAATCTCCTGGCTGCTTGTGACGACCTCCAGATTCACCTCCTCCACCTGCAAAGCCAGGAAAGAGCAGCCCTTTCCTCAGCTCCCTGCAGCATCTCGTTGTGGCAGGGCCTTCACCGCCCTGCGTGTGCACGCGCTGCGCTGCACCTCGGCAGTGCCGAACCTGCCTGCCCCCATTTATTCTGCTGTGACATTAATTCTGTTCTGCCACGAGCAGAGGAACGCTGAAGCGGGGCAGTACGGTTGGGTGCTGAGCACGTCTGTGACACAGCTGCTGAGATTCCACTGCCCTGGTGAGCGTTCCTAACGCCTCATTCCTCCCTTTCCCCCCAGGCAGAGCAGGCTGCAGCGCTGCGTGTCTCCAGTACCTTGCAGGCATACCACTGCTCAGTCTCTTTGCGGTTGCGCTCCATCAGCGTTTCATACTGGCACCGCAGATCCTCCAGGATCTTCCTCAGGTCTGGGCCGGGGCAGGAGTTGACCTCCACGCTCACATCTCCTGTGGACTGTTTCCTCAGGCAGCTCATTTCCTGCAGAGAATACCGGTAATATTGTCACTTGGGGGATTCCCTTCTTTCTTATCCCTTGTCCAAGAGCAGGGGGCAGCCTGACCTCCTCGTGGTTCGTCTTGAGGCAGCACATCTCTTCAGTCAAAGCCTCGCACTGCAGCTGCAGGTCTGTCTTGCAGCTGGCCAGCTGGTCCAGGACGGGGCGCAAGTTGCAGATGTCTGCATCCACGTTTTGCCGGAGACCACATTCGGTCTCATACCTTAAGCCACAGGCAACAAAGAAACCCTGAGCCGTGGGCTGAGCTGCTGGGGAGAGAACTTAGGGTCGAGTTCTTTGGCTTTGTGGGCCCAGGGAAGGCGGTTATCGGTGTCCAGCCTCTCTCAGAGACCTGCGCTTGAGTGCAGCAGCACAACACGCAGCGGGTCAGGGTTTCCCTCCCATCACCTCTGCTCACCCCCCTCCAGGGGCCGAGTGAGCCCCTGGCCCAGCCCAGGACCGTACTCACTTCACGCGGAAGTCGTCAGCAGTCATGCGGTTGTTGTCAATATTCAGCAGGATTTTGTTAGTGTCCATGGCCGCACACAGGATCTGCAAAAGAAAGCGCGGGAGGGAGACTCGGGGCCGCGGCTTCCTCCGGCTGCAGACGGGCCTGGGAGGAACCCCCGCCCCGAGTCACGCAACCCCTCAGTCTGGGTTGGTCCCACCGATCGGGATGATGGACCGGTCTGGTGGTGTGACAGTGGGGAAAACCGCCTGCCGGCTCGGCAGGACCGGCCGTGCTGAAACCTTGGCTCTCTGCCAATGCTGCCTCCCCCTCCCGCAGACCGGCCGCTCCTCACGAAGGGGGGCTGCGCTGGCACCCCTGCGACACAGCCGCCCCTCTGCCCTCGCCGCCAGCCTGCCCACCTGTGAAAGCGGAGCCCAGAGAATACCAGGACTCTCTTGAGCAGCAGCAGTTTACCTGGTTCTGAAGGTCTTCGATCTCCTTATGGAAGCAGCTGTAGTCCCGCGGTTCGCAGCTGGGCCCCACCTTGGCGTACCACTCCCTGATCCTGCCCTCGAGGTCGGCGTTCTCCCCCTCCAGCAGCCGCACCTTGTCCAGGTAGGAGGCCAGGCGGTCGTTGAGGTTCTGCATCGTCGCCTTCTCGTTGTTGGCGAATAAGATGCTGTCGCCACAGCCAGTGCCAGCCCTGGTGAAACCGCCGCCACCCCGAGTGCAGATGCCTCCACCGCTGAACCCCAGGGTGGAACAAGACCTCTGGGCAGCTCCAAAGCTCCCACCGGCAGCACTGGCGGCGCTCAGCTGCTTCCCCAGCAATCCCTCGCTTAAACTGCCCCCGGAAAAACTGCCGACCACACCACCCAGGTCATAGGCGGAGGAGACCTTCCTGCCGCTGCCGGCCGCAGAGCTGCCCGCGCTGCTCCTGCCCTGGGAGCAGGTCGTCACGACCTGCCTGATGGTGCAGCTCATGGTGAGAGCGCGAGGATCTGCCTCGGAGCCCAGGGCGAGCTGCACAGACCGCTGCGGGGCCCGGCTGCGATGCCTCTGTCCCCATAGCCCTCTATTTATACCTGCCCTCCTGGAGGCTGGTACAACCACCGGAGAAGGGCTGTTTATTCTTCCTCCTTGTGACCTGGCTAGTGCTGGGGTTTTTTTCAGCCGGAAATATTTCCCCAAAGGCTTTTGTCTCCAGAAATCCCACAACAGAAGGATGCTTTGGTTAACAGAAGCGTGTTTCAAAACTACATCAAAAATGTTACTTCCTGAATCATCAGGTCTGGCTTGTGGTGACAACTGAACAACAGGGGCACGAGAACCGACGATACCCGAGAGTGCCTGGGGAACGAAACATCTTCATAGCAATTACCCACCTGACGTGGGCGAGTCTACCCGCGAGTGCACGCTCTGGGAGAGCCACCCTGGCCGACGGAGCCTGTTCAACCCCCTCGTGCCCAGAAGCCAGGGTGCCCCCTCCCCGGCTGCCCCTCAGCCCTGGGACCAGCGCCAGGAGACCACCCTGGAGCCGCTGCCCCCCTGCAGCAGGGTCTGTCCACACTGTGCTGCCACCGGGGCCGGGTCATTCCACCTGGGGGTCCCAGAGAGTAGCTGTTACTGCCCTTTCTCCTGCCTGCATCAAGTGTGTGTAGGGGGTCCCTGGTGGTTGTTTTACTGCTTTCCAGGGTAGACAAAACATTCAACTGTTTCTCCAGAATACAGAGGAAAGGGTATTTCCTAAGCACCAATGTTGCCATTAAGGAGGAATATTCCCTGCCGAGAGGACAGGCACGGGAGAGGATTCTAAAGCAGGAACACAGGGAATGTCAGGAGCTGCTGGGTCTGTATGGGTCTGACCCAGTCCCAGCTAGAGCCACAGAAATTCTCCAAACCCGGGGGAGACGCGGTCAGTTCAGAAAAGACATCAGAAAAGATCGTTTTTAAAAAGATGTTAAAAAAGATATTAATATTAAACTTATTTTTTAGTCTTTGAATCCTGAACTGAGGCAGTAGGGAAATAATTAAAATGTTTTGTCATCTGAATCTTTCATTTTATTAATAATATTAATCCAGCCCTGCTAATTTGGGCTGATGTTGTTCAGCATTGGCTTTGGCATCCAGGTCACATAAAGGGTGCGTCGGGTGCTGCCTCTTTCAGAAATATTGCTTATGCCATTTGGCTAAGTTCATTAGTCTTGATTTCATCTTGACACTGCAAATCCCGAACCCCTTAAATGTGGTTGGGTTCTGCTGTGCCCGTTCTCCGTCACATCCACAATTACCAGCGGAGCCGGTGCCCCAGTGCCCTGGCGCCTTGTCGGTGGCGAGAGCCTGACGGATGCTGGGGCACGCTCGGGATGGGGCACCGCAGCTGAGGAGCCCGGCAGCTGCTCCTGCTGCTGGAGCAGGAGGAGTTGGGGGCAGTGCTGCTCCGGGTCTTTGTGTCCCAGAGAATTATCATAGAACTGGTGCTGAGCCAGCAGTTCATTGAGAAATACACAGTCCATGTTTCGAGGAGAGAAATTAAACCGTTCGCGGGGGGTTTCAGTTACTCAAACTAAGCAGTGATGCCCACGTTTCACCCTTTCTGAACTGAGACCTGGCCATGGGTCTCTGCAGCCCAAGGTGAACAATTCTCTACAGCCTGTGCAGCAGGCTCAGAATGTCACTCTTGGTGTTGTGGGGTTCGTGTGCTCTGTTGTAGCTTTTTTCCTTTCCAAATTTTGACGCTTTTATCCAACCTGGCTCTTGCTCGCACACCCCAGCAGAACCTCAGCACGCCTCAAGACCTGCCTGCAGGTCCCGTCCTCCTTTTATTAAAAGCGATTTCCATGGTTTATGAGGAGGTCTGTTAATGGCGGTATCTCCATGCGTAATGGAAGGCTCTTCCCAGAACTAACCTTTACCGACTGCCCGTCTGGAGCCCACAGATGGAAATGCGCTCACCGCAGCCCTGTAGCCAGCCACGGGCAATGCCTCTGCCGAGCCGTCCGTGTCCTTGCTTGACTCGGGAGCCCCTCGCGGGCAGCGTTGTGCCCCAAGGGGCAGGAATGGTGGTGGCTCACGCGGATTCCCACAGGCGTTGCAGGAACAGCCGTGCCGGCCCTACCAGGAATGTTATTACTGCGAGTAACAAACGAGCAGAAAAGCCTCCCCGCGGCAGAGGTGCTGCTCCCAGTTAATGAGCCAGGGAAGAACCAGAAAGAGATGATACCTCAGCCGCACGACTGCACCTTGTGCTGCGCCTTGTGGGGCAGAGCAGGATGTGGCAGAGGCTGGGCATGGGGCGTCGTTCCCGGGGCTGCTCCACCACCCAAAGCCATCCCATTCCAAAGGGCAATGGAAATGAGAACGACCAGATTTCCCGGAGGGAAGTCCTGAGGTAGTCTCAGGTATTTTAAGGCTTAAGAATCTTTCTTAGGCGAATGCGTATCAGGTACATCAAGTACGACGTGCTCCTGAGAAGGAGATCCAGCGTTTCATGTTATTACAGGCACTCCCTGAGTCACGACCTGTTTTCATATCCAGGAGAACCTCCCTGGAGACTCGGTGACTCCGACACGATACCCGCGTCGCTGCCGCCGTCCAGGCTGCGTCCGTCACCCCGGAACTGCCTGTCCAGCTGCGGGCCGGCTGGCAGCACCCGCGGGGAGCCAGGGCAGAGGAGCCGAGAGCTGGGCACCGCTGGACCCACAGCAGCCGGCGTGGGCCGGGCCAGCTCCTCCAGCCCATGCGGGGCTGGCCGCTGGCTCGGGGCACCTGTCAGCAGGCCCTGGCAGACAGCAAGAACCGCAAGCAGCCCCCGCGCCTGGCTGCTCCTCGGTGGCTGCAGTTCACTGTTTCACCTGTGGACAACTCTCCTGTTCGCTGTTGAGGAAGTATTTGCTTATCTGGCTGTTGATGTCATTGTCATCCCCTCTTTTTTCTGCGTGTTATTGGCTGAACCAAAACCGATCTCCATCTCGCCGATGACACCAGACGCTCCCAGGTTCTGACCCCAGCTTTGCAAATCTCTCTAGGCCAAGTGTTCAGCTTCTCCAGGTCTCAGTTTCACGCTTCGTAGGATGGAACCAATAATCACAGTAATTGTCCTTCTGAAGGGCTTGTGACAACATCTGTCTGATGTGAAGATGGAGCATCAGAACCACGATGCTGGTTTGCAGTGTCCTCCCTCCTAAGTGTTCCTGCTCTTGTGTGTTTCCCTCTGGGTCTCAGCTGATGAAATGCCTTTCAAGGACGTTCTTGTTCTCCTGGTTTTGGTTTGCTGCCCATTAACGTTTCACCATTGTCAGTGAGGACTTGCTTCTGGAACCGCGTCCCATGAACTCTGCCCTGGGTCTGGGCTTTGTTTCCTGCCCTTGTTGGTCGCTGCTGCACAGAAACACAGAACGGTGACATCTCTTCTCTCTTCTTCTCTGGAAAGACCTGGCAGGTTCCCCACTCCTCAGTCACCTCCCCTGTCCTTTGCTTGTCTTGTCATGCCCAGCACGACACCATCAGCCCTTTTCCAGAGGCGGGCCACGCGGGGAGCGCGCCTTCCTGGTCCTTCACCGTTTGCCTTTGTGGAGGCTGAGGGGGGTGAACCACCACTAATGATCCAGGAGACAAACGAGCTTAAGCTGAGCCGCAGAAGACCCTTGGGCATCCCTCGTACAAGCAAAGGGCAGCTGATTCACAGCAAACCCTTGCCTTCTCCGCCTGTCAAAGGCCCAGAGCTGTATTCCTGCGGTGGGTGACGAACGTGAGGCCATGGTCCAAGACTGGGCAGAGCTCCCACTGGCTGGAAAGCGTGAAGTTGGATCTAAGTGATTCCATCAGGCTTTTGGGTCTAAAGTGGCCTCTCCAGCCCGCGGCACAGTGACCCAGCGCAGCATCCTTCGGTCCCTCTGTCGTTCTCCAGCAGGTGACTAGGCAAAGGCAGATCTGGTACCAGGGTGGAGCTGCCTCACCCAGCCCCGCCTGGCAGCTCGCCCGCAGCCGCTGCTGGCAGACGGCTCGAGTGTTTTAAGAAGGCTGTTAGCAATGATCCACTAGATGCCAGTGGTAGAAAGTCACTGCTACTCACCCCCGGCATTACGCAAGGTTGCTGTTGGACCTGGTAAGTGCCGCCCGCAGGCAGCATGAACAGACCTGGGTAAAGCTTTTGTACAAAGTGCCTGACAGCGTGATCTGAAGGCAGAACCTGAGACAGAAGGTATATGTAAGCTTTGCCAACCATCTGACGTGGTGCCCTTGGCTCAGAGTGGTACCCACGGCAGTAGCAGTCAGGCTGAAGCCGTTTAAGCTCAGTTTACAGGAGAAAGTGATTCTTTATGACACCAGGAGCAAGAGAATTGAGCTTTACTTTACTGGCTTTAATTACCAGTCGTGTGGCACATTGACCTCAAACATCACTCTTCCATCACTGCCTTCATTTGGTGTCAGACTTATCTGGTTTACGTCTCCGTCAGTCCAGGTATTTACCAGCAATCGGTTCAGCAGAAAAAGCTGCCTCCGATTATTTTTGCTCCATATCCTTCGTTCCCTTCCTCTCCTGGCTTCATCTTGTGGTTTCTTAGGACTTTCCCTGGCACGAACACACAACCCTGAGGCTCTGAGGGATCATGTATCAGCGACAGACAAGTCTGCAGTTGCATGAACGAGGGAAAAAAGCTTTATTAAATGTGTACAGAGTGCAGGCTGCACCTGCGTGAGATTGGGGGAGCACAGGAAGGAGGAGCAGAGGGATGAAGCGGGCTGCTCAGAGTGATGCAACCCCAGCACACACGGCCTCAGGCAGGGCTCGGTCCAGCTCGCTGCTCTCCTGAGCCCGAGGTCGAGGGTCCGCAGAGCTGCTCGCCCTCTTAGCGAGTGGTGAGTGCAACCTGCTCGCGGGAGGAGACCACCTTCCCGTCCTGCACCTCCTCGACGATGGTGCGGACCTGGCGGGAAGTTGTCATGGCTGCAAAAGGGGAGTGGAGGAGCGTTACCGGGGGGCAGGAAGGAGACACCTTTCTTAACACATTATGAGACCCTGCACGTTCTTCAGGGAGATGTCGGCAATTCCACGGGCTGTTTTAAACAACCCTGCATGGGTAGGAGAAGGGAAGAGCCAGGCTGGTGGGAAAGCTCATGAAGGCCAAAGGCTACTCCTTAAACATGTGGTGTGGCTTGGTTTGGCAGCTCTGCGTGAAGCCAGGACACCAGCTGCTCGGCCACAGGGCCCTCGTGGTGACGGAGCACAAGGCACTTCCTGACAGCTTGCTGCTGTGGTCAGCAGTACAAGACACTCACAAGTTCTCCTGCCTCTGCCATGGGGCAGCCAGCAGGGCAGCACAGTGCCCCGAGGAGCGGCTCTCACCCCGTCAGCCTGGCCGCTGCTCTAAAGCAGGGCGCAGAGCTATAAATACATGTACCAAGAGAGGTTCTTACCGTCTCTGCCAGAGTGTGAGGACACAGCGGAGGAGTACTGGGAAGAGATGCTGCAAGAGGAGGAGGAAAAAGAGGAGTTAGGGACACACTCTTTTTCTCTGTGGTTATGCAGCTCTGGATCCAGGCAGGAGGAGATCAGAGAGCGGCTGCTAAAACTGCTGCTCCAGTCAGTGTCTGCTGGAGTGCAGAGGGACGCTGCCCCTTCCAGCAGTGAAAGGTGCCCATGACAGCATCTCACCACAGACAGAAACCAGGGACAGAGCCGTGGGCATCCGTGGCTGGTGTGAACCCTGAAAGCTGCAGCTGGACTGAGTCCCCACACAGCACATCCTGTGTCTATCACCCATCTCCTCCCCACGTGCCCTCCCCAGCAAAGCCCCACTACGTACTGGGCGTCCTCGCCCTCCAGGAGCCGGCGGTACGTGGCGATCTCCTGCTCCAGGCGGCACTTGACGTCCAGGAGGACCCTGTACTCGTGGTTCTGGCGCTCCATGTCGCAGCGCAGCTCGGCCAGCTGCTCCTCCACGCTGGTGATGAGCCCCTGCAGCTGGGCCAGCTGGGTGCCGTAGCGGGCTTCTGTGTCGGCCAAGGTGCCCTCCAGCGCCGCTTTCTGCGCGCAGAGGAGAGGGACGGGCTCAGCGGGGGCAGAGGGTGGGGGGGATGGGAGCAGCCATCGTCCCCTTGCCCGTGCTCCGCTGAGCCCCCCACCGCGCAGGGAGCCGCTGGCCCCTCGTACCGTGCTGAGCTGGGACTGCAGGTCGATCTCCAGGCTCTGGATGGTGCGTCGCAGCTCTGTGATCTCCGTCTTGCCGCTCTGAAGCTGCTCGGTGTTGATGGCCACCTCCCGGTTCAGCTCTTCCGTCTGCAACGAGACAAAACCGTGCGGTTCCAGCACCGGTGAGCGGGCACAGCCGGGGGACCCCCGCGCCCGCCGCGCGGCTGGCGCCGGCTCACCTTGCTGAAGAACCACTGCTCGGCATCCCTGCGGTTCTTCTCGGCCAGGCTCTCGTACTGCTCCCTCATCTCAGCCAGGATCTTGGTGAGGTCGACTCCAGGAGCCGCGTCCATCTCCACGCTGATCTCTCCACCCACCTGCCCGCGCAGGGCGTTCATTTCCTGGCACAAAAGAGACACACAATACACGTCAGAGTGAAGTCAGTGTATTCCCATCACAACAAATTTCTTATTTGCACCCAGCACACGAACCTCCCAGATCTCCTGCAGCTCCTCTCTGCAGGGATTGTTCCCTCACCCACTCGAGTGTCTCCTGACAGCATTAATTGCGGACACACTCCTGCACATTTGACCTGACCGCTTTCCTTTGTGCCCAAGGGACATTGTGTAGGTCCCCGTTTGAGCCTGGCTCTGTGCTCACCTCCTCGTGGTTCTTCTTGAGGTAGGCCAGCTCCTCCTTCAGGTTCTCGATCTGCATCTCCAGATCAGCTCTGGCCAGGGTCAGCTCATCCAGGACTCTGCGCAGCCCGTTGATGTCAGCCTCCACGCTCAGGCGCAGCGCCTGCTCCGTCTCAAACCTGGGGACACACACACCCCGTTGCACCACGGAGATCAGCTGAAAGGGCCTTTTTCTTGTTTCCTTCCCCAGCTTGGCCTGTGCCTGCCCAGCATCGTTTATTAAATGTGCGGGCACGGCCCTGCACGGCGCAGGAGTGTCCAGGCAATGCTGTCCCGGAAGAGATCTGCTCTTCCCACAGGACTCCTGTAGTGAGCAGAGAGCTGGGGGAGCTGCTTCTCTTGCAGAAAGCAAAGCAAAGCCTCGAGCAGGCTTTTCCCTCCCCTCTCCTAAGAGCTCCCAAAGGCGCTGGACTCACTTGGTCCTGAAGTCATCGGCTGCCAGCCTGGCATTGTCAATCTGCAGGACGATGTTGGCGTTTTCGACGGTTGCAGCAAGAATCTGGTGGGGGATAAAGAAAGAGTGAAAAAGTCGTTCCAAAAAATGTCTGGCTGCCGCCTGATTCTGTTCCGAAGGACTGGAGCAGCGCTGGACCTCCTGCCCGCTGGGCTGGAACTCCTCCCGAAAGGAGAGGCAGGAGGCTCTGCTCAGTCTCATGTGCTCTGGTTCACTCTCGTGAAGACCCCAGCACGTCGCAACCCGTGGCCCTGCCAGTGGCTCCTCCTGGCGCTCACCCCACGCTCAGCCCTGGCAGGACCCTGGGCTTTGTCTGGCCACGCTGCACAGCCCAGCTGGGGAGGGAGGGAGGAAGGAGGGGCTGAGGAAGGAGTGTCTGGTGCCTGAATCGGTTTGTTTTCATAATTACACCTGAGGTGCCAATATTTGTTCCAGGATTTTGAAAATGCCTGGCCGTTAACGAGCAGTAATTTCTGTAGCCACAAGCTAATGAAAAGCTCTCCCCGAGTTCTGGTGCTGCAGGGGATATCCGAGAATGTTCCAGGAATATTGATGTAACTTCTCAGCTGCTGTGCAGGAGGGCAGGGAAGGGTCTGCTTCCCTTTGGATCCCCAGCCGAGGGTTTCCGTGAGACCCGCTGCTGCGGTCTGGAGACAGCCTCTGTCCCCACACCTCTCTGTGCTCCAGGTCAGGGCGGGCCTGACAAGCTGGAGTTTGACGAGGAGCTTTGGGCACCAAGGCAAGAGCCATCACCCCAGGGAGAAGCCCAAGAGGAGGGTTAAAGAGCTGAAAAATTCTAGGTATGTGGTTTCCCCCAGGGCTCGACCCCTGAGCCTGCCAGGGCTCCTGCCTCTCGCCCAGCGTTTTCTGCCGCAGAGCAGGTACTGTCATCGCCCAACCGCCCACAGCAGGACCCGAGCTGGCTGAGGGCGCTGTCACCTCGCGTGGGTGGCATGGAGGACCAGGCAACAGCTCGTGAGGTGGGCAGAGGGAGGACGGTGCTGGCGGGGCAGGAGGGGAAGGACGGATTCTGGTGCTTTGGCTAAAATCAGCCAGGGAGCTGCTAAGAACAAAGAAACTCAGCCGGGATTTCACCTGCTGCGTTTTAGAGCAGGAACACACCTGACTTCAGCACCTCTGCAGCCACCGCTGAAGCCCATGTTCTGACCACAGGATTTCACTCATGTGGGTGTTTGCACCTCCCAGAGAACAACCACCCCATGGGGCAGATCTGTTCTCTAGCCTCTCCCTGGAGCCCGCCCCCGGGCTGGGACAGATCCGGCCGGTGGGAGAGTTCTGAGACCGACTCAGCACCCCCATTTGCGTATCGTTCCCTGGAGAACGTGTCCCTGCCTGCCGAGCGCTCCACCAGCACAGACCCAGACCATGAGCAGCATCGAGGATCGGCAGGAAGTGACGGCGCGGCAGCACGCGCCCACAAACCAAAAAGCCTCAGACTGCTGCTTCCCTGCCCCGTCCTCCCCGCACTGACTGAGAGGAACACCCAGCGCTGTGCCCTGTGGGGACACGATCCAGAACCCACTGCCCCCAAGTCCTGGCTGCAATTTCCAAGCACGTTCTTTCTGTTTTCCCACCTCATACCAGTGACCTGTGGTTTGTTAATACTCTTCCCTCAGCTTTTAGGAACAGGGTCATTATGTAAAAGTGACTTTAATGAAGGCATCTGGACCATCGCAGCGTCCTACCTTGTTCCTGAGCTCCTCGATGGTCCTGTAGTAGGGGCTGTAGTCTCGGTCTGGACCAGGTCCCTGCTTCTTGTACCACTCCCTGATCTTGACCTCCAGGTCCGTGTTGGCCTCCTCCAGGGCACGCACTTTGTCCAGGTAGACGGCCAGCCGGTCGTTGAGGTTCTGCATCGTCTCCTTCTCGCCGGCCGGCAGGATGCCATCGCCGCCCCCGAAGCCGCCTCCAAAGCCGCCCCCGAAGCCGCCTCCGAAGCCGCCCCCAAAGCCGGCCCCGTAGCTGCCCCCAAAGCCCCCGCCAAGGCCCCCTCCTACACTGCTGCAGTAGCTGCCCCCGTAGCCGCTGCCCAGCCCCGAGACGATGCGGGAAGAGACGGAGTAGCTGCCAGAGCCCCCATGGAGGCTGGGGGCTCTGTACCCTCCCACCCCAAGGCGCACGGAGGAGAGCCGGCTGGAGCCCCCGGCCAGGCTCCCTGGGCCCTTGAGGGAGGTGGAGGAGGAGTATTGCCGCACCGTGGTGCTCATGGCGAAGGCTGGCGGTGGCTGGAGGGCTGGCGAGAGACGCCTGGCTTGGCAGCGCAGAGACCGCGAGTGCTCGCTCCCCCTGGCCCGCAGCCCTTTATAGCCCAGGCAGGAGGCGTCGCCCGCGCTTTTTTTTTTCTGTTGCATTCCCGATGATTTTCATCACTCCTAAAATCTGAGCCAACTTCCAGAATCGTCATTTTTGCCTTTGTTCTGTTCATGCTTTTTGTCATCCTCCGCTCGGAACTCTTTATCGCACAAAGGGCGTCTTTATGCTCCTTCCGTTTCCCAGTAAATGCTCAGGTGTGATTCAAGGGAGGAGGCTCCTTGCTCAGGGCTACATTTTAATGCTGCTTTGTACTGTCAGCTCTGCATCCAAGCTCCGTGGACCGCACTTCCCTGGGGCAGGTCAGCATCTCTTGGGCTGTGCCCTTTTGTCCCAGGCGCCGCAGCCTCCCGGCTGCGCGGGGTCGTACACACGGCACACCGCAGGGACCGCAGCGCATCGTGGCACCCTGAACGTTCATCTGCAGCCCCACGACTGCACGGTGCTGGAAGGAACTTGGCTGCCAACCCTGGAAGTACAAGTCTGCTATTCTATCCACAGAGAGGGATGTTCTGTAATGGAAAAGCAACGAAAAGGGCGTTCACGCTGCGGGGCTCGTTCAATTCTTTGCTTTGCTGCAGAGACCCCCCAAGAGTGGAGGAATGTGCAGAGACAATAAGCAGGGGACGGTTTGTGTTCTTGGTGGACGAGAGCCCAGCAAACCGCTCAGAAAGGGCAGGACACGGCTGCCGGCTCAGGTCACTTAAAAATTGTGAGGTGCTCCAGGAAAACATGTGGACCAGCATGAAGTGGACGAAGGGTGTCAGGAAGACACTCCTGGTCCCTCAGCACTGGGAACAACAGCACAAAGTGGACAGTACTGTAGCTCAGCAGCTCATGCTCTGTGATGCACATCACAGCCAGCTGAGGCCAGGGAGGACAACTTCAGCGTGAGTTTGGAGTCTACAGCTCCCAGAGCTTCAGCCAACATACTGGTTGCCTCTGAAGAGGAAAAAGGCTCCAAAAAAGAGTCCACCAGGCATGGTCCAGCTCCGCTGCCTGTGCTCGGTCCTGACCTGCGTCATGGGCAGAAACCGCAAATCTGAGTGTCACTGGCTAATAATGAGGGTGTGGAGACGCTCTTCCGCATGTGTACACAGTGAATTGTTGGGCTGCCTTCGCAGACAGGCCCCAACAGCCCCTTCCCAAGTGCCAAGTTCTTCCTTAGATCATTTGCCAAAGGAGCGGGGAGAGAATGGAAATGTGGAGCAAAGGTACATTTCTGAGCAGCTGTAAAGCTCCCTCCGGAGAACGCTGGAAGCGCTACAGGAGTGGGACGTGTCCTTGGAGCATCAGGAGGTGGCTGCGGAGGAGGAGCAGAGCCGCCCATGTTCCCACCTGCCGCTGGTGGAGGGAGACGAGTCTGTGCGGCTTGGAGAACTGGGGAGCTGCAGAGCTCCGTGTTCGCTCTGGCCGGAGGACGGGTTCAGTCTCCTGGCAGCAGCATCTTCTTGTCGCCTGAGTGCCTGCAGATGGGGCACGGAGCCGCGGACGCCCGCTTTCCCCTCGTCCTGCCCATGTGTGGATGGCAGAGGTGCAGCAGCGCGGGAGCGAGGGGGACGCACGGCTCCCGGGAAGGCGCCCGGTCCCCGTCTCCATTTCCTCACCCTCACCTGGGTGACACCGAAGGGCAGAATTCGTGGGTTGTCCACGCTGAGGTGGCATGGAGAAAGGGGAATGTCAGGGACAGAACTGGCCCCGAGCCCCCGGGCAAGTCCAGACCTCAGCCCTGCCAGCCCCGCAGCCTTGTGGACCAGCCCGCAGCAGCCATCGGCTTCCCCGGCCCGGCTGCAGTGGCAAGAGCCATCAGCGCGTTCCAGGGTTAACAGCGCGCTCGCTCGTTACGCGGAACTGCCTTTGCTTTCATCTTTCCTTTGCTGTTTAACTGCTGTGTCATAAAAACACACATTGCTCCAAGTGTCTCACTATTTTGATGATAGCACAAGGCAGCAGTCAAAACCACGTAGCGTTAATTAAGACTTAAAGCAACACAATCCACACCGTAAGTCGTTATTTACATGACCTCATGCCAAACACAACCCCAGAGGGCTGCGCGCCCTCTGTCTCACGCTCTCGTTTAAATACGGGCCGGCTGTTCCATCCGGCCGTGCCTGTGTCCTGGGCACGCGCACGCTGCCAGCCTGGGTTTTGCACCGTTCCACACCAGCCCGCCGCCTCGGCGGTGGTTCCACAGAACTCACCCTTCTGCCTTCGGGAGGAGAACGGGGTGAGCTCTGGCTGCAGACACGCGGGGCAGCAGAGCCGAGAGGTCAAACTCCCTGGACAAAAGCATTTCTGTTTATTGCAGCGCACCGACACACGCTGCTCCGGTACTGAACTGTCGTCGGAACGTTCCCTAAAGGCTGCAAAGCCACACCTTAACCCCTCCTTCTGAAGCGGTCTCTTATGTTGGATTAACTCGGCGCAGCCTCTGGAGCCTTGTTAAACTGTCCTGCCGGCAGCAGATCCCACTCTGCAACCTGCCCCGCGCTGCTGCTGCCCATCTGCAGCAGCCCCCGCCTGCAGCCCCTCCGCGGCGGCCGTCCCCAGGACGGGACGAGTTATTAATGCTGCAGGGGGTGGGAATCGGCATCTCTTTTCCACCCCTCCCTCCCCACCTGCCATAGCAGCAGCAGCAGCAGCGCTTTGCTGACAAAATCCCTGGTTTAATTGCTCGTTAGAAGAGGGGATTTGGTTAGCCAAGGGGTGCTGCTTGTTTCTGTAGCAACACGGGCACACCCAGACTTTTCCAGGAGAAAATCGTAAAGGCAGGATGAGTTCCAGCAAAGCCCCCTCCGCATCCCCCCGGCAGGTGTCACCAGGGTGGCAGCCGGAGGGGCACAAGCACCGTGGGGAGCTCAGTGGAGCTGCAAGAGGCATGGATGGTCCCTGCACCGACTGTGGGGAGAACGGGGGTCCCTAAGGGGTGACCCGGGGAGCGCTGCCTGCGGCTGTGCCTGTCCCTGCCCTCCTCAGGCATCTCAGCACGGGCTGCGCAGCGCCCAGCCTCATCCAGCCCCGGGCACGGAGCACTCTGGGGAGAGGCCCCGGTGCTGGCAGAGCTCAGGCTGCGGGGCTGCGGAGATGCTGTGGCTGGAAGCACTTCAGGTCGGGACTCGTGCCCAATTATCTGCTCGTGGCCGTCTGCGATGCATCGCGAGGGTGAGCCGGGGCAGAGCGGCGGGAGCTGCTCTCCGGCCCACAGCTCCGTTACCTGTCCTCGGGTGGAATCTGAGTGGAAAGGAGATCGCCGTTGGGCAGTGGTGAGCTTCAAAACCAAAGCCGTGTCTCCCACGGGTCGGTGGGTGCCGGAGCACTTCAGGCTGGCTGGGGCAGGGCTGCTGCGCAGGGTGCACCCGGCGGCTGGTGTCCTGCACGAATCCCCCTGCATGGACGGGGGGACACGGCCCCAGCCGTCACCGGGCACGGCTGCAGCATGGTGCCTCTGGGCTGTGCACCCCGCTTGTGGGGTAGATCATGCACTCAGGTATCCTGTCAACCATCTGAAAAACACCCTGAAATCTCTCTTATGGCCCCATAAAATCCAGGCGGGTTTTCTGGAAAGGGGTCTTAGAACGGTGTGCCCAGCTCCAGGCTTACCCACATTCTGTCGCGTTTCTCTGAATCATCCCCTTGATTTAGGAGTCGGATTTATGAAGTAATAAATGCGGCAGAATCCAGCCAAGAATGTGTCTGAACTGGCTTTCCAGGAACGGCTGGGCCCGCTGACGGCAGCGTGAGCGGCTGCGCCAGGACCAGCCGGGGGCAGCTGGGGGTGCCAGCAGTAACCTCCCAGCAGAGCTCTGAGCTCTGCGCTGCTGCAGACCCACCCACCACTTTCTGCCCGTGTTTTCCTCACCCTTTAGCGGCGCCTTTGGAAGCAAAAATGAAACTAAGCTGAGTTTGTGTTGCTGGAAGGGCGTCAGCCGCCTCCCTGCCATGGCTACAGCGGGATTTCGCTGCAGCCCGGAGGCAGCTGCTGAGGCAGAGCTGGGAAGGGGATCGTTTGCAGGGTCCTGGCCCCATGATCTGGGGTTTGTTCACTTCCACGCTTGGACTCGCTGAGTTTAAAGCTTCAGCTCTGCTGTTGCCGTACGGGGCAGCCGGGGAAGCAGCAGCGCTTTGCCCCGATCATAAAGTCACAGCGACAAATCAGAGGTGAAACACAAGGACTCCCAAGTTTCACCTCCCACGACCCAGGCTCTCAGCTCCTTCCCAGACCTCCACCCACGGCAGGGCTCCCACCGAGGTCTGGGTGTACCAGCCCCACCTCTGGGTACCAAAGATGGAGAATGTTGCTCCTCCCAGAGAGGAGCTTTGTCCCGCAGCTCCAGGGTGGCACAGCCCAGCGCTCCAGAGCACCAAGACAAGACCCCGCTTGCACGAGAGAAGCTTTATTTGGTTGGTGAGCACAGCACAGCACGTAGAGTCGGGGTGAGGGGGGCAGGCTGTGATACAGAGAGAAGAGGCTCTTCGTGATCTGCAGGGCCAGAGCACTCAAGCTGGGACCTTCGCTTGCTTTGCTACGCGAGGTTTCAGCAAGCGGCAGCCGCCTCAGTGGGCAGCCTGGGTGATCTGCTCGCGGGAGGAGATCACCTTCCCGTCCTGGACCTCCTCGAAGATCGTGCGGATTTGACGGGTCGTTACAGGTCCTGCAGTGGAGAAAGGAGGAACCGTTATTACAGGGAAGGAAGAAGAAAGTGTCTCATCACGGGGAGATTTGTTATCACCTGCAGCTGCCTCAGAAACCCCTTAGAACCACCACATCCTTCCCCCCAAATCCTTTATGATTCAGCTTTGGTCTGCACAGATCATCTTCTGGAATGTATTTTGGTAGATCGTAAGGGTGGTTTGTGTCAATTCACATTTTAAAAAAGTAATAAAATAGTAATTTTAGGAAGATAGTAAAAAGCGTCGGTGCTAAGTAGGCTAAGACAGAGCCACGTGCGATTGGTGCTTCAGCTGAGACCTGCTCTTACCTTCTTTCACAGGCTGCGAGACGTAGTGGGAGGACATGCTGCAGGAGGAGAAAAGAGAAAGAATGGTCAGAAATGGGAAAAAAGTGAGTAGTCTGAAAGACAAAATGGTTATTTAAACCTCTGTCTTTTCTTCTTGTACCAGTATGTGGTTAAAATGCCATCTGGAAACTGCCCGGTGTCACAGCTGCCAGGCAGGAGATGGTGGGGCTGTGCGTGTGCCCCGGGGATTCAGCCACAGAGGCAGCCCCCGTCCCACTGCAGAGGTACCTGCTGCTGCCCCAGGGCGCTGGAGGGGTGGTCAGGGGATGTCAGGGATGCTGCAGCACTCTGGTAGCCACTGGGCTGTTCTGGACTAGTAGGACCAAAAAGGGAGTCCTGGCTGCATGCCGCGGTCCAGGAAATGGGCTCAGAGGTTCCTCCAGGGAATGTGGGTTGTTCATTTTTTATTTCCTTCGCTATCACCCATCTCCTCCCCACGTGCCCTCCCCAGCAAAGCCCCACTACGTACTGGGCATCCTCGCCCTCCAGGAGCCGGCGGTACGTGGCGATCTCCTGCTCCAGGCGGCACTTGACGTCCAGGAGGACCCTGTACTCGTGGTTCTGGCGCTCCATGTCGCAGCGCAGCTCGGCCAGCTGCTCCTCCACGCTGGTGATGAGCCCCTGCAGCTGGGCCAGCTGGGTGCCGTAGCGGGCTTCTGTGTCGGCCAAGGTGCCCTCCAGCGCCGCTTTCTGCGCGCAGAGGAGAGGGACGGGCTCAGCGGGGGCAGAGGGTGGGGGGGATGGGAGCAGCCATCGTCCCCTTGCCCGTGCTCCGCTGAGCCCCCCACCGCGCAGGGAGCCGCTGGCCCCTCGTACCGTGCTGAGCTGGGACTGCAGGTCGATCTCCAGGCTCTGGATGGTGCGTCGCAGCTCTGTGATCTCCGTCTTGCCGCTCTGAAGCTGCTCGGTGTTGATGGCCACCTCCCGGTTCAGCTCTTCCGTCTGCAACGAGACAAAACCGTGCGGTTCCAGCACCGGCGAGCGGGCACAGCCGGGGGACCCCCGCGCCCGCCGCGTGGCCGGCGCCGGCTCACCTTGCTGAAGAACCACTGCTCGGCATCCCTGCGGTTCTTCTCGGCCAGGCTCTCGTACTGCTCCCTCATCTCAGCCAGGATCTTGGTGAGGTCGACTCCAGGAGCCGCGTCCATCTCCACGCTGATCTCTCCACCCACCTGCCCGCGCAGGGCGTTCATTTCCTGGCACAAAAGAGAAACACATCTTCACGCAAACCAACAACCAGCGTGCAAGTATGTTCTTCTCAAGGCAGAGCTGTCCGGGGAGGGCAGCGCCCTTCAGCAGGCGTTTCGGGGGCGGATCAACAGGGAGCAAACTGAGGCCTTTGCTCCACAATCACAAATAAAGTAACCTGAATTCTTAAGCAATCTCCATCTGAGAGTAAATCAGAGCCTGTAATTGGCTTCGTTTCTCAGGAGATTGAACCTTCCAGAACCGAAGCTGCTGAGATTGGTGCTGCAATGGCCACTGCTGATGTAACAAGTGGTGACTGGATTTCATACAGGCTCTGGAGAGGATGCGCTGTTACCGAGGATGCGTCATCTCTACTTCCTTCCCAGCGCTTCCCACCTCCCCTCCCAGCAATTCAAACCTCAGCAGAGTCTTAAAGGTTGGACCAGACCTCATATTGCTGGGCCTAGGCTGGACTTTTTTGAGCCTGGCTCTGTGCTCACCTCCTCGTGGTTCTTCTTGAGGTAGGCCAGCTCCTCCTTCAGGTTCTCGATCTGCAGCTCCAGGTCAGCTCTGGCCAGGGTCAGCTCATCCAGGACTCTGCGCAGCCCGTTGATGTCAGCCTCCACGCTTAGGCGCAGCGCCTGCTCCGTCTCAAACCTGGGGACATAAGAACAGTCAAGAAAGTTGCACAAGATCTTGCCCATCCAGGACAGAGCACCTGGGTTTGTGGTTCCTTCCTCCATGCTGCTGCTGGCATTGTGTCAGTCCCGCATGACCCTGATGGTGCATGGACAAAATCCTGATGGGGACTGCTGGTGCATGCAGGGGGTCAACTGGGAAAACAGTGACCCTGAGTCCACAACATCGCCTTGCTGCTGATGTCACTGGGCTTTGTGACTAGGTCTGGGTTTGGCTGAGCTCTACACACACAAGTTCAGTGCACTGCAGAGGCACAGCGCACGTTCTCTGCACAGGAGAGATCGTGCCACGGAGGAACGAGCAATGGGACTAAAATAGTGACGTTTCTGATGGAAGGGAAACAGTCCCTAAGGGCCTGTAAGCCTTAGATAACCACCTGCTTTGGAAATGCCACCTTCATTTTGAAGGCTGTTTCCATGTTGCCTTGTGGGGGGCTGGATGGGATTTTCTCCTCATTTCAGGAAACGTCTCTGCAGACGTTGTTCCATTTTTCCAGGAAATGTGGCTTACTTGGTCCTGAAGTCATCGGTTGTCAGCCTGGCATTGTCGATCTGCAGGAGGAGGTTGGCATTGTCAACTGTGGCCACCAGGACCTGGAGGGCGGAGGTCAGGGTGAGGGTCAGGAACTGCTCCTGGCTGACCAGGGGATGGGAGCACAGGAGAGACTGGTGGGGCAGGAATGGTTCGGGGGTTCCTTGGCAGAATGTGCATTGAATCAGGACAAGGGAGACTGACCATGGAAGGGGCTGATTAAAGGCCGCATGGAGCCACCTGAGAGGGGTGAGAGCTGATGACGGCGTTTGTTCCCATGTCTCAGGGCATGCGTGCGGGTCAGCGAGGAATCACCTGCTCCCTGTCCACAGCACCCAGCACCGTGTGGCTCTTCCGGCAGGACAGACAGACCAGCACCAGCAGGGTCTGTGCTTGGCAAACCTTCTGCCCAGTTGTTCTGGGATGGATTTAATTTCTTGATTGCAGAAATGGAGCAGAATGCAGGGAGCATTGTACGAAACCAGGAGCACAAATAATCCACACTGGGAGAAGATTTTGGGAGTCATCAGTTACAGGGCCAAGGAGAGGGAGGGAAGATGGATTCCCCGCATCCTCTGCCAGCACTCCCAAGGCTCCGGCCGTGCACGGCCTCCCCTCGCGTGTGCTAGGGGGAATTCATACGTGAGAAGGAACAGAGAAGATCAAAGTCAACTCTTGAGTATTTCCCCCGAAATGGGGGGGTGGGAATCGAATCAGATCCAAGAGGAATCCCCTCAGAGCTTCCTGGGTTGGGGTGTTTGCAGCAAGCCTGGCCCAGGGGCAGTGACTGCCAAAAGGAGGCAAAAAACTTGTTACTGGTCAGGATTTTTATCTTTAGCATCTAACTCACGTCAACACCAGGAGCTGAAACAAGTTTGCAAATTCTTTGACTGAATGTTTACAAATATGACATCAACGTTTGACAGTTTGGGCACACCGACAGTTTTCCCTGCACGTTCACTTTAAACTCCCCCAGAATATGCACTATCAGTGCAGACTTGTCCCTCAGTCTTCACTTCTGCATTCTGGCCTTTTACATCTGCTGCTTCCTCTGGAAGCAGCCACTTGGTCCATCCAACAGGATGAAATCAGAAGCTGACACGGAGCCATCTCTGAATTTCCTGCAGGTGCCTCTGAGACACTGTTTACGCCACGGTTAGTGCTTGCTAAAGACAGAGGTGCAGCCAGTGATTTGGCTTCCTCTGACGAAGACTTCCCACTGTGCTAATCGCAGCGTCCTACCTTGTTCCTGAGCTCCTCGATGGTCCTGTAGTAGGGGCTGTAGTCTCGGTCTGGACCAGGTCCCTGCTTCTTGTACCACTCCCTGATCTTGACCTCCAGGTCCGTGTTGGCCTCCTCCAGGGCACGCACTTTGTCCAGGTAGACGGCCAGCCGGTCGTTGAGGTTCTGCATCGTCTCCTTCTCGCCGGCCGGCAGGATGCCATCGCCGCCCCCGAAGCCGCCTCCAAAGCCGGCCCCGAAGCCGCCCCCGAAGCCGCCCCCAAAGCCGGCCCCGTAGCTGCCCCCAAAGCCCCCGCCAAGGCCCCCTCCTACACTGCTGCAGTAGCTGCCCCCGTAGCCGCTGCCCAGCCCCGAGACGATGCGGGAAGAGACGGAGTAGCTGCCAGAGCCCCCGTGGAGGCTGGGGGCTCTGTACCCTCCCACCCCAAGGCGCACGGAGGAGAGCCGGCTGGAGCCCCCGGCCAGGCTCCCCGGGCCCTTGAGGGAGGTGGAGGAGGAGTATTGCCGCACCGTGGTGCTCATGGTGAAGGCTGGCGGCGGCTGGAGGGCTGGCGAGAGACGCCCGGCTCGGCAGCGCAGAGACCGCGAGTGCTCGCTCCCCCTGGCCCGCAGCCCTTTATAGCCCGGGCAGGAGGCGTCGCCCGCGCTTTTCGTCACCCCTGACAGCTGGTGCCAAATCCCAGAATCATCATTTTTCTCTCCCCGATTTCACGTCTTTTGTCACATCCCACTAGTAGCACGACGGCACCCGCGGGATCTTCTCCTGCCGCTGCCGTTCCCAGCCCCAGCCCGGTGATTCAGAGCGAAGGCTCCTCGCTCACGGCGACGTTTTAGCATTTCACTGTTGCACCTCAGACGCAGAGGTGCTCCCTCCAGCTCCACCCCGCTGCTCCGTCAAGAGGTTACACGAGTGAATCCTCTGAGTTACGTTCGCCAGCAAGTGTCTTATATCATTAAAAATCCACAAAGCTCTTTATTTGCTTTTTTAAAGAGTCTTAAGCCAGTGAAAGCTGCTGACAGGAGCTCTGCTCACCCCTAACCTTCCCACGGGCCAAGCCAAAGCGGGTGGACACGTTCCCGTCGGGACCTCTGTCCCAGGACAAGCACAGACCTGGCGGTGTTTGTGTGCCGATCCCGTATTTGGCAGGATCTTGTAGCTCAAAAGGGAAGAAACTCCAGCAGTTTCTGCGTACGTCCTGGTCTAGGGGGAAGCTCTCTGCAGAGACTCTGCAGCAGCGGTTTTCCAGGCGGTTTCAGAGGCAGATGCCTGATGTTTCCCAGTGGCACCTGCTTTGCTGCACCTTTCACAACCTCCACAGGAGCAGCCTCTGGCTTCTCAAAGATTTTAGGAGCTAAAAACTTCTGTGCCACAATTTCTTCTGTCTCTTTGCTGAGGCAAGTTTTAATGCTCAGATGGTCTAAATGAGAGAAAAAGGGTTTGAAGCTGCATTGGATGCCCACTGCCAGGACACGTTCCTGGTGGGCAGAGTGTGGCCAGTCCTCAGCAGTGCTCGTGCCTGCGCGCAGCTGCCAGACACGGTGCCAGGACCAGCAGCGCCTGGTTCTGAAGTACTGACGGGCAAAGCGCAGCGCACACGGCAGTGAGAAGCGAGACCACCAGGACCACCGCAAAGCCGCGGGTTTCAACAGGACGAGGCCAAGGAGATGCCCAAGATGCGGCAGCGCAGCCTCCCCATAGCCCCACTCGCACTGTGCTATTAAGGGATTGACACAGGGATTAGAGCGATGCAGCTAGACAGGTATTAGCGCGCAAAGAGCAGCAGAGAACCGGGAAGGGAGACACTGCGCTGTTTGAGTCTTTGTTGGGAAAAAAAAATCCCTTTACTGATGTGGCGCCAGCGCTTGCAGGGCACAGCAGAAAATCACACACCCAACGTGCTGGCCTGCCTGGCTCCAGCCGATCGCTCTCGGCCCAGGGAAGTTGTTTTTTCTTTTAGCTGAGGTGCCTGTGAATTAGTGGAAGAGAGTTATGGGGATTAGGAACCCTTTTGTGTTTCCTCTGCTGCCCTCCCCGGCCCCTCTGGCTGTTATCACATTCTAATGCACGTAACTGACTTTGGAGCTGCTCGGGTGTTCCCGGAGCCTCACCCTTGGTAATTCAGGGTGCCTCCTTCCTTTCATCTCTTCCCTGAAGGACACAATAACAACAACGCTTTATCCGCATCACTGTTAGATCTTAAGCACTTAATAGAGAGTCACGTTCTCTTTCTTTAGCAGCTCCAGGAGAGGTGGTGTGATTTTTCTGGTCGGCCACCAAGGCAGCAGCTTAAGCAGAGCCTCAAGATCCTCTTACTGGAGGGCTCTCGTCTCTGGGCACCACCAGCCAGAACTGACTGGCTTCAGATTTGGATTTTTGACTCCCCAAGCTGCTAAATCTGGGGATTTGGGATGCCCACATGCCCCCTCCCTCAGAGAGCGAGGGGAAAGGAGGGGACCTGGGAGCCCCCCGTGGCCAGCAAACGGCAGAGCATGCAGACAGCTGCACCCAGCTTGCAGCAGGGTGCTGGGGCTGCCCGCCGAGGTGCAGAGCAGCGTTCCCACTGGCCCGCTCCCCTCCACAGCGCAGGTACGGGATTACCCAACCGCATCGTGTGGGAGCTGTGCTCAGGAGCCATCCCTCGGCCACCCCTGCTCTGAGCTCTCCAGATGTGCTCCCTTGGCTCATGTTTGCTCTAGCAAACACCCTCCTGCTCCAGGCGATCCCCACGTTGGCTGGGAGCCCCTCACGTGGGCCAAAAACCCTGCTGTGGGTTCTGTCCCCCACTCAGGTCACTGTCACATTTTAGGCCAAGTTACGATGAGCTGGAAGGTGACAACTGCCCTAAACGGAGGCAAAGCCCTGCCACAGCCCCACAGGCAGGGAACCCCTCGAGTTAGGGCTTTGCTTTCTGTATTGCCACGACCTCAGCCCATGTTTAAGCTCTTTTACTACCTCTGGCTCAGGAGCCTAAGGGGAGATCTGGAGATTATCCTGCAGTATCAGCTTTTCCTGGCCTCCTCCGACCAGTGTTCAGCCCTGACCTCTGGCTGAGCTCCTGAACAACAATCCCCAACCCAGCCCCGCTCTCCCATGAGAAACGCTGAACACAAAGTTCCCCTTGCGCCGGCTCTGGCGACAGGGCGTGATTTCACAGAGGCGCAGGCACCACCTCAGCTCTTTTACCTTACCAGAAGAATTCGATCTCCCAGGCTCTCCTGAAACACCCGCCCACAATAAATTCCCTTCAGATAAAAAAAAAACAAACACATGGTAACGTTCAGGAGATGGTATGAGAGTCTGTCCCAGCAAGAAGCTCGCCGTAGATGCTATCGCTCTCCCTCGGGTGTGCTGCAGGGGGGCAGAAAGAACCGAGCTCCTCCGGTTCGCGTGGGAAGGGCGGTGAGATTATTCCTTAGGAGTGGACCAGCAGTGCCCACAGTCACCCAGTGTGGTGAGGGCTGTGTGAAAAGGCCAGGGTCAGGGTGTTGCATTTGCCTCAATTAATAACACTTAATTGTGCTTTTACTGCCATGAATAAGAGCTAATTAGGAGTCATTGGGGTTTCCCCTGTGGGCCACCTCTCTCCTGGGTGCCTTTCACAGTGATTCACACCTTCCCAGAAACGGGCTGAAGGATGCAACCCTGGGAAAGATGGGAATGACGGGAACCATGGGAACAATGGGGACGATGGGGACGATGTCTCCTGCGTGTGAGGAACGGCAGGCACGGGCTTCACCCTTGCTGACAGGTTTGCTCTGTAAGTTTGAACAGCACCAAAATAGGTAACAAATATATCAAGGTGTGGAGTGAAACATGCTGTCTTTGCTTCCCTCTCAGCTGCTGATTCTTTATCGTGTGCCAGGACATGCCCTGACAGCCCCCCACCATTATCTGCAGAAAGGTGATTCCAGGGCTGTTCCCGTGAAAGGAAACTTCTCGGTGTGTGTGCGATGGAAACTCCCCCCGGGCAGGCTCGGGGCGTTCTGCCACCCGCCAGTGAGCCGAGCCGAGCCGAGGCAGGGCTGGCCCCAGCTGCCGGGCGGTGGGCCATGCTCACCCTGTTTGATCCCCTTCTGCGCTGCGCTGCTGGCAGGGTGGAGGAGAGCCTGGCAGCACGGCCTTGTCCTCGGTAGCTGTAGAAAGGGAGGAGGCAGCAGGGCGAAGGGCTGACTGGAGGGAAGACTGGAGGGTGACTATATTGTCCTTCTCTGGGCTCCAGACTGGGTCCTGCCAACCATGCTCTGCCCATGGGACGCTGCCGGCAGGGCCACAGTGGGCTTGCAACAAGCCCTGTTCTCCTCTCAGTGCACGCAGAAGAGGGTGATGCTCCGAAGGCTGGCGGAGCTCTGCTTTGCTGCTGGCATGTTTTAGCAATGAAGATGCTGGATGGCTTTTGATCACAACCAGTCTTGTCTCCACCGACTGTCTCGGCCCTTCTGCCCCGGCTTGGGGACAAGGAACCCATTCCAGCTCAGTGCTGTGAGCAGCTCAGTTCCCTCATACCTTGACAAGGCTCTCCAGTGACATCCCAGCTCATACGCTCCAGCTCGGGCTTAGGCCAGTAACAATACGCAGAGCTATGGACCAGCGATGGGGATTCCCTGGCCCGGAGCCCAAGGGGCAAGCGGCTCCACAGGGTGTGTGGGACCATTTTCCCTGTGAACCTCCCTGAGCTGTGGTCAGAGGCACGACCAGGGTCATTCTGGCTGGTGAAGGGAGGACAGACAGACAACAAATGAGTGCTTTACTCTAGACAAAAGAGTATTTTTTGTGTCTGAGCAGAGCCAAACTCCCAAGCTATCAGGGTTGGTTTAGCTCAGTCTCACAGCAAACTCCAACCTGTGGAGTTTCCCACGTTATTTTTTCAGTGCCAGTCTCACAGATAGCAAATGGCTCTTGCATTTCCTCATGTCTCATTCTGCCGGTGTGGAAACACGCTCACGCCTTGTCTGTCCATCCTCTCCCCTGGCTGAGCCCGGCATCGCAGGCAGGGAGGTGCCCAGGTCCTTTCCCATGCTGACTGTAGGCAACAAACAGCGGCTCCCGCAATCATGCTGTGCCCACACCCGCTGCACCTACTGTGACTCCAGGCCACAGATGGGAACCCCGGATTGGGGACACCCGTGATGCCGGCGTCGGGGTGAGTCAGGTCCTGGCACCAGCCTGGAGACACACGCGCTTACGGAAGGGAAGGAACCGCGTTCTTCTCCCTGCTCTGGGGTGTGGCCAGTCACACCAAAGGACCCTGGGTGGAGATGCCAAACCCGTCGTTGGGGACAGGGACTCCATCAGTCCCAGGACTCCTCTGTGGCCACCTCTGCTGGCATTTAGTGTCCTCCAGGAGTTGTCCTGGCCTCTGTGCAGGCCCACCCCACACACCCAGGCCCGATGACCCAGGGGGATGGGCACGAGCAATGGGAAGAGCCCCCGTGGACTGTGCTTTTCCTGCGCTCTCCCCAGGGCAAGCCCCTCGCCCCGAGCGGGACCCTGGCTCTTGGCTTGGTCCCCTCTGGAGGAGGGCTTCGACGTGGCCCCTCGGGTGGGTTTTGCCGTGTGTTCTGGTCCCCTCCTGACCTCCCTTTCTGTTGCTCCTCGAGGGCTGATGGTTGGGTGGCTGTTGCCTGTGAGGAGGCAGCGAGGTCTGGTCACCTTGTGCACCTTGTGGGATGGTGGGGGGACGCTCCCGGGAGGCCACTGCGGCTGCTGGGAAGGGATGGGAAGGGGGTCCCCAGGCAGAGCCATTGCCCTGGGGGGATGCACCGCCTCCCCGCAGCAGCCGCTGTACCGGGCTGCGCTGTCCCTTCCCACGCAGCTGTCATGACTTGGCCGCTCGCTAATCCGTCCTGGGGGGCGGTTTTCTGGAGTCATTAACAGGGCTGGAGCAGAGATCCCCAGCCATAAACCTCCCCCCGCCATCCCCGGCTTCCCCCCGAGGACCAGAGCCCCCGGCCTCGCCGCCCGCCCCGCAGCTTCGCCAGCCCCCGCCGCCGCCGCCCCCGCCGCCGCCGCTGGCCGTGCCCGGCGGGGCTGCTGGCTGCGGGCCACGGCTCCGCCTCGGATGGAGCTTAATGGTTTTCTGTGCCGAGTTCAGAGGGAAGCCGGAGCCGCGCTGTCTGGCGGGGAGCCACGGCCTGCCCGGGCCGGGCACGGCACCGGCCCCGCTCGCTTGCCCGGAGCGCGGCCGATGCTCCCGGTGCGGTGACTGGGAGCCCCGGAACCAGCGCTGCGGCCCCTGCTGCTGCTGCTGCTGCTGCTGGCTTTAACCGCAGAAACTGCGCTCAGCCCGTCCCTGCCGGGGACAGCGAACGCCTCGGATTAACTCCCCATCCCGGCCTCGCTGCTCCGCCGCGCGGCGGTGCGGGGCCGTAGGGCCCGTCCCGGGCCGGGGACTGGGGGGCGCTGCCCCGCTCGGCGGGTCGCCCCGGCCCGGCTGAGCATCGCTCGGGCAAAGCGGCAGGATCGGTGCTGCCGCTGCATCCGGCCCCGCGGGGAGCCCCGGGAGGAACCCGCGCCGAATCGGGGGGGCGGGGGGATGTGCAGGGGGGAGCTGGGCACGGGGACCGTGAGGGGACCGTGCTGTGGACCCGCCCGGGCCATGCATCGCGGACCCGCACGGGGGGCCGGTCCCGGGACCCTCCCTCGTGGCGAGTGGGGACCCGCCGCAAAGTGCCGGTGCCACCGCTGCGCACGCGCGCCCCCTGCTGGCGGCGGGTGGCGCTGCGGGACGGAGCCTGCGGGGCCCGGTCGGGCTGCGACGGGTGCTGAGGAGTGCTGGGGTGCTCAGGGGGGTGCCGAGGGTGCTGGGGTGCTCAGGGGGGTGCTGGGCTGTGCAGGGGGGTGCTGCGTGCACTGTCGGGTGCGGGGATGCCCTGGTGTGGGCAGCCAGCCCCCGCAAAGGGCTCCTGCCCCGCAGGGGACACGGGGGGGACGCCGTGTGCGGGCCCGCAGCCAGCACCTCGGGGCGGGCCGGGGCAGGGACCGAGCGCTGCGGAGGCTTCGTGCGTCACGTCGGGGCTGTACCCACCTCTCGGTGCTAGTCTGGGCCGGGCGCCGGCGTCCTGCCCTCGCCCTGTGCCCCAGCAGCCCCTGGCAGCCTCTGGCAGCCCCCGGCAGGCAGAGCCAGGCCCCCCGTTACAGCCTGGGCCTGGCGCTGAGCCGGCGCCTGCGTCCTGCCAGGCAGAGCTGGGCCCTTCCCACGTGGAGAGGGGAGGAGGTGTGCGTGAGCAAGCGTGTAAGGGTGTGCACACGCGTGTGCGTGCGCGTCTGTCCGTACTTCTGACTCACTGCCTCAGACGGCACGACTCGCTGCTCACCATGCCAGGACGCATCCCCCCGGCACCCTGGCTGTGGGCTCCAGCCCCTGCACCGCGTGGGGACACGGGGGGTCTCTGCTCTGCTGCAGCCGACAGCCCCCGCCTGGTACCGACCCCCCAAGGGCACAGCACGAGTACGCAGAGCCCCGGCCGTGGTGTGCGGGAGCAGCGCAGGGCTCCTTCCCAAGGCGTGCCCTTCTGGGGATGCCCTCAGTGGGCTTAGCCCAAGCCCCCAGCCCCGAGCTGGTCTCTGTGCACTCCTCTGGCTGTAAGGCAGCACAGGCTTGCCCTGAGACAGGCCAGGCGCTGTCAGCCCCCTGCAATGGCCCTGTTTTTTGACAGCCCCACAAGCCAAGGCCCTTTGGCATCTGCTGGCTCACAGCTGCCAGAAATAGGTCCACTGGCCCAGTGGCAACAGCCCGGGGACGGTGCCTGCAGAGCTGGTCAGGCTGAGGGGTGCTGGGGGCTGCAGCAGAGCCTATGTCCTGCATGGCCAGACCCATCCCACAGAACCAGGGTGGCCCCTTTCTCCTGCTCTGCTGAGACCCTGGGGCTCTGTCCCCCGGGTGAGGGCAGCGAGGGGGTGTTCAGTCACCCCACGGGACGTCCAGGCTGGAGGACAGGCTGGCCCCGCACCTGCACGAGCCCTCTGGGGTGCAGCCCCCCAGCACCCCGGCTGCGGGTGCTCCCCTCCCCTGCGTGAGTCAGCCGGTGCGTTCCTGAGGCAGGAGAGGACGTGTGCGCTGCAGGGACAGGCCGGCTGCGCCATCGCTCCCACACCTGGGGCTGGGGCGGCCCAGCTTCAAGCTGAAACTTGTCTGACAGTAATTACAGGGAGCTGAGGAGCTGAGAACTTCAGAGGAGGAACATTCCTCTCAGGCCACACCTGGAAAACAACTTTCACCATCAGCCAGTTCCTGAGAAATGACTTCCCACCCAAGTTGCCCAGCCACAGCCCTGCCGAGGGAGCCCAGCGGGCTCAGGAGACAAGGGGGTCCCGTAAGCCCCGTCTCGGGTTTGTCCTGGCACTGCAGACAGCTCCGTCCCCCTCTGCTGCTCCGGTGCCTGCCTGGGACCCTGGGCTTGGAACCAGGGCTGTTGTGAAGGGTGGGGGACTTGTGGGACTCAATGGAGCCAAGGGGCCACAGCCAGCAGCCAGCGCTCCCCAAATTACAGACAGGGCTGGACCCACTGAGCCCCTTCGGACACATCCCGTCCCTCCCAGCTGCTAAACCAGTGGGGGAGAACCCAAATCCTTCCTGGCCCCTGTGCCTTTCCCTGTGCCCCATGAACAGGGAGAGACACGGGTTCCCCGAGCCAGCTTTGCAGCACGGCCCTTCCCAGAGCTGCCTCCTTCGTCCTCCTCCAGCCACCGTCGTGTTTCCCACCCTGTGCGGTGACCCAGCACTGAGACCTCGGGGGAATCACTGGGGCGCTGGGACCGCTGTCCTGCTGCTGGCCCTGCCTGAGCTGAGCACCAGCAAAAGCCGTCGCAGGAATGTGAGCATTGCTGCGGCCAGGCTCTGCACCCAGCACCGGCCTGTGGCTTGTCGGCAGGACCAGGGACACTGGTCACACCAGCCAGGCCAGCGTGGCACACGGCGCTGAGCCGGCACCGCCAGCCGTGCAGCGAGTGCTCTGCGTCCGGCAGCACAGGGCCGGCGAGCTGGGGCTCCAAGCACGGTGTGGGGGTCCCAGGGCACGGGGCTGCCCCACGCTCAGACCACAGTTCCCTGCCTGCGTCCCCTCCCCGTGCCCCTCGTGCTGCAGATGGGGCGCTGGGACCCCAATGGCCACCCCTGCCAGGGTCTGGAGCATTGGCTGCAGCCCACGGGCAGTAAAGGAACCATTTTGGCCTCCACCACCGCCCAGGAGCTGCTGGGAACGGGTGGCGTCAGCAGAGCCCCGAGTCCAAGGTGTTTTGCAAGCAGGAGGGAGCGGGTGGTTTCCTTATTAGGCAGCGGCGTCGGCGTCTCCCCGGGGCGAGGGGCGGTGGGTGGCACACCCGGCTGGCAGCACCGGCGAGGGCGGAGGCGCTGACGCGGGCGATGGGAACGCGAGGGCAGGCCCCCGCCTCGCTAATCACAGCCCGGCGCTGGGCGTGGGGGCAAGTCACGGCAGGGCCGTGGCGGGGCGGCCATGTCAGCTGAAACAACACCGGGCCGACACACCCGCCATCCACCCCATGCCGGCCCCGGGGGTCTCCTGCTCCAGGGGCTCCATGGTGGGTGCCACTGGGCAGCCCCTGTCTCCTGGGTTGTGTTTGCTTCCAGCAGGGCCGACAGGCTCAGCAAGAGCCCCTGGGCAGGGGGGTGTTTATTCTGCTCCTGGTTAAAGAGCAAAGGCAAAGACTGAAATTCAGCCGGTGCCTGTCCTGGAGCAGGAGGGTGATGGGGGACCAAGGGGCAGGGCAGCGCCTTCACCTCCAACCTTCAGCTCCGCAGGGTTTCACCCAAATCCAGCCCCAACCTGGCAAAAACCTGCTGCTGGGCTGGGGTGCCACGGCCTCAAGGCCAACACCAGCCTGGCACCTGGACCCTGGGCTTCCCAAACCTGCCCCCCTGGACCCCCGAAACCTGCTCGATCTGCAGCCCCTCCTGCCCCGCGCCAGACCAGCTGCCGTGGCTCTACCTCCTGGCTGAGCCCCTGGCACGAGCGCAGCAGAGTCTGCACTGGAGCTGCTTGCGGAAAGGCAGCGGCTCCATCTTGACCTGGTTTTCCAGGGAAGCCCCACGCCATGGGACGAGTACGGTGGCTGTCCGGACGGCCGAGCACAGGGCGCTGAGCAGCACCGTTACGGCAATGCCGGTGCTCGGGGGCTGCAGCAAACCGGCAGGTCTGCAGGTTTGCAGGCAGATGGATGCTCGGCTCCCTGACCAAAAGAAGGGGCTCTGGCCAAGCTGTTTTCCAGCTGGACACCCAAGGCACAGCCTGCCAAGGTTCCCCTGGCCCCTGCCCGACCAGCACATGCTGCCTGCCAAGATAAGGGGCCCGAGCGGCTCTGTGCTGCCTGGCACCATGGGACAAGCTGAACACGCTGCTCCTGCACCCTTGGGGTGCCAGCATAGCCCTGGGCAGCAGGCACGGGAGGGCCAGGCAGCTGCAGAACATGGCAGCAAACACGAGCCGTGGCTCCAGGCTTTGCAGCCGTGATGCCCTGAAGGACCTCAGGAAGCCCAGGGGCCCCACAAGTGTCCCTCTGCCACCGCACCCCATGCTCGCTGCAGCCCGGCTGTGCTGCAAAGCTCCCCGTTCCCCAGGGCCAGCCTGTCCCCATTTGGGTCTGGGCTTTGGGAACCGAGGCACTGGGACCCCAGAGCGTGGCCAGCCCTGCCGCTGGCTCCCAGCCCGGCCAGGCAGGGTGGGTGCCGTGGCCAAGTGTTTTGTAAGAGGCAAATCTCTGCAGTGCCAGGCGTCATGTCGGGACAGCGGCCAGGGCTGGGCTCTGCCAGCCATGAGGAAAGGAGGGCTGGGCGGCCGCCACTGTTTGGCCCTCGGGGTGTTGGTGTGTGTAGGCAGGGATGAGTGTGGCTGGCCATGGGGCAGGGAAGGGGCAGGGCTGAGGCTGGAGGTGCGTGGGGATGTGCTCACACCCCTCGTGGGTTTTGCCTCGTAAGTGAAATATGAACTGAGGCGAGGTAGATGCTGACCAAGGTGTTTGGCCTGACCTGCCCCTTCTCTCTGCTCAAGTCAGCAGAGCGGGGACAGCCGGGTCCTGCCTTGTGCTCACCATTCCTGCTGCTGCTACCCCAAAAATCTCCTGTCCCTTTACCCCGGGTTAGCGAGAGGTGGATTCAGCCCGGTCTCCTCTCCCTGCCCCACCAGTGCAGGGTAGGGGCCCAGAGCTGTTTGCATGCCGGTCTGGTCGCAGGGCAGGGCTGGTTCCTCCCTTGGCAGGAGCAGAGGGGGTAACCCCCAGCCTGGGCTGAGCTGGCAGCAAAGCTCAGGGAGGGACGGGGCTGCTTCTCTCGAGCCCCTGGACACGTCGGGGGCTGCACAGCCAGGCTCTTCCCCGCTGCCCTCGCCGTGCCATAGCAGGGGATTCCGCTCCCTGTTGTGGAAGGCAGCTTCGGCAACACGGGCTGTGCGTGGGGGCACCTGGGAGGAGGCTCTCACTGCTCTTCCCAGTGCACGCAGGGTACCCCCATACCCGGGCACCCAGGAAAGGGCCAGACGTGGCCAGTGCTGGTGCTAGTGATGAGCTCCCACACGCCAGGAGCTGGCTCGGCAGCGCCCTGCCTGGCCCACAAGACTTGCAGCAAAGGCCCTTCCCAGGGTGGCCCAAATTCTCTCCCTGGCACTAAGCTCCAGGCTCGGCTGAAGCTGCCCAGCTCAGCCTGAGCAGAGCAGGAGGATGGGAGCAGGGGGCTGCGAGGCAGGACAGCCAGCCCCTGCCCCTGCCCCTGCCCAGCGGGATGGCGGGAGGCTGGAGCCGTACGGGGCAGAAGCAATGGAGATGAGTTACAGCCCCGGCTGGACCCCGTGTCCCAGGCTGTTCCTCTGCCGCACTGGCCGTCCCCGCTGCAGCACAGCGAGCAGGCCAGTGGGAGCTGAGCCCGGCCCCACTGCCCTCTCCCATGGCGCCCAGAGCAGCCCCCCGTCCCGCAGCGTGGCCCAGGTGTGATAAGCGGTGGGAAAGCAGGACATGCCTGGCAAGAGCTCGTCTGCTGGCATGCGTGACCAGGCCAGACCTGGGTGCAGGGACAATCCCTCCCTCCGCCCCAGCACAGTCGATGCTGAGGCTCGGAGTCAGCCCAGCACTGGCGGTGCCTGGTGCCAGCAGTGCCGCACTCCGTCCTCCACCGGGAGAGACCGAATGAGGAAACCCGTCACGGCTCTCCCTGTCCCGGCTCCTCGAGCTGCGCCTGACGCCTGCTCTGGGCCCTGCACTGCAGAAAACCCTTCGGACTCGCTCCCTGTCGCTAAGCAGGCGGGGAGCAGCCATGGGGGCCCCGAGGTGTCTCTGGGGACAGTGTGGCCCATGCACAGGCGTGACCGTGTCTCAGATCAGCAGCTCTGCTCCGCACCAGACACCCACAGAGCTGCTGGGGACCCCTGGCAGGGTCCACACTGCCCACAGACAGCCCGGCCCCGAGCCCACAAGTGCTTCTGTGCAAACCAGCCCCGTGGGCAGCGCAAGGCTGGGCAGAGCCGAACAGACTGCGGAGTGCTGAGAGCTGGGCACGAGGGCAGGCAGGGCGCTGGCCCGGGAGCTGCTCCCACCCTTCCCAGTCCCTGCGATTGCTGCTCCTGGGCCAGGTTTGCTCCAGGCTGATGCCAGTCCCGTGGGTGCAGGACAGGGATTGTCCTGGCCCTGCGGGAACAACACAGTAACTGGCAGTGGAGGGTCCAGCACCCCTTCTCTGCAGGGAACCCATGGGATCCCCCAGTTCCAGGTCAACCCTCACGGGGACAACCCCCCAGCACCTCTGCACCGGCTCACAAGGGCTGGGGCCCAAGCCCGGGGCCCGAGTCCGGCCACAGGCACGTTCCCAGCTGGAGGAAGCTGTGTCGCCCGGTGCTTGTGCACAAGTTCAGGCAGGGAGAGGAGAGCTGGGCTGTGGGCCAGGCTAGTGCTTGCTCGCCAGCCCCAGCAGCTCAGCTGGGCTGGGCTGGGCTGAGCCCCGGTGCTTGGACCTCTCCTGGCACCTCGCGGAGAGGAGAGGTGGCACAGCCAGCGCTGGGAGAGGGAAAGGACGAGCAGTGGGGAGGAAGGGCCCTGCCAGGGCAAGGGGGAGCTAAGCAGTGGGAAGGAGGGTGAATAACCACCACAGGAGCCAAACTGGTGACCAGGGTCACTGGGTGAGGCAGGAATGGGGATGTGCCCACAGACACAGGGGAGGGAGCTGCGCTGGGACACGCTGCAGCGTTGAGGAGGATGTTTGAAGCCCTCCTCTGACTGTCGGTGTTACAGCGTGGCCAGAGCCCCATCCCAGGAGCGTCCGGCAGACGGGTGTCACAGGGAGCATCCCGCAGGCCACGGCCCTGACCTCAGGTGGGCAGAGATCGGTTCTCCTGCTTGTGAGGTGAACACTCCCAGGGTCTGCAAACTTGGGGACATGAACTGCCAGGAACAGCTGTGGATGGAAAGGGAACGGGGTGCCCGAGCACATGGCCTGGGGTTCCCTGTGCTGCCTCTGCCCCATGGCAGCCGGGCTCACCCTGGCCATGCCCCAGCTCTCCCCAGGAGCAGGTTAATCTCCAGGGCTAACGTCTGCTGGCGCTGCCTTCCCTGGTTAATGGGATCAAACACTGCACAGCAGAAATCCAGCCCAGCCGGAACCCGAGCCCGCAGCCAGGTGGAGGCTGCAGGGAGGATGTAGCTAAAAGCTGGTTTCGAGGAATGTCCCAGTCCCGATGGTGTTTCTGAGCTGCGGGAGAAGCAGTAAAGCAAAGCGCCAGCATGGCTTCTTGCTTTCTGCTAGGCTTCCCAGGCGTGTCAGAGGGGCACCAAGACCCCCCACCTCAGCGCACAGGGTGAAACCGCCTTGCAGGGCTCCAGAGGGAGAGGCCTGCCAAAGCCAGGGCTGGTCGCCCACCCAGGGCAGCCGAGAGCACTGGAACCGCTGTTGCAGGACCCCCGCACGCAGGGTCGAGCTGCATGGCCCCAGGGTCACCCGGGCCATCGAGCCATACAGGCACCGGGAGTGTTTCCCCCGAAATCCTCGGCTCTGGAAGCAGTACCGAGGCCGGGCAGCCTCTGCCCTCACCACAGCACGCTTCCTCGGTGCGCAGCCCCCTTGCTAAGGGACAGGGTGGTCTCCAGAAGCCACCCCCAGCCCAAAGCGGGACTGCAGAGCCATGGCTTCAACTGAGGAACGGCAGGCTGGTGTCACAGGACACAGAGTGCTCCTGCTGACCCCAACAGCCCTGGCAGCTCACCGGACACTGCCGCGGCGCCACGCACCGGCAGGGTCCTGTGCACAGAGCGGGGTCCAGCCCGGAGGGGCGGGAGGGAGATGGAGGGAGGTGGTTCCTTGGCAGGCACCGAGAGATGCTCTTGAAAGGAGATCAGCATTGCCACCTCGTGGGAGCCCGGCAGAAACGTCTCCCTGGGAGGAGGCACCTCCTGGGCAGGCAGCGAGCGAGCACCCAAAGAGGGGCAGAGGTGAGGAGGGTGCAGGGGGCTCAGCCCCGGTGCCCAGCTGAAGCCACCCGGGAGTGCAGCTGGATCCTGCTCTGAAGAACGGAAAATCGATGTTAACATTTCCCTGGCAGCACTCGGCCCATCAGCAGCCACGGGCTCAGCTCCAGGGTCTGACACACACCCGCCTCTTCTGGTGTTTTACCAAGGGCTCTGGGGGGCCAGTGACGAGGAGACAAACTGGGAGGTACCGTCTGGACACTGCGACTCCCTGGGCATCCTGGCTCAGCCGTGAGACCAGCCTGCCCATCAGTCTCCCACCAGTCTCCCACCAGTCTCCCACCAGTCTGCCCACCAGTCTCCCACCAGCCTGCCCACCAGCAGGCATGAGACAGGAGCTACCAATGACTCTGCTGGCGTTTGGCGTTGGGTACGATCCACAGCCCCTTTGCTGTGTGAGGAGAGAGAAGAGCCAGCTGCCTTTTCATGGTGGTCATGGAGCAAATCCCCACCTTAATGAAAATTTAAGCCAGTTCTCCAGCTGACCCGTCCCATGTGGACATACAGAAGTGACAGATGCTTTAGAAACACCAGAGAGACACTGAACAGCAACGCGAATCAGTCCTTCTACTTAGTGCAAGAAAAACCGTTTGCCTTTATCTTAAATAACCCCCCCGAGAATGATGCAATGCCTAAACCCTGCAGCGGCTGCCAGGACGCGCAGATGGCAGCACCCCCAGATATCAACAATGTGTCAAAACCACACCAAGTGCCAGAGCTGGCTCCTGGCGGGGCAGGAACCCCGACACAGGGAGAGCCGAGCCTGCAGGAGATCGAAGCGGAGCTGGTAAGCTCGGAAATACGCCCCCCCCCCCAGCCCCGGCCCAGCAGGTGCAGCACAGCAGCGCTGGCTCTCCCTGGCAGCAATGGTCCCACTTCGCCCGCAGCAATCACTAGCTCCAGAGGAGCGGTGACACTCCGACTGCAGCTCTCTGGCTTTTGACCGCATTAATTGTGTAGGAGATTGACTGTTCTTCATATCTGGAGTCTCAGAGTATTTTTAGAACGTGTGACACATCTCTGAGCTGGGTATGATGCTCATCTGCCAGCAGCCCCCGCTCCGCATTGCTCCGAGCCAGTGCTGGGAGACTCCCGCCAGTTTGTGACAGGGTTTTAGCCCCAGAGCAGCACCAGGAAAGCGATAAATTTTCTTTACAGCTCATACTGAACACAGACCCAGGCTCCTGGCTCCCACATCAGGGCTCAGAAGCAGGATTAAACCCATCTGGTTTTGAAGTACACTTGGTCACATCTCCATCCACGGGGCTTCGAGGCAAGGACCAGGCCTGAGGTCACCAATTCCCAGTGACCAGCGACCAGGGGGGCCGAGGCAATGACTAGCGGCTCCGCCCAGCAGTCCTGGAGCTCTTGGGCAGCAGCTGACATGGTCCCCGAAGGACTCTCGCTCCAGGTCGCCTTTGGGCTCATTGCTCTGCTGAGCCGTCTCCTGACAACACCTTTGCCTCAGCACGTTACAAAAGGCCAGAGGCTGATCCCTGTCCCAGCGCTGTGACCAGGCTATCGCAATCCCCTGGAGCCGGGGAGGCCGCAAGCAGACACCAGCCATGCTGCACCAGCCCTTCAGGACAGACGGTGAACAGGGACCGAGTTCACCCTGCCAGGAGGACTTACATTTGCCCAGGTCTGACTGAGTTGGAATGCAGCAAGTGTGAGGGGGCTTGTTTCACATGTTTAAAGAGAAAAAACTTCATTTTCTGGCAGATTCAGGTGACACCTTGAGCGTCTCCCTTTGGCATCAAAGAGCCCCCAGGGCCCTCTTAAGAACACCGCGTTCAGCAGCACCCTGGTGTCCTCAGAGCATCTCCCTGCCAAGCACAGGAGCACAGAAGCCCGATTTCTGTGAGCACATACCTCTCCCCTTGCCTGCAGCGGGGCTGTCACCATGGTGATGGCTGGGTGACAAACACCCGTCCACAGGCAATGCCCACCCTGAGCTGAGCCTGCTCAGAAGCGGCAGAGAATGCACCCGCCATGGTGCTGCTGTTGGGCACGGGGCAGATAAACCAGCCTGTGCTGGGCCCAGCGAGGCCAAACCAGACTGCGAGGGTCCACACAAGGGAACTGGGACGGGACGTGGCTGTGTGACTGGCATGAGTGGGAAGTTTTGATCACTGGGAGATGCGAACAGCCCAGCTGGCCCAAGCCCTCTCCACACAACAGGCTGTGGAGTAAATGCCCCGTGCACCCACGGGAGCCCCAATGGCCTCAGCAATGGCTCCCTTCAGCCTCCCAGCAGCTCCGGGCCCTGGTGCTGTGCAGACCCGAGGGCTGCGGGGATGCGGCCGGCCCAACCGCGTCGCGCTGCCACCGGCTCCTGCTCCTACATCCATCCAGATGGCGCAGGGCTGGCGAGGGGTCCTGCCCCACCTCAGGGATCCTGCACCCAAGGGCCGCGCCTCGTTCCTAAGGCCCCGTCCCGCCCCGGGGATCCCGCCCTGCACCCGGGCTTGTGCCGCACTCCCGAGGACCGGGCCCCGCGGCCCGGCCAGCCTGCCCCAGAGCTGGGCCCAGCGGGCCGCCAGCAGGGCAGAGGTCGCCGGTGAAGAGGTCGGGGCGTTGGGGGCGGATCGGGGGCCCGGGGGCGGCGGAGCGGGGGCAGGCGCGTCCCCGATGCGCCCTCGCGGCCCAAGGGCGGCGCAGCCCCCGACGCCCGCCGTCCTGCGCGTGCACCTCCCAGCACGAGCCCGGCCCCCCCCCCGCCCGCTCCTCCGTCGCGCGTGCGCCCGGCGCGTCACGCACCAGCCAGGGCGCGGCCGCGCTCGTCCGTGCGGCGTGACGCCCCCGCGCGGCGGCCAATCGCCGCCCTCGCTTCCCGTGCGTGATGGCGTCACAGGGAGCTGGTATATAAGCGGGCGGCGCCAGTCCCGCCCCCCTGACAGCGTTCCGAGCCGCCGCCGCGAGAGCATCCTCCGCCGAGAGCCGCTCGCGCCGTCGCCTCCCGCCGCCTCCGCCGCCTCTTCCGCCGCCGCCGCCTCCGCCGAGGGAAGGGAAGCGTATCGTATGTCCGCTATCCAGAACCTCCAACCCTTCGGTGAGGCCCTTTGTGCGACGGCCGGGCCGGGCCGGGGGAGCGGCCTGGCGGCCCCGCCCTGGCGCGGCCCCGCCCCGTGGCGCAGTTGCTATTCCCGGGGCCGGTTGCGTCAGCCGCGGGGGGGGAAGGGGCGGGTCCTGTTGGTGACGGGCGGGCGGGTTGGCCAATGGGGAGCGCGGTGGGCCGGGGTCTGACGGGCGCTCTCCGCAGACCCCTTTGCTGATGCAAGTAAGGGTGATGACCTGCTCCCTGCCGGCACTGAGGACTACATCCATATAAGGATCCAGCAGCGGAACGGCAGGAAGACCCTCACCACAGTCCAGGGCATCGCGGATGACTACGATAAAAAGAAACTGGTGAAAGCCTTCAAGAAGGTGGGTGCTGCGGTGGGGCCGCAGGGGAGCCGAGCCCTTCACTGGGGTGGGGGATGGCGGCAGAGGCCTCTGGCAAGGGGCGTCTGCCGTTGATGTGGCACTAAGGAGGCGTTTGGCTTTGTCATAGAAATTCGCCTGCAATGGAACTGTAATCGAACACCCCGAGTATGGAGAAGTGATTCAGCTGCAAGGGGACCAGCGCAAGAACATCTGCCAGTTCCTCGTGGAGGTAAGATGTCCTCAGTGCTGGCTGCGCCTTAAACCCGCCGTCAGTCTCTGTTTTAACTGCACGGGCTTCGCTTTCCCTAGTGTCACAAGAGTGGGCTGATGGAGGCAGCTCTTCTTGAAATTCTTGCTTGAGGCAAACGCCATCCAGCAAGGTTTTGCTGCTGCAGGCTGATCCGCTCTAATCTTTGTTCCATGCTTTAGTGGGGAGCAGAAATCTGATGGTTCACAGCATGGGTGGGTGTGCGCAGGGACCTCTGCTCATGTGCTGTAAAGTGCCTTTTCTTTCTTGCAGATTGGACTGGCTAAAGACGACCAGCTGAAAGTCCATGGGTTTTAAGTGCCTGTGGGCCACTGAAGCTTTATGCAAGATTTCCTTACCATGAAACTCCCACCCGTCCCTTGTCATAAGTTTAAAAGCAGCCGGTTTGTGTAATGTAACGATCTTGGGTCCACTGTTCAGTCTGGACTAGTGTAACGCAGTGATGTAATAAACTGACACGAGCCCATGCTATCGCGTCTTGCTGTCCCTCATTTAACAGAGGTAAATCGGGCGCTGGGCACGGGCCAGCCTGAAGCTAAAAGTAACCAGATGTTCCAAGTTAAGCCAAAGGACTCGGCCCGTTGGGCCAAGGACTGTCCACCTCGGTCCAGCTGCTCCTCAGTGGAGGGTCCTTCCCGCGGGGCAAGGTTCTGGGCACCGGCTGTGACGCGGCGTGGGGAGATGGTGCTGTCCTGCCAGGCTGCTGGTGGCAGAGGAACTCGGGCGAGCGGAGCAGCTGAAGAGTGACCTCCAGGCTGAGTGTCCACAGTCTGGCACCGGTGAGCCCCGAGGTGCCAGGCTGGCAGAGGGGAAGGAGCCATAGCCCTGGGTTAAACTTGTGACAAGGGACTGAATTTGGACTAATGTAACAAGTGTCGCTGTAGAATCACAGAGCGAATGTTAGAGCACCTGGTGCCCTGGAGGGTGACGGAGCTTTGGGTTCATTTTTAATGTTTTATGTAATGTATTTAAAGTCTTACTTAAAATAAAATGGTTTTCGAAAGCATTTGCTTGGATTCAGTCGCTTGCTCGAAGCGGTGACACCAGCTTGATGCTTCTGGAGCTGTGGGAGCTGGGGTGGGGCCTGCAGCACCCGGATGTCTGGGTGTCCTGGGGAGCGTCTCCCCATGCGACCCAGTGTGGGAAGGGGAAGAGGAGCACCCTGTTGAGGGGAACAGCCAGCCTGTGGGTGGTGATGGGTCACTCCCTTCCTGAGCTGGAGTTCCTCAGCCCTCACGCTGGATCTTGTGCCTGTTGTGTTCCTGCAGGCCTGGCTAGGCTGCTCAGTGCTTCTGCTTCCGCAGGGACCCATGGCTGCGGCGGGATGGGGAGCCTCTGCCCCTTGAGGCAGGCTCTGCCATGGGGCTTTTTCCTCTCTGAGCCCCACAACAAGGAAGAACAAAGTCACCTCGGGTCAAACGTGCCCTTTCAGAGCAGCTCTGGCCAGGGCTCTGCTGGCAAGTGCCTTCTGCGGGAGAGTGATGTGAAACGTGTGAGAAGCTGTAAGAAAAGGCGCCGAGAGGGCAGGATTTCCTTCCAGGGTTTAGGGGCAGGCTGGGGCACCCTGTGCAGTGGCGGAAGCGCGGCAAGCTGTGGTTCTCTCCACGGCCGTTGACTTCCTGGGAGACTTTGCTCTCGGGAACCAAATTGCCACAGCTGGTGGCAGGGGGTGACCTTGAGCCCTCGGGGAGCGGGTACGGGCAGTGCTGGGGCTGGCGCTCGTGCTGGGACAGGGGCTGTGTGTGCCCGCAGCCCGATGCAGCAAAATCTACAAAAATTCTGCTCCAAGTTTCCTCATCCCCCTCCTGCACCAAGTTTCCTCATCCCCCTCCTGCACCGGGGCCTCATGGAGGGCATCAGGCTGCAGCCTGCTGGGCTCTGCCCGGCTCTCACGGCTGTTTGGACGGGGCAGGGAGGCACAGCCTAGGCCCAGCATCCCGCTGCCAGTGTGGCCCAGTCTGGGCAGCAGCCAGGGGCGTTCCAAGCTCGGTCACAGCTTGGCCAGGGCTGGGCAAAGGGACCAGGCTCCAAACCTGTGTCAAGGGGCTGCCGAGCCTGTGGCGCTGGAGGAAGTGGCCGCTGTGTCCTCGTCACCCTGACGGCTCATTTGGCCCCGATTGAGCCATTAAAAGGCAGAAATTGCAAAACAATTTGTTTGTTCCTTGTGAAAGACGCTCGGCAGAGCAAGCGATCGATGGCCACGGGGTGCGGGAGGTGCCAGGCGCTGATGCCTTCCTGCCCATTCAAAGGCCATTAGTTCTGGGGCTGTTTGAGCATCACCGACACCGTCCGGGGCGAGTGCTGGGGGCACGGGCTGGCAGCACGTCACCCACATGGCTTTTATTGAAGGAGAGAGACAAATGGCCCCCACAAATACAAGGGGATGAGGGTAAATACGCAGGAGGAACTATTGATATTGAAAGAAAAGGCTGGTGGTGGCAAACAGGGGTTTACTGGTGGATACTGGGGCAGGCTGTGCTTGGCAGCCTTGGGGTGGGGCACCCGCAGCAGTGCCTTTAAAAGCAGGGCTGAGCTGGGGCTGTCTGTGACCAAGCCACTCGCCGAGCCACCCACCGAGCCACCCGCCGAGTCCCGGCACCAGCAGGTGAGTCCCGGTGGGGCTGAGGGGACCTGGGGACCGGCTGGGAGAGAGGGAAGGAGAAGCCTTCGGGACCAGACAAGAGGAACAGAGGGGACCTGCTGGGAGGGACAGATGGGACTTGGGGCCCAGCCACGTCCTGCGGACAAGCACCCTGCTCCCTACCCGGAGCAGTTCGAGGAGCACCTGGGTGATGCTTTTAGTTGCATGGTTTAGTTTTAGCCAGTTCTGGAGCTGGACGTGACGGTCCCTACGGTTCCCTTCTGACAGGGTTCTAGGATTCTTGGGGACAGGGGTACCAGACGAGAGGGACAGAGGGGACCTGGGGACCTGCTGGGAGGTTCAGAGGGGACTTGGAGCCCAGCCATGGCCTGGGGACAAGCACCCTGCTCCCCCACTTGTCACGCCTCGCCACAGGCTGAGCTCATATCCCCAGTTTGGTGGCTGCATCCCCTCTGCTCCCCTTCCCCACTCAGCCTCTCTGCAGCCATGAAGGTGAAGGCGTGCATCGGCCTCATCCTCACTGTCACAGTGACCGTCTGCCTGTGCCGGCCCATGGCAGAGACACTGGACGATGCAGGGGACCTCCGCCAGCTCCCTGCCAGGCTGGCCCGGCGGGACTGGCCCGAGTCCCTCTCCCAGGAGCAGAAGCACCTCATCTCCCAGTTTCTGCCCCACATCTTCTCAGGTACTGGGAAGCACAGGGTGGGCAGCTCTTGGGGGGCTCCATAGAGCACAGCCCGACCCCCTCCACCAGCCCCCAGCCTGGGGCAGCTCTAACCCGCTGCCCTCGCCCCAGCAGAGCTGAGTGACCGCAAGGGCTACGTGCATGGGGACAAGGGGATGGAGGCCCTGCACGACCACTACTACCCCGACTGGATGGACTTCGGCCGCCGCAGCGCCGAGGACCCGGTGGATGCCGTGTAGCTGCCGGGCTGGCCGCGCCGTGCAGAGCAGCTGCGCGCTCGGAGCACATCTCTGTCTCTTCCTCCAATAAAGCGTTGGCACTCTGGGCACTGGTGCTCCCGTCTGTGCTGGGAAGAGCTGGTGGGGGGTCAGGCAGGAGGGATTCACAGCCAGCCCCACCAGGAAGCGCAGAGCAGAGACCCAACATGGTGCAGGGCCAGACACGGCACCCAGGAGCTGCTTCGTGATTTCCCATTTATTTGACAGGGGACAGGGCACAGCCTGGGGCAAGGGACACCCCGACAACCACCCGCCACAGGCATCCCCCGAGCTGGGGGTGCTGTCTACTGCTACTGGGTGGGCAGGAGGAAGTTTAAAACCACTATTCTCCTTAAAATTAGTCAGCCCAGATACCAGCCAGGGGCCCAGCCAGGGTGGGAGGTGTCACCCCAGCATGGCCGGGTCCCCCCCCAGGCACCCTTCACTGCAGCAGCCCAGGCAGCCCCCACGGGCTGAGCTGCCCCTCGCTCCTTGGACAGGCTCAGCAGAACCAGGAGCAGTTTTTACTGCCAGCAACCAGCTCCTGCAAAAGGTCCGTACCTCCACAGCAGGGCAGAGGGTCAGCTGGCCCCCCTGCCCAGAGCTGTTTCTCCGGAGCCCCAGGCATCACCCCACACAGGTCCCTGCACACAGGAGCCCCCAAAAACACAGGTTGCATCACACTGGGGCCACGCAGCACCCCAGGGTCATGTCCTTGCAGCCAGGGCAAAACTCCCCTGAGGCAGGGCTGGGCGTGCTGCCCTGTGCCAGCATCACCCGGAGCTGAGGCTGAAGGCCTGTCCCATCTCCTTTCCCCATAGCTGGGTGATGAAGAGGATGAGTCTTGTCCCGAGCTTGTGGGCTCTGCAGCATCGTCACGTCAGTGCACCCCGGGCTCCCCTGTCCTTGTGCCGAGTGTAGGACATCTCCCCTCTGGCCACCACCTTGTCCAGCCCCAGGCGCCGCAGCTTCTCCACCAGGTTTAAGCTGAAGATGCTGCTCCTGGGCGAGGGTTCATCCTGCCCCCCGGGCGCAGGGAAGGGCTGGCTGTCAGCACGCTGGGAGTCCTGGGAGGGGAGCAGGGGGGTCCAGCACGGCTCCGTCCCTGGCACCGAGGCCGAGATACCTCGCACCAGCAAGAGCCTGACGAGTCCTGCGGGGCTGCTGGGGGGTCCAGGGCCAGTCACCAGCACAGGGAAAAGCGGCTCTGGCAAGGGGCTGCCAAGGCTCAGCCCCTCAAAGGGCCCACAAGAAGGCACGACGGCGTTATACAGACTGGAGGGGAAGAGAGAGAAAAAGAGGAGGGTCAGTGGGGGCCCTGTCCCAGGGGATGCTTCTGCAGGGGCCAGGGGGTCCTGAGGCAGAGTAGGGCCCCCTTCTCCTCCTTCCTACATGCTCATTGACCTAACGGGCCTGGGGCTGTGGGACACCCCACGCCTGCAGCACTGCCCCAGTGCCCCAAAGCTCATGGCATGGTGCTGGGAGGCTGCAGCCCCCGCCAGCTCCCAGGCAACCAAGAGGGGATGGGACATGGACGCTGCTCACAAGCATTTCCCAAGCACTCAGGGTTTTGTCTGGCAGCGCACAGTGAGCTCCAGCTTGCAGCAAGACCCCGCAAGGGGCTCATTAGGGCTCAGCCACGGCCCTCGTTAATCAAGGGGCAGCCCAGAGCCCAGCTCCTCCACCCTGGGGAAAGGTCCTGGTTGAGGCACAAATGCAGGAAGGAGGGAAGCCACATCTGTCTGCTGGGAACTGCTCCCCAGGGCAAGCCAGTCTCGTCCACCCCAGGAAGGCTGCTCTTCCCAGCGAGGTGCTGCAGTGCAGAGGCTGAGGGGGCTGGTCCCAGCCCCCCAACGGGGAGCAAAGCCCTGGGCATGTGGCCAGACAGCCCCATTTGGGGACACCGTGAGTTCAGGCATCCCTCGGTGTCCGGGGCTGCAGATGGCCCCTGGCCTGCTGCTTCCTCAAGCTGCTCGGAGCCAGGCAGGGGGGAGGAGGAGAGGGCTGGGGGGGACGGTGCAGGCAGCGCAGGCGGTGGGGGGCCACGCGCCTTACCTGGGTGTCACCGTGGTGATCGCAGTGGTGGGGTGGAGGATGTGGCAGGTGGTGATGGTGAAGGTAGACGGGGTCTGGGGGAGGTTGTTAACAGAGAGGAACACTGGAAGGGACAGGAGACACCGGGTTAACGGGGAGGGGGGGCACGACATGGGCAGACAGCAGGGCTGGGGCAGCTGGGAGAGGCAAAGCGGGGCTGTGAGCTGCCACTGCCAGCAGAAAGCTGGGTGCGCGGGGCACAGCTCCAGCAGCGCTTGGGTCCGGCGCTGGCTCCAAGGAGCGGGCTGCGAGCACAAGCGGGAACAGGAGCTGGCGTTTCTCCCAGACCTGTCCCTGTCCCAGGCCCGGGCTGCAGCGGGCACACACCAGTGTCACTGCGAGGGCTCACCCCGCCAGGGCAGCCACAGAACAGCCCTCGTGCGGCTGTAGCCGGAGCAGCCCCCTGGGGATGGACCGGTGGCAGGGACCGGCTGGTGGAAGCCGGGAGAGCGCGGGACAGTGCGAGGGGCAGCCTGGGCAGCAGGGCAGGGGCATCCCGGGTGCTGCGTCCTCTCTGCCCCCTCTCCCTGTGCTCACCCCCGGGGCGCTCCTTGGCTTTGGCAGGTGTTGAGGTAGGGAGCAGCTGGAAGGAGTTGGTGTCCACATCATCCTCCTCCAGGTCATTGAGGCTGTAGACCTCCTCCTGGTCAATGTCCAGCTGCCTGAAGTCTTTGGTGAGCACCCCGGGACGGGGCACCAGGATCCCGCCCAGGTTGGGCCGTGCCAGCTGCTGCCAGTGGTGGAGCGTCACAGAGCCTGGGGAGGGGACACAGCCAGGGGGGCTCAGCTGGTGTCATGGGACCATCCCGGCACCTGCAGCTCAGCACACCGGGGAGCCCCCTCTGCCCCTCACCTTCCAGGGGCTTCACGATCTGCAGCTTGTCGGGCAGGTAGGTGAGGGAGCCAAGGGAGAAGCCGGAGCCAGTGGTGAGCTCTGAGCCCACTGAGTAGCTGGTCCCAGTGGAGCCGATGCTCTCATTGGGGGTGAGGAAGCCGCTGGAGCTCTCCCCATCCCTCAGCCGCCAAAGCTTGCGCTCGCGCTCGGCCTCAAAGAAGGAGCGTTCCTCCAAGATATGGCTCTGCTGCCGCGCCGACAGCTGCTGCACCGCTGCCTCCAGGTCCTGCCGGCCCGGCGCCGCCCGGGTCTCCTCTCCTGCCCCCTCACCCCTGCCGAGGTCACAGCATCAGGGTGCTGGGGCCATGGTCCCCCACCGCACCCCCCACACTGAGCCAGACCCCAGCCAGCAGCGGGCTCCGGCCGCGCCTGCCCTCCCACTGCCCCAGGCTTGTGGCATCGATTGATGCTCCGATGTGATCAACATCTCACCAACACCCAGCACCTGGCCCAGGGCCCCGCTGCGGCACTCACTGGGCACCCTCCGAGGCAGAGCAGCTGGTGCAGGGGGTGCTGGCCCCCCCCGAGGGAGCGGCTGACAACGGCTTGGAGCCCAGCACGGAGCCTGGCACATCGTGGGGAGTCTCGGAGCAGGACTTGGCTTTGGCCGCCTGGTTCACCGCCTTCACCGTCTCGAAGACGCGCAGGTAGCTCCTGCGGGCAGGGAGGAGGCAGGGATGGACCCTCGAGCCACCCCCAGGACCCCCTCTCGTTGCCCAGCACAAGCCACTGATGCCAGCGCTCACTTGTAGTCCGAGGAGGAGCTGTCTGTCCGCTTCCTCATCGTCCCCTTGATCTCAGCTGCCAGCGAGTCCTGGAGACATGGGGAACCCAGCGTCAGCAGAGGGGAGAGCGGAGCCCCCTGCCCCCCCACTGCCCCCCGGCTCACCATGGGCAGGAGGCTGGGCGCGCCGTAGCGGCTGACGGTGCTGTTGGGCAGACTGCGGCTGCGCAGGCTCTTGACCTCCTCCCGGGCTTCCTGCAGCATCCCCCCACACTCTGCATACTTCTCCTGCAGGTCCCGCAGCTGCGGGTGTGGGCACAGCTCAGGAGCAGCCCTGAGGGGAGCAGGGCAGGACCCCCCTGGCCAGGCCCTCCCTGGGCTCACCTCCACCCGGAGCTGCTGCTGCACCTCCTTCGCCACGGCCAGGTGCTGCTGGAGCTCCTCCACCTCCGAGCCATACTGCGGGCAGGAGCAGGCAGGTCAGGGAGCTGCCCCCCGTGCCCCCCCCAGCAGCCCCGGCATGGGCAGGGGACAGCTCACCGAGCGGCACCTCTGCTGCAGCTCCACGACCTGGGCCAGGAGCTGGCTGATCTCCTCCTGCTGCCGTACCGTGTCCTCTGCCTTGCAGGCCAGCTCCTCCGAGAGGTAAGCGACCTGCTGGCTCGCTTCGGCTGCGGAAGGCGCAGGGTCCATCACCACCAGGGCATGGACCCCCCCGTCCCAACCCACGCCTGGAGAGGAGCTGCCCCCCGCAAGCCCAGCCCCACGTACAGAACTGCTCCACGCAGTCGATCATCAGCTGCTGCTCCTGGTCCTCATACTGACAGGTCTTGGTCGCGATGTTGGTGGCCTGGGGAAAGGGTCAGAGGGGCTGAGCACGACGGGCAGGAGCTCCAGGTTCCCCGGGGCCAGCTCAGGCCCCCCAGCAGCGAGCGGGGAGGAGGTGGGCACAGAGAGGGGCGTTCCACCAGCTGGCCCTGCTTACCTCCGTGCGGAGCTTCTGGTTCTCCTCCTCCAGACTCTTGAGTTTCTGCTGCAAGGTGTCGTACTGGAAGTACTGCTGCAGGGACAGCGAGGAGTCCTGCCGGCGCAGCCTGGGGACGGCAGGGAGGGCGCTGAGCACCCGCAGTGAGGACAGGATGGGGCTGCCCACCCAGCCCCCTCCTCACTCCCCCCAGAGCCCAGGCAGGTGTCTGCAGCAACACAGATCTGGGGGGATGGACCCATGGCTGCCACGGGAGGGAAGGGAGCGCCTGCCCCGGTGCTACCCCAGGAATGGTGACAGCTCCTGCCCAATACCTCTGCCTGGCCCACCAGGAGCAGCCCTGCCCCGAGGGAGCAGTGGGACAGGGCCCCCCCACTCACGGCATGGAGGTGGTGGAGGCGGGCTCGCTCTCCTCCGTCGTGGTGGTGTAGAAGTGGAGCAGGTCGTCCCGCATGGAGACTTCATGGCGCAGCTGCGCAATCTGGGAGGGGAAGGGGCATCAGGGCATGGCCGAGGGGACCGCGGCCTCCCCTGGGCTGGGCATGCAGGGGCGAGGCCAGGACCCCGTACCCAGGGGCTGTTACCTCCTCCTTGGCCAACTCTAGCTGCTCCTCCAGGAGCTCGTTGCGCTCAGTCAGGCTCCGGTTCTGCTTCAGCAGGGACTGCCCAATGCGTGCCGCCAGCTCCAGGTCCCGCTCCTTCTGCAAGGGGCAGGTCTGCATCAGCCAGGACCCAGCCCCTGCTCTGCCCCCCTTCCCCAGCCCTTGCCCACCCTCACATCCCAGGGGTCTCACAGGCCCCCAGCCCTTGCACCAGCGGGCACCACTGTACCTCATCCAGCAGGTTGGTGACAGCATCGATGTCGTGGTAGGTCTTCGTGATCCTGACCACCCGCTCAGCGCACAGGACTGAGGGAGAAGGGTGAAGAGTGAACCCCCACACTGCAGGAGCACCGGCCCAGGGGCTCAGCACCATCCCCTGCTGCCTCCTGCCCCTTGTCACTGCTTCCCAACAGCAACCCCCAGGGTTGCAGGGTGGAGGGAATGGGAGGTGGGTGCTGCAGGTGGCACAAAGCTGCTCCACACTGGCCACCAGAAAGGACTTTTATCTGCTTGGCAGCACCCACTGTGGGGCAGGGATGCTCACAGCCATGACAGCATCACAGAAATGGGGTGCTCCCACCTCACCCCCCAACCCTGCCCCATCTTGGGGCAGCAGGAAAGATGCTAAGCCCCCCCTCGCCACACCCACCACCCCAGCCTGGACACAGTGCCAGCACCACAGGGATGGGAAGGAGGGATGGGGAAGGGCAGGGAGCAGAGACAGGATCAGAGGTGACATCTCTGGCGAAAAACAGGCGGGAGCTCCAGTATAAATAGCGGTCGGTGGCACCATGCAGCGCCGAGCTTGCAGGCAGCGTCCCCTCCAATCTGTCCCCAGCCCCCTCCCCCAGATCTCCCCCCGAGAAGCCAGCCCTGCCCTAGTTTCTCACTGGAGACACTGGCCAAGACAGAGCCAGGCGCATCCTCTCAGGATGCTGCACCCCGCACCCCCTCGATGCCCCTCCAGCTGCAGCGGCCGAGGCGCTGGGCAATGAGGCCAAGGCAGCTGCGGGCAGGTTGCCCCAGTAACAGGCAGCCACCACCACCACAGCCCAGCCAGAGCCCTTCCTCCTACCCTGTCACTATCTGGGTCTCCAGCAGGGAGAGGTAGCGTCAGGACGGGGCACGTCTATCCCCCCAGCACCAATCCTGCCAACTGCACCCGCAGAAGCTGCCAGACAGCGCCGGGCATGCACCCAGATGGCAGTGCTGGAGCTGCATTGTAGGAGGGAGCCAGCAGCGAGCACGAAGCCTTGGGCCCTGCCTGCACCCCACAGAGCTCCTGATGCTCCCCTCTGCGGTTCAACTGCCCCAAGGCCAGTGCCTCAGTTTCCCTCGGCAGAGCAGAGCTGGCTGCACTCAGGGCCTCGAGCTGTGCCCCCAGCCGCAGTCCCCAGCTGGGCAGACAAAGTGGGTTAACAGGAGAGGCTCAGCCACACCAATCCCATTACCGCCCCAGCAGGGGTGTGTAATGGTGTGCGCGTCGTCATGACAATGCCCCCACCCGCCACCCCTGTCCCTGTCCGGTCCCCACCACCCTGGGTGCTGCACCCACACTCCAGTGGGCACGTACCCCCATTGGCACATCCATGGGGAGAGGGGCTGACCCCAGCCCTAGCCTCGCCCCCCTCCCCACACCCCAACAGGCCTGTTCCCCACAGGGGTCCCCAACTGCACCTCGTCAGGCCCCTGAGCCGTTAATTGGAAGTAATTAGAGCATGAGCATCGTTACAGCAGCAGGCCCTGGGAGACGCTGAGGCTGCAGCACTGACAAACACGTAAACACCCGCCTCATGGTGGGCCTGATCCGGCACGATGTAAACCCAGCACGGGTAAACCCCCAGCCCCACACACAGACTGGGGGGACCCCTCGCCCCATCCCTCTCCCTGGTCCCCACCTCCCACGGAGCAGGGACAACCCTCCCTGGGGTCAGGGTGACCTTGGGGTTCCCCAAGGGACCAGGCAGCAGCTCCCCTGGGACGGAGCGCTGAGAGCAGGGCTGGGGCTGGTCCCCGAGTCCCCTCCGCCCGCTCCGGACCAGCCCCAGCCCCAGCCCCGCTCCCCCCGGCCGAGCAGGGAGCCCGGACCCCCGCAGCCGCCTTCCCCGGGCCAGGACGGAGCCGGACCGGGCTGCCCTCACCTTCCTCCAGCTCCCGGGCGATGGGGTCGGCTCCGCTGCCGCCGCCCCGCTCCCCGTTGCCGTTCAGCTCGTCGTAGGCTGCGGGGCTGCTCCAGATCTCCATCGCGCCGCGCCGAGCCGTGCCCGGCGCGATCGCTCCCGCCCCTATTTATAGGGTCGCCCCGTCTGCGCGCACCTGCCCAGGCGCGTCCCACCGGGGCCGGGGCCGGGGGCGGGGCGGGGGCGGCGGCGGGGCCGGGCGGGGGTCGGTGACGCCGGGGGCTGCCCTCTCCCGCCCCGCTCCGCTGCGGCTGCACGTTCCTCCGCAGCACCCCGGGAACACGGTCCCCATCGGGGCATCCCGGAGGCCCCCAGGACCGGGCTCCCCGTTGGGGCACCCTGGGGAGCCGCCAGGACAGCCCTGCTCGGCCCCGGGGTAGGGGTGCTGGTGCAGCGGGGCTCTGGGTCCCGCTCCCAGCCCCCAGCCCGTGCACACGGCGGTCGGGCTCACGGGTCCCTGTGGGGCGCTGGGAGGGGACACGGCGGGGTCTCTGGTCCCTGAGCAGCAGCTCTGCAGGGCTGACCCAGCGGGTCCTGCACAGACGGCAGCTTCAGCCCCTTAGGAGGGACCAGGAGAGGTCTGGGGTCCTTCGGCCCACACCTGGGCTGCGTGCAGGGCTGGGGTCCCTGTGACGGTCACGTTGTGCCACAGCAGAGCCTCCGCCGAGGTCCCCTGCCCTTCGCCTTGCCACCCTTGCTCTTGTCCCCCAGGCCTGGGCCCCGCCTCACCACCGACAGCCCACTGCGGATCCTGTGCTCGGGTGCCTAGTGCGGTGCTGGGACCTGCTGGGTCCCTGAGCCGGGAAAGGGCTTTTCCATCCCCCTCGAACCTGCCCCACTCAGCATCCCCCTGCGAGCCTGGCCCCCCCGTACCCCATGCAGGCTGCCCCGCGCTCCCTGGCTGACACCCCCAGCTCCCCCCAACCACACTGGTGCGGAGGCAGCAGCGAAGCAGGGGAGCTGAATAAATCATGCTGTGCTGAATTGTGGAGGAGCTGCCTGGCACGTAGCACAAGCCTCGCGGGTGGGAGGGCAGCGGTGCTGCATCGAGGACCCCATGGCATGGCAAGGCACGGCACGGCTCCCCGGCACACTGTCTGCCCCCATCACCTGCCCCAGTGCCGGTCCTTGTCAGTATCAGACTAATCGATGAATCGAGGAGGCTGGGGCTGGGGCTGCCCCTCACCATCACACGGTGCCTTTATTTGCCTGCTGTTGGGATTGCCCACCCGCTGGGATCATGACCCCAAACCACCGCCGGCCGTAATGGCTGGGACCCTCCTGGAGCTGGGGCCAGAGTCAGGCACCTCCGGTCAAGCTTCTCCCTCCTCCTGGCAACGATGGCAGAGTGTGAGGGCAGGGACCTGGCCAGCTCACCCGGGCACCCGCCCCCCAGGGACCCCAAGGACTCAGGCAGGTCTCAGCACGGACAGGCAGGAGCTGCTTCTTCCTAATCCCCTGCCCGGGGATTTGCTCCTCCGGGCAGGTCCCCGCGTCTGCGCAAGCAGCTTACGGGGGGCTATTTCTGACGGCAGCTTAAAGGTTTGGGTAAAGGGATGAGGCAGCATGGGCCCCCTCCACGCGGCACCGGAGGGATGGAGATGTGACCTGTGGGGCTCCCGGGGCCGAGCACGCTGTCCCCATGCAGAAGGGACGGGGGTTCCCGGGGTCCTGCGATCTGGGTGCTCCCCACCCCGTGCTACGCAAACGAGGTTTGGGGCTCAGTTCCCTGCACCGTGGCCGCAGGGCTTGGGGTGCTGATGGCCGGGGGGGCCGCAGCCCCCTGCCTGCTGCACTGGGAGGGGAAGGCTGCAAGCATGGGGGTTTGTCCCCAGCCCAGCCTGTCGCAGGCAGAGGGGCCGGGCCCTCAGCCCCATCTGTCTCTTGCTGCCCCACATCCATCCCCCAGCCCTCACTCTAATCCCATCCCCGCCGCACGCGGGCCAGAGGCAGAAGCAGAGTGGAGATAATCCGCCTGTGCCCCCTGCTGATCCTCGACCCTGCACTAGGAACGGGCCCCACTGCCCCGCCATGGGGCATCACCCCTGCCTGACCACGGGGGCTGTGGGTGTCTCCCCCCCCCAGTTCCTGCACCCCGTGGGGGCTTTGGCAGCAGCAGTGGCTGCTCCAGGCTGCCCAGTCTGGTGGGGCAGCAGCACTGGGGGCTACCGGCACACCCTCTGCCACCCCCCCACCAGGGTACCCCCCCAGAGAGCCCCGGCACAGTGCCAAGAGAGCGGGGACGTGCGGGGGGTCCCGGGAGATGACGGAAGCTCTCTCCAAGCACCCGGCTCAGCCGAGCAGAAGCTGCTCCCGGAATTAGCCCGGGATGTTCCAGGCGAGGAAATCCAGCCCGTCAATCCCATTAGTGGCGATTAGCTCCCGCGCTGCCCTCGTGGCCCCGACCCCGCCTGGGCAGCGTGGCCTGCACCCACTGTGCCCCCCAGCCCCCCGACACGGGACGAGGCACTCACGGAAATACCGCAGGGTCTCCTCGATCTGCTGGGGGGTGAGAGGGCCCAGGGGCTCCGGGGGGCCGGGGCGGGCACGCAGCCAGTCGTCGTGGTCGTAGCCGAAGACGGTGTCAGCCCGCAGCGTGTAGCGGGGCAGCTGCTCACCCAGCAGGCTGATGATCTCCACCTCGGGGACATCGCCGCTGCACAGCTCTGGGGACAGCGGGGCACAGCATCAGCCGGGGGTGGGGGGCACCCAAGAGAAGCCCACTCTGTGCCCTCAGGGTTTGGGGCTGGTGCCACCAGGCAAGTCTGCCCCCAAAGCCACTCGTGTGGGCACTGGGGGTCCCCAAGCAGGGGGGCACACAGGGACCCCTGCCCCAGTTCTCCCCTGCTCCCCCCTCACCCCCCTCCCCGCTTTCTGTGGGCAGCGTCCTGCTGCCATCTCCTGGCCACGCTCTGCCCGGCCGAGTGACGCTGGGGACAGTGGGCCAGGGATGCGCCACGGGGCCAGAGATGAGCTGTGGGGCCAGGGGTACCAGGATGGCGGCTCACCTCCGGCCACACGCTGGGGACAGGACAAAGGACCATCCCCCCGTCCCCAGGGCCACCCACCGGCACCACCCAGCTTTACCCACCCGTGATGGTTGCAACATCACGGCATCTGCCTGTGGCCGACCCGTGGGGCGCAGGGACAGTGTGGGGCAGAGCAGTGACAGGTGAGTCCGGGCTGGGCTGGAGGTGGCAGGCGGGTGGGCACTGGCCGGGGGGGTTCTCTCGTGGGGCCGCGGTGTCCAGTTTGGCTGGCGTTACGTGGGGGCTCGGCTGCCATGGGGAGAAGCACCTTCCTCCCCGGCTCCCTGGAGCGGTGCTGGTGGGCAGCAGAGTCCCGTCTCCAGCCCCTGCCTGGGGAGAAGGATCTGTTAGGGTGATGCTTTAGGGACCAGGGACACATCCTGAACCCCGTGCTCAGGCACCCACATGTCCCCTCGCGTACCGCCAGCCGGCCAAACACCCTCCTCAGGGGCAACCTCTGCCAGGCCAGGGGCTTGCAGACACCTGGACATCATGGCCAGGGCTCAGCATCCCCACCTCCCGGCCAGCCAGTGGCCTGTGGGGACAAGGGCACTGTGGGAACTGCCAGCACTGGGGCAGGTCCCAGCTCGGCCCCCACCTGCTGCTGAACGTGGAGCAGCTTTGGGGATGGCACCGGTTCACCGTACCTGCTCAGTGCCACCTCTGCGACGGCCACTACGTGATGCGGAGGGCTCAGCACCAAAACAAACACTTGGTGATGTCCAGATCAGCACCAGTGCCAGACAGGGAAGAGGATGCTCCGAAGGGGTGGGGCAGGACCCTGCTCCCCCAGGGCTCGCTGCTGGGTCCCTGCCTGCGGGAAGGAGCCGTAGGGCTGCTCGGCAGTGAGTGGACACAGCCGGGTGCTGGCAGAAGCCCTTGGGAGCCCCACCTCGGAGAGCAAAGTTCAGCTGTGAACCTCCACCCCCTCAGCACCAGGATGCAGAGCAGGGATCTGCCATGTCGCCCGGGGCAGGGCTGGGCAGCATGTGCAGCCATCCCACCCCAGCCATAAACACATCACGAGACAGGCCATAAAACCAGCAGGTTCTTGCCCTCCTGCCATCTCTAGCGGCCCTGGCTGGGGCTGCAGCCACTGCTGGCACTGCTGCCCCTCTGTCCTGGGGAGCAGGAGCCTCCTGCACAAGCCCCATGGCCCATCTCCACCCCTGCTCCCACCTCCGCGGCGGTGGGGGCTGCAGCACCCGCAGCCCCTCATCCCTGGCAGCAGGTTCTTGCCAGGCATTGCTGCCCTCCCCCCTGCCACGTGCTCATGGCTGCCAGCACGTCCACAGCACCCAGGTCAGGCCACCCTGCACTTCCTTCTAGCGAGGCTGGATCCTCCCTGGCACGCAGGACAGGCACAGGGCAATGAGGACACCCTGAAGCACACCGACTGCCCCACTGTCCTCTGCCCCACAGCACCGGGCCCACCAGACCCAGGTGCCCAATCCCGCACCGTGCCGCTGGGAGAACAGCTCCCCAGCCCCAAACCCGCAGACCCTCCCCGCTTCTCCCCAGAGAGGGAAGGGGACCCACCGTGCCGAGGCGCCAGGCTGTCGTTGCCCCGTTCCCCACGCTGCCGCTGGCTCTGGGGAGGGAGCCGGGCCGGTGAGTCAGCTCAGCCAGGGCTGCCAGAGCCCTGCGTCTCCTTTTGGCCCGGCTCCTGCACGTACATTAACTCTGCCCACGGGGGACCTTGCTCAGACACGTGCGAGCAGCTCCCATCGTGCCCGGACCCCGCTGTCACCCTGGCCACCAGCATTCGGCTGCCGGATGACCGGGGGACCCGCCCCGCGGGCACCGGCGGGGAGCTGGAGGCTGGTGGATGCGAGGCACTGGCTGGTGCCGGCGGGCCGGGAGCAGCGGGGCCCGGCTGAGCCCGTGCCCGGGCGCACGTGCAGACCTGTGCTTGCCGCTCTCTGCCTTGCCCGGGCACCTCCCGCAGCTCCTGCCCGGGCACCTCCCGCCCGGGCACCTCCCGCCCGCGCAGCCTCGCGGCAGGGCCGCCATGGCTCGGCCCGAAGCCCCTTCCCCACCCTGCGCCGAGTGCGGAGCCTCGACGCTCGGCAGCAGCTGAGCAGCCCCGGGGCGCCCGAGCTTGCTCTGGGCTATTTTTTCCCCTCAGCTGCTGCAGCCGCAGCCTGGGGCTGGGTCGGGGAGGTTGTGAGGAGCGGGGGGCCCCGCGGGCGCCTGGGTCCGGGGGCTGCAGAGCAGCAAGGCCGCTGTGCGGGGTGAGGTGGAGGCTCAGTCCCACTGCTGTGCGGGGGGCAGCTGCCCGTCCCGACCTGCCCCACACTGGGGGACCTCCCCAGAGGGGTCTCCGCAGAGCGCCCCGGGCTCGGGCTGGGAACGGAACAGCCCTGCTGTGGTGCAGGGAAGGGTACAGACACGGGCGGGCTGCAGCTCCCGCAGCCCCCTCGATGCTCAGGAGACCCCAGGAAGCCTGAAGCACCGTTCGGAAAAGGGCCTCCCCCCGCACCCGAGCCCGCCGGGGATGGACGCAGCAGTTCTGCCTGGCTCCCCCGCCCGAAGGGGCTCCCCAGCCCGGAGCTCAGCTCTGTCGCCTTTGCTCCATCGCGACCACCAGCCCCCGATGCAATGCCCCTGCCGCAGAGCTCGCCGTGGCTGCCCGCACCGTGCGCCCCCCCGGGTCCAAGGGGCCGAGCCGCCGCTCGCCCCGCTGCAGGAACGTCCTGAGCAGCCCCGGCCCCCCTCGCCGAGCAGGAACGCCCTCCCCGCCCCCGCACGGGCTTCCTGGGGCGGGCAGAGGTCCAGGCAGCGCAGCCAGACCCTGCCCGCCCCGCCGAGCCCCCTCCCCAGCCGCTGCTGCGGCCAGCCCATCCCCGGGGACCCGCGGCGACCCCCGCGACCCCGCTGGCACCGAGGGAGGGGGAAACCCCGCCGGGGCGAGGGGCAAAGGCCTCGGCAGCGTGGAGATGGGTGACGGGTGTCGAAGCCCACGCATGGGAGCGGGGCTTCGAGGGGCCGGGAGAAGGGGCGGGAGGAGGCCGATACTCCGGGGGGCTCCGGCAGCCGCCGCCTGCGACAGCCCCGGGGGACCGGTGGGGGCCGGCTGGGCACAGCTCGGGGCTCGGTGCGCCCGGAGGAAAGCGGGACACCGGGGGGAGCTGGAGGGACAGGGCGCAGCAGGGGCGCGGTTGGGGAGATACCGGGAGAGCCGGGGGCTGGGTGCACCCGCAGGTGCGGGGGGTCCCGGGTCTCGGTGCGGAGTGGGGTCCCGGGGGGCCGGGTCCCGGCCGCACTCACCGCTGGGCGCTGCTCCCGGCGCGGAGGCTGCGGCGGGCCCCTCGGACATCACTCCCGCGGCCCCGCCGAGAACAAAAGCCGTTCCCCGGGCAGGTGCGGAGCGCGGCCGGGCATGCCGGGACCTGTAGTCCGTCCCGCCGCCTCCCGGGGCACCCCCGGCTCCCCCCGCCCCGGGGGTGCAGCCTGCCGGGAGACCCCGCACGCAGCCCCCGCTGTCCCGGTACCGCCGTCCTCTGGCTCCGCTGCTCCCAGAACCTTGGTGGTGCCACTGGCAGCCCGGTCGTGGTGGGACTGGGGGTCTTGGGACATGCTGTCCTGCCCCGGTGAGGGGACCCCAGGGTGGGCGAGGGCCACATCCCTGCCCATGGCCCTGGGAAGTGCCAGGTTCTGGTGATGGCCGCAGGACCCGGCCCCTCTTGGGGCAGGTTGGGGACAGCTGGATCTGACACCAGGAACATCCTTGATGGCCGCAGCTGGGCTGACTGGGAGCTCCGAGGGGGGCTCCAGTCTGGGCACAGCCAAACACCCATCCCAGGGTACCCAGGGCTGTCGCCCCATGTCCCACGTCTACCCAGACATGGATGCCTAGGGTGCAGCAAAGTGCTGGCAGCTCTGCTGGGGTCCCTGGGGACAGGGGTGAGCCTTGGCACAGGCTGGGAGCAGGAGCACTCCATCTGCTCCCCGGAGCCACCTGGGGACCCACCCTGCAGGGCAGCAGAGCCCACGCCCATGGAGATGAGGGTCTGGGTGCACGAACGCTGTCCCCCCCTGCACAGGGGGCTTATTCCCATTGCCTGTCACCCACCCGCCTCTTGTCCTGGCAGCGGCTGCAGCAGGCAGAGGGCTGCCTGGCCCCCAGCCTCGTCCCACCAGCCGCCCGCCCCGCTGCCCTCCGGAAGCGCACTCGGCTCTGCCCGGGAAGCAGCTGTTGTTTTGCTTGTCCCGGTCCCGGCACCGGCCGCGGCAGGAAGCATGGCCGCATCCCTGCACTGGGGCTTGGCCGTGGCGCTGAGCTCAGCACAGGATGTTCTCCCGGGGTGGGGGGACAATGCTGGAGTCAGCCCCACTTCCCACGCCGGCTCCTGCTGCCTTTGTCCCCAGCCCAGGCTACTACTGGGACCTGCCACAGCATGTCGGACTTCACGTCCTGCCCTGCTCTGCAGCAGCCCAGGCCCCGTGGGCGGTGGGATGGATGTGCAGGGCAGAGGCAGGAAGCCACCAGGGACAAGGACAGGGGTGTCCTGGCGCCACCTGGGTTTCACCCTTCCATCCCAGATGTGTACACCCCAGCAGGCAAACCCACAGCCCTAGCCCTGCCCACAGCCTTGCACGGAGCTGCTGTGGGCACCCTCTGGCTCAGCTTGCACCACCCTGCCCAGAAAGGTCCTGTGGGAAAGCCCAGGGCTGCTGGCAGTGCCTGTCCCTGTCCCCATGCCGAGGAGCAGATGGGCAGCCCTGAAGTTGGTGGGTAACTTTGTGAAGAGACAGTTTCCACCTCCCAGCACGATCCCTAGCAGCGCCACTTCCCCATCGCCCTCCTGGGCGCAGCTGTCAAAGGGAACGTTGCGGCTGAGAATATTTCCTCTGCCATCTGTTCCCGCTATGAAGCCGGGCTGTGGCAGGAGGCAGCGTGGTTTGGCTGAGTAAACCACTTTTTTAGGCTGGCCTGTCACAGCTCCTTCCAGGCTTCGCTCCATCAATCAGAGCAGCTCACTCCCCACCGGTGCGTTCATCCCCCCGAGCTCGTTAAAGCGAGCTCTGCACGGCAGCACAGAGGAAATGCTGCTGATGCCATCTAATGAACAAATATCTTAATTACTGGGAGTTTTGACCTCCTGACAGAGCAGACAGCCCGTGGATGGAGCTGGAATGCCAACGAGCCACGAGCGCAGGGGCTGGCGGTGAGTCCGGGTGCAGGGCCGGCGGCAGGAGCTGCTGCTGGCTGGCCCGTGCCTTGCCCAGCATCGTCCCCAAGGCACAGGGTGGGGCCGGATCTGCTTGTCCCCCACCCCAGCCACCACCTGAGCCCCTGGCCAGGCAAAGCGGGTGCAGAGCACGGGGCGAGCTTGGCCCAGGGGAAGGAAGGGCCGAGGCCTGGCCCGAGGAGGGTGGCAGCCCCCATCACCCTGGCTGCAGCCCCTGCCTGGACCTTCCCCAGCCGACAGAACAGGCTCAGGGCAACACGGGGCTGGGGGGTTGTTTTATTATTCGCTTTGGTCTATACAAAAACAACTTACAGAAATAATGAAGTCTTCCATTTCTGAACCACACTCTGGTAATGTCCATCCCTTTCCGGTGGAAGCGTTAAACCACCATCTAGAGCCTCTTTAAAAAATGCGTTAGGTAAGGGAGGAGGGGACGGAAACACACCACTCACCAAAAAGAAGGGAAACGGGTTAAAATGTGCAACAGAGATCAGTACAAGGACATGGTTCCTAATGTGGGGTCACTCCTCTATGGGTACTGGCAGGATAGGCAGGTACACAAGGTCAGCTCCCCAACGGCTGATCGGAAAGATTTAAACCGCAGACACCCCGATGGCTAAAACGAAGGTCCTGGGACACGGCCCCCTTTGTTTCCTGCAAACTCCAGATTGGCCTGATGAAGTCAGGGTTTGCAGAAAGCAAAGGGTCTTCCCATGTTCGATTCCTTTCCTCGAACACTAACACACAGAACAAATAGTGGGGAAGTTATAGAAAGCACAAACTTAAAGACGGCAAAAGCCGTTGGCACCATATTAAAAATAAAAAAGAAATATATATTCATAGAAAAGACTATTTTGCCAATGAAAGGTCGCTAATGGTGCAGAGTTTGTGTGTTTTAAAGCTTCAGAAACAGTATCTTGGATGCTGAATGCAGCAGTGGGTGCTCGAAGCAGTCCCAGGAGGAAGGACCTTCTCCACAGACCCACAGCGAAGAAAAAAAAATCGAAAAATAAAACCTCTCGTGGGAATGGAAAAGTTTGTCTTCTCAGGCACTTCTGTCTCCCAAGTCCTTGCGAATGCTCAGCTCCGGGGCCACCCTCTTCTGTACGGAGAAAATACCTGCACGCGGCAGGAGGGAGCTCCCGTTAGGTGACCGAGGGGGGATTTTGGAGGAGACCAGAGCCCAGGGCCCACCCCGAGACACGGGGTGATGAGGAGGCCAACCCAGGCAGCGCCGGGGACCTCGCAGCAGCAGCCAGCACCCCCTCCTCCCCTGCCACCCACCCCACTCAGGGGTGCACCCTCCGCAGGTGCCCCCATCCCGGGTACACCCCAGCCACTACCTGGTGCGGGGGCTGCGGGGCGGGTTAGGCGAGCATGTGCTCAGCGAAGGGCGCTCGGACGCCGTCGCTGTAGGCGTCCATGGGGTAGTCCCCATCCATGTCCATGTGCATGTCGATGGGATCCAGGGGGATGTCACCCGAGTACATGGGGCGGTAGCCGGGGTCCAGCTCTGCAGGGAAGGGACATGTCAACCTCAGCTCCTGCTGGCAAGGAGCCTTCTCCAGACCTCAGCCACCCTCCTCCTGGTCCCAGCCTGCCCGCGGCATTGTGTGGCACGGTGCTGCAAAGGACACAAGGGCTGCCCCAAGCATCGTACTCACCATCTGAGTAGGGCTCGTTGATGGGGATCATGCTTTGAGCCTACAAAAGAAAGTGACACAACTGAAGAGGGGACTCGTGCTCACGCATGCACGATGACCAGGGGCTACATGGTGCCCAGCCCCATCCTGGGCAGTGGATACCGTGACCCAGGGCTGCTGGAGAGCTGAAGCCACCCCCAACCTCCCCCCATTTGCTGGTGGCTCCTGTCTAAGCTCTAGTCGGAGGCAGCAGCAGCCTTGAGAGGCAGGACAGGGCCATGCCAAGCGTCCCCAGTTTCCGCAGGGAACGGGGCTGTCTCTGCGCCCCGCAGGATGCTCACCGCCTCCCAGGCTGCCGGGTCGTGCTTGAAGAGGGAGTTGGTGAGTTCCACGGAGACGCGCTTCCTGTAGTCAGGGTTCTTGTCCTCCGAGATGCGGAAGAGCACGGCGGCCGCGTAGGTGGCTGCAGGGGGAGGGCAGCAGCCTCAGCTCCCGGTGCCACACAGCACTGAAGCGCCAGAAGCCCCAGACTGGCTGGAGCTGGGGTGATGCTGTGCCCTGGCACAGGGCCCAGCACGGCGGCACTCACCCGTCCCCTCGTTCCTGGAGTGCAGCAGCTCCATCAGCGGAGCCGAGGCCCCCTCTGCATCGATGGCATCTGCCGCCTCCTTGTCCTGGGCCAGTTCACAGAGCACGCCAGCCGCCACGCGCTGGATGTTCTCCACCGGCGAGTAGAGGAGCTGTCAGGAGAGATTAGCAGCAACGTGACGCAGCCAGCGAGGAGCTGTCGTGCTCCTGATGCAGTCTGACACGCGTGGGCGCTGCGGCTGCCTGGCCTTGGCACCGTAGGGCTGTGCCGGCCGGGCGGGAGGTGGCAAAGTGCAGCCCCCGCGTCCCCCAGCCCCTGACCTGCACGAAGAGAGGGATGGTGTTGAGGCGGAAGATCTCCATGCGGTTCATGGGGTCCCGGGCCAGGATGTGCAGTGCCCCCGTGCACCCCTCCACGATCTCCTCCATCTTCACTCCATCCTGCCAGGGGACAAGCACTCAGACCTGGAGCAGCCGGTGTGACCCACACCAGGGGATGGGCACAGGCTACCCCCAGGGACAGGTCAGGTTTTTTTATGGTGCCAGGGCAGAGGGGCACCCCTGGCAGACCCTGCTGGGGGGACTCACCGTGTAGGGCTGCTGCGTGCCGGCTGCTACGTGCCGCTGGGCGTCCTGGTGAGCCTTGACCAGCAGCTGGACCAGGCGGGGGATGACGGCAGCCTCCTGGAGCGGGGCATGGTTGGCCGGGCACAGGGCCAGGTTGCGGATCAGGCCGATGGTAGCCTGGAGGAGAGAGGGGGAGGAAGGAGAAATGTCTCAACCGTGGATCAGAACAGCATGTGCGCCCCATGGGACCTACCAGTCGGGCCCCCCTCCCCCTGCCAGGCCCACCCCATCCCCCTCCATGGCACAGGCTGACTTCAGCTTCCTCCCACACCGGATCCGGCCCCGTCCTGCGGGGGAGGCCAGGGCGAGTATTGATTCCAGCCGAGCAGCCGGCACAAACCATTTCCTCTATCAGCTGCCGTCAAGGACACAGCCCAACAGGACCAGGGCTCGCCATCGCTCCATGCATGGCACTGGCCGCAGACTCCCTCGCAGCAGCACGTCCCACCACGGGCCAGCAGCCAGGGGCTCGCTTGAGCCCAGCCACTGGCTTCCTCTGCCCCTTACCTTGACCAGTGGCCACTGGTTGGGCTGGTTGAGGAGCTTGACGATCGCGGGGATGCCGTAGTTGAGCCGCACCGAGTTCTGCGCCATCTCGGCCTCAGGGTGCCGGCTGGTGAGGTGCCGGAGCGCGCAGACGGCCGGCTCAGTGATGTCCTCCTTGTCGCCTGCCCGCAGGATGGTGTGGATCAGGGCCTCCACCCCGTTTGACTGCGTCACCAGGGTCTTATTCTTGCTGTTGTTGCAGGTCAGGTTGGAGAGGGTGCCGGTGGCACAGGTCAGCACGTTCACATCGTCGGAACTCAGCTGGTTCACCAGGATCTTGAGGACACCGTCCAGGCCCTCCTGCAGGAGCAGGGACAGGAGGTCGGACCAGCCCCTCACAGCCAGACCTTGGCTCAGCTGCAGCCCCGGGCCCGTCTGTCTCTCACCCGGGCGTGGGGAGCCAGAACTGCTCCCCTGCATGGGCGGAACACGTACCCTTGGAGAGGAGGAGCCCCTTCCCGCAAGGAAGGCTCCAGCCATCGCAGCCAGGACCCAGCCCCCAGGCCTGGCACACTCTCCCCTCGAGACCCAGGCTCGTGTGGCCGCCCTTGCTGGAGCTCACACCCCCTCACTGTGGTCTCCAGCCCCCCATGTCCAGCCCCACGTGCCCCCCACTGCATGGGCCAGAGCCAGCAACGATGGCAGAGGCATCATTGGTGACTCCCACACTGAGCCTTTCCTCGTCCTCCCCCGCCAGAGCTGCTTCTCCACGATGCCAGCACGGCATGAGCGATGGGCTCTCCCAACACATGCAGCTTTTCTGAGCGTTTAATGTCTCCAGCAGCTTTTCTCTGCTGGGAAATGCAAACAACGCACCCACTGGTGCTGTGCAAGCAGTCCCGGGGTGACCCCGGTCCCAGCCATGCCGGTAGACAGCCAGCAGTGGGGCAGGAAGGAGTTAAAGGCACCACGGCCGCGTTCCCCCCTCAATCCCCAGAGCCAGGGACGGTTACACGCCAGCCCAAATAGTTTCCACGCTGCATCAGGGGCTAATCTGCACCAAGAGGCGGCCCCAGCAGATGGGGAACGCATTAGGAGGCGGCAAAGGGCTGGGAGAGCAACCCTAGAGCAGAGCTCGAGGTCACCCTCGCGCTGGCTGCCACTTGGCCCTCTGGGCACAACTGCCTCGACGGCAGCTCCCACGGCAGCTCCCTTGCTGGGGAAGGAAGCGAGCCGGTGGCCAGCGCCTGGGCAGGCTCCCAGGGGCTCCCTGAGGCAGCAGCCCCAGCGATGCCCCAGCCCACAGCTCACAGGGACTGGGAACGGCACAAGGACATTGCTGGAGGGGCAGCTCAGCCGCTGGTATGGAGGAGCCTCCGGAACGTGGCGCTGAAGCACGACTCGGGGTCCCATGGACTCACCTGCTTGGTAGCCACGTCAGAAAGGTTTCGCAGGGTCCAGAGGCAGTTCTGGACCAGCCTGGGGCTGGAGCTGGTCAGGTGCTTGCCCAGCGCCTGCATGCCGCCTGCCAGGGAAGGAGACACGAGCCCATCTGTACAGACCCACAGCTGCCCCTGCTGAGAGGGGCAGGGAGAGACAGTGGCTCTGCGTGGGGAGCGCGGGCTGGGCACTGCCCAGGCGATGCCACCAACGCAGGATGCAGCCTGGCGGCTTAGCAGAGGCTGAATGAGGTGCGGGAAGACAGCTCCTGGCTGGCCAGCTGGGCCAGATTCTGCCTGCGCACGGTGCCAGGAAAGGACCGCAGCAGCCTTTCAGAGCAAGAAACCAGAGCAGGGGGTTTCGCCTGGCTGTGGAAGGCACCTGCCTGTCCCACACATCAGCAGAGAGAAGCACCCTCAGTCACATCAGCCCCACACCACCATCCTCCTGTATGACACCAGCTCTGCCGCAGCCCCCCAGCCCCTCTTACCAGCCTCAACGATAGCCGGCTTGTTGCTGGGACACACCGACAGCACCTTGAGCACCCGGCTCGTGGTCCAGAGCAGCTTCTCGTAGTTGTAGCTGCGCATGATCTGTACTAGGGCCTGGGGTCCTCCGTTGGCCAAAATAATCAGCTGCAAAACAGAAGGGCCAGGGTCAGGGCGTGCGGCAGCTCTGGGCTGCTGGGACCACCACTCTGGGTTCCCCACCTTGTGCCAGGACACAAGTCAGGCAGGAGATCCAACACCTTGGCACCCAGGAGGGCGCTGGGTCACTGCCGACGGGGCCGTGCACTACCACAGCCCCCCCCAGCCCTGCTCACTGGGGTCCCTCACCCCATGCCACAGCAGCCCCCCACCCAGCCAGCATCAGAGCAGGCCCAGGGACCGAACCTCCACGCGAGGCCGGGACAATCGTGTGTAGGAGGAGAGGAGCAGCCAAAGAAAGAGGATAGAGACATTGCCCGGAGCAGCCGGGGGAGAATCTACCGGCCAGACTGGGACAGTCTGTGCTGTCGGGGATGCTCCACCTGCAAGAGGTGCAGACAGTACAACTGCTCCGCTGCCGGGGGGCACACAGGCCAAGAGGGTTCAAGCTCCCATCCCTGCCTCCCTCCCGGGCTTCTGTCTGCCGGGAGAAAGGTTGGGCAACCACCCCCTTCCTGCCCTCCCTCCGGCAGGACCCCCTGGGGCAGACCGGGCTCCCCGCGCCCACCTTGCTCTCCTGGTTCCCGTAGGCGAGGAGCTGAAGGCAGTCGGTGGTGATAGCCAGGAACTTGGGGTTGTTCTTGTTCAGCAGGGGAACCATCTTCTGCAGGCCGTCGGCCAGGCGCACAGCCATCTTGGCCCCTTCCTGGTAGAGCAGCAGGTTGTGCAGGGTGGTGATGGCGTAGAAGAGGACGGACTCGACCGGCGAGCTGCAGGCAGGCAGCACGGAGCCACGTCAGCGTGGGCAGCTGCCTCCAGGCTGTCCTGAGCCCCAACTCCCACCCAGCGCTGGCCCTTCAGCAGGACCCGGTGCAAGGCCACCATGCCACATGGCCACAGGGACAGCTCCTCCTCGGGGCAGAGCACAGGCTGTGCCCCATCTCCACGGACAAGGCAGAGTGGGGGACACTCCCCTCCTCCTGCCCGCACACAGCTCCAAAGGCAGCAAACTCCTGGGGCTTCTCAGGCTCAAAGGCTCAAGGTCTCCCACCCCCTTGTTGTGGTGTGAGCAGAAGGACCCACGTCTAGGAGCACCAGGAGCCCTCCCCTCCTCGGCACTCGCCCAGCTGCCAGCCTGGGAGGGACCACTTGGCTCTGCCGTCCTCCCGGGACCTCCCGCCAGCACCCTCCTACCTCAGCATCCTGACGAGGGCCGGGATGCCGCCAGACTTGAAGATGGAGAGCAGGCCCTCGCGGTGGTGCGAGAGGTTGTGCAGGATGCTGGTGGTGCAGCGGGCCGTGTCCAGGTCACTGGTGCTCTGCATGGTGCGGACCACGGCGGCCACGATCTGGGGCGACTGCATGAGGGCGCGGCGCGACGCCTCCTTCTTGGAGAGCTGGTTGACGATCATGGCCGCTTTGCTGACAACCACCTTGGGAGGGGAGAGAAACTGGAGGTTGGGAGGGGGTCCCGCTGCTGCCCAGCGCAGCAGGGATCCCCCTCTGCTGGGTGAGAGCCGGCACGGGTTGCCGCACATCATGCTGGGCAGAGCCAGCACACAGCACAGGCAAGGATCGCTGGTTTTAACAATCCTCATCCACGATGCTCTGGGAGCTGCAGCAGCGGGCAGCCAACGGTCGGGTCCATGGAGCACAGGCAGGGGCAGGGCAGGAGACAGGCAGGAGCACCAAGTGCCAGCAAGAAGCGCTCCGTGTCTGTGCAAGGCCAGGAGAGCCGTGTCCCAGCAGCAAGGACAGGCTGCGAGGAGATGCGGGTGGGCAGAGGTGGGCTCAAGCACAGAGCTCTACCAGAAGCTGGACGGCGGCCACGGAGCCCAGCGAGGATGGGAGCCCGGCGGTGCGCCCTGTAAGCCCAGCAGCAGAACACCCGGAGACAGGCACAGGTAAACCACGCTTCCATACCGGGTCCTCGTCGTTGAGGAGCTTGGTGAGCTCCGGGATGGCGCGGGTGGCCAGCTCGGCATCGTCCTGGTAGTTGATGAGGTGCACGATGGCCGACTTCAGCATCTGCGAGGGCTCTGCCAGGCGCTGGACGTTGGTCTGCTGCCCCTCCAGCTGGGTGCTGATGAGCAGCGAGCGGTCCTCCACCGTCTCGGGGTACATGGCAGCCCGGACGCGCTGGGCCCGGGTCATGGCCAGCTGAGCCTCCATTTCCGCTGCTGGGGTGGAGGGGGAGGCAGCATTAGACTCGGGCTCTCTCCGAGGAGTGCTCCCAGCCCCGCTTTCCAGTTTCAACGAGCTGAGCAAGAGCTTAGTACAACGACACCAGCCACGTCAGCAGCCCCAGCGCACGCGGCAAGGAGCCGGAGCTTCAAAGCGCAGACAGATACGGCAGCGCAGAGATAAGACAACGCTCAATTAGGCAGAGCAATTAGGCTGTTGTCACACAAGACCCATTAATTAAGAAATTAAGGATATCTGCAACTTGGGACCGGCTGGCACTGGGGATTAGAAGGAGGACACTGAGGCCTTCCCCAGCAAGGATGCTGGGACGAGCACGAGCTGAGGGGCAGAGATGCTGCAGTGGCCACCCGTGGCCCCCACCCCTGCGGCACAGGGACAGTGGGGAGGGCTCGTCCCTCTCCACGGGGCTCTGCCTCCCCCAGGGGATTAAATCTCCCAGGGCTGGTTGGTGATGTGGAACCGCAGAGGAGAGCGGAGCAAACCAGCCCTCTTTGAAGGGAGAAAGCTGGGGGAAGGTCCTTTGGTGCTGGGGGCTGCGTCTCTGTCTGCTTCGCCCCCGCAGCAGCGGGAGAAGACGGGCCGGCAGCTCCACCAGCCACGCTCAGACAGGTTTCCCGAGCAGGCAGACAGGCAGCGGAGCCGGCGGCCGATCCGTGGGCCGGGATCAGCTGTTCCCATCTCGAGCCAACCCACCGGCGCGCTCGAAAGGGCTGCGTGTGCACAGCTCAGCACCAGTGCGGGCTGGCTGCGCGCCGCCCCGACGCGAGAGCCTCTCGGCGCGGGGAAGGAGGACAGGAGGGAGCATATTTTAGGCAGCAACAACTCCCGGGGTGTGGAAGGAGGCGAGGAGAGCGCCCAGAAGGAGCACGGCTCATGGGGGAGGAAGGCAGGAGCCAAGCTCGCAGATGTGCCCGGCCCTGCAGCCCCTACCTTGAGCTTGGCTCTGGCCCTGGCTCCCTCCCTGGCAATAGCTCGTGGTGGTCGTCTTCTTGATGGTGTACTGCTTCCCGTAGACCTCGTCATCGTCCCCGTGGCACTTGCTGCTGACAGAGGGCACCTGGGTGTTGACGCCAGAGTGGATGCCTGAGTCGTAGGTGTAGGTTTGCTGCCACTCCGTCACCTTGATTGGCTGCTCCATCATGTTCATCACCTCCATGGCTGCTCTGTGGGACAGGGAGGGGAGAAGTTACACCTCTGGCAGAGCCCGGGTCACTGCGGCAGCCTCCTGCTTCTCTCTCCTGCCCCAAACTCCACAGCAGACCCCGGCGCAGCAGCCAGCCCCTGCACAACCCACGAGCAGATCGAGGCGATGGCTATCTGCCCTCCTCCCCCACGCGAGATGAAAGGCAGCACCGGGATGACAAACCCACAGCTCAGCACTCTGCTGCTCATGTTCAGACACGAATTGTGGCTGCAGCCGGCGCAGACCGAGCGTGGCTGGCTGAGCTGTCAGCCAGTGCCCACCGCACAACACCGTGTCTCACCACCTTGGCGGTGAAGGTGGGAGCAGGCTCTGCCCAGCGTAGGGGGACCCACGGCCAGACCCCCACCCGCTCCAGGCTCCCCCAGCTGCCCAGGAGCTTTTCCAGCGACAGGACCTTGCAGGGTCCAAGAATAAAACAAACCTTTTTAAGAGCCTCCTGGGACACTCAAAAAGCACTTAAAAATAACCAAGCACAGCCACTAGCTCGGCTGTCCCGTGGGTGCTCAGCACCTATGGCATGGTCCGGGGCTGGGTGCTGTGCCCAGCACCACGCCATAGCTGCACGGTGCCACAACGGGGCAGCCCAGCACATCTCCAAACTCCGGACAAACCAGCCGAGGTTGCTTTGAGCAGGGCTGGGTTTTCCTCATCTTTAATTTGGGGATACAGGGGAGGGGGGATGGCTCATGGAATAACCACGGAGCTCATCAGGGCAGGCGACGCTGCAGGGCTGTGAGTCACCCGCCCCACATGCAGCCCCCCAGCACAACCGGGAAGGGAGGGATGGGGTGATGGAGACAGCGCCCAGCCAGCCCCACCGCCACTGACCCATCGCCCAGGCACCCGCCGGGATTTCTGCCCCTTGCTCCGGCCGCACAGGCGTGGGAGTGAGGCAGAGTTTCGGAGGCGATAAGCAGCGCAGGCAGCAGCTGCCACCCGGCATAGCTGGGCGCAGCAGCAACCGTGCTCCCAACCAGCGCCGTAATTACCACCTCTGCCAGCAGTGATTCACGCAGCGAGCTGGACCAGGGCGGCCGCACGCCTCTGGCTCCGCTCCAGCCGCCGGCACAGCTCGGGGCTCCCAGGGACCAGCCGGGCTGGCGCAGCAGCCCCGTGCCCCAGCACCCTCTCTAGGGGAGCCCGGGGAACGGGGCACGAGCCCCCCGCCAGCCCCGGCCCTCCACCACGTTGGCAGCTGAGTCAGGGCGTCGGGTGGTGGCCGGGGACGCGGCTTGCGTGGGGCAGCCCGGCAGGGCCCGGCGCGCACAGGCTTGGCGCGGCTCGCCCCAGCGCTGCCGGCTGTTCCCAAGGAGCGGCACAGGCTGGCACTCACCGGGAAAAACCTCAGCCCAGGTGCAAACCCTTCAGTCCCGGGGAGCAGCGCCTGGGCAGGAGGCAGGAGCCCCACCACACTCCCGCACCCCCCGGCTGGATGCACCCTGCACCCCACCATGTCCGTGCCGCCCCCAGCCACCTTCCCGGAGCCGCTGCAGGGCGCCGCTGCTGTCGATTCGATATTTTTTGAGCTGTCAAGCAGCAATCTGCAGACTAAGTGCTGCTCCGGCCTTAATGGGTTGTGCATAATGCATGTTTATACTGCGGCGAGGGAGGGACCCGCTAATGGAGGGCAGCGGGGGCAGACCAGCCCCACGGCAGGACGTGGGCAGGAGCCGGGGCTTCCGGCCGGTGCGGTGGGACGGCGCGTGACACACGGAGCCAGGGGCGAGCCTGGCTGCGCTCCCGGCCCTGTGCCAGAGCAGGGTTTGGCCAGCAGAGCCCCTGTGCCAAGCCGGGAGCGCCACCGTGCCACGCTCCCCCCCGCGTATCCATGGGCCGGTGGTGGGAGAGTCCCCCCAAAGTCACCCTGGCCGTGTCGGCAGAGTCTCCCAGTTGTGTCGGGAAGCCTGAGGAGCACAATGCCAAACCAGGCCCAGGGGAACGCAGCAGGCAGGAGAGCGTTTGCTGGCACCGGCGATGCTGGAACTGGTGCGACCCATCGCGCAGCCCAGTTGGGAGCTGGCGCATGGAGCCCCGGCAACGGGGCTGCGGCCAGAGGGACACCCAGATGGGGATGGGCAAGGGAAGAGCGGACCCTCGGGAAAGCTCCCCACACCGCAGAGGGCAAGGACCCCAAGTGCCTGACCCAGCCAGGGCAGGGACCCCCAGGCAGCAGCGAGCAGAGCTGGCAGGAGAGGCTGGCGCTGCCCGCGCCACCGGCTGACCGGTAACGTCTGCTCTACAATTTACAGGCATTTGACAGGCACTTAATTGTTCAAACCTCCAGGAGCTCCGCTCAGACAGCAGCTCCTTACGGAGCCCTGCATTATGGATGAGCCACCCCCTGCCACCCCCTCCGCCTGCACCCCAGGGACAGACAAAGCCCCTGGCAGCCCAGCCACCAGCTCTGGGGATCGGCCCCAGACAAGCTCCAAGCAGAAGGGGGTCCAGGAGAGACCCGTCTGAGCACGGTGCCCTGCAGCGGGGCGGTGGGGAGAGGGGCCACGGGGATGGGTAACATGGCTTGGGGCACTCTCACCCCCCAGAAGGGGCCACGGGCACCCCATTAAACAGCCCCTCCCCTTGCCCTGGAACATCACCCTGCCAGCAGCCCCCGCACGCTTTGCTCACCACCGCGGGCAGCCAGCGAGGCCGGTGGCACCCGAGGTGATGGGGCCAGCGGAGCAAATGTCAGACGCTCCAGCAGCGAGCAGTGACATTTTCTGAACCCAGCGTCAAGTGTCCCCTGCTCGTCACTCAGCGAGGGCCAGACGCCTGACACGAGCTGCTCCCCTGTCCTCAGATGTCCTCCCTCCTCCTCCGAGCGAGACGGGCGGTCCCCAGGGAGGGGATGCTGGTTTTTGGCGGGGAACAGCTGCAGGGGGGCAGGACCCCCACCAGCAGCAAAGGGGAGGGCAGTGGGTCATGCAGGAGGGAGGAGCAGGGGCTATTTGGGGCACCTGTGAAGATACCTGCCCTGGAGGTGTCAGCCATGAGCACGGGGGCACCTGGGGGGGCTCCAGCCCCCTCCATGACCAGGCCTGGCAGCAGGACGATTCCTTATCTCCCTCCCCCCAGGCTGAGCCCCCCCACCCACACAGAGCTGGGACCCCTGGAACAGGACCCACTCCCGGAGCAGCGAGGCAGCTGTGGGGGACCCCGCAGAGGGGACAGCAGGTTTGGGGGAACCGCCAGGACCACGATGAGGAACGGGCCAAACTGTGCGAGCGGTCCAGCCGTGGGACACGCGGGGGCTTCCGCCTCCCCCCGCCCCGGGCAGAGCCAGGAGAAGGTTAATCCCTCTCCCACCACTTCCTGCAGCGCCGGGGAAAGCAGAGGAAGCTCCCGCGGCACCGGCCAGAGGCTCATCCGCCCCCAGAGTCATTTGATCAGTGTCCAGGCGGCACGGCCCCCCGGGACACTGTCTGCGGAGGAAGTCTCCAGCAAACACACAGCCCCAGGCCCGGCCAGCCCTGCCTTTCCCCTCCGCCGGACGTACCGCTGAGCTACCCCTGCAGCGGCGGGGAAGCCATGAGTGCTGCTCCACGCAAAAACAGCGACTGCCCAGGGACTTCTTGGGAATGGTGGTCCCTGGGCTGAGCAGCTGTGACCCCCAACATGGGGTGACCCCTAAGCAAGGAGGTGGGAGGCACAGAGCACCCCCACAGCCCAAGCCACAGACAGGGGCTGCACAGGAGCCAGGACCAGGACCTGGTCAGTGGGTGTGAGGGGCAGCCCGGAGCAGGGTGGGATAACCAGCCCCATCCTTGCACGGATCCTTCCGGAGAGCCACAGCCCACAGCTCAGGAGCCACGCTGTGCCAGGGGGTGAGTGACTGCAGTTACCGTCATTTCAGCTTTTAAGAAAGAGAAAGAGGCAGTTAAGGCACTGCAGCCAGTGCAATACGAGAAAAGACTCTATTTTAGAGGCACTTACACCACACACAAGCAATCTCCGGTCCAGCCCACCCTCCTGGAGCAGCCAGAGGAGCGAGTGCCTGCTCAGACAGCGAGGAGCAAGAGCAGCCCGAGAGCCGCAGCACTGGAGCCCTCCTGGGGCAAGAACACCCAGGCCGGGTGCACCTCGAGGTCCCCCATCGCCTGCAACCCCCCACCCAGAGGCAACACCGTCACAGCGATGGCTAACGAAGCTGGGGCAGCAGCTAGCGAAGCGCCAGCAGATGCTGCAACAGCCCCAGCCCTGCACAAAAGCTTCACTGGTTTTGAAGAGGATCCCTCGCAGGAACACGCAGCAGGAGCAGCAGAGAAAGGAGCTTTTCAAGACCTCACCAGCATCAATGGGAAGCGTTGGAGTCAGATCCCAGCTACCAGAGCCCTTTCAATGGGGCTTTACAGTGGAGATAAGTGGAAGAATTCAAAGGGGAACAAGAGCAGCTTGAAATTTAATGAGGAGGAGACGGGCAGCGGGGGATTGTCCTCTCGTTAGAAAACAGGCTGTAACGGCACGATGCCGCCCTGGCTCCACACACAAAGAGCCGATGGCCTTTGTCCGCTGACACTCACAGGTCCAGAGCCACTCCCAGCCACCCCACCAGCTCCCACAACTTCAGGTCACTCGGGGAGGGCCCCGAGGGGTGCAAGAGCCGCTCTTCAGACCTGGGCTCCCTTCACTGGAGGAGGCTCTAAAACACTTTTTATTTTGCAGCTGCTCCTGAGGTTAAGTACAAGCTGCTGAAAGTCCCATGCAAAGCCCCGACTCCTGCTACTCAGGGGGTGCCGCATCCCCTGAGCGCAGCAAGACCAGGCTCCCGGCAGCAGAGCCGGCGCCGACAGCATGGCATCTCCACCAGGACCCGCCCGGCTGATGCTCTCCATCACGGCAGAGCAGTTCCCCAAGCCCCTGGGAGCGCCTTGCCTGCACCTGAATTAACAGCTACTGACAGCTCCAGCGCACGCCGAGCCCAGGCTGTAATATTTTGGCACTTCACATCACAAAACGGTAAGATATTACCCATCAAGGGCTCTCCTGTTTCAAGGGCACGCACCACGCTGGGCATGACACCCACGGCAGAGCAGCTGAGCCATCGCACAGGGCACCACAGCCCCGGGAACCGCCCGACGCCTGGGACTTGTGCAAGAGCTGGGCCAAAGCACCATCTGCTGCACCACGGCTCGTGCCTCCCCGGGGAGCCCCACTACCCGGGCCGTGCCCTGCCGCAGCCCTGGCGCGCCCAGCATCACCTCCCTGCCCCACACCCACATCACTACGCACAGCCCCGGCACGGACACTGCCGTCCCAGGAGGCGCCGCGGTTGGGTGGACCCACGTAGGCACGTCCCCTCCTCAGTTAAGTTTGTTGATGTCATTTAGGGATGCTGCTGGGAGAGATGGGAACTTGCCACTCGTCCATGGGAAGGAGAACTGGCATCGTGTGACTAATCACAATAACTCCATCTGGATAAAACAACATAATAAGCATTATTTTGTTTAAAAAAGCACAAAGAACAAGTTGTCCTTTAAGAACATAATTGCAGGCTTTAAATTTAGGCTTCGAGGCTGGCAGCCTGTTCCCAGCTCCAGTCGGGCTGTCCAGAAACACGGGGTTTCGCCACCTGGCCCCGATGCTGCCGGAGGAGCCGAGGCAGCGGGGAGGGACGCCGAGCTGCTGAGCCCCGGCTTAATTTCTCCATCCAATTGCATTCCATCTGTAAAGTTCAGACGCTTCACAAGAAATTATCAACAACACCCGTCAGCACCCAGCCTGTCGGAGCAAGTTAATGATTTGTCACCAGGGCTCTGCCCGCGCGTCACAGCGATTACATTACAGCAGGGCTCCATACCACAGCCAAAGGTCTCTCCCCCGCCCCAGCAAAGCACACGCGCTTTATCCAGCCATCTGCCCCACCAAAAGACACACGGGACCACGGCGCATCCCACACCACGGGGTCCGGGCTGCCCCCTCCGAGGAGGGCACTGCTGCTCGCCCGCCTTAACCAGGTTTGATCAGATATTCAGCAAACACTGAGCATTTGGCAGGAGCCCACGGACTCGCTGGGTTCAGACGAGCGCAGCCATCGCGGGGCTGCCCGCTGACCACAGCACGAGGCTCCCGCCCCGTTTGCAAAGCGCTTTTGGAGCCGAGCGACCAAGGCATGCTGAAATGCCTCCCAGCCTGTCAGCAGCCACAGCAAAACCCATCAGGGCTGGCAGGCTTAGCAGGGTACTCCAGACCTCTGCCTAATTAGAAAAGTCTTCCTCCCCCTGCAGCCACCGAGGAGAGGGGGGAAGCGGCAGGGTCGAGAGGCTCTGTCCATCGAGGCACCTGCAGCTCCACAGCCAACCCAGCCTAAGCACAGACGTGGAGCTGAGCTGCTTAGGTCAAGTTTTAAGACTTCTTTGGAGAGGAAGTACCTGCACCTTCACACCCCCGCTGTCCTCCACCCGTGGGGAAGGGGGTAAAACCAGCCCTTCCAGAGCAGAGAATGCTGCAGCGGGTTGAGGGACCAGTGGCCCTGGTGTCCTCCTGCCCCAGCTGCTTCCACCCGCACAGACAGACCCGGGACACCGCAGGTCTCGTGGGGCTGAGAGCCACCACCCAGCTCTGTCCCACACGCCCTGTCTAGGGGGGAAAGTGCCAGCTGAAATCAAGGTAAAAGCTGAAGTCCAAGGCAGGCTGGTGCTGCTGTAACAGAAATTAAATTTCTTTTTAACTTGTGTTAATTAGAAGCCAGTCTAATTTAAACCTCCAAGACTAGCACAAGCCCCGGTACAGATGCTGCAATTAAAGTCTTTCAAGTTCTCTGCAAAGAGCCTCTGCTTTCCCAGGCTGCGGAGCGGGGCCAAGGGCAGCTCCGCTCCCAAAGGCTCTGCCACCACGAGCGGCAGAAGCGCCGTCTTAAATCCCAGAGATCTGGAAGTGCAATAAAAAGCCAGACCCATCAAGTGCTCCCACACCAAACCACAGCCCTGACCGGAAGCCATCGTCACCGGAACAGCCTCTGCTGAGAAAGCCAGAGCCATGCAGCTGCACCGCAGCCCCTGCCCCGGCTGCGAGAGCCGATTAGGGATTTCAGGTGGGGGAAACAAAGGGGAGAGTTAACGGGATTAGGACAGTGCTGAACATTACACTGGTCACGCCGCTGGGACCAGAGGGGAAATCCTCCAAGGTCCCCAGCTGCAGCCAGGCCACCAGCCGCCCGCACTGCTGAGGTGGGCGATGCTCCGGGCACGGGGCACAAAATCACTTGCGTGCCCAGCCCTGGCAGACCACCCCCCAGCAGCCCGGCTCGGCCCCACCGGGATGCGCAAGTTTCCTGCAGCCGGTGAGGACACATCGCGTTTCCCAGACAATAGACTGTAAACGCCATTGTCTGGAAGCGAGGGCCCCGCCGAGGCCGCCCCACCTTCCCCCAGTGCCCCGCAAGCTCCCTGAGCACTGGGGACCCACATCACCCCCAGCACCCAGCCCTGGAGGGGAAAACACCCCTCAGCCACTGCTGCCAGGAGCTCTGTGTGTTCCCATCCTGATGGCCAACTTGTTTAAGCCAAATCAGCAGTGAAATGGGTTTTTCATGACACTTTATGGAAATCCTCCTGAGCGATGAGCGATTACAGGCTTCAGAACCCTCCCAGCCGCCTCTGATAAAACACCGTCAAGGACACAGAAAGGGGCCTTCAAACCTCCCCAGCCCTGTCACCAGCGGGGCCAGACGCCCACTGTCCCCGGAGCGGGGCCAGGAGCAGAACCCGCAGGCACCGCACCCGCCCTGGACAGGGATGACAGCCCTGAGCAAAGGCCCCCGGCTCCGCTCCAGCCCCATCCCCGCGGCAGCTGGCAGCGAGACGCTTCGCCTCCGGCTCCCCGCCAGCCCGATGGCAGATGGACCCGAGACCACCGGGTGTCAGGGCTGGCAAGCGGCACCAGCACCAAAACCAGCGTGACGTGGGCTGGAGCAGGAGGTGCAGCAACTGCGGGGGCCGGACCCAGCTGGGTCACAGCGTGTCCCCAGCTCCCCTCAGCCTCCCAGCACAGGGAAGCCAACCGGGAGCATTGCCCCTGACGTGGGGCTCACCCAGGCACCCCAAGAGCACCGTGGGAACGCCAGGGGGGTGCAGGGATGCTGCAGCCTGGCAAGAGCAGGTACAGGCTGCGGCTGCCTTCAGACCGTGTGGGCATGACAGTGGCCCGGCTCACCCAGGAGCGTCCCTGGCAGGCGGCCGTGCCCTCCCCGCCTCATTCATGCTCCTCTCCCAGCACAAACATCTCGCCGAGCTGCTTGCAGACAGCCTGTGTTTTACCTCTCCGGGCAACTCCCAGCATAGCTTCGGCATTATCCTTTCATCTGTGCTGTAAACCTGATTAATTAAGCTAATCACTCAGCTAACGCAATTAAAGTGCTCTCTCCCCTCCAAGCACCAGGACAAAAAGCCGAGTTTCGCTCCCCGCACGGACAGCCGCTAGCGGCCGCTCCCGGCGGGCTCGGCTGGGAAACCCCCGGCCGAGCAGAGCGGGGACCCAACGCTCCTCCATCCCGCGGCAGGGCCACCCCGACCCCTTCTCGACCCTCCGGGACCCCCAGCCTAGGACAGCGCTTTGCTGTCCCGAAGGCTGGAGGCGAGGGGCAGCCCCCGGCGCCGCGGGGCTCCGCTGCGGCCTCGAGTGGGCGCGGCACCAGGTGCGGCTCGGGGGCCGCCGCACCGAGCAGCCACGCTTTACGTAAGAGCCCCAGGGCCACCTGGGCGAGCAGCGTGCCAGGGCCTCGCCCGCAGTCCCGCCACCGCCTCGCCCGCAGAGCCGTCACTCCGGGAGCGCCCGGGCGGTGCCGGGGACGAAGCCGCCGCCTCGCACCGGGATGCGGGGGCGCAACTTGCAAACTCGCTCCCGCAGCCCCGGGCGGGGACCGGGACGGCGCGGCCGCGCGCGGGAGCTCGCCCCGGGGACCCGCCCGACCGGTTCCGCGAAGGCTGGGCTCGGCCGACGACAAGCGCGGTGCTCGCCACAGCCCCACGCGAGACAAGCCGGACTCTCACCCAGCCCCGGGCGGCGGCGGGACCGACCCGGGGCGCCCGGTGCTGCCCCAGCCCGCCTCGGTACCCCGGACACCGAGGTCCTCCCAGCCCCGGCTTGCCCCAGCCTCCCCCGGCCCGGTGCCCCCCGCCCATCGCCGCTCACCTGCGCGGCGCGGCCCGTGCGCGGTCTCTGCCCCCCGCCCCGCTCCTGCCCGAACAAAAGGCGAGCAGCGCCCCGCGCACCGCCCCGCCCCGCCCCCGGCACACGCCCCGCCCCCCCAGGGCCGACAGCGTTCTATTGGGTCTCCCGCACGCCCGTCAACCCCTCGGCGCGCCGGGCACCGCCCCCGCCGGACGTGTTTATCCGCTCTTCATTGGCGGGGGCGCGGCCACCCCGCCCTTGGCCGGCAGGCGATTGGACAGCGGGGCGAGGTGGGCGTGGCGCGGTGGTGGGTGGGGATGGGCGCGACCGAGTGGGGGGGACCACCTGGGTGACGTCACTGGGCGGGGCGACTGGGGCGGGGAGAGGCGGGGCTGGGGCGGGGCCAATGACGCTCCCCGGGGCAGGGACGGGGCCGGGACATACCTGGGCAGGGCGGGGGCAACCCCGGGGGTGCGGGGACCCCCCCCACCGCGGGCGGTGGGGTTGGTGGGTCCCCGGGGCTGCGTGGGGTGCGGGGACCCCTGTGAGGGAGCTCGGGCCCCCCCCGGGCCTCGCCCCTGCGTGTCCCCCTCCCCACGCAGCCCCGGTGTCGCCCATGGGCCGCAGACACCCCGGTCCCGCGGGGGCTGCAGCGTTGCCCTGCGGTCAGCGCTAGTACGGGGCGAGGCAGGGGGCTCGGGGCTGCCCACCGCTAGTTCTGCCACCCCCCGGTTGTCCTTCCCGTGCCTGCCTGCCCCGGCCTGGCCGGGACGCCGTTAGAGCCCACGTGCCGTGGGTGCTGTGTGGGCCACCCCTGCATCAGACACGGCATTTGCATCGATGAGCGCCTGGGCGCGGAGCGGACAGGGGGGCAGCGGTGGGGCAGCGTCCAGCCCTGGAATGTCACCCATCCCTGGGAAGACACTCCACACCGCCCGGGTGGGGAAACCGAGGCAGGAGCCCGACAGCAGCAGCGAGAGGCGCTGGGGAAGGGCTAAGGTGCTGACAGTGGCCTGCGTCACCCGGTCCCTGGCCAGACTGGTCCAGCCAGGTGCTGCTGCTGTGTCCCGGCTCACCCGCTCCCCGCCAGCCCCGGGCGAAGCCTCCGTCACCCAGCACCCGAGTCACCAATGACCACCCGGTGCCAGGGCACGTCCCAGCCCACAGCGGGGATCCCCAGGCCTCCTGCTCCCCAGATTTGGGGCTGGGGGCGAGGGGACACCTCCTGCACTCCCGCACCGTCAAGCCTCTGCGCAGTCCTCTGCCACATCTGGCCGCGGGTGCTGACTCAGTCGGGAAATCCCAGCTCTGGAGGGAGGCAAGAGACGGAGCTTCAACGGTTCTGCAAGAAACCGGGATTTCATCGCTGAGCACAGAGCGGGGGGGTCCGAGGCACAGAGAGAGGAGGAGAGGGACACCCGGCGCGGCACGGCACAGCATGGCACAGCACGGCTGAGGTGACGGCCAAAAAACTCACATAATGTTCCTTCTTGGTCAAGGTCGGGGGAGGCCAGGAAGCAGCGCTGCCTCACGACGTTAACCCACGGAGTCTGGCAGGCTCAACCCCCACAGCCCACCCCCACATCCCCACTCATGCCCCTGCACCCCACCTCTGCCGCCCAGCCCCTCCACACTGCCCTGCACACCCTGCGGGATGGTGGCCACATTTGCAGCCCCGGCCACCGCTGGGGTCGCACCGCCGGTCGCTGCTCCTACTTGGCGCTCCCGGGAGAGTTAGACCCAGCCAGCACCTCTGCACCCGGCGGCTGCGGTGGGAGCAGCGAGGGCACCCCAGTGACCCTGGCCTGGGGCTGCGAGAGGCTTCGCCCGGCACCGGCAGCAGAGCAGGGTGTGAGCCGTGTGCCCCGATGTGAGTTTGGGGCTGGTGAGGGGACGCTGTGCTCAGGTGCGCGTCAGCACAGGGCGAGGCCCCGTGGGCCCTGTGCCACCCTCGCCCGGCTCGCTGGGAAGATAAACAAGCCCTCGTTCCCCAGGCCGCGACACCAGCGCGTTGGGCCGAGCGCTTCCCGCTGATCTGGGCATGAGTGCCGCCGGCCGCACCCCGCCGGGCTGGCACTGCCCGCCCGAGGGTGGCTGTGACCATCGGTGACAAACCCTGCTCCTCCCGGGGGACAGGACAGCCCTGCCCTGTGCAGGGGTGCGACAGGCTCCCGCCGCCAGTGCTGCCTGCCCTCAGCTCTGCCCCAACTCCTGCCCATGGGCCTGGGTGCCCAGCCCCGTGCCCTGTTGCAGTGCCCAGCCCCGTGCGGGGAGGACAGGGCTGGGAAAGCCCTGGTAAATGGGTGCTCCAGGGCAGGGCAGGGTGGGGTGCTGGCAGCCTCTCCGCCACCCCCTTCCTTCCCTTCCCTTCCCTCCCCTGGGGCCAACGCCATGATTCAGCCTCTTGGTTTCAGTCCTCGTAGCCAACTTCCACCGGGAGCGGGAGTGGGAATGCGCCGGCGCAGCGGGGAGGAGCGGGGCAGCTGCATGCTCCCGACACCCCGTGCCCAGGGCAGGCGCGGGCTTGTCAGCAGCGACAACGGCCTCCGAAATGGGCTGCGAAACGCCCTCAGGGACCCCCAGCTCCCCAGGAGCCTGGCTGCTCTCATGGCCCCCAGGGTTCCCTGGCCTCATGATCCATCCCGCAGCCACACTGGGTCTCCTGCACTTTTTGGGGGCATCCAGGTCCCCAACCCATCCCTCCTCCTCCCATGGCAGGGCCTCTACCACCCTGAGCACCCAGCTCCTGCGGCGGCAGCACCCACCAGCCCCAGCCCAGGGAGCCCCGAGGCAGAGGCAGCCGTGAAAAGACTGGTCCAGATTTTATTAAAAGTTCAGCACCAGTAAATATAATAAAACAAGGCCACTGTGCAAGTTGGGAAGTATTAAATTAATGGAGCTTAAGGCTACAGAGGGCTGGTGTGGCAGAAATTCAAGGCACACGCAGGTCATGGGCGATACAGCCTCACCAGGCTGCAGCCACGCGGCAGCATGGGGACACCAGAACACCGTGAGCCCCATGGTAGCACCGGGCCGTGGGCTCTGAAGGGACCCTGGGGCTCTCGGGGCCGGAAGTGGGCTGGGAGGATGGAGGCACCAAGGTAGGAGCCATGGGGAGCCCCGAGGATGGGCAGGATCGGCAGGCATGCCTGGCTCCAGCAGCACCATGCATTGCTCCCAGAGCAGAGGCAGCCCCCCGGACCCCTGGAGACAACACAGGGGTCAGTCCTGACCCACCAGCCCCAGGTCCTGGGAAGGAGCTGAGGGACACAGGAAACCCCAGGGCACCGCTGCTGGCCAGGGCTCCTGGGGACATCGGGGACAGGGGTGGCCCAGGGGAGGTCCTGGGCAGGCAGGGGGGTTCAGCAGTGCCGGTGCTCCCTGGTGGGAATCGGGCTGCGCTCAGGGCAGCAGATGTCCAATGGCAAAGGCAGCCCTACCGCAGGGCACCGGGCAGGATCAGCCCTGCCCCGCCAGCCTGAGTTCCTGCGTGGCGGCTGGCAGGAACCCGACGCCTGGCGTCCCCGGGATGGCACCACAGGGCCACCCACTGCTGTCCAGCTCCGCCGGGGCTGGGCACCCCGTTGCCTGGCTCATTGCAGGGTCTCTGAAAACAAGGAGAGTTCAATGGCACCAGGTCACGGGCAGCAGCCCCCCACCCCTCAGCACAGCCCCCAGCATCAAGAACCTTGGTCAGCTTTGTCCCCCTTGGTCTTGGGCTCATGCCACCACTCTGCGAAGAAGCCCTCCTCGTAGTCGCCTTCACCCTCAAACTCGCTGTCAGAGGGCAGGTCCTGCGCCTCCAGCCCCTCACCACCATCCACCTCCATCTGCAGCACAGGATGGGCAGGAGGAGGCAGGGGGGCTTGCCAGCCTCTTCTCCAGGGCTGGTTTGGGGGTTGGACCCCCGTCCTGAGGAAGTACCCGGCCCCGAGGTACCCACAGCACCACCTGCACCCCCAAAAGCACCCGTCTGCATCCACAACGGGGCCATTGTTTACCTCATCGTCAGCCTGCAGGTACTGCCGGGCGAAGTCCAGCATCTTCTTCTGGGCGGCTGTCCGGTTGTGGTAGCTCACAGCTTCCTGGACATAGGGAGGGAGCGGGAACCACCTCAGACCCTCTGGCACTGGCAGAGCCACAGGACAGCGGGGCTGGGGGGTCCTCACCAGCCGGGGCTCAAAGTCCTCCTCCTGCAGGTGCCAGCGCTCGCGGTGGAAGCGGTAGTAGACCAGGTTCTGCTGCATCACTGCGTCGTCTGGGTCGAAGAGCATGTAGCTGGAGACGCTGCGCACCGCGTCCCGCACGTCGTTCACTGCGGGGAGCAGTGCTGGGTGACGTGGGTGGCGACACCCTGCCCAGGACCCGCAGGACCGTGGGGTTCCCAGGGGGCACAGCCCCCTGTTCCCACTGGCACTCACGCTTGTAGTAGGCGAACTGGAGGTAGTGGTACATGGTGGCCACGAACTTCTCCACGAAATAGCCACCCACGTTGGGGGTGAGCTCGGTCTCGCAGTCCACCTTGCACTGCAGCACGCTCACAAAGTGGTCTGCGATGGCGGGGTAGAAGTCCTTGAACTCCTGCAGCTCGTGGGCACCCTCGCAGCTGGCCAGGCAGTCCTCGTACGCCTTGTAGTACTCAGCCAGCGCCTGCTCCATGTCGGCCGCGCTGCTCCGGAAATCTCCGTTGTTGTACAGCTTCACTGACCGCACAAATATTGGCTGCCGGGGACCAAGCGGGCACTGCTCACCACCTCGCCGGGCACCGCAGCCCTGCTCTGCCCGCCAGCAGCACCGACCTGCCCTGCTCCCCCGAGGTGGCTCCGTCCCCAGCACGGGACCCACACAGATGCTTTTTCTGGGGCAGCACAGAGCGACCAGGGGTCAGCGAGAGAGAGCTGCTTCCCTTGGGGTTCGGCAGGATCAGGCACACACCGAGCCCCCGGGAGCCCCGCTCCTGACCCAGCCCCGTCCCCGCCTCACCTCGTAGGGCTGAGCCTCCAGGTCAACCAGGTATTCATCCACATCCAGCATCGTCCTGTAATAGTTCAGGTACTTCAGGGTCATCTCGTGCTTGGGGTTCTTCTGCAGGAAGGTGTGAGCAGCGGACACTGCTTTCTCGATCTTATTTGACTGGGGAGGGAGGAAGAGCCAGTGCAGCAGCCCACTGTGGGGGCAGCCAGGGCCGATGCTGTGGCCGTGGAGGGCTCAGCACCCAGCCAGTCCCTGGGCCCACAGCGCAGACGGCTGATCCTTGAGGGGGTGAATAGACCAGCACCCCCAGTGCCAGCCCCGAGCCAAATCATCCACTGGATGGACAGACAGCATCTGGGACCATGGACAACACAGGCAAACCCAGCCTCACCAACCTCCCCCTCTGTGCCTGTGGGGGGCACAGGGACAGCTCAGCTCCTCATGGACCCCCAGGTCCAGCCAGGAGTGATTCACATGATGTGGGTTTGATCCACGGATCCGCTCCTCTCTGCTGCCAGCCTGGGCAAGCTGCCCCCACTTCCCCACTGCTTTATGAGTTCTCGGGTTGCAGCTTCGGGGGAGCGGACTGGGGGGGTTGAACAAACCGTCCCTGAGATGGGTTTTGGCCAGGGCAGGCAGGAGGAAAAGGCATTAAGGCTCCAGGCCAGGCTGTCCCTGGCTACCACCAGCTGAGCGGGGCAGCAGCGCTGAGCACTAACGCAGCATCTGCACGAGCCGCCGGCCAGCAGCACAGCTCGGGACCCGACCAGCACGGGTGCCTGGGGAGGGGAGCATCCCCGGCCAGAGCTGCTCTGGCCAAGGGAGGGTCACCCCGGGACGATGCCTGATGAAACCTCCTCCACGTCTGCACCGTGAGCTGATTGAGTGCTTCTCCCTGACGGAGCATGCAGACACGTGTCCCGCAGCGATCACAGTGGGACTGGCCACCCCTCCGGCGTCCCCCTCCCCAGGCAGCGCTCTGCCCAGCCTGGGGGACCTTGGGGAACCAGGGCAATGCGAGGCGAGGTGCGGGGACACCACCACAGGAGCCCCCAGTCCCGGACGCACCCCTCACGTCCTGCCTGATGCATCCCAGATGATGGTGACGTGCCACAGCGCAGGGGCACGATGGAGGGACTGGGGGCGGGGGGTATGCCAGATGAGTTCAGGACAGACGTACACAGGGTTCAGGGGGTGCAGCTCAGGGGTGCAGGCTGGTGGCGTAGGATGGGGGCACAGCATGGGGATGCAGGACGGCGGGATGACAAGATGGGGGTGTCGAAGAGGAGGTACAGGACGAGGGGCACAGGACAGGGGTGCAGGATGGCAGCGCGGGACAGGGGCACAGAACAGGGGTTAGGGACGGGGGTGTTCCCTGCTGCGGGGGCAAGATGGAGGGTAGCAGAGGAGGCGCAGAGCAGAGCGGTGCAGGACCGAGGCACAGGATGCCCCCCCCCTCCCCCGCCTCCGCCACGAGCCACGTTGCGCGGGATTTGCGCCTCACCTTGAAGAGCGCGTAGTGCAGGTACTGGTAGGGCAGCCGGCGCTGGAAATCGCGCAGAGTTTGCGCGGGGGGGTAGCGCAGCTGAAAGACGGGCAGGTCGCGCTTGCAGGCGCGCAGGCAGCCGGCCCGGCGCAGCAGCCGCCCGAAGAGCTGCATCTCCCGCTCCCACTCCAACGCCGCGGGAGGGTCCCCCTCCGCCGGCGGGTCCCCGTCCGCGGACGCGGAGCAGCGGCGGTGGCAGTGCGCCTCGCTGTCGCGGAGCAGGCGGTGGAGCCGCAGGCTGGCCTCCAGCTCCCGGGCGCTCTCTGCCCACCGCGCGTCCGCGTACTGCGCCAGCGCCCGCGCGTAGGCGCGCTGCAGCGGCTCCAGCGCGGCCGCGGGGAACCCGCGCACGCTGTACTGCTCGTACTGCGCCGCGCAGAGCCCCGCCGCCAGCAGCAGCAGCGGCAGCGCCAGCGCCGCGCCGCCCATCCCCGCCGCCGCCGCGCACCGCTCCGCGCAGCCCCGCGCAACGCCCCGCGCAGGGGGCGGGCGGGCGGCGGGGAAGGGGCGGTGCGCGCCGGGCGCGCAGGGTCTTAGTGCGGCTCTGCGCGGCGGGCGCAGCCCCCGTCGGCTGCGCGCAGCGGGGCCGCGCCGTCCCCGCGGCTCGGGGTCTCCCCGCGCCGTTCTCTGGGAGCGGGGCCCGGCGCTGCGGAACGGGCTGGGCTGGAGAGGACGCTGCGCCGCTCCCCCGGGGCGCCCTCGGGGCCGCACTGCGCTGTCCCGGGCAGCCGGCCGGACCCCCCAGCTCGGCCGTGCCCGGAGCCGGTGCCAAGCCGGCGGCCGCCCGCGCCGCGCCGTGCCAGCGCCCAGGGCTGCGCCGTGCCAGGCCTCGGCACGGCCGCGCTGGCCCCGGCCCAAGCCCAGCGCTTCGCTGCCGGCTGGACAGCGGCACCGAGGGCTGTGACAGCGGGGGCGGGAGCCAGGACACCGCCAGTGCTCCCTCCCGCGGGGCAGAGGCTGTCGGCGGTGCCCAGCACGCTGAGAACCCGCCGCTCCAGAGCAGCAGGCTGGCATGCCGTCGGCCCCGAGTAAGCGGCCGCTCGCCCCAGGGTCAGGCCCTGACCCTGCCGTGCCGTGGGGAGAGCCCCGGGCTCCCGTGGGGAGCGCCCCGGGCTCCCGTGGGGAGCTGCAGAGCACCCCGGCTCCGGGCCCGGGGGAGCCGACAGCGCTTGGCTGGAGCGTCCGCTCTCCCTGGGGGGTTTGGGGGCGCGGGGCTGTGGGGCCGTTCATGAGCATTCGAAGCTGCTCCTGTCCGGGAAAGACTCTCGGAAGGGCAGTTCCACGTTTTTAACCACCACCGCTCGCTAAAGCAGCCATCAGCAGCAGACCGGAGAGCGGGAGGCGTCACTAAACCGCCTGTCTGCTGTGTAAACTGCGCGAACGCCGCGTCTGCTCCGCCGAAGGGCCGGGGCCGAGCAGCGGCGGCCCGAGCGGAGCAGCCAGGGCCCGGCCGGCGCGGCAGAGGCTGCCGGGAGGCGCGCGGCAGCGCTAGGACCCGGCGGGACGGGACGGGACGGCGCCTCCGGCTGCACGAACTTGCTTCCGCAGAGCTCGCTGCAGCTTCTTCCTTGCAGAAGGCACTGCACACATTCCCCCCCCCCCCAAAAAAAAAAAAACCAACCACCCAGAAACATTCCTGACGTGGGACTTCGCCGCGGTGGCTGTTCCCGCCGGCCCCGCTGCCGCCGGCCGGAGGCGATCGCCCCGGCGATGCCACGGGGCGGCTGGCGGCGGGAGCGTGGTCGGCGAGGCCGAGGCGCCGGGCCCGGACACGTGTACAGAAATCCCAGATCCCCGCCAGGCCGGGGCCGGGCAGCGGCCGCGCTGGCCCCACCTCTCGCTTCCCCCGCCGAGCCTTCCGCCGCGCCAGCGCCATGGCCCCCGGCAGCCTCATCTTCCTCCTCAGCATCCTGGGGGCCCTGGGGCTGGGCGACCCCGGTCCCCTGGAAGACGTGGTGATAGACAGATACTATATCCCCAAAATCTGCCTGCGGGAAGTCCAGATGGGGGATTTCATTCGCTACCACTACAATGGGACCTTTAAAGATGGCAAAAAGTTTGACTCCAGGTATCGCCCTCGGCTCTTTCCCGAATGCATGCGGCCCCGGCCAGCCGTGAGCTGCGGGGGGGGTCCCTGCATGCCTTCCTGCCCGCCCGCGGCCCCGGCCCCCCTCGCATCCCCCAGGGTCAGCAGGCAGCGAGGCCGGGAGCGGGCAGCTGCCTGCCCGGGCCAGCCCCGGGCCCCCCAGCTTTCACCCTAAGGGGGCTCTTGGCGGGCGCTGGGGCGAGGACGGGGAGCCCTGTACACGTGTCACCCCGGGGGCCCTGGCGTGGCCCTGGGCGAGCTGCCGAGCGCAGCCCCCCGGCCCGCGCTGCAGCCCCTGCCCGGGCACCGAGAGCAGGGGGTAGCCTGCAGAGCCCTCAGCTCCGGGGTGCTGCGGAGCACGGGGGAGCCCGTCTCGGGCACGGGCAGGATTCGGCCCTATGTGAGACACGCTGCTCTGAGGAACATGTTTCTGCCTGCGCTGCCCAGGCAGGGAAAGCGCTCAAAGCCCTTTGAAACGTGGCAGCGGCGAAAGCCGGCCGTTACCTAAGAGCCTTGGCTTTGGCTGGCCAAGGATTTCCCCAGCCTAAGCATCGATCCTGCTCTGCTCACGCTGGCTGAAAACCCGGTCATGTTGGTGCAGACCACCGCGAGCAGGAGGAGGGTCAGGGACACAGCGAGAGGACGGGAACAAACTGGGCTGTGCTGGGGCTCAGCCCCAGCCCCCTACAGGAACCACAACTTTCCAGACGGGCACCATTCAGAGCCCTGGAAAGCGAAGGGCTTCTGCTCCGGGTAAATGGGTCTCGTCTTTCCCGTGAGCACGAACGGGGAAAAAAGCAGCTGCCACAGGAGCCCGGGGACATCCGCTGCTAAAATAATTCCCCGTCCTGGCTACTGCAGCGTGCTGCCAGGAGAAAGCATCAGCTGTGCGTTACAGGGGTGAAGGAGTTAAATTTGTCTGAAATGGCTCCAGTTGCTTCTTGGAGTATTTTAAGCGTTAAAAATAAAAACAAATTTCCAGTTTAAAAACGAGGCCTGGGACGTTTTCTTTCCTCCTCGCTGCACAAGCTCCAAACGTGCCCTATGCCGAGTGGTTTGGAGGCAGCGGAAACCCCGGGCGCTGCCGGCCTCCAGCCCCGCTCCCCGGGTGAGGTCTGGGAGGGTGCTGATGGGTCCGATCCCAACTGAAAGCACCACCCGCCTCCTCGGCACCCAGCGGGCCCGATGCCATTCCCCCACCTTCAGGGTGTGCAGGGTCAGGCCAGAGCCCGGACTGGTGCGGCGGGAGGCAGCGCCGCCCGGGCAGTGCAGGATTGATCCCGCCAGGATCCATGTTTTGGAGCTGGGGGAGGCGGCACCCGGGAGCCCTGCACCATCCCTTGGTGTTCACAGGGTTCATGGTTTGGCTCCGGATCCGCCCCGAGCCTTCGGCGCGGGCACTGCGCACCCCCAGCGCCAGCAACGTTGGGGGCTTCGCCCTTTGCCGCGCCCTGATGGGTCTGTCCCTTCGCCCCAGCTACGACCGAGGGGCCACGGTGGCCGGCGTGGTGGGCGTCGGGCGGCTGATCACTGGCATGGACCGGGGCCTGCAGGGCATGTGCGTGAACGAGCGGCGTCACCTCATCGTGCCCCCCCACCTGGGCTACGGCAGCATCGGCGTGGGTAAGGGGCCGCGGCACAGCGGGGGGAGCTGCCCCCCGGGGCTGGCGTCAGCAGGGACAGAGGTCCTGGGACCCACTGGCAGGCGCTGGCGAAGGGCAAGTGGTGCCCAAACAGGGCATCCAGGAACAAGGGGTCCTGCCGCCTGCGGGCTCTGCTGCTTTCTCGGGCACTGGCACGTGTGGCCAGCAGCCCCAGGCAGCCGCTGGCTCGGTGCTGGTCCCACCTAAGGTGCTCTGTCCTCGCTGCCGCCCCTTTAGCAGGGCTGATCCCCCCAGACGCCACCCTGTACTTCGACGTCGTCATGCTGGACATCTGGAACAAGAATGACAAGCTGCAGATCTCCACCCTGTCCAAACCGGAGCACTGCAACCGCACGGTGCAGAGCTCGGACTTTGTGCGGTACCACTACAACGGCACGCTGCTGGACGGCACCCCCTTCGACTCCAGGTACGGGGCACCAGCGCTGGGTGCACCCTTGCCTTGGGGCTGGGGGCACTGGGCATGGCAGGGACCGGGGACACGGGCCTGGGGCAGGACTTGGGGGCCCACGCTGCGCCCCAGCCAGAGCAGCCTCCCTCGTGCTCTCTCTCCCCACACCCCGGCCGTGCTGGTGCAGCTCTGTGCCCCCCAGACCAGCCTCCTGCCTGGCATCACCCAGGCTGGGGGAGCTGGTGTGGCCCCAGAGCCACCCCCCCGCCCCCATTCCTCCCCTCCAGCTACAGCAAGGACAGCACCTACGACACCTATGTGGGCACCGGCTGGCTGATCAAGGGCATGGACCAGGGGCTGCTGGGCATGTGCGCTGGGGAGAAGAGGAGCATCATCATCCCCCCATTCCTGGCCTACGGGGAGAAGGGCTACGGTGAGTTGGGCATCACCCCACCGTGCCCAGCCCCTTCCCTCCTGGCTCTGCGCAGAGCCTTGTCTGGGCTGACCCGTGTCCCCTCCCCAGGGACCACAATCCCACCGCAGGCGTCTCTGGTGTTCAGCGTGCTGCTGGTGGACTTCCACAACCCCAAGGACGGTGTCTCCCTGGAACAGCTGGAGGTGCCGGAGTCCTGCAAGCGCAGGGCTGTGACCGGGGACTTTGTCCGCTACCACTACAATGGGACGCTCATGGATGGGACGCTCTTCGACTCGAGGTGCGGGGAGGGAAGCAGCCGAGTGGGGAGATCCCCTGATGTCCTCTCCTGCCCCGTGCTCAGCAGCTGCCTGCGAGGAGAGGCTGGAGAATCGAGGGGGAGGTGGAGTAGAGGCTGGTAGTGGGGCTGGTAATGGCTGTGTGCTGCAGCCTGAGGAGCAGGGCTCGGCTCCTGCGGGAGCAGGGCAGGGGCTGGGAGAAGGGCTGTGGGCTGGGGTGCGAGGGGAGGGGATTGATGGGCCAGGCTGTCATGCACGATGGTGCTGGGGGTTTCTCTCGTTGCAGCTACTCCCGCAATCACACCTACGACACCTACATCGGGAAGGGATACATCATCCCCGGCATGGACCAGGGGCTGCAAGGGGTCTGCGTAGGAGAGAGGCGGCGGGTGGTCGTCCCCCCACACCTGGCTTACGGGGAGAACGGAGCAGGTAAAGGGCAGCCCCGTGGGGTCCAGCATGCCCCGGGCTGGGCATCACCCGCACAGTGAGGGTCTGACACAGGCGTCACGGGCAGGGGAACGGCTGACACCGACGTGCAGAGGCAGGGCTCCGAGGGACAGACACGTCATGGGGCACGGGAAGGAGCAGGGAAAGGCTTTACCAGCTTTGCAGAGCTCCAGCAGCTCTCCCAGCAGCTCTCCTCATCCTCCTTCCAGGGGACAAAATTCCCGGCTCAGCCGTGCTCATCTTTGATGTCCACGTCATCGACTTCCACAACCCTGAGGACCCGGTGGAGATCGAGACCGTGTACCGGCCTGAGGGCTGCAATGTCACCACCCGCAACAGGGACTTCATCCGCTACCACTACAACTGCTCCTTGCTCGACGGCACCAAGCTCTTCTCCTCGTGTGTGCTTGCTCGCGGGCTGAGCAGGGGGCAGGCGGGCACCGGGGCAGCACTTGGAGCATCAGCTCTGCAACAGGCAGCTCCGGCTGTGCGGCCACGGGGCAGCCGGGACTGTGCAGCCGGGTGGAGGGTGCGGGATTTGGGGGCACAGTGGGATGAATGGTGCAGGGGCTTGGGGCGTGGTGGTGAGGAGGGTGTGGGACTTCAGGGCACGGCAGGATGGCAGACGTGGCGTTTTGGGGCACGGCGGGATGGAAGGTGTGGGATTTGGGGGTATGGCGGGTCTGAGGGGCTTCCTCAGCCACGTGGTCTTCTCTGTGCCTCCTGCAGCCATGACTACGAGAAGCCCCAGGAGGTGACTCTGGGGACCAACAAGGTGATCGAGGGCCTGAACAGTGGCCTCCTGAACATGTGCGCGGGGGAGAGGCGGGTGCTCATCATCCCTCCCCACCTGGGCCACGGCGAGAGCGGAGGTAGGGGAGGGGTGGCACAAACCGGGGGGTTCTGCCTTGCTGAGCCCTAAACTACCCTATTGCTGTGCTCCTGCACCCCCTCGCCCCGGCTGGGGCTGGGAGGGTTTCACCCATCAGCGGCCAGCGCTTTGCCTGGTCCCCGCGGTGCAGCCACCTCTGCTTGTTTTCAGCCCGAGGGGTGCCAGGCAGTGCCGTGCTGCGCTTTGAGGTGGAGCTGATCTCCATGGAGGAGGGGGTTCCTGAGGGCTACCTCTTCATCTGGCATGGGGACCCGCCGGCAAGCCTCTACGAGCAAATGGACCTGAACAAGGATGGGGAGATCCCCGCCGATGAGGTGAGCAGGGCCCTGAGTGCCGCCAGACCGCGGGATTATGGGGTGCAGGAGGAAACGGGAGCGCAGGGGACCCCACCCAAAGGGCACTGCTGACCCTGGGCACTAGGGAGCCTGTGCAGGAAAATCAGCCCAGCCCAGAGCATTGCTGCCGGATGGGGCAGGGCTGGGAGTGGGCAGGGACACCAAGGGCAGCCCGTGCTCGTCCCTGCCCCGTCCTCCTCCTCGCTGCTGCCCTTGGCATGGGCCGTGGGGCTCCCTGCGTGCCCAGTGCCGGCTGTGCGGGGCAAAGCAGCATCTCTCCCCTCTCCACGCTGCAGTTCTCCACCTTCATCAAGACCCAGGTGGCAGAAGGGAAAGGCCGCCTCATGCCGGGCTCTGACCCGGAGAAAGTCATCGCCGACATGTTCAGGAACCAGGACCGCAACCAGGATGGGAAGATCACCGCTGAGGAGCTGAAGCTGAAGTCAGATGAGGACCAGGAGAAGATCCACGAGGAGCTCTGAGGAGCAGACCCTGCTCTACCCTGGAGACAAGACTCGCCCTGGCCATGCCGTGGCCGGTCCCCCCCACTGGCTGCCCCAGGAATCTGCCCCTGCCCCTCCCCAGCCCTGTAGAGGGGCATATTTTGATTATTTTTCCTCCCCTATTATTTAACCGAGGGTTTTTTGACGTGTTGCTCCTGGGCAGGAAAACTCGTCAACCCCCCGCTAATAAACCCAGGCAAGAAGGTGGGAAACAGCCACATTCTTGGGAGTCTCGACACCCCACAGGGACAGCAGCACCCACTTCCACGCAGGGCCCGTCTCCTTGTGTTCCCCGGCTCTGCAGACGATACGTCTGCCGTGAAGCAGGGCCCGACCCCAGGTCCCTGCCCTGCCCCGCTCTGCTGCCACACCCCGCTTCAACCCCCTGCTCAGCTCCCCACGGAATGGCCGGGGCAGCAGCGTCCCCTCCCCGAGACCCTTCATCCTCAGCCAGCGACTGCACGTCCCGCTCCAGCCTCCTCCCTCCTCGCCTGCCCAAGCTGCCTCCTGGGGCAGGGGGTCCTCTCCACTTCTACCGCAGCATTTTGTAGTTTAGGGTCGGGGTTTGGGGTTTTTTTTATATACGCATATAAAATTCTTTAGAGAGGAGAAATAAAGAGAAGCCCTTCATGCCAGTCCCTGCTGCTGGCCCAGCCTCGGCTCCCCACTGCCATCCTCCCCGGGGTGAGGCTGGAGGGGGCTCAGGTTCCCAGGGCAAAACCCCGATTACCCCACAGGCACCCGCTGTTCCAGAAAGCCCAGGCCCCCAGACAGCGGGGATGGGACCTGGCAAACCCCCTGTCAGCTGGGAGAAGGAAAACAGAAATCCTCTCCCAGCCAGGCCCTCAGGGAGCAGCATCGTCCCCAGCCGCATCCTCGCCCCCTGCAGCAACAGCCCTCAGTGACAGAAAAATCAGCCCGTAACTCGGCGCGCTCAGGTTTGCCAGTTGTGACCAGCACAGCTCCGTCACCTCCCACCGCTCGAAAAGCTTTCGCACGGTGTGTCTCGCAGAGAGAGAGAGAAAAGAAATGCAAGAGCAGAGCCGTGCAAAGGGTCAGCGCGAACCCCTCCAGCGATGACTTCCACCTTGCACCAAATAAATAATTTCTACTGGTTTCCAAGGAGCTGCCATTGTCTCAGGTTACTTTGCCACGGAACATTCCTGCGTGTCGGGGCAGCAGCGCAGACAAGCCTCCCCCGTCCCGGCAGCGCGGTGCCCAAGGGGATTTCAGGCTCCAGCACCTGCTGGGTCAGACAGGAGCAAGAGACAACTCCGCTCCTGGGATCTTCCAGCAAAGACGGGCTGTGCTCCAGCTCCGGTGCAGGGCACCGGGTGGGCTGCGGCAGGGAGGGGGTGACCCGCTGCTGGGGAGGGAGATGCCGGTGCCAGCCCCAGGCAGGAGAACGGCTCCAGCCGCAGCCCCTCGGCACTGGGTACGAACCACCCATGGCCCAGCTGTAGCCAGCGTTTTTATTTCAACAAGGAGAACGGAGCCTGCGCTTTCAGACATCACCCGCACTTGCCCCCCACCGAGGGCAGCGAGCGAGGGCTGAACCCGGAGCTCACCGGCCAGCACTGCCGCTTCCAGCGGTGGCAGGGCCGGGGCTGTCGATCTGTGCCGGGTCACCCCGCACCAGTAACAGCTCCCAAAGAGCCGCATCGGAGCTCACCTGCACCAGCACCGGCTCCTGCCAGCGCCAGAGCAGGCAGCAGGACGGGACGGGAAAGCAGCTCCCCTGTGAGGGTCTGGATTTGCCCCGCGCTGAGTTGGGGCTGTCACAGCTTCACTCCTTCCTCTCACAGAACGGGGATTCTCCCTGTCGCTGCTCCCGGAGCCCAGGGTCAGCCCAGCAGTTCACGACAGAAACGTGGTTGGCCAAAACACTCCTTAAAAACCAGAACACTGCCCGGGCACTTCGAAAGCCACACAAAACAGAACAACAGAGACTTTTCTGAGACAGGAACACAGTAAAACTGAACAGCTTCCGTCGAGAACTGGCCTGTCCTCAAGCCACAGCAAACGATCTCCATTTCCACGCTCAGCCGCTGAAGCAAGCGCAGAGCATCTCCACCAAAATGTGACATGGTTTGTTGTGGCCTCAGGCGCGGCGTGGGACGAAGTCGGCGTGGGACGAAGTCGGCGTGGGACGAAGTCGGCGTGGGACGAAGTCGGCGTGGGAAGCAGCAGAGCTGGGCACAGGTGGGGCACAGGGAGTGGAGAAGCTTCCTCCACCTCCCCCCTCCTGCTCCAGGGCTGACCAAGGGGGTTAGCGAGGTCAGGATGGGCACAACACGCGGGAGCCAGGGCAGGAGCCTGCCCAGCATCGGGATGGTCCAGCAGGTCCCAGAAGATCTACCCCAGCTTTGTGAAGGGAAGGACAGTCACTGCCCTGGCGCCTTGCTGAGGGGCTGGAGCTGGGACACTGCCTTCCCAGCTCACGTCTCCGTAAGGATGTACCGGAGGATCCCGTTGACCACATCCAGCGTCTCATCGCTCTCCAGCACGATGTCGTAGGCATCCAGGTACTTCCCTCTCCGCTCTTCCACCTGCAGCGCGTCCGCAGGACGGGGCGGAGAGGAGAGGGGCCACAGAGAGAGGAGAGGACCGTAAGCACCAGCAGCTGAGAATGGAGATGCTGCACCCACAGCCCTCACATCTCTTGTTGCTGCCAGAAAGAGGGGTGAGTAACCACCCTGGCAATGCTCCAGGTGCACCAGGAGCTCAGCAGACACCTCTGCAACCTCCGCACACCCCACGGGAGCTCGACCAACCTCTTGCAGCCCCCGAATAACTTGGGCAGCTGCCTGCCCCTCTCTGCTGCCCCCCAGGCTTGGCACCTGAGGAAGGCTGGCGGGGAAGCAAGACGAGTGCTCCTCACACCCACCTTGTCGTTCAGAAAGCCAATCTTGAGGATGTTCTCCACGCTGGGAACGCCGTCTGCCATCGTCAGATCACCCATGGAGTCACCCAGCAAGATGATGCTCGTCCTGGCGCTCAGCTGCTGGAAGTAGCCCGTTCCCTGCAGCACGCTGTTGTTCTTGTTGTAGGTGTGGATGAGGGGCCCCTTGAAACGCGTGAGGACTCCCTGTGCAAACGGGACGGACAAACTGACCCCGCAGCAATCCCTCCGCTGTGCCGCAGCCTCAGTGCCCTTTCTGGAACGGGCCAAGGGGGGTGATGCTCACAGGGCACCAGCTCCCATCTCGGAGACACCTCAGGGAGTCTGGAAACCGAGCAGCCACAAAGCACCTGGAGACAGCCCCCAGGAGCCGCCCTTTGCAGGACGAGCCCTTCCCAGGTGGTGAGAACACACCCAAAGGGTGGAGATCCTGGAGGCCTCGGACAGGGCTCGGTGCAGCCCTGGAGCTGGTCGGGGGCCGTGGAACTCTGCCGTCAGGGAAGCCCCAGGGCAGAGCAGGGCCCTTGTGGCAGGCAGGACCGTCACGCTGTCCCGTGCTCCCCCGAGCACCGCCTGTCCCAACACACCACCCGTGGGAACAGAGGGCTTCTTTGTGAGAGGCGTGCCATTTTCTGCTGCGCGTTGGGACATTGCGGGCTTTGGTACATCAACAAAAGCCTTCCAGGCTGCTTTGCAGGACATCTGGCCTTCAGCTCAGGAGAGACCTCTGAGCCGTTAACTCCATCCTCACCCTGCACCAGGACGGAGCTGGACAGGGACAGCAGCACCTTTAGCCACCAACAAGCAAGTCTGAAAGGTGAGGAGTCCCTGAGAAAACGGGGCGGGAGGCCATGGCCAGCCTCTAGAGCCCTCCCGTGACCCAGCAAAGGGCCAGCTCCGTCTGCAGGGGTCAGATACTGAGAAACATTCACCGGCTTTAACCCGGAGTGCCTCTGTTGAAGGTACTGAGCCTCGATTCCAGCCGAACAACCCTCCTCCCCGCGAGCCCACCACACGCATGTGATGCAGAAACTCACGTTATCGTCGAAGTCCATGTAGTTGGACACCACGTTGACGTTGGAGTAGAAGACGTTGGCCTGACGGATAATCTCTTCAACGATGTCCCCGACGCCAGCAGAGAAGATGAACAGGGGGACGTTGTACTTGTGCAGCTGGTCGAACAGTTCATTGAACCCATCCCTGGGGCGGAAGGGTCAGTCACGCAGTCCTGCACCACCACCTCCCCACCGCCCCCCAGCTCCCAGCGAGGCGCCCACTCCCGTGGGCCGGGACCGCGCTCAGCCCAGCCGCGAGGCTCTGCCCAGGCTCCCCAGACAGGAACGCACACGTGAGCCCCGCAGGCAGCATGAGCTTGTCGCGGCACCGGCGTTCCTGTGCCGTTCCGGGGGTGCGAGGGGTGCAAGGCAGAAGGGGAACTTGGGCTCGTGAAAACCCGCGCACCCAGCACCACCTCCGCTCTGAGAGCGGCAGCTCCTGCAAACCAAGGCTCCCTGAGCCCGTTTGAGGACCATCGCTGCCAAAAACAGCTTCAGCAGCAAGTTCCAGCGCAACGTTTTTGTGCTGTGGGTGACATTTGATGCTGAGTCAAAGGCCTGGGTAAGGCCCAGCAGTGCGTGGAGAGGAAATCCCTCCAGGAAGAGGGGAGCTGGCCCCCCACGCTGCCCTGCACGCGGGGAGCTTTGCCCAGCACCATCCCCTCAGCCACTCCGTGCCAAGACTCAAGGGGGGCATCAGCCATGAACGGAGCAGCCAGGGACCAAGCTCTGGCCGCGGCTCATGGCACTGACTTCCTGCTACTTCACGATTAGAGCAGGAGAGGAAGGGCCGCAGGCAGCCAAACCCCGAGCCCGTACCTCAGCATCACGTCCGATTCTCTGACGATCTGGGCTATGTCACCCTTCTGGATCTTCTGCTGCGAGAGCAGCTCATGGGCCCGGGTCCACCTAGGGAGACGCAGCAGAGTGAGCTTCCTGGGCAGCGACCTTAAGGCAGTCAGAATAACGACTAAAGCTTCTTGGTGTGGCCACCAAGCTGAGAGACAGCTCAGGCCTTGGGTCTTGTAGCCCTCAGGGGCAAGAAGTTGCCAGGACAAGGTCAAGCTCATCACACAGAGCACTCACCACTCCACCATGAGGGGCCGCTTCTCCTCCAGGGACCGGTTGGGGTCGATTTCAATGGGATAGTAATAGTGCAGCAGATCCTTCAGCTGGAGCATGGACAGAGGGACAAAGAACAGAGTGAACATCACACTGAAGAGACCGTGAACAACAAAGAAACGCTTTTCTGAATTCCGCCAAAGCATCGCACTTCCTACCGAGAAACAACAAAAACCTTCTTGCTGAGCGACTTCACCCTGAGCAAACCTTGGCAAGAAGCATCGACCCCCGGCTGACAACCACCTTCCTTCAGGTGCAGCACGAACAGATACGAACCCCTCACCCCTCCTCTTACCAGACTGAAAATGCCCACAGTGGGGCAGGCAAATTAAACCCCCTTTTTAATCTCTCCCACCTTCCCCAGTAGCTGAAGCGCAGCCTGGCCTCTCGCCAGCTCCCTGTCCAGCTCACAGAGCTGTCACACCAGTCAGGACACCCTCTGACCATGGGAGCACCAGAGCCAAGAGGCAGCTCCTCACCTACCTTCTTCTTGCCATCCTCGCTGATAACGCGGCTGTTATCGAGGATATCTGCAAAGACAACGGAACGCCAGCGCTGGAGCTCAGGAAGACAAAAGGCTTTCTGAAAGGCGGCTGTGCTGCCTCCAGCACCAGCTCTCCCCAAAAACGAGCCGTGTGTGGCACGCTGGCCCGAGCACAGGCTCACCACGGGGTCTCGACACTGCAGCTCCCACTGCGAGCCCTCGGCACGCACTGGTCGCGGGGCACAGCTCCGCTGGGAGAGAGCAGCGGCAACACGGGCGAGCTGCGGGCCAAGGACTGGAAGGAGAAGCAGCAAGAGCTGGAGAGGTTGCTGCAGCGGGCTGCGGGCTGCCCAGGGGCCAGCAGCCGCTGCTGCGAGCAGCTGGGGCGCAGGGTGGCACTGAGAGACCAAGGGGAGCGGTCGGGCTTGGCCAAGGCAGGAGGAGGCGGGGAACAGGAGCCACGGGCTGAGAGCACAAACAGAGGAAACAAACAGACTTAACAGTGAAAACAGCAGCTTCGACTCACTGTGCGACGTGGGGCAGCGCCTGCCATTGCACCCAAACCTGCTCAGCGTCATGTCGAAGTCGGAAATGACCTGGAAGGCAAGAGAAGAGCAAACCTGCGTGTGACCCCGCGCTAGAGCTGGCCAAGGGTGCTGCCGCCTGCCAGGGTGCAAATCCAGCGCTGACAGTCTCCTGTGAGAGTGCAGGCTGGCAGCGGGGCACCGCAGCAGCGACGGGTGAAGCTCCTGCCAGCCGTGAAGCAGATGTCCTCCTCCGAGAGAGCCTGCACCCCTCCCAGCCCAGGCTCTTATCAGCACCAAATGGCTTAATCCTGCTGACTGACTGCCGTGGGAGGAGCGGGGGTTCTATGGGGATTGGCTCGTATTTATAGCTTGCATAATAGCGAAGGAAAAGGCCTGTCTGGGGAGAGCAGCCAGAGCAGGAGAAGTAGCCGGGACCCCCCTCTCCCTGGGGCTTCTCCCCCTCCAGCCACAAGCGTGCAGAAGGTGCTTCCCTGCACGTGGGTGGGGGGCGGCCGGGGAGGAAGAGGAAGGTGGGGGGCGGCCGGGGAGGAAGAGGAAGGTGGGGGGCAGCCGCAGACCAGGCCCAACGTGACGGCGCTGCATCATCCCTGCCCTCAGCCGGGCCAGCCCCGCCGCACCGGAGCCGCCGCGGAGCCGCCGCGGAGCCGTACCTGCAGCCTGCTCCTCCCCTGCGCCTTGATGGAGCCGATGATGCCCGCCACACGCTCCGGCCGCTGGATGCGGACCGTGGCTTTCTGCAGCTCGGGCACCTGCGGGCAGAGACCCCCCGGATCAGGGACACCCCGGGACCCCGCGCAGCTCCTCTGCGGCCGGACCGACATCCGCCGGCCCCTGCCGCGCTCGCCGGGGACTCGCGCCCCCGGGGCCAGCCCTACCCCAGCCTCCGCCCCCCGCAGCCCCCCAGCTCGGAGCACGCTCCCTGCACCCCCCGGGCCCGGCTCCGCGGCCCCCGCGCTCACCATCGCGCTCCGCTCCGCGCCGGGGCCGCGCAGCCGCGGGGAGGAGCCGCCGCGGGGGCGGGGCCGGGGCCGGGCCGGAGCGGGGCGTGCTGGGGGGGTCCCCGGGGGTACCGGTGGGTGCCCGAGGCTGGAGCGGGGCAGGGGGGGTGCCGGGGGGTGCTCGAGGGGTGCCCGGGACCGGAGCGGCGGTGCCCGGCCGTGCCCGGCGGTGCCCGAAGCGACTCTGGCCGGTGCCGGTGGTTGCGTTTCCCCTGCAGCACGCTCCGAGCCGGGAAGGCGAAAGAGAAAGCAGAGAGAAAGAGGTTAAAAAAAAAAAAAAACAAACCAACAACAAAAAAACTCGGCAAGGGCTGGTTTTGCCGTCACGCCTCCCCCAGCGCTACCACAGAACCCATCTCGATTAAAAACCTCCACACCGCCAGTAACACGGAACCGTCGAGCGGTTTGGATTGGAAGGACCTCAGAGAGCATCCCGTCCCACGGCACGGGCAGGGACCTTCCTCCACAGCCGGTTGCTCAAAGCCCCATCCAGCCCGGCCTTGGACCCTTCCAGAGCATCCCCCACCTCCCTGGGAAGCCTGCTCCAGCTGTCCCGGCAACCACCAGCCAACGACCCCCCGAGGGGTCCATCCACCCACCCCGCCTCCCCCGGTTCAGGGACAAGGACGTAGTGCGGGACAGCGTCGAGTGCTTTGCACAAGACCGTGAAAAACGCAGAGTCCAGACTGTTTTCTAGGACTGAGATGGTGGCACCCGTTACCTCCAGGCTTGACGAGGGACAGAGGAGAAGCACTTGGCCAGGAGTGAAGCCATTGAGGAGTCAGGACGGGGCTCCCTGTCCCCCCACTCTCCTCCCCTTGGCCCCAGGCAGCAACAGGGGAGTTGTGGCTGGCATTAGCCCATGTCTCCGCTTCCTCCTGCATCAGCTGGTGCCTCTGTTTGGGGAGCTTTATACCCTCGCTAAGTAATACTAAAAACTTGCAGAGGGATCACAGGGCTGTTGCTGCTCAGTGCAGCCGTCCGCAGGGTGTAGGTACCGGGTCCAGTGTCATCTGGGCTGTGGTTAAGCAAAGGCTGAGGGCGGGGGCTACCAGGCTGTCCCTGGTAACCCCTGGAACCCATCTGTCATAATGGGGTGATGTCATAACATCAGACAGAGAAGGTTTAAGAGAGATGGTGGGGCAAGGTCACAGTCCCGTGAGCACCTCGGGGAGAAGCACTGCCTCAGGCTGCGCCACAGGGGATAGCCTGATGACCCCCCAACAGTCATCCGCACACATGGAGAAGAACAGCAGCCCTATGTCCTGCAGTGTCTTCAACGAGCTCCGCCTGGAAGGGGAGCTCTGCGATGCGGTTATCAGTGTGGATGGTGCCGAATTTGTTGCCCACAAGGTCATCCTCTGTGGCTGCAGTAACTATTTCAGGTTGGTGCCTGAGACAGGAGGGGACGGGGACAAAGGGTATTTCCTCGTCTGGGTCACAGGGAATGCCTGAGTGCCGCTCCCGGGCTTCCATCAGCACTCACACCCTCATCCAGCAGCTCCCCGGAGCCCTGGTACCTCCCTGGACACCAGGATTAATCCGCACCCTGGTGTCCAACAACAGCTCTGGAAGCGGTGCCTGACGAACCCCCAGTCGCGCCTCAGGGCTGGGAGCGTGGACCCTGGGCTCAGCCACCATTGTTCCCCACACCCCGGTATTCCCTGCTAGGCTCGCTGAAGCGAGGTGGCCACTCGCCCTGTCGCGCTCTGGCCACAGCCAGAGGCTGTGACCCCTTTTCAAAACAATCAGTGAGTAGAACGCGAACAGATAAACGATGGAGCCCCCAGCGTGGCTCCTGCTGGTGCCCACATGGTGCTCGGGGAGGCAGGCACAGGGTCCGGGTTTTTGCAGCCAAGTCTTCCCCCAGCGCCATTTGCTTTGTTTCAGGATTTTGTTCAGCAGCAGGTGGAACAACACGGAGAAAAGAGTGTACAAAATCACCGGCACTTCGCCTGAAATGATGCAGCTCATTATCAACTACGCCTACACCGGGACGGCACCGCTCACGGCTGCCAACGTTGGTGCTTTGCTAACGGCAGCAGACCATTTCCACGTCATGGGCATCGTCAGGCTGTGCTGTGAGTTCCTGAAATCCCAGCTGAGCCTTGAAAACTGCATCGGCATCTGGAAACTCACTGATACGTACTACTGCCCCGAGCTGCGAGAAGCAGCCTGCCTCTTCATCCTCCATCACTTCCAGGAGCTGAGCAGGGTGTCTGCGGAGTTCCTAGAGCTCCCCGTCAGCGACCTAAAGAACATCATCGAGAAGGATGAGCTCAATGTCAGAGAAGAAGGTGCTGTGTTTGAGGCAGTCCTGAAATGGATCGCACACAACCCACAGAGCAGGAGGCAGCACACTGCGGATTTGCTGAGCAGGGTGGGTGCTGTCCCAGCGCACGGTCCCGGGCGGCTCTGCGGAGCTGGGCACGGGGCAGCTGAGCCAGAGCCGCTTGGCTTTTTGTGGGGCCAGAGGAAACTGGAGCCTCCTAACGCTGCTCACAAAGAAATGAGCCTTCGGAGCGTTGGGCTATTGCTGCACTGGGGCACGGGAGGAGCACCTTGCGCCGGGGCTGGGGCAGACCTTTTAAGCTCACGTTCCCTCACGTTTAGAGCTTAGGGTCAACTGTTCCTTGTGCCCAGGAAGGGCCACGAGATGACGTTCTCTCTCCCTACTCAACGCAAGATGAGCGTTTGCCCAGACAAGCTGCACTATGCCCGCAGCAGCAGTTTGTCTGCGTGCAGGAAAGCACCGTGCAAAGCCGTGGCAGACTCCCTGCCGTGGAATCCAGGATTTTCCCTGCACACCCCTTTCTGGACAAGCTAAACCCAACACGTTTAATTCTCTGTTCTCTAATAAGCTTTAGGCAACACTGTGGCCTGAAGGCATCCAGCACTGGAGCCATCCAGGAGGGACACCAAGGTGTAAACCAGCCCCATTCATATTCCAACCTCCCGTTTGCATTTTTCAGGTCCGGCTGGCGCTGATGCCAGTAGAATTCCTCCTGAACGCCATCAAAACGCACAAGTACGCGCAGGACAAGGAGTGCGAAGTCCTCATCCTAAACGCGCTGGCACAAGCGTACCACCTGATGATGCACGGCCCGGCTTCTGCTTTTGCCAACCCGCTCAGTCGGCCTCGCCTGCCCAGTGCCATCCTGTTTGCCATCGGCGGCTGGAGCGGGGAGAATGCAACCAACGCCATGGAGACGTATGATGTCCGCACAGACCAGTGGGTGGATGTCACATGTGAGCAAGAAGCGCCCCTCGCCTACCACGGCACTGCTTATTTGAGAGGCTTCATCTACGTTATCGGGGGCTTTGACGGCATGAGGAGTTGCAGCAGCGTCAAGCGCTTTGACCCGCTCCAGAGAACATGGCAGGAGGTGGCACCCATGCACTCGCAGCGCTACTATGTCAGCGTTGCCATCCTTGACGACCACATCTACGCCATGGGAGGGTTTGACCAACACAGGCGCCTCAACACAGCAGAGCGGTACGAGCCAGAGAGGAACCAGTGGACACGGATCGCCTCCATGCAGGAGCAGAGAAGCGACGCCAGCGCGACCTCGCTGCAAGGGAAGGTAAGCGGCCCGCGGGGTTACTGAAAGCAGTGACGGGCGCAGCGTAGTGAGCAGGACGAGGAACCAAACACACACCGATGTGCAGCACGACACAGCGGGCAAATGCCTGCCCTCTCATACGGCACACATCGAGGTGGGGACGTTCACAGAGCACAGCCCCTACTGGGCTACGCACCCGACAAACAGCTCTTGCTCCCAGTTCGACACCTGGGCAGGAGAGAGGAGCTGTGGGAGCAGGGGAGGTACAAATGCTCCCTTTAACGTGAGGAATCGTATGAAATGAAAATTCACGTGAACCTTATTCATGACATCCTGGAGCTACAGCTCAGAGCTCTCCAAGCGGCAGCGCTGACCGGTGTGGCAGAGATGCCGACAGCAGCGCCGACCTCTCCAGGGCCGCGCACCACCGGTTGTCTAGTTGCTGCTCAGAGCTTTTCCTGGCCACAAGCAAAATACCAAGATCATCTGCTTCAGGCAGTTTGGGAAATAACAGGTCCAAATCCTGGCCCAAATAACTCACTGCGCTTGTACTGCTTGACCTGGGATGTCAGGACCATTCCCACTGAACCCACAACCAAGCCCAAACCCCAGCCCCACCATTCATTTGCTCTTGGACGTATTCTCCCCCAAGAGCGTCTCTGCCCTCCTCACCTCGATTCTTCTCCTGTGGACAGGTGTACATCTGCGGTGGGTTCGACGGGCACGAACGCCTGATCACAGCGGAGGTGTACACCACCACCACTAACCAGTGGACCTTTATAGCCCCCATGGGCAGCAGAAGAAGCGGAGCAGGGGTGATTGCGTATGACAACGAAGTGTTCGTGGTAAGGGAGATGTGGTACCGCACCACAACAGCTGGCTCCGGTGGCACTCACCGCTGCTGAGCTGCAGTTCCTGGGTGCTCAGGCTGGACATTTGCTGAAGTGAGATTTAGGGAGGAGAGTCAGAGCCAGAGGATCGATAGGTCTGGGAACAGGATCGCCTGCGTGCTTTTGTTAGGAAAAAGACAGGGACAATCTGTAAGCGGCCACTGCAAAGGAATAACTTGCTGCTGCTGCTGCTGTTCACAGCATTCACAGCACAGAAAAATCCAACAGCTCCACAAAACCCTGTGGGAGCTCCAGGGGCACAAGGGAGCAGCCTGTGCTGAGCAGCAGCGTGTTGGGGATCACACACTCCCAGCAGTGCTCAAACCACAGTCACGCAGGGCCAGTTACCACCTCCCCTGTGGAGAAAGGACCCAGCGGGTGAAGAAAAGTCCATTTCAACTCTACCTTTGGCATTCACAGGTAGGAGGATATGATGGAAGGAGGCGGCTTCAGAGTGTGGAAGCCTACAACCCCATGACCAACACGTGGCGCAGACTCCCCACCATGCTCAGTCCCCGCAGCAACTTCGGCATCGCAGTAGTGGAGGACCTGTTGTTCGTGATGGGTGGCTTCAACGGTTTCACCACCACCTTCACCGTGGAGCATTACAACAGGAAGACGAACCAGTGGTACAGCATGTGCGACATGGGCACGCACCGCAGCGCTCTGAGCAGCACCGTGGTGCCGGATCTCCCCATCGTTCAGGAGTACACAGCCAGGTGGCACAGCTCATCCTCCACAAGCAGGTCCGGAGCTCCCCTCAGCTAACAGAGCTTTCTGAGCAGCAAGTGAACGTCTTCAGTCACTCTAAAACCAATCTGATCCAGGCCAAAAGAATAGTCTTTAAAACTTCAGTTCTACGGCACCACAAAACGTGTCTATCAGCCACAGCCTCCACAGCAACTTACAAAGAAAAGGTACAACAGAATGCTAGAGAAATAAACAGTTTATTTTCATTAATTCACTTATTACAATAAACTTTAGTACAGTGTGTTGAAGGTAGGAACATGACGGCAGGGTTTGTTTCAAACAGCCTATACACACTCTACTTTACCTGACTGGAAAGGTGTGGGGTGCTGCGTCCCCCGGTAGCCGGCTGAGGCCCCTTCGATAGCGACCGGAGAGTTCAGCCACTCTGCCAGCAACCTGTGAGAAGCAGCTGACTACCAGCGGTTTCCAAACACCTCGTTAGTTCCACACTTCACATTCCCATTAGTAACAGGATTAGAGCCAGGGGCAGGCATTTTCCCAGACTTCCACCCAGGACTGTCACAGTAGAGGTGTGACGAGCCCCCTAACAGAGCATGGGCACCGCTGGAAATAATCTAAGCCATAATCCCCGCCACTGGGTGTTACAACCTACCGGTACTCGGCTGTGCTCAAAACTACCTGGGAAGCTGCAGTCCTTTGTGCCTCGGTTTGTCAGCAGTTATCAGTCCATCCCGGGACACGCGGGTTGGGCCAACAGCTCGGATTTTAACATTTACTGTAACAGGGCAAAGCGATACTGATTTGGTCTGGCAGTGCCTGCAGTTACCCGGAACGCAGGCTCAAGCTGCCCTGTTTGCTTCATCGCTGCAGCTGTTCCTACCACGTGCAAGAGTTTTATTAAAAACACACACAAACACGCGTATGGGCAGTGCTGGGTGGTTGTACGGTATCATGGACACACATAGCACGGCATCGGCCAAGTGCAGGAGGACGCGTCCTGCTCCACTGACACTGAGCAGAAAGACAGGAGGTGAAACGTGCATTTTGTGGCCCGTTCTCAGTGCAGGTACCGAGGCACCATCGTCAGCAGGAGGAGGAAAAACTCCTCCTGGTGTCCCTGTTCGTCCGGAGGGCAGGAGTCGGCCCTCTGGTACTGAACACACCAGGACCTTGCTGACCTTTACCCAGCCACTATGAACACGCTGGAGGGTTTCCCAGGACTTTGTCTGTAGGATGGTTCCATCAGCAGCCAGCAAGCATTGGCAGTCAGGGCCACACGGAATTAGTTCTGCACCTCACAGGTCAGTGGGCTAAACTATAGCCAGTCAGAAAGCGCTCCTCCCCAGACCTCCAGGGACAGGGTGGTTAGTTAGACTGGTCCAGTACAAACCACGTGCAATGCAATTGGTCCACTTAAGAGTCAAGGCTAAAAACAACCCCAACTAGTTAAAAATTCCCCAGCACTGGCAGAGCAAAAGTCAGAGCAAATGGGTGCTGCAGCAGCACCTGGCCCTTGGTGCACACAGAGCAAACGTAGGCACGGGGCATCGGGGCCAGCAGCATGGCCAGCGCCCGTGAGTGAAACTGCCCAGGTACAGTCCTGTCTTTGGGGGGAATGTCTTCAGTGAACGACATGGCTTTACGTCAGCCTCAAGCTCTCAGGCTAAGGGCAGTAGCAGTTCTGCTCAGAATAACAGTGTGGGAAGTCTGCTCTGGCCCTGGGCTCTGCTGCATGCTGCCACACGTTAACCCGCCGAGTTCACACACCAGCTGGAGCGATAACCTGAGGCTTCTCCCTGCACCCTGCCCAGACCTGCTGACAGGCTGCACGAGGGCTCCGGCAGAGCTGTGGTGGTCTGAGGTACCACCACCCTTCGACTGCTCGTTAAACCCCGACAGCAAAGTGTGGGACTGAGCAGGCAAAATCCTCCCGGCTGCCTCTGTCCAAAGGCTGGTGAAGCATCTCAAAACCAGCCGCCGCGAGCTGCAGTGGTATCAGCGGGTTTTGTACCAAAGCTGCGAGGTGCCATGGCAGCGATTCTTAAACACTCCAACCAAATCTGCAGGAGTTCATGGGCCAAACCCCGCTGTTAACCCCTCACTCACAGGCCTGCAGGAGCCGACTGGTGACGGTCACTTCTGCACACCAGCCCTAGACCCGCACCAGCTCAACAACCACCTCCTCTCCTGCATCAGGCCAAATGTCATCTGCCCTCACAATCCAACAGGTAAATAAAACACAACATGGTTACCACAGAGGAGTCAATCAAGACCAAACCGTTAGGATTTTCAGGGTTTTTTTAAACAAGGCTGAATTATTCTACTGCAAAAAGACAAGTTAATGATATCAGAAGTGGAGGTGAACTGCAAAGTGGAGCATTCAGGGAGGGACACAGCAGAGAAACCTTTACACACTGCGAGGTGGAAAGACTTACCCAGTGCCTCAGATATGACCTAGGCTGCCTGCTGAATTGGAAAACGAGAAGTGTCACCTCAGAAAGCTAAACAATTCAAAAACAAAACAAAATCCAAACTGTTTAGGAGTTGTTTCACAATGAAGTTGCCCACATCAAAGCCACCAGCCAATCACCGTATGAACCAAACAGCAAAGAGCTTCTCCAACGTTTGTCTGCACAAGGTGTGGAACATCCTGGTCACTCCTCCCTTCCCCTCTCCGAGATCCTGAGTTAGGCTGCCTGGGAAAACCTAGAACATTCCAAGGAAGGGGAGGATGGGGAGAACAGGACCTGGGAATGATGCTGTGGTAACCTAACACGTCCCAAGGCTCTCTGGAGCAGGGAGGGGTGGCAGCGGGACTGTTCACCGGGCAGTGGAGATACTCTGGAGGAAATACCCACGTTCTGTTCCCTGGAGTATCGCAGTAACCAGCCCAGGGCACTGGTTTAGGTAGAACCACCTCAGAATGTCAAAAGGTATTTAAATCAGCTTAAATCTTACCGCCACAGTAAGTGGGGAAACTGGAATGTTTAAGGACGGTGGGGACCGCACCCCCTCACTGCAGGAGAACAGCCTATGCCGCTTCGTTAGGGAGCGCCGCAGCATGGCCACTGCTCCTGAAGGCAGAGGGTTCTGATTGTCAGAGAAGCTGAAACAGGCTGGGGGCGGGGGCAGGTCCTCCTAACCACTTTTTCACTAGATTAAACACGTGCAACATTTGAGAAAGGGTTTACAAGTAGCTCAGGGTTCAACCTATTACTGTGAAATAATCTTTTTACTAATCCACACTGACAAACGAACAGTCAGTGCTGGTGGGTGCCCACTGCGCTGGTTTTCACTCCTGTTATCGGGCTGATTGTTGACCCAAGTTAATGAAACGTCCAAGACAAACTCAAAGCATCTTCAGATGCACCTGGAAAACAATCTCCTGCCTCAAGTTCCCTGTTGTAGCATCTTGTGTTCCACCAATGATCATCTATAAAGAAACTCTGCAGCCTCTCCACAACATACAGATAGAAAATATTTAATACACATAGAAACATCCTGAAGTCATTTTATAAAGAAAGATTGTGCTTCTCTTTTCATACACAGGTATAACTATTGCACTTGCCTCCAACCTGGGAAAGCCAAGTACACCAACACCAATGAGAGGTGGAGTTTAGTCACTGAGGAGAGAATCAAAGGAATGTCAACATGTAAGTGCAAATAAAACGGGTGCTGTCGAGCACACACAAATGTAACCACTAAATTATTAAGAGATCTTTGATTTTCCAAACAGAACTGTTAGAGTCTCACTCCACAGAAACCCTTGAAAACAAAGATCCAAAGAGAGAAGTAACAGACTCAATGTTCCGGGCGATGTTTTCGCAGCCACAGGGTTACCCTGGGCACCATGAATACTGCTGGATTCACAGAGTTTCTCAACTCCCACCCAGCCTCAATTTCTAATCTTCTCAATTGTCAGTACAGGAAAGATGCACCAAATCCAATCAACACCCTCATGTCTTATACCGAGCCTATCACAATGGTTTAGCAGAGCCTTTCCTCGACTCAGCGGGAGGCTTATCCCTGGAACTAGCACTCGATCTGCGAGCGCGGCATTCTCCGCAGGCTCAGGGAGTGCCGGTGGATTTCCTGCATCTGCCTCTCCTGCATTTGCCTGATTCTATCTTTCTGCCACATCAGATTTTGTGGCATCGGGTACCTCTGTGTTCCCTGCAAGCACCTGAAGGGGATTCTTACGTGACAGGCTGTGGCTCTGCAGCGAGGCTGAGGCATGGGAGGCAGAAGCATCCAGCGCTTCCTCTCGGCACAGTAGCGATAGGCCTCTTTCCTGTACTGCTTGTCAATGTCATCGCTGTTCTTCCACCCCCCAATGATGAAAACATCATCTTTGTAGTAACAGATAGCTGCTCCCTCAATGCTAAGGACCTCTGGGGGCAAGCTCTCAAGTATCTCATCCGAGGCCCTGCCACAGATCTTTACCTTGGCCTCCTCGTTATCGATGGGGTAACTCTTGGGGCAGCACGATGCTGTATGGTAAAAATTTGTGTTAGCAACAGACATCTGAAAAGAGCAATAATTATCAATGAGCGGCAGAGACTCCACGTCCTGCCACTGCCTTGTTTCAGCATCGAATCTGGTAATCACCGCCCTCAGCCCGTCTTCGCTGTCGCTGTCAACTGGGGTACGAGCAGCCACGTAAACGAACCGGTCTTCTACAGAAACAGCTTTGACATCACGAAGAATCTTTGGCGCTGACTCCAGGTTAAGCCATTTGTCTTGCTGGGGATTATAAATGGCCACATCTTTAAAGCCAGGGCTGAAGTTGCCATGTCCACCAATACTGTACAGGTTTCCTTTGACTTCAGTCAGGCCAAAGGAATGCTTTCTGGTTATGAGATTTGAGACCTGCTCCCAGATATTTCGGTTTGGGTTGTACCTTTCTACAGTCTTGGCAAACCCTGGTTCCATGGAGCCAGCCACATATACGTACGACTCCGTCACGGCGACAGCGTGCCCATCGAGATGGTTGTGTATGTGCGGCAAGTTTACCCACCTATCCTCATCGATGAAATAGCCCACGCACTCGCTCAGGTAATCTCCTCCCTCTGACACACCACCAATCACCATAATGACATCCATGTTCTGTCCAAAACGCGGCAGCAGTGCTACGGGACAAGCGGAATGTTGCAGGTTACCAGACTGCAAGTTCTCAGACCGCAAGGCGTGACTCTCCACAGCTTCAGACACTAATTTAACACAGGTTTCGTTGCTCGATACCAGCCTCTCGGATTTGACATGGCGAGTAAGGTAAGTGGGTTTCATCTGAGACAATCTCAGCAGTTTAAAGAGATCTTCAAAATACCTCTCTCTTTCCTCAGGATTTTTCTGAACCCACCTCAAAACAGTCTCAAAGAGGATTTCTTCAGAGTCCACTGTGATCTCCAAGTCTGATAGCCAGTCTCTGATGAGATGGAAGGGCAAAGTGTAGAACTCCTCATCTTGGATAACTCTGTGGAAGTTTCTCCTGATCATATCCTGAGCTTTGAGGGCCAGCTGGTTCAAGGAATACATGTGGGCTAAGCTGTGAACCGCCACGCAGTTGGAGAGGTTGAGCTTCTTCTTCAGAAACTCTCCACAAAACTCTTTTAACCGGGTCAGCAGAAACCTGCAAAATACAGGGACAGCAGTGATGCTGCGGCCTGGCTGCAGCCGGCCCGGCCCCGAGCACCCCCCGGCCCCGGGCCCTGCTCACCTGTCGGCCATCTCCAGCACCTCGTGGACGTTCCCGGGGCTGACGCGGATGGTGCCGGTGTACATGAAGCCGATCACGGCCTCTACCGTGTCGGGGTCGGGGCCGCCCTCCGAGCTCCACTTCTGCAGCTCCACGCGGCCCAAGCGGGACTCTGCGAAGCCCCCCGAGAGCAGCGGAGTGAAGTACTCGGTGGCGGCGGCCAGGACGGAGCGGTGCGCCCGGTACTCGCGGGCCGCCCCGGGCCGCCCGCCGCAGAAGGCCAGAGTGATGTCGCAGTAGAGGCCGTGGCGACGCTGCTCGTTCTGCCGCCAGGCCAGGTCGGAGCAGTGCGCCGGGCACCCGAACTCCTCCGCCTCGGCGTCCCCATCCACCCCGCCGCCCCGCGGGCCCCCGCTCTCCACCTCCGCCGCCGGCGGGCCGGGGCCGGGCTGCGGCTGCGGGGAGGCCGCGGCCGCCGCCATCTTGTCCGACATGGCGGGTTGCGGCCGAGTGCGCGTGCGCCGCCCGGGACGTGCGCGGCGCTGCCCCCTGGCGGGGGGGGGGCGGCGCCGCCGCCGCCGGTAAAATGGCGGCCGGGGCGGTGGGGCGGCGGTGGGCGCAGGCGCAGCCCGCGTGACGGCCCGCCCCGTCCCCTCAGCCCGGGCCGCCGACACCTGGGGGCGAGGGTTAGCCGCGGTGAGTGTCCTCCCCGCCCTCCAACGAGCAGAGGGGGCACATGGGGCAGCACCGCGGCGGGGGCACCGGGACCCGCCCCGCTCGGGCGGAACCAGCTCCCCTCGTCTCCGGGGAAAAACCGACTGCAGGGAGCTGCCGGGCCTGCCCCACGCAGGGCTTCGAGCCGGAACCGCCCCCGGTGCTTCCGTCCGCTCTGGGCTGGCCCTGGGCTGCAGGTGACAGCGGTGGCGGCCGGGGCTCCGCCCGCCGCCCAGTGACGCGGCCCAGAGGGAGCACCGGGCAGGCACCGAGGAATGGGCTCTGTCCCGAACCGCACCGCTGCCACAGACCGGGAACGAACGTGTGGCTCTCTTCAGAGCTCCGAGCCGCCCTTTCCTTTGTTCCCGTCCCCGCTGCCCTCGGGGCAGGGCCCTGACGGGAGCAATCGGCTCGCCCCCCCAGGGGCGGTTTGGGTTGGGAGCCGGTGCTTCACGTTTACAACGCGACCCACAGTTCCCTCAGCTCCTGCAGAATGCCCCATGCGTTACGGATCATTTCTTTCCTCCTCTGGCACCTTTCTGGCCTTCACTGGAAGATCCCAGGATAAGGCTGTAGGGTTTTCTCTCTTTCCCTTCTAAATCAGCCAGAAGGCCCACCACAAGGATCATAATTTGGTTTGGTATTTTGTTGAAGGACTGGTTCCCAGCAGACACTGTTCAGGACCAACACTTAGAAGCCAGAAGTGGAAAAAGAATAAAGGAGTAGTGTATCATTTATTTGAGTTGGTTACAATACACAGAGGAGAAGGACACTGAAGTTATTACTGAGATTATTTTGGCATCCACAGATAACATGATAGTGACATTCCATAGCTCCGCAATCTAACAGTAAAGGAGAAGGTGTTGGCATAAATACAGACAGCGGCATACAGGTAGATTCACAGTTTGACCAGCATATGTTACAACTTTACATTTAAATTACTACAGGAGAGTTTGAGTAACATCAGCAGGGGTCCTGCTTGGGGGGCTACAACCAGACTGAAGGCAGAAACACAGTAAACAGAATGAGAAACAACAAGACAACCCAAGTCCTGACTTCTGGGGATAGCGAGTACTTCCCCTGCTACCAGGAGAAGTTACAGTGTGGTTCCAGGCTAAGGGATCTTCCCCAAGTTCAGTAAGACTGAACCTGTGAGCAAAACTCCCCCCCAAACCCCTTAAAATCCTCTCTGGCTACACACTGAAATGAGTAGAAAAAAAATGAAAGTGTGAGAGACAGTATGAAATCCAGCAGGTAACAGATGGACGAGCACAAGTTTTGGTTTTTATTAGAGGAACTGTCTGTTCTTAGGAACCAGTTGCTCTGCACAGCTGGACCAGGCAGTGCCGTCTCTATGTACCAATGGCCTCTACTGATCAAAGTCCCAGTCATGGCTGTCCTCGTGCAGGCTGCTGTCCCCTCGCAGTGACATTCGAGGCAACAGGGCAGGTTCTCACATGGTCATGTGCTCTGGCAGGACATAGGATATGTCATCCCATGGGTGACGGTACAGACCCTGCTTCAATCTCTTCTGGTCCAAGTAGTGTCCTAAAGTGAAAGTGGTTTGTGTTACAACACCTCTGCTCCTCCTTCCCGTCTTACTTTGCCTTGAAACAACCTTGATTTCTGGATTCCTACAACGAGCGCTTTAGGCCGGGTGCCCTGAGGTTCTTCAGCAGGGCAGCCCGTGGCAAACTTACCAATGAATCCCATACTCCTGCCTAGTACGAAGATGCCATTGAGAGCTCCTATATCAATATATTCATCTGCTTCTTCCCTGCAAGAGAAAAGACATTAAAGAGTTCCTCATAGAGATCTGTTTAGGAAGGCTGTGAGTCTGCTCTAGTGCCAGCAGCAACATGGAGTTCACAGGAAAGCTTCTCTTCCCCCAGGTCAGGCTGCATTTCCTCCACAATGTCCTTTTGAAAGCCTGGCCCCGCGTGAGCTCCCGGCGTTCTTACAGGACCCTGGCCTGAGAGAGACAGCCCCCTACACACTCACCGTGTGAAAGAGCCGCAGTTCCTGAGCACATCAACAAAGGCAACTCCGATAAAGCCGTCTACATTCAGGATAAGATTTGGTTTCTGCAGGGAACGGAAACACACCCCAGTAAAGATGTTAACAGTGGCAGATGTTTGCCCAGCAGCTTCCATCCTCACAGGTAATTCAGGGGTTGCCCATAACTGCAGGCACACAAGCCCAGCGATAGCAAAGGCCACTCAGCAACTCGAGTGGGAGCCACGCTCGATGGGAACGATGGAAAACCAGCCCCAAACAACGGGCCTGCATTTGGTTACACCACAGCAATTATCAGCCACGGCCCATCATGGGCCAGCTCTGCCTCAGGGCAGAAAAGCAGGGCAGCGGACAGCACAGACAGTGGGTGTTGGTTTGTTCAGTGTTTTCCTGGTGCCCAAAGATCTTCAAGCCTTACCAAACTCTACTGGTACTTGGCCTCAAGTCTACCATAATAAACCAACCCCCAGCAGCAATTTATGAAGCACTGCAGTGAAAACACAGCAGTAACCCCCTGGCACTTCTCCCCCAGTAAGGCAAGGGGCTCAAGAGCAGCTAAACACAGCATGTGTCACCTTGGAAGTTGTAATTTTTTCTACTTCCAGTGCGTAGTCCAGCAGCGGGGTGGCAGGGAAATGCTGCTTCACATAGTCTTTGAGAATCTGAACTCTCATATCTGGGTTGTTTATCTGCAGGTATAGAACACAGTCCAGTCACTCATCTTGCCTCTTACTCTGGTTGGAGGTTTAGCAGAGTTTGGCCAATAGCTGCCTCTGGAAGTTGCTAATTCTCTTTGCTCTGTTTTTTATCTCCCCCTCCCTCCTGTAAAAACCTCTCCAGTTTGGACCAACACCAGTTCTTACCGACTTGACTCGGTGTCCGATGCCCATGATCAGCTTCCCTTCCTTCTTCATCTTATTCACAAACTCCATAGGGATGATCCCACTGTCGAAGGCTTTGCTGAACATTTTAGCTGCAGCATCCAGGGCTCCACCAAACCGGTCGCCCTGGGGATGACACACACAGGGAGTTACAGCCAGGGACTCCACAGTTCAGGTACAAACCAAGCACACGATTATCCTCCCCATCCACCCTGCCTGTCACTGGGTGTTCAGGAAACTGAAGGTAGGCAGGGACCGAGATCCAGCATCTGCTGGTACCTCACACAAGTGCCTGTGAGCAGCTAGCACTTCTCCTCCAGAGACAGAGCGTGGGGAAATGCAATCTCAAATCTGGTTTAGCCACATTTTTACTTGTCAGTTTTGGAAGGGACTGGGCAGTCACATAGGGACAGCGCTGACAGCAATTTGGCCTCTAGAAAATCCTTCTAGACTCAAATGAGACATCAAAATAGTCTAGAAAAATGGAGTGGGTTTTAAACCATGAAGCTGTTTGGGCCAAATTCAATAGGAACTCAAAGTGTGAACAGACACAACCCGCCCATGGCTCTGCAGCCAGTCTGCATCTTGAATTAACAGTAACAAAACCTAGACAGAGCAATGAGCAGCAAAGCTGGGTCTTCTGGACATCAGGCACTTACGATGGTAAGAAGGCCTGAGGTGAGACTCGAGACAAGATCTTTTCCAGCTCTGGCACAGACGATGGTGTTGTGGGCTCCAGACACAGCAGGGCCGTGATCTGCTGTGACCATCAAACACATCTCGATGAACTGGCAGGCGTACCTCGGTAACCTGAGCGGAAGGGACTGCAGTCACTCACTCGTCGTGAAGAAAACCGAGTAACAAGTCACGTGGTGTTACAGCGGACAGCGACTTCAGGTGTGTGCTCAGGAGAACAACAGGGACAGGGAGCTGCAGGACCACAACACCCTTCAGTGCATCCCGGTATCTTTCTCAGAGATCAGGGTTTCACTCAGCCTCCCCAGGAGCTGTTTGGCTCAGAGCTGATGGTCGGGTTGGTACACTGAGCGTGCCCACACACAGCAGCCTGGTCAGTGAGCTCTGCAGGTCCCCATGCGGGGAACCATTCTGTTCCTCCTGCTCTGCTGAGCCAGAGCTCCCTGCTAGTGCCAAGAGGGCCTCTGGTAAGGGCACAATCAGAGGAAGGCAGCAAACTGCTACCATTCAGAAGGTTCCCTCCAGGCTGGTTAGCAAGTGTCTGTAAACACCCCAGTCTCACCAGGGTTGATGTAACAGTTATGAAAAGCAAGTAGTCAGCGAGTGTTAATTAATTAACAAACAAGCAAAACTTCAAGCCAAAGAACTTGGGAGCTTTCACAAAAAGCTGCCTCACCTCCTTTGAAACCAGAGCAGGCCCAGCACCCCGCCAATACCCATCTCTTCTTTGAAGACCTCAGTGATGGGCATCCCAGCATAGATCAGCTCCTGACCTCTCTCATCACAGATGCTCGTCATAAAGGAAGCTGGTTTGCGGATCAGACCCAGCTCCTGAAATCGCAGCAGAGATGGCATTTTCAACACTACACCTTAGCCAGGGGCAGTGGTCAAACAGGGCCTTAAGCTTGTGTCTTCCACAGCCCAGAACCAGCGCAGCCAGTAAGCTCACAGATAACACTACGAGGTGTGAGATACAACCCCATAATGTCCAGCATCAGAGCAAACATCCTGACTGGTTTCCAAGGAAGCAAAAAGCAGGTACAACAGTACACTCACCCTTGCCCAGGAGTAATCCATTGGCACGGTTGGAGGAGGCACTTCCTCAGCTGGTTCAATCACTCTCTTGGCCACGAGATCCTGGTAGACAGACCTAGGGAAAGAACCCATGTATTGACTTGACATTTGTTAATCTAGACCTTAAAACCCCAGAAAGAATAGAAGTTGTGTTCCTTAAGCAGGAATATAGTTCTGTATCAGGCCAGGATCAGTGCCTTGACAGCTTCTGTTCCCTGCTGATGTGACTTACTGAATGACCTCTCCCAGCTCATCAAAACTCCGGGGAACAAACACACCAGCTTCTTTCAAGGCTTGATTCTTTGCGACAGCAGTTTCAGAAGCCTGGTTGGCACAAGCTCCTGCGTGGCCAAACTGCACCTACAAAGAGAAGAGACAGCACTAAGGATCCGCGCGTTGAAGCTGCTACTGGCAGGTCTGGAAGGTTTAAGCACAGTGAGAGAAGTTGGTTTTTTTCCTTCCTGTTGTGGATACACACTCATTTCACATATTCATCCCCATTTTCGCACCTACCTCTGAAGAGAACATGGTGGCACAAGTACCAATGCACCAGCACACAACTGGCTTGGTGATACGACCTTCTTTAACCCCCCTGCAGATCTTGTACTCTTCTGTGCCTCCAATCTGCAGGAAGAGAGAGCGCTGAGCTGGTTCTGCACTGCGCTGCTGCAGAAACCAGCCCCGAGACATACACAGAAGCATTACTTGGATTTTTTTTCCTCCATTTTCATTGGGTAACAGCTGAAGTCTCAGAACAAAGCCTCGTTATTTCATTTGATTTGATTTTAAGTAGAGGAGACTATGCTTGTCTGTGGAACACATTCAGCTTCTTTTGATGAAAGAGGCATGAAATAAAAATGGAGACACCCCAGAACAGTATGAACAGCTGCCACAAACCTGTGGCTGTTTTTTTAGGATCGTTGCAGCCAGGTCAGATGCTCCCAAAACAAGACACATGGGTATTGCTCAGGTAGGATGAAGTGGTCTCACTCACCTCTCCAAGTACTACAATCATCTTCACTCCTGGAGTATCCTGATAGCGCAGGACATGATCCATGAAAGTCGAACCAGGGTATCTAGAGAGAATACAAGGGAAATGGAGAAAGCTGAATTGGTATCATCAATTTTTCTGAAAAAAGAAGAATTAACAGCCAGCCTGCCCTTCTTCCTCCCAATTACTAACAATTCTTCTGTTGACTGACTTCAACGGTGCCTTTGTGGAAGCTGCAGACTCCTACCTGTCTCCTCCAATGGCCACCCCTTCGTAGACCCCATCGGTGGTTCGGGAAATTATGTTGTTGAGCTCATTGGACATTCCTCCGGATCGTGAAACATAGGCCACACTGCCAGGACGGTACAGCTTGGATGCCAGGATATTATCCAGCATGCCTCCTGTGTTGCCTATTTTAAAGCAACCTGGTTTAATCCCACCAACCTACAAGAAAATTTGAGAAAGATGTAAAGTCCTTTAAAATACCTCTGAAATTTGGGGGCATTTCCGTAAGACAGCCACATCCGTATTGACACAAACCACAGAGGGCAGTAACCTGACCTTAAAATGAGAGACTAACGTGCGCTGTAAGGACAGAGCAGCTGTAGGATGTACTTTGTCTTTCAGAGAAAGGCGATCTGAAGATCAGTACAGATGGACAGGAGGAATGGGAATTCAGGACTTACAGTTGCAGGCCCAATGATGGTCACGCCTTTTTTATCCGCTGTCTTGATCAGTTTGCGGGTCAGGGCCTCTGGAATGCCCTCCGCAATGATGGCAATGGTGCGGATCTGCATCAAGATGAAGAAAACCATTAGTACTCCCCAGGTCACCACCCTAACAAAGGACAGAGAAGGCAAACAGCTGCTCATGGGGCAGGACCAGCCTCTGCCTCTGGCCAGGTGCCTCGTGCTGTGCACCCTCATACAGTAGGGGCCTGTGCGTGGATCCACAGCCTGCTGTGATGGTCACAGCTCAAAGCACTGCTCAGAGAAGCAGTGTACATCGAGCAGCTCTGTATTTCATACCTTCTCTCCTGGGCCGCTTCTGGATCCCTCACTCACCTGTGGGTAATTCATGGTTTCAACAGTGCTGTCATATGCAGAGCGCAGAGACGCGAAGTTGATGAGAACGTCCACCTCTGGGTGCTTCCTCATGGCATCTGACATGTTCTTGTAGACAGGGATCAGGATTTCCTTGTGGCCCCAATAGAACTTCTGCCTGTGGTCACCACTGCGGAGGACACAAAGAAGCCCTGACCCTTAAGGCTACAGGAAAGGCAGCAGCATGCAGACAGGAGTTTACAAACCCCAGTTCTCAGACACCAAGACTGACTGTGAGACACTCGCTAGCGAGTGAGCACACAGAGGGAGGGACCATACTAACAGCAGAAGGTTCTTCAGAGAATAGGACAGAGCAGCATATGGAAGGAGACGGGCTAATGGGGACAGAGGCATCCAGCAAGATGAATAAGCTCTCCCACAGTGAAGTTACCAGAGCCTCAATGCTACTCCAAGCTGGAAGACAGAATGAGGCACAGAAAGAGTAATGAATGAGATGCACGCGAAGCTGCTTTACTGGACTGGAACAAATACTGGACTAGGGGAACAGGAAACCAGTATCTGCAGTGAACAGCCAGGACAGCAATGCGAGGGCCAGTTAGCTTCCCAGTCCTGCTGCAGTGAGACTGGGCCCACCCTGCCCCGCACATGTGGAAGAGGCTGTGCTGAGGGAAGGGTCACTGGAGGCCTTACGGTATCTTTTGTGTCTGGTGGATGCTCCCACTGGAACCTTGGGAAGTCCACACTGTTCACTCATTTCAGAGGGGAGATACTGGCTCTGTTCCCGTGCTGGTACAGTTGTAACAGAACATTCCTGGCTTCCTCCAAAAGACCAACCAGAATCAAATAACATCAGGTAGCCCTGAACTTTCCATCCCTACTGCATTTCCTTCATTGAAGAACTGTGACACTGCACGGGGCTGCCACTCACCTACAGAGCGGGCTGCGCCTGCACTCGGTGTCTGTACCCCGCAGTTTGCCCTTGCTGAGAAGTCGTTACAGAGCCACAATTATCATCAGAGCTCAGACTAACAGCACAAGGTACTTCATCCTCAAGAGGCAAAATTCTCTGCAGGACAGCGGCTGATGAGACATGAGCTGTCCTGGGGGTCTGTAAATAGCGCAGGAACAAAACAAACCTCCTGCCTGGGTACAGGCTCCCATCTCAAGCCGCTCTTTTTCTTCTTGCTACTTGCCCTATTTGACAGGGAGATCCCCCAGCTTGTGGGGTAAGGTAACAAACCAGCTTATGCACAGCTGGGATCTGGGGGCTCCTCCCGAGGGCATCTGAAACACCCCACGGCCTCTCTCATCCCTTAGCTCTGGGACAAAGCAAGAGGGTGAAGACCACAAGAGAACTCCCTCTGCCACCGAAGGACCTGCACACATCCTGCAGGCTAAGAAACCCCTGCACCACTACAGGGAGGAGAACAGGATGAGTTTTACCTATTTTATTTTGTTTGGCTACATGACAGACGCTGCTTTAGTCTATTAGAGCTGCTCCGATTCTGGCTAATATTTGGAAGGGAAAATTCCAGCTGCTGCACACACAAATCCAGATGTCTCAGACAAGCATGAGCAAGCTGGAGACTAGTGGCAGAAACCCTCCACAGCCTCACTGCCCGGGCTAAGCCAGTGGCAGTTAGAGAGAGCCCAGCCAGTCACATCTTCCTTGCTTGCTGGGTGAAGGAACACAATTTGGTCACCCTTTGAAAGCGCATGAAGTGGGACTAAAGTTATGCGAGTTAAATTGAGCTGTCTGAACAGAACACCCGAACCAGAGGGTGAGGAAGCAGCCTGCAAAGCCAGCCTGATGGTGGACGGGAGCATGGGAGGAGGTGTTGGAGCAGCAATGTAGACTGGAGCAGAGCTATGCTAAAGAGCAGCAGCGACTGGAAGAGGAGGAGGCTCACAGGAGAGCGAGGGAAGCAGCCAGAACAGTAAAGCACTCACACGGGCCACTTACGTGAATGGATAAACCATGGCAGCTACTGAAGGTTCGTCCCGGGAGCAAACGTAATCAAAGTCCAGCATCCCCTGCACAGCCCGGGTCTGCATCCCCCAAATGATCGCTTTGGTGTGGCGGCTGAACAGGGTTGTAGCTTTACCTGCTCGGATAGAGGGGGGAAAAAAAACCAAAACACATTCAAAAATGTACATTGGTGCAAGACAAAAGCTGCAGCTCTGCCAAGTGGCTGCTGAAAGTCCCCCAGAGGAGCACAGTCCCTCCCTCCGAAGGGCGCAGCAGGTGAGCTGCAGGATGTAGTAGCCACACTGGCCGAGTTAAAGAGGAACCTGTGGATGGAGCAGCATCCCCCTCCCCTGGGGCCTTAATACAACAGCCGTGTCTAGGCCTTCACTAATTAGGCAAGTGCTTCACCCCCGTAGAAGCTGGTGGAGGAGAGATAAGGAGAGAAACTGCCTCTTCCTCTTTTCACATGGGCCCTTCATGTTCCCTCAGGTAGTTTTATTCTGCAGCACTGAACGGAATTTGAATTTCAGTGATTTATCTGCCTGGCCAGTGGCCTGACAGCACTGCAGGACGTCTGTTTGTCAGGGCTCAACAGCCAGGTCGCAGGAAAAAACAGGGACAAAAAGCAAAGGAGCTCGACACACTCCACTTTCGTTTTCAATGGCTTTTTTTTTTTTGATGATCAGAATCCAACACAAACCTGATGGCTCCAAGAATTTCTACATGGCCCAAAGGTTGGCTTTAGGGAACAGAGTCACAGGAAAGGTGACAGCTCAGCTAGTGAGGACAGGCTGTTTGCCTGAGGCATATTTACACCACTTGTCACAGCAAAACACTGAGTTCCTCCCTGTCTCCAGGCAGAGCTCAAGAACTCAGAGCTGATCCAGCCGCTGCTGCCAACTCACTCTACCACTAATCTCTTCCAGCTTTGAATCAGAAGTAAACAGCAGTAGGGATTAGCCAGGATATCGTTCTTCTGCCTTCAGCAGGTAATCAGTCCCTGTTCTCCAACCCCAACCACAGTTTAGACTCGCTGCCACACGACCTGTTGTTAGGAAACCGCCCACCCTGACCGATGCCGGTTATTGTGCAGGCGCCTGCAAGGAGGTAACGTTAGTGTTCACAGAAACTCCTGGGGACATGCAGGCCCAGCAAGGCGACACTGTTTGTCCAAGATCACACAAGGAGGAATTGGAGAGTTCCCCTTCTCTGTCCCTTCCCTGTGATAGGGGAGAGGGTGTGAAGCTCTACTTTGACCCCGATTCAGCAGTTTATTCTCCTCCAGCACAAGCTCAAGAGATGCTTAAAGTCCCCATAACTTCCCTGAGCAGGAGCTGTAATGGTTTGCTGTACTGATAAGGCAATGAAACATTTAGTTCATTCAGCAACCTTTTCATGCCCTTCAAGGCTCGTAAGCACGGCACCTGCACTACTGGAAACCAAATGCCAGTGATTAGGCACGGTTAGTGATTCCTCCTTCCCGAAAGCAGCGAGAACCGAGCTGTTCTCTATCTGCCTCGGTCTGTTGTGATCTGTAATGACTGGGGAGAAGGGAAGAAAAATTAGTTTGTTTGAGACCTGTCCCTCTCTCCCCCAGAAATAAGTTTTTGTGCAAAGGAGCGTGTAATCTGCACTTGAAAAATCAGATGAAAAGTTCATATGGTGACAGTTAAATATGCTGGGCAGGAGGGAAGGGACAGACCAGACAACACTGCAAACCTTTGGAGAGAAAAAACAGCAACAAACCCAAGAACTCAAAAAGTCAGCTGCCAGCAAGGCCAGGCACACTCAGCTGTCACACATGTCCTACCTGAACCAGGTCTTGAGGCTGGGACTGAATCTGTCAAAGAGAGAATCACTCATGCAGCAACACGACAGAGTTGGCGCCGTCATACCAACAGCGGGGCCCCGTGCGGCGCCTTCCCTCCTCCCCACAGCACTCAGGCCTTTGGGGTTTTGCTGTGGCTCACAGCCTCACAGACTGGAGTGCTCTCTGCTGCCCTTCCTCACCAAACCGCTGGACACCCGACTTCCGCATTTTGCTGTCTAGAAACTTTTTGCCGTCTAGAAACTTTTTGCCTATCCCAGCACAAACACGTGTCAGGTCTGGGTGGCAGATCTTGCACTGCAGCTCCATGGCTCATTTTCAACATCTTTTTGAAGCATTGCTCATGCAAAAATTCTGTGCACAATGATGAAGGGGGCAGCAGGGGGGTTGTGATGCGTTTCACCAGAATGGGACCTGAATCTTGCTGTCGTGTCGCAGTGTTGTGAACAAGGCTAGAACCTCCTCACATTCAAGGGAGAACCAGGACTCTATCACATTCTGGCCCTGCCCAGTTCTGCGGCTGCTGCCTCCCCATTCAACATGCTCTCACCCAACAAGGCTTACCAAAAGTATGAGCAAAAGGCTGCCAAAGCTCTTGCATATCAGCATGCAAAAGCAGCTTCCTGCAGACCTCAGTAAAAAAATCCCCCAAAACTAGAGAACAAGATAAAAGCCTGAGAAAACCAAAGGACACACCGTGCAGTCACCTCTGACCCTACACGTGTGAGCAGCACATCCCCACTCCTACTGCACTGGCTGATGGCAGTGTTCACCCAGGAAGCTGCAGCATATACCAGAGCCTTTCTGAAGAGCTGCAGCGTCCCAGCAGCATCCCAGAGGAACACCCCCAGGTACTTCACTGGCAGGGGGGCCTCAGTTCAGCAACCAGAGCACCACAGCTCTAACCTGTCATCCACTGGCCTTGTGTGAGGGGACATGGGACCCAGGAGTTCTGAAACCATGGTGTTCCTTTCAAAGGAACATCCCAGACCAAGGCAGCTCTGACTCACCTTGTGTACAAGCTCACAGCACAAGCGACATTCAAAACAAAGACGGAAAGGTGCCACAAAACTGCTTCGCTTTAGATCCAGGAAAACAGCACCTGTTTAGTCCACTCTCTCCTCTGGAGCAGAAGAGCACCGCTCGCAGTCATCCCCACTACTGAACTTACCAAGAGGTATGGTTGGTTTTGCCTTCTTGGCTGGAGCAATACCATCGGGTTTGGACTCTGAGAAGGACGCTGTCCTGCTCGGTGCTGGAGTCTGAAAGATCAAGAAGCCAAGTCAGCAGGGACAGTGTGCCCGGTAAGAACCAGAGCGTGCAGGAGGAGCTGGGCTCTTTGGCTGTGCTGGACGACAAACAGAAGCAAAGAAAGTGAATTCTGAGAAAGGACCATTTCAGTCAAGTGAGGGAAAAACTCCCAAATGACCAAGTGCCCAGTAGATGCAAGAGTCACATTGTTGGTTTTGAGGGGTCATACTCTCTGCATGAGCGAGGTGGACGTTGGGAGGGCCCCTCCTGATAACCCGTGCAGAGTCACTTTAGTTTTCCCAGAACTTCCCACAAATACAATGGTGGCCAAGACCCATTTCAACCTGTTTGGATAGGAGAAGCTGCCTCAGGAGGCTCCTCGCAGGCACTCCTGGACTCACCGAAGGGCTGCCGCTGGCATTGAGGAGGAAGTTGGCGGTGTGGGCTGCAGCAGGTGGCTGGTTGGGGATAGGCCGGTGGCCCAGCGCCATGCCCACAATGGCGGTCATGTGAGTCTCCGTGCCAAACACATGGATGGGGATCCCTGTGGTCTTCCCTGCACACACACAAGAACGTCAGCCTCAGGGAAAAGGAGCAAGAGGAGCTTCTGCCAAAGCGAAACATTTCCCCTTGGAAAGGCCCAGCAGACAGCAGATGGAGGAAACAAGATGTGAGAACAAAAGGAAATGGTTGGTCCTTACCAACTTCTCCCATGACACGTAACCCTTCTTGGTAGTTCGGGCCTCCTCTTCGCACAAAGATCCTCACCTCGTGCTCCTTCAGAGGGCCCTGGTAATCCTTGATCGCTCTCACGATGCCCTAAAAGAAACAGACAGGACAGGTGAGCTGGGCAGTCCAGTGCTTACCCTGACCCATTGCATCGGAGCTCTGGAAGGGACAAACAGCCTCAGCACAACCCTGAGCTGGGGAGAACGGCCTGGGGGCAGTGACCAAGGGCATTTGCTGATGCTTCTGAAGAGTCACTTACTTTAAAAGTGGCTGCCACATTGGTGAAGTTAGCGATGCTGCCTCCAATGATCAGGATTTTTCCTGGGGGAAGAGAGATGCAGAAATAAAACTGTTTTCAGAGCACAGTGCTGCAAAATCAAGAAGCAGTTTACAACAAAGTGAAGCAATGCCAATAGTTTGCAGGAAGTTGTGTTCAGCAGAGCCTGGAAGGTAAGAGCGTTTTATCAAGCAAGAATTTCTCTGGTAAGGATCTCTCAAGCCACATTTGCTCTTTGCTACACAGAAAGCCACAAGCCCTGTCTCTGAAGCAGGAGCTGACAGAACTCTGTCACTACATCACGCAGAGGGCAGGGGTACAGGAAAAGCTCTGCCAGGGAGGTTGAAGCACGGGAACAGCCCAGATTTGTTCGGTTTTCCCCACATGCAGCTTCACAGCTGGAATTGCAGTGGATCCCTTACCTTCAGGGTGCTTCTCCCGGGTCATGAGGGAGAGAATGGTCTTTGCGTAGTCATAGGTCTGTTGCTCACTTGGGGCTCCTGAGTATTCTCCATAGTTGGCCAGTTCATTCACCCCACCCAGGTCACAAATGGTGTCACTGTAAGAAAAAGTTGAGATGTAATTTGAATCGCTCTAAAGGTCATAAAAAAGCATTCCAAATTCCCAGGAAAGTGGGACTAGTAAGAGAACTCATTCTGTCTGCTGAAAAGCAAGCTGGGCTCCTCCTGGTGCCAGCCACGATCAGTCTCATTATACGTCCTAGAACGGACGGCAGCTCAGTGATCACCATGGCAATGCTGTTACCATAAAGAGCTTTCAGCCAGCCTGCTCCTCTCCAAGTCAAAATGGCCCGTATCTCAACCTGCCAGAATTAAGTTCTCTGTAAGGGACACTCCATTCCTCATCTTGGGAAGCAATCTGCACAGCACCCTCATTCTGCAGAGGTCCCAGGCAGTCACGGCATGGGCAGGATGGCTCTAGAAGAGGCTCCTTTCCAGAGGCCACACCAGCTATTTTCTTCCAGCACTGTAAACCCACCCTTCTCTTTGGAAAGGTCATTCCTGTTACCTGTAAACCACCGAGGCACCACCACCAGCCACCATGGTCCAGATCCTGCCTTTGGGGTTGAGGATAGTGAGCTTCAAGCTGGCTCCACTCTTGGCATCCAGATCAGCAATGTAGGCTTCCTGCAGACAGAGTAGCACCCAACGTAAACCTCCTCCTGCCCCCTCCGTTTCCACACCAGAGGGTTTGCAGTGCTTGACCTGTCTGGGCACACGGAGCTCCCACGTCTCCTCCCAACAGCAGCTGAGGGGACAGCAGAAGCACAAACACCGTGTTTGGAAAGGACAGAGACCAGCTTGGCGGGCAGGACTGATCTGCGTTAGTGTTCCCCAGGGCAGAGCACTGACCTCGGCCTGGATGCAGCCAGCTTGCACCACTCTGTGACCAGTTCAAAGGGGATTGACACGATCATTCACTCAAGTTTTGATTCTTGCTTGGAAAAAAAAAAAATCATACCCTGCAAAGAACAGCTTGTCTTCCTAAGGCCTGCTGCCCTGTCCCAGATGAAGTCACAGTGATGGCTATAAATAAATGGCTATTACTTAATTTGTAGAGTGCAGCTTCAGAAGCAGATTTTCCCCATTTGCACATGAAAAACTTAGGAAATGCAGCCGACTGCTGCTTGTGCTTCACTACCTGTGCCACTAACTGGCCTTTCCACAGCACCGGCATCTTCCTCCCCTGCTCAGCCAGCCCTGGGGACTCCCAGGTTTCATTGTTCTGCATATGTCAGTCACAGAACCTGAACTGAAAAGTCTTGTCCTGACCTTGTCTGCAGGCTGAGACCAGAGGAAATTTAGCATCAACACGTCCATGGCCTCACGCTCTCTGGCTGTGGCAGCCAAGAGCATAATCACCATGAGAGCTGTACTTTGGCTCAACGGTGTTGCGGTGTGGTCGCCTGCTGAGAAGCACTTCATTGGGAGATCGTTACAATTCCCAGCAAAGACACTGCCATAACCTTCACAGCGCCGTGCAGAGGGATGATTCAGAGAGACAAACGCCAAACTAATCCTTTCAAGAGCAAATTGAGTTAAGTGTTGGCATCCAGAAAGCCACATGGGGAGAAACAGCTAAATGGATTTCCTGGCTGTGTTACAAAAACCTTCCCCAGCCAAAGCATTATTATAATTATTAAAATGAAAAAGGCAGGAACAGGCATTTCTAACTTTAAAACAAAGTGGTTGCCTGCAGGTCTCCTCTTGGGCATCACTCTCCAGGAAAGCAGGTGTATTATCACCTTAACTTTTTACTCTGAAGTTTGTGAGTGATTCCTTACTCTGGACTCACACTTGCATGCAGAGTTTGCACACAACTGCTCCTCTGCTCAGAGACTAGGGCTGAAACCCCATGGCAGCACTGGTGCTGTGAGGCTGCCAACAGCCAGCACTCCAGCAGAAAGCAACAATGGCCACAGCAAGAACCACATCAGGAGACTGCACAAGCACAGAGTTCTGGCACATCACTGCGAGAAATTACATATAAGCCTCCATTTAAAAAAGTCAATTCTGAATTAAAAAGAAGTGAAACAGCATCCAAGCACAGACAGAAAGCATCAGCAGTTCAAAGCATGATGATGAGAAGCCCTGGGACTACAGCAGCCTGTACGGAGGTTTGCACAAGTTCTTATCATGGGTAACTCTGCCAAGGTACTTGAAACAGAGCAGCAAAACCCACCAGAGAGGAAAGCCTCAATGCCATGGACATATGAGCCAAGAGGAATTAATCTTGTAGTCCACAATAAAGGGATTTGGGCCAGAGTGGGCTGCTACTTGCCTCGGGATAAGCTTCCCTGCCAAAGGGAGGGGGGAACTCCACGTCCCCCCATTTCACTTTGCAGATGTAGTCAGCAGTCGCATCGATCTTTGCAGCCAAATCAAGGATGTAGACACCATCGTTGGTCACCACTGCATCGGGGAAAAAATATCAGGATTAGCTCTGCTTCGTACAAAGACACGTTACAGATTTCCTCACAAAATTTGATACCACACTGAGATCACCACAGACACCAGGTCACCTTTGTCCCCTGCCTCCACTCTGGTCAGTTATATTTACCAAACCCAGCAATTTCCCTCAAGAACTAACATGTGACTGTGGTCACAGACCAGGCTCTGGCTCAGGTGCTGGTTTGTTCTGATCCAACAGAGCAATTTTTATCTTTCTCATTTCTGACTCAACACCCCTTTCAATAGAACGTTTCACTTCCCCAGGAAATCAGATCTCGGCAGTCCTCAGTTTTGGTTTGTTAACCAATAGCTCCAGGACACAGCATAGCCACCGCTGGACTGGTTTGGCATTTGCCACCCAGCACTGCGTGAGCTACACTCTAAAGTGCACGGTTCAGCTCTCTAGAGCATAAAGTCCCACTCCTCAAAGCGTCAGTTACCTAAGGGATTGATCTCGAGGTACGTGAAGTACAGATCTTCGTAAAAGTTGAAAAGGCCACAGATGAAGCTGGCCAAGACACTGTAAAAAAATGGAACAGAAATTCATTTCAGCAGCCAAAGATGCAGCACAGGCTGCTCTGCTCATTTGTACTGGCAGCAGTCTGCAAATCCACCCGCTTCCAATATCCGTCACTCATTCATCTTCTCTGGAAGAAGGCTCTGGGATGACTCAAGGAAAGGAAGACCTTGGTGACTCATCTCAATTACACTCCCCCAAAGGCTGCTGAGAAAACAGTTCCTCACAACTGTCATATGGACTTTCAGGCTGATTAATCCCACCAAGAGACAGAAACACATCCCTGTCTCACCGTCAGACAGGCATCTGTCAGAAACCAGCTTCGTTAGCTGGGACAGGGAAGAGACTGCACTACGTTGGTGACAGGCTCCTTCAGCCCTCCAGAGATTAGGACAAGTTTGGAACAGTCCTGACTCATGTTAAGATAACGAGGTATAGGCATCTAATTAAAGGAGGTGCAGAAGAAGCTTTGAGATCCACAGATAAGCTTGCAGTCAGCATAGGCATAGCAAGAGAACACCTCCTTGACTAGGCCAGAGTGTGGCAGAGCGCATTTCTGAATTTGCAGTCACATCCCCAGCCCTCCTCCACTTCTACCAGATAAAAGAAACTCTTCTAGGCTGGCACGAAGGATCAAAATTCAATACAGGTCTCCACTGTCTCAGAGGCCAAGACTTCACTAGACTGAGAAGTGCTCCTGTCAAGTGAAGGCTCAAAGCACTACAAACACCTGCTTTGAGTTTTAGAAGCTGCTCAGATAAGGTCAAAGAACTTGGATTTCAGATGCATGGCATCTTGAGAGCAGCAAGAAGTGTAGGAGAGCAAGCTTTGGGGTGAGACAGGGCAAAGGGAGGTTGCGCTGCAGTACAGGAGAGGGGCTTCTGGGCAGCTGGCCATGCCTGGAACCAGGCACCAGTACTTACTCCCTTTTGTTTGCTGGTGCATGCTGCAGGAGATGCTGCTTTACATCCAATTCGTTGAGCTTTTCATCCACTGGCACAAGCAACTTCTGCGCTTTGGCATCAACATCTCCCACATCCACCCCGCCTTCATGGTGGAAGAGTATGTAGTCTCCCTCACGGGCAGCGTATATGCACACGTAGAACTCCTCCTCCTGCACAGACCCAGGCACAAGCGTTAGCAAATCACACCCAGAAGACCTTGAAGAAGAGGCTCTTGTGTCACCACCAGGGTTTGTACCAGATTCAAGGGGCAGGGAGCTGCCTTGACCACCCAGCTTGGTCCCTCCCAGCAGAGGAGCAGCAACCACGGACTGATGCTGAGCCTGCGCACAGCTGACCTCACGCACTGGCATGGTCAGCTTAACAGCACACTCCCAAACTGCCTTTGCCAGTACATCCAGCCACCTCAGCTGCATGCAAGTCACATGAGATTTAAAAGCTCTTTTTAATGCTTTATTTGGTATACTGACCTGTTTGTGAGGGACGAAGGGCTCGATCAGAAAATTCTTTAGGATTCCCTTAGCATTAGCGATCTGGAGGCAGAAAACAGGACAAACACCAATAAACACTTGTCCAATATCCGCATTTGCGACAGCGTACGGCAAGTTTCAAGAATTAATCAACACTGCTCTAAAATCACCTCCCGCCAAGCACTGTGTTTCCTGGGGAACCATGTTGCTCCCTCTCCAGCAGGGCACCAGGCCCAGTCACTGCCAGCCACGCTGCCCCACCACTCCGGGGATCTGAACCTCACCGGTTACTGGAGTCAGTGGCATTCCCTTTCCCTAACGGGACAGATGGCTGTGGAATCACCACCATGGCTGCTCTGCATCTCCTGCCCTAGAGACACGCCTGGACAGAGCACAGCTTAGTGTGGCATGAAATGCGATGGCTGGAGCTTTGAAAAGATCAGAAGTGAGGGACCTCCTGAGCTAGAGAGGGAGAGGCAGGAGCACTCACCCTGGCAGTGGTGCCAGTGAGCACAGAAGAGTAAGAGAATCCTTTAGCTCTTCTTGCAGGAATAGACAGTTCTTGCAAGGTCTCAGGAACTGGCCTGTGTAGATGCTTTCCTGTCAACCAAACCCAAGTTTCCTGGCTCAAGGGACACTCACACAGGCCATGTGAGATAAGCCCTGCTCCTGAGAGCACCGCTTCAGGAGTGAATACCTCGGTCACAGGTCCTTGGCACAGTCCTACCTTCAGGTGTGGTTTTTTTGTTGTGCCAAAGGAGCAATTTCAACACCAATCACTCCCTCGGAGGGCGGGCACCCTGCTGTTTCTTAACGGCCCTCAGGCGAGCCTGGCTCAGCGCCCGAGCCGGCAGCAAATCCATCACAGCAGGGCCAAGGCATCAGTTTTCTTGAGGCTGCAGAGCTCTAGCAGCTCCTGCAGCACAGCACTGGGAAGGCCGGCACTTCTTTATCGTTAGCATCCCGCTGTCATTCCCAGGAGAATAAACATCGCAAGCCAGCACTGCCTGAAAACAGGGGCTTGGAGCAGCACTCAGCCAAAACACACTGGCTGGCCACGGTCAGAGGATAGTTTTCTGACAGCTTTTATACCCGTCTCCTTCCATCTGCCTAGGGTGTTTGAGTGAGGCAGCTCTGCCAAACAGACACAGCATCTGAGTCACCAACTGCTGCCTCCCAGGACTTTCCAAGTGGTACCAATTCCTGCTGAGCTCCCACCGGGCCCTGCCTAGCAGACGGTAATGGGGAGCACCGGGCTGTGCATTTCAAACCTCCGTAAGGAGAGAAATTCCTGCACACCAGCTCCGATTACACAGGCGGGCAGAAAAGACAGGGCAGAGGAGGCTGACGGTTTTGTGGCTAAGGTGGGACTCGACTTACCGTGGTTTCTTTGCCCAGACGCTGTTTGAGCCAAAGCTTCACCTGATCCAGAGTGAGGTTAATTCCAACCAGTCCAAGTTTCCCACGTCTCTTTATGAGCTGATCTGGCTTCACCACTAAACGCTATGACATTAAAAGAAAAAAGCGTTAGGAAGTTATTTAGTTGGAGTGATTTTCTGCAGATTGTGAAACAAAAACTTACATAAATTCTGAACAGCAAATGTCATTGCAGAATTCCTTTAACCTCTTGGCAATTCCACAGCTGGGGCCAGGACATTTTAGACAAATTTTTTTTTTTTAAATAAGGAATGGGTGCCATTCTCCTGTACAGCAGATATGTTCTGAAACTTCAGCAGCTTACAGCGCGGAGTCAGGACATCAGATGTTGCAGCACAGACCACTGATCAAGGTTGTTCTGCTGGACCCTGCAGCCCTTCCTGGCATTACAGGGACAGACAGCACCCCCACTCCCTCCTGGCTTTCTGCGAGTCTTTCCAGAAGTACTGCTGATGTCCTCCTGCCATTCCCTCATGTCCTTGAGTAGGGAACACTGAATTACTCAGACAGGGCTTCTATCAGTCACTCAGGGACTGCGGGACATTTCGGGTTCTAACAACCAGTGACTTAATATCATCAACCACTGGACAGGAGCCAGCTTGGACAAGTAATAAACAGAGCTCTGGAGGTGGTGTCTCTACAGAAAGCGTGTGCCTATGAAACACAGGTATAAAGTATCTTGCATAGAGAAAGCAAAACCCAGAGTTTTCACTGACATTTCACTGGCACATGGGAACCCCCTGCAGCATCCCACGGAACAGACATGCTCACCACAGAGAAAGCCCTGCACGCCTTCAGGGAGCAGGGTTCAAGAACAGGGCTGGCTCCTCAGGAGACTCTGCCTTTGAATTAGCCTCCCGTGCCTCCCATGTGGTTATTAGCAGCTCCTTGTTTGTAGAAATCTCTGCTCATGTATTTAACAGACCTTAAAGGAATTTTATACTCATGTCCCCTCGAAGGGGATACAACCACCTTGAGGCAAGGCTTGTTTCTTCATCGGTGTTGCAAGTGGATGTTGCAGCACAGCAGCAGCGACCGGTCCTTCAGGAACGACCCAGAGCACAGCTCTGCTCACAACCTGCCACAGCACGACATGCCTGTGCCCGACAGAGCAGCCCAGGCGGACAGAGGCCTGGCCGGGCTCAGTCACGGCAGCAGAGCCAGTCACTGGCCTTACCTCGCTCAGAAGCCAAGGGTGGTCCTGGGTGAGCCGTGCCCAGTCAGTGTCTGGGGTGACTCGAGCATACTTGAAACGGTTCTGGATGGCAGAGGATGTGCAGATGTACTTGTACAAGAACTCCTTTCCCGTCTGCTCAGAGATGGCTTTGGCTGACATGGCTATCTAGTCTGAATCAAAAAAAACCCAAAAAGCAGTCAGGAGCAGAGCCCAGTTCTCACAGAAAAGTCCCCATCACCAGCTCAGTGCAAACTCGGAGCAAACACAGAGCTGGGGCTGGGTCTACCTGTTACAAAAAAGGTTATAAAACCCACCTGATAAGCAAGAACTATTTGTGCTGCTTAAAACTTCCCTCCCACTTGTTTCCCTCTGGCCACAGCTCACCCCGAGCTGGGCTGCTGGCAAACTACAACCCCCCCCTCCTTTTTCTAAAGGGAAGAGAAAACATGTTATCAAAACCAGAACACATCCACATCTTTTTTTCTTTTGCTTCAGAACCTAGATATTTTGGAAGCAGGTTCACACCCTATAGAACAAAATGCTCAAGACAAAGAAGATTAAGGTTAGACAGTCTGGGGCTTTTTTGAGAAAAATCATTTTTAAAAATTCCTTATTTCAGGCCTTTCCTGGAGAAGACTTTCTTCACTTGTAAAGAGTGTATTCTAAAGTGATTTCTGAGCTCAAGGCTGTAGCTTCTCTTTCTGATTCGCAGCGAAGTTGCAGGTGTCAAAGATTCCTCTATTTCTAATGCAATAAACATTTACTGTAAAGAACACTCCACTGCAGTGACCCTGCCTGCACGTGTCAAACATGAGAACTGAGTCCTGCCACAGGTCAACCTGCGGTTTTGGTTTCTGAGGGGGCAGACTGCTGACAGAGGAGGTCAAGCAGCAGCTCATGCTGTGTCCTGAGTGATGAGGTCGTGTCACTGATCCCCAGGCACAGCCAGTGTGGCAGGAAACCCAAAGGCGCGCTTGGAATCGTTTCTGGGAGAGCTGCAAAGCAGAAAGGCACCGACACAGAACAGAAGAGCTCAGATTCCATCTGAGTACCTGCACAGTGAAGTATTTGAGGGGCTTGGCAAGACTGACCGCCTCTGCCATCCCAGAACATCCCCCTGGAGACCCACAGAGGGACACGGTTTAAAAATTTTAGTTATTTCTTGATGTACCCTCTGGGTAATAACGATTAGTAATCAAGCAGGTTATTCAGCCTATAAGCAAGCACAGAGTGTGCCAGGGAATAATTAGCCATCATTAGAAATAAAGATCTTTTTACCTAGAGCAGGAGGAAAGAGATTTGGTCTCCACACACACCACATCCCCTCCAATAGATAAAATATTTATTCTGCAGAAAAAAGCAGGAGGAAGCAGTTGCATTCTCTGTGTGCCTCTAGAGCAAAACAGGCCGGACTGAGCACTGTCACGGAGAGCTGTTAACTAACCTTCAGAAATGGCAGTCAGATTGCTGCTAACTTCCCTTCAAGAGCAATTCCAGTGGTAAACTACAAAAGGAGAAGCTACAGAAAGGGCAAAAGATGTTAAAAACCCAGAGTTCCTGCATTCAGATAATTATTAATTTAAACTCCAGAGCATCTTCCAATTTAATCCCATTTCAAAACGGCATCAGGCAACGTTCCTGCCTGAAGCACCCTCTTTCTTCATAGAGTCAAAGCCCTACTTTTATCACCATAAACACTTGCCATACAAAATCCTAGTGTCGATGGCAATTGTCTGCCCACCTTCGCCCTGCGAATGCCATGAAGCTGCAGGCCCGTAAAGCCGTGTTGTAATCTGCATCAGAAACGCAGAGATTAGCAGAGCCGCTTTGCTTAACCTCTGTCAGCAAGGAAGAGAGACAGAGTGGTTTCACTGCTGAAGCCAACGAGTTTGGTGCCTCACGCTAAGAAGAATCTCAAGTGGGTTTGCAGAGCTGGTTTGTCTCTATCTGCTTAATTGGGGATCATGTTCACAGCATCATTCTGAGGCAGCTTTTCTCTTAATTATGTCAAAAAGCACCTGCCAGCCCTCTGACCAAGAGCTGACAGCCTCACCATACAGTCAGTCAGCCACAGGCTGCCTCCAGAGGAAGATGTGCCAAAGCTACAGAAGTGGCAGGGCTAGTAGTTGGCAGAGCTGTAAGGAAAAAAAAAAAAAAAAAAAAAAAAGCCAGAAAACTCCACCCAAGCTCATTCTGCAAGCAGAGACATACCCAGTTCCCACGGCCACTGCTCTGGTACCAAGTCTTCGTGGCCACACACACACGCTGCGGTAACTCATCTGCACTCCAGTGCTGAGAGCTTTCCCCCAGGATTTCTGCTTCAAAGAGGAGCTATTTCTGAGTGCAAACCCTGCTCCCGAGACACCTGCAGCTCTTCGTGGCCCCCGGTAGGAAGCTGGAACACCCTTTGCTTTCAAAGCCCCTAGAAATCCGTGGACTGTGAAAGGCCAGTCCCAGGGCAGTGCCACTCATCGCTGCAGAAGCAGATGGGTAAAAGCAAATGGCAAATGTATGTCTTAATCCTAAAAAAGAGTCTTTTTCCTGTCCCCAGGGTGACACTGAGCCCCTGAACAGTACTGCAGATCTAAATCTATCAATTAAACAATCAAACTGATGCCAACGACCAAGACATAATTGTTGGCAAGGGCAGGAAACTGGACCCAGGACACCATTTGATCCATTAACTGATCTTATTAACAACAGCGAGGTACACGGGATGGCTTAAACCTGAGGGACACAAACATGGAGACACTCCCACAAGGGCTGGCACTGCGAAGCTGCTCATCTCAAAAGTTTTGCTGGCCGCCTTCGGGTCACTGCTGCCCTTCACTTCTCTCCCACTTTCATCACCTCGTTTTTGCAATAACACTACCAGGGTAAAGAGAGAAAAACCTGGAGGATCATTCCAACAGCGGGAGATGAAAAATGACAAAATCCTTGTGTCATGGCAAGAGGAGAGCAGGAACGAGGCTGCTCTGCCCTCATCTGCCCGTGGTTCACCAGGGCATTTCTTCATCATCAGCAAGACTTTAATCACGCCCCTCACTCAGTTTTTCCACTGCTCCAACCCCGCCTTTCTCATGGGATAGACAGCAGCACAAAACAATTGCTTCAGTCTGCTGAATTGTTAAGCTAAAAAATCAGCAGGAAAAAAAAAAATCCCAGGGCATCAGCGATTCCTGGCTGTGAGAGCTGGTGCAGGTCCCTCATCAGCCCCAGACAGAATGGGAGCAGGCTCCGTTCCCCAGCTGCATCTGTTCTGCCAACACCAGGCAGGGGCACAGACAGCATCACCACGGGCACAGAAGAGCAGAATTCATACAGGTTCCCAGAATGAGGGGTTAGGACTCTCCTCTGTCCCGGAAAATCTCATTTCCCATCGAGTTTAACTCCTGCAGTGCCAACAAGTAACAGTTGCACCTCTGAAGAAACAGAGGGGATGCACAGAAGAAATCATCCCTTTCCCTGGCCCAGAGACAAGCTGTAGGACAATGTTCTCATTGACTGATTCACTCCGACACTGCTCCGACCACGAGCCGTTAGCTAAGACTGAACTGCAATTTTCTCATTACTTTAGGCCCCAGATCTTACCACCTCCACCACACAATGGTTGAGTACTGTTAGGAGCATGAGAGGCCTCCTTCAGCCCGCTCTGAACATGCATCCTCTGTTGCACCAGAGTTCGGCCGGGGCAGACAGGACTAACAGCCCCCAACCTGTAAAGCCTCTCTGGTTCCTGGGATGATCTGCTGGTCATTCTGCAGGGCCCGTGTGGTACCCGCGCTATCACACCTTCAGACCCAGCTGTCAGGGGGCAAAGAGCAAGGTGGGACAGATGGCACACACCTCATCTTGGTTTGACAAGGGGGTGACCAGTGTAAGTTATTTCTGGAAGCGTCACTGATTTCCACAAATGATTCGTGTTCATTTACTGAGGCTCTAAAACAAACAGCTTCCCTGCCACGCATCAGAGACCTTCAGCTCATCCCCCACACCCACCACGCAGAAAAGGGCTGCTTTGCAGCTGTGACCAGCAAGTCCAGAGCAAGCAAGAGAGATGGATTAGATGATGTTTGAGGGCTCAGCAGCACTTATTCCCTCAGAACATCGCCTAGCAAACATGGAAAGAAAATTATGCTTGAGGAAGTTTCGGGAGTGTGTTGACAAGAGAAAAAACGATGTGATGGTGGCGGCTGGACAAGAATGAAAGAGCTGGATGCTGTGACACAACCCACGCATCTGCCCCAAGGCACCTGCGACTCGCTGCAAATGCGGTATGGTCCAAAGAAAAGGTGATGGGGAGACAAGGAGAGGTATTCTGGACCCCAGAACCCAGGCACAGCCTCCTGGACTCCCCAGGAGACGGGAAGATGCGGCACTACTCAGCGCGATACAGTCTGCTCTGCAAGGGGAGGAAAAAATGAGACCTTGATTTGGGTTATTCTTCTTTCAACGCTTCCTAGTCTCAGTGGTCTAACTCAATGGGCTTCAGCAGCCTGTGTTCATACGGAGCACGGCGCTCACGCGTGGAAGTGTGATGGACAGGTCAGTCCACACTCCAACCAGAGCTGAGCCACGCTTTGGTTGGGAGAAAAGGACTCCCTCGCTGTAAAGATTTCATACCCTTCTCTCGCAAGAATTATGTCAACAGAACCACGCTGCGGAGCATCCTCCCCCTCCACCCCAGGTCATTTATTAACACAGTTCAAGATCAGCCGGTATTGCCACAACGGCACAAAAACTGACATCAGCTTCCACCTGGCAAACACGGGTGCTTTCGTCAGAGGAGAGAGGGCTCAGGAGAAGGGGGTGCGCAGCAGGTGGCCAACTTCATGGGTCACAATCCCTTGGAGCTGCGCATTGTGAAATGCCTGGCACTGCTTGGGTGCGGTGCAAGGTGAAGGCCCAGCTCTGGAGGAGGTTCCCTGCAGACACAGGACCTCTGAGAACAAAACAGCAGCTGGACCTCGAACTGAGTTAAGTCTGGCTAACAGAGAGGAGCAGACGGGCTCCAAATACCCCAGTAAGCTTCTAGCACCAGAACTAGGGTATGGGGAATCCTGTCTTTAAAGGCCATCTTACTCTGCAGTGCTAGAGAAAGTCCTTAACAAGTTTATTCCCTAAATCCTGCCCCACATCACCCGGGAAGTGGACAGCAGCAGCATGTGCTCCAGCCTCGCAGCTGGGCAGGACCCCCACAGATCGGGTCCCCCCGTCACGCAGGGCTGTGAGTGGCAGGAAGAGCTCTGGGCGCTGAGAGCACTCATCCTGCTCGAGCGCATGGTGTCTCACTCGCAGAAAACTCCACAGGGTTTTAGCAACAGTGTTATCGACGGTGGAGCTGATATTCCAAGCTCCAAAGGCAGTTAACAAAACAGGTGTCTGTGAGCAATACAGGCAGGATGCACGGAAGTTTTCAGTCTTCAGACGCTAGGGCAGACAACAGGCGTGGTTTAACAGAGGGAGAAGAGAACTCCTTACGAACGGAAGAGAGTTCCCAAAGCAGCAGGACAAACAGCAGGTGTTTGCAGGTAGCAAACAACAGAGCTGGAAAACAGCCATTTTGTAGCTCCTGAAGCTTTGGGATCCGCTCACAGGGAGCAAGAGACGGAGGGTGTTCACCCTGCGAGAGCAGAGCCAGATCCCAGCCCGGGGGCTGCTGCCCTCAGCAGGATTTCCAGCCTGGGAAAGGGGTACGAGTGCTGCTGGCAACGGGCGTCCAGGAGTGGGATGAAGGGCACGACCATGCAAAGACAAGCCCGGAGCTGCTGCTGGCGCAGACAAGAGCCCTTTCTCCCGGCCCCTTGTTAAATATTTGCGCTGTGCCATCGCAAACAGCCGGTGGATCAGGAACGTCCTGGTCACCGGGACCTCACCGACATGGCCGCGGCTGTCCTTCATCCTTCAACTGAGGAGGAAGCCTCGTCTGAACGGCGCCGTGCCTCCCTCAAGGTCAGGGGCGACGGTGCGAGGCGGGAGCGCGGGGCTCCGGCTCTGCCCCGTACCGGGCCGCGCCCCTCCCGGTTCCCGCCTGCAACCCGCCACCTGACGAAGACCACGGCGCTGCCGGCAGGCCGCGGCCCGGTTCCCGCCCGAGCCAGCGGGGCCGGGGCGGGCTAGGACCGCCGAGCAGCGCTGCCGGCCCCCGCCTACCCCCGGCGAGGGAGAGGTGCTGCCCGCCCCGCGGCACCCCGTGAGGCCCCGCCGTCTGCCAGACGGAGCCGCAGCCGCTCTCCACGGCGGGTGGGCCATGTTCCGCCGCCCCGACACTCACCGGACACCCGCTCGGCCGCGCCTGCCCCGCGCTGCCCCGTTCCGCTCTGCTCCGCTCCGTCTTCAGGCCCGCTCCCCGCCCGCCGCCGCCTTTTGTTCGCTGCGGCGCGGCACGGCCTCCCCGGCCCCATCGGGCTACGGCCGCCGCCGCCGCCCATTGGCCGCCGCCACCGCGACGTATTCGTTGCCTGAGCGGCGGCCGCGCTCCCATTGGCCGCCGCCGGTGGGGCGCGGCCGCGCGGCCTTGTGGGAGTCGTAGTTCCGTCCCTCGCTCCCGCCCTCCGGCAGCGCCCGCGGCCGTGAACCCCCCCGGGGCGGCCCCGCGGCCAGCACCGCTGACGTCAGCCGGAGCACAGGGCCGCGGCCACGCCACCGTCACGCTCTGCGTCGCTTCGGGCACGCGGCCCACCGGCGGCGGGAGGCGAGGCCGCGCCGCTGACACCCCTCTGCTCCGAGCCCCGGTGGGGGGTGGCTGGCACCGCAGGGCCCCGCACCGCCCCCGCCTGCCCCGGCTCCCGCTGGCGCCGCTCGGCCCCGGACAGCCCGCCCGCCTTTCCCATCGCACGGCCCACCGTGCGGGCCAGCACCCACCGGGCCGGGCCCTGGCAGCGGGGCAGACCCGGGTGTTCTGTCCCCAGCACCGAGGCTGGCCGAGAAACCACCCACGGGGTGTTGTACCAGCAGGGGCGGGAGGTGGCTGGCATTGCCCGGCGCCGGTGCGGTTCACCGGCAGACAAAGCAGAGTGCCAGCGGCGTGCGTCCCCCCGCAGTGCGATCCCCGGGGTTACATACGGCCCTTCTCCCCTGCGCGGGGAGCGGAACACGCACTGACTGGAGACACGGCAGGAGAGCGAGGGCCGTTCTGCAGCCTGCCCGCTGTTGCGCATCGTGTCCCTCCACCTGCCCGAGATAACCACTGCTGGTTCAGCTTTTCTCTGGGATTGCCAAGCCGTGACTAACACGCCCATCCCAGAGGCAGCCCCCGGGGGGCTCTGATGCCAGTGGGTGCCTCTGGTCCAGAGGCGAGGGCTGCTGTGGCCCATGGCATTGCCACCAGCCCAGAGCACAGGCCTGCGACAGCCCCGGCGTGGAGAGGGGCTGGCAGACACAGATGGTCCTGGCCGGTGCTGCTAGTGGGGAAAAGTTTCTGGGAGTTAAACGGTCTGAAACGCTGCCCGGCTCCCGGGGACAAGGGGTGGCACGCTGCCCTCCCACTGCCCCCTCAGCTGGCGTTTGTCTCACCACCCGTGGGTGGGTGGGATGGGTGAGACCCTGTCTCCCTCCCTCGCTGCGGTGCCACTGCTCGGGCCCCGTCCCGCAGCCAGGCGGCGAGGACAGGCCCTGTCACCACCGAGCTGCTCCCAGAACCCAGCGGCAGCAGCACTGCTTTTCCCGTGGGGGAGTGAGATCCGACAGGCTTGGGGCAGGACAGACACGTCACACCCACTGAGTCACTTGGCAGGAGCAAACGGCTTCAAACATTCATCTTGGCAGCGTCTGACCCAAGGCTGAAATACAGTCACATCCCTCAGTCACTGTGTGCTCGTCCAGCACTGGACACCGCAGCTATGGAACCGGTACCGGGGGCTGCAGCAAACATCAAAACCACAGAATGCGCGACTGCAGCGAGAGGCGGCAGCTGCCCTGACAAAACCCCTGCGGTGGGCACCGGCTCACGGGTAGAGGAGCCCGTCCAGCCCGGAGGGCGGCGGCGAGCGAGGGCGGCGAGCGAGGGCGGCGAGCGAGGGCGGCGAGCGAGGGCGGCGAGCGAGGGCGGCGAGCGAGGGCGGCGAGCGAGGGCGGCGAGCGAGGGCGGCGAGCGAGGGCGGCGAGCGAGGGCGGCGAGCGAGGGCGGCGAGCGAGGGCGGCGAGCGAGGCCTTTGCACCGTCGCTCTCGCAGGGTGGTCTGACTCCCCTCCCTGGCCATGCTGCCGGCACAGGGTAGGGATCGCGGGTCTAAGCCAGAGCTCCAGCGGGTGCCGGACCCGCCATCGGCTGGGTCAGGACAGACAAAGCGAGTCACCGGGAGCACCGACTGGGGCCAGTCCGGGCCCGCCCCCGTTTTGCTGGAAAACCGGCATCTTCTTCCCCCTCGAGCAGCGCAGCCCCCCACGCCCCGCTGCCACCGCACCCCGCACTGCCCTCCCCCGCCCCGCCGTGCTTGTGCGGACTCGCCGCGAACGGCGCGGCGGGCGCGGAGACGCGGCGGGGGCGGGAATCTGGGGCACCGGCAGTGAGCCTCGACCCCCGGCCGCCGCTCCCGGGGCCGCACTCGGGGGCGCGAGAACTGGCGCGCCGGGAACTGGCGCTGCGGCGCGGGAAACCACCCCGTGCGCGCCGCCGGACGTCACTGCCTGGGCGGGGCCTCGCGCCGCGCCGGAAGTCGGGCCGTTGCCCGGCAGCGGTTGCCAGGCGATGGCGGCGGCGGCCATGGAGGCCGCGGTCCCGGCCGGCACCTTCCCCAGCTTCATAGCCGAGGGGACGCAGCTGGGCCGGCGGGGCGAGTACGACAAGGCCCTGGCCTGCTTCAACAACGTGAGGGGGCCGGGGGCGTGGGGGAGGACGGCAGGGGGCACCCGGAGGTGGCGGCCGCGACGGGGCGTGGGTGGCGGTGGCACGCGGATCGCGCGGGGGCTGCTGGAAGGGTGACGGCACGAAAGGAAGGGGGACGTGGAGGAACGCGGCACCCACGGGAAGGGGAGGTGCTGGTGTGGAGGGAGGTGTCCCCAGGGGCGGCCGGAGGTCGCAGCGGGCAGGGGGGCGGCACAGGCGGGCTGCTCCGGTCTGGGGCTCGCAGAGGGGCTGCAGCACCCACGGCGTGGAAGGAGGGGGCAGCCGAGCAGAGGGAACACGTAAACATCCAGAGAATATTTTTCTCGGTAAAACCGTTGTGTCTTTATCCTCCTCCGCCACCAAGACCCGTGCTGGGACAGAGCGGGTCACATCACGACAGGTGCTTGTAAGTGTGTGCTGCTGAGCCAGCACTGGGACCGATCCACCTCTGCTCCATTCCAGGCGCTGAAGCTGAGAGCCAGAGACAAACACGGTCTAGTTGCCCGCTCAAAATGTTACCTGAAACTTGGGGACACAGAAAATGCCCTGAAAGATGCTGAAGCTTCTCTCCAAGATGATAAAACATTCTCCGAGGTAAATGGCACGAAATGGTGACAGTCCGGGGTGGCCAAGGGCTGCTGCTTTACCTGTGAGACTGGGAAGGGGCTGTGGGACGGTGCTGTGTAGAAACAGCTGGCCCTGAACACACCCTTGATGGTTTTATTGCGTCCAGAGAAGTGGAGGAGTTTAGTCAGCGATGGAGAAAGAGCTCTAGGATGGGTTTCACGTCCCTGGGTTGCACTAGCATGGGGCTCTTGCTGCTGCCTGACGGAGAATTCATTGAGATCCCTGAAGATTTTTTTCTCTCTTTTTTATTTTTTTTTTTTCCAAATGCCATTTTAGGGCCTTCACCAAAAAGCTGAGACACTCTATACCATGGGAGATTTTGAGTTTGCCTTAGTGTTCTATCATCGAGGCTACAGACTATGCCCAGACCTACAGAAGTTCCGGCTGGGAATCGAGAAGTCCCAGGAGGCAATTGTCAACTGCATTGGAAGTAAGATGTGCCAATTGATGGCCCCTGCAGTCACAGTTCAGTGGCCACTCTCAGGTGAAACCAGGAAGCACTAAAAAGAGCTCAGCCCTGTACCTCTTTTTCGTCTTTTTTTGGCCAAATGCCTCTTCATGTACAGTGTCTAATCACTTCAGCTAAGTAAGGAAATCGTGACTCTAACTTCAGTTCCCAAAGTCACCATTAAAATGTTCTAGGGAACACAGCAGCTCACCCACTTACAGCCCTGCTGACTGCAGAACCTGTTCTGAGATCCTTATCCTCACATTCAATGTTGGTAATGAAACTTGCTTCGCTACCTGAGCCCGGCCTTCCCCAGCGCCCGACTTTCCTCCAGTTCACGTTGCACAAGAGCAGTGAAACTGTTGACTCTTGCTCTGGAGCGCTGCTTTCATCATCCCTGGCGTGGATGGAAGAGCGGAGCCCTGCAGGAGGAGGAAAGGCCAAGGACCTGGTGATGTTCAAAGCAAACTGAAAGCTGGTCCCTTTCGCCTGAGTTTTTTTCTCAATGATCTCACAGGCTGATGAGCATGGACGTGCACCCACCTCAGGCACATGGACATGCCTCAGCCGGGGCTGCCCGTTCTGACCATGTGCAGAGCACCCAGTGTCTCGCTGGCAGGGCTCTGCTGGACCTGCCTGGCTGGCCGGAGGGTGCTCGGGTGGATCCCCACATCCCCAGGCCGAGCCGGGACACACCCTGCTCCTCACCCGCACACACAGGGTCCGACCCTGGAGATCTTTAAGTGCCTTAGTCTCCCCTGAATGGGGTTCAGAATTTCAGTCCCCCTCCAGTGCACTGTGCTAGGAGCCCCTGGAGCCATGTGAAAACAGGAATTAACATCCAAGAGGAGCTGCGCCTGCGAGCTGTGTTCCCTGCTCACACCATGTACCAACACCCACGTGTTCCTGTGAAAGAATTAGCAGAAAGCTTTATTTCAAACAGGGCATGACTGGCTTGGCACATTTATGGTCATTTTCATTTCTAAAGCCTCTGTGCTGCTGTTCCTGAGCACTAACGGGCATTTTCTGTGTATCTGCAGGTCCATCCTCGGTTAAGCTGCAGAACACGGGGGAGCTGTGCTTCACAAGCAGGCAGGCAGAGGTATGCTCTGGGGAGCTCTCACTTTAGAGGCTGACGAGAGTTCTGATAACGGTAACACCTCCTGAATGGACACTCGAGGATCAACAGGTTCTGCAGCAAGGTGGATGCGCTTAGGGCTGGGCTAGTGGAGCATAGGAGGACACTGATCCCTCATGGGGTATTTGTCATGTAGCTCTGGCTCAAGCTACACAAAATTTAAAGGAGAAGGTGGAGGGGCAGGGAAGAGCCACCACGGAGAAACCAAGCCCAGACTGACATGTCTCTACCAGCCTGTTCCTGTTGGGTGTCACTGATTGCCCATCAAAGGCCAATAGTAACAGCACCGAGGTCAGGCCAGGGTACATTTATCTACAATATTTACTTTGGTTTTACCTGATGTTTAAGGTTCACATTTTTGACACTGGACACTCTCTTGATTGCCCAACGTTGGGGTGGTCCACTGAAGCAGTGCCTTGCTCCCTGAGATGCCAGGTCCCATTTCCTGCTGACGTCAGAGCAGTGAATGCTCGGTGCTTCCTTCGGCTGGAATTACCAGTGGGAAAAATAATTTCTACAAAGAGACCTAAAGATTAGCACAGAAACTGTTGGGGTTTTGAACATGGAACTTCAGAATTACCCCCCCTGAAGTTTCAGAAGTGCCAGCTGTTACAGCCTCTGACTGTGGACAGCTAGAGCTGCATTTGCCCCAGCCTTAACGTCCCCCCAGTACTGCCCAGGAAACCCTCCAGACCAGTACAGACACCGGGCAGGACTAATCCTTGCTCTTACTGCGGAGCCACCTCCTGTCCTTGGAAGGGAGGGAACACAACTGCGTGCAATGTCAGTTGCTCGTGACTGAAGCACTTGGTGAGACCACTGGGTTTTTGCTTTTATTCAAACTGTAAGTTGGCTTATATGGAGTGTAAACAGAATTCAGCTAATTCTGGTGTTCCCACTGGTCTTCCTCAAATCTTCCTTTAAATCTTCTCATTGCAGAGCAAAAAAGCGAATCAGAAACTCCAAATCAAACTGACTAAGGATCAAAAATGGACCAGGAAACAGAAGCCTGTGAGGAATCCAAAAACAGAGCGGCAGCTTCTTGGCGAGCTCTACGCTCACAAGACCTACCTGGAAACATTGCTCAAGGATGAAGGTCTTTCTGCATTGTATTTAACTAAATGTTCCTTTTAAGCAGGGTCCTTTTTTTCTTCTTCTTTCATATCCCTATGACTCCTCTTCCTCAGCTGTATCAGAGCCCACACAGTGCTTGTGGTGGTCAAGAGAGGGAAGTGACTGGACAGTACAGGTGGTTTTGAAGCCACATCCAAAATTCCTAACTATGAGCCTATTTCCTTCCCTACTCACTCTCAGGTTTTTGTAAGGAACAATAAATCTGCTCAGAGCAGTCTGAGCTGAGGCAATCAAATCATTACAAGTTACTTCACTTCTGTCCTAACGAGAAATTCCACTAACACGTGCATGGAGTGCAGTGTTGCTCAAAGGACACAGCTCCTCTGTGGTGGTGTTATACCTGCTGTTAAGATCAAGATGCAGGACTGGCAGAAGTATCTTCTTTTAGAAGTGGGCAGAAAGCTGATTCCCCTTGAGTAATTTTTCTGTGAACTCTTCACCCAGTGACAGAAGTAGTTAAGAATTCAGCCTGCTCACAGGTTTTATGAGGTCAGCATCAGTCGTCCCTGTGGGCTGTCCAGGCACGGCAAAGCCCTCTCCATTGCCATCTCGCAGCCTAACCCATAACAGCTTCCTCCATCCTAGACACTGACACTACCCTGGGTCCTGCCGTCTCATTTCCAGATCTGATGGAGAGCAGCACAAAGCAGGGGATGAAAGTAGCCGACCTGGTTTTGAGCGGCATTTCCTACCTGGACACGCGCAGTGAATTCTGGCAGCAGCAGAAGCCGATTTATGCCCGTGTGAGGGAGCGCAGGCTCAGGCAGCAGCAGTGGCTCCGGGACAAGAAATGGAAACCCATGAAGGTTGGCAGATACATCAAGCAGAGTCTGGAGGACATTGATATGTGTAGGTGTCCTGGCTGGAAGCGGTAAGAAAAGCAATTATTTGCTGTGGTGATTACGGCCCAGAGCACCAGAAGCAGGCATTCACCATGTCTGTAGTCCAGAAACACCATTGCAGAGGGATGAAGAAGCTGGAAAACTGTGGTCTGGAAGGAAGGAGTAACTCAGCCTTCCTGTGGTACATACTTAAAACCCAAGAAAAATAATAGAGTTGTTTCTGCAGTTCAGTTCTTTTACGCCACAACAGCTTGGAGAAAGTAGTGTCAGAAATGTCCCGCAGTCTGATTCCTGTAGACCAGTCACCTGCCCTGGCTGTGAGGACAGGGATTTCCAGTGCCAGGAGGAGGGTCAGAAGCACCATCTCCCAGGGCAGATTTCTTGGAGGTTGGCAGGAGGAGTGGAGGAGGGACATGAAGCGTTGGGAGCTCCAGCCTTTCCCGAGCCCCGTCTGGGGCTCACACAACCGCACTCGGTCTCACCCCGCCCCCCCCACCGGCAGTGAACTTTCCTCTCTGTCTCCAGTGCTGGCTGGTGAGAACCCTGAAGAAAGCTGCAAGAAAGCCGAGTGCCTGCTGAAAACAATCCAAGGGAGGCCGGATGATGAAGTTCCCAACAAAACCGAACTGATCGGAAACCTCCACAGCTGCATCGGCCACGCGCAGCTAGAGATGGGCTGGATGGAGGCAGCTCTGCAGAGCCATCAAATGGATCTGGCATCCGCCAGGCAGCAGTGAGTGCTGAGAGGTTCAGCTGGATGGGGAGAAGGGAAGGGCCTCTGTTGAGGTGGTGTAGCATCGGGTGGTGTTGTAATTCCCACCTGGAGATTTAACAGGGGAATGTACTCAGGCTCTGCCAAACCATCACGGTCTCTGGTGATGCTGAATAGTTGCTTGAACCGAAGGTATTTTGGGTTTGTTTTTGCCAATACTGCACAAGGCTTTTAAACCGTAACTGACTTGTTGTTTATCGTTTGCACAAAGCACTTGTTAAAATTCATGTCGGTTTAAGAAGTTTCTGCCTCTCTCCTGTGCTCTCCACTCCCCAGCTATGTCAGCTACGATGATTCCTTTTTCTTTCTGCTGCAGCGATCTGCCAGAGGCCGTATCCAGAGCCCTCGGTAACATCGGCAGAGTTTACGCCAGAATGGGCAGATTCCAGGAAGCTGTTGACACGTACGTAACACCGGTACCAGAAAAGGCACAGGTTGTGTTTTGAGCCAAGCAGACCACGTCTTTCCAGTTTGTTTATCCATAGTGCTAGCAAGGGGGGGCAGGGAAACATTTCATTCCAGCAGTACCTGGAGCCGTTTGTTTATAGAAGTAGTGGTTGATCCGATCACTGCACCCAGTGAGATCCAGTCTGTGTCTGCCTTTCTTGCTCTGCTTGAAGCTGGGAGGAGAAGATTCCAATGGTGAAATCCAGCCTGGAGAAGACCTGGCTCTTCCATGAAATTGGCCGATGTTACCTCGAGCTGAATAAAACTGAAGCAGCCCAGAGCTATGGACAGAAGTCCCTACAGTCAGCAGATGAGGAGGGAGATGTCGAGTGGCAGCTCTACGCCACCGTCCTAGTGGCAGAGGCACAAGGTAAAGGCGTTAGAGACGGCCGGTCCGATCAGCATCAGGGCAAACACTGCGGTGTTAACAGCCAACGTCGCTGCTCAGAGCAAGGCCTCTCATTGGAGACTTGCTTGACTAACTGGTGTTATTCTGTTGATCTTGGGTTAAAATAAGTGCTTGCTTTTGTCTGTTACAGTAAAATTAAAGGATTACTGGTCTGCGATCAAGAACTTTGAGAAAGCCCTTGAGAAGGCAAAGCTCATCCGCAGCAAAGCTGCTCAGAAGGCCATCCTTACGGTAAGTGGCTGCTGCAGAGTGCGGCAGAGCTGGGGGCGGCAGCAGTGAGTTTGCTCTGAGTGCTGCCTGGTGTCCTAGGCCCTGAGAAAACCTCGCCATGCAGCTGCTGCGTCAAGAGGGGGAAATGCAGCCTCGAAGCAGTTTATGCATTAAAGGCCATGAAACCTCCTGGCTCAGAAAAGTCAACCCTCGGTTATGAACCAGTCCATCACACCAAAGGGTGCAGCTCTAGAAATGCTCAGGTCAAGGGAGGATTCTCCTTTGACCTCCCTGGGACAGGGGTTTCACACACGACTGCGTTTCCAGGCCTCTCCAAACTGTCCCAGAGAAAACCACCCTCAGGGCACGGCCAGTGGCCCACGGCAAAGCAGCCTGCCTGCTCTGGTGGCCAGCCGTCGCTGAGCCGGCCGTGGGCTGTGGGTGTCCGACCGCAGCGCCTTAGTGACAGCACAGACACCCACCTGTAGTGATCCCTGTGGTGTCCAGCGCTCGGGCAGAGCCTGCTCTCCTGCCAGAAGAAAAATGATAGTGTGAGAGAGACGGAATCTGCAGGGGGGGACAATTGCTAAGGGACACTGAGAGGTAGGAATCGCTGCAGGGAGAAGGGAGGCTTGTTGTGGCAGAGACCAGGGGATGACAGCAGAGATCCAAAGAAAAGGGGGAAAACTTAGATATGTACCTGATGTGCCCCTTAGATATGTTCTTCCAGAGCTTTTATTAATAAGTCATCTCACTTTCAGGCCTTAGATGATGTGAGCAAAATCTTCGTCAAAGAGCTGAACAGAAGGAGAGGAGGACCAGCGCTTCACCCTCAGAAAGGTAGTTGTCCTTTAGCCCTCCACACCCATCAGTGCGAAAATCCTCCACTGCCCTTTTCTGGAGCGCAGACCGAGGCCTGGGAACAAAGCACCGTTCTAGGGAACACGCACCACGTCTGTGGCCCGTGTTGAATCTCTGTACCAGCATGTGGCAGCAGGAGGTAATTGATAGGTGCAGCCACAGTGCAGTTATGATCTGTGGCTTCAGCTTTTTTGGTAGTGGAGGTTTAACCCTGAGCTGGTGCAAACCAAAGTGATGCCAATGAAGCCTCGGTGGCAGCGAAGGAGCCTGGTTTCACTCTTTGGTGCCTCCACTTAAAAAGCTGCTTTTGCTAACGCTGAAAGAGCTCCGGTGCCCGGGGCGCAGAAACAAAACGTGACTGTAAAAGCGTCGGTGAATAAACGAGATCCGCAGTGTTGAGGCCTTCAAAACCATCGGCTGCAGCTTAGAGTTCGCGCGGTGCTGATTTCCCCGCACGTATGGAATGAAACCCGTGCGGAGCTGCGTCCAGCCCGGGCAGGAGATGGCAGCACCTCCCCGGCGTGCCCCGGCCCCGCGCGCCCGTTCCCCGCCGGTCACACCGCCAGCAAAGCGGCTCCTGGGAGAGCAAAACGAGGAGAGATTTCCACTGCGGGGCCGAGGACCGGCTCGTCTTGTGCTCGACTGATCTCTCAGAGCTTGGGTTAACGGGGCTTTTCCCTCCGCAGACCGTCATCGCAGCAGCGAACACAGAAAAGACAAGTTGGAGCAATACAGACCGAGCGGGGACCGTGAGCCCAGCGCAGAGATCTGAGAGGGCGAGCAGCCACAGGAAGACACCGGGAACTATAAAGAAGAACAGGGACACGATCGAGAAGGGGGGAACGAGCAAGGACACGGAGAGAACGGGAGCAAAGGGGGGAAGAAGAGAGGAGGCAGCAGCGGTAGATGACGGGCTGGGGACGGGCGCGACGTGCTGCGGTGTCGGTGTTCAAACACGAGCCTTTCCCGGCAGCTTCCCGGGCGGCCGCTGCCTCGTCCCTGCTTCGCTCCGCTCCCCCGGTCCGGCCCGCGGTCCCTGACCCGGCCAGGCTCCGGGCACCCCGCTCCGCCGCCCCCGGGGGAAGGCCCGGGCCCCCGTTCGCCGCCTCCCCGCCTCCCCGCGCGCCTGCGCGGCCACGGGCGGAGCCGGCGGTGGCGGGGGGCGGGCCCGGCGCTATAAAAGGGGCCACGGCGTGCCCGCCCTAGAGCCGCTTCCGCGCCGCGCCGCTCCGCACCGGCGGCCGCCCCGGACCCGCTGCCCTCACCATGGTAAGTGGGGCCCGGGGCTGGGGCCGCCCCTCCTGGTGTCGTTTCCCGGAGCAGACGAAGAACCGGCGGCGTCACCGACACGTCGGCGCTGGGACCGGAACCGGGGCGGGGGGCGCGCGGGGTCACAGCTGGGAACGGCCACGGGGTCCCCGCCGTGCAGCGGCTCCGTCCCGGGGTTCCCGGGCCACCCTGGGGCAGGAGCCCCTTCGACGCCCGGAGCGATCGCTCGCTCCCTCCCCGCGAGCCCCGGTGCCGCCGGGAGACAAGCGGCAGCTTTGTGGGGCCGGCGGGGAGGGGAGGGCCGGGGGCGCGGGCTCAATGGGGGATTGTGCCCCGGAGCCCCGCGCTCCGCCGACGCGGGGCTCTGTGGGGCCATTGTCCGGCCGGGCCCTACGTGGCCCCGTCCCGTGAAGGCCGCTATTGTCCTCGGGGCCGGCCGCGGAACAATGGGGCCGGGGGGTGTTTTCCATCATTGTTCTTTTGTTTGCGGGATTGAAAAGCGGCCTCAGTCACCGCCAGCCCCAGCAGCTGCCCTCAGCGAAACAGCCGGGCCCAGCCACGGCTCTCCCCCGCGCCCGGCACACGGGGCCCGGCCGGGAGCAGCGAGGCCGGGCTGGCCCAGCCCTGCCCCAGCCGCTGCCCGTCCCTGGACGCGCCGAAGCGGACACTCACCCTGCGAGGAGGAGCCGCTGCTCACGGAGGCGGCTCCGCCATCCGCCTCCGAACGGGCCATGACCCAGGAGCCCCGAATGCGCCGGGAAGGAAACGCGGGGCCCAGGAGAGGCGGCTGCTCCTCGCTCCACTCGAGGCCCCTTCGTCCCTGCGACAGGAGCTCCGCAGCAGTGTTGGGATGGGCACGGCTGCCCCAGCTCTCGGGGCTCTCCGGCCCGCTGTGCTGAGCAGCGGCTGACCCCAGGGCTGGCCCGGACTTCCACTGAAGCTGTGGGGTCCTGGTTGTGGTCCAGGGCACTTTGGAACCAAACTCACCTCCACATTCTGGAACAAGAGGAAAGTTAATCAGCTGAAATAGTTGTTTTTCAAATGTCTTCACCCCACCCACCCCCAGAAGCTGCGTTTTTCTGCCATGGGCAGAACATTTCTGTGTCCCTAAAAACCCTCGATTTCTGCATCAGAGGCAAAACTCACTCCTTCAGCAGCTCCCGTGGCTGCAGGGTCAGCGTTTGGTCCCAGAGCCGGCCACGGGCTGGGCTGGGTGGCAGCTCAGGGTGGGGCCGGTGGAGAGATCACACATTGACCTGAAAACCAGCGGCTGCCCTGGTGATGCTACTGAAAACATGCTCAGTTGGAGAAGTCCCTCGTTCCCTCCCCATCCTGTGTTCTCCAGTACTGGAGCTGCTGCCAAACACGAGCCTTTGCTGCGGGGCCCAAGGGCTGGTTTCACTTTCGTGTTCAGCTTGGCAGCTGCTGGGGGGGTTTGTCTTTCCTGGAAGCCATTTCAGTTGCTCTTTAGCACAAGAGGAGCCCGAACTCCCTCCTCAGAGGCGCTCGGGGTGCTGGTGCTCGGCGCAGCGGGACACGGTGGCAGTTCTGAACGAGAAGCAGCATCCTCGCAGGCTGTGCCCAGAGCAGCCTCTCCTCCGGGGATGGAGGAGCCTAGCAGCCTCTAGCACCTGCACAGCCCTTTTTGTGCAGATGAAGTGCTGAGATGGCAGCAGGTGCCGCAGCCTGCTGGGAGTTTCGATTCCTGTTTTCAGGCGGAACTTCCTCAGAGCCCTGCGCCCGCCTGGTCGAGTAGCCACAAGTGTTTGTTTAAGCGTTCAGAAATAACTCTGGTGCTCGAAGGGCTCTGCCCGGCTGGAGCTTTGTGGTGCTTGCAGTGCCTCTGAAGCTGCTGCCACGTGCTGGGTAAAACTTCCCCGTCTCGGTCAGGCAGGACCGCGACTGCCAAGGCCGGAGGTGCTCCTTCAGCTCCTCAGGTCAGAGAGAGGGTGGTGGGACAGGTCACAGGTCCCTGCAGCAGGACCTGCCGGGAGGCTGGGGGGTGGTGTAAGCCAAGAGGCAGCTGAGGGGAGGGGACACGGGGGGCAGAGGTGTCCCCTGCCCCCCCCGCCCCCAGCAGAGGTTCTCGGTGGCACCCGCTGGCACAGCAGGAGCGCCCAGCTCTTGGTCGCCAGCCTGCGAAATGTTTTCCTCCTTCCATTTCAGAACAGAGGCTTCTCGAAGAAGAGTCACACCTTCCTGCCTAAAATATTTAGGAAAATGTCTACTCAGTCAGCGAAGGAGAGACCCGAGAGCTTGCAGTTCCCTTTCCTTGACGATGAAAACACCATCTCCACCATGAAGGAATCGAAAACCTTTGTGATTTTACGGGGCCTGCCCGGCAGCGGGAAGTCCACTCTTGCCCAGGCCATTCAAGAGCGGTACAAAGACGCCTGCAAGGTCATCTCTGCCGACACCTACAAAATCTCACCTTCGATAAGAAGCGCCATTCCCGAAGAGTATTCGAAGGTGGATGAGGATCTAATTGACTACTGCAAACGAGATGTCAGCGTTATCGTTTTGGACGACACTCACCACGAGAGGGAACGGCTGGACCAACTCTTTGACATTGCTGACAAATACCGGTACAAAGTCGTCTTTGCTGAGCCCAAAACCCTGTGGCGACTGGATTGCGCACAGCTGAAGGACAAGAACCAGTGGAAACTGTCGGCGGAAGAGCTGAAGAAGATGAAGCCGAGCTTGGAGAAGGAATTCCTGCCCATGTATTTCGGGTGGTTTTTGAGCAAAAGAAGCTCAGAGATCCTGAGGAAGGCCGGCCAGGCCTTCCTGGATGAGCTTGGGAGCCTCAAAGCCTTCAAGAAGGAGAGTAAATACTGTACGTATAACAGGGGTCTTAACCAGGTTCTCACTGTCGATGGAACGTTTACACTCAGCGAACAGAACAATTCCCTCAGCTTCGCCAGGGAATTTCTAGTTCAAGTGGCCCACAAGAAAAACTGTGGGAAGCTCCTGATCCCCTTCCCATAGCTGACAGAGTTGCTGCTGTGGGTAAAAATAAGCAAAACTCTTTTTCCTAAGCAGCGCGTTCAGCCCTGGCTGCGGGGAGCCGGGTTGGGCCGCAGCAGCGGACGTCAGGTGCTGTGTGTCCCCGGGGTGCTGCCATGGGCCTGACAAAGGGGAAAGTCTGAGCAGCCTCGTCCCTTCAGGGATTCATCCACCACGGGGTTATGACGAGCTGTGATGATGCGCAGAAACTTCTGCTTTCCATTTCCATCCCCCGGTAGTCGGGGCGGAAGCAGGAGTTTGATTTTCCCAACTAGTCCTTTTCAGTGGTCAGAAAGGTGAAGCAGGAAGGGCAGCTGGTGAAGAAAGTGGAGACGAGACTTGGGCTCGCGGGGTGGCGTTGGGGAGCACTTTTTGGTAGTAATGTTGTTTTCCTGTACTCACAGTTGCTCCCGCTATTGAAGATCCCAAAATGAAAGTGGATCTCACCAGCTACTTCGTGAAGAGGCCGCCCGGGGTTTTGCACTGCACCACCAAATACACCGAGTTCGGAAAAGCAGCTGGAGCCGAGGAATACGCGCAGCAGGAGGTGGGTACCGGGGTTGGCTCCTCCCCGCGGCCTGGCTGCCTCCTACTCCCTGGCAGAGGGTCCCGGGGTGGGCTGGGACGCAGCTTTGCTTGGAGCCGAGAGACAGCAGCAGGGACAGTAAGCCTGTCCCCGTGGCCTGTGCAATAGGAAGGTCCCAGTTGCGGGAGCAACGGTGACAATTTCCTGTTAGATTCCAAACCAAACACTCCTGCCCTGCCCATCGCCCCCGGCTTCCAGCATCATCTCCCAGAGCTGGATCTGAGTGATGATGAACTTAAGGTATTCACGCATCCAGCTAAATTACATCAGAACAGATAAGCCAAAGGTAAATACTGGGATTTGTGATGGACAGAGATGTGACCAGCCCCGAGCTCACAGAGCAGGAGCTTCAGGCCATGGCCTGGTTGCACCCAGTGTTTCATGTCACAGCCAGAGCCCCTGAGCTCGCAGACACAAACGCGGCCGCGCTGCTGCATCCCACCTGCCTGCCGTCCGCTAAAGCCCTCCCTGGGCTCGTCTCCCTCTTCCCCCAGGCTGTGAAGGCTTCTTACGGCAAAGGCTTCACCTTGTCCATCTCCGCTCTGTTCATCACCACAAAAACTGTCGGTGCTCGCGTGGAGCTGAGCGAGCAGCAGCTGCTGCTGTGGCCCGCGGATGCCGACAAGATCCTGCCCACCGACAACCTGCCGAAGGGCAGCCGGGCTCACATCACCCTCGGCTGCGCCAATGGCATCGAGGCCGTCCAGACTGGGCTTGACCTGCTGGAGTTCGTGAAACTGGAGAAGGCAGGGAACAAAGGGGATGAAGTGGGGGAGATTGGAGGAGGGAAACTGCTGTATTTTGATAACAGGATGTGGATGCTCATCCTCTCTAAAAAGATCGATGTGCGGGCAATATTCTCAGGTTACTACGGAAAAGGGAAACTCGTGCCAACGCAGAGCACCAACAAACGGGGCTCTGCTTTTAGCTCCTGCACCATCATCTAGAGAGGGCGTGTGTTTGGTTTTAAAAGGCAAGTAACTCCTGTAACCTTTAGAAGTGTAAAGAGAAATAATTCTCCCCGTACTAAAGTAAAGCCCTTTTGCCAACCCCAGTGCGAAGCCTCTGGGGAGAGTTTTTCAGCCTCAGAAGAAGGAAGAAAACAAGCAACAAAAGGAAAACTGTCCCGTAACTGACACCAGTAACCCAAGTGCTGCTGGGGGCATTTTAGCGGAGTTTTGGGGAGAACTGGCCGGGGTGTTCTGCTTGTTTTCTTCCTCGGAGGAAGCTCAGCGATGGCCTCCAGTAATGTCCCTATCAACCACAATCGTTCGGTCCTCGCAGCCAGTGGCAGACCAAAGCCTGCATGCACCAGGCTGAAGCCTCGAGAAGGGAACTGTGAAACACCTCTCCCCTCTCCCACACCCGAGGGACGGACATCCGTCGTTCTGGGAACAGAGGTACTGGGTAAAAACCAGCAAGACCCAGTTGTGGATCTGCCTGTCACTAATAGCTCAGTCCCCGAGACAAGAACTGGCCGAGGGCAGCCGGGCACTAACCGCCTGGAGCAGAGGCCGCTCCTGTGGCCGAGCTCTGCCCCATTTTCCTGTTCACCCGTGAACGCTTCCATCAGCGCTGGGGAGCGCATGGCCAGATGATGTCTTCAAGAGCGGGACAAGAGAAACACCGGGAGAGGCATCCAGTTCCCACAGTGGCTCCAGCCACTTCGCTTCATGCGTCAGAGTGCGCTGGACCAAGTGCTGTCCAGTGTCCATGTCCCGTAGGGAACAATCCTGCCTTGGCAGGGGGTGGAAGAGATGAACTAATGTCTTTTCCATCTTATTTTATAGAAACTAAAATCGTGTCTGAGGTACAGGCCTGTACTTCATGCAAGATTTTCCTACTTTTATCTAATGCACCTGAATGTCACCCGTTAGATGGCCCTAACCTTGTAATTCAGGCAGTAAGTGGAGGTTCCATAACTGCGTAACTAAAGCCTGCTCAAACCTAAACCCTCAGCTAGGAAACAGTTAATGCTCGAGCCCTTCTGTCAGTAAGCGTTTCAGGACACTCCTGTTGCTGCTCTCCTGCTCGCAGCCGGGCGGTGGCTGCAGGGTCGCTGCTCCACAGTAACACACGGCTCAACTAACGGACTCAGGGCAGGACAAGGTTTAAACCCGCGCTACAGCTCGGAGAACCGTGTCATGACATTAACCCCCATTAACAGCTGTAAATACTTACGGTGTTTGTCGGCATGTGCTGGGCTCGGAGCCGTGTGGCGGCTGCTGCGGGGGAAACCCAATGCTGCTGTGCAGGAAGTGTCTCGGAGCGCTCAGAACCAGCCGGAAGCGCGCTGGGGCCAATTGGGGGAACTCTGCAGGTTTGCTGAGAACACAAAATCCTTCCTGCTGTCTCAAAAAGAGGGATGATAAATTCTCATCGTAACATTAAAAACCAAGATACACCCCTGGTAGCACCTGCAATCCCCCATTACCCTCAGAGAGGCCCTTGTTGGCTCCAGTGCCAGCAGTGGGTCGCATGCCCGACATGCAGCCAGGCCGTTCCCAGCAGAGACCCCTCACGGGTTTGTTCCATCAGAACTTTACAAACGTGTTTCCCAGCAGCACCCACCCAGGACGGCTCCCGTGGGAGCGCAGGAGCTGCCCCTCACCCTCCCGTGCCCTAGGAAGAGCCCCATGCTGTGGCTCCCCTCCGGCACCAATGTGCACAGCTGGAGTATCTTCATTTGCCTGTCCAAGAACAGCAGCCAGACTGTCGTTGTTTCAGTTTTTATTAGTTTGTACATCATATACAGTTTATAATAAAGTAAACCAATTGCATATGGTTTTGCTTCAGTCTGTGATACTCTTCATATAACAACACCATCATGAGTGATGCCTAATGAAGTAAACAACAAATATTCACATTTTTACCATTCACATCCTAGAAAGGTAAAGGGTCTGAGGAGGGACAGCGTTCACGCCGATGTGGAGCCCGTCTTGGAGAGGATGAGGTGTTTGGCAAAGCGATGGGGACAGCGGTTGCTCCATGCAATATCCTTTCCTCCCCTGGGAAAGGGTCAGGTATTGACACTGAGGTAAACGTTCCGAGTTTCGGTTCAGATAAATACGCAGCACAGGGTCTGGTGTCCTCTCCAAGGTGGCTCCACATCGGTGGCTGGGTTTGCCTTGACCTCTCCTGAACGCCAGGACAAAGCAGACATGCGTGCAGTGAAGGTGCTCGGTTTGCTCTCGCGCTCAACCCCTCCAACGCTGCTTCACGCCATTCTCTTCCGAGGCGTGAGCCACCGAGTGGGATCGGGCAGGAAACTGCGGTAACTGGGTGAGATTGGCTGTGCCGAAGCCACAGTCAGGCTGCCCACGGCGGCATCCCAGCTCTCCCAACACAATCCTGTTGCCCCCAGCCACCCTGCGCACGCCGAAGCTCCGGCTCGGTGACACCGAGCTGCAGACAACACGTCCCCTCAAAGCTCACAATGCTTCACGCTCGAGCTCCCCTTCAGGGACCTACGCTCGAGTGGGAGCGGGCCTGGCACCACTCCGAGGGAGAACCCTGACTGCAGGCGCAGGTACATCGAGGAAGGCCAAAGCACTGCACATCCTCTTCCAACGCCAAGCCCAGGCCCTGCTACCTGGGGACAACAGGGACATCTCCAGAGCACAGGGCTGCTGCGTGAGCAGCCCCGGCACGGCCATGATCCCGTCTGCCGCCTGCCAGCCCGAGTCACACCCACGGCCCCAGACACAGCTCTGGGCGGGTGCCACGCACAGCCGGACGGGGCAGGGAGGGTACAAGGCACAAATTCAGACGGGATGAAAACCATCCGCTCGAAGTGAGTATCTTTAGTTATTACTGAAACTGAGGAAGTAATTTGGAAAGAAGAGCAAACCACAGCGTGGTCCAAACGCTTTGGTCATGCAGTTGGTTGAGCAGCGACGTGGCCGCGCGTAGCTGGCTCAGGGACCAGCCGGGGCTGTTTTCGTATAGGGAAATGGCACAGCAGCCCAGTGGCTCTCACGCTGTGTCCCCGTCAGGCACAAAGCGTGACACTCCGTGGGTAGTAACACTGTTCTCCCTAAACGTTTTTGTTTCCTTTTTCCAATTTGCACTCGAGTATTTACAGAACAGTCAGAAGCCTTTAACACGAGGGATCCAGCGTTACAGCAAGACTCTGAGGTCACAAACGAAACCACGACTTTCCCATGCAGCACGTGCACTGAAACGACAACAAGCCTGTCAAAGTGGGCGGCCAAAAGCATCGAGACAGTCCTTACAGCTGATTTCAAGACCCAGATCAGCACATCTGGGAAGGACCCTCCCAGTACTGCCCCGCAAAAGGCAGAGCTGACACGGCATCCGATCGGTAAAAGTCAATCCACACAAAAACCACACCAGGCTTCGTGGTCCGAGGTCAGACCGCGGCACAGGCAGAACCTCCCACACACCCACAGCACTGACACTCATTTCTAAGCATGAAATCGCTTCTGTCTCCATGCGGTTGTGGCGGCATCGCCCTGCCTGAAACTACCCCACAGCAGCACAGCTCCACAAGTACCACGAGGAGGCAAAAAACACACCAGAGGGAAAGCACAACAGCCAAACAATTCCTGACCTCCTTGTAAACGCTCCCGGTTCACAGCGGAGCCTCGCGGCTCAGGCTGGGTCTGCCCAGAGCCGCGCTCCCCCATCACACACACTTCTCAGCTGACACAGAGGACGCTGTTCAATAGCCATTCCTTCCATCACACCCACTAACAGGTCCTCCCTGCACGCGCCAGCCTGGCCTGGTGCTCAGCCACGTCAGCTCTGCTCGCTCTGGGCACCTCCCGTGGGCAGGAGCTCTCAGCACTGACCATTCCCCCTTGTTGTCCCACGAGGGGCTGTTCCGTGGGCAGCCGGGCACAGGGAGAAGCCTGGGGGGCAGGGGCAGGTACGTTTCAGGGTTACGCCAGAAAATAAACCTTTTGCTAGTGACAGAACTCCTCTCACTACAAGGCAGGGCTTTACCACCGCTTGCCTCTCACAGCAGCCCACATGCTGCAGGTACATCCTGCTGTGCTTGTGCTTCATGGGCGTCACCTACCGCAGCCACCTCCCACCCCCTTCGCCAGCTCCTTACAGGCACAACGACCACTTCAAGACACTTGTTCATTGTCTCCGTGGCCAATTCCTCTGCCTGGCAGCTCCTGTGAGCCATGGGGAGCCCGGGAGCTCTGCGGGGAGGAAGCAGATAGAAAAATGGCACCAAGATTCCCTGTGGCCACGTACAAAACCCAATGCGTAACGTCCCGAACTACCCGCTGGGAGAGGCAACGTCCCCAGCAGCACACACCCAAGCGGATCTTTCTGTGAGCAGCAGAGTGCCGTGTCTCCACACTGTGTGGGGACACTGCGGAGGTGACGGTGCCACCGCACCACTCTGCAGGGGCTGCTGCCCTGAGGTAACAGAGTCACCGAACACTGCTCCGAGCCCAGCGCTCTGTGCAAAGGGGAACGAGGGTTCACCCTCAGCGCGCGTCACCTACCGGCCTCCTCCTCAGGTCTTGGCACTCGCCATGTTAATATTTAGCTACAGGAAATCATGCATCAGGTACGGTTTTTAAATATCTGCTGGGTACGTTTTCTCTCTCAGAAGAGCCATCCCGCTCCTGTCCTTCACGGAATGGTCCCGCTCAAAGGTTGGAGAGAAGGAGCCTGTGGGAACTAAAGGGGAAGGGAAGAAATAGTAACAAAACCCACTGACAAACACAGGACACGTCTCTGCACGGTGCTAAAAGACTGAGAAAAGTCCCAGCTGTACAAGTACTATCCACACACAGGACGAGACACTATGAATCCCGAATGCCGCGCTGCGAGGAGCCCTGTGAACCCTGATTGACCAGTGCCTCGAGAACTGGAGAGGTATCGATGTGCATAGACCAGTATTCCCATCCCCAGCCATCGACCGGTTCAGGGTAAGGACCTTCCCCTGCTCCCAGCGCACTCCGGGTACGTCCACCATGTTACACGGGTGCGCGGGAAGCTGGAATAAACATTTCAGGAAATATTACTCCACACTGGCTCACTTTAAAAGCCGACTTTCGAGCAAGTTATAAAATATTCTCTGTATTCTGCAATACTAGAATTTAAGCCCTTAAATCTTCCCTCTGTGAAAGCAGATTGTCAAAAACTCCGCCGAGTCACAGCCCCGGGACTGCGGCACGCGGCAGCACCACGACACTATTGCGGCTGTTGGAATGAAGTTCACGGGCATCACAGCCCAGTGACTGTCCCGCGAGCAGGACAAGGTCAGCCCTCGAAGGAAGGAAGACAAAAGATGTCAGCGCCCAAAGTGATCGCCTCGCGCAATGAATTCCTTGCAGGTTTTGTTCCTGCAGGGAGAGGTCAGTCAGGAATTCTACAGAAGGTAGCTCTAGGTTTCTCCAGGAAAGTCGCATGTCTCTGCACCAACACCTGTTCTCTCAGCCACGGTTCAGCCTCCAACCACCACCACGGTACCACGGGCCAGCTCACAACGCTCCAGCCACAGCCACGCTGCCCATACCCTGCCCTTCACACTGGTGTTGCCGAGAGCCAACAGACCTTCCCTCACCACCCTCCCAGCTCTGCCGCTCTGAGCGAGCCCACCCGGAGGTCTGCCGGCCAGCACACCGCTGTGCTCCACAGCCACAGACTGACACAGCACCTTGGCACAACGGCTCTTTGCTCTCTAGAGAAGGGGGAATCCTAGGGGCAGAGGCCTCTCCCAGCCCGACCTCGCTGTACCACCACGCGTAGGTGAGGACGGACCCGCGCTCCTGCTCGTTGGCAGTGCCCCCAGCCAGCCCCACTCCTGACGGGGGACGCAGCCACCCACAGTCCCAGCTCTGCGCTCAGCCCGAGTCGTGCAAGAGAAGCAAGGGACAGGCTGTCAGTTCAGAGCTTGACTTTGCATTTTCTTGCTTCTTTGGACTAGTAAATTCCTGCTCGTGGAGAACCACTTGGCCAGTTCAAAGTCTGTCCAGTTCCTGTAAACACCAAGCACGCTGCTGCACGCACAGCGACCGGCTGCCACTGTGATCCTGAATTTCACTTTGCATTTCTTCAGAGCTAGAAGAGCTCGGTCCACGTTACAGATCAGTAACACGAAATCAAACCGCAAGCTCCATAAAATCAAGTTTTAGCACAAATATTAAATGTTCAAGTGGATTAATTAAAAAAAAGTACAGTGGAGAAATTCAGCCCAGAGCAAATTCAACATTCCCTTAAACAGGACAATTCTTGGAGCGGAAACACAAAGCCCTTAATTCCAGCTGCATCACAGGGAATTCTCACATAAGCTGCTCTCGCTAATCCGAAGAAGCATTTCTCCGACACAGAATTGTTAAGCTCACACGATATCGTTGCAGTTAATGCCCAATGTACCGTTCTGGCAGAACCATGGCAAAAAAAAAAAAAAGGAGAAACCCGAAGAGCTGGCAGGTCAAATGCGATTGTGTGAAACTTGATTGAATCTTGGCAACGGTTCCGAAGATTAAGATAAGTTACAAGTTCCTACAGGCCCCAGACATGCTGCTGCACCACACTTCGGAGCCAAACAGGAGATGACTTCACCCTCGCTGCAGCTGAGGTTCCGGGAGGACTTCAGGGAAATCCTCTCTGCTGAGGAGCAGGAGCAGTCCGAAAGTACGGGCCAGCAGGGAGGGACCAAAGATTCAAAGCTTTATTTATTTCTTTTTTTTAATAAAGTTAACAGTAAAACAAAATTCACAAGCCTTCCCCTCCCCGAGCTGGTTTCCTCTTCACACACAAAAGCACACAAACAGAGGTCTCCAACCGAGAGAAATGAAACTGCTCTAAGTACAATGAGACGTGATGAAGGAAGGAGTCTACGCATGTCCGTATTCAAGGTTAAAATAAGCAGATCAGGTGTGGGGTTTGGATTTTTTTTTTTTTTAGCCAAACTGGAAAAAGAAATTTCCAGGCCCAGAAGCTGAAAAAGAAAATGAAAGACGTTAGCACTTTCAGAGTTCAGTCCGTTACTCCTCCACTGCTCTGCAGCAGCTTGATGCCGAGCCAGGACCTAAGAAAACCATGGGGGCCGGCGGGAGAGACGGGATCTTTGCTCGGCATTTCCAGCAGCTGATCTCCACACGTATCCGAGTGGACCCCAGATGGTACAGGTATAGAATGACAAGATTTCCAGATTTACAAGGAAGGGAAACAGTGCAGGGAGTGTGCAAGACTTCTCAGAAGTCACTTAAAAGACCTTACGGTCTAACACAAGGACCACGCGCTTCCCCGGGGCTCCACTGACACTGGCTGAGCGCCGAGAGCTCGCCCAGCGCTAGGCAAAGCCATCCTGCTCCAGAAAAGCCTGACCCCACATGAGGTTTGGGGGCATACGGAGAAACAGCCGCTTCTTCACCTCTGGCCACCTCAGAATGCTCGTGGCACTGTGAAGCCGGAGGAGAGCTGAGCCATACACACGGGGCCGTGGGCTGGGAAGTGCCTGGTGCTCCTTGAGCACCAGCAGCTGTATCCGAGTTACGGTCCACTATTCCCAAGCAGCGAAGTACCACGTCAACGGCAACACCTACGGACACTTCTAGGAAGGGGAACATCCAGGGTTTGTGGCTTTGGAGCACAAAGAACCACCAGCGGCCATCGGCCGGGATCTGTGCTGACACAACTGCCCAAGAGCTCTGGACGCTTTTCTGTGGCAAAGTCACACACTCCCCTGGAACAGCGCGTCCCCACCGGGGCTCTCGGCTGTCCCGCCCAGCGATCTCTGTACTTACGTTTCCAAGGCTGACAGGACACTTCCACTTACCCTCAAAGCTGAAGCTGCCTGGCCCACCGAAGAAGGCCTTGAAGATGTTATTTGCATCAAAGTCTACAGGGAAGAAAATGAAGTTGTGAGCTGAAGTGAAACCGCCAGTTACAGCTTTCACAGTTCAGAAACTGTCGCTTGACTGAGGGCCCACAGAGCATTTTACAGGTGGACAAACACTGTGAACAAAGAGTTGCTCTGCCTGAGAGCAGTGACACAGCCGCAGTGGACAGGGCCACCGACCAGCAGGACACAGGGAAAAGCGAGAGCTGTCAGAGAAGGAATTTCAGTCAGGGGCAACCTCAGAACTTTGGATAAGCAGCATTTAGGGACCCACAGTGTTTCTATTCCGCTGTTCTACACGCCCCGTGGAAGACTTTGGCCTAACGGCTCAGCCCAGGGTAACAACCACCCCCTACCCCAGACTGTCCACAGCCTGAAAGGCTCAGTGCAGATCTGCCACTCCAATGAAACTGAGCCAGTTCCCAGGGTTATTACCAACGGAGAAGGCAGACTCCACATGGTCTCATCTTTTCAAAGGCTGTCACCACAGAGCCTCGTGAGAACACCTACCTCCCATGTTCAATCCATCCTCTTCCAGGTCCTGGCCGCTGTCATAGCGCGCCTTCTTCTTGGGATCTGACAGGATGGTAAATGCTTCACCAACCTCCTTAAATTTCTTCTCCTCTTCCTTCTGCACCTCTGCACTCGCCCCACTGTGTCGGTCTAGAGATATAAAAGCAGGAAAGAAGCCTTTAGTTTCTCCTGTGACTGGAAAACGCTACTTGGCTGCCCCAGCTGCTGCCCCAGGTTTAGCTTTGAGGGGTCACAGAGCTGCCCTTTGCCCAGAAATCCCTTCTGTCACATTTATTCCTGCCTCCAAGTGCTGGCTGTGCAGGGCGCAGGCACACAGGAAGGGGCTCAAAACAGCAATACATGCTCTAATGAGGGATGTGGGTACCTGGATGATGCATTAGTGCTCTTTTCCTGTAAGCCTTCTTGATCTCATCTTCAGAGGCATTTTTATCAACCCCCAGGATTTTATAGTAGTCTTTTCGTTTGCTCTTTTTCAGTTCCACTTGTGCGTTCTTTAGAAGTTGTTTGTGTTCTAGAAAGAAGTGCAATGCCAAAGGAAAGCGGCTTTAGTGTCAGGTCAGCCTCCTGCTTTAAAAGAGGATGAAGACCAACACATTGAGTTGACCTGGGTTGAAGGATTTAAGTGCCACAAGTAACCAACCCACTTGGATTTACAGCCGGGCAGCTCGTTAAAGCCTCACTGTCCCCTTAAGGCTGTTCCCAAGTGCAGGGAAATGCCTCAGTGCTGTGAAACCAGTCCTGGACCCCAACCACAGGGACTAAGGCTTCTCTGCCCCTTTCATCTCAAGCTACGAAAAGGCACGAAGACAGTTAAGAACGAGAACCGTAAGCAGATAGTCTGAATCTAGAGCTAAATTATCTCTCAGCATTCAGTGCTGGGAGAGAAACCAGATTCTGAGACGGGCATTGCAGAGCGCTCCTGTGACCTTTTCCTTGCTGGGGTAAAAGGGTGCAGATCAGGGCAACATGAGAGAAACTGTCACTTCAGGGATGCACACAAAAGGAACGCAAATACACTCACCTTTCGTTTTTTCTGTCTGATAAACCTTTTCGTAGTCTCTTACAGCATCTTCATACTGTTCTGTGTCCATGTAACTGTGGAAAGAAATGCTGGTGGCCAAGGGGTACCTCACAGGCAATACCAAAGTGGGGCTGGGGCAGGAGCTTTCTGAAGAACCTTGAAAGAGAGGCCCTCTGGGACAGGACGTCTTACGTTAGTCCATAGACATGGGAAGTCAAACTTTAGCACAAATCCTGCCTCAGCACCCCCATCGGTGGGCAGCCCCAGATCCCTGCAGGCAGGACGGACTACACAGGGCTTCCCCTTCCTCATCAGTGTAAAAGGAATAAACTCAGGACCCCTCCAGGCAGAACCTTTTATTCAGTTAAACCTCAGATCTGTTTTCTGTCACTCACTGCTGCAGGGAGGAGGTTCCTGCCCAGCACGTCCATCACACAGCTCGACTCACCACTGTGCTCTCCTCAAGTAGGCTTTGATATAGGTGTCATCCAGTTTTACCGCATTCGTGCAGTCATCTATTGCTTCTTCAAGTTTCCTAAGCTGCAACGTCAGACAGAAGTCAAGTGAATCCCAAGCAGAGAACCAAGTGTAAAGAATTGTGGAAAATCTCACTGTCTAGGACATATTTTCCGATCCCCCAAATCCACAGCACTTTTGTTCCCCAGGGAAAAATCAGAAGCTTGGCTGGTGAAATGGTGTAATTGCATGGTACTTCTCTTTAAAAAATGCACTTGGAAACAGGGTCTTCCAGAGAATTATCTGAAAACGAAGTTATTCTGTGTCCAAACTAATTCCCAGACAGGAAAATAAGATTTAAAAAAGGGCAGTTTGCTTTCAGACCCAAACAGCCCTGTAAAATATCCATTAGAGCTGCCTCCAGCTCCTGCCGTTCCCCAGCCTTCGGGAACGGCCCCTGTCCCTTGCCCAGGCAGGGGTTGCTGGCAGAGCAGGCAGCACCACGCAGGGACGGCTGAGGGGACACAGGCCTAGAGGAGATGCAGGGTGGAAACTGGAACCACTACCACAAGACTGTTCCTCTGGGCAGTGCATGACTAAAACACAACAGCAAACCTGAAAAAAGCAACTGGGGTTTTTAAATTAGGTCATATCTTTACAGATCAAAAAGCAAAGCAAGACAGACTATCTACAAGAGCAAGAAAAGAAAGCTCCTCCTTAGCGGGAAGAAAACCGCTAACGCTGCCTTTGTTCTTGCTAAGATAAGGCTACACTGCATTCCTTCCCCCTCCCACTCCGTGCTGCCCGAGCATTTGAGTTTCGTTTCTCCAGCAGCCAGCTCCGCTGGCTGTTTGGGACAGATCCAGGCACTGGGCAAGGACAAAAACCCGAAACGTCGCCTGCAGCACCAGAAAGAGGCAGCTGCCCCAGCAGCCAGAGGGGTGTACGCTGCCCAGAAAAACCCGTTTGCGGTTGATAAACTGCGTGGTGAGGAACACGATAAGGTACCTGCCTGGTGACCACCCCTACCTTTGAGTTAACCGTCCCCCGGTTGCAGTAGAGTTTGGCATTTGTTTTTATGTTATTTGGATCTATTCCTAGTGCCTCTGTGTACAGTTCATATGCTAGTTTGTAGTTTCCTTCTTTGAATGCTTTATTCCCATCTTCTTTCTTCGCTTTAAGTGCTTTGGCATTCTGAAAGAAAATAAATGCCGGGTAAGGACATCAGGTAAATGGTGCAAGGGTACCAGGCTCCTTATTTTGCTGGACGAGGGTCCCCAAACATAACTTTCTGCTTGGTTTCAGACATGGTTACGGGAAACAGAAGTCACAGCCTTGCCACATCAGCTGCACCAAGCTGTGAGCAGTCTGCCTGCCCCAAGGGAACGCCAGCAGCAGCCAGAGCTGGCTACAGGCATCCTCCATGGGAACAAAGGGTGCCAGGTAAATTTAAGTACTTAAAAAAATAGGAACAGGAACTCTCTTTAAGAGCTTATACAAATAAACAGGTTTTAAAAGTCGGTCAAAGAACCACAACAGAGTAGAAACGAGGGAAGGAGCAACACGAAAGGAACAGTGTTTAAACGCGAGTCAACCTGCGGCACAAACAGCGAACCTGGAAGTCAGAAGTTCCTTTAGACCTGACAGACCTAGTTTTACTGCTCCTGTATCTGATCAAGAACAAAAAAGAGCAGGGAGACAGACTCTGATGTATCACAGTCTTCCGAGGAGGAGCTTCTAGTAGCAACATTGCAGCTGCAGCTGGTTGTTTTCAGGAAGGGCTGGACCCGTGACGGGCTGCGGAAGGGAATGATCATGTCGAGGGAGGGAGAAGGAATTGATCCAGCAGAACCAAGTTAGGTGTTTGGTTAAAAAAAACCCATAATCCTGGTAATTCCGCAGACCCAACTTACCCGGCAGGCCAGACATGCCTTCTCGTGATCGGGAGCCATTCTGAGTGCTTGGACAAAGAACTGCACGGCCTTCTCGATGCAGTCCTCATAGTACAGGCAGAGACCTCGGACATAGAGCGCGTCCGCATTCGTTGAGTCCATTCGTAAGATGTCACTGGAACAGCCACATCACAGAAATTAGATGTTTCCCTATTCTATTTCTTTTTTACATTCCATCCTTCACTTTGGGCTGTGGAAAACAAGCAGCAGCCAGGAGGTGCCACCAGCTGTTTCTCAAGCTCCAGACCTTGAGACGCTCACCTTGCTACCGACTGTGCTTCTGGGTAGCGCCCCAGCAATGCTAAACACTCAGCCTTGAGGATTTTGAACCGGTGACAAGCAGGAGCAAACTCCAGAGCACGATCCATGCAAAACACAACCTGGCATGAGAAAAAACACAAATGTGAGCAGAGCAAACAGCCAAAGGCCTGCTTGGAACAGCTGCACCATCACCATGGAGATTTGCTGTTGCCTTTGAACAGGACGATGAGGGTGCACACCCCAACTTCCTCTGCTGTTGCAGGCGTGATGGTTAGAAAACTGATCACGTGCATGATTTTTGTCTCTTTAAAGAGTTTTGTGTACAAAGGTCTGTGGTACCTGCACTACACACAAAAGTCGAGGGACACCTGTAGAAGGTCCATCCCTTTAACTCTGCTGGAACTGCAGGCCCTGAAGAAAAAGCCAAGGAAGACAATCCTGCCCGTTTCCCGTGTGATAAAGGCATGTGGGAAGGACAGAAGTTCAATACATGGAGATAGTTTGGACTGCAATAAACACACAGCAGCACAGTGCAGGGACTGAGCTTACACTGCTCTGACTGCACTGGGCAGGGTGATCTAATGGGTCTTTTCCATCTCTGCCTCTCTGGTGGGGACATCTGCACGAGAAGAGGGTCATTGTTCCACCAAGGTTCATCTGCCTGCCTGGCCCGTGACATCACGAGTGCCTGCTGTGGGAAGCACTGTGCTCCAGGCGGAGAAGCCAGTGGCTTCTGAGTGAGAAGGAGCAGGAACAGCTCTCCAGAAACAAAGATGGCATTTCACAGAAGCCTCCCCAGGGCACTGAGATGGGAGGGACAGATGCAAAAGCCTGGAACATGCAATCCAGGCAGAGCAATGCCTACCGATGGAATCCAGACTGACCACAAACCCCATCTGCTGCTCATAACCAGGTGATGCAAAGCTGGGATTTACCCTTCCAGAATCTTGAGCTTAGCCGAAGAGTCAGCAACCTGAACAATGAGCTGGCCAAACTCTGGCCCAGAGAGGGGCCTAACTCAGGCCTTACTTGCATCCACTGAGCAGAAACAGTTGCACGAAGTGCTTGGTGCCTTTGGGATTTCATGCTGTCATTCCTTGCTCTATCAGGTTAGTACCAGCTGCCTCCTCTCACAGCCCTTGGGAAGGAAGATTTGGACACAGTAACGGAGGATGCCCCGCACAGGTCTGCCTTCCTCCTGCCATCACCCTCCGAGCAAACTGGCAGAGAAACAGCCTTTTTCTTTTTAAATTAAAGAGTTGAAAAGGAAGAATCCTGGATACACATTTTAGGAGCAAAGGGTGATTGAATGCTGCTGCTGACCAAATCGGTACCAAACAGCTCATTCAGGGCTCTGCTCACCCTGCAAAGCAAACAGCAACAGAGGATACTCAGCCTGAGCCAGTCATCCTCTTCCCTTTTCATTCGTTCAGTGCTGAGAGTGGAAGCCCTGCCCTTTTCACAACTGTTCCCCGCTCAGCAGCCAGCGCTGCTCTGACAGCACTGGGGGATCGCACAGCCCCTCCCGTCAGGACCCCGCTCACACCAGCCAGGGGAGATCACACTCATGGCTGGCTGAGCTGGCCGGGTAATGATGGTCAGTTCATGATGCTACAGGAAACACTCGAGTCCATCTCACCTTCCTGAAATCCCGTTTCTCAAAATCCACCTCAGCGATTTTTTCATACTCCAGCACAGTGCTGGCGTTCTTCAGCTGCAAGAGAGAACACAGCGAGTGCTGCAGGACAGTCGCTGCTCTGACACAGTGTCCAGCAGCGCTCGAGCAGCCAGTCCCTGAAGCATCAGAGTAAACACAACTGCAATTACGCAGATTAAAGGAATTCTTCTGCCAGCATTAAAATTGGTTTGAAATCAAGTGACCTAACTGGTAGCCCAGGAAAATGTAAGATACAATAGTGGCAACCACCTTCTACCCATTGCATCACCCACTGCCATGCCCCCTCACCACCCGCCCTCGTTCTCCTCTGGAATGCTGGGTGAAAAACCAGTGTGGTCTCCACGCTTTCCGGCATGCAAACAGTCGTTACTGACAATGACAGAGATTCTGCCTTGCAAACCCGAGGCAAAAGGCTTACCAGTTCAACCCATCCCCTTTGATACCTCATCCACTGGGAATATTTACATGTTAAGAACCTCTCACCTCCTGCTGCGCCTGGGTGTTCTTGTGATCCAGTTCTAGAACTCGTTGAAAGCAGCGGCTGGCAGCCATGGCATTCCCCAGGGAAAGGTGGCACTTCCCTTCCCGAAGGTGGCCCTGAGGGGACACATAAAGGAGCTGCAGAGGTGGGAACGAGGGTTGCAAGACATGACTGAGAGGGGAAGTTTTCCACGTACCCGTACAAAGCTATCGTCCAACCTGACCGACTGCTGAGCATCTCCCAGGGCTTCCCGGAACCTTCCCAGCATCATGAGTGTGGCAGCTCTGTTCCCATAGTAACTGGCGTTGTTAGGACAGGTATCTGGAGAAGACGTCAGAGCACTTATCATCGGTGTTACACAAGCCATGATACAACTTGTAGAACATATTAAAAAGCCACAATTTGATTAAAAACTCACATTCCCTCCCAATTTAGAACGTCCTGAGTGGCTTAAGATGATGTGTGATGGTCAAGCAGCTGTTTTGAACCGCAAGTCACAAACCTCCTGCTCCCTGCACTACAGAGAGGAGTAAACCGCTGTGGAGCAGAGGCTTGTGCTGCCAGCCTGGCAGCACAGCTGGCCCAGCACTAGGGGGAAAGCTGGGCTGGTTTCACATGAAATGTCTTGGCTGGAGGAGAAACAACGAACCGCCGCCATCACCCACTCTGGCACTGACTTGCGTCACCAATCCGGTGACATTTTGCATCGTAATTAAAGCAGGGAAAAAGTTTTCCTCCAGCATGAGGCGTTCGAAGCGCTGCTGGTGTTTGATACCAATGACCACGTACTCAGAGATGAACGTTACAAACTGCTCTCACCTATAGCTTTTGTGTAGTAGTTGTACGCTTCGTTGTAATCTTTCTCGGCATAGTATGCGTTTCCCTGTTCCTTGAATGACTCTGCTTCTCTGTGAAAGGCAGCAAAACACCAGGTTTGAAGAGGAATGAGCACCAGAACAGATTTGACCGTTTGATCCCCAAGCAACCTCAGCGTAACTCTCCTGTGCTCCAGAACGCTCGAAGCTGTTTGCTGCAAGATTTCCTCTGTGCCCTCACGGCCTGCCGGCTCTCAGGGACTTCACCCCTTCACCACGGCCATGAACAGGGATGCTCAGGGATGTGACCTCCTGAGTGTTACTGGAATTCAGTGGCAGACTGGAGCCCCCTCCCCTTGGTCTTGGACACAGAGCCCAGCAGAACTCTGCTATGCGTGGCTCATGGACCCAGCCCGCTGCTGTGGAACCTCAGCAGTCCCCACAGCCAGGCCTGTTGAGGGCAGACCCACGTACTTCAGAAACAGGGCCAAGAACAATTGCCACGTTCCAAAGACAGCTAAATCAAGAGAAACAAGGGTGTAAGCCTCAAGCAGAAGCTTGGCACTGCCTTGGCAACAGGTCCCGAAATAGCCCTCGCACTCGAGAGCGGGCATTTGCAGAGACAGTTTAGGACATTTAAGAAACACACGACATATGGTTTAAAGCAGCATCCCTCAAACTTCTGAAAGTAGTTTCCCTTGAAGGAAATTAAGCCCTTCTGTCTCTTCTCCCATCTACCTCCCCCATTTTGGAGAAGCAGCTTGAGAGGGAACTCGTACCACGGTGCTGAAGTTACCGCCAGTGGTTACCAGTGCTGAAATGGCTGACTGCCACCTCGCATCTTGATTTTGGAAGTACCTAGAGACCAGAAACACATTTATCTCCTGGAAGCTGCCAACCCGGGACAGACCGAACTCAAGGCACGGTGTCTCGAGTGGGGAGCCCAGCCAGAGCCCCCGCACACCCAGGGCACGATTCGGCAAAGGCAGCACAGGGGCCGAAGCGTGGAGGAGGGACCCCAGCAGGGAACAGGGGTGATGTTCGCTGAGCCTACTGGAGGAAGGACAAGGGGAACCGTGTGGAAACCACTTCCCATGTTCCCACCTCGCACAGGTGGCCACTGGTCGTTCCCCCATAGCCGCCTCCCCAGAGCGTTGTTTGCCCTGATCCATTGTGGTGTTGCTGCCTGGAAAAACAGCAGATCCAGGGAGCTGCCGCCCTGAGGGCCACGGCCAAGGCGGGTGCTCTCCACTTTGGTTTGTCCCTTCTGCTATGGGCTACACTCCAACAACAGACCAGACATAGCCCTGCCGGAACTCTGCGAAGCCAAACGAGGGGCAGAACACACTGCCTCCCAGCTGTACTTATGTGAAATGAGATGAATAACTAACAGTGTGGGAAAGAAACAGGTTAGTGCCCGCATCCCACTGCCTCAGGGGGTCTTGTCAGGGCTCCCGGGCTCGGCTCACCCCTGCTGCACCCGCTCCCATTGCAGCAAACAATGAACTCGCCCAACTGAGATGGGAAACTGCTGTCCCAGCCTTCCCACCATCATGCCCAGGGTAGGGGCTGGTTCTGCAGCCCGGCACTCCCTCCAAAGCCAGCAACCCTCCAGACCCGGAGCAGCAGCACAGCACCCTCCGTGCTCCTCCTTCCCCAGGGCTCCCAGATCTGGAAAGGGTCATGTGCTGTTGGACAAATCTGCATCACAAGCGGCAGGACTCGTACTCTGCTTGAGAATGTGTCCAACACAACCACCTTCCTTGAGTAGTACAGATCGAACATTCCAAACAGAGTGGAAAAACACATCAGCAATTCTGGAAGTTGGCAGTAAGCAGTTTAACCAAAACATTTTTCTCTCGTTTCTGTAATCATAAATGGAAAACAAACTCATGGATCCTGTTAAAGCTCCTTCCCTCAGAAGCTCTTAGTTGTATGGATTAAAGAAAAGGGTGAAGAGGTTTAATGGCAGAACTCCCCTGAGCCACCCCAGTCACCTGCTTAGCACACCAGCCCCTGGCTCACGAGAATTTCAGCAATTTTACCTGTCCCGTCTCATTGACGCAGCCAAAGGGCTGGGTGCCAGCGCACCCCGTCCGCCAGCAGACTGCTGGGGAGAGCTGGGAAAACAGGATAAAGAAAACAGACACAGGGCAAAACCAACGGCCACAAAGCTCCGATGTTCTGAGGTTCTAGAGAAAACGCACAAAGACAAGAACTACCATTCTCAACTCTCTTTTACTGGTCTGTTTGTCTTGTAATCATTTAACACAGCCTGACATATCGAGTGTCAGCAGCCCAGACAACACCAGCAGAGAAGCAGCACACAGGTACTTCCATTGCTCCATTTCCATAAAGCCTAACGATAGAAAAAGGCTGAAAGACAAAGCGAAGTCCTTCCCAGCGCGAGGGTGAAGCCAGTTGTGCCTGAGCTCCCAGACACAGGACAGTGTCTGTGTGCTCCACTGACACAGAAAGCACACAGAGAAAACAGCTCTTGTTTACCCCACTCCCTGGCTCTAACAAGGCAAAATGCAGATCTCCCGGTGTCACTGGTGATTGTTTCAGCCCCAGCAGATGCTGCAGCCTGAATGAGATCATTCTGCAGCTCGCGCTGATGTAGGCTGCGTTCCCCACTTGCTACTTTTGAAACTGAAGAAGAATCGTGCTTTGCTAAAAATACAACGCAGGCTGAATGGGCCGCTTTGTGCGGAGGCTGGAGTCTTCTCAGGGCCTCTCCACGCTGGACGCAGACGACAGGGAAGAGCTGCACCAAGCAGCTCAGGAAGAAGCTTGTCTTTCATTGCTCACGTCTACCATGGGCTCACAAGGAGGGGGCTGTTCAGAGTAACTCTCCCTGCGAACTAGTCCATTTTTCTCTTTTATAACACTTGTCAGCACCCCCAATTCTTCAAGTGCTCCGGCCCCTATCACCCTGAGGACCTGCCACCAGGACGAGCAGCAGCCGCATGTTCCAATGCTCCCCTCACACCCTGGGGCTCGCTGCCTGCCTGGTGGGAGAAGGATCCGTGGCGAGGCTCCTTCTGCGCCCCGTGCCCTGCGGAGAGCTCAGCCCCTGCTTGCTGCAGAACCAGAGAGCTATGAGGAATGGCCATCCCGCACACCAGCCACACAATCCCACGTTTGCCTCACAACTTCTGCCTCCTCCTCCTCTTCCAAGCTTCCACATGCTGCCCACGTTTGAGCGCTGATCACAGCTTCCACCCCTCCCACTCCAGCTCCTAACGAGGCTTGTGCAGACCCACCCCACCCCACACCTCGTTTTCGGAGTTGTTGGGAGTCTACATAAACAGCACCTCAGCCCCTGCGCACTCGAGCACATGCTCAAGGCAACACTCCCCAGCCACAGAAATTCTAAGCGTGTGGCAGACTGGCACTCTCCCAGCTCTCCTGACCCTCACTCCTACTTCAACTCCTGCCTCTGTTATGAAACAGTGACAAAACCCCTAAAATATCTATCCAGGATTTAAGGAAGGCTCCAAAACCCTGTCCTGGCCAAGCAGTCTCCTCTGGCATGCTCTGACAAAAGGAACACACCTGCCTTTACTAAGCAGCTCCTGCAGAGACAGTGCCTTTAGCAGGGCATAGTGCCTTTATCTTGCAGGTTTTTTTTTGTTGAAATCCAGTCCAGATCCTCAGCTGTCAGATGTTACTCAGCTGCTGGGGTAAAATAAGTTTGGTGATCTCAATACAGTTTACAGCGGGCAGATGTCTAGAGCTTAAAATTAGCTGTCACGTTTGCCACTGGACATGCGATACTCTCCCGTCCCTTCTTTCAGGACTCAGAAGAGAAGCCAAACGCTATGTGGCCCGCAGAGGTGCGCAGGGTAAACTGCCCTGTACACTCTAGAGACCCTCCCTCTAGGCTCGGTTTTATACCCTGAGTGAGGATTTAGAGTGGAGGGAATATATATCTCTCTACATATACAATCTCCCATCAGTAGTGTCTGTGTTTTCTGTCTCTGGTGCAGAAAACACCACAAAATCGTGTATAACACACGCTGTGATCACCCTCTGCAGCATCACACCCACCCTGTCACAGCAGAAACCAAGCTGAACGCAGAGCGGACCAGGGAAACCACGGACACGTTTCCCTGCACATCAGCACCCCCCACTGAACAGCGAGGGGCTTTACTACCAGCTGCTGAGAATCGAAAGCCAGACATGTCCTCACAGCATGTCCCAAACCAGGGAGATCTTGAGTCTGTCCATGCAAATATCTGTGCGGAACCGAACCACAACCAAAGAGCTGCCTCAAGACAACAGCAACACAACCGGCATTTAACGCTGAAGGTGCCCAAACCCCACTCTATCTGTTACAGACAGCCCAGAACATTCCCAGCATCCGAGGGCAAACCCAAACATGGAAGACCAAAAGCCTCAAGAACCACAACACACTGCAAGAAATCAAAGAAACGACCCGAACGCACGGGCAAACAGCCCAATGAGCCCCGAACTCTGACCGCTGTTCTGTAACAGCCCCGCTCCCAGCGCTCGGTGTTAACCCCACTCGCAGCACTGGCCCGGCCGTTCCTGGCAGAGTGACACCGCAGCTTCTGTGGAAACCTATGGAAGGGTCTAGAATCAGCCAGGGATTGGTTCTTCCCACGGGCCCAGCGAAGGAAGCCAGCCAGCTGTAAGGACTCTGCGGTAAAACAACGGCACCTACACCATGATTTACCCTAGAGAAGTGTGTCTCACTTTAAGGAAAATGGCTGGAGCTGTAGGTACTGCCCCCTTTTCATACTGTATAAAGCCAAATCCACCTAATTCAGAGTATTCAAACTCTGCCAATCTCTGGGAGAGCAAACAACAACTACGTGAGCAGCTTCTGCTGTTCCTCCCGTTCTCGTACAATGAAGTAATTACGTATTAGTAAAACCAGCCGGATTTACAGCCTGGGAAGCTCCAGAGCCCGCTTAGAAGCGGAACAGGGCCAGGGGATGTTCTCCGGGCCATCCTGAAATGATGCTCCCCCGCCGGCGGTGCCCCATCAGCCCAGTCACCCCCCCGGGAAAGCTGCTCCGTAATGACACCTTCACCAGGAGCCTGACCAAGCTGCAACTCATTTCATGCAACAGCCCTGGAAACACTCTGCTCACCCAGCCCTGACAACTCCCAGGCATCACCCGCAGAACGAGTCAGTGCCCCAAAGCCAGGCCAAGGGCTGAAACCTCCTTGACTTCTGCACAATTTCCTCCGAGAGGCAGATTTCACATGCTTTGTTCCTGAGGCTGTGATTTCCCACCCAGGCACCAACATGTCAAGTCTGCAGCAAAAGCCACAGTCTGGGCAGATAATTTCACAATGATATTTTCTGAACGATTTGAGATATTTCTTAAGAGGCTTCCACATCCTCCCACGCTGAAGAACGAGGGGAAGGCTCCGGCCTTGAGCACGTACATCAGACAGAACCTAGAGCTGCCAGGAAGATGACAAGGAAATTCTCCCCAGCAAAACTCCAGCGACCCCAAGCTCACAGACCAGCTGGGCTCAGTGGAAAACTGTCCCCATGGGTCAGAAACCTTTAAATTTCATTAAAAATAAAAAAGAAGTTACTTTTTGGGGGTGGCCCAGCCCCTGCTCCCCACCAGAGGAGCTGGCATGAACAGCCCCACTACCCAGCAGATAAAATTAACACCATTACATCAACCCTCTTCCATAAGGACCCCCCCAGTTTCTGCAGCAGACAATAATTATCCGGTGAGCACACGCTATTCCTGTCCCTGAAGCAACCTGTCAGCGAGCTGTCCGGCATGTTTTCAGCTGCTTCGGGGCATCAGTTACAACCCCCTGCAACACAGGGCAGCATTGGGCATTCAGACACCGTCGAGTCCTGAAGCAAAGTACCTGTAGCTCACGTCCTGTGATTCCGAAACACAAGTGTGGAATGAGGAAAGCTCTGATGCTGACCTACAGCGACGGTTCAGAGAAGGGTCTCACTTGTCGCTGCTGGGTTTTGCAGAAGCTCCCGCAGACACATCACAAAGGTGCCCCCCATCAGTCCGAAATGTTTGTGCCTGCCCAGTACTGCCCACAGAGCTCTCACACGCCTCCAGATGTTTTACAAACATCAGACACCTAATTAAGCCTCCAATGTCTCTTCCTAATAGTGACCATCACCCTAATTTACATCAGATCAATCGAGCCACAGAAGCTAAGCAACTGATGTGAGCTAGGAAGGGCCAAAGCAGCGAGGGCATCGAGAGAATCTATCCCAGCTGGCAGAGAGGCCTCAGCCTGTGTGGCCTGTGCTTCCCCAGCAACCAGAAGGAACAGCTGGAAGCAGAATCATCATCTCCTACCCACACACTCCTCTTTTAGCGAGATAAAGGAGTAACATCCCAAAGAGGAAACACAGTGAAAGCACCTAACACAGGCTCTGTGTTGCAATAACCACAGACTGGCCTTAGGACACCGAGAAACTCCCAATGTGCGGGACTGCCTCTGCTCCTCGCAGCTGAGCCTTCGCCTCGGAGCAGGGCAAGGGTCCAACGCTGCCCACGAACTCTCCTCTGCACCAGCTCCACTTTTCCCAAGATCATCCTACGGGTAGCTGGCTTCCTGCGCCCACCGCCTCTGCGGTGGAACTCGGGAAGGAGCAAGGACGGGTAATGTGAGTGGTACGACTGTGCCTTCGGCGTCATTTTACATTTGGGTCTTTTTAGCATTTCAAAAAGCACATTTCATTAGCCCAGGGGAAGGAATGACTTACCCACAAACAGGCTTTCCCTGTCTTCTAGGCACAACACCCAGGTGCCTCTTCAGCAACATCTAATTTAACTCCTTAGAATGACATCACCAGGCAGGCAGCTCCTGCAACCTTCAATTCCTGACAGTAAACAAGCGGCACAAAACCCCTCAGGCCACCAAGATAATTTGGAAAAGACTGCTCCTGAGAGGACACTTTCAGCTTTGTTTCCTCCTCTTAATTCCAGCCGCTGAATAATTTTCTAGAGCAGTTGCCTCACTTTCAACAGAAATAGTTCTCTCCTCCCCAGCTCCCCAGGCGATCACCAACCGCTCGCATGAAGCACTGCAGAACCAAGAGAGTTTCCTGGACATCGGACCTTCCCCTGCCTGCAGACACCGCAACACTCAGCTGCTGTGGGGAACCAGCTCACCGGCTCCTGAGAAGAAAACGGGCATGAGAGGTTGGGATTCCCACCACCCCTTGCCTCAGCTGATGCTGTCTGCTACCCTGGGCAAGGGGCACCGGATCACTTCAGAAATAAAGCAGAACCTGAAGAAGCTCTTTCAGGACGGTTACATTTTCACAGCAGGACTCTGCCCAAACAGTCGCTTGCCACGGACTTTTTCCCCATTGTCCACAGCAAGGGAGGACAGAGAAAAATTGCTGCGTGGAGATTTCAGATGGCACCAGGGACAAGGGAACGGGTATGATGGAGAAGCGATGAGCATGCAGATCTGGGATTCTGAAGCTTCCCTTCTGCACCACGGTTTAACACTTTCCTCCTCATCCTCAGCAACGGGAGAACGGTCTATTCAGACTCCAGCCCGCATGGCCTCAAGACAGGAAGGGTGTTAACGGTATTTCCAGGACACTCGAACTCCGGTAGCCCGGAGGAGCCTGCCTCCACTACCGGGTGTATAGTCTAATCCTGGCACACACGGAGTCCATGAGATCTCACTCCTACCCCAAAAGAAACCCTCACCGGGCAGCACGCACGGCCCTGTGCCACATGTGTCATGTCACAGCCCCGCTGCGGGCCCTGGCCGCGGGCCCCGGCTGGGAGCACCCGGCGCTTCCCAGGGAACGAGGCTGGGCCTGGAGAGAGGCCTTTGCCCCCGGGCCCGCCCTGGGCAGGGACCTGCCGCAGCCCCCCGGGAGCGCGCCCTGCCCTGCCCGGCGCCTTTAGGCCGGGAGCCGCCGGTATCCCGGCGCGCACTCGAGCTCCGCTGCTCGTGGCCCGTTGCCGCTGCCCCCGCACAGCTCCCGCTGCCCACCGCGCCACGCGGAGAAGGCCGGAGGGACCCCGCCCGCCCGCCGAGAAGGGCCGGCCAAGCACCTGCAGTTCCCCCGCACCGAGGCTTCGGGATCTGCTGCCCCGGCCCGGGGCCGCCCCCGGCTCCCCCAGCCTCACCCGCCCGCCGGGCCCCGGCCGAGGGAGCGCGGCCACGCCCGGCCCGCCGGGAAGGACACCGGCCTCCCGCTCCCCCGCCCGACGGGGTGAAGCCGGCCCGCGGCAGCCGCTCTACCTCCGCGTCTCCTCCTCGTTCTCAGGCTCGCCGTGTCCCTCGGGCGCCGCCATGATCACATCGCACTCCGCCGCCGCCGCCATCTTACCGCCGGGCCGGGCTGGGGACGGGCGACAGGCGGGGGCGGGGCCGGAAGGGGCGGGGCTCCCGCTGACAACGACGGTGGCGCGTAGGGCGACCGCGGGGTCCGCCCGCAATGGGGAGGCCGGGAGCGGGCCGGAGCACCGGCGCGGGGGAACCGAGTACCGGGCACCGGGGCGGGGCCCCTCGCCCGCCATCACAGCGGCCCGTGCGTCCCGGCATGCCGCGGTCCGCCCGCCCGCAGAGGGCGCTGTGGGCTCACCGGGCTCCGCCCCTTCCGCCATCGTCACCGCCCAGGTGAGGCCCCGCCGGCGCCTCGGCCCGGCCCGGCCCGGCCGCAGTGCTGCCCTCAGACCCTTGTCCCCGCCCCGCCCGGCCCGGGCCGGCCCTCGGCCCCGCAGCCCTCCGCTGACAGCCGTGTTTCGCAGGCGGGATCCTCGGTGAGGCGGCATGGGGAAGAGCTGCAAGGTGGTGGTGTGCGGCCAGGCCTCCGTCGGGAAAACGTCTATTCTGGAGCAGCTTCTCTACGGGAACCATGTGGTTGGTGAGTCGGCGGGGACGGGGAGGGAACCTGGCGGGGGCCTGCTCGGCTGCTCCGCTGGGTGCCGGACAGCCCCGTACCGCAGGAGGCCAGAGACCCCTTGAGCACCTCACTGAGGCTGGAGGAAAGACTCGCTGTCCTGCCTCAGGCCACTGGCCAGAGAGTTCTCCGGGTTGTGCAGGGCCAGCTCCTGGGCCAGTGTCCCCATGCCTCCCCTGTCCGCCTCTCTGGCAGGCTCCGAGATGATCGAGACCCAGGAGGACATTTACGTGGGCTCCATCGAGACTGACCGGGGGGTGCGTGAGCAGGTGCGCTTCTATGACACGCGGGGCCTGCGGGACGGCCTGGAGCTGCCCAAGCACTGTTTCTCCTGCACCGACGGCTATGTGCTGGTCTATAGCACCGACAGCAAGGAGTCCTTCAAGCGGGTGGAGCTCCTCAAGAAGGAGATTGACAAGTCCAAGGACAAGAAAGAGGTGAGTACCCAGGGGAAAGGGGCTGCAGAGTGGGATCTGCTCCGCTTCAAGTTCATGGCCAAAAACTCCCCTTTCCTCTGACTTGTCACACGATGGTGACGGGGTCCCTGTTCCATAAGACACTGAGTTGTATCTGGCCGTTGTCCTGGGATGCTTCCTGGGTGCACAAGTGCTCAATGGGCCCTTTCACTGCGGGGCCACTTTGAGGCGCACAGACCAAACAGGAGGGGGAGCTGTCAGAAGGGAGCGCTGGGAAATCAGAGCAATGTAGTGTTTTAAACAGAGCGGGAATGAACTGCAGGACTGGGCCTGGCACCCAGGGTCTCTAAGGCAGATCCCGGCAGCCCTGTCCAGCCCTGCAGTTGGTGCCTTCAGGGCGTCTTCCTGCCCTCTTTTGAACAGGTCACCATCGTGGTTTTGGGCAACAAGTGTGACCTGCAGGAGCAGCGCCGGGTGGACCACGACGCAGCCCAGCACTGGGCTAAGGGTGAGAAGGTGAAGCTATGGGAGGTGTCGGTGGCTGACCGGCGCACGCTGATCGAGCCCTTCATCTACTTGGCCAGTAAGATGACGCAGCCACAAAGCAAGTCTGCTTTTCCCCTGAGTCGCAAGAACAAGGGCAGCGGATCCATGGATGGCTGAGCTGTGTTTTCCCTTCCCTTCCCTTGCCACCTCCTCTCCCTCACCTCCCTTCTTCCCTTGCACATCCTCCTGCTAAGCCTGTTCAGTGCTGCGGAGCCTGCAGGAAGCACGGTGGCATGAGAAACAGGCGTCCCAGGGTGGTCTTTGAGGACAAGAGAGGAGACCCATCTCCCTGGACTGGGACAGGGACCGCTCTGTTCACTGCCTGGCCCCTGCAGAGGTTGGAGGTGCTCAGGAAAGCCAGGACCCGCCGAGCGGGACCCCTGGGCTCTCGGGGCGCCGGCCAGCAGCCCCAGGGCCACACGCTGCAGCATGGCAGGGCTGGCAGGTGGGGAGCAGCTCCAGGGCTGAGGGCGGCCAGGTGAAACCATTGCTCTTGCTGCTCTGTTTGCTATTTCCTGACACGGTGTGAGAAGAGCCTGTGTGCCAGCCCTGCCTCCAGCCTAGCTGCTGCCGGAGCCGCTCTCCCTTGTCCTGCCCAGCTGGCTCTGCAGCCCGGCAGCTCCCCAGCAGGTTGCCCCTCACTTGGCAGTGCTCATCACTCCATTCCATGCAGAATCACCCTGTCATCCTGCCCCAGCGACTGCAAAGTGCAGAGTGGGGCAAGATGCTGTTCCTGAGTGCAGGGTGCCCACAGCCACCACGCTGCAGCCCTCCTCTTCCCCAGTGTGGCCTCGGCCATGACCTTGGGGACGCTGGGACTGTGCTTGGCCTACACACCCCAGTGCCTGGGGCTGTGGCAGCGCTTGCTGCCCATCTGCCATGGTGCTGACTCCCTTCTCAGAACTGCCGCACGACAAGGGGAAGGTGCCCCCAGTCCTGCCCAGCAACACACGGTCCCTTCACCTAGTCTGGATCTAGGAAAAAAAAAATGACGAGAAGGCCCTGGCTTGTTTGTACTTGTTCCTTTTATTTACTGAGTAACACAGTAAAGCGATGAGATTTGATTATCAAAATATTTTCCTTTTTTTTTCCCAACAGTTATAGTACATCAAAAAAATATACAATGAACATTACAGAGGGTACTGGCCAAGTCCCTAGAGTCTGTTGTATTCTGGTTTCATGGGGGTTTTTGTTGGTTTGTTTTGAATCAAACTGTTCACGTCACTCCAAGGTTATTTACAGAGGGGCACACGTTACTGAGCGCTACAGACTATGCCCTACTACCTAGTACAGCATCTGCTACGTCAGAGGCAGTAAATGCTTTGGATCGCACAGGAGCGGGGTCCGGGGGTGCGGCAGAGGGACGTGTTCTTACGCAGCTCCTCGTGGCATTATTGTTATCAGAAGGAATGGCTTTCAAGGGGTTAAAGTGCCAAGTGTAGGAGTGTGTCAGGACTCCACTGGTGGAGGGTGACGGAGCAGCTGCTGCTGGCTCCAGTGCAGGGTTTTAGAACAAAACGCCTGGGAAGGACCCACCAGTGCCAGCAGCTCCGGCTCCCCGCGCTCCTGAGGCTGGAGGGGCCACGTGGCCCTTCCCTGCTGCGGCCAGGGCTGGAGAGACTGGTGAGGGCCGAGCACTGTAGGGTGAGCAGGGCAGGGCTGGAGCCAGGCCGGCCACGGGCTGCCTGGCACTGCGATGCTGCTAGAGCTGCATCCCTCCTACCAGTTCAGGCTCCTGGCCTGTGGGACGCAGGGTCTGGGCTGCACGTTCCCCTGGGCTGTGGGAGCAGCTCCCCGTCCTGCCAAAGCCATCGCTGCTGGGAGCCCTCCTTCCCTCAGCATCCACTGCCACAGTCCCGTTGTCTCTACCCCCAGGCTTCCATACCAGTTCGCTCTTCTCCTGGGGCCCTCTCTCCCCTCCCCTACTCCCCTGGGGTAGGGAGGAGGTGCCCTGAGCAGACCAATCTGTTTCCAGGGGCTCCTTCCCACTCCTGTCCACAGCAGCAGGAGCGCAGCAGCGGCACCGTGGGTCAGCGCTGCCCAGGGCGCGAGACACGGCCCTTCCAGCTGCAGGCGTACGGCTCCATGCCACCACTCACTGCTCTCGCCCGAGGCTCCAGCTCTTTCCACCAGCTCTGGGAAGCAGAAGCATTTCAGGCCCGTGAGTTATGGCTGGTTTCTGTTCACCTCCCACGGCTGGGTGAAACCCTCTTGCAGTCCAGATGTTGCGTACAGCCCAGACGTCGGGTTTGTGTGTGCTTGTGCATGTGGAGTCCCAGGTGCACAAACCGACCAGCCTCTTCCCAAGAGCCGGGAGGGATCGTGGGCCACAGCAGAGGTCCCTGGGCCAGGGGGTGGGAAGGGAATCGGCTGCCCGGAGCCAAGCGTTGTGTTGTTTTCTGCTCCCACTACCACTCCTGGCTGCACAGACGTGAGCACCGAAGGAAAACACGGGCAGCCGAGCGGCGGGTGAGCTGCTCCCCTACATTGCATAGATGGGGTGGGTTGTCACTCCAGCGGAAGGTCCTTCTGCATTGCCATTTTCCTGCTTGTTTATTTACAGCAGCGTGCTGGGAACCCGGAGCGCCAAGGTTACAGTTTTCGGACCGGCTGGTCGCTGGGCTTTCTGGGCACAGTGAGAAGCAGAGCTCCACCGTCGGGGTTCCTCTGGAGCTTGGCTTTCCGCAGGCTGCGACGGGAGCGTCGCAGGGAGAGCGCTGGGCGCAGGCTGCGGGTGGCGCCGGCTCCTTCGTACCTGATTGTGCAGGCTGCTGGGGACACTTTCGTTTTCGGGAATCATCGGTGACTCCCTGGAAGCTCCTAACGGGGATGGGGTTGGGGGGCTGGGCACGGCAGCTGGCAAGCAGCAGCATTGCCTTTACTGGAGAACCGAAAGTGCTTTAGGGACATTCACTCAGCCTCACAGCATCTCCCGGGAGGTAGGGGCAGGGCTGGCCCCCGTGGCTGGGACAGAGCACAGGGTCATCTCCTCGGCCCGGCTCTCCTGTCCTCACGGGGCTGGAGCGGAGCCCGTGCCTGGGTTGTGCTTCTCAGGGCCAGGGCAGGGGCACTGTGCTTTCGGAGGGAGGAGGTGCCAGCCCTGGGCTTCGGCTATTGCTCTCGGAGTGAGGATATGGTCAGTGTGGCCGGTGCCCACCACATCGGGGGCTCTTTGGCTGGTGGGATGTAGGGAGTTGTGGGGCGTAGAGGGCTGGTGGGCAGCATGGAAACCCCCGGCCAGCCCAGCCAAGCATAGGGCTGGCGAGGACACAGCCAGCGTGGTCTGAGGGGGGAACTGCCAACTTTCCACTGTGCTGGGGTGGTTTTGCCCAGTAAAAGCTGGGCTGAGACTCCCCTCGCAGTTTCCTTCCCACTGGGCTGGCAGGGACTGGCTGGCCGGAGGGATGCTCCTTCCACCAGGGACCAGCCAGCTCCTCTTCTTCCAGTCCGGTAACTGGGAGGGTGATGAACAAGGAGCCAGCAAGCCGAGGACAGGCAGCCCCGGCCACGAGATGGTCCTGGTGACTTGGGCACTGTCCACTCGCAGCCCTGTGATGGGCTCCTCTTCCAAGCACGGGGTTGGCACGGCCGGGGGAGCGGTGGGGATGTATGGTGGGGCAGGCTGGGCTCTGCCCGGGGATCTCGCTTCAGCAGGAGCCCACTCGAAGCAAAGGAGAAGCCAGGGTTGATGTCTATGATGATGGTTTCCCACCAGCTGGAGGAGCAGCCTGCCCGGGAGTGCTGCCCCACACCGTACAGGCCCTGTGGCACAGCCCAGCCCATGGCAGATGGACCCTTGGTGGGCGAGCAGCTCTAGTAGGGCGCGAAGACGATGGGGCCCGGCGTGGTGCGGACGTGGGCTGGTGGCGTTCGGAAAAGGGCTGGTCCAAGGATCGGGGCTTGGAAGAGGGTGGTGGCAGCGGCTGGTCGCAGGGCAAGGGGCCCGGGCATGGCGCAGACGGCAGCTGCGGTGAGTGGGCTCGGCAGGAAGCGGGTCGCCAGGGTTTTGGTGAGATGCTTCTGCAAAGCCAGCTTGGACTGCGAGGAGGGAGGAGGAATCACCGGGAGGCACCCAGCTGAAGGAGAGCCCCCAGCCCAGCTCCCCGGGCCAAGCAGGCAGCCCCGTGCCAGCCCCTGCCCATGTTCGCTCTCAGCCGAGCTCTGAGCCCGTCTCCACGGTAAACGCAGCCCTGGCCTTGACCTGACACACGCTCTGTTCCACAGCCCCAGTCCCTTGGCTCGGTTGCTTCCATGTCATGGCTCGGGGGGATGGCCCCGGCTTTTGGAACGGTCCCTGCAGCAGCGCTTTCTGCTGGTGCCCTGGGACGATCCTTGCTGCCAAACAAACTCCCTGCTGAGCAGAGCGTCTCTGCCGCAAACGCTCAGGCTTGGCTGAACCGAGCCATACCAGCCCCACGCACCCACTGCCTGCAGCTCTCCCATCTGAAAACCACGGGGCCGGTGGAAGAAGCGCGGGTGCCTCGGCTGTGAGTGCTGCTGCCGGGGGACTCAGAAGTGACCCCTGGGCTTTCTTTCCCACCCACACAGACTCCAAACTCCTCTCACTGCCGCAGCCTGCCCTCCCCATGGGAACCGAGGTCCCTGTGCCTCTTACTGCAAGGGATGGCCGACATGGGAACGGTGTTCAGCGAGCAGACCAGGCGGGTGATGTGCAGGGAGACAGGTACCTTGAGAATACTCACTGCGAGGGCAGCGTTCTTCTGCAGCTTGTTGTAGGGGCTGTACTTGGGCTTGGGCGGCTTCCCTGCCAGCCTGTCTTTGTGCCTCCGGCTGCTCATGTGCTGGGAGAGGAAAACAGACGGATCACCCGGAGCCCAGAGAGAGGGGGCAGACCCACGGGGGATGCCCACCACCTTCTAGCAGGGGACCACCAGGTACCCACCCCCCGAGGGGTCTGCGCGCCCGGGGCCCCTGCGCCGGGCCTGGCACCGTCACCTGTTTGAGCTGGGTCTCCGAGTTCACGTAGATCTCGCACACTTGGCAGTGAAACGCCTTGTTCTGGATGTTGATGCTGCCCTTGTTGCCGATCCGCTTGGCCTTGTGCCCTGCCCGGGAGAGGAGCTTGCCTCGGCCTCGCCGCATCTGGGTGCTGTGACCTTCCAGCATCGACTTGTGCTTGGCGCCTGGGTGGCAGAGAGGACACCGAGCAGACGCTGACTGCGCAAACCAGCCCAGTGCCCTGCCGAGAGCCGCGGCAGCAGGAAGGATGGTGCCCTCCAAGCGACCTGCCTGACACTGCCCTCCCATGGGAACCCCCCAGCCTGTGCCTGGCAGAGGGGACAGGAAGCTGCCTGGGAGCCCAGACTCTCTCCGGGGATGTGGCAGCCCATTCCCAAACCCTGCCAAGCTCTCATGGCCAATTGCGCTTCGCAGGCAGAGCAGAACCACTCGGCTTCCCAGAGACCCCCCTCTCCCTGTGCCAGACCTTCGGAGAAACTGCTATTTTTAAGCGTGTGCTGGAGCCTGTCGCCTGTCCCCGGGCGTTAGCACAGTCTGCAGAGCCGGGCACGCATTGCCCGCTGTGCTGCAGCATCTGAGCTGTGCCCAAGGTCAGTGAGGATCTGGCCGCAGAGCCAGGAATAGCTCAGCCGGGAAGGAGGAACCCGACATCCCGGCACACCTGGGGACAGGGTGCTCTGTCCTGCCCCTGCCAGCGCCAGGACGCCAGGGCGGGGGTGAGCGAGTAATTTAAGCCACTGCTAATTCATGCTATTTTTTAAGGTGTTAAGCAAGAGCCCGAGCCCGTGTGACAGCCTCGGAGGAGCACAAGCCTGCAGACATTTTGTTTGTTTGTTCTTTTTCCCCAAATCAGCTCCTAAATTTGTAACCAGAGCTGACAAAAGCAAAAGGACACGTTTGCAGCTAAGCCGCAGCGGTGTCCTCAGCTGACCCCTGTGCACGGCTGCCGCTGCCACCCCGGGCTGAGGGAACTGGTTCCCAGTTCTTGCTGAACTGGAGGAGAGGAGGCCCTTCCCGTTAAATCTGGGGTGCCCATCCTTCTTTAGCATCCTCCGGAGAAAGGGGCCAGCCAGGAGCTGAGGGTCCCCTGTGCCACGGCTACCGCCCCGGGGGGTCCGTCCACCCCAGGCTGCAGGGCACCCTTGTCAGCCCCCAACATCGCCTGCCCCAAGGGGCTGCCACGCGCAGCCCACGAGCCACCGAAGCTGGTTGGATCCCTATGGGGCTTCTCAAACCCACCAGGAGCCCAGACCCCCGTGCTGCCTTTGGAAGGATTCTGCTGGGTCTGAAGGAGGCACCGGTGCTCCTGTTGCCATCAGCTTAAAGCCAGACTGCAATGGAATGTCAAGCAGCCTCCAGTCACCTGATTAAACATACCTGAAAAGGCCTTTAATTAAGAGACATGAACAATAGGAGAACATTTGACCTTGCTAAGATTCACTCCGTAAGCTGCAGCACAGGTAGAACACCACCATTTATCGCCACAAGCCGCCCTAAATAACCCTTTTTAATTAAAGCATCATTCATTAAGGCTTGCCGGTTCCTTGCGAGGCCTTTTGGCGATGGGGCTCCGCGGGGCTCTGCATGGAGCCCAGCCCGGGGCGGCGAGGGGCCCGTCCCCTGCTCAGCAGTGCCCTTACCGGTGTTGTGAGCCTCCAGCTGGGACAGGGAGTTGACGGTCACTTTGCAGGTGGGACAGTACAGGTGCTGTTTGCTCTTCTTCCCCTCCTTCTCGCTCTCGAGGACCGAGCTGACGCTGCTGCCCGACTCGGCTGCCTGTGCCTCGGCTGCCTGTGCGGCCGACGAGGCCACGCTGGTGACGTCCGAGGTGCCCTCCGACAGCTCTGAGGCTGGCGGGGAGCCCAGTGGGGCGACGCTGCCCGGCAGCTCCGCGGGCGACTCCTCGGCGCCGGGCGTCAGCGCCAGGCTGCTGCCCTCACCCTCCGGCAGGCCGTTGGCTTGAGCTGGCGGGAGGGATAGGAAAGGGGAAAAAAAGAGAGAAACAGGCAGAAAGGGGAAGTTCTCTGCGCTTGAACAGGTTTTCTGGGTTTCAGGGAGCACCCCCACCCTCCCCAGGATGACCTTGGGCACTGTCTGCTCACGTTCACCCCTCTCGAGGATGGCTCTTCCAAGGTCTCTCCCATTTCCACTTTTATCTGCGGCTCGTGGCAGCTGGGCTCAGCACAGAAGCCCACGAGCTCCGTCGCTGCCTTATGCTGGGGAGATCCAGCTCCCACCAGCCCCATCCCTGCAGAGCAGCAGAGCCCTGGGGACCTGTCACCCCCCATCAGGGTATGGCAGGGAACGCGTCCTCTCCTGCAGCCATTGGAAACCTCTCCCAGAGACACCAAATCATGGGGAAACGGCCGCTGTTTCCCCTGCACAGCTAAGGGGACGCGCAGGACCAGGTTCTTCCTAGGGACAGGAGCTGCCCTGGCTCCTGGGCTGGATTGCCACCCCTTCCCCACGACGATGTCCCCAGCCAGGCACGCCGGGGACACCAGCGGAGCACAAAGGAACGCTGGCGGTGGTGTCCATGCCGCACTAATCACAGCCCTCCTCAACCCCACCAGCTGCCTGGGTGGGATGCTCGGAGCCTGCAGCGGGGCAGCGGCCTCTGCGGGACGCCGCATGGGACCCTCCCTCAGCCCTTGCCCACGTACCTGTGCTGCCGGGCTCCCCACTGCCCTCGGGGCTGGGGGCGAAGTCGGCTGTGCCGTCCTGGCCGGCGGCCCCCACCACAGCCCCCACCGCCTTCTGCTTGTTCTTCATGGCCTCGATGGCTTTCAGCCTCCGTGCGTGCTTGTGGCCTTTGTAGTGGGCTTCTGCCTGGTTCTGGGGAGGGAGAGACGGGCACGGCTGCGGCCGGACAGACGGCCCGACACAGGGAGGACGGTGAAAGAGTCAGCCCTGGGCTATGGCCGCTCGGACACGTTTCCAGTGCAGCCACCTCCCCGGGTGACGTTCATCCCCAGGGCCACCTCGGAGGTGGCATTTTTGGCCGGGTGCAGCGCGAAGCTGCTCCCTCCTCCCCCTCCTGCTCCGCTGGATGCAGGAGGATGGATGCAGGCTGAGGTGTCCCTTCGCTCAGACATCTCTGTGCTGCGCGGCCGAGATAAGGACCCTGCACCGATTACACGCATCAAGTCACTTTTAGAAGAAGCTTTCGGACAAAATTTATGACTTCAGAAACGCACAATGAATTGCTAGCTGTAAAAATAAAACAAAAAAGTACGTTGGTGGGGAGACACCTCTGCCATTGTCACCTAACGGGTGTCTAACACGCAATTTACATTCAGGGGCTCCGTTCTCCCAGCGAACGCTGAATAATGAAGCGCACGTTGATGGGTTCACGCCTGCACCGAACTGATAAAGGCGTACACAAAAGCAAATCACCCAAACACTGGTGTACTCCGCAGTCGGGGACAATGCGGCATTGTCCCTGCAAACAACCTCGGTTTAGCAATTTATGGAAAGTAAATCCAACGTGAATTAAGACACCGCACCGCTGCGCGGCCCCCGTTAATTTGCACGGCATTCTCAGAGGCCAGCTGAGGCTTCCCGTCCTCCCTAGGAAGGAGCATCCCTTCCCTTCCCGCCCCCCGTGGCTTTCCGAGGGCTGGGAACCGTGTCTGGGGCTGCGCGGCGGTGGCTGGGTACGTGGGAAAGCGAAGAGCCCACCCGAGCGGGACCTCATTAGCAAATACAATGAAATTCCCCCCCCCGAGAACCAGAACAAGAACGGGGCCGGGACGGGGCTGGGCTGCAGCCTAAGTAGGTCACCCGGCCCCGCTGCCGCTCCACGCACCAACACCAGCGGCGTGCGAGGGGCTGCGCCCGTACGCGCGCCCGCAGCGTGACCGTGGGCGGCACACAGGCAGGGATGGGCAGGGGTGCCCGTGAGGGCACTGGGAGAGCGTGGTGGGACCGGCGCTCCCAGCACTGAGCTTCCAGCCAGGAGGCAGCCTGGACCAGGAAGTGATGCTTTTCCCTGAGAGTGACTCCCCATGGAGTAACGAAGCCCAGAAACGCTGACTTTAGCTGGCAGAGCATCACCCAGCCCCAGGCGCTGCTGACGCAGCTCGGAGCCAGCCTGGCCGGGGCGCAGCGTCCAGGCGGGTGCAGCCACCCCGGGAGAGAGCAGCTCCGGGCAGCCGGACACCGAGCACAGGCAGCTTCGGCAGATGAGGGAGGGCACAGGGGCACAGTGCTGCCTCGCTGCCCAGGAAGGGACGGCCGAGGCCAGGGGATGCTCCGGGCTGGCAGCTCTATAGGTAACATGTGCCCGGGCTGGGATGAGCGTGGGAGGCTCCTGCCTCCACCCCTGCCCTGCAGCAGCGGCACAGAGGAGCAGATGGACCTGCGCCGAGCTGCTGCCCGTGCGGAGGGGGCTCTTGCTGCTCCGTGCCCAGCCCCGCTGTCTGCAAACCCCCATCCTGCTCCTGCCAGCTTGGAGCCAGAATTCTCTTTCAAACCCGTTCCTCAGTTTTCCCCACAAGAGGTGGGCTGGGTGCCATTCAGCACCGCGGGGATCAGTGGACGTTTCCTCCCTCCCCTCTACAAGGTTGGTTGATTTACTTAGAATAAAAGGCAGGAGAAAACCCACCTGCCACCCCAGAGCTCTGGGGAGCCGAGGCAGGGAAGATTATATTCAGCTCCCAAGGACCAGTCGGGAACTGCAGGGGCTGATAGAGCAGCTTAAGCACAAACGCCGAGGCAGCAGGGAGCGGACCTGAACCGGACGTCGAGGAGCAGAAAGAGCCAGCCCGGCAAACAGGACACGGCAGCCCCGGGAGCGCCTGGGCCCACGGGCAGGGAGATGCCAGGGCAAACATCAGGGCAGGGGAGGGCAGAGCTCCGGGAGCTGCCGCCTTCACGACGGGCCCCGCCGTGGGGTGCTCCTGGCAGCAGCCCCGCCTCCCGCCCGCCCACCGGCGCCGCTTACCGCAGAGTTGAAGCGCAGGTGGCAGATGTTGCAGGAGATGAACTGCTTCTTCTTGAGCGGGGCGGGCACGCCGAAGGTGTGGCTGATCACCGCCTTCTGCACCGGGTCCATCTGCAAGGGGAGGGGAGGCAGAAGGCGTCTGGGTGCCACGCCGCGATGGGCACCCCGGCATGGCACCGTGACCTGGCCACTCCCCACGCCCCAAAGCTCGCTGAGGAGCCACTGCAAACACTGGCAGGGCTTGAGCCTGGTGTCTGGAAGAAGCGAGCGGCTGTGGGGGCACAGGAGCCGTGGAGGTACCCCCTGCATGGAGCAACACGTGCTGCACCGACGCCTGTTCTTGCCCTTTTTACACCATCCCTGAAGAAACCAAACCAGCAGGGCCCGACACCTGCCGGGGTCTGGCAGAGGGGCGAGGCCGCTGTGGGGGCACGGGCTGTGGACCCCATCCTGCCCAGCCCCACCGTGCTCCCCCATGGGTCCCCCCGTCCCCTCTGCCCCCACTGCAGACACCAGTGTCACGGAGGTGGTTCTGTCTGAGCTCCCCTTTGCTGCCCTTGACCTCCCAAAGGGAGGGGAGCAGAACCCAGCAGGATGGGGGGCAGAGGCGATGGGCTCAAGCGGCTGGCCATCCAACCTCCAGGTGCTCTTCGTCGGGGCACTGAAACGTCCCTGTGCAGAGCCGAAGGCTCAAGCAGAACCACGTGTGCCCGCTGCTGGCCCATGGGACACAGCACAGCCCAGGCAGGGGCTGGGGCAGGAGGGACATGGGTGCCCACAGCCACGGGCACAGCCCACCCGCAGCCTGGCCGGGCAGGTGCTTCACCCGCTCTAATGGAATTACAAGGCTGATGCCTGCGCAGCCCCTGGTACCCTGGTCGGGCACGTGTGCGGGGTCGGAGCACTCCGGTTCTCGGCAATGAGCCACGTCTCTCCACGCGCCCGTTCCCAGCGGGGCGGCGCGGGGCTGCGGCCGGGCAGATGCGTGCGGGCTGATGACAGCCGCTGGCGCTTCTGTCCCTCCCCAGGGCTCGGCGTCATTCCTCAGCCCCGGCAGCAAACTTGTTCGAAAAGCCATAATTGTTTTAAACAAAATGCATTTATTAAGGGGGGGGGGAATAATAACCTCTTTGTTTGAGCGTGGCTGTAATCTATAATGCAAGTATTGTTCCCCTGCCCTGTGGCATAGGAAGATTATCTTATCTGAGTCCTGCTGTCAGCAGGGCCTTGGGGTTTCAGGCGATCATATTTCTCTGCAAAGCTATTTGGTTGCTGAGACAGGTGCATCAGTCTTCGAGGCACATGCCTGGACAACAGAGCCATTATCCAGCCCCCAAATTCCTTTCCAGGAGTGAGCAGAATGGTAAAAGCAGGTGATTAATGAACTGCCTGTTTGCTATGAAATTTTACTCACTTATCTGGCATATAAATGAAGAGGCATTTGGGGGTCGGCAGAGACCCGGAGGAAGCTACAGATGGCAGAGATGCTGCTCCACCCCAACGACAAACCTTGCACCGTGCTGTGGGCAGCATCCCCGCGTCGCCAGCCCGCGGGCAGCAGCGGGGCCAGCGTGTGTTCTTGGGAGAAACACCTGCCTTTTCCACGCAAAGAAAAGACACACAGCTCTAACCTTCGCAGCAGCAACAGTGGCCGGAGCCTGGCCGGCAGCTCCCGCCCAGCCCTGCCGGCTCCCAGGGGCTCATCAGCCCCGGGCACCGCGCGCGGAGCGGGTCAGGGGGTGGAGGAGGACGAAGAGGAAAAGGAGATGCCGGCGGGAGGATGCAAAAGTGGCTGGGGACCGTTCTGGCCTGAACCTGAACCTGCCAGCGAAGCCACCGGGGCAGCGGTAGAGCACCGACTCCAGGGTGGCAGCGAGGGGCCCCCTCATCCTCCCAGGGCACAAGGCGATGCCACCAACCTGGGCCTTTTCACCCCTGCGCTCTTGCCAAGCCCCCATTGCTCAATGAGGAGTTGTGTCCATCACAGGGTCCGTGCCACCAGCGACCACCCCGGGCAGGCGCAGGAGCCACAAGCTCCCCAGCACCCCGAAACCTGGCTCCTCGCCACAGCCTCACGCAGCTGGTGCCACCACGGCTCCCGCTATCCCAGTTCAGACGCAAACACCGCATCCTGCTGAGCCTTGGGGCGCCCGGCCCCGTGGGAGCCTGCCCAGGGGTGGGTGAGCCCCTGCTTGGTCCAGTGCGCCTGGTGTGCGCGCAGTGCGCAGGGGGCTTCGCTGGAAGCCCAGCCCGGCCCATCCAGAGCACCCGAAGCTCAGCTGCCACCTGAGAGCCTTGTGCTTCGCTCCGAATGCAAGTACAAACGCACCGTCAGCTCCTCCCTGGCTGTGTCAGGCAGGAACAGACCCCCCAGCTCTCCCCCGGGGCCAGCGAGGGTCCGTGCCGCAGCGGTACGTACCGGTACCCACAGCCGGGGGGGTCGAGGCTCTTCTGGAGATTTCCAGCGGAACTGACCCGGCGGCAGAGGGAGGCTTTGGGCTCCGCACTCTTGGAGAATAAAGATCTCAGCTCTACAGTCAATTCTTATCGACTCACATTACTTTATTTATCCCTGGATGTTCCTACCGATATAAATAGAGCTCTGTGCACTGAGCTCCCTGCCCGCCACCGAGGTCAGCAACGGGAACTCATGGGGACGCAGCATCACTTCGGATCGTGTCTCCTGCCGGGGTTTGCTAGTTCCTGGGGATTTGCAACAGCCCAGGAGCTGGAAAGGGCCTTTGGAGCATGAAACGCGCCTTCTGCGCCGCGTTGGGGTGGTTTTTCCCTGTTGTTGTTGCTTTAAGTGGCCGGAGAGCGCAGCTTGGAAGGGTTTCGCTCGCTCCAGAGTCAAACATCTGCTGGGTTCATGAGAGCCTTGTGACCTGCTCAGAGTGTTCTGCCCAGCAGCGAACAGCTCCCACTCCGCAGGGCGGCATCGAGTCCTGCTCGGCATCGCCAGCCTCAACGGCAAACCCGCTGATTGCTCTTTACAGCCGCTCAGACGTGGCAGCTCCCTCACAACGTCAAACTCCCCGATTGATGCCCCCTCCCACCCTCCCAAACTCCCCCCGAGGCTGGGTTCCCCGGGGGAGTCTCGCCCTGGCATCATGGGCAGGGACACGAGCAGCTGCCCTCCCGGCTCCAGGGTGCAGGGATGCTCCAGGACGGGGACCCTGCTCCGGCTTCCTGAGTGGCTGGAGCCCACGGAGCCCTCGCACCCCCAGCTCCAGCCACCCCTCCAGCACAAACGTGTCCCGAAGGGGCAGCTCCCACCCCCGGACCGCCAGCCACCACCACACACCGGGCTCGGGTCTGAGCTCAGAGCAACGAAGGGGCCCGTACAGCCGTGCCAGCATCAACATCCCCGCGGCTCAGGAGCCCCCACCGAGCACTGACACAGCCACGGCGCGGCTCCAGTAAGTGCAAGATATTCGTGTTCTAAACTGTTATTTTTTTTTAAAGCGACGAGGCTCTAGAGAGCACGTGCCAAGGCAGGGGCAGGCAGGAGCCAAGCAGAACAAACAGCAGGGTCTGGTTCGAGTTAGCTACTGACTCCAGCGACTAAAAAAAGGAGGCCAGACAAAGAGCAGCAACGTTAATGGCATCAGAAAACATCCTCCTCTCCTGTGTTTCTGTGCACAGGGGAGAGGCAGGCTGGAGCCGGGATTTCAAAAGAGCTGGAAGGAGCGGGATGCCCAAATCCCTTTCAACAGCAGCAGGAACCCTGCACTTCATTTCTGCACCGTCTTTGAAGACCTCAGCGATAATTTGCACCTTCCGAGCACGTTTAACCTCAAAGCCGCTCACGAGAGGCCGGCGGGTGAGCAGGGAGGGAGCTCCGGGAAGTGCCGTTTCCAGGCTCGCGGGGGAGCAGCCCCACGTCCCCCTCTCCAGCGCCGCTGCTCCGCGGCAGAGCAAAACCTGCTCCTCGGCCACGCCAGGAACCGGGTCCCGGGGAAGCCCAGGCAGCTGAAACACCAGGGCAGGGACCCAACGCACGGCAAGAGGGGGGCTCGCGGAGCAGACCCCATCCCTCCTGTCAGCACCAGCCGGGCTGAGACCACTCGGGCAGGGCGGCACAGGGAGGGGAAACACCATTTCACGCCCAAGACGCTGCCGTACGCATCCACATCAATTAAAGCGTAAGACAGGACATCCCTAGAGCCACAGTCAACTGCGTAACCCCAGCGCTGGGGCCGGCGGGTCAAGGCTGGGTGGAGGGAGGAGTCCCGCAGTGCCCAGGCTCACCCGACGCCCGCAGCCACTCAGCACCAGTCACATTCGTTGTACCTTTCTACACCTTCTCCCCCTCTCTTTCCTTCCCTTTGTTTATTTTTCAGCTAATGAACTGCTCTCCGGAGCTACTTTATTACTATTGATCCCAGGAGCAAAATCCGATTGATCCTGGTTAAGACGAACCGTCTTTTTAATTCTGGTCGGTAAGGGCGATGGCTGGGCAGGAACCGCTCGAGCTCCGGGCAGGGCGGGCACGTTGCACGAGCGTCCAGCAGCCAAAGACCCCAGTAATTAAGCCAGAAATGATCTGGCAGGGTTCGAGGATGGTGCTGTGTAGAAGCGGGACTTCTGCAGGGGAGGGGGGGGTCTGGCAGCCAGTGCTCACCCACCACCGGGGACTCACCGTGTTGAAGTTGGGGAAGAGGTTGAGCGGTGACGTCCCGTTGAGCCTGAAGGTCAGAAAGTGCTTGATGTCCAAGGGGGGATGAAGGGGACGGCCAGGGATGGGCAACGACGCTAGGAGGGGGCTGCTGTGTCCGGAGGGACCTGGACAGGCAGAGGGGAAAGAGCAGCGTTAGCGATGGTGGCCCCTGATCACTGCGGGGGGACACGGCACGGGGGGACACGGCACGGGGGGACACGGCACGGGGGGACACGGCTCGGGGGGGCCGTCTGCCACGGGCTCCGGACCCTCCTCGGCAAAAGGTGCCAGCCCAGTGTGAAGCCAAGTACCCAGCCCCTGCCACGGCACCGCCCTGGTTGTACGAAGGTGTTGAATTCTGAGTGCCCCCAGCTCTGCCCCTCCGCAGGTATTTGGGGTGGAGACCCCTGGGGATGGGCTCACCCCGCTCGTGCCCCAGCCAGATGCTGCCGCCTGCCTCTCATCATCCCCCGCAAATGAACCATGAGCTTCGGCACGTGATTTAAGAACAGCCTGGAGTTATTAATAATTTTCTGTTTGGAAAGGAAAGCCCCTGGGAAGGCCGAACCGAGGGGCTCCGTCTCCAGCCCGCCCCCCCGCTCAGCAGCCCCAGGGCAGCCACTTTCTCCCCGAGGAAACCTCCTTGGAGGGTTGGGGCTGAGCTCCTGCGCCCCTGCCCGGCTGTGAGCGAGGAGGGGGCAAAGTTCAAGTGAACAAATGAACGGATAGAACGCAATAAAGGAGAAAAGGCTTCAAAACGCCGTGACCCAGAAACGCCCACTCACATCTCGCTTGGCTTCACGCCTCTCCCTCCTCCAGCCCACCTCGGCAGCCCCGTCCCTCCACCTTGAACAGGGATGAGGCCAATGGTCCTTGGTTGGTTTTTTTTTTTGATTTCTGGGATCTCTTTCACCTCAAAGGCAGCCAGGCTGCCCGGTGCAGCGTTACCCCAGCCCCCTGCCCGCCCCGGGGCTGGGAACAGCAGCCGTCCCTCCTGCCAGGACGTGTCCGCGGGTGCCGGCTGCTCCCGTGGCTGAAACACCAACCGGGAGCCGTGTCGGCGGGTGCCGCTCTGGGACAGAGCTGAGGCATCACCTCCCTGCAGCCCCCCGCGGTCGGCTCCGGCTGAGCGGGATGAGGACCCCGGCCCAGCAGCGGGTGGGTGCTGCTCCCCGCCCTGCTTTGCCTTCTGCTCCGCTCCCGCCCCTCCGCTGGCAGAGCCCAGCCCGGTGCGGGAGCCGAGGTCCACGTCTGAGATTCCAAGTTTGGGAGATTGTCTGAACGGGAGCAGCGAGGGCTCGGCGCGGGCCCCGCGGGCAGCAACGACCTCTTTCTGGGAGAGCGCACACGGGCTCCTCAGCGGCACCGGAGCCCTCCCCGAGCCAGGCCTGACTCCGGGGAGAAATTACATTTTGCTTCATCAGGCGTGCATTGATCGAGTTAATTCCAGAGTCGCCCAGGAGGGAAATCTGTGAAACTGCTTAAAAATAAATAAATAAAATTACAGCAACAGCGAGCAGAAATGGGTGAACGATGCGTAATTAACCCTCTGAGGCGTGAAACAGTATTTCTGCATCAAATCATCTGAGATGGCAGCGCCAGTGCCCGGGGAGCCACCCCCGGGGACCCCCCAAGCCCGCACACGCAGCCACGACCCCGCGGAGAGCAGCCGTCGCAGCGCGGGCTTTTGGGGCTGGGTTGCGGGGGGTCCCGCTCGCTTTGCACCGGCTGCACCGGCCTTAAAAATACCTATATGTTACCTTGACCAGCGGGAGGAAGGAGCAGGCGGGCGAGCGAGCGCCTCCCCCGCCATCCCCAGCCACCGAATAAAGGGGTTTGGGGCTCAGCCAGCGCCGCCCCCTCGGGAAAACCCGGCTGCTGCTGCCCGGCCCCGCAGCCGAGGGGCTCGACCCCCGGGAGCAGCCCCTGCACCAGGCAGGCACGGCCCTGGGGTGCTGGGGGGTCACGGGCTCCCGGGGACGGCCACCGCCCGCGGTGGCTGCTGCCCACTGACACAGCAAGGATGCGATGTGCCAAGCTGCTTTGGCACGTCCTTGAGCCCAGAGCTGCGGATTAAAGACATCTCTGGGCTGGGTCTGCAGCCCTGGGGTGGAACAGGAGACAGCCCAGAAACCCCCGCCGGGAGCCTGCGGAGGGGCAGGACCTTTCCACCCTGGTTCTGCCACTGGAGCAGAAAAGGGTGAAAAACTCCGACAGTACCACGGTGGTTCAGGCCCCTGCGAGGAGCAGCCACGCGCCTGCGGCGGAAAAAGGAGGAAATCCCGCGCTCGACGCGGACGGGACAAGCTGCGGCCATCGGGGCTCGCTGCGCCCTGGCTGCTGATGGGGACCGGGACAGCAGCCACGTGGCACGGGACAAAGTCACCATCGGCTTCGGTTTGCCTGGACCTCCGAGGATCACAAAAGCCTCAGCCCCGGGTGCAGGGAGGGGGCAGACGAGGGGTGCAGCTGCAGCACCCGCTGGGGCACAGGGCACCCGCACGATGCTCTTGGGGCACTTCCCAAGGTTACGGGGCCGCGCGGCCGCAGCTCCTGCCTTACCTTCGCTGCAGGGCAGATTCCGGCAGCAGCTGCGGGCTGTATTTTTAGGTATTAATTAGACGCTCAATTAAGGGGATTTGCTTTGGGAGAGTGGCAGGGCCCCCAGATCTGTATAGAATGACACGACCTTACCCAAGGTGACGGGCACGGCCAGCGGCTCTGCTGGGGAATGGCATCCCCCGATGCCCGCTCTGCAGCTCCGGAGCGGGGCCATCCTCTGCCACAGTGCGTCCTTGTCTCTCCCCCCGTTTTGGCAGAGGAGCCCCCACCTCCGCAGCAAACACGGGCGCTCCGGCGCCGCGGGTCCTGCCGGGACGGGATGCGCTTGGGGCTCCGCAGAGCATTTTGAAGGGTTGGTGCAAGGAGGGGAGCGCAGGCACCCCGTGTTCCCGGCACAAGACCCCGCTGCAGCCCGGGGGTGTCCCCTCACACCCCCAGCTCTGCAGGGACGGTGCACGCCCATTCTTAACTGAGCATCCAGGCCCGACCAAACGGTGCCAAACCACCCGGTGTCACCGCTGCGGTGCCCCGCGTCCCCTCCTGGGGCTCAGCCCAGAGCCACCAGTTCAGCCCCTTCCCATCCCCCTGAAGCTCAGCCCAGCCCTTGGCCCGCAGGGACGTGACTTTCAGAGGGGTCCTTGGAATTTAAAGGTGTGTTTCAGTCCTTCATTTAACCAAGCCCACCCAGGACCGTCCCCCGCCTGTCCCCACCACCTCTTCGCTCCGCACAGCGACTACGCGCACGCCTGCAGCGGGTGTTCTCCCGGGCCCCTGCGAGGCAGCTCGGCGCAAGTGTTGTGCTCTAACACAACGTACACGTCAACCCCAACAGACGCCTCTGAAAGCGGCAGGGACAACGCCGTGGGTTTTCACACCGACACGAGAAGCTGCCAAGGACCCATCTCCACACGCCGGCTGCCTCGCAGGAGCATCTGCCGCGGAGTCTGCACAGGGCAGATGGAGACAGGAGCTGTTTATTCACACAGGAGCAGGCTGGCTCCCTCCCGCCTGTAGGTGTTCTCAGCAAATTTTGGTGGTTTCTCAGTCCCTTACCCAGAGCTTTAAAGCTTTTATCTCTGGCCAAGCATTGGCTGAATTCACTCCAGCCTTTCCAGGAGACTCTGGGAAATGTGTGTGTGCTCCCTGACGCCAAAGGCTGCTGGCAGGAGACAAGGAGCAGCGCCCAGTGACAACGCTGGAGCGTGACCACGGCACTGGAGCAGCCCCAGCGCTGCTTGGGGTCCGGACCAGCAGTGAACAGATTGCACCACGTTGGACCCCCAGAGCAACCAGACCCAGCAAACCCAACCTGGCTGGCAGTGCAGCAGATCTGCTGGCCCTGGAGACGGCAACGCTGCGGCTGCTCCGGCATGGTGGGTTTGCTCCAGGTGCCAGCAGTCTCCGCAGCAGGATGCTGGCTCCCAGCCTCCCTGAGACGTGAGGACAGTGCATGCTGTGAGCACCACCCCGCTAAATCCTCCTATCTCCAGCTTTCGACAGCCGCAGCCTCCTCCCCACGCACGGTTTGGGCAGAAAGAACCCGGAGCAAAGCCCAGGTTGTGGGACGAGGGCACGCCGAGAACCATGGATGTGAACCGGGGGATGCTTGTGAGCGGGCAGCCTTCACCCAAACACTCTTGCCATCAAAGCAACGTCTCCACCTGACGGGTCAGCCGAAGGCCACGGGCTCTGGGCCATCAGCCGTCACCAACCACCAGCCCCGACGACAGGAATCCCGGCTGTCCCTGCCTCCAGCGCAGGCGCAGGGCACAGTGCGCCTGCGGGAGCCCACAGGACAGCCCGTCTGTACATCCAACACAGGGTCCCGCTGGGTCAGACGGCAAACCCCCCTTGGAGTGATGGAGGGACCCCAGCAGAGGCTGCTCCCAGGGCTGGAGGGGCTCCGCGAGCCAGGGCTGGGGCAGAGGAAGGTTCCTCTGCCAGGGACAGCGGCTGCTCGCTCCGGAGGAGGGGGAGCCGCCAGCCCGAGCCCCCCCACGGCCCTTGGTGCTGCTGAGGCACAAATCCCAGCCAGAGGCAGCCACACGGGACCGTCAGCCTTAGGGATGGTCGACATGACCCTGTACCTGCGGGATGGCCTCAACTTACCCAGGGAGGGAGCGGGGCCGAATCCCGCGGGAGGAGCCGGCGCTCAGAATCAAACCAACGCGATGCTCCGGGCTGCTGCACTGGCTTCACCGCAGATGGAAACCGGCCAGGAGGGTGTTCTCACCCACCTCGACAGCCAAAGGAAACGGCCCTCCGAGTCAGAACCAGAGAAGCCCCAGAACACACGGACACGCCGTGCAGCACCTCTGCCCCGCGCACAGCCCCAGGCCCCGGTGGCAGTGGAGCCCGAGCTCCCCCCCACCACGGGCACCCAATGGCTTCGCTCGCTTCGGGGTGAAGGGACGGTGTAAGAGGGAAAACACAAGCTGAAGAACTCAGGTTCGTCCCAGAAGCGGATGTGAAACACCTTCCTTTGGCTGGAAGGCTGCAGAGAGCTCAGAGGGCGAAGGGAACGTGGGTACGTTTTGCAAAGACCAGGAATTCGCTACTTATTGGTTTTGGACCCCCCAGATTTATTCTGACATTGCAAAAAAAGTCCTTTTAGATATCTCTGTACTTTAAACAACAGGAAAATTAAGATAGAGCTTTTCAATATATATATATTTATATATATATAGTATTTATATACACGTCTGTACACAGTGATGCATTCAGAAGTTCCTATTTCCTGGGTGATTACAGTACCATTCCCTAAATCTGTTGCTCTTGAAATGATCATGACTCGATGCCGCTGCTAAAAATACTTTCTGCTGTGCGCAAGGAATACCAACAAGAGGCTGCCGGGCATTTCGGGGTTTGCCGTGGAGCTGGAAGGATGCGCTGCCTTTTCGGCATTCGCTCTCGAGGCTCCAAACCAACAAAAATCAGATATTTTTGCAGAGTATTAAGTAAAAGCTGCTGGGCGTCATTGTGCAAAGGCAACGTGACGTTCGAGCTCAGGAGAAGATTTGTCTTCATCTCCCCAACACGAAATAACAACAAACCCTGGAAAAAAACCTCCTGGCAATTTGGGATTCGAGGCAGCCCCAAGATTTGAAATTCTGGCCAATTCAGACGGATATTTGGGGGAGGAGGGAGGGGTGGTGGGACCGGTGTGGCTTCGTGAAGGATCCCGTCTCCTCTTCCCGGCACAGAGCAGGTCACCATCCACCAGCAGCTGCCCAGCCCTGGCGGTGACCAGCGATGGGACCAGCTGGTGCTCAGGGCTGCCGCAGCACCCGCTCCCTGCCCGCAGGGCTCGGCCATTGCCGGCATCGCTCACTTCACCGGCGCCACGATGAAGCCGGACTCCCTCATGCTCTCGTAGTACTCGATGGCCAACGCAAAGTCAAACTCGTTGATGGCCGGGCCGTCGATGGCGATCTTCATGAGGTCAGAGAGCCCGTCATCCTTCGCACAGCGCAACTGGCCGCGCTTCAGCAGCTCCCGGCCCCGGCTGATCTTCTTGGCAAGGACCGAGCCCAGTGGCAAGGCCAGGGCGATGGCTGCGAGGACAGCGAAGTCCGGGAAGAGCTCGTGCATCTCAGAGTTGCTGTAGACCAGCTTGACGCAGAGGTCCTTGAAGGAGAGCTGGCTGAGGCTGAACACGATCCGCTTGAAGAGGGGGAAATCGCTCAGGGCCCTCTCGCTCACCACCACCCGGGAGTAAGACTGCAGGAGGAAATTCAGCTCGCTGACCCCATAGCTGCCAATGTCCTCCAAAGACTGGGGGTAGCACTTGGGGTTGAATATGGCCGAGAAGGAGCTGATGGCCTCCAGGACGCTGCTGGGGAACCTGTCCAGCAGGTTGCCCCTCACGCTCTCCAGGTAGCTCTCCTTCAGGCGCTCAAAGTGCTTCAGGTGCACCTTGGAGCAGTTGGCCAGCTCAACACCCTTGTAGTAGAGGCGGCTTTCGCCTTCCCGGTCGTTCCGCGGGTGCTCATTCATCTCATTGAGGAACTCCTGGAGGTTCTGGCCGCTGGCACACTTCTGGGCCTGCAAGGTGGTGGCTGTGGTGGAGACAATGGGCTTCAGGATGGAGAGGTCAAAGTCCTCAATCTGGAAGAAGCGGCTGAGTTTCTGGAAGATGGGGAGGACGTCCAGGAGGATCTTGGTGAAGGCCACAAAATGGAACTTCTTGAGCTCTTCGCAGAGGCCATGGGCCACAGGTGATCGCTCCGCCTCACTCTCTAGCAGCAGCACCAGTGTGGGCCACGAGGAATCGATGGCTTCCACAGCCGGGAAAATAGAAGTCCAGTGGATAGCTTTGGGGCTCCCGAGATCTATCTCACAGAGGTCCAGGACGCTCCGCAGCTCCTGCAGGCCATTGGATTCCCCCCTGAAGCTGGAGTAGAGCCTGTACACGGCATCCACGGTGGTCTCGTACTTCTGGAGGTACTCGATGCTGACAATAGTCTCAGCCGGCAGCAGGGAGCTCCCGTGGGACAGGCAGTGCATCTCCATAAGGAGCGGGCACAGGGAGGTCAGCGTAGTCCCCACCCCATTCAGCCGCTCGGCCACCAGCGAGGCGCTGTCGGTGCTGAGCCAGGTGATCTTCATGGTGGGGATGCCGAAGGAGCGCATCACCTCGCCCACCTTGCCTGCCACCGTGGAGGCCTCCCCAGCGGGCAGCTCGAAGCTCCCCAGGAAGGCGGCGGAGGTCTGCCCATTGCAGGGGGAGACAGTGGTGGTGAACATGGCGAGGCTGCGGTGCTCCAGGACATCCACCGTCTCGTCCACCACCAGCCCGACAAACGGCGAGGCTTTTATCCTGTGCCTGTCCTCGTTGTGCAGGACTTTGGCGATCGCTGCCTGAGCCGGTTACGGGACGGGCACAGGGCCGGGGGGAGGGAAAGAGAAACACAAGTGAACTTCGGGAGCAGGCGGGAGACGCGCGGCACCCGGCGCACCACGAGCGGGAGGCTCCCGCGCTCGGTCTCCCTGAAAGCGGCGCGAGGTCCCGAGCCGGGGAAAAGCCCCTCAGCGCATCCAGGCACGTCCTGTTTTTCTAACACACCATCTCCTCCTGTTCCTGTCCTGCACCTCGGCACCAAGCAAAGCTGCGGAGAGCTCAGGGGTCCCTCTGAGGGACCGAACAGCACTGGGCAGCACCCAGCCACCACCCCCTGTCACCCAGCTCCCAAAACCAGCCTGTGCCGGGAGCGAGGCGAGACGCCGACAACCCGCTGCCTTGGCTCAGACTTCAGCAGTTACACTCGCGCTTTACAAGCCCAGCACGGGCAGGAGCGGCAGCAAAACTCTGGGGCATCTTTTCCTCCCTCCCTCCCTCAGTTCTCCCCATTTCAGGCCAGTGCCCCGGTTTGCAGGGACAGCCTCCTCGGTGCGTGTGAACACTGGGAGCAGCTCTTCGGGCTGGAAATCCAATTAGTGTGTGCGGTCTCTCTGCAGCAAAACGGGGCTCTTCAGAGATCTACAAAGCCTGGCAAACGCCCAGGACTCACTGAATATTTAATTTGATTTTAACAGACACGAAGCGTTTGTAAAATTAAGAAAATCCTTTCTAAACTCCCTGGCTACTCGATTTCTCTGATCGCTCAGTTTAGGGCAGAGGAAAAACCCACAGTGCTCGTGTGCTGACTGAGCTCCTGAGGTCTCGCCCCTCGGGCAGCGTGGCAGGCTCGGGCGGGAGAGGAAGACACAGGCGTGACCACGAGGCAGAGGCTCCTCGGTGGAGCCCATCGCCTTCTCCTGGTTTGTCGGATCAGGGAATCACACCAAGGAAGTGCCCCGCTGACGTTTAATGTGGAGGCATTTCCAGTCTCCTCTGAAACTCCTGGGGACCAGGAGCACCGCCTGGCTCCCCGGCTGCCCCGTGGCACTAGAGCACGCCCCGCAGCAGCCTGGTCGGTGGTCCCAAGCCCATCACAGACGTGCCCTGATCCCATGGGGCACATTTACCAGTCCAAGGATGGAGATCTGCTCATCCACAGCTCCCCGCCCGGCCTCCTGCCTGCTGTGGCCGCAGCGCCCAGCTCCGGCGATCCCCACCGCCACGACAGCTCTAGAGAGCACACACTTGCCCCACGGTGTTTCACTGGGGCCCGCGGGATGGCAGCTCGCGCTTCAGGCTCCCGTTCACACATGCAGCACCCAAACCAAAGCCAAGCGGGTGCTGGCGACGCTCAACAGGGCACTGGGAACGCGGAGCTCCCTGACGCAGCCAGTGGGTGCAGCAGGCACCCACCTGCGGTGCTGAACGCGGTGGGTGCGGGCAGGCGGCCACGCGGCACCGTCCGGCCCCGAAGTGGCTGTGCGGAGCCCCCGGCCCGGCATACGCACCTGCATCTCGCGGATGCTGCTGGGGTGGTAGTATTCGCTGTGCTCGGAGGCCAGCAGCGCCTGGCACAGGTTGAACTTCTGGAAGTCGAGCAGGGAGGAGCACTTCTCGCCCGGGATCTCCTCCTTCGCCATCCAGTAGACGGTGGTGAGGACGGCGACCTTCGCCGGGTTCACCTCCACTTTGATGACTGAGCGCAGCTCGGGGTGGCCGTGGACGCGGGTCTCGAAAGCCAGCTGCTCCCGGTTCACCGCCAGCGCCTGCCGGTGTGCGCCGGAGGTGACATGCCGCAGCAGGGCATGGCGCTGGAAGTTGTCTGTGCCCACGGTAAAGGCGTTCTCCGCTTTACCGTGCTTGTTCTTCACCAGCGCCTGCCGACACTCTATGCAAAACATGAGTTTCCGCTCATAGTCAAACTCCAGCCAGGTAAACTCTTCCTTCCAGTGCTCATTGAAATAGCGCTTACACTTTTTATTGGAATTGGAAGTTTCCCCAGCTGGCTTTTTCCCTGGAGGCACCATATTGCTGTGGCTGAGCAACAAATGCTACGGCTGAACTGAAACGTGCCTTGGAGGAGCAGCCTCTACATTTAATTTAGTAAGAAGGTCTATTACAACTCTCCTGGTCCGACTGGAGATGAAAGAGACACAAGGGAAAGGGATTAGGGCCCTGCAAACCTCAGCCTGTGCTCGTCTCTTGTTCTCGGCTGCTAACGAAGAGCTGCGGCGGCTCGGTCATGGCAGTGCCACAGCCCCGGCACCATGCGGGTGTCACTGGCAGCTCCTGGTGGCAGCGGTGGGACTGGCACTCACGCACGGTGCTCGTCTTGATCGCAGGGACACCCAAACACACTTCCCAGCAGACCAGACCTCCGTGCTGCAGCTGGGAAGGGGTGAGGGTTCAAAGCTGGCTTTGGACCAAACGCCTGAAAATCAGAGTGTCCGCCCCAGGAGGAGCAGCACCCGCTGCTGACGGCGAGTGCCAGAGACCCGGAGCTGAACGAGGGTGACTTGGAGGCCAGCTCAGAAACACGTGCTTGCGCACACATGTGTGTTTCCATTCCTCCCCTGCTCGTCTCTGTCCCAGGAAAGTGCCAAAGCCCCGTCCCGTGGCAGCAGGGCCATCCCAGCACGGTCAGTGCCCCAGCCCAGCTCCAGCCTGGGCTCCCCAACACCTCCTGGAGCCAGAGGCTGCAAAGCTCTCACCCACGTACCAGAACCAGGTAGCTGAAGTATTTTAGCACCCACTTAACTCCCTCCCCACACTTAAGCCCCCCTCAGTCCGATCCTCACATCCTTCCATGAACTGGATTGGAAAACCAAACTGAGCCTTGATGAAGGAGGAGGAGGAGGAGGAGGAACGCAGCGTGAGGTGGGAAAGGGGGAGAACTGAAATGCAGAGGGAAAAGGAAAGAGAATGGACACAGCAGCAGCGCGAGCCAGGGAATACCGTCAGTCAGCATGACCTCTAAGAAACCCACGAGAAGCTTGAGGTTTCTCTAAAGAACAAACCCCCAAGCACCAGTTCCCAGGCGCTCGGGAAGTGCTGGGAAGCCGCACGGTTTAGGAGTTAGAGCAATACCCTGACTCCCAGAGCTGCAAACACCCGCTCCCCTGGAGCAGGGTGTCCCCTTGGGGTGCCCTGGGTGGTTCTGGCTGGGTGGCGGCGAAGCTGCCCAGCACCCCAGCCAGCACCCCAGCCAGCACCACAGCCACGGGGCTCCCTTCACCTCCCCAGGGCCAAGGAACGTCCCTTATGACAGTAGGAGGGGAAGGGGTGACCATCCTGCGCTTTCCCCAGGGTGCTCAGGAGGAGCCGCCACCCTCACTTGCCAGGAGCACCCAGGGAACGATTGCCCCAGCTGGGTGGTCCCGGAAAAGCTGCAGCCGCTTCCTCAGGCTGGTCCACGAGCTGCAGGGCAGCTGCCAAGTGCTGGCAGGAGCTGCACCTCCTTGGAAGGACGTTATTTAGGAAACTGTGATGGACTTGCCACGTGAGAGTCGAAGCCCACACCCGTCTTGATGAGTGTTCCCTCTGCAGTTGCCAGCACCCGTCAGACGTTCCCGGGGACACGTCTCTGCCAGGGCTGGGATGGCACTGGTGCCCGTCGTGCCCCGGCCAGGCTCGGGGCTCACCCCGAAGCGGGAGGAGGTGCCCACGCAGCAGGGACAGCTCTGCCGTCTTTGACACCCTCGCTTGTGGTTCACATGCCCAGCCTGCCCCGGACCCACTGCCTCGATCCCTGTGCCAGGCAGGCGTCGAGCTCGGGGTGCCCGGCTGCAAGTGGGACAGTGCACGGCCCCAGGGGACGGTTTCCTCCGTTCCCTCCCCGTTCGCTCCCAAACCCATCCCCATCCGCACACAGCCCCCAGCACTCACTCGAGCCAAAACCACTGCCTTGGGAAGGAGAAAAGGAAGCAGCAGTTAGTGTCTGGGGCGCAGGGGGCCGAGAGAGCTCGGGATGGAGGAGAGCACCACGGTTCCGGGTCGCGCACGTCCCCAGCACCTGCCGTGCGCTGGCACCAGCCCCGGTCACCCTTCACTGGGCACATCGCGCCCCAGCCACGGGAAAAAGCAGCGCCGTGTTTCCTGGGGGACCCAGCAGCGTGCGGGGCTGGGGAGCGGGGGTGACACTACGGCACCCCACCAGCCCGCGGCTCCTCCGGCCGGGGCAGGGGCACTGTCCGTGGGGACGTTTGGGCAGGACGAGCCGCTGCTCTGACCCTCGGCCCCGAGTGCATCGGCCGTGGCTGCCGGTCACTTGGCGCCCACCCGGGTGAGGGCGAGCAGAGCAGCCCGCGACCCCGGCACCCAGCCCCGCACGCCCACCCTCCCCCTACATACGTACCATTTAAAGGCTGCCATAAGCTTTGGGGCGAGGGGGCTCGCAAAACTTCCCAGATTGTGGTTTTTAAATAGGAAAAAAAAAAAATCTGATTGAAAAACCGAACCCAGCCAAACAATGCAAAGCCAAAACCAAAAAAAAAAAAAAAAACAAAAAACAGAAAAACAGGAGGTGGCCGGGAGCAGCAGCGCACCCCCCGCCGCGGCAGCCCCGCTCCGCACACCGGGGCGGCCGCCCCACCGTCGCGGCCGCGGCCGCGAGCGCGGCGGCTGCGGGAACAAAGCCTGCGGCTGCCGCCCCGCGCTCAGGGCAGCGCGGGAGCAGCCATCTTGCTGCGAGGACGGTCTGGCGCCGCAGCCGCTCCCGGCAGCCCACGGCGGCAGTGGCCACTAGCGGTGGCCGGGAACGGGGGAAGGCCGCGTGGCCGTGGCCAGCGGGACGGCGAGGATGGCGGACGCGGTGGCGGGGCGATGGGCTGCGGCCCCCGGGGAAGGGGAAGCACGCGGGGCCGAGCCCCAGGGACGCTGCACGCTCCCGTGCCGGGTGCGGGGAGGGCAAAGGCGACGGGCATCGGGTGCCTGGCCCGTGGCCCGCCGGGGACCCCCATCCTGGGTCTCGCAGCCAAGGGCTGAGCGCACGCAGCAGCACGAGGTGCGAAAGCGTTTGCATGCGGCCAGGAGGGGTGTCCCCAGCGCTGGGCAGAGCCGGACCCGAGCGGGCAGCTCTGGCAAAGCAGCTCTCCAGCCCTGCCCGAGGCATCGAGCTGTTGCAGAACCCAGGTCCGAGCCCCGCAGCAGGACCCAGCCCAAGCTCCCACTCAGCCCCCATCGAACTGCGCTCCTGGTCCACAGCTGCGGGACTGGCGCTGCGACTGGTGCTGGCACCCACGCCTGGCACCCACCCCCCTGTGACGGGGGTCCTTAACGAGCACGGGGACTCCACTAACGCAGAAACCTTGTTTTTAGCGCTAAGTGCAGGTGAAAGAGCCCCTCAGCTCAGGATTTTTCCATTTCCCCCAAAGAAGCTCCCGAGGGCACTGGATCCCCCGAGCGCTGGAGGATGCTCTTGGCCCCAACTGAACCTGCTCCTGGTGCAGAGTCAGACCCGGCCCCACGGTATGTGCCTGGATTAGGGGCCGCATTGTACCTGGCTCCGGCTGGCTCCGCACCGGGGAGGGGCTGCGGCCCCCCAGTGAATTCCTCTCTTCAGGTTCCTCAACATGTCCCGGGGCAAGAGGCTCTTCCTGCTCTCGGGACATTCCTGTCCCACCATCTCAGCCCGGGGTTAGTGCTGACAGGAGCTGGGTGAAACCAGAGAGGGGTTCCCAGGGGTGAAAATATGCACTATTTATTCTTGTGCTAATGCAAGCGAGAAAAGAGGACTTAGCCTTTTGAACCACCTGGGGCAGGAGGCTGCCGCAGCCCCCAGCAGCCCCCAGCAGCCCCCAGCAGCCCCCAGTCTGCAGCATCCGGCGCAGGACTGCAAAGGCCAGTGGTCCCAGGGTGGTCCCGTGGGCTGGGGCCCTGCCAAGCCCCTGCACCGGGATCCACTGGCAGATCTGGCCAGATCGGGGGACCCCAGCCAGGAACGCACTTGTTTTTCCCCACAGTTCCCAAAGGGAGCAGCTTGGTCTGAGCCCGCGGGCTGCTCCTGCCCCGCACCCTCGGGAGAGGCACCCGAACCCCGAGCAGGGGGACGGGGAGCACCAAGGAGCCCCACGCCAAGTCTTGGAATGAGGGTGGATTTGGCGAAGGCGCTGCCTGCCCGCCAAGCACCCATGCCCTCGCGTCCTTTCCTCCCAAAGGAACCGAAATGGAAATATTTCTGTTTACTCCCTGCAGCAGCAGCGACGGTCTCGGTTTGATTCGCTCATCGCTATTTTCTCCCCCGTGACACGTCTGGAGCGCCCGGCGGGCAGGTGCCCCGGCTGCACAGCACATTTATCATCAGCGTGGCACGAGGGCGGCCGCTGCCCCGTGAGCCACAGTTTCCATTCGAGCCCCCCGCCCGCCGCGGCCGGACCAACCGCGAGGCACGCGGCACCCACACAGACCCCGGCACCCGCTGCCCGCACCTCAGCCCCTCGTCGGGGGCTGCGCTCCCCCGAGGGTTTTTCACTGCATCTGTAAGAAGAGACTGAAAACCCAGCCACATTACCCGAGAAAATTAAATCCCCGAGTCCAAATAAACTGATGAGATTTTGGGGTTTTTCTCTACATTAAAGCCAGTCTCTCGGTCTCTTGGGGATGGGGCAGACTGTGGTGCCAGCTCTGCACAGGGGGATTTGGGGAGGGGGAAGGCACCCGCTGCCCTGCAGATCCCCGCTCCCCCCCTGCGCCCAAAGGCCCATCTGCGACAGGCCCCGAAAGGACCCGCAGTGGTAGCGAGACGCACGGGGGGATGCTCGGGAGCCCCCCAGCCCCACCGCCAGGCTCTGCCCGCCGCCGCACCCGGAGGTGGTGACAGTTCCACTGAATCTCCGCTGTGCATGGCAGAGGCCGGGGGCTGCGAGGAGCCACTGTCTGGGGTGGGAGAGCCGGTGCTCAGCGCCGTGTCAGCGCAGACAAGCCAAATGCCCCTGCAGCCCCCGGGCTTTGCCCGGGCACGGAGCTGGCTCCTCCGGCGGGACCCGCTGCAGTGACCGAAGGGCCATGGGGAGAAGCGGGTGCCCCTGCTCGGGGAAGGGGAACACACTGGGGGACCCCGCTATGTCTGTGCCCCAGCTCTCCTGCACATCTCCAGGGTGCTCGGGGGGTACGTCCTCGTCTGCTAGGGGGGGCCCTTCCAGCACCACTGCGGGCACAGGGACTTGGGCACACTCAGGTCCTTGCGGAGGGGCTGGGGTGGGCAGTGGGCCATGGGGAGGGGACCGTGAGGGGCTGCTGGAGAGGAAAACCCCCCTGAGAGCTGACACAGGGACCCCCCTCCACCGCCAGCTCAGGACGCTACCTCGCACCTCCCTCCCCTGCACAGCCTTGTCTCAACCTTTTGCTGCATGACTTGAGCTGGCAGGGAACGAGCCTTGAAATAAACTCAGATGACACCCCTGCAAACTGCCGGGCACGGCCACCAACAGGATTATTTGTCTGCGCTGGGGAGGGGGAGACAGGGCTCATTCCCCCCCCGCCCTGCCAACCCCAGCTCCAGGCTAACGCTCCTCCGTCAGAGACGGGGCAGTTTGCTCTCCACAGTGCATCAGCCGAGAAGGGCAAAGCCTTTTATTGAGGAGCAAGAGCAGAAGCACATCCGTGTCCACAAGCATCGCACCCACTTCCCCTCGGATTATAATTCCCAGCTCTCCCTGCGTGTCACGTAGTGATCTGGAAACGGGCACTGAGCGATGCCTCCCCTCGCAGAGCTCCCATCCAGCCCCGATCAGCTCAGTGTCCCCCCCATCGCAGTCGAGACCTTGCGGACCCCCACGACAGGTACCGAGGAGCTGGGGGAGGAGCTGGGCTAATGCTGACCCTGGGTGGCCACGAGCGTTGGACACTGCTCCCGGCTCTGCTTCCCAAAGCCCTGCCAGCCCCCGCCATCGCCTTCTCCTCTGTGGTGGGGGGAGACATCAGGGTCCTTCCGAAACATGGAGAGCTCGGGGGGAGACTGGAGCCCCAGATGATTCTGGGCATCATTTAAATCATAAAACTCACAGCCGAGTCCAATTCATTCTGGCCAGGGAGCAACTGACAGGAATGAAAAAGGAAAAAAGATACTCGAATTGATGCTTTCTCACCATTCCAGTGAAATAACCAATTTGGAACAAATTAAGGGCTCCCGTCTCTACCGCCTGTTCAATTGCCTCTAAGCCAGGGCACATTTTTCATAGTGCGGCGTTTCCTCCATTAGCGGGGAAAATTAATGATTCCTATTACCGAGGCACCTGAAGGCGGGTGCTGCCCTCGCCCAGCCAGCGCTGGGCTGGCCCTTCCCCAGGGCTCCGAGCCCCTGAGAGCGGAGAAGAGCCGTGAGGAGACGTGGGCTGGGCGAGGGTAAGTGACACGGCCGGGGCCACCCAGCAGGTCGGTGGCAGAGCCAGGCTCCGGGCCGGTGCCGGTCCCATCCCACATGTGCCAGCACCACACGCGCAGACCACCGCAATGAGACCCCAACCACTGTCCCGGCTGGCCCCAGTGCCCCCCAGCCGCCTGGGCTCCAGCCAGTCCCTCCTGGCTTCGCTCAGGGGGGCGAAGGGGAACCACCCCACTTGCAGGGGGTCTAAACCAGCCTTTGCGGGGTGCAACTCCCAGGGGTCTGAGGGGGCTTTCGTACCTCAATCCATTTACATGTTCCCCCCTCTACGTTTTATAAAGGTCGCAGCCCTCTGCCTCCCCACCTGCCTCCCGCTCACGTTATTTTCCGGGAGCCCCGAGCTCAGCACCCGTCACGCTGGCGCAGGCAGCTGCAGAAGTGCGTAACTCCCCACCGCGGCTGCCCTGGGGCCAGGCTGGTCATACCCAGGGTTTGGAAGATGACACACATCTGTCATTATTTTTTAATTAGATTTTTATTTCCTACCACTGGTATTTCATTGTAATTTCCGCCACTCCCACCCAGGCCGTGCTAATATAATCACTTTGGAGCAGAGTGGGAACAGCCAGCCTACTCGTTCCAACATCCCGCTCGGAAAAGGGGAAAAAAAAGCAATCTGTGAAATACCCAGCCCCTGCAGTCATTACCAGCTCAGGGACACCAGGCGGGTGCTGGAATGGCCCATCAAAGCGCTGGTGCCGCCAGCCCAGCCGCCAGCAGCCTGCTGGGAGCATCGTCACTGCGGAGACTTCAAAAAAGTTCACATTGGCTCAAAATACCTGTTAGCAACTCGTTATTCCAGCAAGGTGAGGCACAATTAAAAAGGGTCTTAAAAAATGGTGAATTATACCCTCAGCTGGATGCTGGAAACACAGTGATGTTTTCTAGCCCACATCGTATTGGAGGTCAAGATTAAATGACAGCTTGGGCTAAAAATACTCGGAAGGGGAGGCTGAGGCTGCCGGAGGAGCTCAGAGCCCCCCGTGCCCCAGGTGGCGGTGGAGCCCAGGGACAGACGTCTGCCCCGGGCCACCTCTCGAGCGAGCCCCTGGCCATAAAACAACTGCTGCATTTACAGGGAAACTCCCCCAGACCCACGGCAGGGAGAGACCGGTTCCACCGTCTGGGGAAGGAGCCCCAAGGCCAAACCCCACGTTTGCGTGGGGACAGGCTCCTTCCCCGCTAGCGACCGAGAGGAGCGGAAGCCTCATTAAGCAGCCAGTTAACCATCAGGCCCAGGCGTGGTCCCAGCCCGGTTTGCGCTGTGGCACGCAGCGAAGGTGCTGGCTCTGCGCTCCCACCGCTTTTTGAGGGGGTGTTTAAAACCCGGGGGGAGAAGGTTGAGCCCCGGTGGGTGCCCCCACACGCGCAGCACGTTTCTCTGCCCAGAGCACCGCGGTCCCGCATTGCCAACGGCAGGACGGAGGTGGCCAGCGAGCCGCTGGCACTGGCTTTACACTTGCCACGTGTTTGAGACCACGAGGCTGAAAGAAAGCTGGGGGGGGGGGGTGGGGTGCGTTTGGGTTCTTGTTTGGTTTTAAACCTGCTGTGCCTGACCAGTATTCCAGACAAATACCCTGAGCAGCATGACACGTCCCCGAGATCCAGGGAAAAGCTCGCGGAGAAAAGATCATTCTTCGAACCATTAGAAAAACCGAAGCGATCCGCAGGCGCCAGCGGCGGGTCACAGCAGCGCCAGCTCCCGCAGCCCTGCCAGAGGTGCCAGGCCAGCGCCATCCGCAGCCCCCCCGGCCTGCAGCCACAGGCGCCAACACGCACACGCCAGCGACACGCCACCAGGGTGCACGTTAGCGTGTAGACACGCGCACACACGTATGTGCGCACCATGTGCAGATGGACACGCATGGCGAGAAGCAGCACCGCTGCCCGCAGGGACCCGTCACTGCCGGCGCTGGCAGCAGTGGGGGGGGCCACGCTCCTTCCCCGCCGGGAAGTTCATGCCAATACCCACAAAACCACCAAAATCACCAGCCCCGGCTCTGCACGTGAAACGGCTCCGAGAGCGGCGTCACGCTCCATTTGCTGCCGCGGCTCCGCTCCACGAGCCCCAGATTGCCAAAGCCCCCCCCCTCCACCAGCCAGCTTCTCCCAGCCAAGGCACTGCCGGTCGCTCCCCCAGCCCCATTTCACACAAAAATCATCACACGTTTGCGTCGCGGGTGCAGCAGAAACACAAGCCGGTGCTGACCCCCAAACGAAGAGCAAGGGCAACATAAAGCCATGTCAGCACACGACCTGGTTTTTTTCCTCCTCTTTTTGCAGCTCTGAGAAAAATCAATAAGATGCAGCGAGTCAAACTCAGCGTGAATCCCGTAAGTAATTAGGATGGGCAGGCTGGGAGCCGGGGAGCAGGCTGCCTGCGCACCGGGCTGGGAGGGACCATTTTGTGGAGCGCGGCGCACGGCTTATCATGCCAATAAGAGGAACAGCCCTTTAAATGGGTTTTTCGAGCAGGGTGGCAATAGGGAACGGTAACGACCCGATTCGCTCCGAAAGGAAGAGATCTCCTGAGGGTGATCCATCGCGCCGAAGCCCTGACGGGAGCGGGATGGCGAGCTGCTCAAACCCTCGTTTGTCTGTTACCGGCCTCTCGCTGCCCAGCCCCGGCTCCTCAAGCACCAGTGTTGCCGGAGCAGTCAGTAACCTCGGTTGTTCGCTACTAAGAGTTAAGTCTGTGGTCAAAATTGCAAAGGGGAGAAAAGAGCCCCCCTCCCCACGACGTTAGCAGAGCTACCCAGAACCAGAAACAATCGGATGTATTTTTTTCTTCAAAGAACGACCCGTACCTTGATTAATTCCGTTTTCTCAAGCTCGACTAACTCGGCAGAAGCCGCTGCCCGCAGGAACGCTCGAGCTGGGTCCGTGCAGGCAGGAACGTCCCCGGGACAGCAGCAGGGCAGATGCCCCCCCCAACCCCCTTCCATCCCCAGACCCCTTCCCAGCGCCCCGCACGCTGCCCAGGGCTCTGTTAACGCCGGGCTCCCGCTAACCCGCCCTGCGCGCCCAGCCCCGGTACCCAGCTCCGCCACCGGCTTCCCGGGGGTGAGGAACGGCGGAGCGCCGCGGGAGCGATGGGGGAGCGCCGGGGGAGCGATGGGGCTGAGGGAAAGTTGCGGCTCACCCACCTAGAAGCATTTTGGATCCGGCTGCTTCGCCTCGGCGCTGCCAGTGCCTCCCGCTCGCCCGGCTGGGCTGCGGGCAGGGGCGGGCGGGCAGGGCAGGGCGGGCTCCCCCGCAGCCCCCCCGCGCCAAGCAGCCCGATGCCGGCGGGCGGTGCGAGCCCCTCACCGCCGCGTCCGGCCCCGCCTCGGCCCCGGCCGGAGCAGCCGGAGGTGCCGGAGCTCACCCGGCAGCGGCGGGGACGGAGGAGGCGCTGGCTCCCCCGCCCCGCCCAGCACCGCGCCGGGCACGGAGCGAGCGCCGGGGCCGCTAAAGCGAAGGAGCCGGGAGAGAGCCCGTGGCCGGCTCCATCTGCACCCCCAGCTCTCCCTCCGAGCGCTCTGAGGGGGCTGGTTTGGGGTGATGGGGTCGGGCGGGATGCCCCGTGCTGGGTTCCCACCGCAGGGTTTGCTTAGGGAGGGGAGAGAGCAGCACCCCCACCCCGACCCCAACAAAGGGTCCCCGAACCCCTGCCGTGGGCAGGGCGAGCCCACCACCCCCGAACTGCACGAGCCTCGTCCGCCTGCGACACCAAGCACGTCCCACACGTGCCGGCATCTTCCCCCTCCAGGCACCAGCACGGCCCTCAGCTTTCAGGGGTCACCACCCAGGCGCTGGCACTTGCCCGGGAGCAGCCGCGTGAGTTCAACCCTTCCTCCACCTCCCACGCGGGAGAGGTGCGGAGCCCCCAGCCAGCCCTGGAGCACCCGCTGGGTGCCAGACAACCTGCGCTGGCCACGGGGAAGGGGCTGCAGGGGTCGATCCAGCCGTGGTGTCGCCTCTCAGGGTGGCACGGTGGATGCGGGCAGCCTGACCCGGGGTGGGGCTCACCTCAGCCCCCCGCTATTGGGGTTTTGCAGAAGCCCGGGAGCCCGAGGCTCGCTGCTCTCCCCATCGTTTCTGTGAGCAAAGGCTGAGGCAGTTGGTCTACCCCATGGCAGCACCTTCTCTGTGCTGAACTTCTTGCCTCCAGAGCCTCCAGGGAGGGGAGGTTCACGACTTGACTGCACGGTGCCTCCTAAAGAGGGTAATGGTGAAAAACCTGCCTGTGCAAAGAGGAAACAATCGTTCCCCCCCAAGAGGGAGAGGAGAACAGGGAGAGATTGAAACGCTTCCCTCAAATCAAACATTTCAAAGAGCCGGCAGGAACCAGCTCTCCTTCAGCCACGAGCAGGAGAGGAAAACCACAAGACGTCCAACTGCTACAGCCGGACCAGGCACCTTCAGGATAAATTCCAGCATTTTGGCGTCTGAGAAGTGCCCAAAGCCGTCAGGGCTCCCCGGGCACTGCCACCAGGACGGGGCATCCTACCGGTCCGTCTCCCAAAGGGGCAGCACCCGCAAAGCCTCGAGCGGGGCCGATGTCCCGGGCACACGTGCCCCCGCGCAGGGTATTGCTTTCGGGGTCGTTAGCGGCAGCAGTAAGTTTAGCCATGGCACTTGCTAATCCGGGATTGACAGCTGGGCCCGCGCCGCCTGTTACCGCCCCCCCCCCCCCCCCCAGGCTATTTAAACCCGATATTAATTTGTTTAATGTCACCAGCAGTTTGGCGTTACCACAAGCGAGTGCCGGGCAGAGGGGAGGTGGAGGTGTAAAGACTGGGAGGAGCGGGGGGCCGACGACCACCCGGCGGCTGTTCTCCTTTCCTCCAGGATGACCACAAGCCACAGGCAACTGTGGCATCTCCCGACCTCCAGCCCCGCTGGCAAGGCCTGGCCAGACCAACACACAGCCCCAAACCCCTACATTCCATCCTCCATCCACCCTCACCCCCAGCCCTGAGCAGCCCCGTGAGTTCGGCACCGCAGTCTCATCGATAAATAATCTCCCTGCTCCGCCGGAGCCGTTTATCCCAGCCGGGCGGGCAGGTCCTGGCGGGCATCGCCACAGCTGAAGGGTCGAGCCGGTGTCACACAGGGGGGTGGGAGAGAGGAGCGGCAGCGTGGGATGGTGTGTTTTATGGCCCAGCCTTTGTGGCCAGCTAGAGCAGGGGCTAATTGCAGGTACCGGTTACAGAACCCTGCCATTAACACCTCCCACCAGTCCAGCGCATCACTGGAATTTCCCAGCGAGGCAGCGCGGGTCCGGCCGGAGCATAACTTGCTATATTTGTACGTGGACCCCGGTGCTGGCACACGGCAGCAGCACAAACCCCCCCAGCCCAGGGGCATCGCCAGCCACCCCACAGCTGGGGCAGCAAAGCCCATGGCTGTTGCGTCTCACCACATCCTCCACAGGACGGAGCTGCCACTGCTGAGCATCCTTCCTGGGTTCTGCTGCTGTGAAGGGTGCCCGGGGGCCACAACAACCGGCTTTACCATCCCTGTGAGACACCGTGGGAGGCACTAAAAAAAATCAAAGCCAACGGGCATCGCTGTGCAGGATGCTGCTCCCACCTGCCGCGGTCACTGCTTTTTGACACAGGTTGTTCCCACCCGCGGGGCGCTGACGGCGGAGCATTCCTTACAAGGGAGCAGTGATGAAACCAGAGGTTTCTCGGCGAAGAGGCAAGGCTGCCTGCCCCGGCACGGCTGCAGCCCCCCGGCAGTCCTCGGCCAGCAGCTTGTCTGCACGTGCCGCGAGAGGCAAATCCCCAACACGCAGTCGGGCGGGAGCGTTCGCCCGCGCCCGCCGTGGGGCCGGGCTTGCTCGGGCAAGTCAGCCCAAGCTGTGCCCGCAGCCCAGGCAGCAGCAGCTCGAGGGCACAGGGAGGGCAGGACGGCAGGGAGGGCGCTCGGGAAGCAGGACGGGTCCAGTGTGACCCCTCGGGCTGGGTTTGGGCACGGGCTGTCCCTAACGCCGCTGGAACTGCCACAGTGATTCCTCTGAAACCTACTGAGGGCAGCGCTAACGGACCGGCTCTGCCAGGATTGGGCTCCAGGAGCAGCCTGGCAAAGAGTGACGGAGCCGGGCAACGAAGCAGACGGGTACGGAGCAGCAGCAACGCCCACTCTGGCCCCGCTCTGTGGAGCCTTCCAGAGCCTTTCTGGCTGACTTTGCTCACCACGGGTTTAGGGTATAATTTGGGGGTGAAAGACGCCAGAGAGGATCAAGCGGGATACACCTGGAGGACGCGTATCGTTTTTCCTCTGCTCCGTAACCTGAGCCTGGCAGGAGCGGGAGGCTCCGGCTGGAGCAGCCGCCGGCAGTGCGGCCCCGCCAGCCCAGCAAGGCAGCGCTGACCTTTCCCGCTCCCGAGTTTGCTCAGGATTAAGGTAACACATTTTAAGGGCTGAGTCCTCCCCCCGGGGCGTTCCTACACAAAGAGGACGGGGTTTGCAGCTCGTGTTGCCCCCACGACCCCCTCAAACCCCCCCGACAAACAGAGACCCCATCAGGCCGCCGAGTCCACAGGTGCCCGGCCGATCGGGTCCGGGAACGCCGCTGTTTCACTTCGTTCTTCCTGAAGATCACGCCCTACAAAGAGCAAACCCAGGAGCCATCGTGCACTTGTCTGTGTGAGGGGTGACCTGCAGCGCTGGCTGTCCCCGGGAACAAACCCCCACTGCCCACCCCTGCCAGGAGCCCGCATGGGGGGCTGGGGTTTAACCTCCTTTTTCCCCACGAAGGGAAGGTCTGGGCTCAAGGGTCACTAAGATCTAGGACAACAGCCAAGGGCTTTTCTTCTCCGTGCTCCTTTAATCTTCCCGGTTTCAGGAGTGGAGAACAATATCGCCCTTTCATCAGCCCCGGCCCCTGTGCCACGTCTCAGCTCTAAACCCTGACGGAAACCCCTCCATAAAGGGCCTTTTCGCTCCAGGGCAGGGCGTTAAAACCTGATTTCCCCCCCATTTTAATAAGGATCCACCTCAAAATTGCTTACATGTGTATACGCAAAATTCTCATCCTTTAACCAGAAGGCCCTGGGAACTGCTGCCTGAGGGTCACCACGGGGGACAGCCACCGTGTCCCCAAGTCTGGGGACAATTAAATAGGGGCTGCTCCATCCATTGTCACCCTCCGAGGGGACGGGGCTCCAGCGTGCCCCAGGCTGGAGGAGCCCCAAGGACCCAGGAACGGCCGCGGGCAGGGCTGTGGGAGGGGAGCCAGAGCCGCCCCCGCGTTCATCATCTTTTGCAGGGAGATGTCTAATTACAAAGGCATCCAGGACAGGTCTGCAAACAGGGTGGAGAAACTGGATGACCTAAAAATATTTAATTATCAGGAATAGGGATGGAAATTACACCTGTAAATAGTTTCAGAGAGAGAGTGTAATACTTTCCATCTAATTTGGGAGGAACCTCCTGGAAGAAACAGGGCAGAGGATTTCACCTGCAGCCCCACACTTCAGCGCATGAAGAAATCCTTCACACATGGCTGAGCCTCGGGCACATGTGCCCGGGTCACCATCCCAGAGCCTTGTTTGAAATCCCTGAGCTTGCCCAGCACTGCTGGGAAGGATGCCTGGAGCCCACCCTGGCACGAAGGTGCTGGGGGCTGCCAGCATGGAGCCCACCCAGACCTGACCTCTGATAACCGGCACCACCAGCCGCACAAGGGCTGGGAGATGTTTGGAAGAGGATTTGTGACACGAGGGTACTGACTGGGAGCGGCCTGCGGAGCTAGCTGCATGGAATCCCACACCTCGTGACAGCCGCCGTTACCCCCTGGGCTGTGACCCCGCACTTCTGCCGCAGTTGCCCCTTCACCGGCGCTCCATCCCCAGCCCACCCAGCACAGCCGACGCCAGAGGCAGAGCCTCAGCAGCTCTGGCCACACAGCATCCGACATGGCTCTGCACTGTTATCCCCTTCCCATGGCTGAGGGCTGCCCCACACAGCACCTGGGGCAGCTGCCTTCCTCCTCCCTCCTCATCCTCCTGGCTGGAGGATCAAAAGCATTTGCCATGCTGGTTCCCCAGTCCCATGCAGATTTCCAGGGGGGTCACAGGCTCCTGAGCCCCCGTATCAGCTCGGCTGGGGGTTGACATGGCAACCAGCCACCCAAAATCTCCTAGATGCTTCACTAGGGGGGTGACGCCAGCTCTGGTCTCACCCACGAGGTTCCCACTCAGCTCCAGGTCCCTCGGGGGGCTCCCAGGAACCGGCCACTGCCAGGGAGCAGGTCCGGCAGCACCGCGGGGATGGGCACCACGGGGATGGGCACACCGAGACGCTCCCCCTGACATGGCAGCGGTAAAGCAAATGGAACTGTTACTTGTAAATCTACAGCTGCAGAAAATACCAAAGGTGAAGTGGAGCAGCATGTGTGCGAGTTTTCAAAAAGCAGCCACAACTCGGAGGCAAGAAGGAGGAGGGAAAGCTGAGTTAAGGCGATCATGCAGTGACTGCGGTTAAGGATGGTCCTACTCCAACAGACCACAACCACCCCTCGTGCACTGAAAGCGAAGGTGGCTGCAGCCCCGGGAGGGGCCGCACAGAAAGGCCCCCGGTCCTGGTGCTGGGGGGAATTGTGGCCATCCTGAACCTGTCACTCGTGGCCAACCCGCCCAGCACACGCTGGCTGGGCACCGGTCTGTTCTCAGCAGTACCGGCCGTCCCGCGGCAGCACCGGGGCACAGCGAGGGGCACGTCCCTGGCAGCAGGGCAGAGTGATGTCCCGCCAGGCTGCGGGTCACAGAGCATCACAGACCCTCCGTCCCCCCGGTCCTGGGCCAGAGTGGCACTGCCCAGCCTTACACAGCCAGAAGGTGGGTGCCAGCACCAGGGTCGGGCTGGGGGAGCCCAAGAACCCCGACTGCGGCTCAGCCCCCCAGCTCCTTGCTCCCCTCCCAGGCACAGACCCAGCTCCAGGGCTCGGGCTGTTGCCGTTTCTCAAATGGCCAGAATCCGGTTTTCTCCCCCTGCAGAACCATGCCGTCGGGGGTTATAGGGAGGAGAGCTCGCTCGGGAAAGCTGGCGTGGAGCATGATGAGGGAAGATCATCTCTTCATAGAAAATTTTATATTGCTTACGACTTACTGTCTGTGAACATAAAACAGTTTAACCAGCCGACCCTAAATCACAGTGACAGCTTTACACTACCCACAAACCTCTGCTCGCCCTTATCCAGCTCAGTCCGACCGACCTCCCCTCCCCACTGGGGTTTTTTAAGCGCTCGCTCCCCCCCTTTTGTCTGGGAGAGCAGCACATGCGTGTGCACACGCATGCAGAGGAGCAGCCGAGCCGAGGCGCAGCGGGCACCCAGAGGGTCCCCGGGCTGAAGGCCGGGAGGGACCAGCTGCATTCCCAGCCTCGCTGCTCACCGAGACCCCAGACGAGTCACCTCCTCATCGCTGCCACCCCACCCCAGTCCCCACATTGAGCCCTGGTGCTGGGCACAGGGCGGCCGCGCAGCCCTCGCACACACAGCCAGGTGCAGCCTGGTTTATCCGGCACCTCTAATCCCGACACGCGGGAGCGGAATGCCCCAGGACCCTTTGCCTCCCTCCCACGCCGGAGCAGGACGGTGGCTGCCCGTTGCCCTCCCGGGACAGGGATCAGCGGCCGCTTGTGGTTAGCTGCTGCTTTTTACCATTTTTTACACCCCACTTAAATAAAGCCCAGGCTTTCCTCTTCCAGATCTGCTGAGCTGATGCTACACGGGAAACCGTGTACTCGTCCATGGCTGCACGTTCCCTGCTGCTCTTAATCCACTTCTAATTAAGGTCACGTGTGGCACGTGCCTGAGCTAAGTGCCATAAAACGCTGCTGTTGCAACTCAATAGCAAACCAAATGGAAGAGAATTACAGCAAAATCCACGATTAAGGATAACTGGCTCACAAAATACAGTGCTTAAAAATAACAGGAGACAATTTCCTCTTGATTTGGGGAAAAATCGCCAGCGCCAGCAGCATCCTCTGCAGAGAGCTCAGCTCAGCCTCTGCCGGTAACTCACCCCAGCAGCGCTCGGGGCAGAGGACAGCCCGGCCAGGCTGCTGCTCCCCTGACCCTCCAACCGCCACAGCCCCGCGGCCACAGCAGCCACAGGGCACAAACCAACACCCCCCAAAGGCCCAGGCAAGGGCCAGAGCCCCCGGGCTCCCCAAGCTGATGATGAATTAAGCCGATGGCTTCTCCAAAGCCCATCCCCGGGGTGAGCAGCTCCTCCAGCCCATCCCGGGGTGAGCCAGGCACACGGGAACACTGTGCTGGCTGCTGCACTTTCCCGGGGCTCCAGGAGAAACCCCTCCATCCTGGCTGCCAGAGGTGGTCGCAGCCTTTCAGTCAGGGTGATTTCAAGAGAAAGAAGATGGTGGGGAGGGGGGAGCAGAACTAACCATTTGGGTGGCGCATTATCCGAGAGGGAATCAGACCCGAGGCCGAGCACAGGACCAAGGGTTCAGACCAAAGCTCTCCGCTCGCCCCGTGATTCCTCATCCTCAGCAGGAGGACACAGCCCTGACACCCCCGAGAAGCATCTCCTGAAGGTCGGAGCCGTTTCACCCCAAGGCTGGTGTGGGGCCAGAAGCCACTTGGATATTTGTGTGCAGCTACTGCCGAGGTCTCCTTCCCTCCCATCGCCTGTTCCCTCCGCGATGTTCACACCCTCCTCACCCTCTACCATGACCCTTCTCACCCTCTCAGACACAGGTCTGGTTCCTCTGAGACCCCTGTTTCCCCCCAACACATGGAGGAACTGCAGCCTGCTCCTGCTCTGCTCCCCTCCCACCCCCCCCTCTGGTGGCTGACCTCCCCAGCCAGGCACCAGACTGCCAGCCCCCCAAAGATCACACCAGTTATGTATGTTTTTAGTGTGTTTTCTTTTGGCTTGGTCTCTATTTTTTTTAAGGCAAACCCCTCCCGCGGAAGCATCCACCCCGGCCCCTGCAGCCCCCGCCACAGAGGCTCCAACCTCCTCCCTGGGCATCACACAACTGCCTGTGCCAGGCTGCGCTTGCACAAGCAAAGCCCAGTAGCTTTTCTGCGTCATTTTTTGGCTGAGAGTTTAAATTTTAAGGATTTTTAGAATAAATCTGTCAGGAAAAAAAAAAAATCCCTGAAGCCTCTGGCAAGAACAGAGGGTGCAGAGTGGAGGGACAGTGCCCTGATGGGGACAGCACCACACCAAGAAAATCCTCCCAGCAAAAGTTAACAGCTAATCAATTTATTTTTCATTTGAAGTTACCGACTCAATAAAATCAGAGATTAATTATGATACAGTTATTAATCCCCGATAAGATGAATAGCTGGGCTTTCCAGAGGGAGAGCGAGTTAATGGGGTATTTTCAGAGGATTTGAAACGGGAGCAGCTTTCTCCAGATTAACGGGCTGGCACAAGGCTGACATGCCCGGAGGAGGGTTTGGGCTCCCACAGTGCCTCCACACGGAGCCCACGGGCCCTTTTCCCCACATGTGAGATGGAGTTTTTGGTATAACAAGAGCATTTAGTGGAATTGAGCTTTTCTGCCAATGCCCATTGACGGGGGAAAAACTTCTCCCCTTCTCACCCCTCCATGGGCTGGGCCAGTGGGCTGCTCCCCCCAGCTCCACTGTGACCCGACCCCGGGAACCTCGAGGGACGTCCCCGTGCCCCAACGGGGCAGGGAGAAGCCTGAGAATAAGCAGAGGGAAGGAAAACGTACAGTTACACAACTGCGCTTCTTCAAATGGCACCTGATCCCAGCAAACATGTTTAAGATGTGAAAAAACATTAAATTTCCTCCAGTGCAATTCCAGGTTATTCAAATCTGATCTGAAAAGCTATTTTTAACCAGCGTTGCTCACAGCTGAAGGGAGCAGCCGCGGCCAGCCGAGCAGGAGGGATCCGTCTGCTTGTCCTTAGCTAGATTTACAAAAGCTTAAAACACGAGCCCCGCTACCGTTTGTCCTCGAGGTCGTCGACCGACGCTCGGGGGGACGCAGCCCCTGTCACAGCTGGATGTTACAGACCTCCGACACACGGGGCGGGCGCGGATCCGCTGTCGGGAAGTTCAGGAGAGCCCGATGTGCTGCATCGACCCCCCTGGGGGGTTCGTGCCCAGCTCCCGGCTGGGGTCGAGCGGGCGCATTCCCTGCTTCACGTTCCCAGCTGCCCTTGTCCCCCCGGTGTCTGTAACTAACCCCGTCAGCCGACATCACGCTCCGGGGGCCGCTCGGCCGTGCCGGACGAGCGAGCTGCGGCCCCGGCTCCCCGGCCAGCCGGGCTCCGCTTCCCCTGCCAAACCCCTCCAAAAAGTCCCCAAAGCAGGAGCGCAGCAAACCGCCGCAGCAACTAAGGGGGAAGCCAGAGGAGCCGACTTTGGCCCCTGCGACATCGCTGGAGCAGACCCCGGGCACAGACGAGGGCTCCCGGCGAGGAGCGACACGGCACCTTCCCCCGGCCCCAGCCCCGGCCCCGAGGATGTCCCAGCCCTGGCCCAGCCGGCGACGTGGCGTCGCGCCCTGATTAGTCCCCAATTAGGCTCCAATCCTACGTGTTTCCGTATTGTTTAGATCAATACTTCGGGTTTTACTGCAGACAAAGCGCCACTGAGCATCGCCCTGTTTACTGAAGACAACTGCGGGATTCCGGGCGTAACGCGGGATTGAAAAGCCCCCAGGCTGGCACCCCCTCTCCCGGTCGTTAACGGCTGGAGAGCTGACAGCGGCAGGGGAGGGCAGCAGGAACCGCTCGCTGCCGCTGACCTCCGAGGGGCCGGCGCACACGGAGCAGCGCGGTCGGACCCACCATCTCCCCTGTCCCCGCTGCTCTCCACGCCGGGGCGCCGCTCTCCGGGTGGGGCTCAGGACCCCGCTACCGGCGGGGTTACCCCAGCCCGGCAGAGAGCGCGGCCGCGGCGCTGCGCCGCTCGGTCACCTCAACCGGCTGCAGGGACCCTGCCCTCGCTGGCTGAGAACAGCTCGCCCGGGCCAGCGGCTCCCTGGGTGACGCCCAGGGACACCCAGGCCCAGCACAGCGCCGCGGGACCCTCCTGGGGTCTCCCACGGTTTAACGTCACAGCCCACCGCTTTCATCTGGCTAAACCAGCCTTTGGCCCGGGGTCTGCACCGTGGGCTGCCGCAGAGGAGCCATTCGAGGGGATGGGGCTCCTCCCCAGCACCCAGCACCAGCTCTGCCTCCTGCCAGAACTGGGAGCTCGGCTGGCGCCCCCCGTGCAGCTCGAGATAACGCCCACCATCCGCTGCCAGCCCCTCCCCGGCTCCCATCGGCTCCCCGCGTCCCCTCCCGGGGCCAGCCCCCCGCTGCAGAGCCAGCGATGCCGGAGCTGTCACAGCGATTGCTCTGCTCATCTCAAACCTTTCTGCTCTGCAAACGCGCCCGGACACACAGTTCAGCGGCTAATTGGGGAAACCGGACTCTTCCCACTGCAAGGAGCCGCCGTGTCTGTGCGGGGCTGCCGAGAGGTGGGGAGCACAGGGAGCTCCAGTGCCAGCAGTGAGCATGGCACTGGGCAGCCCCAGAGAGGGTCTGGGGGAGGGACATGGATCGGCACCGGGTCAGAGCTGGCTTCGGGGGGTTTGCCCCAACCCTGCCTCGGCACCAGGTTTGGGGGAGCCGCCCGGCAGCCCCCAGGGCTGGGAAAGGCAGTTTGAGTCAGGCTTGGGGCTTGCACGGACCCTCCCGGCACAGGAGGTGCCTGGATGGGGTGTCCTTCCCAGCACCCACCGGCCCTGGCCAAGGCGGGTACGAGCTGCTGCCAGCTCGCATCTGCCGGGAGCCAGGAGCATCCCGGCGTATTTCAGCGCGATGTGAGCTGACAGGTCCGGGGATGCTGGCTCCGCGAGTGGCTCTTTACATCCCATGGCTTTTCTGGGACACCAGTGGAAGGGCCTTTTTTGGGGAGCAGCGGAGAGGATGAGAACCAATTCCTGAAATGCTGCAGCTCAGCCTGGCCTCCGCTGGGCAGCCCCTGAGGTCGTCCAGGAGGAAAAAGTGAAGGTCCCTGGTCCCCTGGCTTCACCCAGCAGCTTCCCCTGGCGCAGGAGAGGCTGCGCCTGCAGCCCCCGCTCCCGGTTTAGGGAAGAACAGCTCTTTCTGCTCGTTCAGCCCCAGCACGGGGGATCCAGCTCCTGGCTGCAGGAGCACGAGAACACCAAGAGCAAACTGCGGTCACTCGGGCACCCCTGAAAATTGCAGGCAGTAAATCAAACCACCATTGGTTGGATTTGAACCGGCATCTGCAACACGCAAACATTGTTCATCTGCGGACACCTCGTCCCCAATTACCGCCTGCGCCGCAATTCAACACGAGACAACAGAACCTGTGATTTTCCTGGCAAGGCGACGCCTAATGAACAATAATTTGCTTGTAAGTTGGGGTCTTCCTGGCATAGAGCTAATAAATTGTAATGATACTGATTATCACATCTGGCTGCCAGCGAAGCTCCTCCATGGCTCTGTTCCACCAAAGGTGAGCGACGACAGCTGGAGCAGAAACAACAGATCGGAGTGGCCAGCGGAGTAGGTCGAGCAGCATCTGTGGAAGCTGCCTTTGGTGTAGCTGTGGATGTCAGCGGAGACAGAGATTCAGCTCAGAGGAATATCCCATCTTTGTCTCACTCAGTTATTTCGTTTAATCCATTGTCTTTAAAAGGTTCTCCCAGCGCTGACTTGTTATCAGAGCTCGCGTCAGCCCTTGCCGTGGGCTGAGCCCGTGGCTGGAGCAGGCAGCGTGGCCAGGACCTGCCCAAGGAGGGCGATGGCGCCCATGGCCGCAGGCAGGTGTATTTTCTCAGCACCCAAAGGTGCTGGTTTGGCTGGTCCCCTCTTCCCGGCGGACAGTCTGGTTCGGGGGGATCAGCCCCTCTCCCAGCACAGGTGACACGGGGCCAGGTGGCACTGAGCACCCGCAGTGCCAGAGGCGCTGAGGGGACACGCGCATAGCGTGAGCCTGTCCCCAGCTCTAATTTGTGATTCGCGGCCACGTGCCTCAGGAGGCTGGGAAAGGTTGTCCGTGACAAAGCTGGCAATGACATTTTTAACCAAAAACGTGGGGGAGGAGGTCGGCTCTGGAGGAGCGGAGCAGGCTGCAGCGGGAGCAGCAGCGGTGGGGGCAGGAGGGACTGGCGAGGGGAGCAGATGCCGTCTGTGATTTCCCCACATAAGCAAATCGCAGCCCAGCACAAGCAGCAGCTGACTTCACCTTGACCAGGGCAGAGCGCACCGAGGCTGACAGCGCAGCAAAGCCCTGAGGGCTGCGGCTGCCGGCAGGAGCCCCGGACGCCGGTGGAGGTCAGGGACAATGCAGAAGCACAAAGAGCATTCTTGCACGCTCTGAGATTCTTTGGCTCGGTAGGGAACGCACCCCTGGACAGCCTCCCACCGAGCCACCTCAGGTCCAGGAGGGGAATCTGGAAGCTGCAGGCTGGAATTTATGATCCCCGTCCCCATTAAAATAGCAGGCGGCATTTCTGACTGTCAGTAAACGATGACAAACAGAGCAGCTCCTCTGCGTGTCCCAGGCCTTGCTCAAAGAGAGCCACCAGCGGGACGGGCAGGATCTGGCACACGGTGACTGTTGCCGTGCAGGGAATTCACGGCTCCAGCCTGCCTGGTCTCTAGCAAGAGCAGGAGCGGGTATTTGAACAGACCGATCTGCAGCGGTCCGCCCAGGCCAGGGCACAACAGCCAGGGCCCTGGCACCCACCACTGCACCCGGCTGCTGGGGACGAGCTGACGTGGCTGTGAGCCAGGTCCCATCAGCACTTTCCTGCCCTTGAGGATGTTCCAGCTCCAGCTCAGCCCGTGACTTGGCCAGTCAGTAAAACCATCCACTGAGCTCGTCAGGCTGGGAGCGCAGGTACAGGTGCTCGGGGCACCCCACTGAAGACACCGTCACCTCCTAATGCTGCAACACCCGAGGTCCCATGTGCTCAGCCATCACCTAAACACTTGGTGAAAGAACCATGGACCTTAAACCACCCTGTCAAGGGCAAGCACGGAGCTGTCTTGGCTGCCACTTCCGCTAAGTGGCTTTTGTGATAAACATCGGTCTCGAACTGGAAAACAAACCCTGCCCTTGTAACAATCCTGGGGCTCCTTGCTGGAGCCGGTCGACCCCGTTAAACACACCAACCTGACAGCTCAGCCTGTCTGGTTCGTTGTAGGGCCCGTCAGGTGTCGGTGTCACAGCAGACGACATCCCGGAGTAACGGCAGTGACCTGGCCATGCAGACGCACCGCAGGAGCCCTCCCCGGGCTGCAGGAAACCAGCAAGATCCCCCAGCACAAACCAGCGCAGCGGGACAGTCTGCCAAGGATGTTACAAAGGGCCGGTGGGATCCAAGGCAGCCACATCCTGCCAGAGCCCAGGGCACAGTGGGGTGACGGGGCTGCCAGCCCAGAGCACCCCGACGGAAAAATGCGGGGCAAGTTTCAGGAGATCATAGTCTCCAACCGAACCTCCATCCATATTTGAAGGTGTCACTTCTGAGTGGCCCACCCTCAACCCTCAGCACACAGTCTAAGCAGCCTTGAGACAGCAGCAGCCAAACTCAGCCCAGTTAGAGGGGACGTGCAGGACAGGGTGCTGGGGGGACAGGGTCCGGATGGCACCTGGGAAGCAGGTAGCCAGGAACCCAGAACCACCAGCCATCCCACCGTTGGGTGGGCTCACCCCAGCTGCACAGGTCACCTACGGAAACCCAAGAAGATGCTCATGAAGACACAGAGTACCAGCAACTGCACCTGCGCATGGCAGGACCCACTCATGTCTGTCTGTCCGGCACAGCACTGTGGGCTCTCAGGCCCCAAACCCACTTGAGGACCATCAGTGTTAAGGGGGTGGGGAAGCCCCTGGAGTTCAGGCAGACCAGCAAGCGACAGATGCCGAGGACACAGCGCAGCATTCCCGAACAGCCCACGAATCCAGTGCCCAGTGCAGCAGCTGACCTGGAGCAAGGGCAGCCTTTGGGCGAGCTCGACCTGGCGATTGGGCTCCTACCTTGGGCTGCCGGCATCTTCCCCTTGTTGAGCTGCTTGAGGCGCTTCTGGTGGGACTTGCCGTTGTAGTGGATCTGTGCCTGCACGGCCGAGTTGAGCTGGATGTTGCAGACCTCGCACAGTGTGAACGACTGGTGCTTCTTCTCCCGCTTCATGCGCTGCTCGGGCTGGCTGGGCAGGCAGCTGGCCGCCTCCACCAGCCGCACCCCGTTCTCGGGGTTGTGGGATGGGCTCAGGGGTCGCTTCATGCCTGCGGGAGGAAGGACAGACCCGCCGTGAGGACAGAGGGATGGGAATGGAGGGCCAGGCGAGGCAGGAAAACCCAGCGGGGTGCCCAAGCTGTCTGGATCTGGATGAACTCCCTGAGCAAGAGCTGCAGCATCTCTGTGAGGAGTTGCATGAGGCAGGACAGCATGAGCAGCAGCATTCCCAGGAGGTTAGTGCGGGAGCAGGGAATAACTGCAACAACCACTTCTTCAAGTGTCCAGCACCAGCCGACACTCCTCGTGTCCGTTAAAGTCTTCCTCTTTGCTCCCGGACAGCACCGTGGGCTGGCCCAGGGCAGAGCTGGGGCGGTAACCGCCTGGGCAGGCAAGAAACGCAACGGGAAGGACTCGTGTGCTGCTCTGGTGTCCCGCAGCCCGTCCCCACCACGGCAGGGGACGACTGGCAGCAGCACCTCAAGTCATGAGTGCCGAGCGGGTGCCAGTCCTGAACGCGGGGCTCTGCAGGACCAGCTCACAGTGGGGGCTCGAGCCCCGGGACCCACACAGGGGCACCAGTGGAGGAGCTGCCCCTGGAGGCTTGGGGTCAGCTGGGGGGGAGCCACCCGCAGCCTTCACCTCGCAGACACGCCGTCCCCATCCGCCCGACCCCTGGGAGCTGGTGGGACATCCCGAAGTGAGCCCCGGAGAGGCACGAAGGTCACCCCAGCGCTGCCATCCCGTCACCCCCGAGCTGGCAGCTGCCCGGTACGGACACGCTGCGCCGGCACGCCCGGGCCGGGAGCGGGGACCGGGGTGTCTCTGGGTGGCCGGCCGGGGCCCAGCGGTGCGTGCGGAGCTGCCGCCGGCACCCTCGGGCGAACGGTCGGAGCCGGCAGTCCCGGCGGGTCGCGGGGCGCTGACAGCGGACGGGCACCACCCGGGAGCCGCGACGGCCACTGCAGCCCCGGCCGCGGCCCCGCGGGGGCGCAGACGCTCCGCGCCGCTCCCCGCGCGTGGGTCCCGGTAAACCGGGGCGGGGGGGACCCCGCAGATCCCCGCCCGGGCTCACGGGGACTGGAGGGGGGGCAGCGGGTACCCCCCACCCCGGGTGCGGCGAACGGGCCGGTCCTCAGCGGGTTTGTCCGCGCGGCTCGCTCCCGTCTCGCTCGTCCCCGCTCCCCGGAGGGACAACGAGCGACTCCCTCGACAGCGACATTTAGCGAAACGGACCGGGAGGATTGTCCCGAGCTGCCCACAGAGGCGGGGCTGAAAGCCAGGACCTGCAGGGATGGGCTCTGGCTGCCCCCGACCCTGCTCGGCTGGCAGACGGTGCCAGCCTGCTGTCACCCCTGGGGATGTCACCCCTGGGGATGTCACCACCCTGTACCCCCCGCAGCACTCGCCACCATCTCTGGAAGAATGTCACATCATTTTTGCTCAGGGAGGGCGTTCCCTTGTGGGATGGACCGAGACGAGCACAACATGCTCCAACCTTGAGGTCAGCTGGGCTGGACCAGCCACCAAAGGTCCCTGCCAGCCTAAACCACTGCACGACCAGCACTAAGACCTCAAACTCCTGCTTCACCCAGTAAAATACTAAACGGAGCTTTACATTCAAAATCACTAACTCTCCTTTTTGGCAGAAGGATTTAGGAGCCTGATGTTCACTGGCAGCCCTCTGACCCTGGACCCTCTCTAGAAACCTCGGGATTTTTCTTGAAGCTTCACCTTCTGATGAAAACAAAAGAAAATGCATAGCCCTTGTGCTTGAGAAAGTGAAAAAAGCACGGCCCATCCCCGAAAGGCTCAACCCCCCCCCAAATTTTATTTACAAAAAAACAGCTGATGGTTTTCAAATGAACACCCCCCCGCCCCGGACGTGGTGCGTTTGGGGCTGGCACAGCAGCAGGATGGAGCTGTCCCGCACCCAGAGCGAAGGTCTTGGCAGCGGGACTGTCCCATCCAACCCAACCACGCCATTTGCCCCCAAAACTCACGGCCGTCGATGCCCGATGGCCCTTGGCTGGGCAGGGAGCCCCGTGGCCCCCAGGGAGAGGGCGCTTTCCAGAATAACCATTAGCAGAGCAGCCGGAAAGCAGATCTGGGAGAGGATCAGCATTGGGAATGTGACACAGGCCTTGGGGACACAGCGGGACACTGGAGCGCTGAGGGGGACGCGCTGGCCCGGGCAGGTCCCCGGGTGCCCTTGGCATCCGCCCCCTCCCCGGGTATTTTTAATGCAATTACATCCCAGGACACAGGGCTAAAATTGGAACATTATGTGGACAAAGCATCCCTAAAGTCTCCCTCATCTTAAAAAAAGGACCTGCTGCTGCTCTGATTAGACGACGGCTCCCTGTCCCAGCTCCGTGGCAGTGTTTAAAGGTCTCTCCTAATTGCTTCCACGCTCGTCTCATTCACTTTATTTCTGCTGTGCCTGTTCTGCTTCTCAGGTGTCAGGACCGTAAATTTGGAGCCTCAGGGCTGGCACAGGTCAGTGCACGTGCGAGGATCTGTGGCTCCCTGACCGACGGCTGCTTTGGGGCAGATTTCGCCTTCTCAGCAAAACATTGAGGATCTTTTTGGGGGCTGTCACTCTCTTTCACAGGACGGAAACTGAGGCACGGTGAAGATTAAGTGACACCCCCCACAGCCCCAAGGTGTCTCAGAAGCTCTGAGCCAAACCCAGCACCAAGCACAGGGTCACCCCATCCCTGCTGCACCACCCTGTCCCACCCTGGGGCCGATGAAGCCAAACTTCTGTCTCCTCTATGGAGGACCACGAGCAGCCTCATCTCTTGGGGTTCTTCCCGAGGGGAAAGGGGCTCCTCTGGGATGGAGGTGCTGAGCCACCACTCACCCACCTCTGCCAGATTTCACCCAGCTGTTCAGCACTAATGACACGTTCCCAGGTCCGTAATGCCCTCTGTGATCTGTGCTTTCTTTTTGCTGCCCTTTGCTCGGAGTCGCTGGGGGCTGTTCTGGCCCTGCCTGGCCAAAGGCTCCTGCGGGTGCAGAAAGCTCCCTGACAGATGTCCAAATCTCTCTGAAATGAAAGAAGGTCAGAGCGGCTTGGGTGTCAGCGTGGCGTCAGAACACCCGTCCTCCCGCCACACGGCATTCCCAGGACATGCTGCCCACCCAGCAGGGCCAGCCCCTGCCGGACACTGGTCCTCAGCCCCGCTCCCCGAGCCCTGGACACCCTGTGACACGCATGGCCCCAGCCCAGGGCGGCAGCACTCCCATCTCAGAGCTCAAGGGAGCTTTTCCCCTTTAGCCCTCACTGCTTTTGTTGTCTGTCGTCACTTGGAATAACCGATTGGTTCTGGGATTGCCGATCCCAGTCACTGCAGCAGCCGGACTGGTCTCCCCAGCTGAGCCACGCGGCAGCTCTCGGGCAGGCAGGTCTGCGCAGCGAGTTAATAATTTTAAGGTCAGTTTTATACTGTTGTACAGTAGCCCATAACCTCAGGTCTCTCCCTCTCTTTCTTTTTTTAATAACACCATAAACATGTTGCAGAAGGCTGTAAAGCGCTGACAAATGTTAGAGAGAATTTAAAATCCAGGCATTCAATATCTGAAATGGGAAGCGCTCTGGTCAGAAGGTGCACAGTGGCAGAGCTCGCCTCCCTGCCAGAGAGCATCCCTCGGGGCAGGAGGGCAATGGCAGAGCGAGGACACGCTGCTTCATCTGCTCCAGGACCTTCACAGCAGACGCTCTCTTCCCTGACCACCCCATGTTCAGCCCACCATGAACCACGCTTCCCCACCAACAGCGATTTCTCCGCCCAGGAGCCAGGACAGATGCGTGTGCATGGGGGGCCCCGGCAGCAGGACCCTGTCCCAGCTCTGGCACTGGCCCCAGGACGCTGCATCCCTGGGCACTGGGGTGACCCTTGAGCTGATGCCAGACCAAATTAATTTGAGCCCCTGGAGACCCCTGGCTGGTTGTGGCAGCTCCTTCCCTTGCTGTGGACATGGCAGTGAGTTCCCATTTCCCAAGACCTCGCTGTCACCAGGCTCCCTTGGCAGGAAGCTTTGCCCTGCCCTGTGGTCTCCTCCGCAGGGGACATCCCTGGCGCTGCTCTGTGTGGTCAGCAGCTGAGCTTCTGAAGAAGTCCTGCACTGGGTCATCCTTTAATTCAGCTCCTAAATGCAAAACAAACTCTCCAGAAACTCCAGCTTCCCACACAGGCTGCTCTGTGCTGACATGCGCCAGAGCATCCCTCACCTCCACGGCTGGGGAGGGTCAAGTCCCCGGGAGCCCTGGAGCTGTGCCAGTGGGCCAAACAGTGCCCTGTGCCACAGTTGGCCACCACCTTCTGCTGGGTGGCTTGGCCAGGAGGTTGTGGGTGACAGCAGCCCCCGATGCTGTCCGGGAGGAGCGAGGGGGATTGGGAGGATGATCCCAGCGGACATCTGCAGTGTGCTGACACATTTATGGACCCTCAGCCTGCGAAGGAGGAGTTGGAGCTCAGGGCACGTGGCAGAGGTCTTGCAGCCACCCACCCTCCATGCTGGGGGCCTCCAATCTCCCCAGAGCTGCTTTTTAGCTGGGGGAATAGGCTGCACCCAGAAAGGTGGCTGCCTGGGCGTGAGCTGAGTCACCGGGACTGGGGGTTCTGACCAAGATGAGAAACCCTGGTGAGAAAGTGGGTGAAACACAGCCTGGCCAGAGGCTTCTGCGCTGATGCAGCCCGAGCATCTGCCCAGGTCATTCTCCCAGTCCCACCCCAGCAAGGACCCCCAGGCTCCCTCCTGCCATCAGCACCCGTTCGTGTTCCACGGGTCTTTTATGGGCCTGAACACAACAGACCCAACACACAGGGACCAGAACCTCCACCCGAATAAAACCGCCTTCACCACGGAGCTCAACTGGCATCGAAATGGCTCGTCTGGAGATCTGTCCCCCTCAGCAATGTGGAATCAGGGGAACCACCACCTGAACCTAAGGTCTGGATGAACTTGCTAAGAGAGCAAGAAGTCTAAAAAAAGACAATCTGATTTGAGTTCACATGGTTCCAAAACTCTGAATCCACTTTCCTTATCTCTCGTTGAGAGTGCGTCATAGTAAATAAAAACCACAGAAGTACAAGAATTAGTATGAAAGTCGCTGCCAACAGCTGTCACAAAACTCACTTAAAGCCCCCAAGCAATGACCTTATTTGCAGTGGCCCTGTTTGCATTTGCAGGATCCGCAGGAAAGCCAGAAAGTGCCACAAACCTTTCCCTGAGCACGACTCAAACTATGGTGCTCTGCTGCCTCCGTTTGCACTTTTCTACTGAAATTTCACTGCTTGAGCTGAATGTGTCCCCATTAAAACTGGCTGGAACACACAATTAGCCCATGGTTACCCCGTGCTCGGAGGTGTAAATCTCAGCGGAGGGGCAGCTTGAGTCTTGCAGCAGCTCTGCGATCCCGTTCAGTGCCGCACACCGAGGCCAGGGGGGATTTGCACTGGGGTCCCGTGGTCACAGCCACCCCCCAGCCACCCCGGGACACAGAGGCAGCCGCCCCGTCCTGCCACCGCACAGACCCCTCATCGCTGGCACTGGCCGTTTCCACCCACCCACCCACCCACCCACCCATCTGGGCAACGTCACAGCAGCAGTGCCCGCAGCCCCAGCCTGCACGGGGAGGCTCTTACCTTGCTGCCGGCAAAGGGAGCTCCGAGCCCTGCCCTTCACAGCCACCGAGCCGGCTCCTGCCCCTGTGCCACGGCCGTCAGGGCACCGCGGCCGCCCCTACGCCCGGAGAGTTTCCAACATGTGTCTCATGTTTCGAGGAGCTCGTCAAATGCGGTTCAGTCGCCACTAAATCAGCCCTCATCAGCAGCCTCCCGACGAGAACCGGGGCGAGGACGAGCTGGGTGCCTGCGGCTCCGTAAGCCGCGGGTGTCACGCGGGGGAGCTGGTGCCAGCTGGCAGGAGGCCGCGCCGGATGAGCTGCCTTGAGCCAAGAGCGGGCGAATGCACCTGACAGCGGCTCTGCGGGTGAGTGGGGAGACGGGGCAGCTTCCCGGGCTGCCACCAAGACCAGACCCAAAAATTCCCCGTGTGGCTTCATAAAGAGGCACCGGCCGCTGGTAGAGGGATGCAAAGGCAACCGGCCTTGGCAGGCATGAGCACACGGGTGCTCTGTCCCCTGGGATGGGGTGGCCCAGGAGACCTGCTACAGCATCAGGAGATGCTCGGACATCCCAGGCCAAGGGCCGAGCACACGTGGCAGACTGCAGCTTTCAGAGGGCCCTGGCCATGCCCGCATCGCTTTCAGCATTTCATAACACGGCATCAAAGCAGCTCCCCCTCTGCCCCCCCAGCCCCGACATATGCTCTGCTAATGCCAGAGCGAGGCACTTTTTAGCATCAGTCCATAAACCAGCCGTTGTCAGAGCAAGGATTAGCGCGAGCCAGCCCTCACCAAGAGCTCAGGGCTGCAGGCTGGCTCCTGGCACGGGGACAGGGCACGCAGGGCGCTCAGACCGTCCTCAGGCCTCAGGTCTGACCCCCAGATGCCCAGACTGGCTCTTACCCTCAGATGCCCACGGGGGTCAGCCCCTCTCTCAGGTGCTGAAGGGCAGCGGGGCACCCTGCAGCACGCCGGGCACACAGAGGGCATTGCACGGGCAGGCGCTGCTGCTGTGCCCGCCCTCTCATTGCACAGAGATCCTCACCACCGCAGGGCTGCACGTCCCCTGAATCAGCAGATCTCAGCCCCGCTCCTGCACGGCGAGGACAGCGAAAACCCGAGCTGAAGGAGATGCCGTGGAGGGAACAAGGCTGCATTTCTGCAGCGGTGCAGAAAACGTGCCCGTCAGCCCCAGGAACCAAAACATGGGCAGTGCCTCTCAGCTCCCACCCCAGGGTCCCGCCATCCCTCATCCAACGCCGTGCCGGTCACGGGTGGATTAACCGGCTTCAGCAGGGAGCAGCCAGGCAGAGCATGGGGAAGCGCCAGGGACCAGGCGGCGGGGCCAGGCAGCCAGAGCGCCCGGGCGGTGCCTTTTTACGGTGATAAATGAGGTGGTGCTGCTCTGGGCATGTGCCACGGCCGGGTCCTGTCCCCACCCCAGGGTGGGTGAGGGTGGGCTGGGTGGGATCCCGGCAGAGACCCAGCCGTTCTCACACCAGCGGAGCAAAAAGCAAAGCAAACACGGGCAGGGAGTCTGAGACGTTGTCCGCGGGGTTCAGCTCTAGATGTTAGCACAGCATAAGGGAGCAGCGGGAGAGGAAGGCTGGAGGCGCCAGCGATTCATCATCCCGAGCGGCTGCTGCTTCCCCCGGCCGCTGCCAGCTGCGGAACGCCTGGCACGGGGCTCGCAAGATCACAAAATCTGTCAGGTTTCGTGCGGTCAGCACAAAGATTAGGGCAGAGTCACCTATGACAAACCGGCGTCGAGCTGAGGCTGTGCCTGCCCTTGGTGCAGCAGCCCGGCACTGAGCCCTCGCACGATGCCAGAATTCAAGAGGATCCAAAGCTCCCGGAGGATGCAGGCAGGCAGAGCACCAGGGCTGAGCTGGTTGCCCACGGGCATCATCCAGGGCAGCGAGGAGCTGGCAAGGTGGGGATGTGCAGAGGAACACACCAGAGGCTCAGCCGAGTGTGGGGAGAAAGCAGGGGTGTCACCCTGGCACTGCGTCGATGGCGGGGCGGCTGCCGGAGGAGCGTGCCCAGCCAAAGGGATCTGGCAGATGATGGCCCTGGCTGCTCCCCCGCCTGCGCGCCTCTTAAAATAGAGCTGAGGAGCACAACCCACCGCAGCCGCGGGGCAAGTCTTGACTGAGCTGTTCCTCACTGGCTCTTCCTAGTCACTACAAACAGGGTTTAGGGTTTTGGGTTTTTTTTCCAAATCTTCCTGAAATCAATTCAGGCACATCTTGTGAGATGGCAACATCCCCTCTGGGCACAGGGCTGCCTCCCGTCACCCCAACAAAGCCCCAACCCTCGTGGCATCTCAGACCCGCAATGAGGTGATGCCACACATGGTGCGGCTTTGCTGGTACTGGAGTTCCCCCAATGCCCTGTCCCAACAGTGCTGCTCGAGGGGACCCTGACCCTGACCCCCACCAGCCTCCTGAACTTGCTGCAACTATTTTCTCTTGGAAAATAAAACAGAGAGAAACACATTATGCCACGAGGACCTTGTGCCCCTCTCACTGCAGCTGCTGCATCCAGTTCCTGGAGAAGATGATTTACCACGTGCAGGACTTGGAACGAGATTATCGCATTAATCATTAAAAGTCCCAGTTCAGAGAGCACCAGCCAGGGCTGCTTCCTCTGCGGAGCCAGACTGAGTCTCCTCACAGCTGGGTACACAACCAAGCTCAGAGGCCACCCAGAGCTCCTGTCCCAGGTGAGGAAAGACCCTTTCCCAGGGCCAGCACCCTGGCCCAGCAGGGCAGGATGCAGCTGCAGCCCAGTGCCAGCCCGGCTCTGGCTCTGCCTGCCCAGCCCACGCACGGGCACCGTGCCGGAGGCAGCTCCACTACTGCCTCGCAGTGCCATCCCAACCCCACACCCTGTACTAGGTGAGGGGCTGCCGGCTCCCAGAGAGCCGCCACCCGCATGGCAGGCATGGACGGGGCCATCATGGCCAACTCAGCCAACGCGGCCACAAGTGTCATGGTGGCAGCAGCAGCAGTCACATCCCCCCACCCCCGGGAGGGCAGAGCTGGGGCACATCCACCATGACAACTTATGAGCCAGGGTCCCGGCATGGACTCGCAGCAGAGGTGGGCAGGGTCTTCCCTGCCAGCCCCTCTCACTCTTGCTCTGGGTCAGGAGCTACTTGGGGCAGAAATTGGTCTTTAGGCTTGTTTGAGGAGAGCTACTGGTACCACGGCAGACCTCCGATTTAAGCTGGCACTCTTGCAGGCTACTGAATTACAGCCTAAATTAAATATTTCAGAGCGCTAAGCAAGTGACATTTGAAATCCAGCCATTGCAGGCGTATCACATACAGAGATTTGCAACAGGAGCTGTTTCAATCCAGGCAGGGTTGTGGAGCAGCCCATCAAAACAAGCCCAGCGCTTTATTAAAATCACCGTTATCAAACACCCGATCTCCCGGAGGCGGCTCTGGAGCCCCCGCGGTGGAGGGGACAGTAAATAACCTGGACCCTGTTGACCCCTGAGCCTGACATTAAAGCTCAGCTTTGAAAGCTGTTTTCATTTAAAAAGTTAAGACTGGCCAGAGACTTCGCACTACTTCTGCCTCCCGGCCCCTCCACGGCGGCACGTTGCGTGTATTTTAACCCGTGTGTGTTTAGACACCCGCATCTCAACAGAGAGACAAAGTCCAAAAGCCCAAGCCAAAGCCAGGACCCCCCAAATGAAAAGGCACATCAGGACCTACCGGAGCGTCGCAGGGGGCCATGCTGGAGCAGGCAAAGAGATCCCTGCCCAGGGCTGCCAGGGTGCAGGGCAGGGTTCCCCCTCCCAAAACCCTCAGGGCTGTGCCCTCCCCTTCCTATCACCCTCCCAACTCGGCCCAGCTGGGGCTGCCCCGCAGCAGGGTGTGACCCCCCAGCAGGCAGCAGACTCCCCAGAGCAGGGAGAGCACCGGCCCCTCAAACCAGTCTCTCAAATACACATGGCAGGAATTACCACGAGGCCATTCCGTCCCGACCACCACCTCTTCGACTGCCCCAGTTAAGCGATGTGCTCGCATAAAGGTGGAAGTTTGTCGAAACCCGACAAAAGTTGTCATTAACTCCCTTTAACAAGTGCTGGGACAGATAAAGGCTGGAGAAGGGTTAAGTGTCACAGCAGACGTGACACCGGTTCCAGGATGGGGCTTGACGATGGTGAACGTGCGTTCAGGGACAAATCTGGGGAAAATTTGCCCAACACATGGTCCAGTCCCATCAGCTTCCCTGGAATGGGAGGCTCCCCGAGGGCTTTGTCCCGGAACGGTCTTGAGTCTGCCCTGAACTTGGAGAGGGGGAACTGAGTGACAGCCGGACTCCAGTGACAACACAGGGGTGGGGCCGTCCCGCACCCCTCCGCCCTGGCATGATCTGCCCCAGATCTGCAGCACTTGTCACGGCGCTGAAGTTCCCAAACCTCCCAACTGCCATGAAGAGCTTAAAAAGCGTCTCCAGCTGAAAGGCAGATGACAAGTAAAAAGAACCCTGAATTTATTGTTTTCTTAGAATTTAGAGTGGGAGGAAGGAAAATGGGACGACCCATGATTTTTTAATGCCTGCAGTTGGCAGTTCCATATTTAATGTGACAGCATCCCTTTAAGAAAAATATGTTCATACACAGGAAAGAAAATAAATTCACAAAGCAATTTGCTTTCCAGCCAGCCTGACAATTCCCCACACAAACACTTGACTGCAGCCTCGGCTGAGCCGCAGTGGCCGGCGCTCTGTGCTGGGCAGCACATAATCGACGAGTTTAAGGATGCTTCAGTGGTTGACAAACCCATCTGCTAATCCTGGAAGCAGTAATTTATCCCAGAGATGGTACAAAGAAAGAATGGAAGGAATAATGCATCGTGTGCGAGACGACGAGGAGACGCGTTGTCATGTTGCCCCGCTGACAGCCCCACGGCACAAACAGAGGTGCCTGTTAGAGCGTCTGAACCCGGCACGATCAAAAGGGTTTCTGCATTCGGGGTAGGAAGGGGAAAAAAAAGAAAGAAAGGAAAAGGAGAGCGAAATCAAAGCCTGCGCTTACCGTTTCTTGTGGCAGGAACTCGTGAGGAACGCTCTCTGCAGAGCCGTTCGTAACCAGGGGCTGAGGCGAACGCTGATGGGCAGGACCCCATGGGACCCGCTGCTGCCGCCCCCCAGGGCCACGGGAGCACCCGCCCCGCACCAGCCTCTGGTCCCTGCTCAGGGCAGCACCGAGGGGGTCACGGCCGAACCGGCAGCGCCGGGGGAAGGACAGGTCTGAGGCAGGCAAAGCGTGACAGCACCGGAGCCGCGGGGAGGAGAGGAGGCAGAATTCGGGGTCCAAAACCATCCCTGGCTCCTGCACCTGCCCCGGTCTTGTGCCTGGGCTGGAGAGGGACCTCGCAGGCAGTGCTTCCCACCCTCAGATTAGCCATGGCAAACTCCCCATCTGCAGATTACTTTTGCAACCTTTGGTTTGTTTATAGACATTTTGAGGCGTTTACAAAACTCCCTTGGAACTTGTTCAGCCCGCCGGGGCCGGGGAACCAGCCTGCGACAGCCCGGCCGATCCCATGCCCCCCCGGCAGAGCTGCCCCCCAGCAGGTGGCACCTCACTCTTCTGCCTTTTCACTGGTTTTACTCATTTTTAATACCAGTTCTCTACTGGTCTTGCAGCTGTCACGGGGGAGCAGGGTCCCGTCACAGAGCCCCGTGAGCGGGAGCTGTGCTGGCCGCAGCCTCAGCTCATGCGGTGAAGCGCTGACCCCGTCACGAAGCCGCCCCCAAGAGCGGGGACATTGAGCGGGACAGACGGCAACTGCCTGTCCATGTCTCCCAGTGTCTCCTGCAGACGGACCGATGACATCCTGCAGTACTCGCTGGCTAGAGGACAGAAGGATGAGGAGAAGGGTTGTCGCGCTTGGGTTCAGCCGGCTCAGCGAGGAGCCTGGCCTGGGTGAGCCACCTCCTCTCCTCGCTGTCGGGCTCTCGCCGTCCCCGAGCTCAGCGGGCCCTGGCTGCCACCACCAGCAGGACTCGCTCCCCAGCTGTCACAGCACCAAGATGGAGCTGCAGGAACCCAGCGGCTGCGGCGTGCGCAGCCTCCGCCCTCGCAGAGGCTGCGGTGTCAGGAGGGACGTACGAGTGTCCAACTAAACTGAGAAACCTTTGCTCCAAGCAGGCAGCGAGCGTTGGCCGGCGGCGTGGGGAGAGCTCCGATGTTTATTTGGGCAGCACCGTTAACGTGATTTAATGAGCTCTAGTGGGTCAGTTCTCCTGCTCAGGGGAAGCTCTTCGATGGACTCCTGAAAAGTTTCTTGACTCCCTGCCATGGAAAACACAGAGACACGGGCTGCGAGCAGCCGGCCGTGGGCACGGCAAGCAGGGTTCGTGCTGCCCGGGGGGGCTGCAGGCGGGTTTGTAACAGCACAACACCCGGGTCCTACCTCCAGCTCAGCCGGTGACAGGACTGGGACTCACCCGAGCACTCAGGCTTTGCCCGTTTCCTTTCCCCCCCAGCTATGGGTGCTCTGGGGCTGCAGCTCTGCTGCACCACCCCAAAGGGGACAAGGAGCTCATCACCACCCCACGGGTGCTCGGGTGGGTACGGGGTGCCCGCGGGAGCCTCGCTCAGCCCTGTGCGAGCCGAGGCACCCGGTGCCTGCCTCTCTCCCGTGCATCAGAGCTGAACGGGAGAGATCTCCCTCCTCAGCTGCTCACCTGCCTCCCACACTGCCTGGCACGTGTGACATCCCGATCACTGCTGTGCTGTCACCAATGGTGCCTGGCACAAGGGGGATAGCAGGGCTGGGCACAGTGGGGGCAGCTCACGTCGACTCCTGCACCCATCCGATGAGCAGCACAGGAGCCGCGACGGGAGGAAAGGTTGGTTATTCCACAGGGGCATCCCAGGGCGATGCTTGAGAGCTGCCGCTCCTCCAGCTGGGTGCGAGACACAGCCCAGCACTCGGCACTGCCTGCCAGTGAATTCCAGGCGATGGGAAAGACGGTGGTGAGGTGGCCCAGGCAGAGATGCTGGCAAGTCGGCCCCTCAGGATGCACAGCCCGCAGATAACACAGCCCAGCCCAGCCAAGGGTCCGAGCGTGTCTGTGAGCAGGCACAGAGCCACCCTTGCGTATGCTGGGGCCAGCAGCCCAACGGGAACCCCAGCACCCAGCCAGCCCATCGCCGGAGCTCACTGCTCCCCGGGGCGAGCATTGCTGCCGGGCGGGTAGGAGGGCTGGAGAGGCAGCACCTGAGAGGTGCTCCTCGCATCAGCCCCAGCACATGAGCCCCCGTGCTGGCGGCAGCCCCAGACACTGGCCCACCAGGAAGGGCAGCTGGAGCATCGCCAAGCGGCAGGCGTGCGGCATGCCAGCCCCGCGCCAGGCAGCAAACCCTGCAGCGCCCGCACCCTGCACCCACCCTACCGAGCCCCGGCACCGACCGCAGCCACCCAGGACCCATGGGGAGGCGAGCGGAGGACAGCGAAAGGCTCGTCTCTGCTGGCAGCTGGTGAGGGGTGGAGGCGTTGCTGTTAGGAAAACATGCGAGGGCTGTGTCTGAAAACACCGCGAGGAGCCAGCTACACAAACAGGCCCTTCATGGCGCTTCCCGGCACTGAGACGGGCCCTTTCACAGGCGCTTGGCTCCGTCACGGCGGGGTTACTCAGCTAAAAGCGCACTGCCTGTTGGGTGGGGGGAGGCAGGGAGGCACCAGCAGGCGAAGCTGAGAGCCCCGGCACAGAACCGCTGTGCCCAGCCCATGCCAGCAGACCCGGGACAGGGAGAAAGCAGGTTTGGGGCAGGTCAGGGGACAGCAGCGGCGGGGATGGACCGGTCCAGCGCCGAGTGAGCTGGATGCAGTCAGAGATGCCACATGGTACCTGGCCAGGAGCATCCTGTGCTGGTCTCGGGCCATCCCTCTGGGCAAGGCTGGGCTGCAGGACAGGACACCCCGCACCAGCCGGTCCCCTCTAGCCTGGTGACGCGTCACCCCAGGTCAAGGACCCATCTGTAGCCCAATCCTATGCTGTTTTGCACCAAACCCAGAGAGGGCCCTGCTCCACGCACACAGACGTGATCTGCAGACTCGGGGTTACCCCGTAGCTCCCAGCGCCTTTCACCCCACAACAGCCACCCCCCACGAGCCTCTTCCAGGGCTGGAAAGGCTGCACGTGCCGGCACTGTGCTCTGCTCCCCGGCTCCTCGGCCCTGCAGACTCCCTAGAAATGGGGCTGCGCAGGGAGCTATTTCTGTCTGGAGGCTCCAGCAACGTGACACCCACCCGCCCCCAGCAGCAGCGCGGTGGCAGCCCTGACAGCACCGTCCCTCTGCCCTTGCAGCTGCAAATGCGTAGACACCTGAGCAATAACCTCTCTTTCCTCATCCAAGATGCTTTGGAGCAAACGGCGGAGCAAAGCACTGCGGTCCCCCAGGAGAAGGTGCTGGCTGGCACCCGGGGAAGGGGACAAGCAGGAGGGGACAAGAGCATCCCTGAGCCAAAGGAGCCATCTGAGTTAGGGGGGAGCCCACAGCCCTGGCTGCAGCTGCACGGGTTCACAGGCAGGTTTTCAGCCCTGACTTGGCCCTTCCGCGATATTTCCAGATGACACACTTGAGAAAGCAGTGTGGCAAATCCCAGCTCTCCAGCAGAATTTCTGTTTGAAGGACAAGAGCCCCGGCTCACGTGATGGGGACAGGCAGCACCTTGGCTTTCCCCAGTCCCAGGACCTCGGACGTGCCTCCACCACGGTGACCGAACCACAGATCCAGCCCCCAGCACCAGCGGAAAAGCGGCTCATGCCCCTCGGTGCCCGAGGAGAGGGGCTGGGAGGGCCAGGACTGGGACGCGGTGAGTCGCGCTGTCGGGACACACAGGCAGCAGCGGCTCTGATGGGAGCACACCTCAGCGCCACGGCAGGCAGGTGCTATTAATTAATGGGTTCGTCAGGGAGTTGTCATTAATTGAGCACCCCGGTGGCCATAGAGCCCCATGATCCATCTGGTGTCAGAGGCTGTGTGTGCAGCAGCAGCTCTCCAGCTCTTTCGGCCACATCTCTTTAAGGCGATGACAATTCAGTTGATGCCCCCTCAGCAGCAAACGTCCCCCCAGCGTGGGAGAGCCGGTGACTAAAGCAGCGGGTGAATGATTAGTGACTCAGCGGATAATTTTGCTCATCTCGTGGCTTTTTTTAGCACGGGGCGGACAGAGCTCACACGGCAAACCCTCGCCTGGCACCACCACCGCTCCCACCCCCCGATGTCCCAGCGCCGAGCTGCCCACCTGAGCTGCGGACCTTCTGCTTCTGCTTCTGCCTGATGCAGTTCTCCTCTGGAGAACAGGGAGCAGGGAGCAGACACCACTGCCAAGCACTTTGCCTTTCCCTTTCATTCTTTCCTTTCCGACCCAGCAGTGCCCCAGCTTCAGCCCCAGGCAGCCAGGAGGCACGGGCAGCCCCAGCAGCCCTCACTGTGCAGTTCATGCTGCGCCGGAGCTGACCCGGCAGCAGCTTTGTCAAGAGCAGAGCACTAAGCTCTTGTCTTAGCGGTAACTGATGTCTGGAAACACCAGGTGCTGGCTTGAATTAACAAGATCTTTGAGCTGGAACTCCGCTGCAGAACCAGCCAGCGCCGGGGTGAGCGCTGCCGGTGAGAGCGTCTGCCCGTGCCCGCTGCGGCAGCAATGTGGGGGCACCGGACCTGCCCTGGTTGCACGGGCAGCCCAAGGGCCATGCGAAGAGCCACGTCCCAGCAGGCTGGCGATGGTGACAGGGACGTGTCAGGAATTTCTTCTCATCTTTCAGACAGGACAGCCACAGCACATCAGCGTCCGAGCGCTGATGCCCGGGTGGCTCCGTGCCCCGCGGTGCCAACCTGCTGCTGGCGTTACTGGACCCCTGGGTGACCCGTGCAGGCTGAGGTCCATGGCATCACCACCGTGCCTGCACTGATCCCCCTCCATCCCGGCTCGGCAGCCCCCAGATCCCCCATGCCACCTCCCCAGCACGGGGGTATTGGTGGGTGGTCCTTGCACCAGTGCGACCAGTGCAACCAGTGCAGCCGTTCCTATGTCCCCTGGGGAGCTGCTGGTGTGGATGGCAGAGGGTCACCCAGCACAGTCAAACACTCTCATGGTGCTGGACAGACACGGCCCCAGAGCAGCTCCCGGGGGTGGCAGCCCCAGCCATCGCAGTGGGGACAGTGGGACAGGGAACTGCTGCCTCCCTAAAGCAGCTTCGTTCTCACTTTCTCGGTAATGATTTCCCGGCTGCTTCCCCCTCTTAGTGGATAATGGGTCTGCACGGTTTATCTGGGTTTGAGAGTCGCCTGCCTTGCTCAAGCTGGAGAAAATCAATTCCCCTCTCACTCAAGTCTTTCCAAGACAGATGAACTGAAGATCGCGCCTGCCTGAGCAAAATATTTATTCAGTCTGGGAACAGATTTACTTTTGAACCTTCTATAAATATAGCTGAGGGCCCCGATTTAATCCCTCACCAGAAGACCTAATTTTATTTGTTTTGTGTTTTAAAAAATCCTCCCTTTTCCAACGCCTTGTCAGCGGGTGAAGAAAGGCAGAAATTTCAGTACCCGCCTTGGCAAAGGGCAGAGGGCTCCGGAGGCAGCCGTCGTGCAGGGGTGCCCCTGCACGGTCCCACAGCAGGACAGGGCTCGGAGGTGCTGGGGAAAGGGCGAGACCCCCACACCGCGGGGTGTGGGCTCTGCAGGGGCTTCCTGCTCTTGAGTGCTGGTTTTCACCGCGTCGAAGCGCGGCTGGGGGCCAGGGCAGGCAGAGAGAGGCCAAATTCTCCACAGAGGTGCCTCTGTGACCCCACCTGCCCGTGCTGGGGACAGAGCCCCCCACCCTGCCCGCCTCAGCACAGCTGCTGCCCAGCCCCACGCACGACCCTCTGCAGCCCCCCGGGACTCGTGACCACCATCTCCCCCCAGGACCAGCTGCCCTTCATCGCCAGAACAGGCTTCGTGTACCACCTGCTAATTAGCCTTCCAGCGGGCTGGCTGGATATTAACGATGTGGCTGGTGCTTTGCCACGATCCAGAGCCTCTCCCCATCACCCTCCCCATGGAGGTGACACTGAGCAGGGACCCTGCTCAGGGCCACGACTTTGCACCAGCTCTGACGCCTCAGACCTCAGTGCAGGCAGCTGCCTCCATCCTCCCCTGCCTGCTGTCACCTCTGTCACCTCACAGCCAGCCTCGTCTCCCCCAGGGCTGCAGAGGGGTCGGGCTCCCTGCAACCAAAGCCCCTTTGCCAGGCAGGTGTGGGTGGGCAGTGGGGAATTGCCCTCCCGGGACACTTGGGAGGATTCTGCCACCTGCCAGCACCTCGCCAGCATGTCACCACCTTCCTTGCCAAAGAGAGGGTTTGCCCAAGTCCTCAGGAGGGGAAATGTTCCCAGGAATGAACGGAAAACTTCTCACCGCTAAGCAGAGGCCAAACCCAGGTAGGTGCTGGCGCTGGCGCTGGCGTTCCTGCTGCCAGAGCCCACATCGGTGCTTCCCTGGGCCACGGCAGCTGCTGCCCGGAGCTCCCTGGGCACCGCGGCAGCGCCGGCGTCACAAGAGCATCCGCAGGAGCAGGTGGCTGCCAGGGCTCTCTAAATCCGTCCTGCCTCGCCAGCTCCCAGCCCCGCGTCGCCGCTGCTGTCTGGCAGAATGGAGCAGCACAAATAACTTCCCCTCCAGGTCTGGCCGGGGAGGTGAGACACTGGCACAGGTTAAAACGCTGGGGTGCCTGTCCCAGGGCACTCCCTGAGCTCCACAGGAGCCCCCGGCCAGGAGCGAGCTCACCGGCAGCCGCAGGTCGAACAGCCTGACCCCACCTTGGACGAGGGGATTGCTGTGGCCCCATTCCCGTGGAAGGCTCCTCCAGAGGCACAGCGTGCCCTGCACCACGACTGGCTCACTAATTTGACACACTTATTAATTGCTATTATGCCTGCTGGCTAATTACCTCCTCCTGAAACTGGAGAGGACAGAAACTTGACATTGAGCTGTGAAAATCTGCAGCTCTGCGATGCCCGCTGGGCCTGGGGTGTCCCGCGGGACTGGAGGCTGAGCACCTGCCTTGGGGGTCTGGGAACACGGTGGGGGCTAAAGCGTCCCTCCCTGCCCCACCATGCCCCGGAGGGACGGGAAGCCCCAGTGAACCCCCCCACCGCACCCCCGGGGCATCAGAGCTGCCCTTCCCGCACCCCGCGCCGGCCGGAGCCCGGATTAATCTGGGTGCGCTCTAATCCGCTAAAGCCCTTTCGTAACAGCACTCAAAAATAAGCCTGGAGAGTTCCTAATGCTTCTTGAAAATTTGGAGTTGGGATATTTATAGGCTCTGCCCTTGCGTGCGACGCAGCTCACCCGGCGCTGGGCGGGAGGGCTCTCGGCAGGGTCTCGCCTCCCGCCCTGCCCGCACCCGCTCGGTGCCGCTCCCCGTCTCCCGCTGCCTCGGTAACAAGCTCCCCTTGTTGGGACTTTTATTTTTTTTTCCTAAAAACCTTTCAGGGCTCCTCAGAAGAACCTCCAGCCCCCGGCACACAGACGGGCTCTGTGCGGAGATGCCTCCAGCACTTCAAACGAAACCAAAGCAGCCGCGCTCCTGACCAAGATGGGCAGCGCCAGTGCCCGTGTCCCCTGCGGCACGTGCGCCCTGGGAGGAGCGGGGCAGGGTGAGGGGAGCAGGTGACAAAGGGTGACAGGAAAAGGGACACTTCAAAAAGAAATAATGAAAATACAGCCTGGAGCAGCCCAGCCCCACCTGGGCTGCGGTGGTTTCTCCTCCCAATAAACAACCCCGAAGGCCGGTGGGTTTTAAGAATATTAATTCTCAGCCGCAATTCTTGGTTATACCTTTGTGACTTGCGGATTAGAAGAGGAGAGTGCAGCAGGCGGTGGCAGAGCCGGGTGAGGGAGCAGCACGCCTCCGATTATTTCACCACTGCCATGGAGGGGTTCTCCGGACAAGCGGTACCCCCACGTTACCGCCCGACCTCGCACAGAGTTACTGCAGTCGAGTCTTGTGGGAACCAAATGCCAAAGCTCTGCGCAACGCCGGGTGCCAGAAATCACCCACACCCACAAACACCCTCAGGGAGCTGCTTGGTCAGGACCACCGAGAAACATCCGTCCAGCCCCATCCCTCTTTCAAAAGCACCTGGCCAGGAAGCAGGGGTCTCGCTCTGGAGGACCGGTTTCCAGTAACCACCACTGGTGGCCATTGGCACCTCTGCCACACTGGTTCTGGGCTCAGGGGTCAGGGGAGCAGCTGGACGGCCGGGGCAGCGACCCCACCGTACCTACAAGGCCCAGGTCTCGACTGTCCAGCTCCAATAAAGGAAAAAATAACCCCAAAACCCTCTTGGCCATTTGCCACGTGGTTTTACAAAGCCATGACCTGCTGCCCCCCGTGGCAGCGTGCTGCGGGACTTTTCCCAGTTCAAAGGCAGCAGAGGTCTCCAAGAACTGGGAGGCGAAAGGAAGGTGAGAAGCAGCCTCTGATCTTACACTGGCAAATCCCTCCCCACATTCAACAGTTCCCTCATCCCCCGCTGATGTGGAGCAAGAGCCCGCAGCCAACGTCAGAGCTAGAAATACCCAAACTGGAAATAAAGCGCTGGGCACAGCCCTGCCAGGCCGGTGCCTGGTGGCATCTGCCCCGCAGCACCACACCAGCCCAGGTCCCCCCCAGAGATGCCCCAGCTCATCCCCTGCCCAGCCGGCCCGAGGCAGAGATCTGCTCACGGGCATCGGCAGAGCTCGCTCTGCCGGCCCAGACCGCGCTGTGCCCAAGCGATAAACCCCCCAGTTATCGTCCTTATCCTCCCCAGCTCTCCAGGGCTCCTCGACCTGCCGATACGGGGTGACTCCCACAGAGCTGGAGATGCAGCACGTGGGCTGGGGAGCGAGAGGAACAGCCCATGCAGAGCCGGTCCAGGGGGCTGGTGGGGACCAAACCTGCTTTACCCGGGCTCCCACCACACCATGGGGTCCGGCTGGTCTGGGAGGGGAGGAAAACCAGCCTGGTGAGGGGATCCCTTTGGGTGGAGCAGAGAGAGGCTGCAGCAAGCCGGGGCAGGGGCTGGCGGTGGGAACTGCAAGGCGTGTTGGCAAAAGACCTGTCTGCAGGTGCCTCCTCGGCACTCCGGCACCGGCAGCCCTCGCGGAGGAGCAGCTCCCGACGCTGGCAGACATGGGCATGGATTAGGACTTAACCTCAGAATGTTTCCCTTGCAATTTCTGAGTGTTCTTTCTTATCAACGAATTAAAAAATTTCCATAATTAGGTCAGGGAGAATCACGACTCAGGAACGTTCCCATTTCAAAGCAGCACGGATTTGTTCCGCGCTGAGGGCTGGGAGCCCCGGCTGCCGCGGCCCCTCGCCCTGGCACTCGGCCGGGGATTCATCCTGCGGAAAGGGCTATTTACACTGCGGGGGAAGTGGGGGGGGGGGATGTCAAAAACCAGAAGCAGCCCTCTGACAGCAGCAGGACCCTTCCCAGCTGTCAGACCCTGCAAAGCCGGGGGTGCTCGGGGGAGCCTTCCTCTGCCCTGCGGCTCTGCCCACAGCCCTGAGGTGCTCAGGCTGTCCCCCGCCCCTGCCGGGCCAGCCCTATCGCCATGGCCCTGGGCACACTGGACCCCGAAAGCCAACAACCCGCACCCGGGGCTTCCCGGGACAGCGCCAGCAGAGTCCCCACAGGAAAGTGGGACCCTCTGCAGGTTCATCCCACACCTGCAGCTTGCCCACGGAGCAGCTCAAGGCTCCTTAAATACGCAGGTTCCCTTTTACAACTTGCAAGTAAACTGTTGTGGTTCTAATAAAAAATGAGCACTTGTTACCATGCAGCCACAGCCTGGATTTCCTTGAGAGCACAGATAAAATTCTTGACAGGGGCTTCCAGACACATAAATTATGGCACTGTTTGGAGGCAATCTCAGAATATCAGAAACAACCTTTGTACATCACAATATTGTTTCTAAATTGACAAATAGACCCTCGTGGGCTTCATTACTCTGCTCTGGGGACACATTTTGCATTTTTATTTTCCCTAGGAATGATTAAAGGGCTGCAGAACCGTGGGCTCTGGGTTGGTAAAATCAAACACTGGCCCCGAGCGAGCTGAGGAACGAGAGCAGGAGCTTGGTGGGGTGTGGAGCTCGGACAGGGGCTCTCTGTTCCTCTGATGTTTAAGTCTGGCACAAGCTGAGGTTGCCCCGTGCCTCCAGGACAGGATTGCTTCCAGTCCTGGAAATTCAACCGTGTAAAGCAACTCAGTCACCGTGTTCCGTACTCAGCTGAGACCTGTGCAAGGGCCCCTGTTTATTCAGAAGTGGACTTACCCCACGCACTTGTAGAAATAGGTAGTTCTCCCCAGAAATGCCAAGGTGAGGGGAACATCTCCAGAAACTGAGCCAATAACAGTCCCAAGCCCAGGGCTCCTTTACCAGCCGCCAGCTGATGTTCAAGGGTGCTGGGGCGATGCTCAGGGAGTGTTTTGGGGTTGGAAAGGCTGTGGGCAGACACAGACAGGCGAGCCCCTGGCAGCGCTCTGCTGGGGGTGACGCATCGCTCCAGGCTCCGCAGGGGAACACCGGCCCCAGCGTGGGGATAAACAGCAGGAGGGTGCAGGCAGGACCCTCCTGTCCCCACCCCCATGGGCACACTGACAGAGCCACGATGGCCGGGTAACGCCGGGCAGCCAACACCAGCCACAAGTAAAGGGCACAGAGAGCAAACCAGCCCCAAACCCCAACCCAGTGGGGAGCACCGTGGGCGGGAGGGGAAACCTGCAGCTTTGGGTGCGATGGTGCCTTGCAGCCGGTCCAGTGTTGCCCCTCAGGTTCTGCAGTATTTATACTTCTTCCTGCCAGCAAAAACAGACTCAGCACATGGGAGTTGGGTGTCTCGGCTCTTTGCGCTGGGAGACGGGAGGAGCCAGGCAGGAGGCGGGGGCGGGAAAGGCAGCCCCATCCACCCAGCAGCACACGCTTGAGCCAGGTGGCATCTCCTTGTGCAGTTCTCCATTGGCTTTGCCGAGCAGCCCCTTCCACAGCCAGGAGGGACGTTCCTGTGGGGCCCAGCAATGGGGATGAGGCCCCGAGGCCAACGACCCACCAGCCCCAACAAATCTCTCTTATTCTCAGGACTATTGAACCGACCTGCTGCTTTACGGGCACCACAGGCTGGCTGCTCCCTCAAAGCCCAACACCCCTCGAGCAGGCGGCTGCCGGAGCAGCCCGCTCCAGAAACGGAGCTGAGCACGACGCTAGAGCTCGGGGATGCTCGTGCACCAGATGCCCAGGGGGAAGTCACAGCTTGGTGTGACGTCGCCACCCTGACAGAGCGTAGCAGAGCTCTGTACATTTACATAGAGAGCCACGTCCGGCGTTACACCAGTCTGGTTTCAGTGCACGTGCCAGATCACCGAACGAGCCAGGAACCCCACAGCACACGTTACCCACAGCCCAGCTCTAAACTCTGCGTACGGCAGGAGAGTTTCTCGTCAGCAGGGTCACACCGGCAGCTACCGAGGGACTGGTGCGGCTCCTCCCACCCCCACGGAGCAGTTTCAACCAAGTATCAAACATCACCCGGAGAAGCCGACGCTGGGCTGGATCCTTCATTGGAAAACACCTGCAGCTACTTTAAAAAAGCCCCAAAAGCCGGTGATGGTGGATCTGACTTGCGTTGGCTCCAGAACCTCCCGGCCAGGCTGGCAGTGGGGACAGAGCCTCATTTATTCATGGCCTGTCACGTACGGCGGCACTGGCCATTGATGCTATTTTTGGGCACCGTGCCCCACATGCAGACACAGTAGCTTACACAAAACACCTCCGCTCCACTTCAGACACCCCGGATAATCACGGAGGTGAAGACGGGTTTTGCGCAGCGCAGGGCCAGCTCCTGCCTCACGTCGTCACTGAGAGCTGCTGCCGCGCTCCACTCCGGGCAGGGGCTGCTGTTGGCTTGCCCGGTACCTGTGGACTCCTCCAGCCCTCACAGGAGCAGGCAGCTCGAGCAGCAAAGTGGCAACAGAGCCGGAGCTGACCCCTTCACACCGGTGAATTAAGGTTAAAGCCTCCAGGAGGGCAAAGCTGGGCCCTAGAGCCCTTACCTTCATGCGGAATCATCTCCTGTGTTTAAGAAGCACTTTCAAGCATTGTTCTGAGAATGAGAGGCAGCCGCATGCGCCAAGGAGAGCTGGGAGTTCAGGTTCTGTGCAAGAAGTTGTTTTCCCACACGCACATCCAGCATGACCGGCACCCACAGCCCCGCCGCGGCGCTGCCAGGGGCAGGCACAGGCACGTCCTCGCTCTCTGGGTCCACGGGGTTTGTGCTTGGGCAGACGAGAGCTCCAGCCCTACCCTGCCCCGATGCACAACTCATCAAGAGCCTCGGCGATAATTCACTGCTGCGTCAGGTCAATAGCAAAGTCTATGGATAAAAGCTGAGGAGAGAGCCAGCGATCCTCCGGATGAGGGTGCTGCTTCTGTACCCGAGCTCACTGCTCCTCAGGGGTGGTCAGGAGGACCACGCTCTGCCCTGGGCTGCAGCTGCCCCGAGACATGGCACTCACTGCCCAGACCTCTAACAGAAAGCACTTTTGTAAGGCTTCAGGAAAAGTCCTTTTCTCTAAAAGCTGAGTTCCTCGTGCGGAGATAGCCAGAACGCCTCAGCTCGGTTTCCAACACAAACCTCTCCGATCCTCCATCCCAGCAGGGACAGGAGCAAGCCTGGGTCGCCCCAGCCGTGGGACACGCAGGGTGCCCTGCACACCCTGAGCAGCACAGCAGGGCCCAGGCAGTGCCCACAGACAACGGCTCCACCATCACCCACGGACACAGCCCCACCACCCACCAGCCCAGGTCGTGCCACCTGCCTTGGCTGCCCACAGACACCTCGGCGAACGCTGCCCGGGCCCAGGCGCTGCCTGCAGCCCCCAGTCCCCAGCTCACCGCCCACCCGTGGGGATCACATGCCGCGCACCCCAGTGGCGTGGACACCTCGGCAGAAACGGGCCGGGGCAGCACCCGCCGCGCACCCACGAGGGTCCTGCTCGGCGTGGGAAGGGCCGCTCCGCGCTGGCAGAAGGGGCTGCAGCCGGGGCCGCAGCGAAGTTCCTCCGCAGAAGTTTCCCTCCTGACACGACACCTCTCGAGGGGGAGGTCAGCGGGAGCGGGGGGCTCTGCCGCGCCCCCGCCGCCCTCGCCCCGGTGCACGGCGCTGCGCAGCCGGGCTGCCCGTTCCCCGGCGCCGCGGGGATGGGGAGCGGGGAGCGGGGAGCGGGGAGCGGGGAGCGGGGAGCGGGGAGCGGAGCATCCCCCTGGGCGGGCATCCCTCCCTTCCCAGCGCATCTTCCCCCTCCCACAACTTTGCTACGGCCGCAACTCTCCCGGCCCGCAACCCGGCCGCCGGGGACCGGAGGTGCCGCGGGAGCACGGGCCGCCCCCGCCCGCCCTCCCTACCTGCCCAGCCGCCCGGCTCCGCCGCCGTTTGCAGCATCCTCCCGCCGGCTGCTCGCTCCCGGCTGGGCGAGCGCGCTCCCGGAGGAGGAGGAGAAGGAGAAGGAGGAGGAGGAGGAGAGGAGGAGGAGGAGGAGGAGGAAGAGGAGGAGGAGGAGGAGGAGGAGGAGGAGGAGCAGGAGGAGGAAGAGAAGGAGGAAGGAGGGGATGAAGGCAGCGCGCGCGCCGCCGCGGTTTCCCCGCGTGTCCCCCCACCGCCCCCCGCCCGGTGCCGTGCTCCCGTTCGGGGTGGGAGGGAGGAACCGCATCCCGGTGCTGCATCCCGGTGCCGCATCCCGCCGCGGGGCCCGGGGCCGCGGGGGCCGCACACAGCCCTCGGTCCGGGGTGCCTCGGGCTGGGACGGGGCTGCGGAGAGCCGGACTCCGGGGGGCAGGGGACCCCCAAGGACCCTCTGCCCGGCTGTGCTGCCACAGCCCCCGGGGGCAGCATGGTGGCTGCCCAGGCCCTTTCCAGGGGATTTGGGGGGTCAGCAGGGCACGTGGCTGGGCAGGCGGAGGAGGGTGACCCAGCAGGGCTATGGGGGTCACCCTGATCTCAGGGCACAGAGATGCCCGGAGCCACCCACACCTCAGAGCACGGAGCAGTCAGGTCGCAATCCTGCTGGGACGAGGGTGCCCAGTCCCACAGACCCGAGTGGCAGCAGCCAGCCCGGCTCTCCAGGAGGGGACAGGGGAGGTCATCCCGTGGGGGCTGTGGGGCTTGGCTGGTGTCAGAGCGCCTGGTCTGGCCCAGAGCAGGGCTGTGGTTCCTGTGCAGACACTGGCAGCGTGGCGGGATGATGCCTCGCACCCTGCCCCGACAGCGCGGCCGGGAGGGGATGGAGGGAGGGGATGGAGGGAGGGGACCCGCGGGGAGAAGCTGGTTGCTTTGAAATCATCATAGCCGAGGCCTGAGGCCCCGCCAGGCGAAGGCGCCTTTGCTGACACACAGCTGGTGGCTTCTGCTAAGATCAACATTTTCTTGAGTGCAAAAGCATGTGTTGTTCTATCATCGTTGTGATTAATATTTTAGCAGCTCCCAGAACCTTTAAGTGAGACCACAGAGTGTTGACACAGAAGAGCAGAGAGAAGAAAGACCCGCTCCCCACCCCAAGGAATATGCTGTCTAGACACGTTATACAATCACGCTTTGCCCTCCTCCAGGACGTTCTGCAGAGGATCTCAAAGCTCTTCACAAATCTGCTGATGAAGCTTTGCAGCCTGGCTGGGGGGAGCAGCTCAACCCGCCCAGGCGCTCTGGCCAGGAGCACTCTCCTCCAGAGCCGACGCGCTCAGGGCTCTTGTCTCCAGGAGCTCACACCCACTCGCTGCTTCTCCTCCACTAAACACTGGAACTGGTGCCAAGATGAAGATGCCCAATCAGCCCCGTGAAGTTGCTGGCAGAGGCTGCTGGAAGTGAGGGATGACCATGCACTGCCCCAAGCTCCTCCGAGTCCACAGGGACCACCGGGGAGGTGGGAGCCAAGGGCAGAGGGGCTGAGCTTTGAGCTCCTCTCCAGCAACTACTTCTAGGTCTGTAGATCTCGGACTGCGAGCAGATGACCCAGCAGCACTGGGTTATGCCTGTCCACACCATGAGCCCCTTCCCTCGCTGCCACCGGAGCCAGGGTCGGGTCCCAAGGACCAGCAGCGTGGCATCGCTGAGCCTCGCCGTGGGCCCAGTTACAAGTTACTCTGTTTTTTAAGAACCCTTTCTCCAAAGCTCCGTGCAGTTACTGGCTGCACCATCTGATTTTCACCGGGTAGGGTGGTTTTTCCTCCCTATAAATAATTACAGGCACTCTAATGGATCTCGAACCTTGTGTTGCCTTTACTGTCAGGATCCTGACGGTTATCGTGTTGCCGTCCTCTCCCAGGAGCAGACAGGGCTGCAGCTCCTCCACAGAATATTTTCATTCACGTTAACCTTACAGCCTCATTCTGCCTCTGCCCCACCATGAGGAAGGGACCATGCCCCCCCTCCAGGCACGGGAACTGGGAAGCATGGTTGTGCCTCTCACCCAACCCACATCTCCTCGTGTTCCAGCACTAGGAAGCACAGAGGAGTCGTTCCCCTCCACGGTACCTGCTGGTTCCCCCCTCCCGATGGCAGCCATTCTCATCGCTTGCAGGTTAATGCAATATTCCTCTTGCCGGCTTTCCCGTCTCCTGAAGTTTTCACGGTGTATTTAGCAAACCTGCTTGCAGAGATTTTGTACATTGAACTAAACTTCCACACCCGTTCTAGCCTGTCTCTATGGAGGGACAGAGCTAGTGACACTTTGCTGCCTCGGTAAGATGAGTGAGGACATCGGGCAGAAGGGAAGATGAGGGTGTTCCCAGCTGGAGGGTCGGATCCCATTGGCTCTCACCAACTGTCCTCAGTGGAATCCCTGGATCTGTGCCTGCAGAGAGGAGCCTAGCTCTGCCGGGACCCGGCTCCCACCACACAAACGTAAATTCCTCATGGAAAATTTTTCTCTAATGCCAACTTCACGACTGGTTCTTTATTTCCTGCACAGACCCGGCCTCAGCTACCTCCAAACAAGCTCGGCCAGGCTGCAGTGAACTGGTTTTCCCACCCAGCAACACCCGCAAGGACAGGGCAAGGCAATCCCTGCGACACAGTCTCGGCAGCGCTGGCTAATCCTCCCAGAGACTCTTCCCTTGAGATAGTTCGGCTTCTCCCCGAGATAATGTTTGTGCCAACGGAGTCTCGTCACCCTCAAACCTCTTTGTTTGCTGCAGATATTTCTGAGATGAAGACAAATCTCTAAACAAAGAGAAGGTCGTCTCCAGCGGCACCACGCCGCAGTGCTGGGGACAGATTAGCAGCAGGAACAGCACATCCAGAGCTCCAGCTCGCTGCAGTTGCCCACAAAGTTTCTCCCACCCCCGTGCTCGTTTCTGTACAGCAGCTTTTTCCATTCGAAAGAGCAGAGATGAGCCTACAAGTGAACGGGCCTTCATCAGGGCTGGAGCTTCACCTTCCCTCGGTCCGTGGAGCCCAGCGGCTCCGTGTTCAGTAAACAAGAAGTTTTACAATTCACCCAACAGCTCCTTGGGGCAGCGAGGGAGCTGCGCTGTTGGTCCCGGCAGCTCAGGGCATCTCACTGCGCAGGGAGGTGCTGGCCCTGCCTGGGGGTGCGGCGATGGCACCTCGCCGGGTGCTGGGTGGGGGTGGCAGAGGAGCCAAAGGCCATCCCGGGCATGATGCTACCAATTCATTTCCAATCCCAAGTGTGGACCCATGGCTCTGTAAGCCAGCACAGCAACTTGTGCTGCTCGTGAGCGATGGATCTCCCCAAAACGGCTGCGCAGGAGCTGCTGAGACCCCGGGAGAGGCAAGTCAGCAGCTCAGGCACTGCCAAAGTGCCCCCCAAGAGAGCCCAGCCAGGGCTGAGGGACCCCCGCCCCAGCCTCCCCTGGGCGAGCTACCACCGAGGGCCAGGAGTTTCCTCCGGGAGGAGGAGGACGCCCCTGCAGCACCCACCAGGGTCCCGGGGCGCTGGCTGGCTGCGGTGCCAGCTCTCCAGGCACGGCCAAGGGCTGTTCGTCCCCTTCCCAGCATCACTGCCAACCATGCATAGAGACCTGTGCCAGGCCCAGGGGAGGCGGGTGGGCAGCGGAGAGGCCGTGCCACAGAACCAAGCCGAGGTCCCACGGCCCGGGAAGGTCCATGCGGGGCAGCTCAGCCCCAGCACCACTCTCCAGGAAGCCTCGCTGGCTCCTTGGCCGCCACGCTGAGCCGTGCCAAGCTGCTCGGGCAGCTGCCGCGGCCGTTCGGCAGCTGTTAAGCCTGTAATTGCTCATTGAGTCATAATTATTTTTTTTTTTTGGTGAAAGCAGCACTGTCAGGGAATTAAAATCTTTTCAAAAGCCCATAAAGGTTTCATAAATGTTTCAGCTCCAGATCAATGGGGGTTACCTCTTTACAGCCAGGAGCAGGGGCGGGCGATGGGGAGACGCAGCAGAATGCCTTAACAGCCAGAACCAGTTAAAGAAAGGACTCCAGCCCGTGGGAAATCGTCCTCACCTTTGTGCGGAGGCTGTGCTGACCCTGCCCACCCCCAGCACGCGGCAGGATTGGTCCTGGTTGATAGCCTGGCTGTGAGAGCTGCGGGTGCGGCAGCAGCAGCCCCCAGCAGAGCGAGGAGCCGACATGCGAGGGCCGGGCAGCAGCAGCACGTTGGCTCTTGCACCTGCCTGCGCCCTTAGCTGGATCCCACGGGGTAGGAAACCCCTCCCCAGGCGCAGGGATAACAGAGGGACCCCTGGTACCAGCTCCCGGGAACTGCCCCCCACGGCCCCAGCCCACTCCCCCGGCAGCCCCTGTTACCGCTCACCCCGTGCCAGCGCCGGGCATCGCTCCCTCGGCCGCCGCATCAACTCCTGGAGAACTGCCCGGGCGAGGGAGGCACCAACTGCTCCCCGTTAGTGGAGGGACCGCTCCGAGTTTATGGTGGTTTTTCTTCCCTTCCCCTCATAACTTTTAATTAAATCTACGAACGGAAGATAGCCAGTCCCTCTGCATAATTGTGGGGAGTAAATTTTATTGTATGGAAAAGTGGTTTTAATTTTTAATGGATTTATTTTTAAGGAAGAGCAACACTTTGAAGGGAGCTACGAGCCCTGGTAGCGTTATCAAAGGCGTGAAGAGGAACAAAGCTGGGTTTATTACACATTCCCTATAAAACTGTTGTTTTAGGGGAGTTTTGTGCTTCCTCCTAATGAGAGATGAACGGCACCAGCTTCGTTTGCTGTAAGAGGAAAATTAAAATGAACCTGATAAGAGGTCCAGCCTCTAGCTTCTGACTTACCTCCCAATTATAAATGAAAGCTCAGAGGCATTCCAGAGACGGGACTTGATGTCTACATTAATTATAAATAAATTATCTACACTTAATGTTTAAATGAAATTCCAGATAAAGCTTTATATTTAGAAGAGTGTTGCATCAGCGCATAAATATTTATGTGAGGAGTCTGGATGAACTGCACTGCTTCAGCGTGACGTCGGAGCGGAGCCGGAGCGGGGAGCCCCGGCCGGGCGCTCAGTGGGAGCGGGGCAGGGACGGAGCCCACCGGTGCCAGGAGGGACACGTGGGGGCTCACCTGCCCCGCCCTGCCCCGCCCACCCCACCCTGTCCCTCCCACCCGCTGCCTGCGCTGCAGGGGAGCTGCCAGGACCCCTTTTTCCAGGAGGTAAATGAAGGCACAGAGAAAAGCTGTGATTTGCTTCTAGTCTTAACCTCAACCACTTCAGCGACGCAGACGGTGTTTTCTAACAGAAAATAACCGCGCTGTTCCATCACACCCTTCCCCTCCACCCCAGACCAGCCCCCCGGCTGCTCCTGCCCGCGCCCCGAGCTCTCCATCCCGACGCAAGGGGCTGTTCGGAGCTCTGCAGTTCCCCAGCAGCGAGAAGGGGATGTCAGACGGGCCACAGCGTTTTTCACAGCTTCGCCTCAGCTGCTGCGGAAAGTTTTACGGCTCGCACACGTTTGCCGTTTGGCTCAGGCTTAAAAGGAGACATTTTTTATGCTTTAATGCAGCCCGGGTGGAAGAGGAGAAGTCTGACAGGCCCGCGGCTCAGAGCTGTGCAGAGAAACAGGAAAAGAGAAGAAATAAAAGATGATTGATATCGTTCAGCCCCTGGTCACTTGTGCAGAAGTTCAGCCGAGGTCCAGGCAGGATCCAGCGTCCTGAGTAGCCACTGCTGAGGTGGGGCATCACCCCTGGGGACACGGGGAACAGCCACTGCCAGCAGCCGGCCGTGAGCAGAGCTGCCACCGGGCTGCCCAATGGGAAGCCCAAAGGGAGAAACCTTTTCCTTGAGGTCAGGCGCCCCTGGCCAGCCCCTGGAGCTGCTTCATGCCATCGAAAATCAGGGATGCAGCATTTTTCCAGGGTCCTGGACACTGGTCCCAGGCCCCCTGTGCTCCCTGGGCCATTCCCTGGCTCTACCATTTCACCCAGGAGCATCCCGGCCAGGGCACAGCATCCTGACCAGGGCAGAGCATCCTGGCCAGGGCAGAGCATCCCGGCCAGGGTACAGCATTCTGGCCAGCACAGAGCATGCAGGCATGGCCCATCAGCGAGGGCTGGGCCGGTAGAGCCTGGCGCGGTCGAACCAGGAGTTGCAGCAGGGTCACCTTCTGTATCGCAGTGCTGCACAGTCCCCGTTCTGCAACGGGAGCGGTATCTCATTTCTTCCTCAATTAGCTCCTGATTATCAGTGTCCCAGGGCCCCTTTCCAGTCTCTGTTTAATGCACCATTAATAATTCATTTCTCAGATAGCAAGAACGCAGTGCGAGGTTACGGCTTTGTGACTAATAAGTACCAGAGCAACCCTCATCTCCAAGGGACAAATGAAGGGAACAACAATAAAGGGAAAGAATCAAAGATAATATGTTTTGTGGCCTTTAATCAAACACCGGGTTTGCTTGCTCAGGTGGAGAACACATGGGCACTCTCCTCTTTGGCGGCCGCAGGCTGCTGGGCTCCCATGCCTTGCCAACACTGCCACAGCCCCACTGGCACCAGCACCATCCCACCACCTTCCCTGGCAGCAGAGAGGGAAACTGAGTCATACTGAGGTGAAACTTGGACGGCGTGTCCCATGTCCCGTGGGTGCAAAGCCTCCTGTCTCTTTGTTCAAGAATCTGCAGCTGCAGCCAGTGGCACCAGTGTGGGACTGGGTGCTCCCAGTGCGCTGCTGCAGATGGGAGGGAGAGCTCTTGGCAGGTTGGATGCTGAGGGCCGGTGTCTGGGGTGGGTGGGATGAGCAGCTCTCCCATTGCAGCCGTTCCCAGCACTGGGCTGGGCAGCAGCGGTTGGGGATGTTTCTGCGGTGGGTTGGGGCGACGGGCATCTCAGGACAAGGCTCTTGTGGCCGCAGGGCTCTGCGTGCCGAGGGCAGCGAGAGGGCCAGAGCCGGCGCCGGGTGCGCAGCACGCTGAGGAGCCGCTCGGCGTGTTGGCAGCTGCACATTAAGTGTGACGGGTTTCTGACAGATCCAATTATAAAGCCAGGTCTCAGCAGAATCGCAGCCCTGAGATTTAGCACATGAAATGTTGTTTGGGAATTTTCCGATATTGCAGCTTGTGCCGCGGGTCCCTGCGGGCCCTGGGCTGTGCCCGCACCCATCGAGCCATCCCCGGGTCTCACTCCCACCGTGCTGCATTCCCTCCTTCCCCACGTCCTGTCGGTGCATGGCCCAAATGCAGAGTCACCTGAAAAACGGCAGGAATGAGACAAACCCCTGCGGCAGCGCTGGAGAAGGGGGTACCTTCCAGCCCCTCACTGGAGGAGAAGGAAACACATGGCAAATCCCGCTCGGGAAGAACTGCCCTCCTGGCTGTCCTGGAAATGTTCCTGGGATGAAGGTGGCCAAGTAACCTCCAGGGACCGAGGAGACTTGGGCCAAAGAGGACAGGGGGATGTGAGGCTGGCTGCTCCCCCATGGCGCTTTGCTCTGAAGAGACTTCAAGTTTCTGCGCCAAGCACGGGTCCAGCTGCTCTGCCCCTGCCCCCAGCCAGAGCTGCCCGAGTTCTTTTCATCGAACACCCCCTGGATTAGAGGGTTTATTTTACTTTTTAACTAGGGGCTGAGAGGGCAGCACTGTGTCCTGGTGCTGACAGCGGATCCTGTGATCGCAGGTGGGGAGGAAGCTTGGGATGGAAGCTGGTGAGTCTGCAGCACTGCAGCTGTGGGATCAGAGCTGCATCACCATCCCCTGGCTCTGGAACCAGGGAGCTGCTGGGAAGACAGATCTGCTTTCTCACCTGCAGGCTGCTCCATCCCCTGCCATCCTCAGCTGAGCCCGGGAGCCACAGGGAGAGAGGGGTTGGGGCGGCTTGGTCTCTGCCGGGGGGCTGGGAGCCTCCCCCTCTCCAGCCCCGGCTTCCGTGCCCTCCTCAGGGGCATCTGATGAAGGGCTGCAGCCCCAGCCCCAAGCCCAGCAGAGCAGCCCCAGTGCACAAGCCCCCTTCATGGCTGAGCAATGGCCTGATCCAGCCGCGGCTGCACCAGCACCCTGGGTGCAGGCTGCAGCGGTTACACAGGTGCCACCCATCAGGTGCCTCCCTGAGACCCCTGGAATCAGCAGTCCCTGGTCTTGGTATCCCCCATCATGGTGTCAGCTCCTGTGCCAGCAGTGCGGCTGGCATTGCCCGGCCACACGCCAGGCAGCTTTTTTAGCCTAAGCAGAATAAAACCACAGTGATTATATTTCCTGCCTCCCCGCTCGGGGCGGGAGGGAAATTGTTTGATGCTAATCCCCTTGTTTAATCCACCAGCAACCTGACATGCTAACAGTCAAGATTAACTCCTCGCGGGGAATCATTAGAGGAGCAGCCGCTGGTCGCGGGGACGGCGCAGCAGAGTGAGACGGGAGGTCCCCACACGCTTTGCGGGCTCCCACGCGTTCCTGGCAGCAGAGGAGAGGGGAAGTATGAGCAGCGTGGAGACAGGGCTTTTGGTTTTCAGGATCGAGTTCCTCAACGATGAGCAGTTTTCACCAGGCTGGAATTTCCCCTGGTACAGAAAGGGAGGCTCCAGCTGTCCCGGGAAAGGTCACCTCGGGGGCTGACACGCTCCCGGGCTCCGGCAGAGATACCGTGTGACAGCGAGATTTTCAGACGTGCCTGGGAAGCAAAATTCAGTCCCCCACCCCCTTCACCCACGATGCCACCTACTCATCCTGCTGCTGCCCAAGCCCGTGTCCGCACGAGGCCACAGTCGCAGGGGCAGGATGGAGCCAGCCTCGGGTCAGGACCCCCAGCCTGGGCACCCACAGTCCAGCCAGGGCATCACTTTGAGAGAGGTGCCAGGGATCCTGCTCCAGCCGCTCTGCACCGTCCTTGGTGCAGACCTGCGCCTGACTTCGAGTTTCAATTTGCGTGACTTTATCTCCAAGCCCTCTGTTCTTATTATTCCTCTCTCAGCTGAGTTAAAGAGCTCTTTAATACCTGCCAGTTTTCTCCCTGGGAAGGTACTAGCACACTGTAATCAAGGCACATCTCAGGCTACTTTTCACTAAGCTAAACAGATTGAGCTCTAAGTCTCTGCTAAACACCCAGCCTCAGGAAAGGGCCAATCTGAGGCGCTGCCAGGCAGAGAGCAGCCGGCGTTTTTTCAGCTGGTGCATTGAAAGGTGAGTTGTTGCTTTCTGACTCCCTGAGGACAAATGAAATGGGCTGTATAAAAATAAACGGCTGCATGGCCCTCGCTCCGGTGTGTGAGCACACACGGCTGCCAGAGGGTGCTGGGGAAGGGGGACATGGGCGCCCCTGGGGCTGTGCCCATCCCCGGGCCAAGCCCTGGCCTGGCAGCCTGGGGGAAGCTCACCTGCGAGAGAGGAGGTGGGAAATGCCTTCACTGCACTTCTGGCAGCTGCAGCAGCTGTTTGCTGCGGGGCCGGCGGTGCCTGTCTGTGTGTACAGGCAGGGAGATGGGATGGCCGGGAACGTAAGTGCTTCGGGGAGCTGAGATAAGCAAAGATGCTCCAAGCCACAGACTTGAATCCTGAGGTTATTGACAGGGATGTGTCGGTGTGCCAGAACCAGTCCAGCAGCTCTCCCTATTGCCCGGCTATTGCCAGGACAACTGGAGCAGTGAAGTGGGGCTCAGGCTGGGCACGACACACCTGCCCAGGGCTGCTCAAAGGGCGAGGGACATTGCTCTCTGGGGGGGCATGGGGAAAGGAGAGTGGGGTGGCACAGGGCAGCGTGCAGCCCCCTCAGAGAAGCCTAGCCCTGGGCTGTGCGAGGTGGGGGAGAGCAGAGGGCTCCCCGGTCAGGATTCTGACCCATGGGGGAGGATGAGCAGTGCAAAGCAAAGAGACTGTGCTGGTGCGATGGGAGAGCCTGCCGGCGGCAGGCTGGGGACGCACTCGGGCAGCCCCACGACACACAGACTGGATAAGACCCGGACTTACAGCCTCCTTGAGTCCCTGTGGCTCCGAAGCCAGTTTATCAGCACACTCCAGACCCGACTGATGCAGGAGTGACCTGAATGGCTGATCAGAGGGGAGCAGCTGCTGCCCCTGCCCTGGGCTGAGGGTGCAGCGACAACATCAGAGGATGCTGCCCAAGACAGCCAGGGCAGATTAATGGGGGTCTCAGGGACACGTGTCCCCACTCCCTCACATGGACTGGCCTGGCCACCGGCTGCCCAGGGACTCAGCCATGCGAGGCCGGCTCTGAAGGATGCTGGCTTTGAAGGATGCCAGCTCTGAAGGACGCAGGACAAGGTCACAGCACCAATCGCTGCAGCTCAGCTGCTCCCTGCCGCCAGGCCCACGGTGACCCCCAGGAAGGAGAAGCCAGATGGGGCTGGTGTTAAAGCAGAGATGCACAGGGAGGACCAAGCAGAGGCTGGGTACAGCCCCACTTGCAAAACCCGCAGATTCCTACAGAGTGATGCTGTCCTGGCCCTGTATCCCATGGGGTCAGGTGCACCCCCCTCAAAAATGGGCAAGTTGGGATCAGTGTTGCAGAAACTCTGGTTTTGGGCACCAAAGTGGACAGTCAGATCCACCCAGGCTGGTGAAAGGTTGATCCACCCCGTGCTGCAGGTACCCATCGGTTAACCCACAGCCTGGATTCTTGAGCACAAATCAGGGCAATTTGAGCTTAGCAAAACGATCTGGGGTCCCTGCAGGAGGGATCCTGCCTGGGGAGAGGCAGAAGAGGCCACCCCAGCCCACAGAAAGCTGCAAATAACTCAAACGGCCTCATTACCCAGTTTCTGATGAACAGGAGTTCGGATTCACGTTTCCCCCGGGGCAAACTCCACCTGAAACTGGGCTACGGCTCATGGCGGCAGAGCCGCTGCCTTCAAGTCAGGCAGCAGCAGCCTCAAGTCCCCGTTCTTGCTGGGGATAACCACCGGCAGCGGCCACGGAGGAGCCCCGCTGGCGGCGGAGCCCGGTACCGCGCTGCGGAGGTGGCTGCCCGGCGGGGGCCGGGTCTGGGGCAGAGATCACGCCCGGGCATCCCGGCCCCCGCTGGAGAAGCAGCCCCTCGTCCTTCGCGGGACAGGACCGGGCTGGGAGCACAGACAGACCGCGGCCCCGCCGCCACCACACCCCCCGGGGCGACCCGCCGAGAACAGCCGCGATCTTACCGGAGCCGGAGGTCCCCGCGCCGGCACCGGTACCGCGGCCGGGTCCCGCGGGGAAGGGGCACACACGGAGCGGCGGAGCCCCCCTGAGCCAGGCTGGGCCACGGCTGAGCGTCCCCTGGGCACCCCCGGGTCGGGCACCGGCCGAGCTGCCCCGGGCGTCCCCCGGCTGCCCGGGCATCGCCCTCGTCCCACGGCCCGGCCGGGCCGGGGCTTCCCTCTAGCGACCGTCGGCGGGAGAACACGGCGGGGGAGACGCGGGGGCCGGCGCTGCAGCAGCCTGGCTTGGCTGTGGGGTCCCCGGGACACCGGCAAGGAACTCCCTCACCCCGGGCCAGAGTCCTGCCGCAAACCCTGTGGCCCTCCCGGCTGGGAAGCGAGGGGCCCGGTGAGCCCGAGTGCCCCGGACAGCGCCAGTTGAGCCCGGCGGGACACCCCGGGCACCCGGCCCCTTCTCCGAGCACCCTGGCCCAGGCAGGGCCGCTCCCGACGCACCGTGCTGGCCGCCCCGGTGCAGCCCCAGCAGCCCGGAAGGTCAAATTCCCCCATAGCCCCGGCTGAGCTGCCCCGGAGGGGCCGAGGCTGGTTCTGTGCCACGGGCAGGTTCAGTCTCAGGTGGGTGGGTGAGGTGGGTCGCTCAGGGCAGTGTCTGCAGGGAGGGCTAAGACTGGGACAGCCCCACGGAGACACAAGGCACTTGCAGGTGCTTTACTGGGGACCCCAGTGCTGCTGGCACGGTGGGATCTGGCTCTCTGGCCGGCGATGGGGTGGTCTGGCTCCGATGCGAGGACCGTCCCACATCCACCTTGCCTGCGCACAGCGAGCTCTTGCCATGAACAAAACCACCAACGCCTCCCTCGTTCCCAGCACACGCGTTTTAATGGAGCATCGTCGAATTCACAAAGCAGAACAGAGGCTGCCGGAGAAACGCCGGGCTGAGTCCTGGGCCCATGCGGAATGGCTGGTTCTCCTGGCAGGGCTGCGGAGACAGCCTCGGGGCCCAGGGGTTCGGAAGGGAAAGGCAGGGGCACAAGAAGCAGCTGCCAGTGGGCAGGGAAGGGTTCGGGTGCTTTCCCGTCCCGGTGTCCCATCCTTTCTGTGTGGGCGCAGCAAAGCCTCCTCCTGCAGCCGCGGGCTCCAAGGGGTGTGCTACAGCAGTTTGGGCCAGCGAGGAAAAGAGGAGCGAGCCATGGCTGTCAGTCTGCACAGGCCCATGCCAAGGGTGACAGGAAGGGTCCCCCTGCCCCAGGAGGTGGCCTGGGAACAGTTCTCTTCTGAGCAGAGCCCACGCTATAAAGACTGGCTGTGGGTGCTGGAGCAGTAGGCCAGGTAGTCAAACTCCTCAACGGGGAAGGTCACGGTACTCCACTTCTTATACCTCCTCTTCTCGTCTGGTGTCTCCACCACAAAGTTCTTGATGCAGAGGATGGGCAGCTTCACGTGCCGGAAGATCATCTCCATCCCCCAGTCCTGCGCGGGCAGGGAGGGGACAGTCATGCAGCCTGCGGCGCAGTGTCCCCAGGCTGCAGGGCCACACACACCGGGGATGGCGGAGCTCCTTGCTCCCTTGTCCCCCTCTGGAGACGGCTCCCGTGTCCATGTCCCACATGTCATCACAGGGGCATGGGCTGAAGGACACAGCTCCATTCCTCAGCCAGGAGCTGGGGCCCCTCCTGCCCTGCCGATGCCAGCTGGGCTGCAGCCCCAGGGGCATCGCTGTGTGCCACACTCACCTGGCTGCACCCACTGCACGCGATGTGGCCGCCAGGCTCCCAGTCCTTGAAAGTCCGCTGGAACTGTATTTTCCCAGAGGAAACTCTGTAATACAACCTGCAAGGGGCCGAGGGACCCTCTAAGGATGACAGTCCAGGGGACAGACATGGGGGGCTGGTTCCTTAGTCACACAGTCTCACAAAGCCCCCACGATCTCCCTGGACCGGTGTCCCCAAGAAGATGCTGGCAGCAGCTGCTGCCACCCCCTGCCCATCCTCACGCCCGTGGCGCCTCCAGGCGGGCTCTGCTTGCCCACCCCTGCCAGCGCCAGCTCCTACCCAAAGTCAGGGTTGATGTTAACGTGGTGCATGCCCTCCACGGTGCGGATATCGCTGCCGCGGCACACCGCCACGTTGCAGTTGACGCAGTAGAAGTAAACAGTGTCCGGGTCGTGCAGCCTCCGCCTCTCGCTGACCCTGGCCTCCTTCATCCGCCAGCTGGCAACGGCGGCTTGCTGCAGCTCCCCGATCTGCAGAGGGCAGGGGAGGCAGGACGGGGGAGAGGACAGGGGTCAGCACAGGGCTACGGACACGGAGGGGTGGCAAGACACACTGTCGCAGAGAGAGGCAGCACCCCAGAGAGCGCGAGGGGCAGGGCAGGACAGGCAAACGCTGGTGGACCTGCTGCTGCCTCCTCCCAGGAGCCGGTGCTGCCCCAAGGGGAGAGCAAGCGACTGAAACCAGGGCACAGAGGGCTGTGCCCCAGCAGCAGGCATGGGCAGGAGCTGCCTGGCCCTCTTGGCACTCAGGGCAGCACCCAGCCTCACCTTGAGGCGATACTCCTGCTCGGGCATGGCCTGCACCGCCCTGATGGCCCTCTCCATGAGCTTCACGAGGTCCTCATTGAGCAGCTCCCGAGAGACCTCTTTGCTGTTGGCTTTGGCGAGGACGGAGTAGACGCTGTTTTTGGCACGGGCACGGCCCCGGGCCTGCAGCGGAAGGTCCAAACGCTGCGGTCAGCAGAGGATGGCCATAGCCAACCCCCCCCCACCTCCCCGTGCCACCCCACGAGGACAGATCCACCCTCGCCACCCCGCTGTGCCTCTGCAAGGAGATGCTCTGCCAGGGGCTGAGCTCATCTCCAGGGAGCTGCCAGCGGGTGTGGGGTGCCAAAGCCCCCATGTCCCATGCCATGGCTTTGGAGGGTCCTGGCTGGCTGCCCCCACCACAGGACCGAGCAGAGTGGCCAGAGTGAGCCCGCGCAGCTACCTGCACCATGGCAATCTCGTTGGTCATCAGCCCGTAGCGGACCACGATGTTGCACTCGGGGATATCCAGGCCCTCCTCGGCCACGCTGGTGGAGAAGAGCAGGTTGAGGGCTCCCTCGCGGAACTGCTTGATCACGTCCTGCTGCTCGTTCTGGGGGGAGGAGGGGGGATGCTTCAGCAGCCGCGTTGGGCTCCGAGCCCCTGACAGCACCCGCAGCACCCACAAAGTGTGCAGAGAGGGGCATATCCAGCTCCTTCCCGGCCCCCGCTCACCTGCGTCATGTGCTTGGCCTGGTTGCTGTAGCCGGTGCCGGTGAGGACGGCAGCCCTGATGTGCTGCCCGCAGAGCGCGGCCGTGTCCTGCAGCCACCTGAGCAGGCTGTGGGCGCTCTGCCGCGTCTTGGCAAAGACGATGCCACGAGAGGAGCCACAGGGCTGGAAGTGCTCCCGCAGGATCTCCTCCAGCTTGCCCAGCCTGGGGTTCTCATAGCGCCGGTCCCCAGCAAGCGCTCGCAGACTTGTCCTGTTCTCTGCGCAGGTGAGTGGGGTGTCAGGGGGCATCCCCACCCCCATGTGTAGCCAGCACTAACCCCCATCCAGGCCCCTCTGTTACCCTCAAACGTGGCAGCGAGGAACTGTTCGGTGGGGTCCTTCATGTCCCTCTCGGTGGAGTAGAACTGCTGGAGGCACTGGAAGGCGTCGATCATCCGCACGGTGTCATTGATCAGCAAAGCATCATTGTACTTGCGCAGGTGCAGCGCGCACACCCGGGTCTTGCGACAAAACGTCTCTGCCGCTGGTGAGGGACGGGGCACGGCGCCGTCACAGCCCGGCCCCACGGCTACCAGCTCTGCCCCGCCGCACCCGCACTGTTGCCTCCTCACCTCTCTTCTCCAGCTCCATGATGCGCTGCTCATAAACCTGTGTGCCGAAGTCCTGTGGCAGGTTGGGCATCTTCATGTACTGCTGGATCTGCTCCATCACCTTCTTCAGCCGCTCACCAAAGGGGTCCTGGGAGCAGAGAGGGGCTCAGGACCCAAGGGATTGGGGACATTGCTCTGAATGGCCTCAGAGCGCTTGGACTAGGGTCAGGGGCTGTTTGTGCAGCAGGACCCGGACGGTTGCGGGATCCTCCTGCACCAAAGCTGTGGGACAGCTGGTTCCTGAGCTAAGCGGGATGGAGGATCACAGGCCCTGACTTGGCAGGGCTGGGGGTCTCATCTTCCACCCCACGAGCAGCCCTGTTCCTCCGACCGGCCGCCCCTCACCTGCGCTCTCTCCTGGCACAGGTCAAACTGCTTCCTGGGCTGGGGGACGTGGCTCTGCAGGTGCTGCACCTCCTCCTGCACCGACGTGATTTTCTCAGTGTCCAGGTTGGCACAGATCTGAGAGGACAAGACCCCGCTTCCAGCCCTGAGCCTGTCGCTGGCACCCCGGTGACTTTGGGGATGTCTCCCCTGGGCTGCCCAGCGCCTGCACACCAGGTTATCAAGGCCCACCCAAGGGACACCCCACTACACCCCAGCAGAAGCTGTGCCGGGGCTGTTGCACCCCGTCTTGGCACAGGACCCACCTGCAGGATGTGCTCCACCGCCCCCTCGAAGGAGGTTGCCCCGCCAGTGCCGGGGGATGCTGTCAGGCCCAGGACCTGCGGCAGGTCCTGCTGCCCGCGGAGCTTGCGCTGGAGGTAGTCGAGCATGATTTTGTTGTAGACGGCTTCCTTGTGCGTGTGGTGACACTCATCTATCACCAGCAGCGAGAAATCTGTGCCAGGGAGGGAGGGCAGTGGGGTGAGCTGGGCAGGGCAGAGGGTCAGCTGGGACAGTCCCACCCCAGCCCAGCCATGGGCAGAGCAGCGCTGGGGGGTCCCGTGCCCACCTGTCAGCTCCACGCGCGTGTCCTCCTCCCGGCTGAGCAGTGCGTTCTGCAGGATCTGGGCTGTGCAGATGACCACATCACTCTGCTTCACCTCGAAGGCGAAGCAGCACTTGTGGCTGCTGTCCCCGCTGATGGCCGTCACCTTGAAGTCGTTCTGCAGCACATGGAACTCCTTCTTGGCGTGCTGGTCCACCAAGTGCACCTGCGCCCCGAGACCCCGCTCAGCTCCGGCCCCGGACCAGTGCCCGCCGGGCACCGTGTTACCTGCGGGGAAGGGGATGGGGCTCGGGGGGGCACCTTGTTGACCAGCACGGCCACCTTGCCGCCGCGGCGGCTTTCCAGGTGCTGCCGGCAGACGTGGACGGCAACGCGGGTCTTCCCGGCGCCCGTGGGCAGCCAGATGATGCTGTTGCGGCCGCGCAGGGCCGGGGCCGCCGCCTCCCGCTGGTACCCGCGCAGCCCCGCGTCCTCCCGCAGCTCCATCCTGCCGCCGCTCCCGCTGCCGGTGCCGCGACCGGCCGGGAAACGAAACTCGGGGTGGCGCCTCCCGCCGGAGCCCCCGCGAGGGGCGGCCCCGCCGGCCGCGCTGCCGCCACCGGGCGGGCAGGGGGGCCGGCGCTAAGCCGGAACCGAGCGAACCGAGCGGGGCCGCGCCCCCCGCCCCGACCCGCTGCCTACCCGGCCCCGGGGTCCGCCCTCCCCGCCGGGAGCCCCGACACGAACAGAAACAGAAACCGACCGCGGGCGGGCGGAGCTGCCTCGGCGCAGTCCCCGCCCAGGGCAGCGCCGTGCACCCCAGTTCAGCCCAGTGCTCCCGGTTCAGCCCGAGCTGCCCAGCCCGGCCCAGGGGCGCTCTGCGCCCTCCCCAGCCCAGCTGCTCCTGCCCCTCTCCCGCGCCCCAGCACCCCCAGCACCCCCGGACCGGCTCCCCGGACACAGCTGGGTCTGCACAAGGACGTTTATTAAAAAAACCAAACCAAAACAAACAAACCGGTAACGTGGAATGGGTGCCAGGGAACGGGTGCCAGGGAACGGGTGCCAGGGCTGGTCCCACCCCGGCGAGCCACAGAGCATCACCGGCACGGTGGGGGCGAGGCAGGGTGAGGGACAAGTCAGTGCTGGGGCTGGGTGCTCGCCAGCCCAGCACCCAGGGAGGGGGAACAGGGACTGGCGGTCCAAGGCAGGAGCAGTGAGGGGGCAGGCAGGAGCCGACCCCCACCTGGGGCAGAGCAGGGGGAGCAGAGGCCAGCGCAGCACCAGGCATCCCCCTGCCCCGGCAGCCAGGGGAGCAGCGGCCAGGGCTGCCAGCCCCCAGCACTGCCAGCCCCCAGCACTGCCAGCCGGCATCAGGAGCCGGCAGGAGGGCCCCAGCCCTGCCCCAGGGGAGGGAAGAACGGACAGAGGCAGCAGGAGTGGGGGGTGCAGGACCCCGGCCCAGGAGCAGCATCTGTGCCCGCAGCCCAGGGCGAGGGCTGAGCCCGCTGTACATTCACCAAGAGGGGCAGGGGCTGCCTGTGCGTGGACGGAAGCAGAAAACCAAAGCACTCGTGTGCCTCTGCCCTGTCCCCGAGAGCCAGGGCAGAAGGCATGACCCTGGCGGGGAGGGAAGCGCTGGCGCCGGGGAGCGAAGCGCTGGCACCGGGGAGGGGCTCCAGGCCCCCCGGGAGAGGCAGAAACTCAGCACTGCCCCAGCCTGGGGCAGATCCTGCTAAGGCTCCCCCCAGCCTGGGGCAGATCCCGCTAAGGCTCCCCCAGCCCCACTGCTCAATCCCCCCAGGAGAGGCAATGACAGCTCGGGGGTATAAAAGCCCCCTCACCCCCAACCCCAGGGAAGGCCCAGCTCCCCTGGGCTGCTCAGCAGCAACAGACCCTCCAGCAACCCCTGCCCACAGAGCAGGGCCAGGTCCCACAGGCAGCCCTGTCCCTCCTGAGTGGGGGCCTGGTGGCCAAGGTGGGTCCAGGCCAGCTCCCCTACTTGTCAATGAGCCCCCCTTCCTTAAGCTTGAAGTAGAAGAACTTCTCCAGAGTGTTGGCACACTTGCAGTAGTCACTGTCGGGGGGGTTGTACTCGCGGCAGTTGGTGATGATGCGCTGCAGGTCAGCGATGAAGAGCTTCTTGGTGACATAGTAGCGGTTCTTCAGGCGCTCGGTCATGGTCTTCAGGTCTGGGGGTGGACAAGGGTCAGGCCCCTCTGGCCTCTGCACCCCCTAGCCATGGAGCTGGACACCAACCAAGGGTCCTGCCTCATCCCTCTCTCTTCTGAGCTGTCCCAGGGCTCCCAGCACCCCCATCATGACTTCCCAGAACAGACCCCCAGCTGGGAGGTCTGCAGCTCTCCCTCCACCATCCTGCCCTGGGGGTCCAGGCACCAACACCTACCGATGGGGAAGCGGATGATTTCGTAGTAGTCTGGTGCCTCTGACTTCTTCACCGGCTCCATGAAGGGCCACGCACTGGGGTGAGTCTGGGGAGAGGGTGGGGACAGGTTACAGCACAGGCAGCCCCTGCCTGACTCAGCACATGGGGGTCCTGCTCTCAGTGTCCCTGTGTCACTCCCCTGCCCCTGAGGGCAGGGCCCAGGACAGTCTGTCCCAGGGGGACAGCTCCAAGGGCTGTCAGGGGGACAGGCACCCCGCAGTACAAGGTCCCGCCCTGCCCACACCTTGATCTGGGCCAGGAGGTTCTTCAGGGTGTTGTAGAGTTGGTCCGGATCCTTCAGCTCCTTCCTGCAGGGCAAAACCAGCACCTGTCAGCCCAAGGGTGGGCAGCCTCCCTCCATCCCAGCGCTCTCACCACCCCATCCCAGCACTGACAGCGAGGAGCAGCACTCACCCCTTTTCCTTCCCCAGTGGTTTCCATCCCGTTTCTCCTGGAAAACAAGGGTCAATGTCATCACGTCTGCTCCATGCCCGCGGGCAAGGGAGGACGGAGCCCTCCTGCCAAACAGCCCTTCCCCACCAAAGCCAGCAGGACTCACGGATGCCGGGGACGCTCTCGATGGGGATCTGCCGCACGCCCTCCTTGAAGCAGGTCAGGCCAGGGTAGACCTTGCGGATCTGCGCCTGCTTCCTCTCGATCAGCTTCTTGATGATCTGTGGTGGGAAGGCAGGGTGGAAGTGGGGAGGTGAGCAGGGACTGCAGGGTGCCCCAGGGAGTCAAACCATGATGTGGGACCCCACGGGCCCAGAGCATCAGCTGCACCCACTGCCCACGGCCGGAGTAAATCCTGGGTACCACAAACACCACCGCAGTGTCCCCTCAAGCCAGCTCCCAGGGGAGACTTGAGGGCCGGTTCCCAGGGGTTGGCACATCCCCTTCACCTCTCCCCTGCCTTCAGGGGGCAGCAGGCAGGGCCTGACCAGGCAGAGCCTGACAGCACCCACCCACCTGCCCTGTGGGACGTACCTCCTTCTGCTTCTTGATGATGTGAGAAAGCTCAGTGTAGGGGATGCGGGGGTTCAGCTCGCACTCCATCAGGGTCGCCCCCTCGTAGTCCTTGATGTAGCCCAGGTAGCGGCTCTTGGGGACCTTGATGTCCTTGGAAAAGCCCTAGAAGGGAAAGGAACCAGTGAAGGGGACTGATGGGCCAGGAGGGCCGAGGGGAGGTGCCCTGGGGAAGGAGCCCACCTGCTTCTTGAAGTAGCCGATGGCATACTCGTCCGCATAGGTGAGGAAGTAGAGGATGTTGTGCTTGATGTGATACTCCTTCAGGTGGTTCATCAGGTGTGTCCCATAGCCCTGGGAGAGCCGCCATGAGACAGGGACCCTCCCCAAGCCCCCCGACAGCCCAAGGCAGACGGGATGTACGGCCTTCTCCCAACCACAGTCTCAGGCAGCTGGGAGATTCCCCAGAGCAATTGCTGCTGCTTGGGGCTGGCCAGCACTGAGCGGGTCTGGCTACCCCAGAGGCTGGGACACTCCTGGGCTCTACCAGCTACAGCGAGACCATCCTGCCCCTCACGGCCCCCCACCCACCACCAGCTGCTGGGGATGCTCGTGCCATGCCCACCACGTGCCTCCCCGCTCTCACCTTCACTTGCTCATTGGACGTGACAGCGCAGAAGACAATCTCCGTGAAGCCCTGGGTGGGGAACATGCGGAAGCAGATCCCCCCGATCACTCGGCCGTCCTTGATCAGCGCCAGGGTCTTGTGCTTCCTGCGGGCAGCAAGGCTGAGGGTGAGAGGGGAGCCCCATGCGCCAGTCCCCCCCCATGCTCCCCAAGCCACGCACGGGTCGAAGACAAGGCGGGTGATGTACTCCTTGGGCATGCGGGGCAGCTGGTGTGAGAAGACGTTCTGCAAGCCCACCAGCCACATCAGGATCTTCTTGTTGGACTTCTGCGAGAGCGAGTTGCCGATGACATGGAACTCGATGATGCCGCGGCGCTCCTCCAGCCGAGCCGTCTCATCCCGCGCCGCGTTTGCTGACAGCAGGCTGGTCTGGGGGTGTGGGGGGTTTCAGTGGCCCCAGCACACCCCACACAGGGGGAAGCCCAGCTGGGCAAGCAGCTCTGCAGGCCCCGGAGAGCACCCGGTGCTGCCTCAGTGCCCCTGACCCCGTACCTCGGGGCCAAGCATGGCAGCAGGGTCTGTGATGGTCAGCATGACCTCATTCACCAGCTCCATGGGGATGTCTCCCATGACGCGGATCCGCTTGGCGTCCTCCAGCGTCAGGCTCTCGGGCAGCTTCCGCTTCTCCCCTGGGGAGTGGAGCAAAGCGGCACATCCAGCACTGGGAGGGACCACAGAAGGCCCCGGCTCCCCCCGGCCCTACCTGGCAGGGGCTCTGGGGTGCTGGTGTCCATGCTCGCTGAAGAGCTGCTGTTGCTGAGCTTCTTGCTGAAGAGCGGAGTGCTGGGCACGGCGACGGTGCTGACCGCGGCTGGAAGAGACCAACAATGCCCGTGACTGCCAGAAAGCGGCTTGTCACGCTGCAGCAGGCCAGCCACTGGCCACACCTTGGTCCTTTAGTCTACAGCCCCCGAGCTGGGGGGCTGCTCCCCAAGATACCTGGGCGAGACACCAGCTGGGCCCCCTCCGCGGCAGGCATGGTGAAATCAGCCTCCCAGATTGGCGAGTTCTCGCCATAGATCTCCTCCTCCAGCATGGACAGGAACCTGGCAGGGAGCGGCACGTCAGCCACGCTCAGTGTGCGACAGCCCCCCCAGCTGCACAGCAGCCATCCCTGCATTGGGCACCCACTTGGGGAAGTGGGTGAGAATCAGTGTCCGCTTCTCTGGCACCAGCTTGTCCTTCTCCACCCGGAACTTCTCCAGCAGCTGCCGGCGGGTGACCGTGAAGATGGACTTCAGGAGGCTGCGCCCGAAGACGTGGGTGGTCTCATAGCGGGGAAGGCTGTCGCAGCTCTGTGGCACGTGGCAGTAGCACAGCCACCTAGGAGACAGTGACAGGGCTGAGACCAGCAGCCCCAGAGCACCCACATCCCTCCTGGGACAGGGACAAGGAGAGCTGGAGAGAGGCACAGATCCCAGGAGTGGGGGGTCAGCCCCTCGCAGGGATGTCTGGAGCAGGCAGACGCCCAGGCTGGCTGGCTCAGACCCCGCTCCTGCCCTCACCTCGTGTAGTTGACCTTGTAGGTGGCCACATCGTCATTCTGCGAGCGCTGCCGGAACTGGGACGGTGTCTCCAGCTTCCAGTAGTTGAGGCAGAGCAGGAACATCTTGGAGAGCTCATACATAGTTTGCCGCTCCTTGGGTGGCAAGTGGCTGAACTTGTACTGGACGAAGTTCAGGACGCCCTGAGGAGAGAATGGGGCAGTGGAGGGGTGCCGCGTGCTGTAAACCCTTCAGTGCTGCCCTCCTGAAGAGGGAGCGGACCGTGCGAGAGCAGCCAAACATAGGACAAGTCCTCCGTGCAAGACGTGAGCCTGACAGCAGCCTCACCTGCTCAATGTTCGGTTTCTCAAAGGGGGGGCTCCCCAGGGACCCCTCGACCACTGGCTGGCTCATCTGCAGGATACACTTCCGCAGCAGCTGCGAAGACACCATCGGACACAGTTACTGGCATCCCAAGAGGTGGGCACCCGATGAGCGGTGAGATGGCAGAACCTGCTGCGGGGCTGCACCGATCTACACAGCCAGGAAGGGGCCAGGGTCCACCTCTGGAAACCTGGAAACCTCCCTCCCTGGAAAACTCGGGAGTGGGAGGGTCAGTGTTTCAGGTCTCTGGCTGGGCTGGTGGGACAGCTCACAGCCAGACCACAGTGCCCAGCAGAGCAGGCAGAGGACAGGCAGGGGGACAGCAGGCTCAGCCCCTCGGCAAGGCTGAGGGACCCCTGTGCCATGAGACGTGCCCAGTCCCAGACGCACCTTGAAGAGGTAGAAATACACCTGCTTGGTGTCCGTGTCCTCCTCCTTGTGCACTGACATGAAGAGGTTTTCCACGTCCACCACCATGCCCAGCAGCCGGTTGATCTCCTCCTCTGAGACGTTCTCCAGGTGGGACACATGGTCCGCTGCGGCAGAAATCTGCAGTGAGAATGGGGGGCAGCGCCGCTCCCCCTCCCCGGGGGGGTCCCAGGCGCCCCACAGGGGGTTACCCAGCGCATGGCTGCAGCTCCGGCAGGGCTCACTCAGGTTGGTCACCGGCTGCTGCAGGTCCATGCGGGGGGCGGTGGGAGGGTTGGGGTTCTTCCAGCCGTTGCACTTGCAGGCATCATTGGCCTGGGACAAGGGACAGGAGACGCAATCACGCAACGGCCCCGTGCCAAGGCTGCGCCTTCTCCAGTCAAACAGCTCCCCCCACCAACAAAGCCCCCTCCACCTGTCCCACCCACTCCAGCACCCAGCTCTCCTCAGCACCCACCCTGCATGACCCAGCGCTCTCCAACACGTCTCCTGTGCGCAGCCCCAGGATCCTGCAGCCCCCGCCCATGGATGTCTTTGCATCTGCCTCACACAGCTCAGCACCCTCCTGCTGCACCCCCCGCCCCACTCAGCACCCTCCTCTTGCACCCCCCGCCCTCACACATCCCTGCACCCACTCTCCAGCACCCCCCGCCCATGCACGTCCGTGCACCCTCCCTCCTGCACCCCCCGCCCGTGCCCGGCGCGGCCCCCCCCGCCAGCCCACCTTGCAGGCCGAGAAGACCCCCAGCTTCTCCAGCTTCTTGCCGCGGGGGAACCCCCGCACCTGCGCCTTGCGCTGACTCGCCCGTTGCTGCTGGCTCAGCCCGGGCCGAGCCGGGTCACTGGACCCCGCTCCGCCTCCCGCCGCCGTCCCGCTCCCCGCCGCCGCCACCGCCGCCGCCCCCGGGCCCGGCGGGGGCCGCCCGGGCTGCGCGGCCTCCGGCTCCGCCATGCCGGGCCCGGCGTGCGCTCCGCGCTCACTGCGCCTGCGCGCCGGGCACGCCGGGATCGGTAGTCCGTTGCGGTGGGGGGGTGGTGCGGATCCGGTGTTCCCGGGGCCGGTTCACGTCGCCCGCAGCTCCGGACGGCACCGGAGCGGAGCTCCCGCCCGGGGCCGCGGACAGCGTGAATCGGCCAAGGATGGTCGAGGTCGGGGCCCGACGGCGACCAACCACCCCGAGAGACGCTTCCGGGAAGGTACCGGCGGTGCGGGGCCATCGCGGTCCCGAGAAAACCCCCTCCAGTAACCGGAACCGTGCCCGGTTCGGCGGGACTCAGTCCCGCAGCCTCCGCCACATACGGGGTGCGGCCACGCCCCGCTGCCAGCGGTGGGGCGAAGCCCCGCCCCAAAACCCGCGCCCCGCCTCCTCGCGCAGCCGCTGGGGGCGTGGTCACACCGCCGGGCCACGCCTCCTTCACCCAATATGGGGTGTGACCCCGCCCCATCCACCGCCCGTTTCCGCCTCCGAGGTCTATCTGTAGGAATCGGGTCCGCCCCCGCTGCCCATATGTGGGAGGCCCCGCCCATTCGTCCCCCCCCGCACCCGGAGGGGCGTGGCTTGGCGGGCGGCCGGGCGGGGAAGGAGCGGGCAGCGCCTGGAAGGTGCCAGCAACGGCGGGGGCGGGCGGGCGCGGTGCGGGGCACCTGGCGCTGTACGGGGGATACCGGCACGGTGTGGGAGATGCTGGCGCGGGGCGGGCACCATACGGAGTGTCCCAGCACCGTCCCGAGGATGGGGGTCAGGTGCCCAAGGCTGCCTGGGGCGATGCTCAGGCGCCCCCGGGGATGCTGAGCGCCGGGCGTGTGCTGGAGCCCCTCAGACAACCCCCTCCGCCAAGGCAGGGCCAGGCTCAGGTGCCAGGGACGTGCCCTGTGCCAGCACAGCCCGGCTCCCCGGGCCGCCATCCCACTGCGTGGGCACAGCCAGGAGCCAGGTGAGATCAGCAAACAGCAGCCGCACAAATAAAAGTCAGGAATATTTATTACATATCAAAAAACCTACACGTTCTGGGCAGGGACCTCCCCACCAGGCTGTCACGCAGCCCTCGGCCAGGTCCTGCTCTGCGGCCAGCAGCTGCCCGGCAGCCAGGCTCAGCCCAGCCTGTGCCGGACCCCCTCATGCCTTGGCCCGCTCGGCTCCATCGTCGGGAGTGGCCGACGGCTGCGCCACCGCTGGCCCCATCTGGATGGGCACGTTCCTCTCTGGGACAGCCGGCAGGGCCAGCCTGGGGGCCTCGATGCGGAGCTGCCCCTCCTTGGACAGGGAGCATGTCAGCGCCTCGGCGTCCACCTCCTCAGGCACATCCCACTCCCGCTTCAGCACCTCGTACTTGTAGGAGAAGGAGCCCTTCTCGTCCGTGCTCTGCGTCTCCTTCTGCCCCACCAGCACCACCTTCCTGCCCACCACCTTCACCGACAGCTGCTCGGGCGCAAAGTCCTTCACATCCTGGCAGACAGAGAAGCCCTCCCCGGAGCCCTGGGTCAGGGCTGCGCTTGTGCTCGGGGCTCGATCTGCGGCGATGCCGATCCGGCTGGGGCTGCTCCCGCTGCTCAGGAACTGCTCGAAGCTGCTCATGAACTCCCGTGCTCTCTCCATCTCCAGCCGCAGCTCTCGCTCCAGCTCGGCAAAGAGGGTGCCTGGATGTGGCCAGAGGGTGCGGATGGGTCCCAGCCATGGGAACAGCGAGCTGGACGCGGGTGGCATGAAGTGCAGGCGGCAAAGCATCTCTGCTCCTGGTGTGTGCTCCTGGTGCGTGCTGCGGCTCGGCTCTGCACAGGGGCTGGAGCAGTGCTGGGCTGGTGCCGGGGAGCAGCAGGTTTTATCCCCCCCTGCACAGGGGTGTGCCCCTTCCAGAACGCTCTCTCCCCACACACCCTCCTGGAGCCATCGCCTATTTTTGAGAGGCTGATTATTCGCCAGCCAAAATAGCAGTGCCTGCTTCTGGGGCCGAGTCACACGCCGCAAATAGGGAGCTGCAGTCAGTGCTGGGAGCTCGGGTTTCTGCAGAGCCACCGTGATGCAGCAGCACCCGCGGGGCCGGCTGAGGGGGCCAGCAAAGTCCTTCCCATGGCCCCCGCACTGGGGTCTCAGTGGAGCAGGGGTTATGTGTGCCAGGAGTGCAGGGATGGTCCCACCCCTAAAGTAACGCGTTCCTATGTCACCCGCTACCAGGCACCTCTCGCACTTTCTAGGCCCCCCCATCCCTGGGGGCCACCAGCCGTCCTGTCCCGGCCGCTCAGCACTCTGCCTGGGGAGCAGTCCTTGGGCTTCTGATCTCTCCCGGGGGTCCCCAACCCCCAGGCAGTTGAAGGTCCTGCAAATGAGGCGGGGGGCAGATGGGGGGGGAACGGGCCACAGGCGAGGGGGGAGAAGGCAGTGGGGAACCCAGCCCTTCTCCCTTCCTGGGAAAGTAGAAAGGCCAAGGATTTTTGGCAGGGGTGGCCCAGGCGTCCCGTTCGGAGGCTGAGGTGATGCTGCTAATTATAAGCCAGGAGAGCAGAACTGCAAGACTAAGGGCGAAGGTATGTGGGGCACGACGTAAGAGGTGCCTCACCTCATGGATGAGTAATAAGAATGAGCTGGAACGGGCTGGAAAGAGCGGAGCTCTTCTCCGGAGCGTGACGTAAGGTGCAGGATGAGGCCACACCTCCCGGGAAGGGGAATAAAAGCCGCGGGCGGCAGCACCGAGGCAGAACGCTCCCAGCCCAAGAGCCAAGAGCAGCAGCAGCAGCAGCAGCACCAGCACCAGCAGCAGCACCAGCAGCAGCACCAGCAGCGATGCTTTGCCGAACACACTTTGCACCCTTCGCCTCCAGCTCCCTGGCCACCCGGCTGGGCACAGTGAGGACCCTCTGGCCACAGGCAGAGACCATCTTCGCCGATCTGCAGCAGGAGATGGCGAGAGCTCGGGAGTTCATGAGCAGCTTCGAGCAGATCCTGAGCAGCCGTGGAGCCGCCGCCATGGAGCAAGCGCCCAGCACCAGCGCAGCCCCGACCCAGGGCTCCGGGGAGGGCTTCTCCGTCTGCCAGGACGTGAAGAACTTTGCGCCCGAGCAGCTGTCGGTGAAGGTGGTGGGCAGGAAGGTGGTGCTGGTGGGGCAGAAGGAGACGCAGAGCACGGACGAGAAGGGCTCCTTCTCCTACAAGTACGAGGTGCTGAAGCGGGAGTGGGATGTGCCTGAGGAGGTGGACGCCGAGGCGCTGACATGCTCCCTGTCCAAGGAGGGGCAGCTCCGCATCGAGGCCCCCAGGCTGGCCCTGCCGGCTGTCCCAGAGAGGAACGTGCCCATCCAGGTCTGCCCCGCAGCCCCACAGCCCGGACCAGCCCCCAAGGATGGAGCCACCAGCAAAGCCCAGATCTAACGGGAGGGAACTGATGGCCCGCGGCAGGACCAGAGCAGACAGCAGCAAGTCTCGGGTTTTAGCCCAGCCAAGCTGCATCAGCAATGATGTCATTTTTTTTGCTATACTGGAATGTTTTTGTATCCAATAAAAATCCTTTTGCAAAGAACCTCTTTGTGTTCTCTGGGCGTTGATTGAGGGGGAAGGCTGGGCCCTGCTCTCAACCAGAGGAGGGGATGCTCAGGGAGGGGAAAAGCTCTCTTGGTGCCTCAGGGTATCACAAAATGGGATGGGAGGGAAATAGGATGGCATCACAGAGGGAGGGGAGGGGTCTGGGAGCAGGGTGGTTCTCAGGGTGGGGGGAGGCAGGAAGGTCCCAAGCAGAGAGGGGCAGCCCCACTCACCAGTACCAGAGCAGAGGCAGCTCTCCCAGGGAACAGGCAGGCTGCCTTCACTCCCTCCTCATCCTCCTGCCAGCATCTGCCCCAGCTCCACAGCCCCTCACTCACCCCCAGGCTGATGCCACTGAATGGGCAGAAAACGGTGCCAGACAGCTCAGCTGGGCATAGGGTGCCCCAGTTGTAGCCCCTCTTTCTCCTCACACAGCTTGGAAATGGGCTGCTGGAGCCCCTCCAAGGTCCCAGCTGCAGCAGGGTGAAGCCCATCTCCTGGCATCGTGTAACCACCACACACAGCCGCACTCGGGACCAGGCAGGCAGCAGGTATTCAGACTGCCACGCCTGTTTGTGCCAACGCTGCTCCGAGCTCAGAGAGCCCTTCCCCGCATTGGCACCACTGCTCACCCTGCAGCAGGGCCAGGGACACCGGGCCCAGCAGGACAGCTCGGGCACCAAGACACCCCATAGGGCATCACACCTCCGTGTGATGATGATCCCCAGGCCTGGGAGGAGCAAGAAACGAAGCCTTGTCAGCCAGGAACCAAGTGAGAGAAGCCAGCAGATGGCAACAGCACCTCACCTTGTGTCCACAAGATGGCCAGAAGCTCTTCTCCAACAGGTCCATCACTTGCTGCCTGGGGAAACCAGCAGCACCAGTCCAAACCACACTGGAAGCAATGAGGCCTTAGAGGTCCTGAGCTCCTCTGACGACAAGCTGCCAGGTGCCCACAAGCAGCACCCACGGCCCCGCAGGCAGCCAGGTCACTGACACCCCTCCTGCTTCCAGGATTTTAAGGAAAACCAGCACGAGGGAAAGGCACCAAGACCCTGGATGGAGGCTGAAGCCCGCAGGAGCCAAGTCTGTTCACAGAGAACTTTATTTACAGCCACCCAGCAGTGTTCAGAGCCCCAATGGCACTGAGGGCGGGCCCAGCACAGGGATGTCACACTGTCAGCCAGAGCTGAGCCTCTTGCAGAGCTCCAGCTGTGGCCGAGGAGAGGCAACGGGTTCCACCACCAGCACTCCATCATCTTCCAGCTCTCCCCAGGGTCCTGGCCCAGCAGCACACATGGTAGCAGTAGAGCTGCAAGGGGATGCTCTGCTTTCCATATCAAGCCCAGCTCTCACCCAAGACAGAGGGGCCCAGGTCCTTCCCTGCCCTGGGAAGGGCACATGACCCTGGGGAGGAGTCTGTGTTGAACACACCCCGAGGGGCCGAGCACATCAGGGCCTGCAGCACAACTGTTACTGTCTGTTTCGCTCCCCTCCTGCTCTGAGCTGAGTAAGAAACATGAACAGGGTTGATTAGGATAGGTTTATAAAAATCTGTTTTTAATCACACAAAACTGAAGTTTGTGATGAAGACTAAGTTGACAGTTCCTCTGAAATACCAGGATGTGTAAGACACTGCGTTAGGCACTAGGCAGCAGCCAACATCAGTGACAGTCTGGCAACAGAAACCGTTTTAATACCTCCCTTCACACGCTGTAGAATTACAGGTTTTGCAATACATATTGTTCCCACCAACATGTTATCCGAGGTGTCCCCCACCCCACCTCTGTACATCAGTAAACCATGGGTACTCACACCGGAGCAGGGTTAACAACATTAGTGGCATCACAACCATCAAAAAAAGGACAATTTTCTATACAAGATTTTTTCCAAAAGTTGCCACAGGATTAGTGCATTACGACAGAACCGGAGATAGAAAAAAAAGGGAGTTGGCATGCTGGAGTCCAACACAAAGAAAGACAACAGGCAGCTCGTTGTATGTTCTATATTGACAAGATACTGATTGGTTACATGAAGAAACGTACAATACAAAATACAGAAGAAACCAGTTTTGCTTCCCTCTGCCCCACCCCAGAATACTCGTAACTGATTTGGTCAATACATGGCTGAAGAGCCAGAGTTTGTCACTATAATGCTACAGTTTAGTGGTTCTCGGCAGGTCGTGGGGTATCGGCCGGGGCCGGTACGCACGGGCCGGTTCAGACAGGGGGTCTAGACTTGAGATCCCTTTGTTTCCAACAGTGAACTACAGAACTGTGGGACCGGGGTGCTGCCGGCCTGGCCCAGGGCAGGGGTGAGCTGGCTGGGCAGACACCAGGTCACGCATCCACCACCACCAGAGAGGGAAGAGCAGAAGTTCATATATTAAAAAAGTGACTTAAGACTTAGAATTGAATTAGTATTTGTACAGAGAGGTGCAGGTGGAAGAACTCCCTCCAGCCTATGATCAGAAAGGGATGGAGAAATCACAGCGGCCACCGGCAGCAGCCACTCTACGGTAAGTGCGATTGTTAGCGTGGGTTCCAGTCATGTCGTCCAAGGGCTCCGGCAGTGGGACCAGCTGCTCAGTTGCTGCAGCACTGGCTCCTGCTGGGCTGGCTGCTCTCCTGAAGGTCCACCACCCGATTCCGGCCAGGGCCACCCGGAGCATTCTGGGGTTCATTTTTTGGCAGTTTCTTGGCTAGAGAGAAACAAGACATTAGTGGTTTCCTTTACAGAGACCAACCTCTCTCACCAGTTTGGGACTGGACACTGTGAGCAGCACGAGTACAGCCAACAAACCCGCTCCTTGTCCTGGCTTCATCAGCCCTGCTCCTTCCTTACTCACCACCCAGACACCAGCAGAGGGAACAGGCTTTGCAAGGCAAAGGCTGCAGACTCTCTGGGAGCAACTATTCAGACACACAGCAAACTGGTACCCGCTTCAGGAAGTGCGCCCAGACCCCAGCCGACACAGAAGCCCCCGTGGTTTCCATCAGGCTGTGCGGCCGGTGCTCAGAGCCACCGCAGCCATCCTGCACATAAGCTGTTACCTATTGCCATGAAGATTTCGTTCACATTCATCGCTGTCTTGGCCGACGTCTCCATGAACAGCAAGCTGTTGTCATCTGCGTATGTTTGTGCATCCTACAAACAATCACACTGGAGTGGTGAAGCTGTCCTGCCACGAGTCTGTGTGCCAACTGCCACACAGCTGCCTTCACACACTTCACTCGTGGCAAACTAAACACTGAGGAAATGCTCTGTCCCATCCCAGGCCCGACCTTCCCACCCCCATCCCCTGACCCTGCCCGGCAGGACCACTCAGGGACAGGCACCACAGACTGTCCATGAGCCCGGTGCAGAGACAGCCTGTCCCGAGCAGCATAAGAGTGTGTGCTGTGGTGAGCTGGAGAGTAACCCACTGTAACTGTGCCACAGCAATCCTGTGCCTCGGAGCTCTGCCTTAGGCAAGGTGAGAGCTGGAAGAGCAGACAACAAGCTGGAAGCAGTTCTTCACGTGTCCTGTATCTAAAAGACGCTCGTTCACACTCTGCTGCAGACAGCCCCAGGGCACCAGCACACTAAAGAGAGCAGCCTGTGCTCTGAGGGCCTTATTCTCCACAATCCTTACCAACCAGAGCTGCAAGGGCTGTGGAAGGAGTCCAGGGAAAGGCTGCAGTTCCCTTTGAGCAGCACCACGGGGTCCTCCACAGCATAAACCTTGACTTGCCCCCGCTCAAAGCATTTTGCACATAGACACCATCTCCCCCACTTAGGCAAAAAGCCGCTTTCCTAACTTGCTCAGGTAACAGCTGGGCTGACCCCTGCTCACCTGGAAGTCCACAGCTCTCTTGGTAGCAAGGTCTGCCTTGTTTCCTGCTAGTGCAATTACAATATTGGGGCTGGCCTGTCTCTGCAGCTCTTTCACCCAGTTCTTGGCTCGTACAAATGTGTCCTGGAAGCAAACAAGAGGCAGCAGTCAGGAAGGGCAGCCCCTACCCTGCAGGGAAGATACAACTAGGACAAGCCCTTCCTGTAAGCAGCATTCTGTCTCTACAGCAGGATCCTTTATCAGCTCAGACAGCCTTGCTCAGAGCCGAGGATGGGGCCACCGGCTGTTGAAGAGACCCAGCACCCGCCAGCTGCACCCTCGGGGACTCTGAACCCGGCTCTCTCCCAGGGAACTCACAGGCCTCAGCTGTGGGCAGAGCGACCTCCCCCACCCAGTGCTCACTGTGTTGGTGATGTCGTAGACGACGATGGCCGCCTGAGCTCCTCGGTAGTACATGGGGGCCAGGCTGTGGTACCGCTCCTGCCCCGCTGTGTCCCAGATCTCAAACTTCACCGTCGTGTCATCCAGGCAGACTGTCTGTGTGAGGAAGGCAGCTGGAAGAGAAGGCACATATCTGCCTTACCTCTGGCCGAGAGCAGCCCTGCATTGCCCGTATTGGCTCTGGAGAGCACCAGTCGGCCCAGTTACTCTGCGCTCCCCAACTTGCTAACTGGTTATTTTCTTGTCTCAGCAGGTATCACACATGCGTTATAACTCGGATAAAAGCACCCTTGGATACAGACTGTGGCAGAGCAGCACAACACCCACATGGCCCTCACAGCAGAGTGTTAAGCCCTGCCTGCCCACGAGCAATCCTTACACCTACATGTACTCCACAGTTACTATGGGAGGTGCCAAGTCTCTTAGCACAAGCCTCCTAGTGCTGCTGCCCAGAGATCTGGGTGCCGACCGATCTTTGGTTGGTGACACTGGGCTAATGATTTCAAGCTACAGAGCTGCTAGTGCTGAGAGCTGTGGAAGCAGTGAACATGGTCAGGCTAGAAACAGCCCCCAAGACCCAGTCCATGGTCTGAGCAGCTAACTATGGGCTATAAACTGAGCTGAGGGCCTCGGTTCTAACTAGAAGCAGGAATTCAAGCGCTGGAAGTGAAGACGCCTCAGAGGCAGAGCGCACGGTTGCCATAGCAGTACTCATGGCTGCGCTGATCTTCACACCAACAAACACGTTGTACAGCAGGAGTTGAAGCGTTACCTGCTTCACTGCTCATAGCAAAAACCCCAGAGCAGCCCAAACCAGGCCCTGTTTACCACTGATTCCCAGGGCTGCACTGGGGAGCCCAGCATCTTCTGGCTGCAGGTGTGTGGGGCCAGCACTCACCTCCGATCGTGCTCTCCTGGTACTCGTGGAACTGCCCCTTCACGAAGCGCAGAACCAGGCTGGACTTCCCCACTGCCGACTCTCCCAAGAGAACAAGTTTAAACTGGCAGATTTTGTTTCCAGCAGCTGGTCCGTTCGGTCGAGCAGCTCCACCTCGACCTGCCATTGTGGCCGAAGCACAGGAGTGCCAGGAGTTAGGGATGCTGCGGGTTCCTCACTGGGATCCACCTGGAGGCAGGTTGCAACTGGAAGAGGAGGTCAGAGTCAGTGACACACTCATGGACCAGCTGTACCAGTTCTCGGGGTGGGTCTGACCTGCAGCCACCATCAGCACTGGCAGCTGGAAGGTTATCAGCTGCACCACAGCATGGCTGAGCAGTTTCTGCCTGTCAGCAGCTCCTTCAGCAGGATCTTAAGGTGCCTGAGCCTCCTTGGAGAAGGGGTATTGGTGACACCAGCTTCCCTCACCACCAGTGGGTCCTGCAGCACTTCCACTCTGTGTGGATGTCACACATCCCTTGCTGGGGTGAGGCAACAACAGCAGCACACCCCAATGGGTGTCATTAGAGCTTCATCTGTTAGAGCAATAATGACTCGGTTCATGGAGGTAACTGAGGTTGACCTTTAGCTCCTTCCTCCACTCCGAGTTCATGAGGTGGAAACTTCAGCCTACCAACACCAGACAGATCCTTGAGTGCATCACGTAAGTGGCTCTGTGGGTCAGTCCTTTGGATCACAAGGCATTCAACAAAGGGAGTTCAGTGTTCGTTTAGAGGCACTCGCAGCAAGCCCATGCAACAAGCAGCGTGACCATGGCATCTTCAAGCAGCCCTGAAGCAGCCCTGGTCGGCAACCCCCACAGCAAGGGAGCCCACCACCTCATTTCAGGTCACTGGGCTACCAGCCACTTTCTTCATGGGAAGACTGTTCAAACCCAGCTGTGTTGAGCAGCATCACCCATCACCCATCACCAGAGCCACCCTGCACCTCCCAGCACCACATCAGCACCAAGCCATCACAAGAACAGCGAGATGAGATGGTTCACGTCCATCATCAACCACACGTGAAGTCTCACCTTCCCAACCAGAGAGCTCAACTGCACGCAGCAGGAGCGCAGTCTGTACTTCCGAGGATCTGCACAGTTAGATTCCAGCTCACCACAGCTCCCGTTGTCAACGAGAAATGCTCCAGCTCATGGCACCTGTTCTGTGCCACCACCTTCCCTTCAGCTCCTACCACCAAACATCTCACAGAGAGACAACTGCAAACAAAGTCCTGCAAAAGCCAATTTCTCCCTGCTCCAAGTGCATCCCCAGAGAAACTCCGGGCACACTCCAAGCACATCCAGCATCTACCCAGCAAACACCAGACTCGCATGGAAGAGAGGCTTAAGGCAAAGTGAAACAGGTCTGAACTGGAGTGCTGTGTCCTGTGAGCTCAGGCCACCTCACCAGAGGAGTTTCAAATCCCTGCGTCCCAGAGCAAAGCCTGACCCGCTGTGAGGCTACTGCAACCACCTCTCGAGTTGAGAGAGCCCTGAAAGAGGACGAGCACTGGGTTGGCAGGATGAGAAACCTTGGGAGGAATCAAATTAGCAACTTGGCTGGTGGAGAGCAGGGAAGCGGCATTTGGCAGCTCTGGCCAGGAGCAGCTGGTTACCACCATGTTTGAGACGCTCAGCAGAGCGCCATAGCTTTACCAGCCAGAAAAAACCTCCACCTTCTAGAGTCTCTCCTCTAACCAGTTTGCAAGGGAACAGCTTTTGCTTGCTTAACCTTGCGCCACTTACCAGGGCAGGCTATCAGCAGCGCGTCAGCCCCGTCGCTGTTTCAGACTAACATTAAATGGCACGTGAATCACATCCGTGCCGAGCTGTGACCTCCTGAAACGTGATAGGGGTGATTCCCAGAGCAAGACAAGGAAACAAGCCTGTTGACATCCTCGAGTCTTAGCGTGACCTATATTCCACAGATCTCAATTCTTTTTGCCATCTGGATGTGCTACATGAACACAAACAGAATTAAGCACATCTGTACATCCAGCTCATCACGGGGAGCCACCGAGCAGGGCCAGCAGCTACAGCCTGCAACTGCTTTAACTGAGGGGAACCTGATCAGCTTCTGAAGGTGGTTGGAAGTTGGGCTGCAGGGTTACATGACTCTGTGTCCACCTGAAGCTGCCAGATCTTTAGGGTGTTTGGGTGGGATTTGAGCAGTTCAGGCCCTAACTGGTCACTAAGGGTCTCAGGCTAAGAACATAGATGAGATCAGGACAACCAGCTTAGCCCTTCCACTGACATTCACAGTGAGACCAAGTAACTGATCCCCAAAGCTGTGGACACAGACCTCTCCATTGCAGGAGGATCAGTTTGGCACTTTTTGCTGCTGCCGATGTCTTTGGGGATTCCCATCAAACAGGACCGCACGCTGCAAAGTGCAGGAGTAACAGCCCACACCAACCGGTGAACACTGGTCTGAGAACCAGGGCCTGCTCCACGCTGACACGCAGGGAGGCTGCTCATCCCCTCTTCCCCCAGGGAGGATCCCAAGAGAACACCAGAGCCACAGGTCAGTCGGACCAAAACAACAACAGCGGCACTGCACAGACATGCGAAAGCAGCTGAAGCTGCCATATGAATTCCAGAGTCAAGGCCGTGAGGAGGAAGGGTAGACAGGGCACTCAATCGACAGGAACAAGTATGAATTCTCCTACCAGCTTCTTGTACCTAGTGAAACTCAGCAGCGTGTCATGTCACCAGACCCATCGAAAGGGACGTGCTGGTTTGTCTGCTGCCCTGCCTGGCACCTGCTCACCGAAGCACATGCAGGGGCTGTGCCACGCAGGAAAAAGCACCAGGTTTTACTGTGAGCTCCTGAACAAGCTCTCGTTTGCTTTGAGAACAAAGCCAAGTCTCAATGCCTCATGCTGTCCAGCACCGAAGAACTCCAGGTCTGCCACTCCAGAGGTTTACACTCCTCTCCACACCTCACCAGTTCCCCAGGATTTCTCATAGGGGCTTTGTCCACAACTGAGTTTGAGAATGCTAAAGGAGAAAGTGCTGCATCCCAGCCTGCTCCGGCATGAGGCGGCTCTCCAGAGCTGCTGGGCTGCTCTACAACAGCACAAGAGCTCCTTTCAAACGCACCAGCCCAGCACAAGAGCCCCAATCTCCACAGGGCAGTCACTCCCTCATCCCCACGTTATCCCCTGCAGCAGACAATGCTTCACACGACTTCCTACTGCAGGGAAGCTGCTAGTTCAAGGTGTCAGAAGTGACAGAATCTGGTATTTTTGCCCTGTGGTCACCCAGTAGTGAGGACTGCTCTGAAAGCCAGCGATATTAGAAACCCAGTGCCGAAGAACCTGGTTACCCAAGAGGACCGCTCCTGCTCCCAGCTATGCAAGAAGCCATTTCACTGCGGGTTTGTTGGCTTAGAATCAAAATACTTGAGACAAAAGCCCCAGCGAAGTATTTATCTTGTTAAATAGCTGACAGCATTACATTAATTTCTTGGCAAAGCAAGTCCTGAAGTTACTGAGTGGTTTTGCTTCACCGAACTCCAAACGGGCAGCAAGCCACCACCAGCAGGAAGCTGCTGCTACCCATACTCCCCCCAGAACAGACAAGTCTGCTTCAGGACCCAGAGTCACAAGCAGGACCAGCAAGTGTGGGACCCACCAGCACCACACACAGACTCCAGTGGCCCAGATTAGCAGACCATGGAGCGTCAGCCCGATTTTCTACCACGTTAACATGGTTAATAAGGACAAACTTCAAGAGCTGGACTGCGGGAGGTGCCCACTGCAGGGGAAGGGGTAACGGAGCCAGCTCTGACCAGGATGAAGCAGGAAACAGGGCTGAAGCACCTCAGTCCCTCAGCCCCACAAAGTCTGATCAGTCTTAATACTTTCTGCAGACAATAGGCACTTCCCTCCACAAAGAGCACTCAATCTCTTGACTAGTAAGGCTATGATCTGGAGCACCAGTAACAGCTCTGAATTGGGGAACTAGTCATTGCTGTTATCAGAAGCTGTGTTACAGCCTTAGAATGGAGATTCTCAGACCTAAACCAGCTCCAACAGTGGCTCAGGACTCCTGTGGTTGTTGCAATACCACAAGTTGAAGTTATGACTCCTCTGCAGAGTCTCTTGCCCAAACCTCCCAAAGACTTGGGCATGCTCAGTTTAGAGGTGAATAGGATTTACATCAGCAGAAAGTTAAATTGCCTTTTTCTGGTGCCCACAGCCCTGATCCAGTGTGGCAGAATCCATCACGCCAGCTCCTCTTCACACCTTCGATACGCACATCTGTTCCCTGACACCTGCAGGGCCATGGCCTCCAGAGCAGCCCTGGCAGAGGCTGTTTTTCAAAGCAGCTGTTCCAAAACAATTCTGCCACTGGCGATCTCAAGGCCGCTACCCTGCAGCTACCGCTCAGCCCAGACAGACGCGACAGGATGGCTCAGCACGCAGACACCCCCCAGGTAGCCCAGGGCTGAGCCACTGCTCCACAACACGAGCCGAAGCCTGGTCTTACGAGGGCAACTGCCAAGCTCCGTGAAATGGAGCCACCTTCCTCTGGTCATCTGTAAAGCCAGATGAGCAAAGTCTTTAAGGCCAGACAAACCCAAAACAAGTCACCACGATGAAGGCCAAGTCTCTGCTCCTTCTCCGGGCCTCAGGCGTGAGGCTGACAGGCTGCGCTGCGCAAGTGGCCAAACTGAAGATGTGACCTGAGCAGCAGGGCTGGGCTTGGACATGCTCGTCTGAAGTTAGATCACCTCAGAACACACTGCTCAGCTTCGGCTAAACCTCATGTGCTAGATGTCACCTGCCAGAACCAGTCAGCTTCAAGACTGGTGGAAAAATGCTGAAGCCAGGAGCATGCTGCAAAGCTGACCCAGCTCTTTGGACAATAAGGTGAAGACCACAGCCTGCACTACCAAGAAGTGGTGCAGCACTTTGGTCAAAGGGAGTTGTGGAGCTCCCTCCAACCCTTCTCGAGCCCCTTTAACCCTGTACACTCCCTGCAGAAGAGTCTCCTCAGTTTAAGAGGTTGTCCTTCACCAGGAATTCTTGAAAACACCCCATGAGGCAAAGAGACGTGACACTGACTGATGCAACCTTGGAGCTACAGTTTTCTATACTGAGCGCACTGTTGGGTAGCAGCAACAGGAGATCTTGGCATGTTAGTCACACTGGCAGCACAAGGAAGTTCGGGGCGGGGGGGGGGCGTTAATTCTGCAGAACAGCATGACAAATGAATTGCCATTAAACTGCACTTGGTGTCCTGTGAGATCACCACAGCCAAAGAGAGTGACAGCAGGGCCAGGCCAGTGCTTCCGCCCGGTCCCCCTGCACCAGGAAAGCAAGGGGGCAACACCAGAGCTGACCTGCTACCCCAGAACCTAGTCCTGCCTCACAAGAGACAAGGCACAGGGAGGCTGGAGGAGTCTGGACCAACTACAAATGGAACAAAAGCATCGGGTTTGGAATTCTGCAGGCAAGGTTCTCCCAACCCCTGTTCTCACTGCAGGCCACTGCTCAGCACAGCCTCAGAGTACACAGCTTCACTTTGACCAGCACCCACCGCTCCGTGAGCAAGGCAGCAGGATTATTAACAATGGGAAGCAGAAAACTGCCATCTTCACTGCAAAAGAGTCAGTGACCTTCACAATATCTTTTCCAGACGGCACAAGGATCTCTTCCCTCCAGCAGCTCCTTATTTGGAGCTCTACCAAATAAAAGCAAACATGAAAACCAGCGTTTTCTTATCTGTTTACAGAGACCTGCTCCAGCAGCTCGTTCCCGTGCTCCAGGGGAGGAAGCGTCCTCCCAGGGCTGAGGAGAAGCTGTGCTCTTCCCCAACAATGCCACTTCCAGGCAGGTCCATTGTTCCCAGCCAGTGTCTGAAGCATTTTCATGGTGTTACTGCGATGACTTAACAGAACTTCCATAAGAGGACTTCAAACTTCATAGCCCCAGGGAAGAAAACAGCTGACTCCGCCATTTCTCCATTCTACCCCCTTTTGAGTGTGCTGACCGAAACACTTTGGGCTACACCCACTGCACCAGCAGCGTTCCCATTTCACTTCCTGTGACTGAAACTACTCGGTATTCCTTCCCCCTCCCTTTCCAGGGAGACACTGCGATTACCTTTCTGCTAAACACATTCAAAAGCTGATGACTAGCAGGGCCTGGAGCAACCCCAGAGCTGATCCCGCTTCAGAGGCCGCAGAGCTTTGCTGTGATGGAGATAATTCCACTTCTCATCACAAAGATGAGGTTCAGCCAAACACATAAAGCACAGACACGTTACTGGGGGTTTTGTTTCAGACACTGCCCAATCCATTAGTGGTTCTACTAGTAAAGCCAAGAGACCTGAACCCAACTCTGCTCACAGAAAACTAGACAGATGTTTTATTTTACTATATTCATACCTATACATGCCACCAGCCTTCCCCTCACTGCTCTCAGTAACATAAACCCTTCCTCAGGGGTCCCGCTTCACCTCACCTGGGTCACTCCCTCACCAGAAGGGCTATTGAGGGACCTGAGCTCCTGGTACTGCCTTAAAACAAACATCATCCCAACCCTGCTGTGGCACCCAAGAGGGACAGACTGCCCATAGAGGCAGAGCTCGGCTCTGAAAGCAGCAGTTGAAACTCCAGAGAAGCCCGAGAAGATTTCAGGGTACTAAAACTCAGTATAGCATCTCTTGTTCTTGCAGTCCACGTGGACTTGTGCTTCACCTGCTCTCCTCACTCCACATGTGTATTGAGACCATTAGGGTCTTGTAGCTGCCTACACACTGCACTGAACTCCTCACCCTTTTCAGTTACAGCTCTCTCGCCTTACTGCCCAGTTAAGCTGAAAACAACGTGAGAGACTTTTAGAGCCAAGGCAGTAAAGAACACTAATGGGATGTTCTAAGAAGTTCTCTCAGACAGCACATGCAGCCAAAAGGAATCAGAAGTATCTCTTTTTTTGGTTTCAGCCGAGAGCCACAGTCCTGCCTGCAGAGCAGGCTCAGGCAGCCTAACTCAGTGCAAAGCGGGATCAATGTCACGCTGTGAGCCAGGCAGCTCAGGTATGTGTTGACCCACCACACAAAAAGCTAAGAATAGTAGACGCAAGTTGTTCCACATAAGACTTAAAATAGTACCCCAGCATTCTCTTCCCTTCAATTGCCTGACACTCTTAGAAGTGGCCAAGGTCAGAACTCCGACAGCCCCATACAACAGCAACAAGCTACAGGTCAGCAGAGATGGGGTCAGCGCTGCATTTGGTCCTGCTGGCGGGCCAGATGGCAGCGAGAGTTGCTGTTGGCAGAGAGCAACCACAGCCATCACAGCTCCTCACAGCCCCCAGCCAGCCCCAGGAGCTTTAGCAGCACCATGAGCGTTACCAGGATCAATCTGAGCAGCTTTCACAGGGTTGAGCACCACAAACCCATCGCTCACACCAGCACTATCAGCCTTTGCAGGATCACAGACCAATCATGCTCCAGCCCAGGTCTCCTTCCACCCCAGTGTCAGCACCGTCCTGCAGGCTCTGTGCCTCACGCAGGGGCCAGCAGCACCACATATTTGGCTTCACTAGCCCCTTGGGAGGCACAAGGGCTGTGATCATCAGCAGTCACAGCACAGAGCAGTCTCATTCTACTAGAACCTACTTTCAGCAGATAAAGTCACATCCTTCATCATTCACAACTTGGGAACCCAGCTGGGAGTTCAGACTTTTAGAATTTCTACTCCCACCTCAGCAGCTGACCAGGCACAGCAAAACATTAAAATACTTCTGTTCCTGCCGGTACCACCAGTACCTCCCTCAAATCCCATTTAACTCCCAAGCAGTCACCACTACAAGAGACAAAGATGTTGGGAAAGAGCAGCCAGGCAGCACCGGTGTACCCACAGCCGGCACCTGCACCCGCTGCCAAGCAACGAGCCCGAGGCTCCACGATAAAGCCGTGACGTTCTCTGAAGTTCGGTATCACCACCTCTGTCGTGCCCACCCTCCCGCCGGGCACCGCTCCCTTTGCCGGGCACAGCTCACACAAGGCCGGAGCCGCCGGTGCGCCACGGCCAGGACACCGGGGGAACAGGCTGGCTCCGGACTCGCCGAGGGGAGGCTTATTTCGGAGAGCACGCAGCCCCCGCCGCTCGCCCCACAGCCCAGCTCACACAACCCGGCAGCCTCGCCCCGCCCGGCTCTACCAAGCGCCCTACCGAGCCCCCACTCTGCTCCCACCGCTGGGCCTCGGAGCAGCGGCGCCCGGCCGGGCTCTCGGGAATCGACTCTGCAGCGCGCCGGCCCGGCACCGCCCCGAGCAGGGCTCAGTACCGCAGCCCGCCCGGAGCCCTCGCGGGCCGCGGTGCGAGACAAGCGGCCCCAGCCGCACTCACCGCTCAGAGCGCCGCTCCCCGCCGCCACCGGTGAGTCTCGCAGGGCCCGGCCCTCACTTCCGCCTTTACCCGTTCCACTTCCGGATCCGCCCACCCCTTCCGCTCCCAGCCCGCCGGCCACAGGCAGCGGAACCTGCCAATCAGCTTCGCCACGCCCCATTGGGGCTCCGCCCCTCGTGGCGCCCCGGCTCACGGGTGCCGGACGGCGTGACGTCATGGCTCCCGTGCCGCGGGGGGCGCTGGGAGTCGTAGTTCGGGAGGACCCGGGAACGGGAGTCCTGGGGCGGCGGGGCGGGGAGCGGCGGCTCCGGGTAGGGATCGCGGGATCCTCGGGCACAGACTCACCGGAGCCGGGGCTGGAAAAATAGAGCCTTTATTTCCCGTTGAGGCGGGGAAACGAGGGGGAAGGACATCCGCTACAGCCGCGGCGCCGGACGGGGGCAGCCGTGACCACCGGGGACCCCCGGGAGTCCGCCCCCGGAGACACACACACATAGCCCGAAGACCCCCCGCCGAGCCTCCGAACCGGCCCCGCGGGTCCCCGGAGGGCAGCGCTGCCCAGCCCCATCCCACGGCCCCGACCCCGGGCACGGGGCGGGTCCCGGGGGGCGCTGTCGGTCCTGGCCTGGCTGTAAAAAAGACCCCGTGGGCAAAGAGTACAAAACCGTATCAAAATCCCTGCCGGTGTCGGGCCGGGGCCAGCGCTGCACCCTGGCGGGGCGCCGCCGCTGCGCCCCGGCGGCAGCCCCAGCGGGGCTCGGGCTGGCGGAGGCGGAGCCGCTGACCGTGGCGAGGCCGGAGCCGGTGTCCGGGGCAGCGAGGAGGGCAGAGCGGGGCGGTGGGCGAGGATCGCCCGGGGCGAGGGCCGCCCCGCCGCCACCCCAGTGCCCGCGGGGTCAGTGGGAGCTGGTGGAGCTGGAGCGGGGCCACCCACCGGCCGAGCAGCCGGGGAAGGAGTGGGCGGAGCGGGGCGGCAGCGAGAGGGGCGGTGAGTCCGAGGGCTGGCGGGTGCCCGGGCCGGGGGTGTCCCTCCGCGGCGGGCACGGCCCCTCGGCGCCCACCCACGGGTGCGTGGCGGGGCTGGCGGCGGCGTGGGCCGAGCGGCTGCGAACTGGGCAGCGCTTGGCTCGGGGGCTGGCGGAGGGGGAGCTGTGGGAGCTGGGGGGAGCGGGCAGGGGCGAGGGGGGCACTGGGGCAGAAGGTAGCGAGGGCCGGGGGGGCGTCGAGGCGGCCGCGGGCAGGTGGCGGGGACAGGCGAGGGGCTGCAGTGTGCCCAGGTGGCCCTGGAGAAGCTCCATCATGCGCTGCAGCTCCCGGCTGAGGTGGGAGACCTCCTGGTTGAGGAGGTTGATCTGGAAAGGGAGAGTGGTGAGCACCGGTGGACGTCCCCAGCAGAGCGTCCTCAGAGCTTTCGGGGACACCCCCCTGTCCCCACCGCACCTCCTGGTTGAGCCTCCTGATGTTCTGCTTTATCTCCTCTGCTTCCATCGCCAGGGCCGGGCCGCCCACATCAGTCCCTGCCGGGGAAGACATGGCCGGTGGCAGAGGGCTCCCCTAGCCCCCGGCCCCACGGCCAGTGCCCTCAGCCATGCCCAGCAGCTGCCTGAGGTACCTGACATGGGGGAGTCCCTCGCCGCGCTCTGCAGCAGGGGGTCCATGTTGAAGCAGAAACTTTGTGACTCTGATGTCCCCCCGTTGTCTTCAATCCCATCCACAACTCTAGGGCGGGGAGAGGGTGAGGGCTGGCCCTTGTCAACCCCTCGCCCCTCTGCCGCCATTCCCAGTGGCCTCCGAGGCCCCTGGGCAGTCCAGCCGGCAGTGGGACGAGCCACCAGTGTGTCCCAGCCTTACCTGGGGCTAAGGTCTGGGGGGCCATAGGCGTGCAGGGAGGGGATGAGGAGCTGGGGTGGTCTCCTGCCCATGCCACCCTCCTGCTCCGGAAGCCGGGCGTCCCTCCGACACTGCGGAGAGGGGCTGCGGCCACGGCTGCAGCGGGCTGGGGAGCGGCAGTTGCGCCGCAGGGCTGAGATCTGGCACAGCTCATCGCCCAGGAGGCTGCTCAGGGAGCCGCGGCGCACCGGGCTGCTCAGTTGGGGCAGCAACAGCTTGCGGTGGGTGATGGCAGAGGGCGAGTGCTGGAAGACCTCGTCGGGTTCCTCCTCATCCTCCACGATGGAGGGAAGGGGCTTCTCTGGGGCGGCACCACTCTCTGGACGAGGCTGCTTGTGGGTGCAGGGAGGTCAGGGCTGGTCCCCGCACAAGTGCCAAGGCCTCCTCTGCCCCAACCTGCCCCTTGCCTGCCCCTGGCATGGCACAAACCTGCGGGGACTGTGACAGCCGTGGGGACCGAGAGTAGCGGCAGAGTCCCTGCGGAGAGAGCAGACAGCACCGGCTCAGCGTTTGCATCCTCCACCCCCAGTTTATTGATACCTCTCCTGGGTGATGAACAGGTTGGGTTGTGGTAGGACTATCTGGGATCTAGAGAGTGAGCTCCTGCCCCACCTCTGCAGGGCCCGGGAGCAGTGAGTGCTGGGGGGGATGCTCTAGAGAAGCCCCTGGCCACTTGGTGCCAGCGGCAGAGATGGGGGAGGAAAAGCGCTGCAGAGCTATTTCTGCAGCAGAACATCCCTGCAGCTGCTGGAGCTGGCAGTGTGACTGAACTCACCAGCCCCTGGCGCTGCCTCCTGTGCACCCAGGGGGCTGTGCCCCCCTGTCCCCTCCACCTCCATTTCTAAGCCTTCCCTCCACCTCAGCCTCCTGCATTACAAATGCTCTTTTCTCAAATTCTGTGGGCCAAGAGAAGGTGGAACAGGACGTACCTGCGTGGCTGGGGTGGCACTGCCCCAGCCCCCTCCCCAGCCTGGGGACCGCGAGTAGGGAGTCGCAAACTCCCCTTTGGTGGCCATGTGGACCCCCAGCCCCGCTCTGGTCTCTGGGGCTGTGAGGACGGGAAGGAGCCTGCGAGGGAGGACACGCACCCACCTCCATCTCGCTGCCCTCCCGCAGGTTGAAGGTCAGGTCCTGGTGGATGTCGGCCGTGAACTTGCTGGCGTACTCAGGGTAGAGCTGCAGCACCTCGCAGAGCCCCCGCAGCCCGATGTGCTGCAGGTCGCAGTAGGTCAGCGCCTTCACGTCTGCATTGGTCTTGATCACCTGGTCCGTGCTGCACAGGTCGGCTCCGATCAAATCCCCTTTGCCTGCAGGAGGGCACTGGGGTGGGCAAGCGGTGCCAGCCCCCGGCCCCTCGCCCGGTTGGGCAGTGGAAGGGGCTGGGGAAGATCCCAC